>JAULSW010000003.1:3963882-5285177 GCA_033439775.1 Podospora didyma
GACTTGTCCAGGTTTTGGATGAGGGGGAATCAGAGGACCAGCCAGAGCCACCTCCGTAGAGGGAGTCTCTCGGTGAGGCGGCTGCCCGGTTTCTGCTGTCATTGGCTTTTGGGGTGGAGTTTGGTGTTGCGGAATCGTGTGCTATGGGCGAGACTGCAAAGACAGGAATCGCAGCGGGTCTGGCGCGGTAGAAGCGCTGGGCGTAGTGCTCCCCAGATACGTCAACCACCACAACAGCGCCACCGGCTATGTAGGCGAACGACGAATGGACCGTGTCAAAGCCGGTGGGCGAACTGCATGTGGTGCCAACAATCCGACGGAGGGATAGGCATGTGTCATAGCTGGTGACGGTGCGACCGCGGACGGGGGATCGAGAGGGCCGAGAAAGAAACGGTGAGTTGGCTGGCGTGAGCTTGAGCCGGTTTGAAGGAGTGGATGCCATCTCTCTTCGCCATTGGTCAGAGAGAGAGGAGTCGGTTGGGACGACAGAAGTGCGAGATGCCAAGAAAAGATGCGTGGGAGAATCTGCACGACAGTTGGGTAGTCGGAGTATGGATGACAGTGCCCGGATCAAACGAGTGCGATGGAGGGCGAGAATGGGCGAGAAAGAGACAGCGGCGTGTTTGTGTTTGCCTATTCCGAGGCAAGCAGAATCACAAAGAAGTGATGCCGAGAGCGGGGAGAGAAGATGAAGCCGTGGGCTGAAGGCTGCGCAAGATCACGTTCGTCAGTTAGGGTTCAAAATTCGGGGCGAAAAGCATCATCGAATCGACAGGCGGAGTCGCAAAATATGCACAAACAAAGCTTACAATGACATAAAGAAGGCGTCAAGACAAGCCAATTGCCTCGATTGGCGGTCGGTTACGAGCAGGAGAAGGCGCCGGACATTGGCTCCGTCGTGTTCCACGGTGTGGGCAGGTCTAAAGGTGAAGAAGGGGAAGATGGCAGGGCTGGGCGCAAGACGTCAAGATGTCATGTCCTAGTGCAAGCTCTTCGACTTGCAGCAAAGAGCACCCGAGCACAGAGCGCGGAGCGCACACCGGAAAGTTGGGGCCAAGGTTCAGGTACACAATCCATTCGACGGGGGTATTTTTGTTTTTCTGGCAGGGGTCCAAGAGGAGACTCACTGGTTGACCGGGGAGGCAAGTGCACGTATCGGCGCGCTTTCCGCGTTTTAGCGTCTCCCTTTCGGTTTTCGTTTTGGGGTGTCACTGATGGCCTGTGCAGCTTGCTTGCTTCTTTGGGATCATGTCAGCCCTTGACACCAATCACAGTCAGGGTCTAATCTTGGGATGCCGTTAATCTTCCCCCCTTGCAGCATTACGCCGTTTTATGCTGGCTGCTGTTGAAAAAGCGAAGCACTCCATCACAACCACATCAAGGCGACGCAAAATGACGAGATGCTTTTTTTCAAAAACAAGAAAATTCCCAAGAGTTTGCTAGTTGCTGGTTGAACAGCGCGCCGCGTCTCAGCTTCACTACGCCCGCCTAATCGAACCCCCACGTCATCCTCGAATTGCTAAGCTGGACTGTCGAAGCAAAGGTGGTTTGGGGGGTTTGTGACAAGGCCGGGGCATTGCATTAGTGGCTGTTGGGTTTGCATTGAGCGAGATGAAATGAGATCCCCTGCAGCCTTTGTCTTGGACTGGCCTTCGAAGTCTCTCACTGACAGCGAGACTCTGGAGAGAAACACAGCCTTGTCTTTCATCTGGTGGATGTGACCACTTGAAGAGCTGTCCGGTTAAGCTTTGGTTTGGATGGGAAGATTTGGACGAGAATGATAATGCCTCGGTGTAAAATCAATGCACAAGATGGTAGTGGAATGATTTCAACAATGAACTTGTTCCATGCTTCTATCTTAATTAATCAATTACAAGAACTATACACAGGGATCAATACAACTTAATACCCGCCTCGCACAGCACAGGAGGCGCTTTTTGAGAGGAGATGACAAGAAGATAGATGCAGGGGCGCCACATAATGGCTGCCGCCAAATGCCGTTCATATCATTTTGGCTTGATGCGGACCAGACACGGAAGTAATGCATGCCTCAGCGGTTGGACAGTCCGGGCAGCCATCACATCATGTTCTCCGAAAGCTTCTGCTGCGCTCTCATGCGCTTTTTCTCCTCCGTGGTCGGCTCTTCCTCGGCCTCGACCGGATGGACCTTTTTCGGCTTTGGCCAACCTTTTTCGTTCCAAATGGGATCACGAACGATACCCTCGGCGCGCCACTTCCGGGGAGGCTTCTTGCCGAGCTCAGCCCAACGAGCCCAGACCTTTTTGCCTCTGTTGAACCACCTCTCCTGGCGATCGATCTCCTCCTCGGATGAGGGGGTCCACTTGCTCCGGAGGATTCTGCGAATCGCCTCGGGCGACATTTCGAAGTTTTTGGCCAGCACCTCGGTCGAATAGACCTCGGGGAACTGGGCATGGAGAGCTCGGATGCCAGCCAGCGCGTCGGGCGAGAGCTTCTTCCGGGGGTTCCATCCCTCGGGGAACTTCTTCTTCAGGGCCTCCTTCTGGGCTCTCCAGTTGGTCTTGGTCGGGGGCTCGTCGTCGTCCTCCTTCTCTTCTTTGGACTCCTTGATGACTTCTTCTGCCCGCAGGAATGCATCCTCCTTGTACTTGAAGGGAGCTCGCCGCTGTTTTCGTCGCCCGGCCTGCGCCTCTCTCCAATCGGGAGGCGGCTTGGATAGTGCTTCCAGTCCCTTATACTCCAATCCACCGGTCTCCTTGGGCGCTACCTCCCGCTTATTATCAGGGCGTCTCCCGCCAGTCTGCGAATCCCGCCCTCCGGCCTGTGGCGCCCTTGAAGGTCTGTATTGTGGTTTGGTTCTTCGCGCCCCAGAACTGCGCGGTGAAGGGTTCTTATCAGCTGGGCGCTTGGATCTTGAGGCAACTTCTCCGCCGGCCGAGTCCTTCCAGGCGCTGGAGTTAGAGGGAGTATTGCCGTGTTTCGGCTCAACGTGTCTTCCGCCTGCAAGTGCCGTTTCTAGCTCGCCGTTTCGGGTAGTTGTGGTATGTATGCCTCGTGACGCAACAAGAGGGAGTGAACCAGCTGCCCCTGTGAGGTTAGGAACCACGGGAAGACATCCTGGGAAGGGTTGGGCCCGGGGAAGGGCTCTGGCCGCAGCTGCAGCGCTGGGGACATGAATGTGTGCGATGCTCCTGACAAAGACTTTGAGCGCGGCTGTGCGGCAGGAGCAGTTCATAATTCGTAGGAGAAGACGCGGGCTGTGTAGGCGTGTGAGGGCTGTGCTAAACAAATAAATGCGGCGGCGGAAAAAGAGCTGGCGATGATGCCTCCTAGCCAAATGAAAAAAAAATTCCCGTCGCGTCGGTCGGTGCTTGCGAAGCCGAGCTAGGCCTCTGTGCCCCACTTCTTCTATGGTATAACATTGGCTCCTTCAGGGGCATTGGAGCGGGAGCTAGTGTCAATTACCATGCGTAACTTATCCATAGGAATACGATAATGAAATGATTGGGATACTGTCTATTTTCCGTAGTTCTGTTTTGAATTGAAATGGCCTTTAGTTCTCAATCCTCTTTCTCGGTCGTATTGTCGTTGTTTTATTGGAGGCGAAATTGGGCACAGTTTAGCATGTTCGTGTGTTGAATTTCTCAACCGTATGTTGCGGTCTCTCTTGAGGGTTAGGGGTATGTGTGATGTTATCTGAGCCATCCCAGTTGGTTTCTGACGACATCATATTATCGGATATCTTGGAGCCAATCCATCTTCCCCACACATCCTTCGCCTCATGTACATTACACTATGAACTGATGCGTGCCATTGACCTATACCACAAAATCGCACTCAATAAACGACCCAGTAGCATGCAGGAGACGTCAGAACCCACAGGGCCTCGGTGCCATGTGCTTGCCAAGCCCGCACACCAGGTTGGTTAGACTGGTAAGGCAAAGCACAATAACTCCCAGGCAGGCGAGCGATATGAAGGATCTCTGAGAGATCAGCCAAGCGAAGTCATCATGACCCGATCCTCCGTGAACGCCACATGCATGGGAATTACCAACGTGATTACCAACTGCATCCCTTGTTCAACGCGAGAGGTTGAAGACGGTGTAAGAGCTTAGACGAAGGTTGGATTACACTCACGCTTCCTGCCCGAGTTCAAATTGGGGAATTCCCGCCCTTTTAGAAGGAGGTGAGGGATACCCAGCTTCTCCTTCCAACAGAACTCGATCAGATATCCATGGATTCTCTCCCAAGCCGCAGAAGTGGTGGGCAAGGAAACGGTGGGCGGACCAAGGTCTGGGGGTATGAGTTCGAGTGGACTCCGGAGCACTTGACCGAGGAGCAGATGCGACCGCTCCAGTTCACCTACGACGCTCTTGCTGACAAGTGTCTGGACCGCCTCGATGTCCTTCAGCCTACTCTGCCGGCGATTCCCAAGTCTGATACCGGGAAAGACGGGGATAACACGGAGAAGGGTCAGAAGCAACCTCTTAGTCCATCTGCTTGTTCCGCCCCCAACTCGACCGAAGCCACGGGGCAGAATGATGAAAGTAAGACAAAGAGCAGTCACTGCAACCGGGACTTGTATGAGTTGCTCCGTCAACATGCCCCTGAAGACGAGACGCTGCAGAAGCTGTGGATCGAAGTCAACACGGTTCCTGGATGGTACGTACTCTCAACCTCCCCCTTTTCCGTTTCGGGGATATGATACTGCCTCCCGCGACACATCTTTCACACGGCCAGCGGTCAGTTACGGAGTGACAGAAAACTTACACATCTTTAGGGTCAACTGGGAGCAGATTGAGCGGGGACAGAAAGTGTTCTACCGCTACGCCGGACCATCGATCGTAGCTCTTACTTTTCAGTCCCTGCTAGGGGGGATGGGCGGTCAGCGTGTTGTCGAGACCCTGACACGAACAGGGGGCTTCCGGGGTGATGTCGCGCGGCGGCGTCTGCTGGACACGTTTCAGCACATCCTCGATATCACACACAGCATCGACTCTGTTCAACCCGTTGATGGCGCCACTGGCAAGGAGGGGGGCAAGGGCTTCGCGTCATCGCTCCGAGTGCGGTTGCTTCACGCATCGGTCCGGAGGCGCATCTTGCAGCTCCAAACCAAGACCCCGGCCTACTACGACGTCGACACCTTCGGCATCCCCATCAGCGATCTCGACAGCATCTCCACCGTCCTCGCCTTTTCAGCCACGTTGATCTGGATCGGCTTCCCGCGGCAGGGCATCTTCCTGCGCGAGGCCGAGATCGCCGACTACATGGCTCTCTGGCGGTGGGTGGCTCACCTCCTGGGGACGCCGACCGACGCCTTCGCCACGCCGTCCCGCGCCAAGGCTATGATGGAGTCCCTGATGCTGTCTGAGATCGCCCCGTCGGCCACGTCCCAGACCCTCGCCAACAACATCATCGCCGGCCTGCAGAACACACCACCCACGTACGCCTCGGCCGACTTCCTTCGCGCCGAGGCGCACTGGCTCAACGGGCACGAGCTCGCCGACGCCCTCGCCATCGCCCGCCCTCCCGTGTTCTACACCGTGCTCGTCGCCGGCCAGTGCCTCTTCTTTATGGCGCTGTGCTACGGCAAGCGGCTCATCCCGGCCTGGGACCGCGCCGACATCCGCCGACTGCGGCGCCGGCTTCGGACCCTGACCCTCGCCCAGACAGACGGGAAGGAAGCGACCTTTGCGTTTCAATATTTCCCCAACCTGCGGCGCATCAGCACGGCCCCCGCTGAGAAGAAACGGAGTACTGGTAATAAACTCGGCAACGACCAAAGTAATGATGACAGTGACAGCACGTTCTGGAAACGTCTCCTACGCAAGCGAGGCGTCGAGCGGCGCAATTTGCAGGCCATTATATGTGCGTCGGCGGTCACGGCGTGGATGGCTTGGTTCTGCTTTAAGAGTGCGCCCGGGTTGCTCTTGTTCCAGTAAGACACAGTTACCGTAGCTGTATTCTGTTGTTGTGGATGAGATGATCCGACATCGGGAGTGGTGGTAATCTTCAGCAACGTGGGGTTCGGTGGCGCTGGCTAGTCTGAACGACACAGCCATGCCGTGCACACGTGTTAAGGTTACCACGGTGTTCGTATTACGCATGGCAACCGGTGATGGGCTGAGAAACGATGAGGCTTGGATGGACGTTAGTGATTCTGCAATTTCCTCGGCTTTCACGCAGGGAAAAGCAAATGGCGGAGAGTTCAGTTGAATTAATTATCTGGCGTGCATTTTGGATATACGAACTATGACGGCGCACGGATACTTAGAAATGAGTACTGAGGCGGTGATATGGATTTACCATACTCGCACATAGACATAAAGTTCAATTCTACTAAAATCGAGGAAACCTCCCTACAGAGTACTAGATGTGTTGATCATAAATCAGGACCTAGGTCCGACCAGTTTGGACCAGGGCCTCGGTGATAGAATACGACTACTCCCGTCAACTTATTCGCGAACTTCTGAAAATACGAATGATAAACAACCATGGTTATTAATGATGATAGAAAAACACGCCATATGTTCTTCATGCTATTGTGTTACATTACTTTTGCTGAGCCCCGACTGACTCGCGTCCCTCCCCTTCCCATTCCCATCTGTCTATGCCCGCAGAGCGGGTTTGCTCGCCTTATAATCTTGACAACACGCCAAACTCCAAGCCACCGAAACGCCGTCCCTTTCACCAACTCTCGCACGTATGTGTATGTGTTTTTGTGTTCACACCATCGCACGGATGGTTTGACAAGAGAAGAAAAAGAAGAAAAAAGACAATATAGAAGAAGAATGCTGGGGGCGCCTCCCAAATGATTTTATGTACACCCCGTGTGAATTTGTTGGTAATTACTGGTCGTTCATGAGCTCCACCGGCGGCCGCGAGGTATGCGCCATAATGGGCTTGCCGGCGTTGTCGGCGATTATAGGGCTGATATCCTCAGGCTCGTCGGTCATGTCGTCAACGGTGACGCAAGGGAGATCGGGGCTGTTAGCATCGCGGGGCTGGAAGATGAGTGTCGAGCTGCGGCTGCGCTGGCGGCTTCCGTACCCAGCGCCGTCGGCTCTGCTGCTCTCGGCGGGCGAGATGGGCGAGTTGCCACCCATGGTAACGTCGGCTGTCGGGCTGTTGTGATGCCGGAGCTTGGCCAACGCATCCGCCAGATCCTCAGCGTGTACCATCTTGTTGGGCGCATCCTCGAGGCGCATCTCCCAGCCGTGTGGCGGACTCGGCGGCGGGCTGATGAAGAACAGCTTGCCTGCGTCGGGGAGCGCCAGATGTACGTCCTCTGGTGCCGTGATCTTCGTGGGGTGCCCGAAGTACACGCGGCACCGCTCGCCCATCACCGCCTCACCGTCCCATACCTTCCGGACCGCGATGGCGGCCTCCTCATCGAAAAAGGATACGATGATGCGCCGGAACGATTTAAGCGGCGACCATGTGTAGATGGGCGCCGTGTGCGCGATCAGGTCGCGGATCGTCTGCAAGTTGTCTGGCCTGAAGATATCGAGTGATTGCAGATTTGTGAAGATGAGCGTATTGGAAGGCGGCGTCGGCTGCACCAGTGGTGGCAGGTTAGACAGGTCGAGCGTCAGAGACGACTTCTTGGACGAGCGGGTTGACGAGCGCGAGGGCGGGGAAGACAGCGCCTCGGGCTGCTGATCTTGTGGCTCCATCATCGGGGAGTCCATTGCGATGGATGAGGTGCGATGAGATGGTATGCTGGATAGTTGGAGGAATCGAGTGAGTTGCAGTGGATAAAAGAAGCAAGGTAGATCCGAAGAGAGAGGGACTGGTGTTGGTTTTATTTGCTGCCAGTCAGTAAAGGCTTGTCGTCGATGTGTGTGGCATGTGCTTGTGGAAGTCAATGGGTGGACGAATGCGGAAGGTGGGTGCGGATTTATAGGTATGTAAATTGGAGGTTGTGACGATACGCCTGTGGCTCAGAGCCTGCAGTGAAACGAAGGCCGCCGGGGGCGATCACGGGGACCTAAGTGCTGGGATGCGCAGCAGAGCCGCCGTCAGATGGACCTAGTTGGCAGTAGTTTCGATGGCTGAGCCGTAACAGGGCCGTCTCAGCAAGACATGCAATCAAAGAGCTCCAGAACAGAGTCAGTCGTCACAATGTTGCCTCTCGCTTGTTAGCAAAGCGCAAAGCTTCAATCGCTCGCTCATTTCATTTGAATGGAGATTCGGTACAGTTCAGGCAACTTTTGGCTCAGTGGCCAGCCGGCTTCTGACGGGGATAAACCTGTCGCAATTCTCCGCACTTCCATCCTTCTCCCTCTTGCCACTTACGACTTCGCCCACCAGCCTCTCTCCATTCCTTGCCTGCTGCGCACCCTCGTGGGTCTTGGCAAAGCCGGGAACGCCAGAACCAAGTGCAACTAACCGGATTACCGCCTGAACTTCGCGGGGCGAAAATGGCTTTGCATATCAACACTGAGCAACGGAAGCCAGTCATCCGCAACTTGGCAACTCCCCAACCTCTACAGGAATGTGGTTTCTTGGTCTTGGTAGTGTTGCATACGTAATTTTGCACAGCCTCATTTTACCATAGACAAAGACTTGACAGCTCGTTTCTCATGCCTTTTTTCGCGCCGAGACAGGTCACCCAACGGAGGAGGCACTGATAGACCCCTTTCACCACCAAGAAAGTTGCACAAGTCAATCTCGGGCTCGGGTGCATGCTGGCTTTGACCATTGGTCTCCCGCGCCAGCCATTGAGTACCGAGCCACCTCCTCGGGGCCCTCCGTGCCTAGGTCCGACCCCCTGGCCACTTACGGCCTAGGCGCTTCGGCGCATTCTTGAAAGGTCTCCTCGCCCTGTCAACCTTATGTCATTCACTTCGCCGAGTGTTTGGACCTTCAGGATGTGGGCTACGACAGACAGTTCATACCCACTCGGTTGCTGCTCAGCCATCGTGGGCCTCCGCAACTGATACAAACCCAAGCCCTCCGTGCCATGACGGCCAGTGGTCTTCTGCGTCTCCCCAGACGTTTTGCTTCACTTCTCGAGGCTCAATTATCCTGTCTCAGCCAGTCGTGCCAGCTCCCGTCGATCCTGAGGGGAAATCCATGGATGGAATAATCCAAGAAATCCATCCAGACTAGGAAGGCACACCCGACGACCCCACATCCATTGTGCATCCGCTCCTACCTCCAACAGTGAACCTTCCGTTCTCGTCCCTGATACGACATCCTTTCAACAACTTTGCCTTTTCAAGTTCATTCACTCCAATCCACTCGCATTCGTTAATGGGGTAGGTGCGAGAGGCGCTGCAGGTCGTCAGAAGCTTAATCGCCCGCCCCATCTCCCAACAACAAACACCAAACCTTCCAGAACGCCTGGTTCGCCTCAGCGGCGTCCAACTGACAGTCTTACTTTCAAACTACCTACCCGCCTTGGTAGTCTTGCTAAACCTCTGCCAGGGAAATAAATGTTAATGAGTGAATTGTAGGATGGATCTGCCTATCCTAGCTACCGCATCCGAAAAAACGAATCAGCCCTTGACGATCACCAATAATACTCTTCCCAGATCACAAATATGCCTTGACCGGTATCATCTAGGCGCACTAAGTAATTTAAGACGCCGTAAATATTCCCTTTTGACATGTCTGAATGTACCTCACTAACCTTTATTTCCTTGGTGGAGGTGTAGAATAGCGAATTCCACACTAAGCAAAATACCACGGCACATGGTGTGCCACGACGGTTATCGAATTATTTCGTTTCCGTAAAACAAAAATGCCTATTTATGCGCCACAAAGGGCATGGCGATCCGAAACCAACCACCTGTACGCCGCTGACGACGGGATCAAAAACGCCTAATGTCTAGGGCAACCATTCCTTGTCGTGAGCAGTGAGATATCGCTCATATTTCTGGAGAATAGTTGTCCCTTTTCCGTTCTGTCGATATATTGCGCAGCAGCCTCTCGAAGTATTACCCGTGAATGTGACTAAACACTCACATCGGAAAGGTTTTCCATGGCCTAACCGTCTTCTCTAATATTCTCAAAGCCTCAGAATCCATACTTGCATTCCTTTTCGTGCGTGACCGAACTGGCAGGTTTTTTATCATCTGAGACTACGTGGTCAGACTGTATAAAAATTTTGCTACCGATCTCATAATGGGGAAGGTGGCCCGTCATTGACATTGCAACTGCATTCTATCCTTAGCTACCTAGAGAGATAATTATTCATACCCTCGGGAACAGAGTGTGTGAATTTATCTCTCACCTCGTGTCAAGATTAATACTGGATTAATTTTCAGTGATCTCTCTTCCCAGGCACAACATCCATGACAACGGACTTCACATCAGAAGCCACTATACGACTTTTATGAAACAGATGCCGATGAGGTAGAATGGCGGTGATGGCAGATATTCTCATAATAACGGGCTTGGTATTCTAGAGGGAGGAATTGCGTAGACTCTTCACACTGCTAAACGTAACAATGGTGTCCCCACACATATTCTTGGTCATTCTAATTCTCGCTTACACTGAGAAGCAAATTCGGTCTGCATCTGACATGGAACTGCAACAGTTGGGGCAGATAACCCCAGACAAGATGGCGTACTGGTTATTGGAGTAAACCAACTGATTCAGTGAAAAGGGCCGCTTCAAAGCACTGAATTCTTGTAGGGAACAATCAAATCAACAATGAATACTCGTTACGGATGCCGAAGATAAACATCAGTAGATGATCTCACTGGAACAATAAAGACACGCCTACCTCTGTATAGAAAAAGTGACAATCCGAGTTCGGTAGTGTGGAGAGCTCTTCGACCTCGCCTCAAATTTGAGTTGTGTGTTTATGAACATCAGTTGCTAAGATCGTATCCCGGCCACGCATTATTCCATCGACCTATCTACCGATCCATGTGTCCATCCACCTATTTTCAATAGTCTTACACTCCGCCCGTATTATACATACATAGACTCGTACATGTACAGCCTCAAACTCCCCTCTGGAGCGAAAACCAACCACCCGCTAGCCCGACCGCCTTACAGGAGCGGGATTTCGAGAAGCTTCGACAGAAAGAGAGAAAAAAAGGCTAAACCCATAGACAAGTAATACTTTCAAACTTTCTGTTTGTCCCATTAGCTCCTCCACACTCAAATACCGAAGAGTAAGAGGGGCTCGGGCGCCAATGGCGTGTTCCCCTCCGCCCGCCGAGCGTGGCTGAGCCCCCTTTTCTGAGTTGGTTTAGCCGAGCAAGCCGTCAGCAACATTCCTATTCCAGTTTCTAGAAACCGCACGAACAAGGGAAACTCAAGCAGCAATGGAAAGACTTTGTTAGTTGGGACAGAATTGACGCAATGCCGCAAAGCCACCCCCTCACTTCCCTTGATGCTCTGCCCCTCCCCCCTAACCCCCACAACTAGGTACCCAATAGGCATACTCATTTTCACCTGATCTCAACGCCTAATTTGCCGACTAGTGCTTGGGTGACCTGGTCATGCAGCGTGTTGGTCTCGGCGTTCGTCAGGGTGCGTTCTAAACTGCGGTAGTTGATACGGTAGCACATGCTCTTCCTGCCTGTCTTGGGGTGGGTGAAGTCGTCGACGAGCTTGACGTCCTCGACTGTGTCGCCCGCCACGTTGCGGATCACCTCCATGACGTCGTTCTCGTGGAAATCATGCGCGTTGGCGGCTTTGGAGTTGCCCCCCGCCGCGGATGTCGACCGCAGCCAGAAGGAGACGTCCTTGTAGCAGGCCGGGTACTTGGAGAAGGGGATGAAGCGTTTCAGGGTGCCGAGGTTATCGGATACGCCTGCAAACTGGGACAGGAACCGCTCGTCCTGGGACCAGAACAGGCGGATATCGGGGATCTGGAAAAGGAGCATGGCGATGCGGTCGAGCCCAATGCCAAAAGCCCAGCCAATCTGAGACGGCACGCCCGAGTTGATGTGGATCTCTTGTGTCGTCACGCCGGACCCTAACACTTCCAGCCAGTCACCCGCGTAATACACCTCGAGCTCCCACGACGGGCTGGTGAACGGGAAGTACGCCTCAACCCACCGCACCCGGAGCGGCTCGTCCACAAAATTGGGGTCCTGCTTGACCGCAGCGGCCTTGGCGCGGGAGAAGATTTCCACCACCATCAGTTCCAGCGACTGCTTGAGGTGCGCAGCTACGGCCTCCGCCTCGGCGGCAGTGTGGTGCTTCGCCTGGAGCGGGTTGCGCTCGGGGTGATGGGGCGGATTCGGGTCCTCGACGACGATGTCATGTGTCGGCAGACGCGCCAGGTCCTCGTAGATGGCAGCCACAATATCGCCGTTGGGCACGCTCGCCCGGTCCCATACCCGCGCCCCCTCCATCTGGTGGAATACGGGGTAGTGACTCCGGTCCACCTCATCCCGCCTGTACACGTCGGCGCTGATCAGATAGCCAGGGCTCTCGCGCGCGCGGAATAATGCCGCCTCGTGCGCACTCGTGTGCGTCCGCAGCAAAGTGTCCTTGTTGATGTAGTATGTATCTGAACGGTTCCGCCCCGGATGATCAGGTGGGAATCCCAGCGAGTCGAAGTTCTCGACGGTTGATACCACCGGATCGAAGTCATTGTGGTACTTGTACGTTGGCCCGGGAAACTTGGACTCGAGGATTTGGCGCGTGATTGAGATTGGGTGGTCTTTTTGCAGGTGCAGCTTTCGTGTCGTCGCCGCTAGGACGTTGGCGGGGACATTGAACCACGAGTCGGTCTTGTACGTCTTACCGTTGACGTGGATGGTGGCAGGGCTCGAGGCTTTCGGTGTTGTTGTCGTCGTCGGAGAGGGCTGGTGTGTGGAGGGGGTTGCAAAGACTTTCGACTTCCATCAGCACGGGGTGTTTGGTCAAAGAGCTAGTCCCACGACATGGTAATGCTATTGCTGACCTGAAGAGTAGGCTGCTCGCCAGCACTGATTGGTGAGCGAGCTTCTGCAGCTCAATTGGCTCCCTCGGCGTAAACACAAGGACGCTGTGTAGGAGACATGTGCATGGGCTCCTGCACGAGGCCATGTGCGGCGGCCAGCTGCCGCAACAAGCGTGCGCGATCCGCCCATAGTGAGTGACAATGCCAGGCAGCGCGGCGCAGCTAAGCCCTGCTCACACCGAGTAGTGAGAGAGTGGTAGTTCCGGCGCTCGCCTGTCGCGGGGGGTGGGTAGGAGGGCGGAGCTTCGGACGAAAGGCAGCTGAGCTGTGCTTTGCGATGGCGTCAGTCAGGGCAAGAATTCAAGTGCTAAAATTCCGCCAAACGGGATCAGATGGAAACTTCCGTTGCGCGATCTGCAAAGCTGTCCCGCCAAGAACGTGGCGCTCGGCTGGAGCCTCCCATTAGGCCCCACAAGCTTCCTAGTCCACGGGTAACAAGGAACCCATGCTGCAGTATGATGACATCGGTGCATGTCAAACCAACAACAGGTGGAGCGCACTGGAGATTTGGGGTCGGTGCTCTGAGGCCCATTCTCCGAGAATCGCGGCTGATAAGAAAATTTGGCGTGTTATCTCTCACCCGTTATGTTCAGTACTGATACTTATAGATTAACCACTGCGATTGCGGCTACCTCAACGTCTCGACGATTGACAGAGACGTCCGCTTCGCTTCCTCTTTTTTTCGACACTGCTGGTATCACGGCATGTCATCATCATAGCGACTGCCTGTTTTCTGTCTTTCTAACAATGCAGGCGATAAGTCAACAACTCCCCGCTGCCTCTGCAGTCGCAGTGGCAGCAATAGACCAAGGGGCGGCTGCTGGGAAGAGCCGGAGAACCATTAATAATAATACCATGGCGACGAAAACTTCGCAAACGGGCCAGAAGAAGCCGATACACTACCCCTTCTGGTTCGGGGGCAGCGCGAGTAGCATGGCGGCGTGTGTAACACATCCTCTTGATCTTGGTATGTCGGCCTCCCCATGATTCCGTATAGCTGCGCCAAGTTGCGTTCTAAGCCTGGGTGCTAACTGGCTTTGTAGTCAAGGTAAGCGACAAATACGCTGGCCCTGGAACTTCAATCTCGGCATTGGCGCAAGTTGGAGACCAGAGTAAACCCACATGACTGACACCTAACACTAGGTGCGACTTCAAATGCGCACAGGCGACATGCCCAAGTCGATGAGCGGAACCTTTGTGCATATCGTCAAGCACGGCGGAGTACGAGGCTTGTACAAGGGGCTGTCGGCGTCTTTGTTGCGGCAGCTGACATACTCGACGACGCGATTCGGAATATATGAGGAGCTGAAGCAGCGGCATGAAGCGACACAAGAGCTCAATAATAATGGAATAAAAAAGGCGCCTTCCCTGCCTGTTCTTATCGCCATGGCGTCGGCATCGGGCTTCGTGGGAGGCATCGCCGGCAACGCGGCCGATGTACTCAATGTGCGGATGCAGCACGATGCCGCGCTGCCCCGTGCAGAACGGCGCAACTACGCGCATGCCTTTGACGGGCTGGTGCGCATGGTACGTACCGAGGGAGTGGGTAGTATGTTCCGGGGCGTGTGGCCGAACAGTCTGCGGGCGGCAGCCATGACCGCTTCGCAGCTGGCTAGCTACGACGTATTCAAGCGCACGCTCATCCAGCAGACGCCCATGGAGGATAATCTGGCGACGCATTTCACAGCGTCCTTCCTCGCGGGCGTGGTGGCAGCTACAGTGACGAGCCCCATAGATGTGATCAAGACGCGAGTCATGTCCGGGACAGGGAAGAGCAGCATACCGAAGCTACTGGGCGATATTTATGCGGCCGAGGGGCTGCGCTGGATGTTTAAAGGCTGGGTACCCAGCTTCCTGCGTCTGGGACCGTAAGCTCTTCCTCTCCCACATGGCAACCGAAGCACGTTGTATACTGACAAACACCCGTGCAGACAAACAATTTGCACTTTTCTTTTTCTAGAATCTCACCGCAAGGTGTACAGGAAGATTAAAGACTTAGAGGATTAAACAGCGGCATGCGAAGGAATGATTTATTTGTAACAAGCTGAGCGG
Organism: Podospora didyma; assembly: GCA_033439775.1. Lineage (NCBI taxonomy): Eukaryota > Fungi > Ascomycota > Sordariomycetes > Sordariales > Podosporaceae > Podospora > Podospora didyma. The sequence continues at coordinate 3,978,831 of JAULSW010000003.1, forward strand.
CATTGCGATGACAGGACGGATAATTAGAAGAGGATCCGGCTCACCATGGACGGCGTTAGTTTCATAAAATAAAAGAGAGCGGGTTAGTTTGCTTCATAAGCGCAGACACAACACAGCAGGTTACATATCAAATACTTGGGTATTGTGTTCATGTCAGGTTTGTTTCAATTTTCTTTACCCAATTGTCCCTTCTTAGCTTTTGGTCTACTAGAAGAATGCCACAGCAACCTCCTTTTGGGTGAATGACCCCGATAATGCGCTTCCCCTTTCCCCGTAACTCCCATGGTATCATTACAAACCGAAAATTCCAAGCTCCGCACTGAAGTAGCGGTGCTCAAGCTCCACTCGCTGTGATAAAGAATAATGTACATAGCGCAGTCTCACAGGCCTTTACCTGTACTTTCCCAGTGAGGTTTATGGAAGATCTTGGGGGATCCATCTGCTCCAATTCCCAAGACCTCCAGTTGGCCGCCTTAGTCTACCCAGTAAGCGGTCAAGTCGACTTAGGTCCCAAATTCCTCGAGTACTCTCGGAGAAGAGCTCTATCGCAGCCCTTGCGTGTTCCTCATAATGGGTATTCAAGATGACCCAACTATTACCAGCTGTTTTGTCCTGCGCCATATGGTGTGGTTGTTCCATAGGGCGTAGTACCACCGGCACCGCCATAAGAACTTTGGTTACCGCCGCCGTATGGCGTTGTGTATCCTTGATCTTGCCAACCCTCTCCGCCACCGTTGTACTCTGGGCTTCGAGGTCCATCGTAGCCATTGGCTTCACCCTCGCCTTCAGCCAGCTCGTGGATTAGTCCGGCAAGCTTTTGCTGCAGCACCTTGATGCCCTCGTTAACAATGACGTCAGGCGGCAGGTTGCCAGCAGTCTCGACATTGAAGTAGAATCGGTCGGGGACCGCATCGAAGTCAAAAGGCTCGCCTTCTGCGGGGGGCTCCTCCCAGTCGGCGTACTCGCTTGGGGGCCTGTAATGGGGTGTGGTAAGTCGATTGTTCACATCTTGTGTCATGAGGTTTAGACCTACCACTCCGTCTTGGCGTCCGTCTCATACCACATGTCCATGTGATGCAGCTTGTTATGCGGATCGTACTCGTAGCCAATTGCGGATGTAGGCGCCCACTTCGCATGCTCCTTCGCGATGCCCTTCTTGGCAATACAAGTGAGCTTGATCTCCTGGCCGGGCCGGAGCTTAAGGAGAAGGGGTCCTTGGCCTTCGGAGTCTGTGATAACGGGAGATCCGAGCACCTGGTTGATACGGTCGCCGACTGGTATCATGTCACGTGCCACGACCTGCATGTTCTCGTCGCCGGTGCACTTGGCGTGCAGGCTTAGCTTGACACTGCAGTGCTCGCAGTACTCGTCGCAGTCGCAGTCGCGCGAGTAGAGCAGCGACTCGATGCCCTCGGCGTGCAGTGGGACCAGGCCGAGGCGATGCGCAATAAATTCGTCGGCGAGCACAGAGCTGTTCTCCTCGATTTGGACGAGGTCAATGGCGATGGTCGGGATTTCGGCGAGCATGACGCGTCGCAGAGAGTTCGCAAAGGGCATTTCGACGTTGGAAAGCTCGAATTTGACGCGCACAGAGTCGGCCTGGGAAGAAAGCGGCAAAGTCAGTATAATGTCACTTGCTCTCACCCGCCTTCTCAAGGCGCAGACTGCTTGCGACAAGAGACACTGCGAACCTGTGAGATTTTGACAACTGGTCCCAGGGACTCAACGTCGTCCATCGCCATCGGATCGTAATCCATATTGATCGGCGGGGTTTGATATTTTCGTGGAGTGTGCGACCGGTGAGAGGTGAAGAGATTTCGTGATGCTGCTATCTCGTAAAGATTTGACGAATGCGGGCGGATGCAGGGAGTTCGAGGCGGCTCAAGATCAAAGCGGCGAGGCGCGGTCCAAATCACTGGGCTGTTGCGCTTATTCGACTAGGGTGCATTATCTTATCTACACGTGCGCTGCGTCTGCTGTCCCTTGGCCCTTGTTAAACCGGGATCCGAGCTGATGCCTTGCGGCCTTACCCGCTAGTGTCACTCATCGTCACTAAAATTTCTCGAAGGTCACTCGTTCAGCACGCGACAGTTGCTGCCATTTTCACTCAAAAAGTCTAGATTTGCCTCCCCCCCATCCACGATGTTCCGCCAAACCATTTCCACCCCGTCGAGGGCAATCGGCTCCAGCCTCAGGTTAGCAGCGCAAAGGCAGGTCGCAAGACCACAATTCTACCGGGCCCCGGCCGCTGCGACAGGCGCAATTGCCCTGCGCCCCAGGTTCTACAGCTCCGAGGCAGAGACCAAGGAGGGCGAGGTCAAGGATGCTTCTGCGACAGAAGCCAACGATGCCGAGGCCGCGCTCAAGAAGCAGCTCGAGGCCAAGGATGCCGAGGCACGGGACTGGAAGGTTAGCATGCACAGGACTTCCTCCACAGACAGACCAACAGGATGATGACTTACACCTTTGAAACTATACAGGACAAGTATCTGCGCTCAGTCGCCGATTTCCGGAACCTCCAGGAGCGGACTGCGCGCGAGATGAAGTCCACGCGCGACTTCGCCATCCAGAAGTTCGCCAAAGACCTTGTCGACAGCGTCGACAACTTTGACCGCGCCCTGACTATGGTGCCCAACGAGAAGCTTAACGCCGAGGAGAAGAACGAGGACATCCGAGATCTGGTGAACCTGTATGAGGGCCTCAAGATGACCGAGAACATCCTGATGGAGACGCTCAAGAGGCACGGCCTCGAGCGCTTCGACCCTCACGGCGAGAAGTTCAACCCCAACGAGCATGAGGCCACCTTCATGACGCCCATGGCCGACAAGGACAACAACGTTGTCATCCTCACCCAGCAAAAGGGCTTCAAGCTCAATGGCCGTGTCCTGCGCCCTGCCAAGGTTGGCGTGGTTAAGAACTAAGAAGTAAATAATCATGAAAACGAGGAGGCGAAGGGCTATGACAACAACAAACAAAAGCCCTGTGTATTACTATTATTGTTTACTTCTTCTGTCACCACCATTTTCTCTTGCCCACAGGGAGGGTCAGCGGCGTTTCTGGTCGGTGTGTATAATGCTCCTCTCATGATATTGGGTTTTCAATATATAAACAAAGCATATTCGGAAAAGCGGAAAATATAGGCGGGGGGACTTTAGATCGTTTTGCCCTTTTTGGCTGTAGTTACATAGAGCCACGGCGTGCACAACATACCTAATTCATGTCACCTGCTTGCCTGTCGGAAGACGGCAGGGCAACTTGACTTCTCATTTTCCCATAGTTGGCCCGTGCACGCTTGCCCCTTTCTTTCAGGGAAAACTCAAGCGTTGACTTATGGCAACAGATTACAAGCGCGGCCACATTTCTCTTCCATCAGCTCGTTGAGCTGCTGCCGCCGTCTGTTGTTTCCCATCGTCGTAATATTTCGCATTTTTTGGTTTATACTTCTGCGATTACTGCAACCAGCCAGCTCTCCGTTCCAACTCATAAGCGATTACACTTCGTCACTCTTTTTTTCCACTTACACTTCACGCAGCACATAATATTATCATATAATATACAACTCTTATTCCTAAAGATGAGACTTCCCATGCAGGGACCCGTTGATGGCGCAGATGGTTATAAATCCTGACGTAATGCTCCAACCAAAACAACTGTTGGGATAACCTGATAGCTTACGAATGATGCCCCAATCCAAATCGCCGTGAGCAAGCCCTTACTTCTTCTTGGGTCTTCCGCGAGGCTTGGCTACTGTCGCTTTGTCCTTTGTTTTTGTTGTCTTGCCGCCGTCATCCTCGTCGTCGTCATCATCATCAACAACCTTTGCCGTTTTCTTGGCTGCCGCCTTCTTAGCAGGCTTTGCCTTTGGTTGCTTGATGTATTTGTCGGTCTTAAGGTCGAGTTCCTCCTCGTCGACCTCAACAGCCTCGAGAGCGTCACCTTCGTCCTCCTCCTCGATAGCCTCCTCAAGATCAGGAACGTCCTTGCTACGAACCTTTGGTGCGACAACATTGCTAGCCTTCATGAAGGGAACGGGGTGCGAATTGGCGTTGTAACTATTATAATGTTAGTTTCACTCCTCATAGGAGCCAGTGCACAAGGAAACTTACGTTCTAGTGAACGAGGCCTTGGTCTGCGTTTCGATGTTCACTGTCTCTTCCGCCTGGGGTCCGACGCCGAGTTCCTTGATCGAATCAAAGTCCTCCCGCGTAAGATAGTAGCTATCCATCAAGTCGATAACATCATCGACACATTCCTTGCCCTCTACTTCCAGTCGCTTAACCAACTGTTGCCAGAGAACGGGAAGATACTGCTGGCGAATCTCGTTGTGATCTCCAGAGGACTTGAGCCGCATGTGAGAATGAACTTCTCGAACAAAGCGGCCCAGCTTTCCGTACTTGCTGTTGTTGCCAAGCCAAGACGTGAAGACGGTCTGGCCACCAAAGCTACCGGCAATATAGCTGGACGGCCGAACAGTACTGAATACAGCATGGGTAGGCATCAGACTCCACTGTTGCTGGGGCCCATGGATCATCCGGTCGACCAGGTCGCCGTCACTGATGCTTTCAGCCGCCTGGTCGACAAGCTTGAGGTATTTCAGATTTCGCTCCCTTCCACTGGATCCCTGTGACGACAACTGCGCTGGTGTCGAACGTAGATAGTTCTCCTGAATCATCAAGTAGCTGAACTCATGGTCGTTGAAATAAAGCTCAATCTTGTCATTCAATGTGGCCTTGCTGGAAGCGGCGAAGAGGCCGCCTCCAATCATTTTCTGGCAGATATCCCATGGCTTGAGGATAATATGTTTCTCCCAGGACTTTGTCATGGCCTTAGTCTGGTCGAAATCTATCGACGGCGAGTCCAGCTTTGCAGTGGAGAGCATGTTGATGATCTGTCGAATGTCTTTGTTGCTGCCCTCAATGAGTGCGTTGACAACCTGAGGCGGTAGCTTCATGCCCTCTCGGTGAGCGATAGTCATGACCCGGGACCGGATCTGGTCGACAGTGGGCCGCGTGAATTTGATGTCGAAAGCAACATGATCAAATGGCTTCATCTTGGGCAACCTGCGCTCGTTGCAGATTAAGATCAAAGGAACATCTGTCTTCTTGCAGAACTTGGCAAGAGCACCAACACCACCTCGATCGCCAGCAGACATGCCATCGACCTCATCCATGACAAGAACCATCTTTTTCTTGCCAACGTCCACTTTCTTGCCGTCTCCAGCAAAAAATCCGAGCAAAGACGTGTTGTTGAGGACTTCACTGACGCCGCTCTCAACGAGCTTCTTGCTACGAGTATCGCTAGCATTGCTCTCGAGAACATCATAGCCTTCAAGTTTTGCGGCGAGATGGGCTGCTGTCGTCTTGCCAATCCCCGGTGGCCCGGAGATGATGATCGCACGGTACCCGCCCATGCCATCCGCACCTCTCATCTGGAAGTCGTATTTTCTCGCCCTGGGCCAGTTCTTAAGCCACGCCTGGATCCGCTCCACATTGGCCTTGTTGCCGCAGATCTGATTTAGAGCAGTGGGTGCATATTTAGTCGTCCAGAGTTGGGATGGAGGTGCCGCCTGGGGCGGGGGGGCTGTTCCACGAGCAGCGGCAGCTTTCTTCGCCGCCTTTGCCGCCTCGAGCTGACGCGCCTTCTCTTCGTGCTCCATCTTCTCTGCCTCGTCGCAAATCTTCTTCTCCTCTTCCTCCCGCTTCTGTTTGGCCTTCTCGGCACCCTTGCCAGAGCCACCATGGGCTGGCATAGTCTTGATCAGGTAGAACAGGCCCGCTTCATCAATAGTCTTGATACCATGCTCTGCAATCTTCCGGAGCTTGCTGGGACCAGCATCGTCGCCAAGGACAACAAAGTCAGTCTTGCTGCTTGGTGCTCCTGTAACCTTGCCGCCGTACCGCTTGACTAGTGCCTGGCCGTCTTCTCGGCTGAGTGTCTTGAGCAAGCCAGTAAACACAAAGGTCTTGCCCACAAGGCAGTTATCCTCCCCCTCGGGGATGTCAACGGCTCCAGCGAGGGGAGGTGGCCCTGCGTTACCTCCTCCAGCGCCTTTTCTCCAGTCGAATTTTGCATTGGGGTCTTTTGGCGGAGCATCCGGTGCCTGAACTGTGGGAACATTATTGAGAATATCCTGGATGTTGTCGGGCTCTGGTTCGGCTTCTTTTTTGGCTCTCGGAGCACGTGGCTTTGCCGGCGCGACCTTCTTGGCAGGTTTGATATCATCCTCTTCCTCCTCACTGTCTGTCACGGGCGTCTTCCGCTTCTTGGCTGGGGTTGCGGCTTTCTTGCTCGTTTTCTTTGGCGTCGGCTTGACATCATCTTCAGAGCCAGCCAGGTCTAAAGGCTTTCCAGCACGGGAAGCAACCCGTTTGGGCTTGGGAAAAAACTCTTCCTCGCTCTCTTCCTCGACGTAGTCGTCATTCTTTCTCTTGGTGCGGCTCTTTACGTCGGCCACAAAAATATCGTCTGCCTCGTCATCGTCATCAACAAATGCATCATCGTCACCGTGGCTGGGTTTCTGGTAGGTAGTGACGGCCTTTTTCTTGGTACCATTTGTCGCAGGCTTGACCGGCGGCGGAGGTTGCTTTGAGGCGGCTGGTTTTGTGCGCGGGCTCATGCGCACCTCGACGCCTGGGCCAAGTTGGCTCTTGGAAGCGGCCTTTGGCGTTGGAGGGTTTGCCGGCTTGGATTTGGAGGACGAGAAGTATTTCGAGGCCGAGGTCTCTTCGCCTTTGATAGCGGCTTGCTCTGTTGCCTTCTTTCTCGGCATCGAACGGGCTGGCTTCTTGGTTTCAATAACCACATCGTCGTCGTCGCTATCATCAATGACCTTTCGTCCCTCTGTGAAAGCACATTGTTAGTACACCAGTTTCAAGGAAAGAACAGGGTCTGGAGACCACCTACTAGTGCGAGACTTTTTTGCGGAATCATCCTCTTTTATAGCTGCTGGCGGCTTGGGTGGTGGTGCACCCCCCTTGGGGCCAAAGAACGAGCGGATGTCAGGCATGATGAAAGTTTGCCAAGTTAAAAAAGTCTAGTAAGGGCAAAAGTTGAGACGATGAAATGAAGGAAAAACCGGCATAATATGGCCACTTTGGCAGTTGAGAGGTATGCCAAGCAGAAGATGCAGGCAACGAAGGGAAGCCTGGAGTTGGAAGCTCGAAATCGAATCAATTGCTCGACACGAGTGGAAAGGTCCATGACGCGAGGTGCCTGAACCTTGTCGCGCCTGGACGTGACAGTGTGGGGCACCTTTAAGTGCTAGCTAGGGGCACAGATTGAGCTGGTCTCAGGTGCTGGCTGACCTCAGCGGGTTTTGATTTTGGTGGAGAATCAATTGACCAATCAGTTCTACCGGTGTTTTCCCGATCCATCCCAAGCTTTTTGGGTGGATTTTTTGGGGCAGCTCGACCTTGAACATTGTAGCCGGCTGGACCTCCCCGTCGACCTCAGACCGACGACATACAGCTCCTACGCCATGAAGCCGAATTCTTCAATGGCGCTCCTCAGCGCCTTTCAGGGGCTGAGGATATCACACGCAACGACCTCTCGACTCTCCACAGCCCTCCAACGCCCTTTGGCGCCGCGCGTTTCGCCCGTTGCTCCCCGCGTCAGGCTATTCTCCGCGACAGCCGCCCGCCGTGGGTCATGGCTGGAGCCCATGATCAACCGAAAGAAGAAAATGATGAAGGGCCGGCCTAGAGTGGCGACGGGAGGATCGACAAAGGGCACGACCGTCATTTGGGGAGACTACGGCCTGCGCATGTGGGATCACCACCGCAGAATCAGTGCCGCACAGCTCGAAGTAGCCGAGAAGGCTATCAAGACGCGGCTCCGTGGCCAAAAATACTTCCTATACAAGAGGGTCGCCTGTAACGTCGGAGTGTTCGTCAGCGGTAACGAGGTAAGATACGGGTGCAGCTGAAATCGGAGACAAGTCGCTGACTCTCATTCCTACGAAGGTGCGGATGGGTAAAGGAAAGGGCTCTTTCGACCATTGGGCAGCAAGAGTAGCTGTCAATCAGGTGGTTTTTGAGATCAGAGGACCTGTTCACGAACAGGTTCTCCGAGACGCCTTCCGGCTTGCGGGACAAAAGCTGCCAGGTATGATTGCTCTACCGCTTTGCTCTGCACTCTACGAGACTGACATGTTGATAGGCCAATGGGAGTTTGTTAAGAAGGGCGATCCAGCAGTTGTTGGAATTACAAAGTTGGACGGGATCACATTGGAGGACTTGAAACGGCCAAGAAAGAAGCTCCCAGAAGTTCCACCGGTTGGGACATCCCCCAGCTCAATTCCTCCTCCTGCATAGCTGCCAGTCCATCTGTCTATCTTGTATAAATATGTAGACTAACATAAAGTCATTACGCTGCCAGCGCGCAATGTCCTCCTGGTATTCACGCCCCATGTTTAGGAGCTTTCCAGCCAGTTGCACTGACCAGGAGTTGGTATATATTGTTCAAATTGAACGAGGGTTGGTGTAGTACCCTGCATCATGATCTGAAGAGGAACCTGTTCTTGGCTGTTTAGACACGGATGTACATACAGAAGCTTTCTACGCAGCTCCCACTGTTTATTAGAACTTGTAAAAGGAACGAAGTGAAATAACTCATATCTAGCAGACGAACGAAGACCCAAGCATTTTTGTTGATGTATAAAATTGAGACTGCCATAGGATAACCATTCGCGCCCAACGGTACGTACTATGTCAGGAAACATAACTGGTCCGTGCGCCAGCTTTAATTGATCTTGGGTTTGGCGCGTCACCCGCAAAGCATCGACGCGTCTCCCAGAACCCCCGATTTTCAGCAGACGAAGTACAAACCCCTCCAACAATACAACCAAGCAACAAATTCGCAATGGCTCTAATTGTCGACAAGCACCGGCCCAGGTCCCTTGATACTCTGACATATCATGAGGAATTATCTGAGCGGTTGCGCTCTCTGGTATGAACTTGATCAGCGCTGGCGAAGATAACCTCTAACCTTGTTGCTGCAGGCGCAAAGCGGCGACTTCCCCCACCTCCTTGTCTACGGCCCATCGGGAGCCGGAAAGAAGACAAGAATTGTCGCGACTTTGAAAGAGCTATTCGGACCCGGTGTAGAGAAGATCAAGATCGACGCCCGTGTCTTTCAGACCAGCAGCAACCGCAAGTTGGAATTCAACATTGTAGCATCTATCTACCACCTAGAAATCACCCCCTCCGATGTTGGCAACTATGACAGAGTGGTCATCCAAGACCTTCTCAAGGAGGTTGCACAGACACAGCAGGTCGACCAGTCAGCTAGGCAGAAGTTCAAGGTCGTTGTAATCAACGAAGCCGATCACCTCACGCGGGATGCCCAAGCCGCCCTGCGTCGGACGATGGAGAAGTACTCTCCCAACCTTCGTCTCATTCTCCTAGCCAACTCGACAGCCAACATTATCGCCCCCATCCGATCGCGTACGCTGCTGGTGCGGGTTGCTGCACCGACACATCAAGAGATTTGCGATGTTCTTGCGGTGTCTGCGAAGAAGGAGGATTGGCCGTTGGTCAAGGGTCTGCATCAGAGAATTGCAGAGGAGAGCGGGAGGAATCTACGCAAGGCGCTTCTGATGTACGAGGCGGTACATGCACAGAAGTAAGATATCGTAACCAGCACAAGACTATTATAACCGTGCTGACCCCGTACTAGTGAGAAAGTCACGGATACCACGCCAATACCGCCCCCCGACTGGGAGGCCCTGATCGGGCAGATTGCCAGGGAGATTATGGAGGAGCATACACCGGCACGGATTCTGCAAGTTCGGTCGAAGCTTTACGACCTCCTTACCCACTGCATACCACCAACCACGATTCTGAAGACGCTGACCTTCAAGCTCATTCCCCTCATCGACGATGCTCTAAAGGCGGACGTCATCAAATGGTCAGCATTTTACGAGCACAGAATCAAGACGGGCACGAAGGTTATCTTTCATTTGGAGGCGTTTGTAGCGAAGTTCATGAGAATACTAGAGATGTATCTGATGAGCATGGATCTGTAAGGGGCTTAGAGCTAGACAAAAGACGAATTGGCGCCCCATTAGGCGGCGTCTTGGCTTGGTATGGGATGCACCCAGACACAGAATGCACAGCACTGCAGTCGAGCGGAGCCCAGTTTGGGTCGGGTCACGACTAATAAGCTTATAAAAAGTGTATTCTAGATACCCGGATGTAAACGGTGGCCTCTCCTCAGGCTATTTATAACTGCGCAGGTCGCATGGCACCTAATAGCTGCTGCAATGCTGTGGAATGGTGTGCTTTGCCACGACTTCAGAATGCCAACCAACGTGGAGAATTGAAACGCTCGGAAGGAGTCGTGGGAATGCACGGATAAGCACATTCATGAACATTCATTGTGCCCAAATTATTCTCTGTTATCCAAGGTCTTACTACGAAATCAGAACTCGCAACCAAGCCTTGATAGAATGACGGATGCAGGAATTGATTCCTAGACACTCAAGCGCCTGCCAATCATGAATACAACTGGTTTTAGGCTGGATTGCCCTGTGGAGAGAAACAATAGAACCTATTTCCGGCAGTTTCTCAGCGCATGATTGGCCAGCCCTGCACTGTGGGGGGCGCCGCCAACTGTGGACGGGCACTGAGGCAAGGATGGATCTGCGACAAGGATCCGATGCCATTTTCTCCCGCCAAACTCGCGTTCGTGTCCTTTTGAGCAACGCCAGCTATTAGCTATCAGCGGCCGAGAGAGCTTCGCCAACAGCTTCGCCAACAGCTTCCAACGATTGATCTCCAAGCCCAGTTTCCGGCCACATATTCCAATCGCTGCCCGCCCGGGACAGCAGCCCATTCTTTTGCTGCGATAACACCAAGGCGACTGTATTTCTCTCAAACCCCTCGCGCCATCTCAATTGGGAGTCCAAACGCCCCTCTAAACGGCTGTTGAGCCAGATTTCGAGAAACCCGACTTCAAGATGCCTCTAAACCTCTTCCGCGTCCTGGGTATGCCGCCATTGTTAAACACCCCGCTCGCGACCATTGGAGGGAGCTGTAAACGAGACGGTCACTGACATGTCTTTGCGCCGTAGGGGACTTCTCCCATCTCGCGTCCATCATGATCCTCCTCCACAAGATGACGCAGCTCAAGGTGCGCTTCTCGGCTCGTCGACCATGGTCCTTACCGAGTGCTAACTATGTCCATGCAGAGCTGTTCTGGCATCTCGTTCAAGTCGCAAGCTCTATATTTCCTTGTCTACATCACGCGATATCTCGGTATGTTACCCGCGTCTCTAAACGTCACTCAAAGAACTTGATATAAAAAAAGGGATGGGCTGACAACTTTGGTGCGCGCATAAAGATCTCTTCTCGACATCAAGTCTCTACAATATTGTCTTCAAGATTCTCTTCATCGGCACGCAAGGCTTTATCGTGTACCAGATGGTTAATGCCTACAAGCCGACGAATGATCCGAACCTCGACACCTTCAGGGTGCAATACCTGCTCGGTGGCGCCGCGGTGCTTGCCATCGTCTTCCCTTACAAGTATACGTTCCTAGAGATCATGTGGGCGTTCTCCATCTGGCTTGAGTCAGTGGCGATCCTTCCCCAACTATTCATGCTTCAGCGCACTGGTGAGGCCGAGACCATCACGACACATTACCTCGCCGCACTCGGAGCGTACCGCGCCCTCTACATCCCCAACTGGATCTACCGTTATGTCACCGAGTCGCCACCTCATGTGGACTACATTGCCATCACGGCCGGCATCATCCAAACCATTCTCTACAGCGACTTCTTCTGGATCTACTACACCAGGGTGATGAAGGGCAAGAAGTTCAAGCTACCTGTGTAAGCCGCAGTACGCCATTGACAACACTTGACTTAGCGAGCATCAACAGTTGGTGCTGCCCGAGGTTGGCGACTAGCCGACCTTATCCCTGGGGCGGAGAACCTAGTACGCCATACGCTGCTCAACCGGGATGAATTAGACTCTCCTCCCACCGGCGCACCATCTGGCGAAACATTGCTATTTTGTCCCCAAGAGCGGGCAGAGTGTATTTGGGAATAATCGGAGTTCAAATGGGGCCCTGAATGTGGAAAATTGGACGCGCACATCACGACAAGCGGGTGTCTGTGGATGGGAGGCGCCCCCCTGAAATATTGCATATCTGGCGTTCGGAGATGCGGTTCGGCTTCTTTATCTTCGCCCGACTTTTTCGCATGGAACAAAAGTTGTGAGTGATATATCTTGAATATGGTATTTTATGGGGAGACAGGAGACTGGTGCGGGGCGGCACACGCTCGCCTACTCGACGTGTCTTGGGTGTATATAGAGCGGTGTAGGGAATACAGGGAACTTGAGCAACGGAAGCCTCCGTCCGGTGATTTGGGAAGGAGGTTAGACTTTTCTTGAGTGTGCTTGTTGTCCGGGGTCGGAGGGCAACGCATGATGATAGAGATGTTGACGCACACCCTTCCCTCTCGTCATCCACGTGTCGTGGGTCGAGGAAGTTCGATAACACAGATCATGCCTCGGCCTATGCACTTTGCTGTGAGTCAAAATGGCAGTACGTTCTGCCTTTGCAGTTGCCTTTCTCTAATCTGGTATACAGTACAATAGCTAACCATCACCAAGGAATGCCGCCAAGCAACGATCCCAACATCGTTGACATGAGTAACTATAATTGAGGTCTACTACACGTGTAGGTACTGCTACTCCCCACTCTCTCAAGAACGTTACTTGAGCATGGGCATATTCCAGAAGCATGCCGGTCGTCACTAGCTTGCAGCAATGGCTGCACGGGCAACAGAACTGCCGGCCTGAACTGTCGCATGCCCTGGCCACCTACATCGTTTTCCTTGTCAAGTCTGGGAACGAGGGCGCTAGTCCGAGACAACAGACAAGAAAACTGGAGGTATCATAGTAAAGTATGCCGACAGCGTAGTAGCGGGGATCAAAAGAGGAAAAGATAAGAAAAAAGCAAAAAGAAGATGAAGAGACACACCAGGTGATGATAATGGGGAAGCTGCCGTTGGAAGCAAGCATGAATGAATGGCCCAAGTTTCACAGTTGGTTTTGGCCGCCCCCAGCTTCACCGAATCAGAAGCTCAGTTCCCTGGGCAGTTGTAGACCGTGCACCCGGCTTCCGGTGCTGCTCTCGACCCCTGAATCATGGGGGGTTCCTTGCAGACGCGGGGCGGGCCTTGCAGATGTCACAACAATCAAAAAGGGGGGCCGTGCGGACACTCTGCTTTTTCCCCCATGAACGACATCAACAGTCTGTCGTTGGTAAATGGAAAACCAAACCCAGGTACCGAGACTGATGAGTTTAACAACGCATGATGATGACAAGGCATGTGCAACCAGTTTTCCGTCCCGATGGTTTGTGTAACATCTTTGAAATGTTGTGAGGGCGGGCAGGCTTGCTGGGCCTGGTTCACTGCCCCCCTGCTGTCGAGCATCATCGCTCGCTCAGTCCGTCACTCACACACTTCGGTTGCAGCAACTTTCCAAGCACGCAAAGCAACAAACGCTTCACTGTCCAGAATCTTTTTTGGGAAGTCAGTTGACGTGTGATCAACTATGATGTGATGAGAAAAAATAGAGATGCCCAAAATACTGGCTCAGGGGTGGTTTCGATCCCCGGTCTCCTGTGATCATCTTCCTCTCATATCCCGTTCTCCTCCCCCTTTAATGACCTACCCGGCGTCGCCGCTGTCCGTTTGTTTCCCTTTACTCTTCTCTCTTTCTCTTCTTGTTTTTACTCCCATTTTGCCTAATACTTGTCAACCAGGCGGGCCACCATCTGCCTGAAAGGATGATCGCCGCCGTCCTCCCGCTTGCTTGACACTTTCCTCTCTCTTCTCCTCCACTTCACATTCTTCCGCCGGGCGGTAACATACGTAAGACTCTTTTTTTTATATTAGCCATTCCTTTGTTCCGGTTTCCGGGAAACCCAGTACTACGTACACCATGGCTAGGGCCAAGGCTTCTTCCTCTTTAGTATTACGACCATCTCTTCTTTTATTTGTCCTTTTAATAGTCAGCACAAGCTGCGCTTGGGCGAGCAGTGGGAATGGAGACCGCAATGGCCTGCTTCTCAAGGGGAGAACACCTGGACAGGAGGCGGCACCAGCTTGGAGGAGGGTGAACAGGAGGAGAACACCTGCAACAGCCGAGCCTGCACAGGCAGCGCTAGATGGATGCCCTCGGATCACACCAGCACCGTCTGCGCATTTTCTCCTCGGCCGGCAGGATCAAGGCCAGATCCAAGCCCTCAGCGACCAACTGCAGCAGCTCAGCTCGCAGTCCAGGTCTGTCAGCCAAGCAAGCCAACAAGTCAGCCAGTCCAGCCAGCAGCTCAGTCAGTCGCTGCAGCAGGCGACGCAACGGCTCAGCCAGACCGAGATCCAGCTGGCGAGCGCCCGAGCAGCTCAGAATGCTGCCGAGCAGGCTTCGAGACAGGCCACACAAGCGGCAGCGGATGCGTCCCGCAGTGCCGAACAAGCCATCAGCTCGGCATCACGAAGTGCCAGCGCTTTTATGGCATCCGTGACAAGCAACATGGGCGCCAGCTTTGCCAGCGCCATCGCCCAGGCCAGTCAGAGTGCCTCGTTAGCAATGAACTCGGCGGCCAGCGTGGCCCAGAAGGCCCAATCCGAAGCCACTGCTTTGCGGGTGAGTTTTCCCCTCGTCCCTTGCTTATTCGTCCTGCCTGGCTTTTCCTCAACTGACACAATATCCAGAACGAAGCCAACACCCAGGTTCAACAAGCCCAAGGCGCCGCCCTTTCCGTGACGCAGACCGCCCTCGCCGTCGTTGGTGGCGTAATCGGCTCCTCACTTCTTACAGTCGCGGCTTTCGTGCTGATCATGCGGTATCGCCGCTCCAAGCGGTTGCGCCGCCAACAGCAACAACCACAAGCCGGCAGCCGTTCCAACATCGGCTACCCAGCCTTGACGGGTACCTCCAACAAGGGCGCCCTCAGCAATGGTCGCTACAGCGACTACTATGCCGAGAGCAACTATAGCACCGACGATAACGGCTACCCCATCGATATCAAGAGCCCCTTGCCTGTCGCTGTCCGCAGCAACTCTCTCGACAGGAGGCCTACCATCAAATCCACCACCACTACCACTAACAACAACAACAACAACAACAACAACAACAACAACAACAACAACAACAACAACAACAACAACAACAACAACAACAACAACAACAACAACAACAACAACAACAACAACAACAACAACAACAACAACGGGGGAAGAGGGGGAGAGTTCCAGCTCCGCAGCCCGCCGCGCGGCAAGTTTGTGCTCTTCCCCAAGGACGAGCCAAGTCCCCAACAGCTGCTCGGGATGCCAGCTATGTGGCCCATGAGCCCAGAGGTCAACGGGAAAAGCTCCGGGGGAAGTCCTAGTACCGCGAGAGGGTCTCGCGCCATGTTCCCGAGCCTGGATACTTGGTTGAGGGCCGGGACGGTGAGTCCGTTTGCTACCCTGAGGAAAGGGCCTGCTGTTCGGTCGCCGACGCCGGGGGTCGCGATATGATTTTCTTTTTGCATAGGAGGGAGGAGGAAATTTGGTTTTAAGCGGACTGGGAAAATACCCCTTTTGATACAGGTAGTTATATCTTTTAGCGTTTAATTGCATGTAAGTCGGAAATAATTATTTCAACCATCTTACTCATACCAACCTACCTAGCTATTTAACACCGGAATGATAATGAAATGGTGAGAAACAGATGCTTGGGGAACAAAAAAAGGGAGGGGGGGGTACCAAGCGCACACGTTACCCCTCTGTTCACGTCATAATTATCACAATCGGGAAGAACATTTGACAAGCACAAGCAAGCCGTTAGCTAGACACATAATAGTTCCGTTCGTTCCCCCAAAGAAAGAAGATAGATCCTCCTTCACCTTCTTAAAAAACTCCATGTTGCCTTCGTAATGCCATAAAACCCAGGGTATCATCCATCCCCTATTCAGATCATCAAATGAAAAGCAAGGCTTTTCTTTACACGCCACATTCAACTCCAACAAGCACAACTATCTACTTAATAGTATCAACTGGGAGTTCCAAACTCACCCAGGTCAGTGGTACTCGCCAAAGTCGACTCCTCCTCAGCATCGCTGCCAAGGCGCATGTGTTGGCGATGATGCCGGGCCTTTCTTTGGGCTGACATGGAGTCCCTGAGGAGAGCCCAATCCGATTTCCAGTTCTCGATGCTCTGCACGAGGTCCGGATCGAAGGCGGTGGCGGCGGCCGTGTCTTGACACATGCTCTCGACGGCACGCAGCTCGAGTCGGAGGTGTGTGAGTTCCGACTCATTGGAGTTAATTTCGTCCTCCCTGTTGTCACACACACTTGTTAGAAGGACGAGTTGAGTAATATTCTGAATTGCTTGCGAAAAGAAGACTTACAGATCAGTAACATCCTTTTCAAGCTCTATGATACGTGCCGCAGCAGCTTCGGCTCGTTCAACTAGCAAGCCGTGGAGATGCTGGATGTAATTTCAGGATTAGCATGCCTACCTACACTAAGTCAAGGGTTGGAAGTAAAGGAAGAGGGGCTTGCTCACATCTGACTCCTCCCGTCGAGCTTGCAAGTTCTTGACAACTTTCTCGAGGTCGGCGCTCAGTTTCTCTGCCTCGGTTGCGACACTCTCGGCTATCACGCCTGATGACTTGGCCTTTTCGGTGACAGTATGCGCTGTGCTCCCAGGCCTTGTCGTTGCCGACGTTGAAGTTTCTTCAGCCATGGCTGCTTCAGCCTGTAGAAACGGCTGCTGCGTCAAGGACTCCAGCTCAGCGAAGCGCCCGGCACCGACACCAGCCAACCATGTGGGCGGAGTAGGCATGCTCCAAACAGGCGGTATATTAGCTCCACCGCCAGTGTGTACTGCTGGACCTAGTGGCGAGGAGAGCGACGATTGCGACATGATGGAACTGCTGCTGAGTAAAGGCGGCACCCCGCGCGGACGAGATGGCATCCTCCTCCTCCTCGTTGCTCTCGGCCTTCTCCTACCCTTGGATTGCGCCCTTGGGCTTTTGGCATTGCCTTTTGCGAACATGACCTCCTCCATCTCGTCAACCTTGACGTGCAGCCCGCTCAGTATGGCTGCCTCTTGGATGCCCCGGGTACTCCCTTTGGTTGAGAGATGTTGCAGCAAATCAGAGAGGCGCTGGATGAGTACATCTTTGCTGTCCTGCGCAAGGTCGTCATCCTGCCCGTGCTCTGGGTCTGAGCTATCTTCATCAATATCGTCCTCACCGCTGCTGTGGCGGTCGTCTTCCTCACTCAGCTCATCATCGGCGTCATCCCTGCCAACGCTGCGGAAATTAGTATTGCCATTTTGAGGAGGGGTGGAGAACTGTCTTAGAAGTGGTGATAGTGGCGATGGGGATCCTATTCCCAGACGATGAAGGCTTGGAGGAGACGAGAGGGCGCTGGGAAGGGGTAGCGACGGCGAGCGGACATGTTGCTGGCGATGAGGACGTCGCTGCGTCAGGATTTGTTGGTCTGGAGGCGTGTGTGGACGTGGAGCAGCAAACCGTCCTCCCTCCTCATGCTGATGCTCTGCGGTAGCTTCGTTGCGCTGTGACGGCGGTGATGTTGGTGATGACAGCAAAGGAGAAGGTGGGGAGTATGGGAATGAGGGACTCAAGTCCGCCGCCGTTTCATCCTCTTCGCGCATCACGTCAAGCGTCTTCCCTTAGGCCATGACTGGTAAGTTCTTGATGCGTTTTCCTTTTCCGCTGAATTTTATATTAAGCCGCCGACCTCTCATGGGATGTTAGTAAATGCCAAGCCGGGAGTGAATGCATCGATCAGTGAAGGTGGGGTAGGTATCAATTTGTCGACGCCCCGCCTACTTTTTAAGGTGAGAAGTAGCTTACCTATCCAATTCCCTAAACGAGTTTCAAGGTCACGGGTGTGCAGCCGACATCGACGACGGTGTTTCTAGCATAATGAGAAGGTGCTTGGACTTGACGAGGCAACCTCACGTTTCGAAGATTTTCTGAGACATTCAGTCCAGGCACAAGTTTGACCTTCCCGAGTAATCAGGACAAATTGAAAATTAAATACGTAGTAGTTGCAATATGAATAAGCTCCATATTGTCAGATACTGTGCTTGAGTATACGTTTATAATATAAGAGACACTTGATACCATCGAGGTGCATCTGAATAAGTGAGTAATACATACGAGTTGAGTGTATTAAGACGTGCATACTCCATATACAAACCTGGTCTAAATATTATCTCAGGTACCTATCCATGTTACTTAATAAAGTCAGTCCCGATTTCACTTCAGGGCAAACTGAAAGCTAGGTACCTATGCCCTAAATTACAGTGGCGTTCAAGCTCGCTAGCTCGAAGCTTACTCCCAAGCTCTGGCCAGCGCCTCTTGCAGAGAGCGCCAAGCTGTCCAAGGCTTATATGCACCTATCCAGCTATCAAACCCGCTCAATCGAATAATCCCCAAATCCCCATCAACGCTCGCATCCCGAATCACCCCACAGCGCGAATGTGAAGCTCCAGCAATTGCAAGCCACCAAGTTACCAGTGGACCTTGACCTCACGACGAATACTACACCATACCACAAAGCAGTCATGCTATCTAGGATATCCCATGGGAGGAGAGGCGACGCAGCAGTAGCCACAGCAGCAGTAGCCGCCCTGCTAAGAAGAAGCACCTCCAGACCCGCGACACCAGTGACCTCTCTCCTCCTCCAAAGACAGTATCTCCAACAACAACGGCGAAGCCTCATTTCCGCCCCCCGACAAGGTGATGGCCCTCTAATGGAACGTCGCTCCGACCGAGAACTCCCAGGTTCGTCGTTCCCCTCCCACCTCCCCCAACCCCCAACCCCAAATTCCCCTTCCCTTTCCCTCCCCAAAAATAAACCCAACTAACCCGTCCCCCCTCTCTTAAGATATCGAACAGGGCTTCCGCTGGTCCCGCACCTTCCCAGTGTTCATTCTCCTCGTCGGGCTCTCCACAGTCGCCATCTTCAACTACCAGAAGCTCTCGTCGCCGGTCGTCTCGTCGACGCTTTATGCGCTGCGCACCAACGCCAAGGCGCGGACGTATCTGGGCGACGAGATCTACTTCGCTCAGCAGATCCCGTGGATCAGCGGCGAGATGAACATGATGAAGGGCAAGATCGATATCACGTTCAAGGTAAAGGGGACGCGGAGCACGGGCGTGATGCGGTTCGCGTCGAATCGGCCGACGTCGCGGGGCATGTTTGAGACGACCGAATGGTCGCTCGAGACGGCTGAGGGCCGCAAGATCGATCTGCTGGACGGGAGTGATCCCTTCAGGGGCATAACGGGCCCTGGCGAGGGCGGGTTTGGAGCCCGGGATGTGGTGGAGGATGATGAGGCTACGAGGGGTTTCAGGCAGATGAGCAACGTGCAAAAGTAAACTTCGGAAGCAAAGAAGAGTGGGGGGCCTTGGCGGAGGGAGAGGGCTCTCACACACTTGAGGAGTGTGGTCTGTCCTCCCAGAGGAACATATCGGGACAAAAAAGAAGTCAGAGTTGCTACACATAAATGTACATTTATAAACTGCATGGTTGTATGAACACAAAGATGGAAATTACAACAAGATTTTTGTTCGGATTAGGCCGTGATCGTTGCCTCTGGTTGCTGATCCAAGCCCTCTTGGAGGAACTCCGGCACGCCCGCCGACAGCATCTTCTCTATCCTGCCCTCCTTCCGCGCCTCCTTAAGCTCCAAGTGCTTCAGCCGGGCAGCGGTGAGGCGCTCCTCAGCGTCGGGGAACCGCTCCTCGAGGGTCCGGCGCGTCTCGTCGATGAACTCGGGTGGCGGGGGCGGCTTTTTGACCGCGTCCTGGATCTTGACGATGCAGCCCTTGGGGCCGGCCACGCAGCCCTTGACCACCACGATGCCCAGCTCGTTGTTAACCATCAGGACCGGCAGGTTCTGCATGGTCACTCGCTGGTTGCCCATGCGCCCGGGCATCTTCTTGCCGGGCAAGACCCTGGAACCACCACCCTGCGAGGGACCCGTCGTACCGATGGTGCGGTGGTTGAGCGAGTTACCGTGCGAGGCGTTCTGGCCCGAGAAGCCGTGGCGCTTCATGCCACCTGCGAAGCCCATGCCGCGGCTGTTGGCGCGCACGTCGACCCACTGGCCGATATGGAACCAATCGGGCATGAGCTGGACGCCGACGGGCAGCAGGCCGGTCTTGTCG
Organism: Podospora didyma; assembly: GCA_033439775.1. Classification (NCBI taxonomy): domain Eukaryota; kingdom Fungi; phylum Ascomycota; class Sordariomycetes; order Sordariales; family Podosporaceae; genus Podospora; species Podospora didyma. The sequence goes on from JAULSW010000003.1 coordinate 3,999,039, forward strand.
CGGACCGGGAACTCAGCCAGCACGCGCTTGGGCGCGATGCCCTTGGCCTCAAAGTAGCCCAGCATGGGCGCGCCCACGTTGTCGGCCCGGCGCTCGCCGAGCCCAACCTGCACCGCCCAGTAGCCGTTCTGAGCCCGCGTCTTGTTGGCGACGATCTGCACCCGGTCCAGTTGCAGCACCGTGCACGGGATCCGCGAGCCGCTGCGGCCCATGAACGCCGTCATGCCCTTCTTGATCGCCAGCACACCCGTCCGCACCGGTGTCGACTGCTCGCGCCGCTTGATCGCGGCCGCGGGTCCCGTGGTTGGCGCCGGGAGCCCTGCCGTGACTTGGTTGAATCGTGTCGGCCGTGCCCGCGGCGACAGCGTGCTCCATCCATACTTGACGCTGCGTCTTGGGGTGTGGGAGAGGAAGCGTGGGGAGGAGGGCGAGGCTGACGGCAGTGAAGAAGAGCGCGTGAGGGTCGTGGATCGCTGGGCGGCTCCCAGGAGGAGAGAGGAGGACGACGGCTGTTGGAGCTGCCGCCAGCAACGCGCTGGCAGCCGGGGCGCCATGTTTTCTGTGGGTTTGATGTTCAATTTCCCTCAGCCGGCAGCAATTATATCTATCGAGTGGCGTAGGACAGTGACCGGGGAGGTTGATGTCGTCGTGGGCGACTATAGTGGTTTTTCGGGGGGGACAGTTGCAAAAGCTGGACGAAATTTGAGAGCTAAACTTGATAGACTGATTCGATGTCTAAGCTGCCGAGTACCACTGATAACCCTAACCCTGTACTGGTCAAAATAATTCCCCCCCGGCAGTTAGTTTCGTGCTCCCGCGACCCCCACCAGCCCATCATCAATTGCTCAGGCAAACTTCCTGTCTCATTGAGGGATGCTCTATCACTCAATCTACAGCTGACAAGGCAGTCGCGCGTTGTCATCGGCCTCAGATTCGGAGAGGTAGCGTTGCGCATTTTTGCAGCAATTTTATTTTCTCCAACAAGCCAAAATCAAAGCAAGATGGTGTTCTACTTCACCTCGACGGTCGTTGACCCCCCCGCAAATGTCTACGTGGGCAAGGACAAGTTTGAGAGTAGGTTGACTCGCTCGCTGAATGTCGATATATATATACCACTTCATGCTTTCCTCTGAATTTCTATCTAAATATTTCTGACTCGTCTGCAGATGAGGAGTTGATCCAGCACGGCTGGGAAGAGGATGTCTGGTGAGTTCAGCAACGCATCTTACTTTGACCTGGGAGAAGATGTGCTCAGACTTATCTCTCGAAACAGGGTATGATCCCTCATTTCCCTGTTGAATCCAGAAACGTACTTCATTTCTCACTCTCTACTGCCCAATAGTTCCACGTCGACAAACTGTCCAGTGCCCACATCTACCTCCGTCTACGAGAAGGCGAGACCTGGGAGAACATTCCCCAGGACCTCCTGACAGACTTGGGCCAGCTGACCAAGGCCAACTCAATTGAGGGTAAGTTTTGACCTTCATCATCGCCTTGGAATTCTTAGCTCACACATCCCCAAAGGCAACAAGAAGGACAACGTCGTCGTCATCTATACGCCATGGTCCAATCTCAAGAAAGATGGCAGCATGGCGGTGGGCCAGGTCAGCTTCAAGGACCAGAAGAAGGTTAAGCGGATAATGATCTCGCAGCGCGAAAACGCCATCGTCAACCGCCTCAATAAGACCAAGGTCGAGAAGCAACCAGACCTGAGGCAAGAGAAAGAAGAAAGGCTGCGGGAACTGCGCAAGAAGGACCAGGCGGCGCAGCAGGCACGGGTAAGTTTTTTGGGTTTTTTTTGGGGTAAAATGACGCAGGCGACTGAAAACAGGACTGACGGAGAATGTTTCAAACAGAAAAAGGAGGAGGCGCGCCTTGCCAAGGAGAGACAGGAGAAGAAGTGGCAAAAGGAACATGCGTACGACGACCTGTTCACCGAGGAGAACATGGTGTCGACGAGCAACCAGGATCGCAACTCGGACTGGGAGGATGATTTCATGTAGACTAGTAGCTGTCTGTTGCTCTTCAAATCTACCTAAGCAGGTAAGAAATGGAAAGAAAAAAATGGACGAGGCGTAGCTTGCGCATGGTCGGTCAGCATTAACCTCCCGCCTGGCCAAGTAGTCGAGAACAAACAACCCAGCCCCCCCCCCCCCTTTAAGCGCCCGGTCCACGCCCACCGATCCCTGAGCCCATCATGTTTACGCTTGTCCCCTTGACCTTGTGATCGGACGGATTCGCGGCTGCCTCGTAGAGGATGTTCGCGGGCGCGCGACCCAGCGGCATGCCCAGCTCGCCCTTGAAGCCGACGTACGTCAGGCGCGTGACGTCCTCGTCGCCGTCCCCGAAGTTGTCCGAGAAGAAGAGAGTGAGCCTGCGCACGGCGCTGAAGCGCGCCCGCCGCACAGGGAGCTCCTGAATCTCCGATGTTCGCGACAGCTCGAACACCTGCGTCCCCTCGCTATCCTCGGCGACCGAGAAGTCGACATCATCACGGTTGATGAGCACCTTGAGCGTGCGCGGCGCCGAGTCCGAGTCGGACGTGCGGAGCAGGATTGAGTGTAATTTGATTTGGGAGGAGAATCTTTTTCATTGGTTGTTAGTGACACACTCTTGTATATATATAGGTATTATATAATATTGACATATTTTGAAAATGGTAGACACGAGTGAGTGGTGTGTGAGTGAGAGAAGGCAAGTTTTGAGTGCGTTTTGTACACCGATCACAAAACAAACAGCGGGCTTGAGTGAGCCAACTTTCCTGGATGTTGAATAGAAATAGAGCGAGAGACGGATAAAGGGGTTATCCCAAGATATCCGAACCGAAAAAGAAAGAAAGAAAGAAAGAAAGAAAGGGTCACCTACGGCACGTTCAATAACAGCTGTTCATCAGCATCACTCGCCAACTCCGGGTCGGTCGTCAACCGCTCAGCCCAGGTCTTCCTGACGACAGCTTTTCCAGAGCCATAGACAGCCTCGTTCATCGTCGTAATTTCGTCGAAGTTAATGTAGTCGTACAGAGAGGACTGCAAGGCGGGCGTAATGTCGTCGGAGTGGTCGTGAACTCCTCCATGGTCGTGCCCATGGTCATGCTCGTCGTGGCAGTGACCCGACATTCTTTTGGTGGAACGGATTGGCTGGCGTGCTTCTTGATTTCGCTATTTACCAATCACTTGTTGCGAGTTGAAAGGCGATTTTTTTTACGAACGAGGTAGGCGATGGCTGATTTGGTTGATGGTTGATCCAGAGTGTGGGGGAGGAGAGGGGATTCATTCTTAGGCTCATTCAGTGGACAAGTTTTGGCGACCGCGGGCACCAACCAGATCGAAAACTGATCGCTTCAGGTCATCAACTACCTAAATATTCACCCAAGGATTTCGGTTCATAACAAACTGAACATTTAAAGAGAAGATCCTCTCGTAGCCACAAATAAATTACATTAAAAGAATTTCGGCTTCATTTACTCAGTGATTAGAAATGAAGCCCTTCATACTGCTGCTTGAAGGTCAGTGTTTAAAAGGTTCTGTAGCTACCAAGGTAGAGTTGACAGTTGGCCACTGAATGCCTCCCAATTCCTGCTGTACCTCCCCAGCTATCCAACTCGATGGACATACCAGTTAAATTTCACGCCAATCCAGCCCACAAGCCTCGTCAACCTCTAGTTCTGTTCGCGTCCATTCATTCCTTGTATTTTAACCACCATGGATTCCGCTGCGTATCTCACTTCACTGACAAACTTTCTTGGGTACATATGGTACAGCGGTACTAAAAGCGTCCCCTGTACAAGTACTAACAACAGCAGCAGTGGTCCATCGTGACACAGCAGCAGGCATTTTCGTACAACCCATCCTGTAGAACTCACATAAAGTGCGTCGAAATCTCCATGGTTGCGCTGGCTTCAGCCAGCCAGCCAGCCAGCCAAGAAGGAGAAGAACGTAAGTCATAGACGGGCGTTTCAGTGAAGCGGTTCCTTCCTCGTTTCTAGTCTTTCTTCCCCCTTTTCCATGCATCCCTAATGCCAGATATGAATAATCGCATTTCAAAACAAGGTTAATCTTGACGCAATAAACAAAATAATCTGTTCATTGCGTCCTCCTTCTTCCATCACCCGACACCACCCCTCCTCTTCAAACTTACTTCAAGCCAAACCCTTCACTCTCACTGACCGCCGTCCAAAGCATGTCCTCTAGCCTCTCGCGAGTAGGATACCGCCACAGCGTCAGAGTATTAAAGCATGTCCTAGCGGTCGGGTATCTCCCGCAATCGTCGCCCAAGCACGAGATGCGAATAGCCAACGATGCCGCGCCCATGGCAGGGATACGGTCGCTCCCCGTGATGAAAGACAGCAGCCTGCGTTGGTTCTTGGGTGGCGCACGCTCGAATGACTCCCAGAACCAGCGGATAACCGGCTCCGTCTCGGCCGGATTGGACACACAGGCCCCCCAGTTTTCATACTCTGCCACCACCTTCAGGGATCCAATATCGAGCGGCTCGTCCGAGCCGCGGACTAGAAGTTCAATCTCTTCAGGGCGGAACAGGGAGAGAGCGTTTCCGCCACAGACGGTAAAAAAGCCGCGCTTGAAGGGCTCGAACTGGCGTGTGATAGCCGTGTCAAGTAGGTACCGCACGTATAGATCGACATACTCCCGACGGTTTGCATTCGTCACGGCTCTCCGTTCTCCTGCAGGACAGAGCGCCACTCTCTCTGCAGAACCGTATCTCTCTATGTCGATCACGTAATCAAGACAAAAAGCCGTCTCTACGTCGCCCTCGTAGTCAAGTAGTTGACGAAGGCCGTTGGCTAGACGTGGACGGTACTCGGCCAGATCCTCAAGTGTGTACGTCATGGATTGACGCGGCTGCGATGTAGTGACGGCAGGCGGAGGTGCGGCCATTAGGAGTTTGCGGAACGCAAAAGGGGGTAGGGCCACGTCGAGGATGGTGGAATTGTAGATGGCCAAACCAAAGACCACTCCGACGAGAAAGAACTGCTCAGATGGCTCCAAAGAACTGGGGTTGAAGTAGCAGTACTGGGAGTCTTCATCGTAAATAAACATCCCTGGGGGGGGAAGCACGTTAGCGACCCAAGTAACCAACGCATTTCAGAAGAGCATGGAACATACCATGATCAGGGTTGAAGACCTCTCTGACGAGAAGTAGGAACCACTCTTTTCGGAGCCCTCCCGCATCGACCCCTTCCTCGCCTTTGAACACAATCTTGAGACCCTTCTTGATATCCTCGCCGCCACCGCCAATGACCTCGCTTACTGCCTTCAAGCTATCTTCAACCAAACAATCTCTACGAATGTTCAGAACAAGGTATTGCTGAATGGCCCGGTGGGTCAGGATACTGTTAAAGAAAGCGTCTCTGGCCTTATTCTCCATCTGCCGTCTGGCGTCATGTTCCAGGATCTGGATTTTTGCCCCAATGCTCAAGAGAAAAGGATACTGACAGAACGAGAGTTTCCCCTTTTTCCGTTCCCAGGCCTCAAAATCGGCCACGAGGTCAGAGTCATCGAGCAGCGTGGTATAAAACTCGCTCGTCGCCAGAATCTGGCCTCGGACTTGGACTCGCTCTGTCGTGCTGTAGCCCCTGCTGTCTGGGCGACTTGCGAGGCCGCGTCGGGCGTGGCCCATATTGTTCGCGGCGAACAAGAAGCCAAGAACTTGAGCGGCAGCCTTGATCTGCCAGTCATCCTGATATGTAATTCTCTTCTTCCTGTCCTTTTGGTTCTTGCTTGGCGGCACCTGTGGCCCTAATGCAGCGTGGAGCGACGCCGGAGACCGGCCAGCTCCCATGCTTGGTATCAGTCCATCCGTGACATCAACCTTCACTTCGTACTTCTTTTCATTCTGCCGGATCAAGCGATAGGCAAGAAACCCGGCCACCAGGTCTTTGAGTTGAACAAATGATAACTCGGGATACCTGGCAAACCATGCAACAAGGTGATTATGGCATTCGCTTGGCGCATTAGACATGAGACCAACAATTCGCTTGATGATTCCGGAATGCCTCCCCGAAGCTGGGCCAGTACCTCGGCCAACCGAACTACTCTGCTCTGATTGGGGGCTCTCTGGGTGATGGAATTCGCCTACATATGGCTTGTGCGAGGCATGCAGAAGAGGGTTGGCTGAGATAAGCAGCAGGAATCGGAGCTCGTATGGTGCAGTGATGCGTCGCCCTGGGCGTTTTAAAATCGTCTCGCAGGCCTTTAGCAGAGTCCTTTGAACATGATCTTGGCCGATAAGAACCTGAGCCTCGATTTCTTGCAGGCCGTTCGGCGGTACAGCAAGATCCGGGTCTTCGTCCACCAGCTTGCCATATACGTCTGGCCATGACCGGGCACACTCGATCACAACCTTATACCATTCTTCCAGTTCTGTCCACTCAATGCGTGGATTTCTCGAGCTCACAGCGTATTGACCACTCCCACTTCTACTAGAAGCCGTCCTGCCGGGAACCGAGTCCGCCTGGCCCCCAGTCCACCAAGAACCGTTTTCTGCAAAATCGCCCAACAGCAAAAGTTTCGCATCCAAGTCAACGATGGGACAGTCGGTATTCTGCTCCTTCCGGGGCTCGGGTTGGCGGCGCCGCTCTCCGTCTCCAGCTTGTCTTGCAGTATGGCTTGAACGGTGGGCTGTAAATGAAGAATTGAGACACTGAAAGGAAGTGAAGCAGTAGATTACGTAGTCCTCCAGCTGTTTGAACATCCGCCTTACCTCAGCTCCTGGACTTGGCGGCTGCGGACTCAGCGGCTGCTGGAAGAGATCACGATTGACCATGTCAGGAAGTGCTGGGCGTCCTTCCGGGTATGATGTGGAGTATGATCGTGAGACAGTTGTGTGACGAGACAAGCTGCGGTGATGTGCTGCGTCTGTGGATCCGTTGGTTAATGGTCTTGATTCGTAAACTGCAGACGCTTTGCGTCTTATGGTAGGTGATGAAGCAGAAAGGTGCGAAGTACTCCTGTTGTCGCTGGGCGAGAGGGATGATGGGCTCGCAGCTGACCCATGTTGATTGGGTGACCCCCCTTTTGACCTCGCTCTTAGGGCTGATCCGAGAAACGACCGCAGACACAGCGTGACCAGGGACTTTGTCTGCTCGAGAGACACGGGTAATGGCAATTCTGCGGAATATGTTAACAGCTGGCCACCCCCGATGAGATGTGTATTCCTACCACTTGATCTGGACCGCTCCTCCTCTGCCGCCGCAACAGCCGCAGCCGCCGTTTCTGCAGGACTAGCAGGTTTGTGAGAACCTCCTCGCCTTGAGTCTCGAACTGCTGGTTGCAAGTCGTTGATGGTCAAGCAAATGGTGCACTTGAACACCTGGAGCTCCCGCGGCCAGCGCACCAGAGATCCACACGTCATACAGTTGCCAGTGGAGTAGTCTCTGCTGCCCGTCGAAGAGCCATTCCTATGGCCCCTTGGCTGAGACGACTTGCCGTGTACCTGAGGTATTGGCCCAGCCTCGTCGGCCGACTCCTCACCCGAGTCGTCGACGGCCATCAGGCCTGATTTCTTTTTCTTACTCGAGAACAGCGAAGGGAAGGGATGGCTCATGGAGCGGCCGTGGTGGGGTTTTCGGGGACGCGAGGGATGCAAGTCTTCGTCAGAGGAGCTCGATTCGACGTCGATTCGCAAACTATCCAAAACCTCGAGTTCTGTCACTCGGGAAGCCGTCTTGAACCGACTGCTAGCTGATCGGGTATGGGGAGGTCGAATATTCGCAGCACTTGTCTGGCTCTGGTTCTGGTTCTGGCTTGGGCTCTGGCTCTGGGCTGGGGAAGGGTCGATTGGGCGGTGCGAGTCGATTCTGTCTGGCCAAGGAGTCGCCATAGTGAGTCCTAGTCCTCGTCCTGGTCGAGTGGGAGGAACAGAGCATCGGCAAGTTGTGACAGCAAGGTAACACCTTCATCTGCGCGCGGCCCCAGAAGACAACCCTGTCCTTGCTCGCACCTGCCCTTGGAACTTGGGACTTTGGAAAAAGGAGAATGGCAGGAGCACTGCTGCTGAAGACAGGAGAATGCAAACGCAAAATGCGACCTGGTACCGCTTCCAGATATCCGCGAGCTCCAGGCTCTCTTCTTTCCTTGCTCTTTGGGTCGGAGAATGGAAGCGAGACGGCCAAATACTGTGGACAGTGGGGCAAGATAGTAGAGGAACCTATGGAGACAAGACGGTCGACCAGACACAGCAGGTATCTTCGTGCGGTTTGCGTGTCGTTTGTCAAGAAGCCGAAACTGGTGAAGGAATGGAGACAACAGGTTCTCAGCCACGCACGCCAGCGGCGGAAGGTGTACAGCTTATTTTGGCCGGCAATAAAACAAGTTCTCTGGCTCTTGCTCGTATTCTGACAAAGCCACGAGGTGTGGGTTGCTTTGGCGAAGCCTTGGAACGTGATGCGGAGGGGTTGAATCTTCAGGTTCCTGTGGCTTGCCAAGCACGGTACACGTAGCGTCCCATAGGAGTCGGTATTCAATCAGGACAGAGAAAGAGGAGACGCAGTGAATCCTCGTCCAAACTGTTTCCAAAAAGCGAGCATGTATCGATAACAAGGAGACAAGCTGAAAGCATCTGCAGCCAGCTGAGCGCGCTTTGGGGGCCCTAGGTTGTGGCACGGCATGATCGGCGAAGTCACAACCTGGAAATCGGCAGCTCGGTACTTTTCCAGACTTTGGCGATTTTGGGTCCCGTCCCTGAGACCAACCCCTGAAGCCCTAAAAGGAGCACCAGGGGCCCCCTGCAAAGACGATGTCAACGCTAGGGTAGTTCCCCGGTTTTGGTGCCAGAGATCAACTACACTAAGAGTATGTCACCCCACCAAAATGCCCCGCATCGCAATGCACACCACAAGAAGACGCCTCGAATTGTTCCTTCAATGCGTCGATGCGTGCTGGTTTGAGGAGCGGATTTGGCCCCGAAGCCTCGGACATTGGCTTTTGCGTGCAAAGGTGACGAAACTTAAATGTGAGATATTATTTCGGCCCGGAAGTGGGAAAGCTTCAGCAAACTTCTAGTTTAGGAGAGCTCTCGAATTTGTTCAAGCTCGATGAATGGTGGCAACGGATCCGATCGAGGAAGAAGCCTCATCCGTCCTTTTGTCTAGCAGCCCGTGGGTCCAGCGATATGGCGCAACCATATGATGTCGTTCGCATGTACTTGGGTGCCTATCTAGGTATTGATGATTCCATAATGATCTTCTTGAAAGGAAGGCACCCCCATTCTATGCCTTGCTGTCGGCCTTGTTCAGCAGTGTGCCTACTCAACTAATCGGATGACCTATCGCGATCGCTACCAGCTGGGCGGTGGCTGACTCAGTTGGTACCTAAATTGGAGTCACCTATACCGTAACTGCCACACAAACACTGCCTGTAAGATCTTACGTCTCAGAAAGATATAATGCCCGTATCCGGGCTTCTCAGACCAGTTTCGATGCGTAATCATCACTCCATCATCAGTCCACGCTCCCCAAGAAAACAACAATATCTGAAGATTGCAATGTTCACCTACCAAAGATGGAAAAAGAACGAGCCGGAGCCAATTACCCAACACTACTTCGAATACGTCGATGGCGTCTGGAGCCCAATCGAGCCCGGGTCGTGCGCGAATAATGCTGTGGAGGCACTGGCGAAGTTATCAATTCTGTCATGGAACATTGATTTCATGCGGAACTTGCAAGAAGCAAGAATGAAGGCTGCTTTGAACCATGTCCGCGAGCTTGTGAAGAGAAACGAGCCTCTGCCTTGCGTCGTCATGTTCAACGAGATGGTAGAGGGTGACCTCAAACTGATCATGACGCAAGACTGGATCCAGAAAGGCTACCGTATTACGGATATCTCCAACCTGTATTGGGACTCTCCTCGCTACGGTAAATAAAGTTTTCAAGATGACCCCTATTTCTCTCTCACTTAAGCCAACCCAACACCAGGAACTACAATGCTTGTCCACAAGTCCATCCCAGTGAAGAGCATATTCCGCGTGCACTATGCGAACACGAGCATGGGACGAGATGTCCTCTTCGCCGACATCGAACTGCCACATGAGAACGTCCTTCGCATCGGCAGCACTCACCTCGAGTCACTCATCGCCGGGCCACCCAAACGGCCCTCACAGCTCGCGACGGCTGCATCCTACATGCACAAGGTACATGCCGGCATCATCGGGGGCGATATGAACGCCATTGAGCCCTTTGACAAAACGCTGCACCTAGACAACAAGCTGAAAGACGCATATCTTGAAACCGGAGGTAAGGAATGTTCGGATGCGGGCATGACGTGGGGCCAGATGGCTTCTCGCTGGTCTCGAGAGAGGTATGGCCTCACAAGAATGGACAAGCTCATGTTCTGCGGCTGTTTAGAGGTAGAGAGCTTCGAAACATTTGGGATGGACGTGGAGGTCGAAGACGAAGGGGATCGGAAGAAACTGATCGAGGACACATCCGCGGACATTGAAAAGGCCTGGGTGACGGACCATCTCGGCGTGAAGGCCGTCTTCAACCTCGTTGTGCCGCCGTCGTGATGATCTCGGAAAGCTGATGACTCAAGACGACCGGTCTTTAGCCTTAGCTCGCAGACACCTACTCATATCAGCAACGTAGGTAAATACATTATTAATGCGAGACCCTCAACGAGCTAAAAACGGGACTTCAATGTTTTGAGGCCAGGATCTGGGCTGAGACTTGCATCGACCAATATCGTCGATTTGAGTCAAGGAAATTCCATCGGAGCTCATAGCTCCTTCTCCGATATAACCTTAACCAGCACAAAAGCAGGAGCCAATCATTTAGTCCCCGTCTCTGCAAGGACAGCATCTCATCATAAGTCCGTATCAATGAATTTCTTTGATGATCGGTCCATTCATTCTTGATGGCTCGTTGAATCAAAGAGGCCATTACCAGTGAAATAGATTTTTGGAGAGAAACGATAAACATTGGCAGGGCTGTCACTGCGGATTAGCAGTTAACGTGCCAAACACCCGCTAACGCTAGGTGGCCACTGCCATGTTCAGTCCTCGTGGCAACTATCTTGCGAGCTTGACGCACAGCTTGACGCACAGCTTGACGCACTTTGTGCGGATGAGGACATGGCAGCGTTTGCAGTATTCCCAGAAAAGAAAGTGCCGCCTTTGGGGATCTTCTTTAGTCCTGCCACCGCAATTCCAACAGGGCAGGAGTCCCATCTGTTGGCGTTTTTAGGTGGGACGACTCGCCTTACAATGCACCGTGCCGTCAGTCCCTTTCAGGGGGTTGGCCGAGACCCAGCCTGTGAGATCCGCACTGTGTGTGAGTGGCAAGCGGCAAGCACCGCAACCCTCTCTAGGGCGATGATCAGCGCATGTCGGCCTGTAACCAGGAAACCAGAACCCGATTCCAGGTGCCTGTAAGTGGCCCGCGAGCACGATTGACGACATCCATGAAGCTGAGCTGCTGATGTCCCGTCGCTTCGCTGCCCGCCGCCCGAGCCGTGACTCGATTGTTCGCGCCTTCAAAATCACACCAATGCCCCGCTCTCCTTCTCTTTTGGTTCTCCGCGGTCATTCTTCCTGCCGCTGCTGACGTTGGAAATTGCACGCGACATAATCTGGCTGCTGGACTGCCCGATGCGCTGCAATGTCCTCCTTGGTGTCCAACTACATTGTCAACCCCATCCGCCGACAAGCCCGCCGCTTTTCCTCGGGATTCGCCCCTGACGAGCTCGTAGCAGTACCGGCCCTGGAGCCACAGCACCACAGGACGAGCTCTGCGGGCGGCCCCAGCTTTGGCTCAGGAAGTGCAATTCTGGAGGGGGACGAGGAGGGGAGGATATTGGGGTGGACTGCAATCGAATCAGAGTCGTCAGCCGGAGCTGGAGCTGGAGCTTTCACCGCAGAAGCCCTCCTCCCGATCACACCCCGCTCCCAGACAATTCCCGACAGCCCGCGCGACTGTGATGCTCCACCACCATCGAGCACTACCATGGCCGACCGCAGCGCAACAGCGAGCCCGACCTCGACCGCCGGGCCCAGACAGCCGCCGTCGCCAACCGAGGCGCTGGATGTAGCGAGAGACACTCTACCCTCAGTAGCAGCAAGATGGCTGACTGACCCGGCGCTACTGAGGAGCAGCACGCCGTTGCCCGAGGACGACGGCATGGGGGCTCTGAGGGCCCGAATACGCGGCGTCCAGGCCATGGACATCTCACAGACACTAAAGGCCCAGCTGATGCACCAAATCCTACTTGAAGGCTACACAAAAGCCAAGCTTGCGCCCGACGCCAGCCCCTCGCTGAAACCTGGCTCGCCGTCGGGCCGGAGCGTGCCGGACACGGCGGAGCCTAGTAGCACCTTGCAGTCGCTGAAGTTTTGGAACCAGCAGGGCGATGGGACCGGAGCCCTGAACGTGCCCCTCAGCGAGGACGACCTGCGGCCGACGTATGCCCCTCCTGTTCCTACTGACGACATCGGCGAGCGCCTCGGCAAGATGAGGGTGGAAGACCACGGCCACCCCGTGCTCGGCTGCGAGCATTACCGGCGCAACGTTAAGCTGCAGTGCGCCACCTGCGACCGGTGGTACACGTGTCGCTTCTGCCACGACGCAGCCGAGGGCCATGTGCTGCCGCGGAAGGACACCAAGAACATGCTCTGCATGCTGTGCGGTTGCGCCCAGCGGGCCTCTGATACCTGCACCGGGTGTGGAGAGTCGGCGGCGTATTACTTCTGTGGCATCTGCAAGCTGTGGAACGACGACCCGGACAAGTCCATTTACCACTGTAATGACTGCGGGCTGTGCAGAGTTGGCCAGGGCCTGGGAAAAGACTTTTTCCACTGCAAAGTAAGCAGCACCCTATACTCCAGGGACGTGACAGGCACTGACAGGATGTTTACAGAAATGCATGGCATGTATCTCTATGCACGGGGGTCATAAATGCATCGAGAGGTCCATCGACTGCGACTGCCCCATCTGCGGCGAATACATGTTCAGCTCACCGAAGCCTGTCGTGTTCATGCAGTGCGGCCACAGTATCCACCGGCACTGTTTCGACGAGCACATGAAGACGTCGTACAAGTGTCCACTGTGCAACAAGAGCTGCCTCAACATGGAATACCAGTTCCGCAACTTTGACATGGCCATCCTCACCCAGCCCATGCCGGCCGAGTACCGCGATGCTCGTGCCGTCGTATCCTGCAACGACTGCAGCGCAAAGAGCCAAACGGCCTACCACTGGCTCGGCCTCAAGTGCAGCGTCTGCAACTCGTATAACACAGTCCAGCAACAGCTCCTCAACATGCCCGGCTCAGCCCCTTCGCAAGTGCCACCACCGGTTGTTGAAATCAGGCCGTTTAGCCACACCACCCTTCCTGCCCCGCCGCAATGGGTTGCCAACACGCGCGAGAGAACACCCAGCCCTCCTCTTCTCCCTTCTCCGGCCCCTTCTCGCTCTGCGCCGTCATCCCCATCTGCACTACCGCCACCTCCCCCATCTTCCTTGCTTGGATTCTTCCCTCGTCCATCCGTGTCACCTGAACCAGACCACACTGTGGCTGTAGGCGGATACATTACACCTACGTCCCCGACATCGGCAATCCCAATAGCAACCATCCAAACAGCCCAGGAGCACGACACAGACGACGAGGAAGATGGCCTCGATGATGAGAGACAAGATATCTTTGACTTTTGGGGCCGGGATCGCGACGACCACAGAAATGTGACGTCAGCCGAGAGCGCCGACGGGGTGGCTGATGAAGAATTAGAAGAAGAAAGCAGCTCTGAAGAAGAAGACGCTTGCGAAGACGACGATGACGATGACGAAGAGGCAATTGTTTTGGTTGGGCATAGGTGAAAACAAAGGAGGCAGTGGGTGTTTCATGCCGCCAGCAACTTTAACACAGGATACCGGTCGGGGGGGTTGGTGGGAGGCAGGTGTGTGCAGCATTGGTTTAACGAGCACAGAAGCCCTCACGCACACATATTTTATACCTGGATATAAACCTGGGACTTGGTCATTCATGCGTACAGAAACAGGCACGCATGCACGCACGCGAGCATAGCGCCATATCACACGCATAGCCCCGGCAAGGAGTTTGTTTGGTCAATTATCATGAGGGGTTCTGAAACTGGAATAATTTGTTTTTTTGGGGGGAATTGTCTCAATGGGACGAGGGGATAAATGATAATGAATGATAACACAATCTTCTCTCCCCTTTTTCATGATGTGTTTTGGGCTTCATGGGGTTCATGATACTTTATTGGTCTCTCGGATAGGATGATAGCTCCGGATGGAGGATGCATCGGATCACACCATCACTGCATTCATAATGGCACAATCAAGCTGCGTTTTTGTCCGATTTTGTTCTCACGTGAGGTGTAAAACTTGAGCTCTATGATATGCTGCTGCTGCTCTACCTATTGAGTAGGTAGGTAATCTAAGTGTTGGACGGTAGCGATGACCACTCTCGGCACGCTCACACACAATAACATACAAATTCTGTCTTTCTCTCCCCATCAGCCATGGGGCGGAATAGTTCGGTATATTTTCTTTTCATAAGGTCATTCTTAACTCAACCGCCCGACGGATTGCTGTGTCTTGAGTTTCGTTTATCTCCGACGCGCCGCCGCTGCAGGAGCCGGCACTGGCTCAGCTTGCTCGAGATGCTGCTGGCCTTTGCTGCGTAGCTCCTTCACGACTGTCTGTTTTGGCCGAAGTAGGTAAGTAAGTGAGTAAGTACATGACACGGGGAGTGGGTTAGGACAGATTAAGAGAAGTGATGATGATGACGGATTTCAACATACTGCTAGCGCTTCGGGGTTCACGCCATTCTCGATCATGGAGATGCAGATAGACAGGGTCCGGCGGTCTAGGTGACAGTTCTGTTTCTCACCCCCAGGTCAGTATTTGTTAAAACTTTTATATATGTATGTCTGGGTTTGTTGGGTGTGTAAATAACATACCAGGATGGTGGAGATCTCGTGGAGGATGTCGACAGCCTGTTGAGCCGCGGCCTGCTTCTCGCTGCGTTCGTCCGAGGGGGGAGGCATCGTTTAAGTGCCTTTTTTTTTCTTTGGTGCCGGTGATTGGAAAAGGGTGATAGTTTGTGAAACTACTTCATGGAGTTGGTTGTTTGGTGGTTGTCGTTTCTTGTTAGTTGTTAGTAATTGCCGTGAGTCCGTGTTGAACGAATCGTGGTGGATGGGGATAATGAGCGACGTGAAATGCCCCGCGACGCGATAAATTGAACGATTCGCGTTTAATGGATTGACAGACGGGGTATATTGAACCCTAACCCTGCGCCTATTGAGGTCGCTGTGCTGATGATTTACAGCGGGGAAATGCTGAAGCATGACAACTTTAGGGGGGTCTCAAAGGGTTGTTGTGTCCCTTATTGCACACCTTCCCTGCCATCCTGCCTGCCACCAACATCGTTCTTGCTTTTGTAAAGCTGCCAGATTTGAGCACACAAGGGAACGGTACAATAATTACCGCAGTCAACCTATTTATTCAGGATGGGCTTTTAGGTATTATTTACTCGAAACTGCCGTGGGCATCCTGTCGACCAGTGGTCGACGAAAAGGGGTCAGCAAACGTCCCCATTGTCGAGGCATCTCTTTCGCGGATACCTGATCCTAGGGCTCACACCATCGCCATCATAAACTGCCCTAACATATCAACAAAGCAATGGCTAATGGCACTTGAAAATTTCTAGGATTTCGATATATTTGTTGAGTTTCTTATTTGAGGCTGTTGTTGACACCTTCCAAAGATCCACGCAGTGCAGTAGCTTGTTGAGTCACCTGCCCTGGTTCTCCGGTCCCTCCTTCTCCACCATTGCTACCTTTGTCGGAAGCTCGAGACGGAAAGAGCAAGTGCGCACGAGCGGTGATGGGCAACGGCAAAGATGTACCCCTAGAATGGGAAAGAGCGTCTCGTAGGTTACGGTCCAAAAGGAAGCTGCCAAAGTCCTATAAACCCCCCCTCCCCCTCTTTCTCCGGATTCCTTTCCCTTCATTTATGATAAGAAACGGTAAACCTTTAGCTTTCCCTTTATCGCTTTATTCGTGTTAGAATTTGTTTACCCTTTTATGTGTTTATAGACGCAGCCCGGAATCGTCCTTACTCTTATGTTACTCTATCGGCACCCTGATGTACCAAAACTCGGTGTAGCAGTGTCTTAGCCACGGGGCAGTCCACACAAATTCTCATCTATGCGCCCTCCTCGCTCGCCGTCTTGGCCTCTGTCCTATCCGCCGTCTTCTCAACAACAATCCCCGACCCAGATCTTGAATCCGATACTCCCTCGATTGCCGTCTTGCTCGGCGTCTTGTCCGCATCGCCTGACGACGCTGACCGTTCCGACACCCCCTCCTCGATGGTCGGCTTCCTCGCCGCCTTCCAGCTTGCCTTCGCCCACCTCTCAGTCCCAGCGACAAAACCAGGGTGGAAAAAGGTCAGAAGTCCGCTCGCAAGAACGATCATGGTCCCCTCAAGCACCATGAACGTGATCTCCTCGTTGGCGAGCGGGCCCGTGAAGCCGCCCGATAACTCGGCGCACCGGAAGACGGAGCGCACAAAGATGAAGACGCCCGCGCCAAAGACGGCCACGATGAACGTGGGCTGGAAATTTCTTTCTGCTCGCAGATCCGCAAAGGCCGGATTGAGGCCCTTCTCCCCGGCTTTTCGCACGCGCAGCCAAAACTCAAGGCTGAGAAGGGCGAACACGGCCAGCGAGAAGACCTGCCACGCCACGCCTGCGACCATGGTGTTGACACCGGCCTTGAGCGCAGCCGAGTACGGCGCCGCGAGGGACGCCACGCCGCCGCCAGCAGCTTGCAGGATCAGTGCTACGATGTCCATGGCGATGAAGATGTAAGTGTACACCTGCGGCCGGAAGCGTGAACGGTCTGGCGCGTAGATGACCACGAGTCGCGAGAGCGTGAGGTAGACAGCTGCCGAAAGGAACGCCGGGCCAATCGTGAGGCATACGAGGTACCTAATTCAAGCTGTCAGTGTATCGTGGACGTCTCGTATCTTCCGCGGTGTGGGGGGCGGGCTGGAGCTAGTTCGAGTTCGAGAGCGAAGAAAAGAAATGCATGAAAGGGTGAAAGAAAGGGGTGTGAACCAGCAAAAACAAAGCCTCAGGTTGTGATCAAACACCAGACTGTGACGCGCTGTGGTCAAAATTCATCTCAAGACAACGAAAGACCCAAAAAAAAACCCATCAAAACCAGAGAGAAAATAACCCATACATGATGAAATACGTATTCGTAAACATATTATCTCGCATCAAAATCCTCCCCACGTAGCCCAAGACTTCCAAAATCAGCCCGCCGCCCATGCTGATGAGGAAGCCCCAGGTCTTGAAGCGCACGCCAAAGTACAGCTGCACGAGTAGGAAGACGCCAAAGATTGCCGCGAACACGGCATTTCCCGCCAGCGACGGGAAGTAGGCCATGTACCCCAGGAACCAGCCCTCGATCGTGAGAGGACATGTGCACGCCGTGCACAGGCGCGGGAACATAAGCAGCGTCTGGTTGAACGTGGCGAACGTGACGTTGGACCAGTCCGGGATACCCGTTTCGCAGCTCATCTTTGTCGTATGTCGGTGGGCAGTTTAGCCCACTGGCCTGGCACTACGGGGAAGGTTTTGACCAATGTGAGTTGGAGAGTGTTGACTTGGAGTTGTGACCTAATAAGCCCCGATTGTGTGAATGACTTGAGGGGGGGGGGGAAGTCGAATAAGCAATAGGGAAAGAGGAAAAAAGGAAGGAAAAGAGAAAGAGACAAAGAGAAAGGCTCGCCCTTCACTATTCAATCAATCGTCTCATCGTCACTCGATTTTTTCGGTCCGTTTCGAGCTCAGCCTCAGCCCTGATACCTACCCTACCTAACCATTCGATGGTTGTTGCCAAAAAAAATTATATAATTTATTTACTCTTCTGGGCAGGTTGGCGCCTACGGTTAGGCGGTTTTATTGGTTCGCTAGTGCTGTGCCTCCGAGAGAAGAGCGTTTGATGCTCCATTCCATTCTTTCCCCCCGCCCTCACCGCAGTTTGGGGGCGCCAACTTGTAACGGGTAAAATGCTCAAAGTTTGGTTCTGAGTCTCTCATTGGAAGGATGTTTCATGATATGGGCTGGAAAGGTGTGGTAAGAAAAGATTCACAGCGGCATGGGGAAAGAGTATGAAGGGGGATGGGTGACTGCTACTGTACAACCGGGAACCCAGGTCCCTTGAGACAGACGCTGAGGTCTTGGCATATCCGAGGAAGAGGAGAGATACGGATAGATCTGTACTCTGTAAGGGTTTCAGTGACAAAGCGGTTGGGGGTTAGGGTTAAGCGTGATTAACTTTTGCTCTATCTTCTTACAGCATCACTTCCGATATTAGTTGAACGAAAATACTGCAATGAGTTGTTCTATACGTATTCGAGATGCCTGTATTGCGCTGTTGGTATTGCCACTTATGCACAGTACCATTCTCATGTCAGTCACGCTTTGATTTAGCCAAACCAGTGGGAATATTCCTTCCCCCATGTTCAGACTGCTCCGTTATATTCCTTCCAGATATTGAACATTTGCCGTTAACTTAATCGATTTCTACTGTATTATGGCAATTCTCCCCGCGTACAAGGTAAACGTACATCACCGCCCCTGACTCATCAAGGACGCCGCATCCTTCATTCATTCATCGGATAGGATGATCAAATCAGGTTGCGATTCCCTCGCCGCACACACGACCAAGAAACTAGGTACCTATCTTTGTCCTTTGGCGACCACCTACTTACCTCCCCATTCTGTCTGCTATGTTATTCCGCTTCCGCCCCTCGAATCAAATTGTCAAACAAGGCCATATCTACTCCCTGCAATGCCCAATCCTCCACATCCGCCGTCAGACCCGGTACCAACAGCATATTTGTGACGTCGATTCCGTCGCCAAAGTCGTCAAAGTCGTACACTCCATTATCCTCAAAAACTTCCGCTCTTGGCCCTCGGACAGAGGAGGAAGAGGAGTCAAGATGAGACGGCACAGTCTGCCAATCAGCATTGGCAGACTGACCGCCGATTTGATATCCGGCAGGACTTTTATCTCTTGCATCTTGTTTTCTTTCTCCCGAGCTGCTGTTATTGTTCCGTGGCGATGAAGAATCCAATTCGGAAGACCAAGGTCCCTTCGAACTCTTAGAGGGGCAGTAGCCTGAAACCGTTGTTGTCTCGTC
This sequence comes from Podospora didyma, assembly GCA_033439775.1. NCBI lineage: Eukaryota > Fungi > Ascomycota > Sordariomycetes > Sordariales > Podosporaceae > Podospora > Podospora didyma. The sequence continues at coordinate 4,018,229 of JAULSW010000003.1, forward strand.
TACTCGGATAGAGCTCGCTGCGTCACAAGGCTCGATCGTTATGGTCCCAAAGTACGGGATGTGGATGCAAAAGGCGTGGTTTCCCGCGTCAGTTGGTTTGCCACCATACTGAGATTCCGTCTCCTCATATGGCTTTTCAAAAGAGACGCTGGTGCTGTAGTAGGAGTAGGACGAAGCGCCATTGTTGTCGCTGGAGGTTTTGGCCGTAGCGGCGGCTTCAATGGCGAGCAAGTGCTCGAGTATATATGAGATGTTGCAAGCCATGGCGTCTTCGTCGTCCTCAGCCATCAGCTGGACGCACTGGAGCGTCTTCTCCAAAATCCCGCGGTCTGTGAGCCGTCGTTGGGGTGCCAGGAAGTGCAGGACAGTTGATTCAGCATTGGTGCGTTGCTGCTGGCGGCAGGCATCAATATGTGCCAGGCAGAGGACTGTGCTGGCGATAAAGGCGAGAAAGTCAATTCCCCGGCAGTAGACAGTCACCCTATTTGAGCCACGAAAGGATATGTACCGCGAGAGGATTTCCCGGCTGGCCGTCAGGGCGGTGATCTTGCTGTAGTCGTATTTTCGGTCCTCTGATGGCTGAAGAAGATAAGGCATGTGAAGTTGTGCCAACAAATAGTAGTGAGTAAACTGATTCATGGTGCGAATTGTGTCGCCAAGGGGATTGTTGTCGTCACCGTCATGGCCAGCGATAGGGGCAACCTCAGGAGTCAGCCACCACTGTGGACGCATTAGCTCCGCAGCCTCCTGAAGCAGCTTGTCAATCTCTCTTGTCTTGTCAAGGTCTTGTAAGTCAGCCTTGCTCCTCTGTAGGATGAGTCCTCCCGCAATGGACTCCATTCGCTCCATTCGTTCCATCGAGGTGCAACGTGAGAGCGCCTCCTCAGACCCAAAGGGGCTGTCAAGTGACCCTTGCGGTAGGCCTAGTATCAGAGAGAGATAGCGATCAGAGATGATCAAGCGAAACCACATATGTTCCGGACAAATACGGCTTCGCGTCTCGGCATCAAGAAGGAGCTTGGTGATTCTGGACGGAGAGAGCTCCCCTTTGTGAAGCCCCAGCGTCTGTGCTATCACCATGGCTCTGCGATGGGTGATCCACGCTCGGCGGAGGTTTCCTGCGTTGTTGTGATACATGGCTTCTATCATGATGCATTCGACGCCTTCGAGCGAGTTGACAAGGTCGTCGTTACTCGTCACCAGTCTGCTTGCAGTTTCGACCAGACGAGACATTATCTTTCTGTAAGTGGTCGCCAAAGCCCCAAGGTGCTTGACCGAGCCTCTGGGGATGCCTTGCAAGAACGTGCCCAGAAGTAACAGTTTGCGAGCTATCAGCGTTGGGTGGGAGCCCGGAGGCGGGAGTTGCAACATGGCTAGAGGTAATTCCATAGCCTTACCCAGAAGACTGGAGTACGGCACGCATACAACGCCATGAAATAGGCCCGAGATATTGACGGGAACGGCCGTGATAAGATCGAGCTCGCGTTGTGGAGGCCACACTGCGAGGAGAGCACGGCACAGATCATGGTATCCGCTGGTCTTCTTTTGGAAACCATCATCTGAAAAAAATGTGGAGGAAGGCTTCGTTGGTACACTCGGTGTTAGCCGAGTTAGGAAAGGTATTTTGATGTTAGGGTCAACTCACTGTTGTCTTGCCAGTCGCACTTGCCAGCTTGTCAGTCACGGCTTCCACTTGGTCCGCGAGTGAAACAACTGCTACCGCGTCATCATAAAATCCCTGGCTGATGCACTTGACTTGTCGGCTCTTGCAACCGTCGCAAATCGAGTCCGTCGGCGTTCCAAACGTGCATCGGATTTTCCGCCGCTTGCACTCCCAACAGCTTTGCGTGCCTTTGCGGACTTTTCGTCGCTTGAGTGCGGGCGAGCTGTCCTCTAACATTGCGCTGCTAGCAATGAAATTGTGCTCATGTAAGCAGACAAAATAGATTAGAGACAATGATTGTTCCAGTGCCGAGAAGAATCTGAAAAGGAGGCATTGGACCGCGGCGGAGATATAAACTTTGCCAGAGGCCATTCCGCCGCGGTGGACAAAGGCAGCTTGCTCCGCGGCTGAGCAGCGTCGTATGATTGGCCAATTTAAACTGTTCGTCCCAAGAGGCAGAAAGCAAGTGAGTACAAATGTAAATAAACATCTACCCCCAAGATATCTCCTATTCGTCATCTCATTTATTCCAAGAAGTCTTTCCCAGCTCAACAGGTTCTTACCAAAGATATCACAGCGTCTACAATGGTCAAGATCGCCATCGCGGGGGGTTCTGGACGTCCGTCTCACTCGACCCCAAGGACACAAACCGGAGGCCGTGCTGACTGTACAACTATAGAGGTTGCCCGAGAAGTCATTGATGCTCTTGTGGTTGCTGGAAAGCATGATATAGCCATCTTGAGTCGGAATGTAAGTACCGCCCCCATTTCAAGAGCATAACCACCTAACCAACAATCACGAAGAAGGCTTCAACCAACGAAATCATTCCACCCGGAGTTCACTGGCGTGCTGTAGACTACAGCGACAAGAATGGCTTGACTGAAGCGTTGCGAGGAACACACACTGTTCTGTCTTTTGTCCAGCTTCTGACAGACCCCACGAACCTGTCTCAGAGGAACCTGATCGACGCCTCGATTGCCGCGGGCGTGAAGCGATTTGCGCCGAGCGAGTACGGAAGGCGAGTGTACATAGATTTTTATTTCTCAGTTTGTTTATTTGTTAGCATTTATTTACTACCTGGCTGATACTAGTACGGAACTGTCACAGCGCTAGGACAGTGGACATGCCTTGGTCTGCAGGTAAAGAAGAGACCAGAAACTACCTGAGAAAGGTCAACGAAAACGGCAAAGCAAGTAAACTCATCCAATGCTCAACACTCTCACTCTAACAGTCCCTCTCAGGTTCTTGAATTCACCCTCTTCCAGCCCGGCTTGTTTCTCGACTACCTTGCGTCGCCACACCAGACGGCCAAATATGTCGCCCCGCTGGACACACTCTTCGACTTTAACAACCGCCGTGCCATCCTCGTCGAGGGTCATGAAGATGCCATCATCACCTTTACCTCAGTGGCCGATCTTGCGGCGGTTGTTGCCCAGGCCGTCGACTTTGAGGCTGGCGAATGGCCTGAGGTTTCGGGGATTAGGGGTAACCGGATGACTTTTTCGCAGGTCGTCGATATTGGCGAGAAGATCCGAGGTAACTCACGCACCGCGCACGCACCGCTTTGAGGCAAATATGGCTATGTGGTAATGCTAACTGGAATGCTTGACAGGTCCCTTTACCATTGACAAAGTGAAGCTCAAGGACCTCGAGGCCGGAGTCCTCAGGACGTCATGGGGCCTGGCGACGAAACATCGAGCCGTCACCGAGGAGCAAGCTTCTGACCTCTTCAAAACGGTGCTTACTGGGATCTTGCTCAGCAGTGTCAAGGGAGCGTGGGATATATCGGATGAGCTAAACCATATGTTCCCGCATTACAAGTTTGAGGAAATGGAGGCCTTCCTCACTAAAGCCTGGGACGGGAAGCCGTGATTTGGTTGTAAGTTGATCAACAGTTTAATTAGCTGCTGAGTATGAGATGTTTGGTATACGTAGTTATCTGAAACTTCCCAGTTGTTGCCTTAGATCAACTCGGCCATTCAGCCAATGGAGTTTGTTGAATTCGTCGCCCGAATATTCCACTCATATACCCAAGCACACAGGCAATAGCACCACAACACAGAATACATCGTCGCACATTCAATTACTCAATGAGTTTTTATAACCTCGGTATTCAAAGCTCATAGTATTCGGTCACCATCAATGCTGCATCGTGGACATAAGGTATTTAACAAAGAAAGATTCCACCCATTACTTTGCTAATGCATCCATTCTAGACCTTGAGCTTCGTTATCACATGGATTTGGCTTAAGACCATAGACATGAAGTGACATTACCTTTTCTCATGTCTACGACAAGTAAATCTGCATATGAAGTGAAAAATGAAGGGGAAAGAAACAGCAAAGAAAAGAAGACAAAAAACGCTTTGCCCGCCACCGAAACGCCTAGCTAGCTCGCTGATATCTTCTTTGTTTTCAATTCTCCTATTCTCTTCGTCTCTCGTTACAACGCTCGTGCATCACCAACGCCATCAATGAAACTCGGCATCAACTCGTCCATATCGAACACCATCGACCTTGAGCTCAAACCCGAGGCCCGCACTATCCACAATCATCTCGAGGGTGAAATCAAGGTTGTCAAACTCCACACCTCTCGTGGTTGTTAGACGAGTAAACAGGCCGGCGGGAACGGCATTCAAGTCCGTCGTCAGTGTGCACACATGCACTAGATCACGAGTGTACGCTTTAGGCGGCTCGTCGGCTTCGCAGGCAATCAGGTCGTCAGTGACGACGAGCGATTGGCCTGGGCGGAAGTTGCGCGTGTAGTGGAAAGCGACGGGGGTCAGAGGAGAGAGTGCCTCGCCCTGTATGTCAACGCGTCAGTAAACAACCATGACAATTGGAGTAGGGGGAAGTGGCGGACTCACCTTGGCGATGTGCCATTGCATGCGATCCGAAACCATCCACCTCTCCCATAGAGGCGACCAGTATCGCTCGCTGACGGAGTGCTTTTCTTCGTCATAAACAGTGGCGTACGATGTTCCATAGTGCATGCGTGCCTTGCGCGAGATGACCATGTTGCCTTCAAGACCGCGGAGGACGGCGCCTCGCACAACAGCTGTCCATGCGTAGACGGGCTGCATGACTTCGATGGACCCGCGGTCCTGGAGCAATACTGCGTTCGTGTGGGTCGGCCGCTCCGTGTATGGCGGCGGGGCAGCGCTCGTAAAGTGGTTCTTGAGTCGGCGATAGAGATAATCACTTTGTCCAAAGCCACCCACAAGAATAATTCCCGATACAATGCCGCCCTTCGAGCGCAGGGTGTCCACCTGGCCCTGAACGAGATCGCATACCTCCTTGACGACGGGCTCGAAGATATCCTTGATCTGGTCTGCCGTCATAACAAGAAACCCCGAATCTAGCCCAACTTTCTCGTCGTCGGGGAGACCAGGAAATCTGTAGCAAATTATCAGCAATGAGATATACCGCCAAATCTCTATACGCTCCACTTACGGAACGTTAACTTCCTGGTGCTCGTCCTCGTTGAAGTTCCGCTTGACAAACTCTTCAAAGTACCTGAGCCCCATCTGCCACGTTTTCCCCTTTTTCGTCTTCATCTCGTCAAACCGACTTTGGCCTAGCCGAATTTTGACATGCTCCTCAAACCTATAGTTTAGGAAGGCACTGCCGCAGAGTCCTCCTGTTCCGACAGCGGATTCCTCCACCCGAATGGGCCTCAACGATACAATCTTATACGCAATTAGACTGTTTGCCCTTGTCAGTAAATGTAGTAAAGTTTGAACGAGAAAACTCACTCAACAGTGCCGCCACCGCCATCGCAGACAATGAAATTGTCGCCGACTTGAAGATGGTTTGGCTGGATGGCTTTGAGCGTGTAGACGGCAGCGGCTTCGGGCTCGCTGATCATCTGAATCTGTGACTTCGTACCCATGCCCGCCCGCTCAGCGGCCTGTAAAGTCGTGTTCTTCGCCGCATCCGACCACACGGCAGGACACGTCAGGACGAAGTCAACCTTGGTGGAAGCCATAAAAGACTCGCCATAGCGGCGCGTCAAGGTATCCATGGTGTGCTTATGGATCTGGGTCAGATAGTCGCTCACGGCGTCAACAACTGTCTTGTTGAACTTCTTCAGCTGCGCGGCCGTCTCCAGGGGGCTGACGTAGAAGGGCAGCTTCTGAGAGCGGTCGAGGAACAGCTTGATGCAACGGAGCCGCGACTCCTCGGGCTTGAACTGAAAGCCCCATTTTACTGTAGGCACCGTGCCAGGGGCCGCACCAGCTGGCAGGTCGTACGAGATCTCGGTCGGGACCTTGTCCGAGGTGATGCCGTTTCCGCCCGGCCAGGTTTTGATGATCTCGATGTCATCTGGAGTCGATGTGTATACGGCGGCCACTCTATTACTGCAAGTTAGCTCTGGCCTCGCTTTCTTAGTCCAGAAACAAGGCAGTGCCGAACATATCGCTCTATGGCCCTTGTCTCCTTGGTGGATGTGGTCATTCTCAGAAGAAAAAAAAGCCAAAGAAAGGAGGCTCACCCAGAAAAGGTCGTTCCAAAGTCGATACCGACAATAAGTCGGTCGTTGATCGGGGCAAGCTCCCTGGTAGGTTCCCTCACGGGGCCACTGATAGCCTCAGTAAATGGCGGAGGGCTCTCTTTGATGTTCGTGGGCGTGTTGCTGGTGTTGGTGAAGTAGCTCCTGCTCTCGCGGTTCCTCTGGCTTGGCGACGGCTGGTGGATGGGTAGATTGAGGCTCATGGTGTTGATGTAGGCTCCTACAACCCCTCAGTCTCCCATATCATCCACTACAAGCAAGGGGGTAGGGAGTAGTACCAAGGTGGTGGCACCGACGGTAACAAGAGATCGACGACACGGAGATTATGTACCGTATCTCTTGGTATAGGTGGTGTTCAAGTATAAAACAAGGGCAAGAATTAAGCACACAAAGACTGTGCGCACGACGGCGACAACGGTTGGGGGGGGAAACAACAAAGCAAGAAACGAAAGACGAAGCAAGCAGAAGTAGGAAACTGTGACGCCCCGGATAAGAGAGCGAAACAAGCACCTTTTCCGTCCCCTTGCTAAATCAACAACAAACAGCACCAGGCACAACAAATAGATGGATGGACACCTAGGTCGACAAAATGCGTATGAGAAAGTGGTGATCTCCTTTTCGTCCCAACTACCGGTACTAAAGCACAAGCACCTTGGTGTGTGTGAGTGACTCCGCCGTGCGTGCTTGCTTCGGGTCCCCACCAAGTCGCACACGACAGGCGGCGCGCACAACGCTGAGAGATTGAAGGTTCCGATCTGCTGGAAGTGTATAGCGTGGGGAAAATGACGTACGTCTGCCGCCTGTTACGCAACCCAGGTCTGCAAAAGCAGGAAGAGGGAAAAGGTGAGAGCGAGCCCTGCAGGCGGGGACTTTTTGACGAGGATGCTGTGTCGAATGGTGCTGTTCGGAATGCTGCTGCCTTGTGCTTCGCGATGTTGGTGAAGGTTGCACTGTTTTGGCGATACCTCACTACCCCCGCTGTGTAGCCTGCCTGATTGCCCCCTCTCTCCCGTCTTCTCCCTAAGGCGGGAGGAGGGGCTGAGCTGAACCTGCCTTCGACAGCGAAGGTAAGACCCGCCAACAAGCATCAGCGCATATGCAGCACGTGATAATTGATTGCTTGGCTGAGGTTTACGTGTTATCGATACGAGCTCAAACTCGCCATTGATTGAACTTTCCTGCTTCTGGAAATTCTTGCCATTTTTTTGGTTTACAGCCCCAGGATAGAGAGCCCGAGATCGAAGTCGCAAAGGGGCCTCGGGACATTTTGACACGCAGGCAGACGGCAATGCATCGAAACTAGCAAAGATGGGATGAAATATGTAAGCCCGGACCGGCCTGCGCGCACATCCGTCCCCATCAGTGATCTAGGCAGGGAAAAACGAAAGACCCAATTCCGAGGCCAAGCATTCAATTTCCGGATTCAATTGCATGAAAGAACCAACACCGAAATAACTGCACAAGCAAACAATTCTCAAGGCAACCGTCGTTTATTTCCTTTTCGGGCGATCCGTACGAAGTCGGGCTCACCTCTAGGATGGCATGATTCAGAAGCTCATAGTATTGCCTGTCATTTTATGCATTACGACTGATGGCAGCCCGTGTTGGAACAATCAACAAATCGACAACCGATATCAAAAATAAAAAAAGGAGGGGGGAGGGGCAAAGTTCGCCCCATCCCTGACGCAACAGGGAACAACCCAAATATCAGTCAATCAATAAGGGGAAAATCAAAGCCACCAAACCCTATCCCCGAAGCAACGCAGGTGCTGTATTGTACCTTACCTAGGTACTCGCCAGCTCAATCCAGTTCGGCGACTCCCGAGAGCCCCGTATCTTCTCCGTCCCTTATGTTTCATCGTTCCAGAATGCACATCCTTGGTGACTCCATGAACGAAGGACTGCCCTGCGTTGTCACTAGAGACCACCACACCAAGACAGAGATACAACAACAAGAAGTTGAACGCATAGCATAATATATTCTCCACTAGAGAGAGGGCTTGTTTATTCAAGTACATGCACACAGAAAAACAGCAAGAATAGTAAAAAAACTCAGCAAGGCTTGAACTGCTTTGAAACCGTTCAATATTTCAAGAGATGTTACACTTTGCTGTAAAACAGATCACGTCGAAAAATGTAGTTTGACATGGATAGGTAAAATATATACATACAATTCTTACTTCTGCAGCAGTATATACAAATTAAGGAGTTCATCACCTCGAGAAGAGTAATAAAGCAGTGTTCTTTTCTACATACATACACCTCAACCCAGCCCTGCAGCTGGCTTGCTAGATGCCATCGCCTCTCTCGCAGTGAACATATCAAAACGAGTTTGTGGTGATTAGATCCCCTTCTTTGTACAGTTGAATAAATTTTCCCTCCCTCGTAGAGGGCCTCGAAAAGTGACCACTTAAGTCTAAAATAAAAACCCCAGCCCCCATCTCAATCACACATACATACACAAGTGGCACGGAGCGATGTCCGTTATTTGAAACACTCGAAAATATTATCGAAGAAAAAGATGATACTGTGAATGGTGAAGGATGACGATAATATGAAAAGAGTTTCTACACGCTCGTCGCCGCGATCTGTGGTGATGTGTGTATGTGTGTGTCCAGTTAAGTTAGGTCGGGTAAAAACAAAAAGAAAATGATGTTATATAACATGAAACTCCAATAACTGAGTGTGGTGTCTGACAAAGGAAACCTCTCTGTGACGCTGAAATTGATCTCCGCGCATTTCCGCAACGGCGGCTGGTAAAATCCAGCCCTTCAATCTATATGGGGGGTATTTGAATGGCAAAAAAGAAAAAGAAAAGCACCAAGACATTAGCCCCTGCTCGAAGAAGAAAAGGAAAAACGAAATATCCAGGGAGGGGTATTGTCAGCTCGAAAGCTTTGCAACAAATTACACGTCCGAGTAACGTGTGTAAGAAGAAACCAGGCAGGAAACTGCATCTTTAGCAAGTCTTGCAGAGAACCAGAAGCTGAATCGAGAACGAGTGATGATGACCAACTAACGTGCTATGCCTCCCGGAAATACAGCCGAACACCATTCCATGGACTAAAAGACTTTTGTTAGAGCGACAGCAATAGCACCATATCATCAGAAGCGGTTCCCTGCCGCCCAGATGCTTGCTGAAGCTGATGCCGCCCAGTCGCTTTCATCGTAGGGAGGCGTCGGCCACTTGTACGCAGGGGTCTTCTTGTTGAGATCCAGCGGCTTCGGGGTAACCGCCTCTTGTCCATCGCCATAAAGCATAGCATGCCCACTAGTAGACGGGGATGGTGTGGGGTATGGATTCGACAGTACCAGGTTGCTGGCCGACTGCCTAAGCGGTCTTGGGTCCCGCTCAAGCCGTTTCATAACCCGTCGTGTTGAAGTAAGAACCTCGTCAAGGAGCTCGTCCTCCTCATCGGGGGCATCATACTGGTGGACACCTTGCGTTGCTTGTGCTCTGCGAGTCCGGCTGGATATTGGCCCAGATCCGCGGGCAGCACCGAGCAGATTGTCCACAGACCTTGGCTGGTGATGGGGAAGCGAATGGTGGCGCTTCAAGTTGCTGCTCGGCGAGATCTGGTGTGCTGGCGGTGCTGGGGGGATCTCGGTAACATGAGTTACGTGCGGGCCATCCCGTAGCGTCTTGTCCAAGGAATCATATGTGTCTTTCGGGACAGCATTTGGAAACTGGTTGTCAATAACCATGGATGATCGGTTGCTTGCCCAAGGGCCACATCCAGCTTGGGCTTCGACATCGTCATAGGTTGGTGAAATAGGCGTCTGGTGACGTCCAGAAAACCTTCTTGCTCTTTTCCGCAAGTGCGAGAAAAAGCTCTCTTTCTGGCCACCGCTGGGCGGTGAGGCAAGGCCGGAATTGGCATTGCCGTTCAAGGCCCGCTCAGCTTGCTGTCTATGAAGCTCAGCATAGTGATTCGTGCTGGAGGCTACTGATAGTTGACGGCCAATCTTCTTTGTCGACTTTTCTTCCACAGGGGCATTTCTTTGGGTGGCAACTACGTATGCGTCATTGTAGGACGGAGTCCTGCTGCTTGCCTGTGCAGTCACGGCATCCGACAAGGGGGAAATGGGGCGAATGGTTGGGAGGATGGGCATTGGCGCGGCGTTGGAGGGAGCCGCCCACGTTGTCCTTTTGCTCGCTGCTGCTGGCTTTGCTTTGGGGACTACCACCTCTGGAATGGCATGTACTGGTGGAGTGGGTCGAGGAGCAGGAGTCTCTTTCACAGTGGGTTGCGGTGCAGAAACGGCCTCTGTACTCTCGGAACGTCCGCTGATCAAGGATTTCCTGTACCAAGGCTTCGAGGAAGTCGGGGTCGATACGCTGGAATCCTTCCCCCGGCTGAGGTCTGATTGTTTGCGTCCTAGCATCCGCGACGCCGAAGACTTTGGCCTCAGAGGGTCCACGGCATCATGGAAATACTCGTGAGCGAGTGCCTGAGTCGATGTCGGACGGCCCTTAGGATCCCACATGAGGCACCACGTCACAAAGCTGCCCAATGCTGCTGGCCACTGCGGCGCTTGCAGAATGGTGTCCATGGCATGAGGTGCCATCTTGGGGAACGAAAAGCCAAGCTTGCCTGCGAGGCGTGTCCCTTCCCTCCATTCCCCTCCGCCAACGCGCAGGCCGGCTTTGTTGTACCAGTTGCCTGGGCTTCCCATAATCTCACACACCCTCCAAACTTGGTCAACCTCGTTTCCGCCTGGGAAAAGTGGCTTCAGTGTGGCGACCTCGACGGCCATAGCGCCAATGGCCCAGATGTCCACTGGCGCCGAGTACTCGCCAGCCCTCAGCAGGACCTCGGGAGCACGATACCACCGTGTTGAGACATATGTGGTGTATGGTAGTTTCGACTGCGTTTCCCGCGCCAATCCGAAGTCGGCTATCTTAACAGTGTATGCTGGCGGGGTTGACGGCGGTGTTACCATGGCAGAATACCGCCGGAACGAGTTGGCGTAGTCCTGGTGAGCTGACGTTGAAACAAGAATATTCTCTGGTTTAATATCTCGGTGGAAGAAATTGTGAGCGTGGATATGCTCGAGACCTTGCATAATCTGAAACAAGATGCTCTTCACGCTCGCGTTGTCCAGACATTTATGGTCTCTCGCTTTCATGAGTTGGTATAGATTACCCTCCATATACTCCATGCAAATGTGCAATTTCTTAGTAAAGGGATCCAGGAAAATGTCAAGGGCAGGAACCAAGTGCTGGTGGTTGGGGAGCGTCCTGAGGAAGACAACCTCCCTGAGCTCCATGCACGGCGTGAATGATTCGAATGTTTTCTTCATCGTCTTGATCGCAATCTAGAGAGCAACACCTTATCAGAGAAAGGACATCATCGAGCGGAGCAGAGTACTAACCACCGTGCCACGGCGGGCGACACTGGCGCCCGCGCTCCGCACTCTTGCGAGCACCACACTACCGAAGCTTCCATCGCCAATCTCCTTCAACACTTCAAATCTGTCCTCGAGGGCCATCCCATTGATTGCCTGGGTAGACCCGCGATGGGTCAGGTCGTGCGTGACGGTCATTGTATTTAAATCAATCGAGCAAGCTGTGTGCCTCAATTCAATGGTCGAGCGGCCGATAGTTATCGTCAGCGCTCGCCCCTTGGCCGGAGCAGCGGCGAGGGTGGCCTGGATTGTGGAAAACCAGCTCTCTGGAAGAGCCGTACGCGATTATCGGGGCATGCAGAATGACTGGAGGGCGGAGACGACGGCCAGTAAATAAACGAGGCGTTGGGGTATCGTTGTCGTCGTTGTCGATGTTGTGTCGATAGTCGGCCAAGTCAGTGCGGTGACTGTCAGTTCGTCTGCGTGTGTTTGCGCCGTTAGGTCAAAAGAGTCCGCGAGTCTACAACGAGGGCAGTGGTTCGGGCGAACTGAGTCGGAAATAGTGGACGATGCTCTCGGGAACGAACGACATGAAATGATGGTGTGGGATTAAAGGGTGGGAGGCGAGGCAGGCAGGGGAAGCTGAGAGAGCTGGGGGGCTCAGAGTCTCGCGGCGGGCAGGTGCGGGTCCTGGGAATGATCGGGGCCTAGGAAGACGACGACGGTAAGGATGGACGATCGCAGGCGTAGCGTGGGTTGACGCTGTGGATGCAATAACAATAACGAGAGATTGGCCCCAGGGGCATAAAAGCTGCGTGGCTTATTCCTTGTTTGACTCGGTGATGGGCGTCTGGTCTGTCGGTCTGTTTGAAGAAGTGGAGGACGGAGACAGGAGACAGTGGATGGAGGTGAGTGTCGAGCGTTCGTTTGTGGTGCACTCACTCTCCCTCTCAGGCGGTCCCCCCACTGTGGTATGGTGGTGTATGTTGCTTGCTCGGCGTGTTCAAGTACTGTACAGGCCCAGACAGGTACGACCCTGATATAAACATATACCTCGGTCGCGCCCTTTTCCCCCCCTGAACTCTGGTCGCAGAACCTTCCAAAACGGGAGCCTCGACAAAAGAAACGCAATCGAGAAGACGAGTGGACTAGTTTTCAGCGGGAGGCAGTATGCACTACAGCAAGATGATGGGTGGGTGATTCTTTCCAACAATTGTCGGATCGCTCTGTGGAAGAGGAAGGGCCGCTGTTCTGTGGGACGGGAGTCCGGGGGTTTCTCCTTAGCATGAAGTCAATGGAGCCGGGGTGGACTTCGAGAAACGATAGGGGACCCCAATTTCGCTAGCGAGTCGAGGAACACTACTCTTCCTCGACTGCAATTTGACCAAATACTGGGGCTCGCGCAGGGGAAAAAGAAATGGCGGTCGCACCCGACATAACCCTAGCCAAAGGCGTCGAAAATTTTTCTCCTCGGGTCTGAAAGGTGTCGATGCCAGGCTGTCAAACAATAGGGAAACGGTTGGCTGGACACGCCCCAAAGACGCTGGCGATCGGGACCAAAATGTACAGAAACGGTATCTAAATAATCTTGCTTGCTGACGGCCAACCCCAGGTCCAGAGTCCAGACTCGAAGACCAGCCGACAACAGTCCAGTCGCGGGTTGCTGGGCTCCGCCTACAAAACTCATCCACACCACCACCCACCTGACGAGTAGGCAGCCAGCATTATTCGGCTGTTGCCAGTGGGATGAAGGACATCCTGCACAATGTAATGTATGACGAGCGACCATTCAGTGCGAGCAACGCGGACGATGTCGCCCATGGTTGTCAACCTCCACCTGCACTCGCCAATGGCGGTGCCGACAAGAACACGAATAGCAGGGCCAGTGTCGCGACGGACCCAGCATCTTGCAGACTGCCGACGATGGCATTGGACGGTTTTGTTTCAAAGCACCGCCCGCCCGTCCGATGCCGCGGGCAGGCATGGCAATTCAGACGATCTCTTTTATTCACTGACGAGAAACCCGAAACACGCTTCTCCGCCCAACAGACTTGCCATTTGCTCTTCGCACGCGTTTTTATCTCATACCCTACGGCTTTACTGTCTCAGGTATTCAAGTTGCAGCGGCAAGTCCTGCGACATGCCCTGGGCGCGCATAATGCCTCTCTTAGTGCGCAACAAGGTCCTCCGTCCATCGTGGAGCATCTCCCCAGCTGGAAGCCAATGGGAGGCGGGCAGAACAAGCAATAATACCGTGCTCATTTACCAAACACTCGAGGCCATCTCCACTTTAAAGGGGGCCATGTTTCCGATCACAGACAGGTCAGTGGACGCCAAGCCGCCACACTCACGGGGAGAAACGGCGGCAGGGCATGACGAGATTCGTGGCTGGATGGCCATGAGGAGAAAATAGAAAAGTGATGCAGCACTTTGTCAGTGATATGGGATGGATGTGGAGAGGAGAGGCGTATTCGCTCAGCTCGCGATTATTTTGCAGGCGCAGCACCCCGTTTGCGAGCGCTAAACGCAAGCAAGAGGCCAAGACCTGAACGACCTCAATCGCAAAAGAGGCAAGACCACATCAGCCTGCATGAGTGGTTGATGGGATGTGCAGGCACGGTTTCCTCTTTGGTTGGTTGCTCTTTTCCAGTTCTCTTTCCAGTTAATCAGGTCTGCGGAGCGTCAGTCAGCAGCCAACTCTGGACGGCGTCAAGGGGCACTGTGCTGGGGCTCGCAAGTTTTGGTGACCAGTCCCACTAACTATTTAACTCCCGGGTCCCGCAAATTCGCCACAGTGCAGATGAAACCCCTGATAGAGCTCCAGTACTGGGAACCAGCCCACTTTTGATTGATGACCGCGCCAGCTGGTGGTCCGTTTTCTCTCTGTTCTTGGCTGTCGGCAAGAATTGTCCAAGCAGCTCCGCGGCATAACCTCAGCACAAAACCAAGATTCCCACTCTCTTTGTCGAATAGCCTGAAGTCCTCACGTCACCACGATGCTGCCTTTTCTACCGTTCAAGTATGCAAAGATTACATCCGTACCAACTACATTTGACGTGTGCCACGCAGACCAAGCGCAGATAACCTCCACAGCCTGAAAGTTTCTGGTCGTTGGGATTCGGAAGTGCTTCGATGGCTTCGATCCTTCGACGCCTCTCCCTGCCAAGTCGGGAAAGGGGAAAATGGCATGGAGCAAGAAGGAAGAAGCAAAGGCCCAGATGACAAAGAGAGACTCGGTAAAGCATACCGGTAGGTGGTAACGGTATCCGCACATCGTACGCCTACGGACACACAATGTCAAAATTGTCGGCTGTCGCGGACTCGCCGTCATCACAAAGCGGAATTTAAAGCCTCTTTGGATGAGGTAACAGACGATCGACATTCGACAATCATTCGTCCCCCTGGCAGTTTGCTTTTTCTTCTCCCCTTTTTCACGTTTGTCATTGGGAGATTGGAGGCTGGCCGAGGTAGCCGCGCAACTACTCCAACTCCTAGAGGAGGCTGGGCTCTAGGCTCTGGGGTCTGGAGGAGCACTACGGGGCCGGCAGCCAGAGGCTAGAGGCGGCAGCACCGGCCGGGACTGTCCCGGTCCCCCTTCCCTTGTTCTTTCGCTGTGCCTCTCCTTTCTTTGAAGCTGGGAGCCACCCAAACCCAACATCAGGGCGACTGGGAACAGCCGTGGGCACCCCGTTGCCCCTCACTTCGAACACGGAATGGGTTGGTTCATGCAAGCGGGCCATTCGGAAATGCTGGGCCTCTGCTTTGGCCGCCCCCCGCGAGGACAAAAGCCGTGGGATTTTTCATGCGCCACCAAACACCCAAAAACCACCACCCTTGCTTGCTTACAACGGAGACAGTGGCCGAGCTTGGGGAGAGAGCTTGGACCTCTTTCTCAATCAGGCTGAGGTTTGGCTGGTCTGTGGGGTGCGTGCTGGCTTGGCCTGCCCACACCGTGACCATCGTGACGTGACGAGGCTTTGACTCCTTTTTTGTGCGTTAGGAAGTTCTGATCACTCCGTACCTTTTCCACTTCGGGATAAAGGGGTGCCATTAAGAATACCGCCCCAGCCCGGGTGGCAGCTGATGCCGGTTGACATTTGGGATGACGACAAAATTGACTCACTCGCCACCAAGCAGCATCCAGACTTTTACACTGCTTGAGGTGAGAGCTATTGAGTCTTGAGATTAGCCGTAAATCTATGCGTTTCTTGGGCTTGGTTTGAAGCGAGACTGGTCAGTTTGAGGGCGATAATGCGCAATCCATATGCCGTAGTATAGTCGTGCATTGAGCCCTGATTGTTTATCAGGAAAATGATCGCTTCTCACCTAGTAGTTTAGGTTTGCGTGGTGAAGGTAAACAAGACTTACCTAGATGCATAGGAGTTATCAAAACCTTCTTGTCAAGTCGCAATGTGGTGCAAAGTGCAAAGGTGTAAGGTCATTATAAAAGAACATCCACTAATAGAGACGCGAGGGAGACAAGGTTATGTGTGTTCACTTCATATTCTGCAATCATGAGGTATGTTCATATATGTTAGTTCTCGGAAACAGTTGAAGTCCAGCTGACCACAGAGCTTAAATAATCTCTCTTGGGTACTCTACAGGTTTAGCAAGCAGCTACCTAGTTATCAAACTTTCTGCCGCAGCCATAACTTTGTAGACTATTTTCCCGAAGATGGCCAACACGATGTCCCATGGCAAGCAAGCTCTTTATTTCTATACCTCCGCCAGAGGATAAAGATTAGTGGGATACATTCAGACGCGTTAAAGGGGCATATTTGGAGCCGTTTTACTTGTTACGCTTGGTTGAAACCAATTAATGCATATTCGTGATCTGAGAAGGTATTTTTGGTTACTATGAAGGGCTAGAATTTTCGTACGCAGTAGCTGTTACAGGTAGGCCAAGTTGCAATTCACTCACTAATATGTATCTATTTCCCCGGCAGAGGTACATTAAGGACTCGTTATTGGGCGCACAACTGGTAATAACCCGTCCTGTCACGACACATTGACTTTGTCTTGTTTCATGTTTTTAGGAAGACCATATAACACGGCAATTTCACTAGTAGCCGGAAGATCTCCGCTCGGAACTTTGCCGGTCAATCAGTTGCGAAAGTCAAAGATTCGATGAACCGTCAATGCTTGGGGGTCAGCGGTGAGTGGTTAAAAGGCACTTTGATCGAAGCAGTCTGAGCAGAGTCTCAGTCGGTCGGCAGAATGGCGCAGTTTGCCCTTAGCTTCTGTGCACTCTCTCGGGATGTAATCAAGCTGTCGAAGCCGGGCCTCGTATCTTCAATCCTAGCTAACCGCTTGGTTTTGCTATTTACCACTATGAACCTATCTTCCTCTTTTATGGGCCCCATGTGCTTCCTTCCAACCTTCTTCCTGATCCCGTGATCCTGAATGGACAATGCAAATAGACTGATCGAATCTTCAGCCTCGACGACGGCTAGGCAGTATGAACCTAAAGAAGGAAAAAAAACATAAGACACAAATGCTGCTACAACTTCGTGAGGTAGACGTTCAGTTTTTTCAGTGGTCCAGCTACGCAAACTATATGTGAGTATAATGGCAAAACATATAGTTCATCGCTGGTAGTAGCATGTCCCTCAAATGTTGCGATGAAAGAGAGCTCGGGAACTTTTTGATCATTAACACAGTAGTGGAGCATTGGCCCGTGGTTTCTTTTCTTGGTAGCGGATTTGCATTGTCAGTGGTATCACTGATCCCCTCAAGCTCCTGGCACGCAATTCGATTGGAAACAGGCAATTAATTTGGCATGTACGCCTTTTAAAAACCGCCTGGGTTATAATATCTGCAACAGAGACAATCGTAGCATGGCCTGGTCCCTATTAAACTATGGTATATATCCCCGATCAGCGCATATTATACCAAGGAGGAAGAACAGCTGCTGGGGTGAAACATGTTCTTGAATTATCTTCTAATTCCCTAGTTGCTATGTATCTTGGGTATGATGCGGGCCTTCGCAACTTTGTAGCCTTTGACTAGTTTAGGTAAAGTGTTGATCTCGGTGTTTAGGATGTGTACTTTGGCCTGACGAGAGATGGTTAGCTGTATTGTGAGCAAGGCGACGTAGCTACCAGCTCCGATAACGCAAATACTTGAGATGATAGATTTGGAGATTGTGGTAGTTGAGCTGGGTTATCGAGCTTGACTTCCGATTCTCCAATTTTTCCATCGCAAAGTCCGGCGAAAACTCTATTGCCAAAAGTTGCAGAAGGTGCCTTCCGTTCTGCGCTATTGTCTTGCCGGCGAGGAAGGAGAGAATCTCCATTGGCATTGAAGATGTCATCTGATTAGATAGGCCAGTTGCGCCTTCCTAATTGTTCCTTCGGTGCCCATTGAAAGTATCCCCACCCTTACCATGTTCTCTTCAGACCCTCCTTACTCAATTGCTTCTTTCCAATTCGGTTGCCTTTTGAAGCCACCTTCCGCAAACCTACTTCTTCTTTTACTATTTGTGCCTTGATCACGGTAGTCAAACGCCTTCCAAGCATCGATCTCGCAGGTCTCCCTTCCCGCCTTATTAATCAGCAAGTTGCCGTTGCTTCTTCTTGTATTGACCCGCCAGCTCAACCTCTCTTCGAACCTCTGCTTCACCATTAACAGCCCAAACAATTTTGCGACGTTCCACCTAGTAAGTACATATCTTATCCCTCATCCCCATACTCTCTGCCTGGCTTCCTTCTGGTCTGCAACCGTTATCCCTCAACTCAAACCCGCGCCTATCTTTGGAGCCGTCGCCCGGAACCCGTCTATCAAGACACTCGCATCTACCACCTTTAGTTTTTTCTACCGGGAATAATTGTACCCGACTTCTTCATTTTTGCGCGAAGCCGGTCTGACATTCTCGCACAGACACAGACAACATGGTCCTCCGCACTACTCCGTCATCGACTGCGTCGAACCCTGACCTGCCCTTGACGCAGAAAGACAAGTGAGTTTTTCTAATTTCCGTACTCAGGTACTTGAGATTGCTAACTACCGTTTAGTCCTCCTGCTGCCCGGTATGTAGCCCCCCATGGGTAACTACGAACAGACTAACTCGATTCACAGACTTCGTTGCGCTGCCGACGGCGAGTTCAAGCCCCGAGATAACTTCTCTGACAAGAACCTGGCCGACTATGACTATCGAGCCCGGCGAGGAATGGCAACACCTGGAAACTCTGGGATCAAGTGTCGAGAGCACTCAGGCACCCCGGACGACATGCTGTGCCGAGGCCCCTGCAATAAGCGTCAGGCCATCAAGTTCTTCAGCAGGAGCACTCGCCGCAATGGCAAGATGGTAAGTGACCATTCCCAACTCCAAACATACAAGTGAAAGCTCTGACTTCAGATCTATAGTGGTGCAATGACTGCACATCATGGCAGCTCGCTTTGGACGCCAGTGAGAGCCACAAATTGCTGCCCCCGCCTGGGGCGGTTAAACGAGACGACTTTATTGCGCCATTGCCTTATGTTGGTCACCTGAAGGACGACCAGGTGTTTGATCATGAGGTGGATGGAGCCAGATCAGTCTCGGGATCAGTCTCGGCATCAATCACGGCGTCAGTCTCGAACTTCGGTTCCCAGCCGTCCCGAACCCCGGCCCCGCACTGGTTTCTGCCCCCTATGGATGATACCCTAACCGGATCGCTTGGATCTCGGTCATCCGCGGCCCCTTCAGTCTCGGACATCGAGGCTGTTACCGTCTCGCAGCCTGACCAGCAGAGAGGCACCGTGACCTTCAACGCATGGGGTCCAAATGGTGAGCAACAACGTATGACCAAGTGTCCGACGGTGGTATCCGAAATCACGACCACCGCCTACACCGAGCGGACAGTCCAGACGGCCAAGGAGCCCGTGAAGGTTGGGAAAAGCGGCTGGGCCAAGCCGGTAAGTATCGGCAAGTTAAGAAAAGTGAAAATGCACTGACGTCTCTCTAGGATACGCGCAGAATTCTGCCCGATATGCCAGACTACCTACGATTTGACCTGGGAAATGATGATGATGACGAGATGGCTCCTCCTAGCGACTACGATGGGGAGTCAGAAGATGAGATCTAGTTTCAGAAAGGTGTTGACTTGTAGCCTGGCTTTCGATGAAGACCGGTATCAGTGCAAGGTCACTTATATCTGGGATGAACTTGACTTGATGCGAGGGCTCAGTAGGATTTGGAGATGGATAGATAGGCACTTCCAGATGGGTTTCAATGATTTCTTTTCTTTCAGACTTGGTAGGAGATCTTGCCTAAACGGCAGCAGAAAGCAGTCATTTTAGGCTGTTAGCGTAGACAGACCCGAGGTCACGAGCGACCAGGATAGACATACCTTAAGTCAACTCATGCACACAGAACCTCATCCACTCATGGTATTTGTCGGTAAATGATACGAACAAAGTGGCTTGAATGATGAGCAACTTCCCCTTTTTCCATTTCCGGCGGATCGGAAAGGCTCATCATGACAAATTCAGGTTTGGGCTGGATTTTCATATGGGTGTCTGCCTGTTCTAGTCTGCCTTGTTGTTCCGAATTGGGGTCAGGATTGACAACTGCCGCAGATATAACATACCAGGCTCCGAACGCCACAGCGGTCCTCTCTGTGTCCACTCCCCACGAACCGAAACAAATGCCAGAGCCTCGTGCCGGTCATTTTTAACCAGCTCCTATCACTGCCTTTTCTGACCCGCACCAAAGGACAGCAAATGGCGACGCCTAATGCCGATCTGGTCAGTTAACTTGAGAAGGCTTTCTTATCGAGTTTCGGGTGACGCTTCGTCACTCAGCCTTGCGGAGAAGCTGAAACACACATTGCATTCGTTGTGCGTTTAAACCAGATAAACGATGCGAGGCGCCTGCGCGATAAGGCTTTCGTCATAGCAGCTGATGATCAGTCATAGAAATTCCAAAAGCTGGCCATCGATGCAATAAACCAGGGTTGGGGACGCCCCAGAGGTGGGCGACCTGTGCCCGGGTTGTGTGAGTGTGTATGAGTTGTGTATCTCTCGATTACCACACCCCCTCCTTCGGCAAAGCAGGCAACCAGTCACTAAGCGACTTGGATCTTTTGGGCTTCGGTGAGCTTCGATATGTCTCATTCACCTTTTCGATTTCAAAATAGTTTGTGCTGCTCGGCTGGCCAGTCATTAGATCGCTCGATGACCGCGTGGCTGTCTGTCTGTTTCTTAGAAATGGAAATTCATGCTTTAGCTTCGGGTCCGTCGGTTTCCTGCTTGCTTGCTCGAGGTTGATGATGGTGGGAAGAAAGAAGGCTTTCAATAACACCGAGCTTCAGCTTGGTATCGGAAAGGGGAAGGGGGGGTTTGCTGGCGCAACCTTCTCTCTCTCGCTCTCGCTCTCTCCCTCTCTCTCTTCTTGTGCTGTCCGTCTCCTTATATGTCCTGCGCTCTTGCTTCCTGACTGCTGCCGTTCTCCCCTTTTCTCTTTCTCCTCGCCCAACAATGCTGCCGCCGGCGCCCACACACATCCCTGCTTGCTGCACCACACTGCGCAAAGTGCTGCATTCCCTCCTTTTCTTATCGACGGACTGACTGAATGGCTGGCTGTTACTGCTCCGCCGCCGACGCCCTTCTTTTTTGCTATCCTCTGTCGCAGCAAACGGGGCGTGCTTGATTGTGCCGCTTCAGCTGCTCCTCTGCCGGGTTCTGCGTCGTCAGCCTCGTTCTTACCACACCCGGAGGAGGGAAAGGTTGAGAGCCACTCAGCTTAGGCTTCTGTCTATCATGGCTACCACTTTGGCAAAGAGTTCGACCCGCGAAAAGGAGTTAACGGTGCCTGTTGCAAATGTAACCGAAGACTGGATCCGGGCGGCGTCATCATCCACAGCAACCGGGAATGCAGGCAGAAACGACACTTCCGCCCCTCGACACGACGTGGTAGACCTTGGCACTGTGACCGACTCGGATGTCGATACGGACTCGCTCTGCGATTCTGACGACGAAGGCGAGGAGTCGGCTGCCGAGGAAGAGACACCGGATGTGAGGACTATCAGCCCGCCTCTCCTCAAGCCTGTTGGCAACTCTGGTAAAACAGTGCCTCCTGTGCCTGTGCAGCCATCCGAGGAGGACGCCATAGGACCAGATAGAGATCTTAACAAAAAACCCGCTACGAATACCGTAACAGTGAACGAGATCCATCTCGAGCAGATCAGGAAGATAATCCAGGAGGAGTGTAAGTCCAACCCCTTTTCAACAAAACTACTGCCCCCGACGACGTCCTTGGCTCATCGCGTGCTAACGAACTTCTCTGGTCCCAGTGGTGAAAAGCTCCAGGAGCAACAATGGTGGCCAAGATGCCGCCGTGCTGCGACAACCGCCACACGTCGAGGCGATGTCGCCGTCGACACAGGCACGCCAACTACAACAACAACAACAACAACAACAATCCGCTTGGTTCCCCGTATCTTCTACCAGCTATGCCGAGCGACCCATCCCTTCGGCTGTTTCTCAGCAGCAGGAGTCAGATAAGTTGTCGGCGTCAGCTATGCCGACATCGCCTACCGGCAGACGAACCGAGGCTCGATGGAGCAATGTGCCACCGCCGCTGACAGCCTCCAACCGATCAGATGCCGCTGCTGCTTCGGTTGCGAGCCCCACGTCGCCCGTCATCGAGATAAGTGCCGTCGATTCAAAGTGGGGAGTCCTATTCAACGAGCAGAGCCTGCCCACCGCTAGATCGGAACAGGTCTTCAAGGGCATTGCCCGGTATATTGTAAGCAGCCTATTTGCCATCTTCACCTGGTACAATTTCCGGAGACTTGCACACAGAGAACTAATTCACTGAGTGTAGGTGGACGAGTTTCTACCCCGGAACACGGACGTTGTGACACCAGAGAAGATGGCGAGATTTTACTCGAACTACAAGATCGAGGGCGAGATGTTCCATTTTGCTGGTATGTTTTCTTTTCCCCCTCCGTTCCCTTTGCCCGGTTCAATGACACTTCAAATGAAAAAAAAACAGCCATCTTCTATGGCCGCAACCGCGACACCTACGAACGGGTGGCTGACTTGTATCACCGTCTCGGATGCGAGTACTACCTGGTTCCAGCTGCCACCGAGACGCGATCCCGACCAGTGGTGCCGGGGCTGACGCTCAGGGGCTGGGCGCAGTGGACGACGTGTGCCATCCAGGCATACCCTAACGAGGAGGCGCGGCGGCTGGCCAAGATGGTCTGCGCCCTGCCCGTCAACGCCGACAGCCTGCTCGACGGCAAGCTCGAGCGGCTGCCCAAGCAGATCTCGCGCCACCTGCTGCCCGAGAAGCCCGACCACGTCGCTCGGGCTGCTTTTGACGATGCCCTGAAGAGGGCCACCGACGACATGCAGCAGCAGCAGTTCCCGCCCCTCTCTGCCGGTGGTATCAACAACACCACCACCACCACCACCAACAACAACAACAACAACAACAACAACAACAACAACACCAACTCACGAGGAGGAGGAGGAGGAGGAGGAGGCGGGGGAGCCCCGTACCTCTCGCCTCCGATCGGATCATCCGCCACCCGCGATGCCAGCGCCGGCAGCCGACGAGCATCCGAGTCCCGCGCCTCGAGCCCTCGGTCGTCCCGCTACCGGCCGCGGAGCGTCATCTCGTCCTCGTCCTCGTCCACGGCCTCCTCACAGGCCGACTACTTCGACATCGCCGACGACCCCCGCAAGCGGTCCTCGCGCAGCTCTCGCGGCGGCGGCGATGAAGACGCCAACAACAGCAACAACAACCGCCGCTCATCATACACCTCCAACGGCTCCGCGCGCCGTGATCCTCCCGGAAGCGGATCATCCACCTCGCGCCACCGCGCCACGGCGTCCGGCCCGCCTCCTCTGACGACCTCGGCCTCCACCACGGCCACAACAGGCAGCTCCCGCCGGCGCAGCAGCCCGCCGCTGTTGTTCCCGCACCGCCACTCTGTCTCGGGCGGCGACATGACCGCCGGCAGCCGCGACAGCACCTATCTCCTCTCCCCGCTCTCCCCGTCCTCCTCGTCCGTCAAGTTCGATGCTTCTTCCCTCCGCGAGCGCGAGCGCGACGCCGCGCGTTCCCGCGGCAGGGAGAGATCCAGCTCCAACACTGGTACTGCACCGCCACCATCATCCAAAGACCAACGTGGCGGCGGCGGCGGCGAGAGAGGTCGACTCTCACGCGCGGCCTCCATTTCTGGTAGCACCAGCGGCGGCAGCCACCAGAGACGTAGTCCGCCTGTGATTGTCCAAGACGATCGCGAGCGAGATAGAGAAAGGGAGAGAGACAGAGACAGGGATAGGGATAGAGAGAGAGAGAGAGACCGGGAGAGAGATAGAGATAGAGACAGAGACAGAGATAGGCGAGGGGCCAGCTCCAACCCGACTTGGGGCGAGCATCTGACCACTTCTGTGCCGTCGAGGCAGGGATCGCGCGCCAGAAGGAAGTCCGAGTCGTATCCTATCTGACTCTGACTCTGACTCTGATTCTGACTGGCTGAATAGCTCTCGCAGTTCTCAGTCGATACGTTGTCATCCTGTTGCTGTGTGTTTCGTTGGTCCTCCTTTTTCAAGTTTTGTTTCTTGACAACATTCATTCCATATCCCACACCTCGGATTCTTTTCCCGTCAACCAGAGAGTGTGTTTCTACTAACTATCCCACTGTATTCTTTTTCCTGTATTCTGTTAGCTCTTTCCTCCTCTTATTCTCCTATCTGCCACTCACTCACCGACCCATCCCGGTCCTCCCGTCTTTATTTCATCTTCTCTCCGAGCCTAGATTGTTCCATTTATCACCGTACGATCCTTTTGATGATGAATGCCGGTAACCTAGCTATGGACTGGTATTAGTGAGTTCTATTTTCCCCCAGAATAGTATATGATAGGAAATGATAAAACGGAAAGAACTTTGGTAATTCGTTTATGAATGAATAGAATGTCGCGGTGTTTGCTGGTGATCCTTCACAGTAGTACACTAGATCTTAACACGATGCCTATAAATTAGGGATCATAGAGCGATGGCCGAAATTTATAGCCTTGTTGCCTCGGTGGAATGAGATTTACCTGGCAGAAGTGAACGTGACGTGCCAATTTTCACGACGACAGACACTTACAAGGATAGAATTCTATGGTTATATCCACACTAATCGTTACACGACCTGGGACATATGATACAAATCGCCCTCCCCATCCACCTCTAGATAAACATGGCTTATAACGGCCTAGGCTGTTCCTCGGGCGCCTTTGTCCCTTGGGCTGTTGGATCCAGTGTCAACTGTTCAACCGCCGCCTCAATGTGGCTTACTTCCGCGTCGGTTCTCGTCATGGAACTTGTTCCCCCCTCTCTGGCCAGCTTGTTCTTCAAGATCACCTGGCCAATCTTCTCGAGCATCTCCTCGGTCAGCTCAGGCTGGCCACGAGCCCGCCGGATTTCGCGCTGCTGGCGATTCAGTTCTTGGACGGGCGAAAGCATCGTGTTGATGCTCTTCTTCCGGGCGATCTTCTCCGCCTCCTCGGCCTCCTTCTGGGCAATGTACTCGGACGTGTGGCGCGTTCGGAAGATGCTGTAGCGGTTGCGTAGCTCGTCGATGACTGTCTCGGGCATGGGCGGCCGCAGCAGCGTGGGAACAAAGGTGCGCTCCTCCACGGCGATTCGCAGCGTGTCGCCCGGGTAGTCCTTGTATACTTTTGGTTCCGCCCTTGGCCAAGGGATGCGGGTGTTCAAGCCCGGAATCACACGGTACCAAGTCTTCTTTCTCGTCGGCCGGTCGTGGTATATGCGGTCAGGCTTGAGCTCCTTTATAATGACATCACGAATCTTCTTCGTCGTCGGGTCCCGGAGAGGGTGCACGAGCCGCACTGCTGAGATCGGTATTACGGACGCCATGAGTTCCACAGGGTTCTGGCCGGGGACAACCATAAAATCGGGAATTTTGGTATTTACCTATGTGGTAGCCAGGCGTCAGTCTATCGAGAGACGAGGAAGGTTCGGCGCCGGGCAGGACTTACTTGGAGTTCGTTGGTCAGTGTGACGGCCATGATGTCCCGTTTGATTTCCTCGATGGCGGCGATCTTGCCCTTGAAAGGACCTTCCACGACAACGACACGGTCCCCCTTGGCCAGACACAAGTACTTTGATCCTCCGCACCAAGCGGCGCGGGCCTCCTTCTGCTCGTCGGTGAGGGTCGTCTGGAGGAGGGTCTGCTCGGGGGAGATGGAACCCCAGTAGTTGCCGTTCTTGTCGAGCCTGCTCACGTCACGGCGAGGGGCGAGGGGACCCATCTCATAGTTCTCGTGGCGGGCCTTTATGGCAGCTCCGAGCTGGTGCCCGGCGGCCTGGAAGAGCCCGATGGACTCCCGTCTCCGTGCGTGCTTGTCCTGGCTGTGCTTGATGAAGGCGGCACGCTTGGCCTTTCGCGCGACCTGACCCTCGGCCATGCGCACGCGGCGGAGGAGCTTGTCCATCTTGCAGCAGGTATGCCGTGTGATGGCAAGCCAGAGCAATGGAGGAAGGTCGGTTCGCTGGGGATGTCGTCGGCGAGGTCGTGTGGCTACCTCTTGGGCGTGGCAAGACCGTGGACCTCGTGCTCGCGATGCAGCATTCAGCAGCTCCGTCCAAAAAAGTTGCAGATGCTAATTGTAGATATGATTGGCTGACAATATTTTGTGGATCTGTTAAGTGCAAGGTGCCAAGCGCACATGAGAGCCAGCTGGTAGGTGCACAATGTCAGCTGTTAGGTCGTCGGGACCCGCCGCTGCTTTTGAGGATTCTGGAGGTGCTTTCCGACGTAATCCGTCTTGTACTCTGCACAGTGCATGGACAGATGCAGCTGCATTGCACTTACTGTGGAAGGGCTCGCTCGTAGGTCGATGGCGGCGGCTGCATGCAATTGATAGACAGCGACATGTCATTCTGCGGCCATCGTCTCCGCCCAGCCAGCAGCATCAGCGAGTTGATGGCAGACACGCAGTGCTATCTGCGTCTGGACTCGTGCCGCCTGTGCTTGTGCAGGTCTTAGTCTGCGGGAAAACGCCAATCGGAGTGACTTTGCGTCCTATCAATGCGTTGCGTCCTTAATCGCCCTGACACAGCCGGTCACAAGAGACCTGTGGCTTTTATTTATACGAGGCTGACATTGAGAGCTCTGGTCGTTGTTCAATGTTTGTTGCGTGCGGCTCTTGCCTCGCAGTGAGTGCAGGCCCCTCAAAGTCCTAGGACTGTGTAGGACTTTGGGCCCACTGCCGCCTGTATCGCACTACAGCATCACATCAGAAGGAGAGGAAATGTGGGGGACAACCCGTCAGCCAGCTGCAAGCAGCCGGAAGGAGGGCTGCTGCTCTCACCCTTCGGGAGGTCGCCAATGCCAGGTCGCGGGGCCATGACGCTGTTGACCAGAGCCAGTGATCATAGGAACTTAAGCCGGGCTCGCTCAGCAATCATTGAATCCGCCGGCGCCTTCATCCCATTGCTATCCACCATCCACGTACGTCGCATGGGGCTGAGAGATTCCAGCCAGAGTCCCGGACCCTCCCAGACCCGCCAATCCCAGATTGCGCCAGACGATGTGCCGGGTTGACCGCTTTCGGCTCCAGGAGCTCCTTGCCAAGACAAGGTACACGGCCAGCGAGCCCAGCTCTAGTGCCTGGGGTTTGTGGCTTGTGTTCAGCGCTCCACGTCGGGACACCTGCCCCGTTGGAGAAGCCGTCTGCCATGCGGGAGCACATCGTTCTCTTTCCTTGAAGTTGGACCACCGTCTTCAGTTTGAAGCAACAAGGCTTTGGTAGGTACGTCGATACGTAGCGGAATCTGCCGATAGGACGCACCAGAGAAGGCCGAGAGATGACTCCCACGCCGGTTTTGCTCGAGATTTTCCAAAATCAATCCAGCCAGGCTGCTAGTCGAGCAAGTGAATGGGATTGAAGTGGTCTGTGCTTTCCAAATCTCACATGTCACTCATGTCACTCCAAGTACCTCTCCACTCAGGAAATGCAATCCATCCGTCTGGGATCAAGCCTTGCGTGGCGGGACCCAGCCCAAGCTCATCAGAAGAGCACTGTAAGACCAAGTCCTTCAGGGGCAAACGCCTGGAGATTCTGGCCTAGACCAACCGCAGAGTCGTGTCTTGTTCCCGCCCAGCGCGTCCATTCTTGTGTTTGCTGCCCACGCACGACGTAGACGCAGTGATAGCATCGGTACCTAACGGGTACCTATCTCCCCTGAACTCCAGCGCCTCTCGGGGTTTAGGCCACCTGATCAGAGTGACAGGCTGCTATCAGTGAAAGTGGTTTTCGTCCGAATGTCCTGTCAGGACGAGTTAAGACTGTGATGTTTTAATACGTAAGCCTGCTAAAGGGAACAGATAGGGAATTGGATGGCCAAGACACCCGCGACAAGGCGCTGTGTGTCCCGTCAGAGAATCGCAGAGCGCAGAAACAGGTTGGAGGAGAGAGGCTCCAGTGTCGGATTGGCACTGACGCTCCTTGCTGCTTTAGGTACCTGCCTACCTACCTGGATAGGTCGCTCAGCAAGCCCCCCAATCAGAGCGCCCGACCGCAGCGCACCCTCGTCTTCTTCTTCCCGGCCTCCCCCCCAACGCATTGTTGCCCTGTCCTGTCTCTGGTCTCTGTCGTCAATTGCTTCGGCCTGCCTTCTTCTACCCTTTTCTATTTCCAACTCCCACCCTCACCCTCCTGACCATTCAACCTTCCATCCCTCTCCATTCTCATTTCTGTCCCCGCAGCAGATAAACCATACACCAGGCCAAGCAAATTTCCACCGGTGCCGCCTTCCACACTTGCCTTCGCGTGTCGCCTGCGAAATCGCCCCGACAGCCGCATCTTCAAAATCCTGCACCAAGCACCGCGAGTCGACTGCTTCGTCATCTCCCACCCATCTTCCACCACCAACCACACCACCACCACCGAGCTCCCCTATCTCGAACCAGCCAGCAACCATGTCGGCTGAACTCCGTCGGAAGCTCGTCATCGTCGGCGATGGTGCCTGCGGAAAGACCTGCTTGTTGATGTAAGTGTTGTTCCTATCTCCCTTCTGCCTGGCTTTTCGCCGTGCCGCGAGCTCGCCTCCTGCCGCCCGTACCGTCGTCATCGTCGCCGTACTAACCTCGATAATAGTGTTTTCTCCAAGGGAACATTCCCCGAGGTATGTCTTGCTTGAGTGCAATGCCCTCTTTCCGACCGCCTCTTTCGCCACTGCTCGATCAGCCTTCACACGATCTCCCTGAACTAAGCCTTGAGCACCCTGATTCGTTTGATGGCACTGCAGCTTCTTCGAGAAAGACGGTCCATTCCCCATCGCGTCGGATCCCGCGGTCAGCTTCAAGAAACACGAGGGCTAACCCATTTCCTACAGGTTTATGTGCCCACCGTCTTTGAGAACTACGTTGCCGATGTCGAGGTAGATGGCAGACAGGTCGAACTCGCACTTTGGGATACGGCCGGCCAGGAGGACTACGATCGTCTCCGCCCCCTGTCGTACCCCGACTCCCATGTCGTCCTGATCTGCTTTGCTATCGATTCTCCCGACTCGCTTGACAACGTGGAAGAGAAGGTCCGTCTCGATCCATCCCGTCTCTGCAGATAATTGATGCACACACCGCCTTATCACGATCTTTGCTCGATGACTAACATGTATCTCGCAAACAGTGGTTCGCTGAGGTGCAGCACTTCTGCCGTGATGTGCCGGTAATCCTCGTCGGCTGCAAGAAGGATCTGCGTTACGACCCCAAGACTGTCGAAGAGCTCCGCAAAATCAACCAGGCGCCCGTCACCCCTGAAAGGGTAAGTGAGGGTGAAACGCATGTGGTGGCGTCGAACGAGAAGGCTCCGTCTGAGCGTCGCTGCCACTTTTCGAAACACTCGCTGACAAGCATGCACCATATAGGGAGATAAGATCGGATCCAAGATCGGCGCCTACAAGTACCTTGAGTGCTCGGCCAAGACCAACGAGGGTGTCCGCGAGGTGTTCGAGCACGCAACACGGGCTGCTCTGTGCAAGAAGTCAAAGTCCAAATCTAAGAGCCTCTGCTCGCGCTCTTGATTCAAAAGCAACAATCGCCTCCCTCGCCCCTCTCTCCCATCCCCAAAGAATACACCCCGTCTCATTGTCGTCGTCACAGCTGCCGAGGGAATGACTTGGGAAGGAGGGAGGGCAGGGTTGTAACGGGAACCGATCGGGACTGGGAAATCTCTGCATGAAGAAGGGCGGCGGGGAATACGGACGATGAACTCCGGCCGCCTTTGTCACCAGCTTTTTCAGGTTGGACTTGACCACTATCATCGTCTTGGGGGCTTTCTCTGTCTGGGGGCTGGCCTGGCCTCTCTTGCGTCATATTTGCACTAAATTCAGACCTCTTATTTCCCCCAACCTATTCCC
This sequence comes from Podospora didyma, assembly GCA_033439775.1. Classification (NCBI taxonomy): domain Eukaryota; kingdom Fungi; phylum Ascomycota; class Sordariomycetes; order Sordariales; family Podosporaceae; genus Podospora; species Podospora didyma. The sequence goes on from JAULSW010000003.1 coordinate 4,048,121, forward strand.
CCTCCCTTCTCTCCCCATTGTATCGACCGGCGTGTTTTTTGTTCGCGAGTTGGGTTGTGGTCTGGGCTTCTCATGGTGGGCGAATCAATCAGTCTTTGTTTTGCTTTGTGTGTGTGTGTGTCTCTATCTGCCACCTTCTCTGGCATCCATCACTGGGAAGCAAGTTAAGGCATTTCGACGATGGGAAGGGAAAGGGTGGACTGTCAGCTGGGTTCGGTATTGGCAGGTTTTCTTTCTACTTTTTATTTTATTTTATTTTGACACGAGACGAAAGAGAGGCACTGATACTCGCACACACGGAAATTATTTACCTGTCTCTTTTCTTTTCTCATATCGTCGTGGCCTCAGAGCATACTGTGGTGATGGTTGTGGTTCCTTGTTTGTAGCAGTGGTTTAGTAGCTAGTCAAGCAAGGGACATGGAGGGAGAGTTTGTAGTATTAGTAGCTCTTTAAGATAAGGAGTTGTTTCCTAATGCTGCCGTTGAATCTCATATCTCTCACTATCTGCTATATGCCTGCGTGCCTGTCTGTATGTGCTTTGTTTTTACTTTGTTTGCTTACATTGGGTAGTAATGCGAAGGAGGACATCGTAGTGGAGAGATTAACGATCCTTTTACCTCTATCCTCTTGTCATTGGCTTCCTCGACGACATGTATATGTTGTCGATGTCATCTTTTTACGCCTTTCTGGCGTCTCTTTGCCTTTGTGCCTGCGAGGCCTGCCACGTGTGCTCCTTATTCCCCCGGGCTAGAGCGTTTGTTTACGTCTCTTGATCCATATACCTTACTATATATAGGCTTTTATTCACCGTGGTACTCTCAAGACTGAGTGGCCGGTTCTGTAAGAGGTTGAGTAGGAGCTGGTTTCGTCTACATGCCTTTGTACTTGCATGGACGTCCCGCGATGTTGAAGCTGGTAGGTTCTCCTCACCGTACCTTGCTTGACGATGGGAAGGAATACTAGAGCCAAAGACTGCTGGGGACATTAAGATGGGCGTGAAGGCGACAAGCTGAAGCGTAGGGTGATACATTATATTCCTATGATGGATCAAGCATCCGCCATAGCTGCTACTTTGATATGCATTATCGCAGCCAACAAGTAGAGAAGAGTGGCAGAAGAAGTCCCGGGACAGACATATATCCGCTCACTCCTCCCATATACGCAAGCAATTAGACAACCAAAAACAATGCAGCCTCTCCTTAGGTATAACCAACATCATTCGTAGTCATGAACAGTGTTCAGACTCCGCAGTCTCATAGCTTCTTATCAATCGAAAGCTACGACGACATGGAGGTTTTAGTTGGGGCAAGACTTTGAAAAAAAAAAAACCGATCACGTTAGCAGAGGTTTCCTCTTAAGAAGCACTTTGTAACTGTGACAGAGTGACCGGAACCGCTTGACTTGCCAAGGCAAGGAGATCCTCTCTTACATCACAAGGGAGAAGGGGGCAAAGCAAGCCAGTGGGAATTACCACACGGGGTGAGGATAAAAGGGTAACAATGTATCCAACCATTAGAGAGTGATAACGGGGGTACGAGGTAGCCAAAAATGGTAAAAGCAACAGGAGGAAGAAAAATACTCACAGCACCGCAACCGCCGCACGACTTGGACGACCCGTCCGAGGCGGCTCCGCACTTGGGGCAGCTTGCACCGTGCATTTTCGCTTTAGTTTGTCTGAAAAAAGACTGAAGGTTTTTTTTAATGTTGCGTTTGAAAGTCGTCGTGAGCGAGAAACAGTTCGAGCGTTTGTCGAGGACAAGAAGAAGAAGAAAGAGAAGAAGAAGAGGGGTAGGAAAAAGAGAGGGGTAGGTTGGATGGAAATTCGGGATCACATATACATACACCTCTGCTTCTCCTTCCCCCATTTCCTCCATCTCCTCTCTCGTGACCAAAAACGCGAGATAAGATGGGGGTCTTGGTTACTGCTACTACCTGCCTGCCTTTACGCTGCTGTAGTTAATTTACCTTGTATTCCCAGTTATCCGCCCCATGCAGCATTTCCCTGTCCGTGCTGCCTTACTTTGCCTACTTATAACTCTCTGCGAGGAGAAACCCACACACATTCATGCAAGTCAACCCCCCGGCATCCACACCATCAAGAGTCACCCGACCCGTAAGTTCATCAATCGCAGCAAAAAGCACCTTTGCCCGAACGCCACTACCACTTCTTACTAGACGAAACGGGAGACTAAGTAAATCTGCCTGCATCTGCATGTCCAAAACCCCGCCGCCGCCCACATCGGATGTGGGCAAAGAAGACAACTCCATTACACTATGGACTTCGGCAGATACGCAAAGAGGTCACGAGTCGGGTCATGCCAAGTATAAAAGTGTGTCCAGTCAACTCAGCGCGGATAGGTGGGCTGAAGTGATTGGAAGCGCCGATCTTAAGCGATGACCACCCTCCAGACCAGCAGATACACACTACATGTAGATGCATGGCCCCATCCATCCAAGCTCTACCATGGGATGCCAGACCATACCGTAGAGAAGGCAGCCAGCTTTGTTTTCTCCGCGGGATGATAGTGAATGAGTTTCGCGAGGCTTACCTATATCATGCTTCAAGATCTTTCAACGTGATTTATTCATTCATTCTTTATTTTCCTGCCTCCCTCCAATCAATCCATTTATTTCAGCATAAAAAAACAGTAAACAGAAAGACCCAGAAAAAACAAACCCGTTTTGTCTAGTTTAAAAACACCCATCGCCGAGGCCCTGTTATATAGATACATGTATACAAATGCGCCCCGTATCCAACCACTTTTGCGAAATATAAAGTCGTGTTGTTCCTGATTCACATGCATTGCGCCGTGCCCCCATCGCCTCTGACCATCTTGGCAATGGCCTGCACTATGCTAATCCCCATAACGGCGCACCCAAACACCACAACACCCCAGGCGACGTATGTCTTCCACGAGCGCGTCGTGAGCTTGATGTAGCAGAGCGGCGGGAGGATGTACGCCATAGCGGCGGCACTGGTAGCGCCCACGAGCTCGAACACGGTGCCCAGGTCGCAGGTGAACAGGCTTATCGTCATAGCACTAACAACCAGGGCGGTGCTGAAGATGATGTGCAGCTTCATGTTGAAGGGTTTGCCGGGGAAGTAGTAGTTCATCATGACCTCGCGGCATACGAAGCCCTCTAGGGGCAGCGTCGTCAGCATATTGAGCCCGAAACAAAGGCGCGCAATGTTGACCATGGTGTTATCGGCGGGAAAGTTGTTGAGTACGTTGCCGAGCGTCTTATCGCCGAAAGTGAGGAAGCCTGACAGCGCCATGAGAAGACACGCGACCATGGATATGGCTGTTGAGTAGTGCGTGACCTTGGAGAAGCGGTCGATGGTGGGGGTCTCGAGAGAGCCGTAGATGAGGAGGGAGTTGTGATGGCAGACGAAGGCTTGAGGTTTTGTTAGTTATACATATCCACCGAAAACGAAAGGAAGAAAAAGACCGTACCAAACGATATAACGCCAATCGCCTGGAAAATGCCGTCGTTGATAACGAGAAGGTTGAACGTATTCAACGAGCCCCTATCTTCGCTCGGCACCAAGGCTCCCTGAACAATGACCGTGACAACTATGATCCCCATGCTGATGAGAGCCAGCGTACTCGCTTTCGCCAACTAAAAGAGTACCATGTTAGAAAGCACCACCTCAAAAGAAACAAGAGCCGATGCCTTGCCAGTGTTACTCACCTTGGCGATATCCCGATACAGCGTCAAAGGGAAGCTGATGCCCAGCGTAAACACCACAATCACCACGCGGCGATTCGCCAGCAAGCCCAGCACGGTCATATCCTTCAACCCGGGCCAAATCGCCATCAAGACGTGTGGGATAGAGTCGCCCACAATGACCCCGAACGCGACCATGCCTCCAAACGCAAAGGCCCACTGCGCAATCGATATGGCAATCAGCCCAGGACGCCCAAAGCACTTCTCAACGGTGCCCTGGAAACTGCTCGCACCGCTGAGCTTGCTGTTCACGACGATCAGACAAATCGTCCAGTCCACCACGACGGTCAGCACGACCAGCAAGACCACTCCCGCCAGCAGACCCGCCTGTCGGAACGCATACGGCTGCCCGATGATCCCAGCGCCGATGATGCTGTTGGCCATGTTCATGAACGCCATGCGTAGGCCGCTCTTGGGGCGGGCGCGCTCGCGGGCCGCCCAGTCGTGCACGTCATCCCCATCCTCGCCTCCTTCGTCCCACGGACTATTTGCGAGGGCGACGGACGGCGCCTCGATGTCGGTGAGCAGCGGCACGCGCTGCTGGCCTTCGCGGCGGCGGCGGCGCCCCGTGGCGGTCGTACTGCCCGGGTTGAGCGGGTCTTCGTCGTCGACATCGAAGCTCTCGCGCGCGGCGAAATAGTCTCCGCCTCCTCCGCGTTCCGGCCCGCTGCCGACAATCGTGGGGTTGAGGTCGAAGCGTACGCGGTTCGGCGTCCGGGGGGTTCTCGGAGTGCGCGGAGTAGGCTCGGGCGCTATAAGCCCACCTCCGCTAGCGCCGCTGTCATCTTCGTGGTCGCCGTCGTCGTTGTGGTCTTGCGCCCCTCCAGAAAGAAGCCCAACATCCTCTTCGTTCTGGCTTGGGCTTGTCGTATCTGTCGTACTATTGTTCGTCGTGTTTCTAGTAGAAGCAGCAGCAGCAGCAGCGCCATGCGATCTGGCCCTGGCCATGCTTGGTCCTCCTCAGGGCATCTTTCTGCCAACCAACCAGCCCAGCCTCAACTCTGAAACCGGGCAGCTTGGGAACACCTCTCTCCTGACTTAGCGTGCTGTCGAGACGTTGGATCTGTGGTGTCGTAGGGGCAAGAGCAATCTTAGAAAAAGAAGCTGCCCGATTCTCTTGGCATCAATGAAGCAAAAGTGTTTTTTTATTGTTGCGTTGCGTTGCGTTGCGTTGCTGCAATCAAGGTCCTCAAGAAGGAAACGGCCAGCTTCTCTGTCATGTGATACAGGGGTCGTGGAAGAGCTACTAAGGGGCCAGACAGGGAAGGTGGGCTCGCGAGGCTGCCCCGAAAAGTGGGGCTGTGCTGCTGGCATTTGAAACTAACAAGCTTGTAACACAATGAATCGCATCCCGATGCTTTCCGCATCATTGTTTTACGCATTCACTCACTGATAATACACAGATCATGTTTAAGTACACCAAAACTCTTCATTCCATTCAGGTGAAGTCATCGCTATCAAATCCTGGATTATTACATTGATACTACATTTCCAAAGGCGTGGTCGTGACGCAATGTACAGACTCCCAACACCTATTTGCTCTCAGCTCGACGCGCCGCTTTTTTTCGTTCCGACTTCCTCCCATAAGGGTATCATATATATATTTCCCAACTCGACGCTGGCTCAATGGATGCAAATGCGAAGTAAAAAAACAAGGACAGATGCAATCGTGTCGTAACAGGAGCCCAAAACGGACCACATCCCAAACCCGCACACTTCATATTTCGGCGTGCCGACCACCCTGTCCTCGGACCAGGGGTCGAGCACCATGTACATTATAGTACCAAATATATATATATATATATATATATGTATATATAATATGTCCCATCGTGATCATGCCACCATGGCAATGATGCCAACAATGCACAAAATGGACACATATTTGTTGCTCTCAAGTTGTTCGGCGGGAGAGATTACTGTTGGAGATGGAGATGGGCTTGACTCAGCAGCTACCGAGGACGAGCCCGAGGAAGCATTGGCCGGGGATGGGGCAATCATGCCCGTTGTTGCCGGTTGCTGGCCAGCCACAGTCGTGGCCGTGGAGGAAACGAGCTGGGGAGGTGGAGGCGTTTTGGCTAAGCCGATCCGATATTCATCCGCATCAAAGACTGTGAATACGTTTTTGAGGAAAACGTCGCCAAATAGCCATGCGTTTTGAATTACCTCGTCGCCATAGATGTTGCTCACGCACATGGCATCTTTGCCGCCTTTGCCCGGCATCCAGTCTCTGGGGTCGATTTCGTACGTGATGCCACTGAAAGTAAGGGCAAAAGTGCCAGTAGTATTGCAGGGGACTTTCCAGTTGACGCCTTTGTCTTCCGTTGTCGCTCCGGGAATTAGCTCGTGCAGAGCCCTCACGTCAGATGGTGGACCGAATATAAATGTCGTGCCCGTGTCGAGGTAGGCAAGTCTTGTCTTTGGGATATTGGCCGCCTTCCCGCCATACGTGACAGCATCGAGGGGAATGGCCCACTCGCCACTGGCATTTCTTACGGTGGGCGTGTAAGAAATTTCTCCAGTGTACTTCGACGGGTCGATGGAACCGAATGAGATCTGGCCCGTATTTGGCCCGTCTGCGTTTCGGTTTAGGGAGACACTGAACATGTGGCTAGTGAGCAGTTGGTGAGCTTTCAGCACCTGGATGAAGTTTTCCGAGGCGTTGCTGGGGACCATAGAAAGCCCGACAATGCCGTCGAATGCGAAGTACTGAAATATGTCGGATGCATTGGTGACCAGGCCAAAGGACATGTCGATGCTCATTCCTGCAACCGAGACGGTGTCACGGCCGCGGTGGCTTTGGACCGAGCCCTTGCCGTAGGGAATCGTCTCATTTCTGTTCTCAACCTTGTATGTCTTCGAGCTGGCAGGATCAAAGGAATTGTGATTCTTGCATGCCTCCGTCTGACACGATGATTCGTAAACCCACGTCGACGAAGCCCCCGAATCTAGCAGCATAAAGAGGGGTTTCGGCGGGGTGCCAAAATTGACTTGAATGAAGTATGAAAAGTCGGTTCCATCCTGGTATATCCCGGTGCTGTGAACTCCTGTGGGAGGAGCAGGCGTCGAGAACTTGAACGTGTTCTCTCGTTTCAAGAGATCGAGATGATGTTCTTGTTCCTCTTCTGAGTGGGACACGTGCGGCGCCTCCGCTGGTGCATATTTGACGGAGAGCCGAGCTGCTTCCCAGGCAGTCCGAGCAGCTCTCGCGGCTGGATCTTCTGCAAACTGTACGAGTTTATGTCAGCACGAGGAACGGGCAGAAATAACAACGGCAGCAGAGCGCGGTTTTGACGCTGAACACACATACGTTGGGGGTCCTTCTCTGCATTAGCTCGAAGGTGACGCCCTCCGCCGCCAGAGGCTCACGCTTAGCATTGTGAACAGTCTCTTTTGTGGGCCATTTGTTGCCGACGCACTCCGTGTCGCTGGGATCGCACTGAGGCTTCCATGGGAAGAAGGCATGAATGGTGGAAGCCCAAAGGGTCAACAGCAGGAGAGTGACTCTCAGCATGTTGCAGCAACGACAAGCTCAACCTCACCGCTCCAACACCGGCGGGAGAGTCGAGAGGCGCCAAGGACTTCCAGGAGGCGTGTGGGTTTTGCTGCAGGCGAGGGCAGACTTTGATTGGAAAATGACGGCTCGCAAGACGCAAGCATGGGAGCCACGATGTGTTCCGGGATATCGGTCGACAAACTCGGCCTGGCCGCTGCCAATTGACCGACCAAGAGTACCGGCCTCTGGCACCTGGGGATATTATATCGATTAATGATTAAGTGCGCCGCATTGGGATCGTCGCAGTAAACGACTCAGGCGGGCAAAACAAGAGCTTTGGGCGAATCGAGAAACGAGAAAACACGGTCGAAGATGGAGAGCCGCTGCTAGGAAATGGGAAAGGCGAGAGTAAATTCGATATAGTTGACGAAAAGGTTTGCTAGAGACCAAACGACCGGATAGAATAAACACAAGAGGAAAAAACCGGACAATCAAGACAAGAAACGAGTCTGAAAGTCGCGTGGCGAGGCGAGAGAGGAGACCAATGACGGGATCGACACAAGCAAGGAAAGGTGCTAAAAACGACAGTATGCACCTGCACCCCTCGAAACCTGGAAGACTGCAGGAGGCCAGGAGGTGGAGGCGGGAGGAGGTGAGGAGAGGGAGGAGTCGGCGTCGGGCGGAGAGAGGGGGAAGGATCACGGCGGTACGGATAGAGAAAAGGAAAAGCACCTCCAGCAACGACCTGGCCGGGATGGAGAAGGCATCGGGCAACGGGCACTGGGCAGGCACCTTGGCAAGAAACAATGTGGTGGATACGATACGGGTCCGATAGAACATGCATGGCGCCCTTGCCTGGGACGGTAGGTGCGCCATGTGCCCTCGAGGGGCGGCTGGCCAGCTGTCTACGGTTGGCGAGCAACATGGTGTAGGGGTTCTGAGTGCTACGGTAATATCGGCGGGTAGGTGAAAGAGCTGCATCTCTGGATATTTTGCCGTATCGAGGCAAGCCTAGGAGCAATGGCCAGGCGCTGAGGCAGTTGGCGGGCAGGCCAAGCAACAGCGCTGGTCGATGGTCGCTCAAACCAGCTTAGGAGTCGTTATCGTGGAGAGCTGTGGGGAGCGTCAGCGGAGCGCTTTACGCTTTTCGAGTTTTCACTGTTTATCCCCAATTCCCGCTGGACCCGGACTCTGTTAGTGTCAACAAATCTTCCATCTTCCAAGAGTTTGCCTCTCTCTCCTTTGCATATAACTTTGGCGGAGAGTAATTGCACATTGGCTTCAGAGATTCCCAAAGAGAGTACCGCAGCACGCAGATATCAGGAAGTTACTTGCTCGCAAAAGGAGCTTGAAGCCTTGTCCAATGCCCAGCTTCGACTGACAGCGATCTTTCTCATTTTGGCTGCAGCCCCTGACCCTGCGAATCAGCGCCACCGCATTTGATTGGGCAAAGTTATGAACAAGCTCAGCGTCTGTGCGTCACGCTTCGTTTCTTTCCAATCACATCCCCTCAAACCTCCACTCCCTATTTTTACACGTGTACCTTCTCGGGCTTCATAAGACGGCGCGGCAATCAAGTATGTACGCAGCAACGTCTGTATCAAGACCCAGCTGATATGAGGAGGTCAGAGCTGTCAATAACATTAAAGTTTTGCACACAGTCTGACGGTGTCCATTACCAAGCTCGCCGTGTCACTTTTGTCATCCCGCGACAGTGCGGCCGCAAGGTGCAACCGAAATGAACCTTTTACCTTTCCAGCTTCAGCTTCCTGCTTGACCACATTGCTTGCCAGCTGGCGCACTTCCCCTTCTGGAACTGGCGTCGTGGTGTGTCCGGGATCTCCTGAACCACGACAAATTTGATAGGCAGGGGTTGAAGTTGGGGCGACAGGGGCTTTTGAGTGCCCACGCCAGAAAATGGCCCGGCGTGGTTGCAGGCCAAGCTTTTGCCTAGCGACTGTCCCCTCGGATTGGGGCAGCACGGACACAAAATACCAACAAGATACAGTCTGCCATGTGCAGTCGCAACATCTGTTCAACTGTCCTAGCAGCATTCTCTTTCGTCCGTACTAACTTAGTCGTTTTGAGGAAGACGGACATGGGCTGATAATACGTTTTGGTTTGTCGGATGGGAACTGTTTGGTGTGCAGCACATGAATTGACACAAGTTCAGGCGTGACAAGTCAGTCCGCAATAAGTTGAGGTGTGAGGGCGATCCTTGCCGCCGTGCATTGAACATTGAAATCCTTGTTGGGTATTTTCGACAGCCACAGCGGTTTCCTTTTCAGACACAATTTGCAATGATGTGACTCACTTTATGCAGCAGATTTTCGTTCTGTTACCACCGGAATGAAGAATTCAAGGGTCGGGAAGTTCTCTCGCGGCTGAATCATTGCGCATCACTACCCGGTTTATCAAATGTAGGACCTCGTTTCCCTGGGCGTTTGTCAAGGGAAGGAACCTGCAGTGTTTATGTTGCAAGTTTATTGGTCTTTCGACCAGTATAACAACAGCACACGAATATCTATGGTCTCCATGCCAAGACCTCCTTTCCTGGGAAGGGCCCCACGTCTTCATCAACTTCCGTTGGAGGCTCAAGCCACTCAGCAGCGATTGGGTTGTACTAACTCTCCGCCGGGATTTCGGGTGTTTGGTTACACATCTTTTTCATATACCTCGATCAAGCTGGGTCGAGTTGATACCACTAAACTCGCTTGGACTCTTTCTTCCTCTTGAAAGGCCCTGACTCAGGATGTCAGACTGCCGTTTGTCATCTACGCAAGACTGGACCGGTGATTTCCAGAGACATGGTCTCGGCGGTTTGGCGAGCGACATGGAACTGTCGTAAAACAAATATGTCTCAATCGATTCTCCGCTCGAAAATGATGGGGCAACAGATCAGCTTAGGATGATCCTCGGGGTTTGGAAGGGTCACAACGTTGCTCGATTAATCGCTGATCCGACACGTTTCGCACCAATCTAAGGCCGAGCCCAGCACCCGCAGATCCGTCGATGTCGTCAACGTTTCTAAGAGGTCCTGACCAGCACTGCGGAACTTGACGCGCTCCTTCTCGCCGACAAGTTCCGAAGCAGCGAGAGTCCGCAGAAACACCCAGATTGACTCATTAGCTAGGCGAAGAGAGCTGACGAGCTCGATGACTTCTGCGAAGGTCGAGCAGCTGGCCGCTTCGCCCAAAGACCCGCATACGCTGAGCAAGTAGTAAAGAAAAGTCCAACCCGATATGTCGGTGTGGTGTTTCCAGCACCACTCCTTGACGACCCCGAGGATTTCTCCGCTAGAGACCTCTGGGCTCAGGCCTGCGAGAAACCGAGCGTGACACCAGGCGTAGTAATTCCGTGGATGTCTCTCTCCAGCCACAAGGACAACATTGGTGATGTCACCAAGCACATCCACTGGTAAGCCCCGAGATTCAAAAAGCCGGAGTAACCACCGGCGATGGTTCCAGAGGGTTGGTGATTTGGTATGCCGGTGGAGTCTGCTGGTCAGGAGGCTGTCAACGAGATGCTTTTCTCTCGTCAGGAGCGGCTGTGTGTTATCGAGGCCGGGGTTGATATTCTGTAGCAGACGCTTCCGAGTATTGGCGGCGGTGAGATGCTCGGGATCCATAAGTAAGATGACGGCTGTTGCAGCAAACAGCTCATCGTCGGTTCGAGGGGAACTCTTATCAAGATGACCTGCGAGCTGTTTCCTGGCCACAAGAAAGGCCTGAACGAGACCAGATTTGGACACACCCACTGCAGGTCCATCTTGAACTGCGAAAAGTCCACCCGGAAGAGGATGAGTTTTCCCGAGGATCTCGAGCTCCAGTAAACCGGCGCTCGGCGATAGCTGGAGCGTTTCAGAGATGGACTTATACGCCGCCAACGGGTTGCCCGATTTTAGCGACGCCGCCACGTCTTCGTCCAACGCCCTTGACATCGCCAAGGGCGCCCCGCGCTTTGCGAATGGATGGATTGCTTGTCAATATAGTTGGGAAATCAAGGGAAGTTTCGCCTCATCGTTTGACCTATAACCTGTTGCTACGATATTGCTCCACGTTCTTCCTTGCAGGCTTGGGGAGGTTTGGGTGTCAGCTCTTGAATGCCCAAGGTGGAGATATGCCAGTGAATACCCCTAACCCTCGTTATTGCCGTGAGTGTGGGGTACCCAGAATCTGGCCTGAGCTGGCAGGCTCCGTCATCGTCACCTCACCTATTTTGTTCGAGAGCTGCGACTCTAAACTTCTACACTCTACATTCAGCACCGTCTCAGCCCTAGTACACAACATGCCCGGTCTACTAGTCGTCATATTCGTCATCGAGCTGATTGTCCAGCTTGTCAACACCATCGGCGCCACAACCATCAATAATCTGGTGCGTTAGGCTCCCTCCCGCTTCTCCAGGCCCCTCTTGCTCTTGGGTAGACATTACCGGGGCACACTGCTCACAACGACATTCTTTTCTAGCTTTGGAATATTGTGGTGTCCCTCCCGATCGCTATTTCAAAAGATTTTGCCAACCAGCGCCGGCGACAAAAGGAATACCTCGATGTGCGGCGGGAGCTGAATGCGACGAGCAGCCAGGACCAGTTTGCCAAATGGGCGAAACTCCGCCGGCAGCACGACAAGCTACTAGATGATCTGGAGAAGAAGAGTATGGCTGCCTCCCCTCCCCATCCCCCATTTCTTTTTGCTGGACTGGTTCGCTGACATGATACTGTCCCCCTAACAGAGTCCGCACTCGACGCCTCCCGCACAAAGTTCGATCGAGCCCTAACGACGACGCGCCTGGTTTCTACACGGGGCATGCAGTGGTTCCTCCCCTTCTGGTATAGCAAGGAGCCCATGTTCTGGCTGCCGTATGGCTGGTTCCCATACTACGTAGAGTGGTTTGCATCGTTCCCGCGAGCGCCCCTCGGCAGTGTCAGCATCGTGGTCTGGCAGTGGGCATGCACAGGGATGCTCGCGCTCATCGTGGAGACTGTGACGGCTATCCTCGGGCTGATTGCGACGAGCAGAGCGAAGACGTCGACGACGACGCGGGAGAAGCAAGGTGTGCCCTCAAGCAACAAGAGCGCGAAGGAGGCTAGCACAACGAAGAGCACATGATAGTACATTTACTAGCAAGCAACTAAGGACATCATATACACAAAGAGAAAGATAAAAAAGGAATAAAAATGTCTCTCGGCAAATTGACGCAGGTATTCTTAATGGCCTCATCCGAAGAGAGACTGGAGTTCTGCAACACTACGCGAGACGACTCTTGGCAGAGTACTTGGGCTTGTTCTAGGCATTCTTTTTGACTTTGACAACCACTGCTGTCCCGAGGGACAGCCGCAGCCAAAGCTTCGAAAGTGCCAACCTGATGGATGGATTGTATTCACTTAGGGAGTTAATGCAAGGGGCTGATGGTCCCATTACAAACATGGGAATGAGATGATTTGAGAATGAACGAAGGGACATATTCCAGACTTATTTGGAAGAGAAAAAACAACACATTCATACAAACTGAGGCTTCTGTTTCTTCCTCTGTTGTCTTGATTTTGATCGTCGCCTGTTCGACGACGAAGACAAGCTGTTCATGAAGGCCATAAATGTGTGTGTTTTGAATGATGGGAATTGGAAGAAACTTGACGGCAGTGCACTGCAGAAATTTATACAAAAAATTGCTGGGCGAGGGACCGGCATAAAAACCTGACCCTCGGCCCGCACGGGTGGGTCTCACTGCACAGACTCCATAGAACTACTGCGCCACTCATGTGTGTGCCACAGCGGCTCGTCCAGCCTTGCAGAAAGAGACCTTCTTGGCATGCGAGATCCTTGTCGGCCACACACGCTCTACCTTTCAGCCTCGTTCAACTTCAGCGACAGCTGGCATCTTCCGTATTGTCGATCCCTATCACAAGGCAGACGAATCAAAAATGCCCACACCAACATCGCGAGTGATGATATAACGCGATAAGAGCTGTTCCAGTACAGGATAAATACAGACATTTTTTACCCCCAAAAAATAAACGTTCAAAGTCAAGTTTTCATATTTACCAGGGGCAAGCGGCCTTGTGACTTTCGAGACTCGAGATGGCCGTGATAAGCATCTCCTGGGGGACGTACGTAAAGTTCCTTGACCCCAATATACCTATAACAAACTGGAAACCCTTCGTCTCGTTGAAAAAGCCAATGCTAACGAAAATCCAACAGAATCAAGTCTCTCCTCATCTTCTTCGGGCCCATGCTCCTCCCCAAAGCCCTGGGGTGGTACCGCTCGGCGCGGGCGTTGGCCTCGCAGACTCACGGGCGGCCCATCAAGCCAGTTTCGTCCTCCATATCTTGTGCGCTCGTCCTCCTCTTCAGCATCTCGGCCGCGTTCCTCGTGCGGACGCTCCCCATCTTCTCGCCCGAGAACATCTTCGCCGTGACGCGCTCGCGGCTCAAAATCCCCGTCGACGTGCTCTTCACGCGGCTGTCGGCGCTGCGGCCGCTCACCGCCGCCGACGAGGCCCTGCGCGGCAAGTTCGTCAACATCGAGAACAAGCTTCTCTACCTACAGTTCGGGCCCGACGTGCTGGCCGCGTGCCCGTTTTGCACGGCCGACGAGCCGCGCTCGTACCTCTTCTACGCGCTTCCCGCCCTGCTCGCGCCGCACCTCCTCAACCTGGCCGTGATCGCGCTCGTCACCGCGCCGGCCGCCACCGGCCGCGCCGGATCCTCCTGGCGCACCGTAGCCACCATCGGCGCCGTCGGCCTCGCCATGGTCGACCTCCTCGTCGTGAGCCAGTACTCGTACCAGGCCAACCGGCAAGCCAAAGACGTCTCCGAGCTCGACTTTTTCTTCTGGTCCGCGCGGGTGTACCGGTCGGCGGGTCTCGCGCTGCTGAATTTCCTCCTGGGGCTGGCGCTGTACCAGACCTCGACGAACCGCATGTTCGTGTCCCCGCCTTCCCCGGCCGAGCGTGTCGAGACCACCGTCCGCGCGCTGCAGGGGGTCCGGGGCAAGCTCGACGCCGCGGGCGTGGTCAAGAACACGACCATCCGCGACGACGGCCTCCGCGAGCACAGCAGTGGCTACTGGGGCCATGAGGTCCGCCTGATGCGTGACATGATGGAGGAGCGCGAGGTCATCGAGGGCGTCAACGACGCCCTGCAGAACCGCATCGACATCCAGTCTATCACGAGGAACGCGGAGCAGTATGCCGCCAACCTGATACAGCCTGGCGGCGGCCCGGTCCAGCCCGGCCCCTCTGCATGATGTGATTGCATATACCACTTCATGTCCCTGTGGTCAGTCGCGTTGGTCTTATATATCTGTACAATAGTATTGTGGGTGGGTAGATAGGTGTAGATTAGATAAAAATTTACTACAATCCAGCGCTTTTTGGTTCTCGAAAGACTTTTGTTTTATTCAGGGTGTTGATTTCTTGTAACATGAAAGCCATATTATACCTGAAACATTGACCCATGGTGTAGGTATGGTAGGTAGCAGGCCATTACTTGCGTATAGGTAAACGATGGCATGGCCTGCCTACATTGTGACGTAGCTATAAGGAGCCGCATTAAGAATAAATCATCTGGCGCATCTGAATCACGTACATGCACTCATCAATGTCTCCACAGCAGAGGGAGATAGGCACCGATATAAGTAAATCATCGACGAAAGCAGTTTACCCAAGTAAACAGGTAGTACCTAAGTGGTAAGCAATTGCTGTAAGTAAGTATGCTGCTAAACTCTAAGCCCTGTCCCTATGACAAACAACCAACAACAACATAAGAAGACGCCCCTTTTTTCATCCATCCTAAACCCTATTCGAACAAGATCTTCTTCCTCTCTCCATCTTAGAATTACCCATCCGTCGCACAACCTTACTCCTGTTTCTTCGCGCCGCCACCCCAGAACCAACCGCCCGGAAACGAAGAGCCTGGTGCCTAACTGTGTCCCCTTGTTTCTGGCCTGCCAGTCCCCGTCGTCGTGACACTGGACATACTGTCCTTCCTCGACGGTCCCCCGGGATGATGGTTATTGCTTCCGGCTCCGGCCTCCTCGACGCTCCTTTCGAGGAACCCGGCCCACAGGTCAGCAAGCGACTCCCTGCCGTGTGCTGACGCAGGCTCGCTGAAGAACTCGGTGTTGAGCGCCGGCGAGCTCGGCGTGCGGTGGAAAGGCGAGGTAGGCAGCCGCAGCGTGTTTCCTGCGGCGCCGGGACGTGCGAGGCCAGCCTGTTCGCGCTGCTCTTCGGTCCAGTTGAGCAGGCCGGCGATGATTTGGAGGATCTGGAACTTTCGGGGGTCGGACCGGTCGAGGGCGACGAACTGGAGGAAGTGGTTGGTGACGATTTGTCTGGGTAAAAAAGTCAGTTAGCATTAGTGTTTTACTTGAGGGCATAGTAGCAAAGAAGCAAAAGGGGGAAGCATTACCTGTCAATGGTCTCCTCCGGTTTTGTCTTTTTAATATACTTTAGCGCCTTCGTGAGGTGGTCGTTGAGCACGATGGCCTCGTGCCGTAGCTTGCCAATGAGAAGGTTCTTCTCCTTGACCTCTTTTTCGAACGGCGCGGTACGCTCTAGCTCCTTAGAGAGGGCGCCCCTCGCGGCCTCGGCCTCGGCGGCGCGTGTCTCGGCGTCGTGGGCCCGCTTCTTCAGCGCCTGGAGCTGCTCTTCCGAAGACTCGACCATCTCGCGCAGCTCCCGCTTCCTAGCCTCCTGGATTTCCTGTAGAGCGCGCTGCAGGCCGTCAATGGCGTGCGACTGCGTGTCGCGATCCGAGGACGCCCTGTCGAAGGCGTCGCGGGCGCTGGCCAGCTGCTCCTCTAGATCAGCGACCTTCTCGACCAAGCTCTCGCGCATCGACCGCTCCTCCATGGCGATTACCTCCCACTCGCCCATGGCGCCGCTGGTAGACTCGAGCTCGGCGCGTAGATGCTGAACCTGGCGCGCGAGGTCGTCCTTCTCCTTCTGCCAGTTTTGCTGCGACAGATTTCCCCTGCTGCGCAAGCTGGCAAGCTCGCGGCTCTGCTCTTGTACCTCATCACGTAGGCGGGCTGTCTCGTCGCCGCTCTCGCGCGCTGCTCGTACCAGCTCTTCGTTTTGCGCCTCGAGCTCCTCGACGCGGTCCTTTGCCTCCTCCAGCTCAGCCTTGTCCCGCTTCAGTCGGTCACCCAGCGTCTC
The DNA here is from genome assembly GCA_033439775.1 of Podospora didyma. Taxonomy (NCBI): domain Eukaryota; kingdom Fungi; phylum Ascomycota; class Sordariomycetes; order Sordariales; family Podosporaceae; genus Podospora; species Podospora didyma. The sequence goes on from JAULSW010000003.1 coordinate 4,064,503, forward strand.
CTTGATCTTCTCCAGCCGCCCCAGCAGCGTCTGGTACTGCGTCTCGGCATGCTCCTTGGCCGCCTCGCTCTCGCCCAGGTCCGTCTTAAGCTGCTCCACCTCTTGCGAATGCGTATCCTGTATGCTTTCGAGCTGCCGCCGCAGCTGCTCCACCTCGGCCCGCAGCGCCTCCCGGTCCTGCGACATGGCTTCGAGCTTGGCGCTGGTGTCGGATGGTGCTGCTTCTCCAGTCCCCCCTTCTCCCCTTATTGTGTTTTCTAATTCTGGATTCTGCATTGTTGGGGAGGTAAAATGCCCGTTTGCGCCGGCATGGCCGTTTGCAGTCGAGTCTAGCGAGTCCAGATCGTCTGCTTGTCGTCCGGTCCGGTCCTCCTCCTCCTCTTCCTGATGTGGCTGTTGTTCTTGCTCTTGGGGCGCAATCTGCATAGGGCGGTGTTAGTTATACACACAACACCAAAAAACTATAGAGTAGAAAGGCCCGGCTAGGGTGGTGGGTTGCAGCGTACCAAGCCCGGGGCGTCTTGTTGTTCGATTGTTGACACGTCGTCGACTTCGGTGTCGTCTGCGCCATCCTTCCCTGCTACAAGTGCTGCCGGTGCGGCGGGCGGTTTCGGTTTGGACTGGGCGTTATTGTTCTTCTTCTTCTTGCCACTTTTCTTCTTATTACTATTAGGTGCTGAAGTAAAGAACCGCATAGAACCCCCGTTAGCGCATGCAACCTAGAAGGTGCGCCTGCTGTGCTGTGCTTTGCTGGCTAGACACTAAAGGAGCGAAAAGCCCAGGAAAGCAGCCAGCTCGAATTGGCTCGTCGCCCTTTGGAGAGAGGGACGTACCTTGGGCAGCTGCTGATTGGATAGAGGAGTCTGTCGTGGTGGGCGGCGTCGTGGTGGTAGGAGTCGAAGAGGACATGGTCATGGTCGGCTCGTCCAGTCAATGCGTTCAGAAGAACAGGTCAGAAAGAGGAATACAGGAAAAAGGGAAGCCGCAGATGAAAAGAGAGTCCCTCGATCTTCCTGTTTTGGTCCCCTTTCGAGGTAACGAAGATGGATTCGGATTTCGGTTCCGGGAGGCGGGAGCGCCCAGAAGCCAAGCACCCACTGTAGTGGGAAAAAGGGACGACCGCGCCGCCGACCTCGTATCCCAGCGCTTTCAGTCTGCTGTCTCTCCCCCACGTTATCTTCTCTGGCGGGGCAGGCTTCTGAGGAATTCACTCAAAACAAGTTTTTATTATTTCTCATTCACGCGCCGTCTCAAAATATCATTATGTTTGGCAAAGTCTTACTCGTCGGACGGGAAAAAAGAGCTCTTCCTTCTCAAAAGCGGTTCTTTGCTTATACCCGACCTCGACAGCTGGTTACCTACCTAACCTGGTACTACCTTTACTAGGTCACACACACTTTGCGCAGCGGCCCTTACAGAACGACAAACCGCCTCGTTCCTTTATCCGACACAGCAAACAAAGCCCGACTGCCGCTCAATTCCTCGCGTTTTTTTCTGTGGCATACATTATAATCTAACTACTATCATGTAATTACTCAATTGATTAAGCCATTCAATGCCAGAAAACAAACGGTCATTCCCATAGTTCTAGAGCCCCAAGCTAGATAGATCAGACTATCATCGATGATCTACCTCAACATGATATATGATAGTGGAACGTGATCATTATTGAACCTCGACAAAGAAGATCGATCACCTCAAAAGTAAACCATTGCAACTCACAGCACATATTAAGTTTTTCTCACATCCGCATTATCTCATCGAAAAAGTGCTCCATATACACCTAAAGATACGAACACATATAGTAGTAGTAATCGCCATCTCTCCGTTACGTTAAGCCGGCAATAAAAGGCGCCCCACGTATGTAGTCCGTCCCGTATCATGTCTGTTGTTTTCTTGAACTGAGGTGGGTATCAAGTCGACCAGTCCATTTCTCTTCCCCCGCCTCCCTAATTCAAAGCATCTGTTGTTGCCATTTTTCAGGCCTTGACCTTCTTAGCCTTGGTGGCCTTCTTTTTCTTCCTTTGCGTGGTCGCGTCTTCCGCGGCGGCCGGCTCTGCTGTTGCCTCAACCTCTGCCGCTGGCGCCTCGACAACCTCCTCGGCCTCCTTCATCTCCACCTCCTTGACCTGCTCCTTCGCCTCAGGCGCCTTGAGCTTGGGGCTCTCAAACTCGTAGCCAATCTCCTTGAGCTTCTCGGCGCGCGAGGCGCGTCTCTGCTCCTCTTTGGAGATCTTGGCGGTCCACTTGGACTCGGGCAGGGCGCGCTCGAGCTGCTTGCCGGCCATCAGATTCCAGGGGATGACCTTAAACCGGCGGTTGCTACCCTTGAACAGGTCTTTGTGAACCTGGCTGGGCGCGACCGTCTTGGCAGTCAGGATGTGTCCGAAGAGAAGGTATTTGTCCATTGTCCGGGCCGCAATGTCTGCGACCTCAGCATCGGCAAACTCGAGGAACGCGCGGTGCCTGCTGGCGCCCGTCTTCTTGTTGCGCACTACCCGCAACTTGGTGATGTCGCCGAACTGGCTGAAGTACTCACGGAGCTCGTGCTCGTAGAAGCCGTGGGGCAGACGAGCCAGGTACATGACGCCCGGCTCGGTGGCGGAGCCATTTGTGGATGCCTTTGCGGCCGTCTTTGACTTGGGGATCTTACCGACGTCTTGGCCCTTCTTGAAGTTGCTGGGCGCGTCGACCTCCATGGCGTCATCGGAATCGTCGCCGCCGTCGAGAGTCTGCATGAGCGCCTGGGTCTTCTCGTCAACCTCCTCGTCGTCGTTCTCCTCCTCGACAGCCTTCTCCTCCTCTGCGGGCGTTACTTCGGCTTCTGGCTCTACGACCGCCTCCTTCTTTGACTTCTTGGCCTTCTTAGCGGGCTTAGGGCTGTCGACAACATCGTCCGCAGCGACGGATCTCTTCAGCGCCGACTTTTTGGAAGGAGTCGACTCATCCTTGGCGGCCTTCTTCTTGGTCGCAGCGCCCTCCTCGGCGGCAATCGTTGCGGCGGCAGCGGCAGCAGCGGCCTTTGCCTTTCTCACAGAGGTCTTGGTGACGGCCGGTGACGCGGCAGTGGCGTCCTCAGCAGCAACAGCCGCAGCGGCATTGGTAGCATCGGTGGCCTCAACGTCGGTGGCCTTGACCTTCTTCTTGCTGCTCACAGTGGTAGCAGCAGCATCCTTACTGGGCTTCTGCTTCTTGGTCTTGGGGGGAGAAACGCTCTCGTCTTCAGATGCTGTGTGTGCCAAGAGAATTGTTAGCTTTGCAGTCCCTAGAGGGTATTGCGATGCCGATAGGACAAACCTTTCCGCTTCTCGGACTTTGCCTTCGCCGCCTTCTTGGGTGCGACAGCGACAGGAGCAGCGGGCTCTTCCTCAACAAGCGCTGCGGAGAGAATTGATTAGCTTTTGAATAAAGTACTGGAAGAGGGAGACGAACTCGACTTGGACTTTCTCTTGCGGAGTTCGGGAGCCATATCGTCGGGTTTGTAGGGGAGATCGTCGAGTATCGCTGGTATACTCTGGCGACTGCTGTACGGTGTTCGTGAGGGCACCGGTGAGATGCTGGTCAATGGCCCGCAATTCGATCTCGAAGAAAAATCCAGATTCTGCCAATGCCGCCAGCTTGATTTTTTTTGGCGGTGAGCCGACAAATGTTCGAGCCAAAAGTCAAGCCCTGCAGTTGGGGTAATGTGAGCAGGGTTAGGGTTCCATTTATGCTCTCATCGAGCTCCTGAATTAGACGACTGTTTTAAGACTCGAGTCGTAATACGTCATTATCGGGTATCTCACTCTTAATACTTGTTAACCCGAACGAAGAAGACAATAACGCCCTAAATGAAGCGATAGAATCCGCCTAGGTATTCCAACATTTCCATTCTCAAAATGACAACCATATGAAACGCCATCCAGCCCTCATATCCCTTGGCCTCCCCATCCGTCCCACCGCCCTCTCCCAATAATATCGTTGGATATTGTTTTTCGAATCATCGTAACATTCATGCCATCCTTCATTCATTTTCCCTTCGTATGATCAGTCGTCGCGTTGAGCGTCTTGCTCGTCATCAACCAGGATGACAACCGTAAGCGTCGCCGCATATGCTTCTCGAATAGCACACGCCATGCTGCACTCATTAGCCTGTGTGTATCAGCATTTGTTGAGAGGAACTGGAACGTACCAAGTCTTTCCGATATCAGCAACTATCCCGCTGAGGCCTTGTTGAGAGCACCACGCTCGGGCGAGGACTTCATTATCGGATACGCCAAATGCCTCTACAACCAGCACTTTTTCGTCGTCGCCATCCGCCGTCAAACTGCTCGGGCTGCTCGCGATACTAGACCCGCGTTTTGCAGCTGACGAAGCTCCGGCGCCGCTAGCAATGGGAGGAGTGGGAGTGGACGCAATAGGAGACGCGGTTTTTGCATTCCGGTCATGTTGAGAGCTTCCATTTACGCCGTTCCAGTCCCTGATTGATACCAGCTCGTCCGCTTTAACAGCGGTAAACGGATAGTCGAAGAACAGCGGGTGGGGCCCATCACTGCACGCCCAAGCATTCACAAAATACACGTCATAGGTCAGTTGCAAAGGCCACGAGGCGCCGTCGATGGCGAACTGCAGGCTGGCATCAAAGGTGCGCGGGACATTTTCAGCTGCAGCGGCCGCGGCCGAACTGCCACTGACAGGCCTCAGGCTTAACAGCTCGATGCGCACCAGGTCGGCGAGGTAGCCGTCGTCGTCGCGGTCCGGGGTGACAAGAGTGTATTCTTTGACAGGATACACCTGAGTCGGTGGGCCTAAGGGGTCAGACCGCTCGCTCATAGTCCGGATGTCCTCGGGTGTAACACGCTGAGGGGATTTCCGGGTGCGGATACGGGCGATCTGGGAGCGGCCGAGGTCGACGGTTGGACGCGCGGGTCCGACCCAACCAGCCACAGAGTGGCAAGTTGGTGCAAGCACCTTGCCGACAATAGATGTGGCAGTCCAATACGTATAGCTGCTGCGGTGCTGAAACCCGCAGTTTGGGTAGTTTGGCATCAGCAGGGCGAGATCGTCCGTTGCTTGGTCTGGGTCGATATCGATGAGTGAGTTCATAATAAGAAATGGAAACGTCGGGCCGGGAAGGACCAGTCCGCTAAAGAATGCCATGGCGTGTGAGCTGATCACGTCTAAGGCTGCTTCGGCGTCACGCCGCTTGAGAGCCTCGAGCGTCTCGGCCAAGTTGGGCCACTTCATCATTTGGGCAAAGCGTTTGAGCATTTTAACCTGGGTCTTCTTGAGCTTAAAACGCAGCTGTACTTGATCTGGCGTCTTGCCGTATCGTTCAATCCTGATATTTTCCCGCCACCTACGGGCAAGAGCCAAACTCCACTGAATCGTGGGCGGTATCTGTTGGAGTAGCTTCTCCTTTGCTTCCGTCAGATGATGCCTAGAATTGATCCGAAGATCCAACTCGACACTGAGAAGGAGCTGGTGAAAGAATTTCTGATAAGTCTGGCTGTTGGTGGGACCTGTATCGAAAATGAACCGCGTAGGGATCTGGCATTTCGGATTCGTAAAATCAATCCAGTCGGCTCGGGAAAGGACAATGATCAGATCCGTGATCTGCTTATCCAGCGTCTTATGTGGGCTGAGGTACTTGTCTGGGTCTCGGAGAAGCCGCCGGTAGAGGTTCTTGTACATGAGCTCATCGTCATCATCCTCTAGCCCACGTTCCAGTTCCCTGAGCCGCTCGAATATGCGGTCGAGGTCGATCTCGCGGGGCGCGACACCCGGGTCGCGGAGTGCGATGGTGGGCGGCAGAGCGCTCGCAAGCGACGCCCAGTGGTTGAGAGTTATAGTCCCTGGGCGTTTGCCGAAGCAAAAAGAGTAACTCGGCTGTTCTAGTGTCTCCCAAGGATATATCGCAGGGCCCGACCCCAGAATCCGCAGTGTCATTAGCTTCGTCATGGTGTCATGATGGTTCGCGGCATCTGTCTCGTCGCCGCGATTTCCGGCTGCGGTGACAAAGAGGGAGTAGAAGTTGTCTGAGACATGAGGTATGGGTTTATTGTGTCCCTTGAAGGCCGGAACGCCTCTTGATATGAGCTGCATAGCATGGCCGAGGTCTAGCTCCTCGCGGCTCGACATGCCCGACGGGGGCCACTCCGTCAGTGGACCTGGGTCATAGATGCGACCGTTTGGATCCGCCCGGCCCTTGCCTTTGCTTCCCGTCGGGTCTGGCCGTCTGGGCCTGCGGCGGTCGGTTGCGGGCTCGGCGAGTGCATCTGATTTCTTGCGGCGGCCAAGCACGTCGCCTTCGCTCGCACGTCTCGATTGGTTCTTTTCCTGGCGGCGACATGTCAGATATTTCTCTCATTTGCGCCCTTCTCAAAGCGATTGCTGCTTCATGGGCATTGGCACGGGGCGCAAACCAGTTTCCCGCTCCCAGTTGCCGAGCTTCGACTGCGGAACAGGCCGTTCCAAAAGCCCTTCTTCTTAGGCTCCGTCATGTCAGGGCGCCAGCGGCAGGACACTCGTTCTTAAGCTTGACGTTTAGGTACTGATTGTTTAAGGATACCGATGCGGGCTTGAAGCAAATATCTGCGCATGTCTAGAAACGGTCGGTGCTCGTTTGTGTGGCGTCTGTGAAATATGGTAGTGGGGGAGGGCTCCGCGGTTGAGCGAGGCTGAGCGGCCGCAGCTAGTTGAGGGACACCAGCGACATGAGCGCGCTCTGTTGGGTATTGAGGCTCCCAGGGTGTGGCAGTACTGTACCAAGTGACCGAGTCCGAGCACAGACGATCTCGAAGTCAAGAGCCGAGGCTCGTCTCAAATTATACGAAAAGGAAGAAAGTGTGGGAAGAAAATCGAAAGAGATACCTAACAAGGTAGATAGGTAGGGATGAAAAAAAAGACACGAGATCTATCGTGCCTTCCCGAAGTCCAAACGGCAGACAGCTCCTGCTGAAACGAGCTGGAAGTATGGGAGCGCCTGCGCATGAATAGATTGCAGCAGGTAGGTAGGTGCCAACCCGAACCAAGCAGCCTGGTGCAGCTGCAGCCAAATGCAAGGTGTCTGCAGTGCACCGTCGCTTCTATTCCGAGGCCAATCGTTTCGTCCGAAGTTGGCTTTTCTCTTTCAACCAAGCTTGTCCAGCTCAGTTCTCTCCACTGAACACTTCATCAGGCGAGGGAAAATTGCCCAACGTGTCGCTCTTCTGACACGGTCACCTACCTTACCCCGCTATGGCCATAGCTGCCCAAGTGTTGTCAGAGATGAAGGGAAATTTACCTAAGCGGTATCCGTTGGCTATGATATACATTCAACATACACCGCCAGGACATACGCTAATATACGGGCACTGACATGAAACCAAGCCAAAAACAATCAAGATGTTAATTCGTTCTGCTATGCTGACGGTGTTCAAGCCATTGCAAATAGGTATCTTGGTTATCACATTCTTTGCTTTCTGCAAAGCGTATGTCAATCCTATCCTACTACAAGCCAAAGACCATGCTTAGACTACCATATCTTTATATACCTCGCTGCTTCTTATATACAACTTGGCCGTCCCAAAAAAATTACCGGAGGTCCCCGCCACCAAGTATAGAAGACGAGTTGAAACTCGGCCCCAACAGCTCATCACTAGTGCCTGCACCGTGGAACGCGGCGCGGTACTAGACAAATAGCCAGTCAGTGATTTGTTTGCACAGAGTGGGATTTTAATGGGCTACTTACCGCAAACACAAAGTTCAGAATCAACGACAACAACATCGCGCCGCTAATAACCAACGGGCCGATGATGTTATCAAAGTCCTTCCCGCTCCGCTGCATAATCATGCTTCGCCGGGAATGGAGAATGAAATAGCTCCAGCAGCCGGCAAAGATGGCAATCAGAATGTAGGCGATGCCCATAAACTCGGCCAATGTATTCTTGCCCGCAGCCGTATACAGGGTTATCGCTAGCCCACCTAGAAGCACACAGATGTGCTGCCACTTGAGGAAAGTCCGCTCGTTCGCCAGCCACACCTTGGGCTCGATCTGCAGCGGGCCCGAATTTTTTATCCACTCAATGGGCTCGATGACGCCTTCCGGTAGAACGACCTCGCGCGCTCGCTTGGCTTTTGCGTACTTGCTGAGGGAAAAGCCTGGGAAAATGGATGAAAGTGTGCCGTAGTCCCTCCGTCCTTCTGGGCCTCCTGCCCCTTCACCAGCCTCGTCTGCGGGGGCCATGGGCGAGAGTAGGGTACCCGACTGTGGTGTAGCAGCAGCTCCGCCCGCACCCTCAGCCGCTGCCCTATCCGCCAGGTAGGACTTGCTGACCGGCGAGCTCCTCGACGGCTTGTACGAACTGAGCTTGGTGCCTAGCGTTCCGAGGAAGCTGCCCACAACCTGCTCATTCTCGGCCCGCTCCGCGCGCCGCTCTTCTTCTTCCTCAAAAGCGACCTGAGGATCCTTCCGGATATCTGTGTCGAGATCGCTTAGCCAGAAGGGAAGCTGATTCACATAGTCTTCAAAGAGGGATGCGACGCCGTGCAGAAACTTAGAGAAGCGCGGGGCCGAGTGCACGAGATGGGATCCCATCAGGTCCTGGATCCAGACAGGCCGCTTCTTGTTATTTCCCTCCTTCAGCTTTATCTCCAGAACAGCGTAAGGGAAGCGTGACACCTCACTCTGGTTGATATTCTTGAACGGATACGTCATATTGCTGTTGTCGATGTCGAGGCGATGCCACTCCTTCGGGTCACGGCATGGGCGGTCCCGATCCAGCGCATCCTCCCGGATAAAGGCGATATCAGTGTCAATGGATATCCGGACACGGTCGTCAATCGGGTTCTGGAAGGCCGTCCGCACATAGTTGGCCCGCAGAACCGGCTGCAGCTTGTTTTCGCGGACGAACTCCTGGATCGTGTCTGCCGTCGAACGAAACTCTCCAACGTCCTGTGCTTTCTGGCCCTGCCGCTCCATCTTCTGCACTGACTTCTCCATCTTGTATTCGCCATCAAGGAACGGTTTGACGTATTTCTCCTTTATAGCAAACTTACGCTCCTCGCTGCTGCCATTCTGGTGGACAACCTTCTGCTCGAGGAAGATGTCGGGCTTCTCGCTCAGCTGTCCATACCACCGAAGTCGTAGAGACGAAGCGTCAGCCTCGCTCTCAACCTTTTTAGCGTAAAGCTGGAGCTTTGGGTTGTCAAAGTAGAGTGAGGTGATGGTGGGGTCCTGGTTGCCGTCGACTTCCTTTGCGGATTGCTGACTGTACACCAGCGTGGGCAGTCGTCGGAGGATATACGTCTTGACCTCGAGGAGATTGTCGGGGTGCACCCAGAACTTGTGAGCCGTGTATTTCTCGCCGTTGACCGTCTCGGGTTGGCTGCTGGGATCGATCGGGTAGGATTCTACGGTTCCATCGCCTTCGAGTTGCTGGCGGATGGCGTAGTACATGAGAGACAACTTGTTGAGCAAAGGCGAGTAGCCTTGTTCTGAATTGAAGGGTCGCTTCGACAGGCTGACCTGCATAATGGGTCGGATTTTATACCGGTCGCCGCGCTTTCGGTCGTGCTTCTTGACAATCTTGAGAAACCCAGTGTAGTTCAGAGTGCTGTATTTTCTAAGTTCCTTGACCTCGTTTGTGATTTCGTCGAGCTGGGCTTCGAGGTCCTTGAGCTGCTTCACCGTGTCGTCACTTGCGGGCTTGCCTTCTTCAATTGGGGGCATTTCTTTGAGTTTCTCGAAGGCAGCATCGACGCGTTGTCGCAGGTCTGTCATCTTTTCCTCCTGGAACTGGGCGACCTTCTCAAGCTGCGTGTTAAAGATCTCGTCGCAGAAGCGATTCTCGTCCTCCTCGGTCCATGGCTCGTCATCGTCCTCGGGCTTGTCCTCCCGCAAGAGGCTCTTGAGCCTCCCATAGTCAATATACTTGTCCTTCCACGGCCCGTAGAAGGACTGTCGAAGCGTCTTGCCAAAACGCATTGTGGTGAGAAATCAAAATGATTGGCGTATCGTGGATTGCAGCTTTCAGAGAAAATTGAAGCGCTCTGAGAAACGACGAAGTGAAGCGTTCCAGGCCTGGGGCCTGGGGCCTAGGGCGTCATCGCTCCAACAACCACCCCACTACAATGGGCTCCACTGAGAGCTAAGGTACCTTAAAATGAAACATCGCAATCCTGGTCCAGTATTAGAGTACCTAAGGAGCACGTGCATGTGAGACAATCTTGTTATCGAAGGACTTCACGATGACATCCTATGTCTACATAACACGCATTCTTGACATGGAAAACTACTGTAATTCATTTTCTATCGCTATAACTAAGTATCATTTGAATTTTTAAAGGAATCATCAAGCCCGGCGTATGGCCCTACTCACTCTGCTTCCAGTTTCACCACCACCATAAAGTACCGCGCTATTGAAGCTGCTTTAAGTAGTTCCAATTGAAATGTACCCATTGGTCGCTGGTCCATTGATAGCCATTGACCAATCACTCCGCCCACGTGCGCGCGTTTGTGAACTTTAATGTCCCAAGGCCTTGTAAGTGCAACGCCTCCTGTTGGTCTGTGACTGTGCAACTGAACACTTCGAGTTCAAATCCACAAAAATATCCTTCTCTTCGGTGCCCAATGCTTTTCCAGAAGAACTAACACATTTCGCGACTCCTACACACTACTTATCATTACAAAACGATAAAACTATGAAGGAACCGCAAAGAATGTATTATTCAGCGAGGCCCCGGGGCATACGTGCAAACCTACATCAGACTTAAGGTACTAAATAACAAAAAGGCAAGTAAACAAAAGGAGCGAGACCCCGCCCCCCCCTTCTTTTCCGACCAACTTTATCTTTCCATCTACTCTACATAACAGATCAACTCTTCCCGCCCCCCTCGTACCTCTTACTGTTTCCAATTTCTATCAGGCCAAAACTAGAATGCCATGGTTCTCTCGGATAGAAAAGCCTAGGCACAATAGTCCGAGTGACCTGACCCAGCGTCGTGGCAACCATTCTCGGCGCAAGAGCTACGGTACCAAAGAGCATCGTCGCCGCGACGGCCATCACACTCGAAGAGTGTTTGTGTTAGGTCTGCGTCCGTCATGCCGTCCGGATACCACTGGGTACCCTTTCCGAGGCTGGTTCGGATCTGCTGGATGGTCCATCCTGTTTCCAGTATTGAAATTAGTGCTTTTTATTTGTGCAATCTCCATCCGGTGTTGAAATGAAAGTTGAAGGTTGGAGGGTCACTATAATTACGGCTCACTTACCCATGCTAGTCAAGCTGTGACCGCAGTACAGACGCTGTCCGTGGCATTTGCCGTTCGAGGCTACGGCAAAGCCTGCCAGCGCCGAGGCGCCGAGAGCGATGATTGAGGCGTGCATTTTGAAACCGAGGCTGATGGTTCTTGCAATGAGAGAGAGTGGTGATAGTGATTTAGGTTGATGGTTAAAGTTGATGGTTGTTTTGCTCCGATGACCTCCTGTGAGTTCTTTCGGGGGCACTCTATCATTTTATACAGCTTCGCTTCAACCTTGATGGAGTGTTCAAGACAGACGACTCTTCGCATCCGAAGTCAGCTTCTCATCTTTCTGCCCAGAATTGCCGCATTAGTTTGGCCGCCGCTTTCAAAAGGACTACTGCTCACAAGATCATATTGTCAATGTATTTTTGCTATCTATATGGAGATAATTTGCTGTTCTTGGGTTTGGGAGCACGTTGAACGGGCAGGCAGCAGCCATTCTCCTGTCTTTTAGTGTCCTAAACTTGGCGAGTTCGTTTACTCCCGCTGTCTTACATCGCGCTCCACATCAGGGGGAAGTACAGCTGAGTGCCTAGATGAAAGAAAAACCCACTCTCAATGATTACAATCCAAGCTTCCTTTTCTGCTACGCATGGATAGCACAGAGTCGTATGACGCAGGCAGCAATGATACGACACTCTCTCTTCTTGTATCGGCGTTTCCGGGCTCACAAACTGTCTCCATTGAGAGTCCTGACCGTCCCATGTGGTTCAAGTCCCACCTGACGGCTAAACACTTCACCCGCCAACATCGCTAACATGCAACAGCAAAACACTCGCTCAAAAGAGGTCTTCTCCGAAGACTGTCAAAAATAACAACAGATTGACCGGTTCGTCTGTAGAGTGTCAGTATTCGTTCGTCTATTCCACTTCGTTCATTTAGCTGTGAGACAACGTGAGCCCGAGTATCATCATCCTCCCTGCCGTCCGCCGATCACGCCATTGGAATTCTACCATGATGTAACTAGTCAGATATGGGCATAAGCTGAATTTCGTATTCTACAGTTACCGACGGGTTTGAAATGTACTGCAATGCTGTGAGGAGGATATGCTCGTATATACATATAAAGTAGTCCTAGACAACCTCTCTCTCTCATCGAAAATAAAGCTGTATCAGTCAGACTATCAAAGAAGTTCCACTTCTCACAAATTAGCCCTGATTCCCTAAATCCGGTCATTCATATATCTCATCACTTGCAAAAATGGTTCAAATCAAGTCCTCCGCTATGCTTGTAGTCAGCCTCATGGGCTCTATGGGACTTACAGCGCCCTCAAACCCTCCCCTGGCGACCACCACTCCCATGAACGAGACCATTAACGGGACCTCCACCGTCGATCGCTCAGCAGCAGTATGTTTTGTTTTTTTGGTGGGGGGGCGAATTCCACCTCTCTCAACTCTTCCATCCGCTGGGCACTAACACACAGCCCCTCCCCCCAGTTGGCAGGCTTCAAATGCCACAACACCATATACCCCGGTGGAATCAGGTTCAACTCTGCCACTGTCTTCGGCAACGTGGCGGCGTTTCCATCCTCAGGAGAGAAACAGGCCAGCGGCTATCCGCACGAGTTCACCAACTTTCAGAACTTTGTCTGGAAATTCAACATCTGGGCGTGCTCGCACCACACGCTGTACGAGATGCCCGTGTTCTCGGACGGTTCACTATACAAGTGGGACAAGAAGCGCGACGGACCGGGCGGACAGAATCCGGGGCCCGTGCGAGCAATTTACACACGCCCTGATGATGGGAAGGACTTTTGCGGGCTAGTTGCGCACACGGCTGGGAATGCCGGGCCATTTGCGTTGTGCGACGAGGTTTAGGGTGGAGGGTCTGCTGTGGCCTTGTTTGGGCTTGTGACTTGGTGGCGAGGATACCCAGGTAATGAACATATACATATAGAGAGGGAGAGGGAGAGGGAGAGAGAAGCGCAGTTATTACATTTATTCAAGTGTTTCGTTACGTGTTTGTACCTGGCTGCTTTATATAGACTAGGGTCGTGTTCTTCAGTACAATAATCATAACAGATTCATAGACAGGAAAGGGATTGAACCATATTTTGCTTGAATTAAAACACGAACCTATTAGAAAACATTCAACGACTTAACATAAGGTACCTTATTCTGATCCTTCAGAAATCCTCAAAGCTGTTCTTTATGACTATGAAATGGAGCTAATGTACAACGCCCCAGCTTCCCGATATATTTTCTATCTATGAGTGAAAATTAGAAAGGACTAATATTAGTGGATGCCTAAAGTCAGACCAAATCGCCAAGGTACTTGTAACGTCTGTTAACATACACCATTGGCTATTTTGGAGGTGGCAAAATATATGGAGGGCTGCATCAATCTCTATGATCTGTCTTCTTATTCGTCCGCATACATGTGCCCCCAGGTCAAGGAGGGTGGTCATCCCTCCATCAGTTTTCCCGAGGTAACACAGGACGGTGGCTGAGGAACTAATTGCGCTGTTCCCCTGCATATCAACGATGAAGTCTGCCATCCCATCTCCTCACTTCCTTTTTTTCCCTCTCTTTTTTTGATTCTGCATTTGAGAACCTTAGATTATTGCCAGTATGGATATCGCTACTATAATAGGCCTTGCCGGTAACGCCGTTCAGTTCATCGATTTCCTTGCTAAAGTATCATCCAAGACAGTCGAGATCTACAAATCAGCCAGTGGCAGCCTCGTCGAGACGACCGAGATAGCAAGCAGGTCTCAGCATCTCAGCTTCCTGCCAAAAATCGCTTGAGCTGCAACCGGAATTTTTGCCCCAGAGTCAGGCACTTGTTCAGATGTGTATAGAGTGCCGCGATGTAGCAACAGAGCTACAGAACGCACTGCACAAAGTGGAAAAGCCTCCGGAAGGCGCTTCGAAGTGTATAGAGCAAAGAAAGGTTCATGACCTCGAAGCTCGAGTCGGACGGTTCAGGGAGACAATCAATACTTGTATACTCGTGGAATTGAGGTAAGCCTTTGGTCTTTTATAATTGCTCTGCGACGTCAGCTGTTTATACAGATACTATCTATACTAGGTCAGGGACTAACACGGTCCAAAGAGGCAACGTTGCCACACTTGCCGCTATCCAAAGTGCTGCCACAGATACCTCGTCCAAGCGAATCGTCGAAGCAATCATAGAGCAAAAACATGTTTTTGCAGAGGTCTCAGCAATTCAGACAGCACAGATTGCAGATTCTGTAGAAACGAGTCTTACCAAAGTCTTACATGGTCACAAGCAAAGCATACATACCGAGATCATCGGAGCAATCGACACGGCACACTGAGCAGCTGGTCGAGCTCGATGCTATCAGAACTGACATCCAGCTGGCCGCAGACGATATCATGCAAACATGTGCCTCTGGGGATGTCGAAATCATCCACGCCGTTCGGGATTCTGTATCTCGGGTGGTAGCTTCAATAGGATGCGATATGTCGACCATCGAGAAAAGCCACCCGTCTTTGCGACAGGAGATTCGGCAAGTGTACGTTGCAGTTCAGAATCTGAATCGACAAATCCGAACCCGTGATGAGGAGTTGCAGCAATGCTTGCGGGAGATCAGAACAGCACAGGACGTGGCGAAGCGGAAAAGGCTGAGTGAACGGGGGAATGCTCGTACAGCAGGGTTGATGGCACTTGCTGTCTGTTGCGAGAGTCTGAAGGTGAGCTTCGTTGGAGTTCCACGACTAGAGAAAATAAAATGTTGACAGTTTACTTTTACCACGAAAGGAGATTCTAAGGAGCCTTCTGGAATGCGCCACAAGAGCCTTGAAGACAAATCGGCAGTGGACATCACTGAAACTCCAACCCCTTGAGCGCCAAGAGGAAGACGATATGATCTTACTGGAAACACTCGCTTCGATGCCTATTTCGCCAGTCACTACGACATCTTCGGCTGCGAGCGTTTGGTCGACGCGGTCAAAATGAAGACCAAATGGCCAGTCAAAGCAGGCCATGAGGCAACTGAAGATGAGGGCGAAGAAGAATCTTCCGCTTTCTGGGTCATGGCATCAATCATTGCTGCTGCTGATCTGGTCACCGGCTGCCAAGCTATGGTCAACTCGGCAGTAGACGAGGTTCTCAGAGCAAAGAGCTCCGTGGGCTATGCCATTCCATGGATTTCAAGCGCAAAAGGGTTACCACCAGCAGCTCAGCATTCGGGGAGACCGAAAATCGACACTCAGCCCAACTGCGCAAGGACGTTTATCGTTGGCGACGATTCGCTTCCTGTCGAGGGTTGGACTGCTTATCACAGCCCAACTGTTCTCAGTCTCAAACTTCTTCTTTTCCACAAGAGAAGAACGAACATGGCAATGTGGTAAGATGGCAGCCCAGTTTCGGCGACAGCGTTTTCCAACCAAAACAGGAGGTTCAGGACGTCCTAATATGGCAGCTAGACTTTGGTGGACACGTTCGACAAGCACTCAATATTCATACAACATGGGATGAAGAGCAAAGTCACTCAAGCAGGATGAGACAGTACCTCCAAGAGCTTGGGATACGTCATCCAGGCTGACAATAATGATACTTGCCTTGAAATGGAACGTAAACAAACCCCTGTTTGACTCCAACCAAAACGTCCATGTTCAGTTTTTTCAAATTATAACCTATCACCCCAATTATCATATAAAATTTCCGGTTTGCCCCCATCCCTCCATTACGAGCTTCAGCCATATCGAGTCATTGTTGAACCTGGGGTTGCAATTTGGAACTCCCCTGTGATGATTATTTCCCTTTGTTTGCACCGCACGCCTGCCATACTCCTTCGTCTAGCTTGCGATTTTCGTTATATAACATTATAAATATCATACCCATAGATTCTCCCAATGGCCCTTCTTATCTACGTCGTTGCACTGCGTACTTCAAACACCGACTCGCTGCATGGCCCATATTCAACCCTAACCCTAACAATAAAATATCACCTCAAAACCTACACTAGCGCTGCGCAGTTTACACAACCAATCAATCATAATTACGGGCTGACAAACCCATGACTCCATTGGATGTTGTCCACTGGCAATACTCCTAGGGCCCGCTGGCCAAATGGTAAGGCATCTGATTTCGGTTTCCATCTCTTGCGAGAAGAAGTCTCTCAGAAGATTGTGCGTTCGAGCCGCACGTGGGTCGATTTTTATTTTTGCCCTATCCAACGTAGAGCTCTACATGATGTTTGGTCAATGATGATTTTGCATAAGATCACATAATATTTGAAACCACCATATCAAGTTTTATGTTATCCACTTCACCTTGCTTTACTTTCAAGTTGCACAGTTTCAAGTAGTGTCAGTTAAATAAACGACTGTTTGTTGTATTATCACATCATTATTTGACTATACACATAGTCATTATCTCCATCCAACGTTGTGAACCATCATTCATCATCACCCATTATTACCTATTATTATGACTTTGTCCTCAAGGCACAATTAAACTGAGCGACCGAGTGAGCGAGGGTATCTTCGTTGAAAACAAAAAAGCCATGAAAACCGAGTAGTGAGCGAAGACAATGAAAGTTGGCGGCATTATTTTGGTTTTGGTTTTTCTTCTTTTTCTTTTTCTTTTTCTTTTTCTTTTTCTTCCCGGGTCCCTCTTTTGTGCACATGCACGACGACCACAGCTTGCTGGAAAAGGGTAAGAGGGGGATGAAGCTACCTTACTCTTCAAACAGACAGTTTAAAGAGTCAAGCGGTCAATCTCTCTTCGCCATGTCCCCTTGTTAGACGCAGAGGGTCTAGACGGCAGCGGCAGCCGGGGTGGCCGTCGCCGGAGCAGTCTCCTTTTCAGGGAAAGTGCCGGGGGCGGCGTGGACACGGCCGTACTGGGTGAAGGCGATGTTAAGCCTGCCGTAGTCCCACCTGCGCGAGAGGTAGACGGTGGCAAACGAAAGGACGGGGATCATCAGGACATCCAGGATGCCGAAGAAGATGAAGCTGGGCGTGATGCCGATCTTGTTGCCGCCGTCGGAGAGGCCCCAGGCGATGGGGTAAAGCAGCCACAGGAGGTTCAGCCAGCCAGCCAGGGCGGTATAGTGGCCGCTGACACCGACGCGGAAGGCGGAGCGCCGACCCTCGACCAGAGTGTGGAACGCCAGGAAGAGGTAGGCGGCCGTGCCGAAGGCGAAGAAGCCCCATTTGTAGTTTGTCATGGTGTAGGCTCCGACAAGGTAGCAGATAACCCAGATCCAAGAGAGAGCAATGTTGAAGAAGATGGTGGTCCAAGCGACGCTCGACAGGACGCCCAGGGCGAGTATAGCGGCTGGGAATGTTACAACCCAGAGAACGTACTTGGGGAAGAAGATCTGCCGAGTGTAGCCGTTATCCCTGTTGTTGGCTTGGAGAATCTGAGACCATCCCAGGTCAGATGCCATGGCGAAATAGGCGATAACGCCGACGAAGTTGGCGACGATGAAGACATAGTGGAAGAACCGCTCTCCGGCCCTCGCGGTAAACGTCAAGGCATACAAAGCCAGCTATAACACGGATAGAGAGGTATGGTTAGCTTGCGGCTGACGTCTGGAGCTGAGTGGAAGGCCTTACAAGAGACACGGCGAAGACAGCGGTAACGGCAAAGAGCCAGTCCGATCCCTCGACGGTTAGCGCCTGGTCGCTCCCGGGCCGGTTGATCTCCAGGGCTTCGTTCCTTCGGGGGTAGATGATGGCCATGATGAAGGTCGATGGGTCAACGTATGGGTTGGTACTCTATAATATTCACACGCTCGCTGGATGGTTACAGAAAGGCGGAAGCTCTAGGGAGACTGAGATGGGAGAAAGAATATATCCAGACAATGGCGGGATGGGGAGACGGTCTTATATCCCGGCGGATGTTACAACGGCCATCATGCGTATAGATACCAACGTCTGGACAGGAAGAGGGGGAGCATTCGGCTCGACGAAACTTCTCGAATGCCGAACACTCCGCACGCACGGACAGAAGATCGGAGGGCGACTGAATAATATCGCAAGAAAGAGAAGCACGGGATCACTAACAGCCCATGCTGCTATTGGTCGACCCGTCTCCAGAATCGACTGATACAGGACAAACGGCCAGGGTGGAGGAAGCCAGCCACTCGGTCAGTGCATTTCCACCAGTCTCCTGCCGGTCAGGAGACACTTCTGCCCCGGATCTGGGTACGAGAAGGACGATGAGTAGGTTTGTAAAGACCCATCCATTCCACCATTAACAAACCTCAGCGTCTTTCAATAGGCACCATTTTTTTTCCCTGTTAAAGTTGTCTCGAAGGGACAAAAGACATGGCTCATACATCGAAAGTATTCCGGTAGTTATCAGCAGCATAAAAGATATCTCCATGGGCGGATAGAGCCCTGCTGCCGTCAAGAAATTCTTATTTCTAAGCATCGTTGTTCATTGCTAAATGCATGCGCCGATCGTCACTCGGAATTCTCGGACAATAAGTTGAACAAGAGTGGAAATGAGAACCAGGGCTGAAATGAATGGCGCTGATCAAAGAAAACGAGAGAGAGCATCAGAAAAAGGCACATGATGGCCATGTGATCGGGTTGAAGCGGGATTGAGTGTGTAGGTAGTTCAGGTAAAGAGGGGAAAAGAAAATGTTCACATCATCATGTTTGGATAACCGCCATTCGCAGTTTACTGGAAATGTCACACAGGTCAGTCAAACATCAGGAGAGGCTCATCACACCGACCGAATGTGCCGAACATGCTGCCTCGTCCATTCAAGACGCGAGGCGAACGAACAAATGAGAGCGAGTTTTCCTGGGGTGGCTCCATACGCTAATGCCGGTACGTACTGAACTGTTTGTTCCCGAATTGGGCGAGGTGCTTTAATAGACCTGATGTTTGGAATCGAAGAAAATCGAAAAGATCGAGTGACGTTGTGTGGTCATGCCCCCCTTCCAAAGTTTTCGAGGTTACGTCCGAGCTTGCCCATTGGTTGTCACCACTGCTCTAGAACTAGCTGCTGCTCTCCCGCCCCGCCCTAGCATTCCAGGCCCCCGTTAGGAGCCCCGCAGCAATACCTTTCTCGTTACACAACTCACATCATCGAATCCAAGAGATCACCACATCGATGATACATCGAACCCCCTATATGTGCACAATCTAGCTCGAGAAGACAAAATAAAAAATTTTTAATTCAATATTTAAAAAAATTGCCTTTTTACAGGACACGATCTAATGCTTGCTCAAGTTAAGAGGGAGAAAATGCACCGCTTGACGAGCTATAAGCAATCCCATCGAAGACCCCGTGCCTTCCGGAAGAGATGTGGGTGTGCCTCCATGCCTCGGGAGCCGTTCCGTCATCTGCAATGCACCTCGGCCATTTCCAACCACCCTCGTCTTTCCTGGGGGTGTGGGAAGGAGGAGGTGGAGGAGGATAGTAAACTCACCCACTCCCAAACCCCCTCTCTATCCATATAATCTACAAAACTCTGACTAAGCTGCGAATATATGTCAAGTTTCGGTTCATTATCGACCCGCGCTGGTGCTGCTCAGTCATCCGCCTCGGTAACACACGCTCATCCCGGCCCTTCCTTTGACCTGTTTGTCCCGTGTTCCCCATTATCAAATATCTTCTTTCTGCTGGCCCTTTTGGTTTCTCCCTATGAATGCTGTTGGTTTATGGTATAACCCGAATGCTGGTACATGATGTTTGCTACTCCTCGCAATGAAAAAGAGGTAGGGAAATAGAGAACAGATGTGTAAAGGGCAGGTTGGACTGTTGGCGAACATAAGTCCCTTCTTCGGTTTCCGCTGGCGAGGGGCCCAAAGCAATCCACTTGCGCTGAAGGTGAGTATTTTTTTTTTCCTTTCTCCTTTTCGTCATGTTTTTTATGCCTCAATGCCAAGCATGCCGCTCACCCGGCACCTAGCTGCGGTTGCTGCTGCTGCCACTGCCATTGCTGCTGCTTCCGTTACTGCTGGTGCTGCCTCCATGGTTGTTGTTCTTGATATGCTCCGCGGCCTCCTTTGCCTTCTGGCGCACCTCGAGATCACAATCCGCTTGCTCCATCCCCTCAAGCTTGGCCAAGAACCCGAGCTTTTTGAGCTCTTGTGCCCGCTGGTAGGCGGCCTGGAGATCAGTGGCATCGTCCTGCTTCCACACAATATTTATGAAGAATTGGCAGAGCGCTCGCCGCACGCCAATGTCTTTATTACTGAGGTGGTGGCCGAGCTGCTTAATGAGCTCCGTCTGCGCGATAACCAGCTGCCGGTGACGCGGGACGCTGGCCACGATGTGCACAAGGAGATAGACGACCGCTGTAATGATATTGGCTTGCGGGTACAAAACCCGAGACTCGCTGTTCAGCCCGCCCCGCGCCGAAGACCGTCGGGCGAAGGGATGCAGGACCCTGACCCGTAGCTTGGACGCCAGTATGTCAAAGAGACGGCCCTCGCCAAGTTCGCTGAACACGTAGTCTACCATGTCCGTGACATCTTCTGTTGGTGGGCCTGTAAGATTTCGGATAAAGTTTATCGCCTGTTCTTGGATCGCCAGATCATCGTTTCGAGCCTTTCTCGTGGGGTTGACTTCTTGTTCGCGAAGGGTTGCAAGCTTAGCTTCCACTTTCTGCATTCTCGGGGAACTGGCAAATCGGCGAGAGCTCCTGCTATAGCCGGTGTCTCGGTGTATGGCCGGCCAGAGCCACGGCTTGCTGTTATCTTCGTATGGCGAAGAGGACGCAGATCCCGCCGCCGCCGAGGATGTCAGTACCTCAGTATCCATATCCTCATCATTGTCGGCGTCGGGAAAATCTCGCTGTTCCTGCATCATGCGAGCATGGAGCGCTTCATCTTCCGTGTCGTCGCATATAAGCTGAATAAGCCAGCCTGACTCTAGTTCCTCAAGGGCATCTTTCTTGGTTTTGATGTCGGCCCCTTGCACCATGTGCTTGAGTGCCCACAACGAGTTCAGTCGAAGTCCCGGATTCAGAGAATGCGCGTGTTCACAGAGAATCTTCAGTATTCCGGCGTCGAGGAGGGTCTGGCTCAAGTTAGCAAGTGGCGCCGGGATGCGTGAAGTGAGGTGCTACCTTTCGCATGGGGCTGACGCTAGTCAACAAGTTGCAAACGGCACTGCATGCTGCAATTTGAACCTCAGCATCTGAGTGCCTCAGGAGCCTAAAAATAGGCATTGCAACCTTGTTGTCTTCGAGCACTGTCCGAAGATTACTCGTCGAGCGCGACAGAGTTCGAATGACATGACAGGCCGCGATGATAACAGGTTTCGGGTTCAACCCGTAAGGGAATGTTGCGCGATCTCCAACATCGGCTGTTTTGTCCTTTTCAAGCCGCAGCATCTCGCTGTAGGTCAAGGGCCGGGTGGGCTTCGAGGAGAGGGATTGAGTTGCGTATTGGACTACTTCTTGCTCGACAAGTTCCTTTCGGTAGTCCTCTTTGAAAGTGCCCATTGCTGCGACGAGTTTCAAAGAGCTCTCCCTCATCTTGATTGTGTGAGCATAGAATGGGAGTTGACCCGGTGGTCCGATCCGGCACGTTGCCAGGCCCTCAGAAGAGTCAATCCCACGATCTGGATTCGGCGACCAAGGTCTCGGCGGAGACTGCTCCTCCATTGGCTCATACGTGTGCTTAAGAAGAGAACACGCTATCTCCAGCACACCGCACTCGCGAGCGGCTTCCTGGAGGAATTCGCTATCAGCAACAAGCCGCGCCATGACTTCTGGTGCCTGCTCAAGAATTGCCCATGCCACAGCGGTTTCTTGCTGAACGGAAGTGACATACTGAGATTGGCCAGCGGGCGCATTTTCAGCAATATGATCCTTCAGCAGCTGGTAGAGGAGAGGAACAACGAGGTGACTGACTGCAGCCTCCCTTTCGGGGTTCGCAAACCCGGCCTTGAATAGGGAAGCCAGCACTGATGCGGCCATGGCCCTCTCGAGCCCGCCGGTTGCCCTAGTGAGGTTGATGAGCCATGGGATGAGAGGGCTCTCCGGATCATCAGCCTCGGGTTCACTGTTTGAGATAGGAGAATCAAACTTTGGTGAGCTCCAGTATTGGCTCAAGCCGGGCCGCGTGGCGGAAGCCAGGCTCTCTCTAGATAGCGCATATCCCAGAGGGGGAAACTGGGCAAACTGAGACGATAAAGATCTCGGTTGCGTAATGGGGACAACAGGCAAGAGGTAATCTATGGCGCCTCTTGCTCGAGGGTGGCCAAGGCCACTCATCTCGAGCGTGTTCCAAGCTGCTTTGGTCTCCTTTGCCGGCGGAGAGAACTCTGCGACGGCGAAGACGGCTATGATTGCGGGCGACGACATGAACAAACAGGCCCGGAAGCGAGACCCTGCAATGATGGCAGCTATGGCTTCTAGCACCACAGCCAAGCTTGCCCCCCGCGGCGCCGGACCCGGTATCATTTCGTCCAGTCCATCGGCCTGGCCCATTAACTCGGCTCCCGGGACGACCTCACCCCGTGCCACAACGAAGGCGGCCAGCATGGTGGCAAGAGCATCTAACAGGCCGGCGCCAGCTAACGCATTCTGATGGCGCTTTTCCCTGCACAGTCGGCCGATCAAGCTGGCAACTAGATGTTTCTGCTCCAGTGCCACCTGGTCTGTCAAATCCGAGTCCAAGATAGCGCACAAGGTGTCTAGGTAACGAGACCCGAACAGGGTATCAGAAAGTACATTTGTGTAATCCGACTTCGGAGGGGCGAGGCGAGCCGCATCTGCAAAGTCGCTGAAAACCCGCAGGGCAGCGAGCACGACCTGAGGCGGATTCTCGGGGGCCAGAATATTCTCGTAAACCACGGGTATAGCACCGGCAGCGTAGATCGGGGGGAGGTATGCAGGGCCACCTAAGGGGTGATATGAGTCTCACGCAGAGGGATATTGAAGGAAGGCAGTGGTTCACTCACCACTTGCAAAGCTCGCAAGTAATTGTAAGCAAAGAAGTCGCACAAGCTCCTCGTGTGCCAGAGCCCTCGGCGGCTCAGCACGTCCCGGCAGAGACTCCTTGCTGTTTGACCTCGCCGGTGAACGGCTACTATATAATATCTTGACCAGAGGCTCGAGAATGCCATATTCCACCCATTTCTCTTTGCGCTGAGAATGGCCGATGGTATCATTCTTTAACGCGCGAAGGGCGTTGGCTTGTTCCAGATAGCTCCTTGCGTTTCTGAGCTGCGCAAAAATCGGAGGGATCGAGACGCCCATCATCTCCTCCATGTAGGCGGGGACAGATCAGCTGTCTGCTTCGCAAACAGCTTCGGTCGTGGAGCTCAGGAGATTGTGTTTTTTCCCGTTCGCTGCCTCGTTTACTCCGTCGTCTGTCCGTTCATTCAGTCGCTCGTTCGTTTCGCTCGCTCTGGAGTTTGTCGACTGGAGCATTCGCCAATGGCCAAGAGCCGATGCCCCTGTTGCACCACTACGTCGGTTAAGCGAGCAGAATAGAATCGCAAAGCGTGTGGCGCTGATATGAATGACAGGCTGCCTGCTAGGGGCGGAAGATGCGGATGAAATATGTGGCGTTTGCGGACAGCAGTTGGGCGTTGCTGCGATGCTGATTGCGCCTTCTGGAATTGGTGTCAAGGCTGCGTTATCGCAGAAAAAAAGACACGTGAAGTCGGAGTGGTTGGTCGCACGGTCGTTGGCGATAAAGCCAAACACAAAGGATATTATTGTTCGCCTGTCAGAAAGCAGCGGGCGATACCCATCAGTCAATATCAAGGTTCAACTTGCAAGTTCGACATCCAAAGTGGCGGCAGTCACGATCAACGCAATGAACGACCAATGACGGCGCAGCTATCCTTCCCTGGGATGCGCCTGTGGCCCGGGCGTCTGATGTGCTCTCCCTTCCAACCCTGGCCCCTGCCTTGAAGTTAAGTAAATAGCGGATCCGGTCCCGACCCTTTTTCACTCTTTCTAGGTTCTGCGTATATATACGGATCTGTACTGTACACGTTTAAGAGCCAGGGTTTTGCAATGCCTATGCTGGTCTTCCACGTCAATTTGCCTTCTGGGTCTTCGGTCGATCAATCGGGCTGACTGCTCAACTGGAGCCCCCGACTCCGGGTCCTTGCATCCGGTCTGGCCTTTGGGACGGGCCCGACAGGCTCTTCTTGTCTTGGCACGAACTGGAATCCAGCACTGGAAACGCCACCAAGATGCCAGCGCCCGGTGGTTGACAAGTTGATACCTTGCTCCTTACGGAATGCGGGTAACAGGTATGTATAAAAATGTGCTGCCTGCTCTCAAGCTTGCTGCCAATAAGTATGCATACAGTGCCGGCAGAGGATAGGACTGTTCTTCGGCCCCAGGGCAAGAAGTCAGCGGGTGGCCAGAGTCCAGACCACGGCAGCATGGGACAGCACTCATTCGGCGTGGATTAGTCTAGAAACGTATGGTCCCTATCATTGTTGGCGCACTCCACTGCAAAGAGACTAGTTCTGGCTCGGTCAAAAAGATGGTTAGGCAAAGGAGTGCCATGTGCCAAAGAGGGACAACCTATGAACTGCGCTGCCGGAGTGCCTGTGCTGCTTGCTCTGCTGCATGGACATTTTCCCTGCTTGCTGGCCAGCTCACTCACCCTTTGTGGCGGCAATAAATAGGGAGCGAGGGTAGACTCCTCTTCTTATTCACACCGACAAAGATATCTACTTGGTCTTGATTACTTCTCGCTCTTACACACACAAAACTCTACACCGCCGCACTATGCTCACCTGGTTTTGTGGCTTTGTCCAGACGTCGATGCGATTGAGAAGATTTGCATTACATCTTACGACACTGCCAGTGCCCTGACGCCATTACGCCGATCCCCTGCGACCCCACTGTCGAAAAAGTTCAGGGCAACTTGGAGATATTCAGTCCTTTGCAAAGCTTCTGCGTCGCAGCAAGACCAGTCCTCTACCCACGGGACCTGATCCGTCCGCTGAATCTTCCGACACCGCAAATCGTTGCAAGTACCCAGCCGTCCAAGGTTGGGTGGTGTTAATTGTGTGACCTGTGGGGAAAATCTGCGTCGCAGGCCTGGTCTCTGTGAATGCGGCAGCAGCCAGCACAAGGACGGTACCCTATCAATCTTTACCCCACCCCCGTAGTGGGCGAACGAGCCAGCCCACCCAGCGTCCCCAGCGTTGCCCAGCGCAGAGCGTCGGCTCGGGGCCAAGATTATACGAACCTTCTGTCTCACTTCCGTCACTCGCTCGCTCGCTGCGCTCCTTCTGCGCCTAGGAGAAGAATGAGCTTGGGATGATGTTGGCTCAGTCTCCAACACCCGCAACCTCAGCCAATGCCTCTCCTCGAAGTGGCTTCCACAGCTTCCACTATGCTCCCACCTCGTCGCCGCGACAGTCTCCACGGGTCCCGGCCGCTGTCTTGTCTCGCCGGCAATCCAATTCTTCCCCTTTGATCTCGACTGCCTCGCCCTCCTTCGCGCGCCCCAACACAAAGCGATATGTAGGCGTCGACGCTGCGACCCAGTATTCGCCCATGGAGCCGATCAACTACGCCACCGGCGCCGTCCTGCCTCGTGTCCCGCCACCCGCCGACGGCGACCGACTCGAGCCCCCGCCGACACCGCCTGGCCCGGTCCCCATGGCTCTTGCCGACGAGCGGCCCTCTGCTGCCTCTACTTCCGCCTCCCAGACGCTCCCAGCGAAGCCGCCCAAGCCCATGCCGTCCGGCGCCCCAAAACAGTCCAACGGATCCGAATCACAGTCTGCCGTGCCCACAATTGCCGCACCCGCGCCTGCACCCACTACCTCTCCAACTACAAAGAGGAGGAACTCGCAGGGTCCTGGCAGCTCGAGTGCTGTATCGGCAGCAGATGCCTTGCAGAGCCCCCCGGCGTTCACCAAGCGCTCAAAGCCCGAGACGGCGCCTCCCAAACTCTTGCCCGAAAAATACGAGCATTGTCAGGTCGAGGATGTCGTAGTCCTTATCGCACACATGCTCGGCGAGCTCATCGAGACAAACGATGCGCTTGCTCTCAAGTCCGGTCATCTGACCAGGTTTCACTCCAGGTATGCTTTTGGATTGGACAGAATGGGTCAATTTATGGTTTGACATTCTTTTGTGGAGTACTGACGTGCTTCAAGAACGGCCCCTGGAATATCCGTCCTGGACTATCTACACAGACTGGCAAAGCATGCCACCCTCAGCCCTCCTCTCCTTCTCTCTATGGTCTACTATATCGACCGGCTCTGCGCACTATACCCCGAATTTACTATTAATACGCTTACCGTCCATCGCTTCCTTATCACGGCAGCTACTGTCGCTGCCAAAGGGCTCTCGGATGCATTCTGGAATAACTCGACCTATGCTCGGATTGGGGGTGTTAAGGTAGCCGAACTCAAACTGCTCGAGCTCGAGTTTCTATACAGGGTCGATTGGAAAATCGTACCCAACCCAGAGGTGCTGGTAGACTACTACCTAGGGCTCGTTGCACGTTGTCCTGGATACGCTCTACAAACAGAAGACGGCGTCGGAGAAGACGATGAGGATGACAACAGCGATGTGACTGACGGCGACGAAGTTGATGACGATGACGACGACATGGAAGGGCAAGGAGGGGAGGGAAGCAGGAATCGTGCTCATACCACAGCAGCTCAAGGACAGGCGGTAGTCAATAGCTAGCACAGGGGGTGTACGTTCTCTAATCATTGCGTGGCTTACCGTCCTCCAAGTTCAGCGGAGGCCAGTGGGGAATCGGGCAGGTAAACAGTAGCCTGGCCGAATCATGGTACCGGAGAAAGCCATTGTTGAGAGATGATATTTGGCTCGAAATGCGCGACTTCGGACGAAATAGGCACCGCGTCAAGCAATGTTTGGACCGTCATGGACATAGGAATATGGGATCTGGTTTCCTCGGCAGCATTGTGTCTGTACATAGTAACCCTTCCCAGGAAGATACCACGATAGCGATGAAATACGGCTGTTCTAATTTCAAACACAAAATCTCAGATCATTATTCATACATGGGGGACTATGTGAACGTGGTGCAATAACCCGCAATATTCTGTATGTAGATTGAATGGGGCAGGAGTGGTTGGCGGGTGGGATGAAGGCCCCTGTCACCAGACGGAAGCACAGTGCCAACTGGCAGCGAGACAAACACTGCTGAAATCCACTACAAATTGACAACTCCCCTGTAGCAGCCTGCGGCATCCTCTTGTCTTCGCTGAGCACGTCGTCGACAAGGCTTGCAAACAAAACAACCCAACGAGAGAAGCTCCAGTCATCTCGAACCAGGAAACAAACGATATTATAATTACACAACCAAGATGCGAGCCTCCGCGATTTTATCGGTGCTCCTAGCGACGGCTGTTGTGAGCGCCGCCCGGACAGTGTCCCCCATCTTCATCCAGCCCATCACCCCCCCGGAAACACCGCCCAGCTTGCTCGCTGAGGTTAGCTACAATGCCGCCGAGCTGGCGACGTCCGAAGTGTCCTCCTACGAAGCCCCCGAAATTCCCGACGGTACCGCGCTTGTGCGCATAGGCGTATACGACGCGGCCGCCGCTCGGTGGACGTCTTCCACGTCGGTCATCTCGGTCAACAACTTTGGCAAGGGATATTCGCCTCACTTCATACTGTCTGTGGACCCTGCGGCGGCCAATGGTCGCGACCAGGTTCTGGGTGTTGTATGCAGAGGCGTCAAGGTCGATGCTGGGTACACGCGTGACTTCGGCCCGCAGGTCGTCGTCGTCGCGACGCAGCAAGGCAAGCAGCCCGAACTGAACAAGCCCGTGGTCCTCTCACCCGAGGGAAAGAAGGTCGTACAGGAGGAGAAGACGTTGTTCCAGAAGTGTGTAATGCTCTCCCCGTTGCCCTTGGTGCGGCTACTACTGGGCGGCCATGCTAACTTGGTATTGCAGGTATTGGTGGTTGCTAGCTGTCGGCGTCTTCGTCCTCGTGTCAGCTGGAGGAGATGGCAAGTGAATAGATTTCATTATGATACCCATTTACCTCTCAACGTTTTGATCTCTTATGTGTCCGCCATTCTTCCCTCTCTGTACGTGTGTACAAACTACCAGTGGATGTCGCTTCCAGCGCCCGATGCGGTGAGCTCGACGTATTGAAATATACACTAGCCTGGTGCAGCTGAATTCT
The DNA here is from genome assembly GCA_033439775.1 of Podospora didyma. Lineage (NCBI taxonomy): Eukaryota > Fungi > Ascomycota > Sordariomycetes > Sordariales > Podosporaceae > Podospora > Podospora didyma. The sequence goes on from JAULSW010000003.1 coordinate 4,092,806, forward strand.
CCTTTTTTCCCCTTGTCTTCACACAGTTCAATACCGAATCTTGCTCTCATATCGTGGCCTACGCCATCATATGCGCTCTTCTTTCCAGAATTTGGCGGATGTCTCTGTTCCGCAGGTGTGTCTTCTTCAGGCTTCCGTTGGCCGTCACCTCAGGCACATGAGCCAGCTGAGGCCCCTTCGCTGCCTCTGGTCAGTGCGCCGTGGCGCGTTTTGCACCGTGCGGATGGCAAACGCACTGGCCCTGTCGTCCTGTCAGCTGGTTGCCAGTGGTGATTCCGTGCTAGGGTGTGGTTTCGCCGCAAGAGGGCCCACAAATACGCCTCCAATAAATGTGGAGGGGGAGCTGCGCGCCGGCTCGAAATTCGGACAGCCTTCAGATCTTATAGACCTCCCCCCCGTCTTTCCTCCCCGTGCGCGACCCCGTCTTCTGTTTTCCCCTCCACTCAAACCACAAACCTTGACACAACAATCCTCGGACCTCGAACCGATATCCTTCAACTATTCACAAACCATCCCTCGCGTACCTACTCGCACATACCACCGCAATCATGACTGAGAACGGCGCTACAACCACCTCTGCCGCGCAGGAGCTCGCTGCCGAGAACTCCAAGGGCAAGGGCAAGGCTCCTGCCCAGGAGGACGTTGTTAAGGACACCGAGATGGGCGACGATGATGATGAGGACGACGAGGAGGAGGACAATGACGAGGTATGCCCGCTCGCCCTACTCTGATCACGGATTCGTTGCGCCGCAACCGCGCTCGCACGTGTCGCGTCGCAACTTTCCCGCCCTGAAACTATACCAATTGGACCGTAGCTGATACAACCTAACAGGAGGCTGAAGTTGGTATGTCATGAACAGCTCAATACTTACCCACCCCTCACTCCAGCTCTCGATGCCTTTCAGATGCCGTTTCTAAACAAACCTCTCTTGCAGCCGATGAAGAGGATGGCCTCGAGGAGATCGACCTCGACAATGTCATTGGTCGCCGCACCCGCGGAAAAGTGATCGACTTCGCCAAGGCTGCCGAGGAGAACCCGGCCGAGGCCGATGAGGATGAAGAGGACGATGACGACTTCGAGGTCGAGGACGAGAAGATGGACGAGGATTAAGCTTCTCGTCTATTATCGACATGATTGGTTTGGTTGGTACACGGCACGACGACTACATAAAGACGACGTAGTGTTTTCTCCGATCAATCGCATAATGACGGGACGAGCTTGATATGAGGAAAATCACGAAAGAAAAAATAGCATGGGAATTTGGTCCTTTGACACTTCCTTCCCCACCAAACCCCCATGCTGGAACCCGAATGGATATTACTTGTTTACCACTTCTATATCCATCTCGAATGGATCTTTTTGCGCGTACGCGCTCGGGGAAAGTCTTGGATGGGGATCATGGATTTGATGTAGTTTGGCAGGCGCAGCTGCAAAGACGGGTGGCGGGCGGCTGGTGTCCCTCATGCCCATTCTTCTTCGGCACGCTGCAGCCATCAATAACGCAGCTTTGCGAGCTCCTAATTTTTGCGAGCTATATTGTTTGGTTTCGGCAGACGAAGAGATTGGGGGTCAAATTGATGATGATCAATCTCTAGATGATAGATTCGGTGTTTCTCTTTTTCCTATTTGCCGATATGGATGCGAAAAACAAACAAAAGGACTGCGGCCAATATGGGGACATGCGTGTATCTTTTTTCCCTCTCTCTTCATGTGTGTGCAAAATAAAGGAGGGCTTGCTGGAAGCTACTATATTGCGGTAGCCTTGTGAGGTAGAAGTGCCGCATATATAGGGTAGGTATGCAAAGGAGATATTTCCTCCCATCGTCCGTTTGGCATGACGACTTCCCATCTTTTGAAACACCGCTCGGGATTGACCACCCGAGTATACTATTACATATATGTATTACATTGCAAAGATGTGAGTTTTGGTCTCTAAACACAACCACAAACCCACCCAGCCATTTGTGAGTTCAGACATCGCCATACACCCATTCATACTTCTCCCATGCCACCACTGACTGGAGAGGCTCCCTCTTATCACCTCGACACCACTGCTCTATTTTCCTCATTTCTCCTTGTGCTCGACTTAATTTGGGGAGTTTGTGGTCTGTTGGCGTCTTGAAATGCGCTTTCAGCTCGACTAGTACGGCCGCGGAAGAGAGGTCCATGTCTGATATGGCAGACCACTGTTCTTCTAGTAGGGGTTTGAATTCGGTGCCCATGAAATCGCACTTTTGAGGGTCGGTGAGATAGACGACGTTAAATTCATACTCTAGGTTGAAGAGTAGCTCGAAGACGTCGAGCCAGAGGAGGTGGATCAAGAGGATGAGGCTATAGCTGTTCTGGTGTTAATGGCTGAGCGTGGGTTGAGTGAGGGGGTACCCGAGGCGCGGGATTGGGGGCTTACATGACCTTCCTTGGGTCGTAGATTTCGGCGTCGGGAGGACTTAGATCCTCTGAATTGGCGACGATAGGGGTCTGGGGGTTGGCATTTGGAAGGCACCGAGGCTTCGCGAGAAGGACGTAGATGGCGTTCAGCAGATTTGTCCTCATGCATGCGGTTAAAATTGGTGTAGCAACAGAGTTAGCAACAGAGTGATAATCGGGCTCTAACCACGGAGAAAGAAATGCCGGCACCAAGGGCAGAATAACGCGTCCAACGTCCCGAGCAACATCTCCAGCCTTTTCAGTAGTGATATAGTATTTACCCCAAATAGTTTCCGTGGCCCATAGAGCAAAGGAAGCCTGGCAGGTCGGATACTCTACCGGAAAAAAGTTGCTGTAACTAATCGAGACGATAATGCTAGAGACCAGCACTAAGAGATGAAGTTGAAGACGCATATTGCAGTCATGGTTGATCTCACGATGGGCTTCAGGGAAGGACTTGGATGATAGGATGAAGTGCGTGAGAAAAGATATAAGGAGGTGACATGATCCTGTCAAATATACCGGTATATGTCGGTTTATAGACACATACAGTCCAATCGTGAGGACATGGCGATGTCCGCCATGCCACGCAACGGCTTGGAAATTTGACCTTGACATCTTGGGCGAGCTGTGTTAGGGAGGAGCGCAATGTCTCTCCCTGACACAGTAAGGCTGAATGTCGATGGCAATCGCCTCGTCATCCAAGACCCTAAAAATCCGCCCTACTGCTCATCACAATCCCAGCCGCGCAGTCGCCCAGGCACCTGGGAAAATGTCAGAGACATGTCCAACTTGGCGTGCTCATCCGTTGTACACCTACACCTCACACCTCCACCTCACACCTCCACCTCACACCTCCACCTCACACCTCCACCAGGGAAATAAAAGTTAGTGATGTACACTTAGACGCGCCAAAAGGGGATGTTTAGGGCGTTCCAAAGTATTTATTACACCTGGATAACACTGATCAAAGTCTCCTCCTAGTCCAACAAGGCACATTGGCTATTGAACAAGGGCTAGTATTTTATATGGAAGCCGTCGGTTGGCTTGGGTGAACATCTGAAATACCGGGCCCAAACAAATGCCTAGGGGTTGAGCCGATACCTAAACCACCGGTGACAACCCTGCAGGGCTGAAGATTTCGTGATTGGACGACATCGCCATTGCAGTCCTGGAAATCACTAGCGAATTAACCACTTTTTACTCTGGGAGTGTCTCAAATGATCGTGCTGTAAGCAATCTCCTCAAAGAGATAAGTTGAGTTGGGTTGGGAAGGCGGACGAGCTGGCTGTTCTGCCAGCTGTCTTGTTGATCTCATACGAAACCAGGAAACGAATGAAATGCTATCCAGGTAGTATACGTGCGTAGTATCCATATATATATAAATAAGGATCTGTTCTAAGGATTGTCGATCGAAAAGTAGGCGCATGTTCGTTTCTCCCATTGTTAACGGGATGCGAGACCTGGGCATCCCGTCCGCTCTCCCAACTGACAAGATGCAGGACCGGAAGACTTCTTGTGGCCGGGAGATTGCTGGTTTGCATCTTCAAACTTCAAGCGACGCGACTTTATACCATGAGTGCCTGGAAACTAGACCTCTGTCGGCTCTCTGATTTCAACAGGATGCGCACTGTTGCCATTAATTAGCGGTTTAGAAAAGTGAAGTTAACAGGGAATGCGATTCAAGGTCCCGTTCTCATTCCCCCTTTTTGTAAGTGGTGCACTTGGGTGTTAGCAATTGGCCAATCTCGGAAAAGCCAAAATTTCGCCTGCCACAGGTGGCCCTTGCCTCTGCCAATCCAGGTTCGACAAAGAATTTGAAGGCCCAAATTTTGGAGAGAACCCGGAACCCATCACGGGCACCTTATTTACAGGTCACGTTCCACGTTCAACGGTTGTTCCCGTTTTTTGCCTTCCGCATCGCGCTGTCCTTTTCTCCCGACTACTCCGTCATGGAAGGCAGTTCGCCGATACAATAAGGATTACGACAAGAATACGACGGTATTATGGCATCACGGTAAGCTCTTTTCTTTTTCTTCTTGTTATTTCCCCTGTGACATACAGCACGGAAATGCATGCGGAGCGAAACCATAAGAAGAGCCTCGACTTGCCGACGCCAAGCCTCTGGAAACATCAAGGTGTCCCGTCCGCCATGCTGCATGTGCGGGAGCGCCAGAACAATACGAGACCCGACGTCGAGCTCCCCTCTCGACGATGTCTACTTGCGACCTTGCGGAGTTTAGCTGCTAGAGCCGGCAAAAAGCCATGACTTGCGGCCTCGCATCAGAAAGTCGCTGGCCTCCTTAGGTTTCAGGCATCACTACAGTCGACATTGGGTGCCTGGAAGCTGGGTACCCCGTCCGCTCTCCCATAGATAAGCCAGGGACCGCTATAGTGTCTGTTGGGTGCGCCCTTGGCTTATTTATCGAATGCGTTGTTGGTTGACCAGTAGTTGGGTGCACGACGATCCCAATTGCAGCGGCCATGCCAGTGGCTCCTATGCGACTCGCCAGCTTCCAAGCCCAACTGCCAATAATCTCAATTTCCGAAAAAGATTTGATCTAACAGCATATTTCCCTTCCGCAGATTCGGAGCCTCGTCCCTCCACCAGCGCGACTCGCGAAGTGACCTTTTCAGAGGATATACGGGTTCCGGCGTGCGACCCGGAAGCGGCAGTGCGAGTCCGAACCGAGCGAACAGCGGCGGCGGGTACGGCTATGGCTACCAAAGCAACAACGGCAACGGGTCCGCGATAGGGAGTGGGAGCGGACAACATCTCGGCGTAGACAATCGGGCAGGATTCCGGCCGGCGACGCCGAATTCTCGGTACGGTGCTCCCCTCCTTTTTCCCTGAAGAAGAGACGAGGCGCATCAGAGATGCTGACGGAATGAACAATGGGAAACAGAGGCCAATACAGCGATGCGGTGCTTAACGAGCTCGAGAGCCAGAATGACCAGCAAGTCGAGGGTATTTTAGGCAAGGTCAAGGTTCTCAAGGATGTATGTCGTCTCCTTCCAGACCAAGCCCACAACCTGCGGGTTCTTGCTGACCCAGCCCACCAACCATACAGATGACAATAGCCATCGGTGATGAAATCCGAGACTCCTCCGCGCTCGCCGAGAAGATGAACGACGGATTCGACAAGACGCGGCTGCGGCTGCGCGGCACCATGAACCGGATGCTGCTCATGGCGGAGCGAACAGGTGTCGGCTGGAAGGTGTGGCTTGGCTTCTTCGCGGCCGTAATCTTCTTGTTCACGTACGTGTGGCTCTTCTAAAACGGGCAAAAATCAACACATAAATGTGAAAAGGGTGGGGGAAGATACGATATGGATGGCACAATACATTCTTGAGGAGCGCGCGCGGGTTTTGCTTAGACGAAGGCGCATTACGGAGTTTTTTGTTCTGTTGCTTGGGGGAAGACGAAAGAGCCATTGGTTTATACGGCATTCTCGATCTCAGAGGGTTGTTCAGCTGCACACACACACACTCACATGCATGAAATGTTGTACAAACCACACTGTAAGGGCTTATTTGTTCATCAATGAGAGAGAAGCCTCACTTCTTCCATAGAGAAATGTTATAATGCTCAGTTTATACACGCGTGTTTTCCTCGTCCGATGCAAGTACGAATAACAATGATAACAGTGCTCGAGTCAACAGAGAGGATCTTATCTAATTCAACATGTTATCATACCAGAACGCCAAGTGCCTTGCTTCCTCTATATCTATCCATGGGTATCTTATGCTTTTCACGTTCACGCTTCCCCCAATAGCCCTGGTTTTCTCGTGTTGGAAGAGTGGCCCTAGTTTCTTCTTCTGACCTGAGGACTGCTCCCAATGACACTGCTGCCGTCCCTCGAGAGGATACTGCTGATATCCAAGCTCGATCGCGGGGCGCCATTGCCGCCGCTCCGCCCAGCCATGCTGCTTCGCTGGCGATGAACTGACGATACCTGGTGGCGCGCGCGGACAGCCGTGGAGGCATAACTGACATTGTGGTTGTTTCCGTCGTCCTCGCTGCTGCTGAGCGACGCCTCGGAGTCGGTATGCTCGTAGCCCATACCACTCTCGTCGACCGCCTCGGGGATGTCGTCATCCAGATTCGCCTCCATGTCCATGTCCTCGCCCGGCCCGACTTCGTTCGGATACACGGCAGCCGCGAGGTCGTCTTCCTCGAGCATATGCGCCTGGTCCTCTTCATCGATGTCCTCGTCCGCGCCGTAGAGATCTCCAGCGCCGCCGCCCTGGCCACCACCACCACCACGCGCAAGGCGTTCTCGATGGCGGTCCTCGGTCGCGCGTATACTTGCCATTTCCCGCTGCTCAGGCGCCATCTCTTCTTCTTCATCCTCCTCTTCTCCCACCGACTCCTCCTCCTCTTCCTCCTCCCCATCATCACTCGCCCCATCAAATCCAAACCCGCCTTCCTCGTCGGCATCCGGGATATCTTCATCGAGATCCCGCATATCGTCTTCGTCCTCCAGCATCTGCTCATCCCCGTCCGCATCAGGGAGCACCATTGCCCCATCAGGCCCGACAGCGTTCCCAGCCTCAGCCGCCTCCGCCTCGGCCAGTTCCTGCGCTAGCATCTCGCGCCGGATCGCCTCGGCGTGCTCTTCTGCCTCTCGCCGCTCCTCCCGCAGCTGGAACAGCGTCTTAGACACCCCAGGCGGCTTCAGCCACGTGCTGCCCATGTTGCCCACGTTGGCCCGCCGCCGCTCCATGTAGATCTCGTCGGCCCGGAGACGGCCGAGCACAGACCGCTCGATCACGCCTGCGGAGCTGCCGCCGCCGTGGTGCTGGTGCAGGTTGCTGCCCTGTGCGGAGCGGGGGTCAGTTGTGGTGCCATTATTGCCGCGGTTGGAAGTGTGGCCGCCGTTTTCGTGACCTTGGCCGGCGGATGATGAGGAGGCGGAGATGTCGAGGTGCGAAGGGTTGGAGTTGGGGTTGCGGGAGGATGTGTACCAGAGAGAGTGGGACTGGATGGATTTAAACGTTGTATTGTTCTTGATTAGTTCGTTGCTGGGGAGTATGGTGATGATGATGATGATAGTGGTGGTGGTGGCGGGTTGCTAGAACTAGATGATGGAGAGTGAGAGGGGAGACTTACGTCTCGAGGAGTCAAATCTGGGAGCATGGAAAACATGTCGGTGGTTGTGATCCGTAATTTGGTCGCGTCAGGGTAGTGGGGTGAAAATAATGACCCAGGCAGCTTTTTTTGTCTGATGTGGAGAGCTCTGAAGGAGGCAGGGATCTGGGAGGATGCCGAATCGAGTCTAGACGCATTCGATAGTTAATGGAGTGGCTTCCAGATTGATGGAATAATAGTGAGAGCTAAATGTTGACCATGTTTGCGCGTGCGTTCAGGCTCGTTCGTCGTCACGATATTCGTTGCTTCGGTAGGCAGTGGAGACAGTGTGGGTTGACATTTATTTCAGCCAATTCCTACGGCCTACGGCAGTACTTACCCCACGATGCGGCTGACCCCTCCTTGTCCGGTCTGTGCGGCGCTCGCGACAAGGATTTAGTGTATTCTCACCAAATCTCTGGGGGACCCTGGATTTAGGAAGAAAAATCTCCGCCAGTAGAGGCGAATGAGATCCTGGTCTGGTTTCTCTTGAGGGATCCATCTGGGTTCATTTTTTTCAATTGGAATACCGCGATGTCCCGGGGGAAACCGCTGACCCCGCTAGGTTGTTCGCCACATTGTAAAAAGCGTCTCTCTAGAGGCCATCATCCCCCTCTCTTTCCAGAGGGGCTGTTTTATCAAAAGAAGAAAGTCCGGCCGAGGAAGGAAGCGAGAAGCTGCTCTCTGTTGTGTATCCTCACAATCAATTTCATTACTGTGATTTACAGTGTACGAGAGCTCCGCGGAGTAAACCCCGTTGCATGTCTAGCTTGGTATGCTCGACTCGAGTTGCCTTTTCGTGCCCTTGAGGGGCACTCTCCGTCGACACGTGCTGCTGGGAATCATGACATTGAAGCCCATTGCCCGCCTCCCCACTTGGCACTCGGAGGTCCTTACATTGTATTTATTAAGAGATTGCTCATGAATGGATTTGCCTGAGCTGACTTTCTGTTAGATGTGTTTAGGTTGTTATACAATGTATCCGACTGATGTCGACTCAATAGCTGGAGACGGAATGGCATGTCCTCCAGTCCAACAATAGAGTGATGCTCGTCTAGAGGAATAAAGTTTCTATTACCTCATGTGCAACGTTGGTGCATGGGTTCCTGAATTTCGTCACAAAATGGAAACTGACGGTTGTCTCTCGGCCCTGGTAATTGCGACTAAGTGATGAGACATGCTTCTTGTCTTGAGTGGCATGTTGCGGATTCCCAGCCTCCCACGCTAGATGCTTGACCGCCCGGAATTTGTCGGAAGCAGGACGGCCGCAAGGTGGACGTACGGTAAGTGAGATGTCCTTTCGAAGGGCTCTCATTTGCCAGTCGTACGGCTCCCCAGCGCTTCGGGTGATGGATTTTGTCAAGGGGGAGAAAACTCTTTTTACGTATTCCGTCGACAATGGGAACAAGCGGGCCACCTAGGGGAACTGGGGCTTTCGGCGTGGCTCGTCCTCTTAAAAAGCCAATTGGAGGGGCAAGGCGCCGATGTCGGCGCCCGCTTCCAGATGTGATGCGGCCAACTTTCATGACTCCTTCCGTTGCCTTTTCCCCCAAAACCCTCTGGCGAATTTCTAGCCCCCAGCGAACGTGCGAGATGTAGATCCGATGTTTATGAAATGGAGAAAACCATGCTGAGCTACGGACTGTATTCATACAGGACAACCTAAACACTCGCACGAGAAGATCCGCCCCCACTCGTCTTGAAGTGGAGTGTCGCAATGTTTCCAAGGTTGTTTGTTACCCCGCCCCGGGGTTCTGGCAGGCATCATGAATTGGGGAGCGAGACTTCCCAGGGATTGCCCGGGTATTGGTATCTGAGGCTCCAAGAACAGCGACATCTAGACTGTTGTGTTTCCTTTTGAAGTGGAAAATATGGTTCATGCAACGTTTCACCGTCCAAAACTATATACCTAAGGTATTAGCTCATTCTAGACAACCTGTAAACGCCATCTAGGGAGAGGGCGATTTTCGGCTTCTTGAAGTGAGATTTTATTAATTATCCTTTGTTCGCAACTGCAAGCCAAGTCAAGTTTCCGGTGGAAGGCGATCGTAAATACCTAGGTACCCCTTCCTCACCTAGCTTTGGCTAGTTGTTACAGGTCAGCCCAGGCTGGGTGGATAGGATGCCACGGCTTGTACCCGCATAGGAGATAAGGAAGGAGAAAACACAGACAGCACTGGGATGTGAGGCTACTGAACGGAAGCGGGGCCTGATTGGTGAAACGCAACTGTTTTCTGCTGATAATTCTTTTACAGCACCCTGCCTGCCTGTTCTCCCAGATTCGCCAAGATCCATCCATCACGAGGCACGCCTGAAATGCAGCTGCATGCTTTGCCGAACCTCTGAATTTTTTTAATTTCGTGGCAGGCGAACGATAATACTACTCTACATGGCCTTATTCGGATTTTGTTGCAGCTCGCGTGCCTTGGGACGGCATTGGAGGGACGAGTTAACCATAACATACTATTGGTCAGCCTTTCCGTAGAATGGTTTTTCCCCTGTCGCCCCTCTCACTCGGTCTCACTCTGGCTTTGGGGTCTGCAAGATGGCAGAGCCAAGCCGGGTGTTAGGATCAAGTGGCTCATTATTTTACATTCTTAGGCAACTTGGGCCTTGAAGGGTGGGAGGGGGAGACGGAGCGGTTTGGGATTACTTCTCTGCATTCCGAGCGGGGATCTCCGGTGATTGCCCACGTCTGCGATGATCACAGCGGCAGCGTGAGAGAGCTGGTCTCGTCTCCTACCATTCTACTCAACAGCCAGCTGGCGCAAGGCCACCTATGACTTCTGGACGGTGCATGATGCGCCAGAACCGAAGCGGAGGGCTGTTCTCGGGGGGGGGGGGGGGGGGGAAGGAAAAAAAAAAAACCCCTGGCTTGCGGAGTCCCAGGCATCTCTGCGCCAATTCCTGAAAAGCTAACGTGGGCTGGCGACATCGGCAGGTCGTCTTTGAAAAGGAGGGACGCTGATTGGCAAAGTGCTGCGGAACCCTGACGTGCCCCCAGCATTCTGGACAGGGATGGTTCAAGCCTGGATGGATGCTGTGCATGCAGGCGATGCTTGTGGATCTTAGGCTAGCCCGGATTGGTTCTGCAACATGCAGCCGGGTGTGGGGTGCATTCACGAAGTGCTCTTCTGCTCTGTATGTTCCGGACGGTGAGTTTCTCTTACACAAGCTGATTTTGTGACAACAGAAGCGTTGCGCGCCCAGCGCCTTCCCTCACACCGTCTCTTACAGGGTGCTCTTGGTAGCTGCAAATGGACAACGCCTGCCTTCTGTGAAATGCAAGCCTTCGCCAACCAGGATGTTTCGTCGAGATCCAGCTTGTCCTTAAATGGCTTGGGCTTGTGTAAAGCGATTGTGTTGAGATGCGAGGCTTCGAGAAGACAGCTGCCGAAGAGGCATGGCTTCGGATGTGAACTGTATGTAGTAGTTATAGATCCGACGACGGTTTTGGCGTAAGGCCACGCGACCACCACTTTAAGGCTGGTAAGAACAACCTGGAAGTACTTGTACAAGCACATTGTCGGCGTTGCTGGTGGAACATCGGATGCTTCCGTTGCGGAGACGACACATGTTGATAGCGAGAGCACCACGAGTCGTTTCACAGTGTTGGCATTGCGAGCGACAATCACGATCCTCGCTCGATAGGTCCTATCAGCGGCACTGAAGCAGGGCAACGGGGGCCTGAGTTGCCTGTTCGCTCGCATGTCGGGCATCGCCTGTGGAGCGGGCGGCTTGGTGGGATTGACTCAACTCTCTTACACATATGCACAAAGTACACGCCGTACAAATAATTGTTGCGATTATTTGTGATCATTTGTGTTGAGCACAACTCGGGGCAGGTTATTCGATGCTGAAATAGACAAAGAAACTAGAAGACTCACCAAGCTAACAGCACTGACAGCGGAAAAGGATTGCTTGCTTGTTCACCATGAAACAAAAATATGATATCCTTTCTCATGACACTTGAAAGCAGACGACAGCGAGAAGATGTGGACTCTGGGATTAACCCACCTGTCTTCCGTTGAAGTTTCGAGATGGTGTGGAATATGACTGACGACCTCCGGTGGCACTGTTCCAGTGGACAGCGCTGCTCGCCCAAATGGTCAGATGCAGCACTGGGTGAATACAAAACCTGCAGGGATTCTGCCTGGGACCAGTAGAGTCGACCACAACAAAACCTGGCTCCCCACCCGTCCCCCCCACTCGCGCCTGGTAAATGTACATACAAGCTCGCCTTCAACACCCGGCTGCCACATGCTCCTAGCAACAGCTCGCAGCTCGCAAGCTCATCGTCCTTTTTTCTCATCCTGCCCGTGCGCTTTTACTCTAGGCTGGCTTGGCCTGACCTGGCCTGCTCCGCTCCGGACGCTCTTGTCTTAATCGAGCTACGAAAATCCCAGGTCCAACGTGTGGAATCCCCCCTCCCCCGGGGCGCCAATACGATTGCAGCTCTACCACCGATCCCGACTCTATCATAAAAGCCCGGCTTGCCACCCCTCCTCACGTCTCGTCCCCTCCTTCCTCTCTTTCTTTCACGAAATCTCGACCTCCCTATCTGGCCCCAAGCTATTCTTCCAAACACCCAAGTAACAGAGCGACATCCTCCCGTCGGAGGCGAATCCAAGCCAATTGGTAAGTTGCTATCCAAGTGCCTCCTCCATCTCCCGAAGTGATTTGCCCCGCGGAAGACAAGACGCCCACCCCATCATAGCCGCCCCAATGGCTTAGGACCGATCCGGAAACATCTTTGGACAACAACAAAGCCCCAGCAACGAACAGTAAAATAAAGTGATCGTACGCCGAATTCTACCGGAACGGCTACCAAGGATGTATTCAGCTCGAGGACATCATCACACTCCGCGCGAAGACCTCCCCTCCTCCCATGACGATGAAGACGTGGTTTGAGAGGAATCGAGGAGGCCGAAGTTTCCGGCGTTCCAAATGCCACCACCCCACCCCGGGAGCCCCCGAGCACGGGATCAGTCAAGACAGACGAGCCTCGGTCTTTTCCGGCTCATTCCAAGTCTCGCGGGAATCAATAGACGAACTTGGTGGCTATACGCAACGAAATGCTGGGGAGTCTGTGGGCCTGCTCTGCCCCGCCTTCCTGGGCAATTTCAAAGCTCCATTCTGTCATGCCGAGCCAGCCCCGCCTCGATACTCCTTCCACGCTTGCTGATACTGCGTGGAGCGTGTTGCATGGTTGCTTGGTTTGGGTCGGCAAGACACCATCAGCTTCGATGTACCGGCCAGAAAAACATTGGCCCTTGGCGATGTTGCACTCTTGCTCTCTTCGGTCACTCAGACCTCTGCTGGCCAATGAGACTGCGAGATACTATAGCCGCATGGGGTCGATAAGAGACGTCTCGATTGGCCTGTCGTCATATCGCATCCCGCGGGGCACCTGGAGTGGGCAGGCCTGGAATTGGCTGGCTAGACCGCTTCAATTGCATCACAAGTTTGGGGTGGCCCACAAGGCTATCAGGAGCTACTATCGCAAGAGCAACCATCCAATGCCGCTGCAATCTTGTCTTGAGCTGCATCGCGCTAGCCCATATCGCTGCGACTTACAGAAGTCATGCAGCACCCACGCCGCGCCAACGCTCACAGCCGGAATTGGGAGACGGGCTTCCTGCATGGCTCCAAGCTCTTCATCGCTGGTTTGTCATGTGGCTGCCTTTCCGCACAGAGCTGTCGCTGCACTGCTCTGAGAAGCCTCGAGGATTGACAGTACGTCCATATTCCGCGTTGTGAGTGGCCGTGCCGTCGGCAGCCACTCCGTGCTCGCAACTTCATCCTACTGAAGTCGGATCGGGGACCGGATGCCGTCTGCTCCCTGGGCTCCAGTCAGCTGTAGCTTTTGGGTTCTGTGAAGGGGTGGGCTGATGATCCTGGGGTCGCAAACTCTACGCCGATTCTGGGTCTCTACAAACCTAGCTGCCGTCCACGCATCCTGTCTGGTCTCCCCACGGTCATTGCGCATGCCCTTGCATTCAACGCAACTGTGTTATCGCTGTTTGCCCACGTTCAACCACCCCCCGCCATCCCGCCTCCGACTCTTCAGCGGGACCGGACCATTCACGCAGCATTCGCCACTTGAGTTCAACTAGACCCGGACATACTGCACATCTTGTCTATCGCCGCCTTTGCGCAAATTGATTGACTGCTTCTTTTCTTCCACTCGAAATTTCTAGTGCTAATCAAGTGTTTGTTTCTGTTGTTAGACCCCTTTGTCGTCTGAGCGGCCTCGCTGCTCCCCGATAATTTTGCCGACAAGACCCTACGCGGGGACAAGCTACGCTTGCCTAGCATGGGCTTGACCGAGGAATTCGATGACCGTCACATATCCGAGTCTGATGAATATCATCCCTATGAATACCAAACAGAGGGCAATGAGTCCTGGGCGGGCGCCTTGCCGGTGAAGCAGTACGTACATGTTGGCAACTCTTGAATCCAAAATCTAACTAAACGTCACAGAGGGTTATACGACCCAAGCCTCGAGAAAGATGCATGTGGTGTCGGTTTCGCTTGGTAAGATTGCCGGCTCGTTCAGGGCTGGAGACAGCACACTAACAGCATTGCAGCCACATCAAGGGCAAAGCGAGCCATAAAATCGTCAGCGATGGTGAGTTCAGCGACCCGTGTGACATAAGCGACGATACTAACGTTCATAGCACGAAATCTTCTCTGCAACATGACCCACCGTGGTGCTGTGGGTTCTGATGCACGAGACGGCGATGGTGCCGGCGTAATGACCTCAATCCCGCACAAATTTTTCATCAAGAACTTTGCGCGGGAGGTGGGAGTTGAGCTCCCTCCCTTGGGGCAGTATGCTGTGGGCAATCTGTTTTTTAAGCCTGATGAGGAGACGGTGCAAGAGTCCAAGAGGCAATTGGAAGATGTTGCCGAGTCTTTGGGCTTGAGGGTCCTGGGGTGGCGAGAACCTCCCACGGACTCGAGTCTCCTGGGCCCAGCCGCGGCTTCTCGGGAGCCGACCATTCTGCAGCCTTTTGTCGTCTTACAGAAGGCGTATGGATCAGGCAATGCTCCCGAGACCACAGACCCTGAGGCATTTGATGATAGGCTGTTCGAACGACAGCTCTATGTTTTGCGGAAGCGGGCTACGCATACTATTGGTTTACAAAACTGGTTCTACATATGCTCCCTCTCCAACAAAAACATCATTTATAAGGGACAACTGGCACCTGTTCAGGTGTACCAGTATTACCACGATCTGGTGAACGCCGACTTTGAAGCGCACTTTGCCCTCGTGCACTCGCGCTTCTCGACAAACACATTTCCCTCTTGGGATCGTGCCCAGCCTTTGAGATGGGCAGCTCATAACGGTAAGCGCCAATTTGTTGTCGTACATGTAAATTCCGCATAGCTAACAAATATATAGGTGAGATAAACACTCTCCGTGGCAACAAGAACTGGATGCGTGCCCGTGAGGGCGTCATGCAATCTGACATCTTTGGCGACGAGCTCGAGTCTCTTTACCCCATTGTTGAGGATGGTGGTTCCGATTCCGCTGCTTTCGATAACGTCCTGGAACTTCTCACCATCAATGGCGTCCTGTCTCTCCCAGAGGCCGTCATGCTTATGGTTCCAGAGGCTTGGCAGGGGAACACCTCGATGGATCCCAAGAAAGCTGCGTTCTACGAGTGGGCTGCCTGCCAGATGGAGCCTTGGGACGGCCCTGCTCTATTCACCTTTGCAGATGGACGGTACTGCGGTGCCAATCTTGACCGCAACGGCCTCAGGCCTTGCCGTTACTATGTCATGGATGATGACCGAATCATCTGCGCCTCCGAGGTCGGCACAATCGCAGTTGAGCCGGAGTCGGTGATTCAAAAGGGTCGCTTGATGCCTGGAAAGATGCTTCTCGTCGATACACACGCCGGACGCATCATTGACGATAGCGAGCTGAAAGCTGCTGTTGCCAGTCGACAGGACTTCAGGGCATGGCTCGATCAGGAGCTGCTCTCGATGCCCGATATTCTGGAAAAGGTTTCTGAGAACAAGAGCATCGAGTTGGCGGCCAAGCCAGACGCTACCAAGCTGCAAGAAGACCCTCTGCTTCACGCTTTCGGTTATACCTTTGAGCAGGTGAGCTTGCTGCTTGCTCCCATGGCTTCTGACGAGAAGGAGGCTCTTGGTTCCATGGGTAACGATGCTCCCTTGGCCTGTCTGTCGCAAGCCCCGAAGCTGCTCTACGAGTACTTCCGTCAGCTCTTTGCCCAGGTCACTAACCCGCCCATCGACCCGATCAGAGAGTCAATTGTCATGTCCTTGGAATGCTACGTGGGCCCTCAAGGAAACCTCCTCGAGATGGATTCTTCGCAATGTGGAAGACTCCATCTTCCCAGCCCCATCCTGTCCATCCCGGAGTTCAATACCCTTAAGAACATCTCGACTGTTCACCCCGAGTGGACTGTCAAGACCATCGACCTCACGTTCCCAAAGAAGGAGGGTGTTAAGGGATATATCAAGCATCTTGATTATATCTGCGATGAAGCTACCGCTGCCATTGAGGCTCGAGATCGTATCATCATTCTTTCTGACCGAAACACCTCCAAGGACCGCGTTGCTGTCTCCGCTCTCCTCGCTTCCGCCATGCTTCACCACCACCTTGTCAGCAACAAGTGGCGCGCCATGGCCGCACTTGTCATCGAGACGGCCGAAGCTCGTGAGGTCCACCACATGTGCGTCCTGCTTGGTTACGGTGCCGATGCTATCAACCCGTATCTTGCGATGGAGTGCATCCTGAAACTCAACAAGGAGAAGCTGATCAAGAAGAAGCTGTCGGATGATGATCTCATCCACAACTATAAGCACTCTTGTGATGGTGGTATCCTCAAGGTTATGAGTAAGATGGGAATCTCGACTCTGGCCAGTTATAAGGGAGCCCAGATTTTTGAGGCGCTCGGTGTGGACGATACTGTTGTCGACCGCTGTTTCAAGGGAACTGCCACTCGCATCAAGGGCATCACTTTTGATGTTATCGCCGAGGACGCTTTCCGTTTCCATGAGCGAGGTTTCCCGTCTCGAGCTACCGTCAGTGTCCCTGGCCTCCCTGAATCTGGCGAGTACCACTGGCGTGATGGTGGAGAGGCACATATCAACGATCCCACCTCGATCGCCAACATCCAAGATGCCGTTCGTACCAAGAACGACAAGTCGTACGAGGCATACTCTCGATCTGAGTACGAGCAGATCAAGGCATGCACACTTCGTGGTATGCTCGACTTCAAGTTCGAGGATTGCACTCCTGTCCCGATCGATCAGGTCGAGCCATGGACCGAGATTGTACGACGCTTCTGCACGGGAGCCATGTCCTACGGCTCGATTTCCATGGAGTCTCACTCCACGTTGGCTGTTGCGATGAACCGTCTCGGCGGCAAGTCCAACACTGGTGAAGGTGGCGAGGATCCGGAACGGTCCCAGAGGCTGCCCAACGGAGACACCATGCGTTCTGCTATCAAGCAGGTTGCCTCTGGTCGCTTTGGTGTGACTTCTGCCTACTTGGCCGATTCTGACGAGCTCCAGATCAAGATGGCCCAGGGTGCCAAGCCTGGTGAGGGCGGTGAACTGCCTGGCCACAAGGTCTCCAAGTCCATTGCCCGGACTCGTCACTCTACCCCTGGTGTCGGTCTCATTTCGCCCCCTCCCCACCACGACATCTACTCAATCGAGGATCTGAAGCAGCTGATCTACGATCTGAAGTGCTCCAGCCCTCGGTCTCGCGTCTCTGTCAAGCTCGTGTCCGAGACCGGCGTGGGCATTGTTGCGTCAGGTGTTGCCAAAGCAAAGGCCGACCACATCTTGATTTCTGGTCACGATGGTGGAACCGGTGCTTCTCGATGGACTGGTATCAAGTACGCCGGTCTTCCTTGGGAGCTGGGTCTTGCTGAGACCCACCAAACCCTTGTCCTGAACGACCTTAGAGGCCGTGTTGTGGTCCAGACTGATGGCCAGTTGCGGACAGGTCGCGATGTAGCCATCGCCTGTCTTCTGGGTGCCGAGGAATGGGGCTTCGCTACCACTCCCTTGATCGCCATGGGCTGCATCATGATGCGAAAGGTAAGCATATTTCAACCCATGTCGATGACAAACTAGAAAAGTTGCTAACCTGCTTCTCTAGTGCCATTTGAACACATGCCCTGTCGGCATCGCGACACAAGACCCTGAGCTTCGAAAGAAGTTCACGGGAACACCTGAGCATGTCATCAACTTCTTTTATTATGTTGCGAACGAGCTCCGCGCAATCATGGCGAAGCTTGGATTCCGGACAGTGAACGAAATGATCGGGTACGTGTCTATGAATTCATCACCTATCCTTGCCAACAATGTTGCTGACTTGCATGCATAGACATGTTGAGACCCTCAAGGTTCGCGATGATTTGAGGACCAATAAGACCGCCAACATCGACTTGTCCCTCATCCTCACTCCTGCCCACAAGCTCCGCCCAGGCGTCGCCACTTTCAACGTCCGCAAACAGGACCATCGCCTCTATGTTCGCCTTGACAACAAGCTGATCTCTGAAGCCGAGTTGACCCTCGACAAGGGCCTGCCCTCTCGCATCGAGTGCGACATCGTGAATACGGACCGCGCCATGGGTACCTCTCTGTCGTATCACATCTCAAAGCGCTATGGCGAGGCTGGTCTGCCGATGGACACTGTTCATGTCAACATCAAGGGATCTGCTGGTCAATCATTCGGTGCCTTCCTTGCCCCCGGTGTAACACTGGAGCTGGAGGGTGATTCTAATGACTACGTTGGCAAGGGCTTGTCTGGTGGTAGACTTATCATCTACCCGCCTCGCTCGGCCGTTTTCAAGGCCGAGGAAAATATTTTGATTGGCAATGTCTGCTTGTACGGCGCCACCAGTGGTACCTGCTTCTTCCGTGGCGTTGCTGCCGAGAGATTCGCTGTCCGCAACAGCGGCGCGACAGCTGTTATCGAGGGCATTGGTGACCATGGCTGCGAGTACATGACCGGTGGTCGTGTTGTCGTTCTCGGCAGCACGGGTCGCAACTTCGCGGCCGGCATGTCTGGTGGCATTGCCTACATCCTCGACGTCCACAAAGACTTCATGTCCAAGCTCAACACGGAGATGGTCGAGGCGAGTGGTCTTGAGGATCCTGAAGAGATTGCGTTCGTTCGCGGCCTCATCGAGGACCATCACCATTACACCGGCTCCGAGCTTGCGGCCCGCATCTTGGTCGATTTTAACCGTGCGCTTCCCCGATTCATCAAGGTCTTGCCCGTGGACTACAAGCGAGTCCTGCAAGAGGAAGCAGCCAAGGCGGCCGAAGCTAAGCGCGCTGAGTACAACCTTCCCATTGTATCTGGCGTTGGGTCGAAGGGCCATGCCAAGAAGGCCGACAAGCTCCAGGATATCGAGGAGAGCGTGGGTGACAATGCGGCCGACAAGAAGAAGGCCCTCGTTTTGGACAAGACCAAGGGCTTCATGAAGTACCAGAGACGTTCTGAAAAGTACCGAAACGCAAAGACCCGGACAAAGGACTGGGCAGAGCTTTCTCAGAGACTCGACGAAGACGAGCTCAAGTACCAGTCAGCCCGCTGCATGGACTGCGGTGTTCCGTTCTGCCAGTCTGACACTGGGTGTCCCATCTCCAACATCATTCCCAAATGGAATGAATTGGTGTTCCAGTACGTAACAATCCGCAGCCCACGCCATCTATTATTGCATTGTTGCTAACCAAGCATTTACAGGAATCAATGGCGCGATGCATTGGATCGCCTCATCATGACTAACAACTTCCCTGAATTCACTGGCCGCGTTTGCCCAGCTCCATGTGAAGGTGCTTGCGTTCTAGGGATCAATGAGGATCCCGTAGGCATCAAATCCATTGAGTGCGCCATCATTGATCGCGGATTCGAGCAGGGTTGGATGATCCCCACGCCTCCTGAGGTCCGCACAGGCAAGAAGATTGCAATCATTGGCTCTGGTCCCGCTGGCCTCGCGTGTGCCGATCAGCTCAACAAAGCTGGCCACAGTGTTACTGTCTACGAGCGAGCTGACCGTCTTGGCGGCCTGCTCATGTATGGTATTCCCAACATGAAGCTTGATAAGCGCATCGTCAAGCGGCGTACCGACTTCATGGCTGCCGAGGGCATCCAGTTCAAGACCGGCGTTGCAGTCGGCGAGGACATCCAGCTCGCGGATCTCAAGGCTCAGAATGACGCTGTGGTCATTGCCACCGGTGCCACCGTTGCTCGTGATCTCCCTATCAAGAACCGGAACCTAGAGGGTATTCACTACGCCATGGAGTTCCTGCACAAGAACACGAAGTCCTTGCTCGATTCTGAGCTTGCCGACGGTTCGTACATCTCCGCCAAGGACAAGCATGTTATTGTCATCGGCGGTGGTGATACTGGAAACGATTGCATTGGTACTTCCGTCCGTCACGGTGCCAAGTCTGTCGTCAACTTTGAACTGCTGCCCCAGCCACCACCGGAGCGTGCGCGAGACAACCCGTGGCCCCAGTGGCCCCGCATTTACCGAGTGGACTACGGCCACACAGAGGTGCGACAGCACACAGGCAAGGATCCCCGCGAGTACTCCATCATGTCGGAGGAGTTCGTCGACGATGGCGGTGGAAAGGTCAAGGGCATCAACACAGTCCGCGTCGAGTGGACAAAGTCCCCCAGTGGCGGCTGGGACATGAAGAAGGTTGATGGTTCTCAGCAATTCTTCCCGGCCGATCTTGTTCTTCTCTCCATGGGATTCCTGGGACCTGAGGGTCGTGTTCTTGGCGACGATATCGAGAAGGATGCCCGCAAGAATGTCAAGACTGCGCCCGGATCGTACGCCACCAACGTCGACGGCATCTTTGCTGCTGGTGATTGCCGTCGTGGACAATCGCTTATCGTTTGGTAAGCCATGATGTACCCTTTTGCCCTTTATTACTTACAGATGCTAACAATTGTTTTCAGGGGTATCAATGAGGGTCGCCAGGCTGCGCGCGAGGTCGATCTGTATCTTGAGCACAGCACCAACCTGCCCGTCACTGGAGGCATTGTCAGGCGAACTGCCCAAGAAGTTTTTGCTGCGAGTGCTGCTGCTTCAAGCTAGTCAACCATGCCGCACAAACAGTGACATTCAGAGATGGACATGAGTTATATTGGAGTGGAGGATTGGTTCAGAGCGCCCAGGTCGTCTTTCGTCTTTTTCTGATTTGATACCATAAAGCAAAAGCATCAGCAATTGTTCGGGTTTAACTTGGGTGCGCTCAGAATCTTGCTCTTGGTATCGGGATTTGGCATGCATCGGGCGAAAACGGGTGCAGGTTGAATTGCTTCTCCCACAGATGGGGTCGATTTCTGTTCACGTCTGAGCATGTTTTTGCCAATTGCCTAAGAATTTACTTATATACTAGGCCGCTTGTACATACGATTAACGAAGATCTTTCACTATAACTTCATACGTGCAATTCCTCTTGACTTTGCATTATTTAAACTGTACACCTCCACCAGAGAAATTCATGTTAACGAACAAGTGAGTTGGGGTTTCCTCAATGAGATGCTGCATCTGAATAGAACAAACAGTAAGCGTCGATGAACCTTCAAATAATCCCTCTCTTAGTAGTAAAACGGCTTATATAAGATTTATCCGTTTTTAATAACTTCGTAAGCTGAGTCAGATATCCCTCCGCAAACGTCCCTACTGTACATATTCCACTAACTATTATATCCCCAGTAATGGTGAGGACGTTTGAAGTTTCGACTGGTGTAACCCTAACCCTCCTACTGGAGACAAAGTTCTCCGATTTGAAGGACGTCACCATGGCATGAGGGGCAGTTTTCAGAACTACCCCGCCTACCAATGTGCTGCTGTGAGGCAGAGCTTTCAATTTTCTTCTCCCGCCCACTTCATCTCATTCTTTGGGCCAACCTTAACCCAACAGCAGACCGTCACATCCTCTCCGAACCAAGCTTCCGCATTTCTTAGGGTGTCGTGTGTGCTTTGCATGCATTTTGCGCTTTATCAGGCCCGATATTTGGTTCTAGCCCAAGCACGCTAGTAGTTTGCAGGTGTGTGCATTGATCGCCGGTGTCGACTCCTCTTTCTCCATCTGCAGCGGCACCAGCATCGTCTTTTTTCTCATCACGCGTCTCCTCTTTTCATCCCCCCCACCGTTCGTGCTGCTGCCTCAGCCCTGTACAGACAGTGTGTTGTACAGACAGATTGGCCCCCCCCCGTGGACATAGTCAAAAAAAAAGGAAAGGGAGCCCTTCGTTTTTCTTCAAATTAATTTTTTTGAAGCCTCGCTGGTGCGGCAAGTGCGGTCTGTCTCTGCAGATATCTTCTGCATCTGCATCAATCCCGGCCTGGTTCTCGGCCGCCACATCACGAACGCGCCGCATCTCAGCTCCTTCTGAACCAGCGGTCAAGTACGACATCGGCAATCAGGAGCAAAAAGAAAAAAAAAGAGCCGCGACAAGAAAGAAAAGGCGGACAAGAGAATCATACCACCAACACATAATCACCAAGCTCCTCACCACCCACCCACCTTGCTCGGCGGAATCTCGTCGTCACCTCGCCCTGTCTCCGCGGTGTGTGTCGTGTCGTTGTGTCGGTGTGCGTTGTGCGTTGCGCTTCTGCGGCCTAACCCGCGCCCAGCCAATCGTCACCGTCTTTTCCACCTTCTCATACCGCTTCATTCCCAAGGGGAAGAGGAAAAAATCCCTCCCCGCTGTGTTGCCCAGTTGGGCCTCAGTTTGAGTCAACGGCCAAGATCCGCCAGGTCTTGGGTTTCTTCACCTTACCCGACCGTCATCCTGCCCTCGCCTCCTGGCTACTTTCCTGCCTGCCTACCTGCCTGCCCGCCCTGCTTTGCCCTAACCTTCCCTTACCTACCTGACCTACCTCCCCCATACCCTGTCCTGTCCTGTCCTGTCTTACATGCTTCCCTGCCCCCTGTCAAACTGCGTCATGGCAACCGCAGCATCTTCAACGCCTTCCACTTCCTCCTCCCTGCCATCCTCATCAGCGGCTCGAGCCGTGGCCAGTCTAGCCGCCGCCGCCGCCGCTTCAGACCACAGCATAGCAGAGGCAGAGGCGGAAGCAGAGGCCTATGAAAAGACACACGTCCATGGCGTGTACGAAGCCATCGCCCCGCACTTCTCGGCTACGCGCTACAAACCGTGGCCAGCCGTCGCCGATTTCTTGCACGCCCAGCCCCCAGGGGCCATAGGGCTCGATGTGGGCTGCGGCAACGGCAAATACCTGGGGGTTAACCCGAACGTTTTCATGCTTGGCTCTGACCGCAGCTCTGCCCTTGTCGGGCTGGCAAAAGCTCGTGTGCAGTCTTTGCAAGGGGGAAGGGACGGATCGGGACCAGAAGTAGCGCCAGCAGGAGGAACAGGGGTAGCCGACGCCGCCTCCTCGGGCAAGAGCAAGAACAAGAACAAGAACAAAGGGCAAGCATCGGTAGGTGGTGAGGCGACAACAGACGTCACTCCTACCACTACCAGGCCTGACAGCGGGGCGGCCATAGGCAACGACGTTCTCGTGGCCGATGGGCTTTCGCTCCCCTTCCGCGACTGCAGTGTTGATTTTGCCATCTGCGTGGCCGTCATCCACCACCTGTCTACGCGAGCGAGGCGGCAAGATGCTATCCGAAAGCTGTTGAAATGTGTCAGGGGGTCGGAAGCAAAAGCCGGATCGGGTAAGGTACTGGTGTATGTCTGGGCGCTCGAGCAAGGCAACAGCCGGCGCGGATGGGACGAAGGCGGGGAGCAGGATCTACTAGTGCCTTGGGTCTTGAAAAGCCCGAAACCACAGCAGCCAAAGCAGCCGAAGAAGCAGCGGAAGAAGACTCACAAGGAGGAAGTGGTCCAGGGTCACAACGACCAAGACGCCGCAATTGCTGCTGCTGCTGATGCCAATAAGAGCGGTGAGCATTCTCCCATCCCAACACCCACACCAGCGATATCAACAGGGGAGGGGGGTGTTATTGCTGGCGGCGGCGATGCGAATGGCAGTTGTGGTGGTGATGACCACACCGACTCCGTCTTCGAGCGCTACTACCATCTCTATCGCAAAGGTGAGCTGGAAGAGGATGTGCTAGCGGCTGGAGGCGCAGTCCTTGCCAGCGGCTATGAGAGAGACAACTGGTGGACCGTGGCCGCCAATGAGCCCTCCCCGTCAGGGCCGGCGTGATATTTGTCCAACAATATTTCTTGTACGAGGCTGGCAATCGGCTCCCAGTGGCCGCAACTGACCGCGCGAAATAAATAAACCCAAACAATAAAAGTTCCCCCCTGTAACACCTGAATCACTTCTTGTATCATTCCACTAGCGCGCGTGTGGCTTGATTTCGGGATGTTTTTTTGGCCCCCCTTTTTGATGGACAACGGCCTGTCTAACTTTTGTTTGGTCCCCTAAAAAAAAGGCCATCCAGTAAGCAACCTCTTTCCTCTTTCGGCCGTGTATCATTCATGGGTAGATGGCATTTGGTGCTGTGATATTTGTATCATATGACAAGTCAAGTTTCGCTTCTTTCTCTCGGGGATCCTCTACCTATTATTGACTATTGTCTTTCAAATAAGGATCACCGCCGTCGATCTTTCACCACTTTCTTCTTTTCAATCCAACATAACTGGTGGAAAACAAACCAGAATACGAGAAGAAGATGGTGGGAAACATGGGATACCAAGCTGGTAGGGACATGAAGGAAAAAAAGCCGCAAAAGAAATAAACAAGGAAGAATTTAGAAAACCAAAATACGTACTCCGCGGACTCCTCTCTCTCTCTCTTTTTTTTCTTTTTCTCCTCCCATCCCACATTCCCAAGTTTCACAACCAAACGAACTCCTCTCCTTAGTCTAGTTGACGCCCGCCCGCCCGCACGCCTTTCCCTCCTTCCCTTTTCTTTGCTTTTGTCCAGAGCTGTATGTATTGTAGTCCAAACTAGTCCACAACCAAAACCAAACTAAACCAAACCGTCCCCCCCCTTCTTTCTTCTTCTTCTAGCTCCTTCTCACTGTGCGTCTATCCTCACATCCCATCCCATTTCCCATTTGAGCCATTACTTACGTCTACCTCCGAGACAAGTTCCAATGTAACGATTTTTTCTTCGTCGTTAGCATAAAGAGCGGTGGCAGAAAGCACAGTAGTAGAAAGATCAAATAATTGGACTGAAAATCGCGGTAAGATGAACTAAGGAAAAGTGGGGCGTGCGAACTGTGTGGTGTGTGGTGTGTGTGGGATGGTTCGTTAAAATCGTGTGGTTCACAAGAATAAAAGCCGCTAACCAGTCAAGCCAAGGGGGAAATATCGCAAGCAAGTTTGAAAGCATGGACTGGAAACAGCCTTGGAACATAGGTACGAGAATAGATGTAAGACACAAACAAGCAAAAAAAAAACCCAATCCCTGTCCGAGCAATCGAGAGAGGTTGTAATATCAATTCCAAAGTATCCATGATCGAAAGAAATGAAGGAAACAGACTGAACGAAGCAAGTAGAGAGAAAAAAGGAACAAAAAAAGAAGTTTACATGATGTTGAAGGGTCGTTGGTTTGGTCATGGATCATATCGTAGTCATAGTAGTAGTAGTAGTCGTGGCATGAAAAACCAACCAGAAAAAAGAAAGGGGATATCCCACCGCCATGCAAAACAAAAGACCAAAGAAAAGCAAACTTGGGCGAGAAGAGGAAAGCGCACATCAACAGTGACGATGTGTTGATCCCTAATAGGACAGATGAGTCCTCCTCATACCTCCCCCTTTTTTTTTTCTCCTCGACTCCTCCGCCTGACCTCCATTTGCCATGTACCCCCCCTCCCAAAAAACAAAGCTCCAAAGGTTTTTATTCATATACACCACGCCAGCCGCCTCGCGTCAAAACAAACTCTTTGCAAGTGGTAGTAGATGTATGAGTAGTAGTCTTCTCTGGTTTCCCTCCTCTCGCGAGCGCCAGTATCCAAAGAACGAAGAAGGTGACCTCCGTTGTTGCTGATGATGATGATGTGGTTTTGTATTGTGTTTGGTGGAAGATGTGAAACAGTGAAATGGAAAGATTGGAAGACCCTATTAAATCCTTGCAGACTCCATTAGTTCCTTGGATAGAGTCTGCTTCGCGCCCATTCTGACTCTTTCTCGGCCGTCAACAAGACTTTAATTTGTAGATCAATAGGAGTGGTCGTGTCGCTGTCCACGCCGTGACAGTCCCGCAGGAGGTGGGGGAGGCGGAGGAGGATCGCCTTCGTCTTGGCGCGGGTGGAGGTGTCGTCGCCGGCTCGTCTCGCGGATTCCTACGTCGGGACTGGCTCGTCGTTTAGCTACTCCAAGTTGCTCTATAGGCGGATAGCCTGAAAACGAGGGTAGAAATGGACTCGGGCTGGCTGTCGCGCTGTGGACGGGGCTTTGACTAGGAACTCCAATCGAATAGGCAGGTGTACTGTAGGGGCTAATCCCCGTGGTCAGCTCGGCAACGCTCGGGAGCATGCCGCCGCGGCCCCCATGACCAATGTTCGATGTTTGAATAGGTGCAAGGCCAAAGCCGGGACCTAGCGGTCCGTATACATAGTCGCCCTGGTCGGGGATGCCGTAGGGAGGCCGAGATGGTATGCTTTCACGTCGGGCTGCCAGAGGTCGTCCACCTGCCATAGGGGGAGGTATGAGAGGCGTGCCAGGTCCACGGCCGTAGCGAGGCGAGGGCATCCCTAACATGTCTCGTGGGAGGCTTCCTTGAGACTGTGAATGTCCGTGCCCTCTCGAAGGCGAGGACCGCTGGCCACCCTGTGGGTCGTTCGGAGTCATGTTCAACGCGAACGGAATCACTCCCGCGCGTCTGGCCATCTCGTTCTCGCCCAACTGCCAATGCATCGCCTCCGCCGCTCGCCAAGGAACTTGCATCTCTTCGGCCACTTTGGCCCACATTTCGGGTTTGAACCTGGAAGGTTGTTAGTAAAGTGTTTCACGACGAACTTTCTCCGAAGCTTAGAGAACGCCAAGGCTGTGTTGTCTTGCCCTGCAAGAAAAAGAAAAATACAGTGAAATGGGAGTTTGCTTACCTCTCGTAGAGTCGAGCTAGCTTGTTTTTTCGCTCCTCGTCCCATTCACTGCGTCTCTCGAGGTAGTTCTGGTAGTGAAGACGACAGCTAATCGAACTCCGGCCCGGCAGCCGCTTGGAAATATCGTCCCATTTCATCCCGCTACCCCGGAGCTCGATGATCAAGGCATCCTCTTCGGGCGACCACTTGCTTTGCTTCTTCGCTGGCGACTCGGAAGTGTGTGGCGGCATACTGCGCTTCCCACTGCCACTCCCTGGACGTGATGCCGGCGCTGCTCCTACTCCGTGACCAAATCCAGTTCCTGTGTGAACACCGTACCCCCCAACTCCAGCTCTACCAGCAGCACTCGGAGACGGTACACTCGGTGCTACGGCGAACGACGCCGGCAGGGGGCCACTTGGGGGACTTGTTGCCGCCGAGAAGGGTGGGACGGAGGCGGATGAAAGCTGCTGAGTAGGAGACACGGAGGACTCATTTGAGTCGGAGCCCTTGAGGAGTGAGGCGATATCCACGATGACGGTATCTCGCCGGGCTTTGCCTAGGAAGGCAGCTTGTTCATGGGCGCCGGATCTGCGCGCCTTCGACTCGATTCGCCTTTTAGAGAATGCTGTGCCCGCTGCCCGAGGGGACCAGACTTGAGAATCCCTCTCGAGCCAAACAGAAACCGGTGGTACGGCTTCGTGATCAACCCTCGTGGTCTCCCAACCCCCCTTCTGCAAGACACTGCTCGCCAGGGCAGCGAAGTGTTTGAAGAGTCGTAAGGGGGAAAGTAACAGACGTCAACAAGTAGGAATAAATGGTTGGTGTCTGCGTGCGAGTTTTATCAAAGTTCAGTCGGCTGAGGAAGGCGAGGAGAAAGGAAGGGCTGCTTGAAGTAAGGTTGAGATCAAAGAAGACTATTAGGAGTCTTGGAAGGTCGTGTGGCGTGAAGAAGGTAAAAGGGGGAAGCTTTCCACCGAGCGAGAGACGGAACCTTTCAGACGGGCTGCTGAGGAGGGTAGCAGGTAGCTTTCAACAAGTAGGCGTGGCTCGCGTTTTGAAGGCAGGACATTAACATGATTGGGCCTCCTCCAAGCACCCGCCCACCAATGAACGGGGATGAGCCGAGCTGGTGAGGGCAGACAAGGAAAAAGGGGAGGGTCCACGGATGGATACGCCGGTCAAACTAGTTTGCTAAAGTGCCTGGAGAGAAGAAAGAGCGACTTTTCCATAGTTATCGTCTCCCCAGCGGCAACAGGACGGAGACAAGGTGCAGGGAAGTTGCTAGATAGGCTCCGGGAAGACGCGCTGCTGCAGATTGACGATGATGGGATGGGGAAAAGGAACAGAAAATTCTTCGATGACGGTGTCCCTCCAGGTAGTGTACTGAGGTCGGTGGGGGACAGAACCAGGGTCCGGGTCATAGGAGAACCGATACAGCCAGGACAAGGACGGCTTTAAACATGGGATGCTAAGAACAGAACGGCAACCACCCATCAGTCAGTCGTGTTGATGGGCAAGCCCAGAAGATGGAGACCAAAAAAACAGGGAGGGGTGTGGTAGGGGCGTGTGGGCGTGTAGGAGCAAAAATGTGGAGTCGAAGAAACAGAACAAGGGATGTACGAGGTCGGTCAGGGCACTCGGATGTCATGGTATTGGGGGAGGGGGAAGTTCTGCATAGGGCCTGGGCAGGCACTGGGCAAGGCCCAGTCAGGGTCTTTCTTGTCAAGTACGCACATGTACAGTACTCCATGCCTGCCAAACGGCGGCCCTGTGCAGTACACATGCCTGTCAGATATATCGGCCGCTCGAGGAGGTACCGCCGTGCCCTGGGGACGGGGCGAAGTGACATCGGTTGGGTCTAAGAGGTCCACCATGGCTGCGATATATCAACAGCCGGCACTAGGACCAGTTTGGCATGTCGGGCAGAGTTCGTCAAGACGACGGAGAGAAAATCAAGGTGAGGTCCCCATTCTACCCGCCTGTTCAGCTGTCACGGCCGAATGGCAGGCCACCAATCGAGGAGACCTGGCTGGCGAAAAGCATGAGCCGGAGCACACGCCCCTTCCGCGCGAGGGGAAGGCGAGGAGAGTAATAGACCCCAATTGTACCCAATTGACTCTCTACCGAGGAGACTCTTGGCCGCAGAGGGGTGATTGAAGGCGAGAGAGTGGAAATCCATCACCGAGTATACGAATTGAAGTTGGCACACTGCACGAGATGTCGACCAGGGCCTTATGGCATGGCCACGAAGCCATGCATGACCTTTTGCAGACTCAGGCCACACTATCCCCCATCGTACCTGTCTGGTTAGCAGCGCTAAGTCCGATAAAACGGCATATTAATGGCGCAAGTATCTTAATGTGTGCGGAAAGTAAAGGAGATCGTTGAGCCCTGCAGACAGTGGTGAAGGGGGGGGGGGGGGGGGGAAACGTCTAAAGAGGGCGGGCCAACGTGAGTGGTCGGGTTGAAACTCGGTAAGAAATATCCAACAAGTTGGGCTCGACCGGTCCTGTTCTTATTAGCGGTGTTTCTTTTTTACTTGCTTTTCCTATAATTTTTGTTTCCTTCTTTTTGTCACCGGCCGTTGAATAATGCTACTGGTTTGCTGGCAGCACACCAACCGTCGCACGATCTCGCGGCGAACGGAGAATTTATGGTAGGAGGAACTGGAGGTATGTGCAACCAGGAGCGAGGCGTCAGCCAAGTCTCGGTACATCTGTCTGTCTGCATCAAACCCCCAGCTTTCACAAATCACCCATGCCCGGCAAGGCAAAAACAGGAACAGGCACAGGAACGGAAACAGAAACAGAACTCTTCCTCTAGATGATGAAGAAGAAGGCAAGGCAGGCAAAGAAAAAAGCTAGGCGGATGGATGGTCCCAGTTCTAGTGGGCTGTTCCAGCCGCCAAAGGTGCATGGGCGTGGAGAGCTTGAAACTGGCTTGCCAAATGCCCTGGAGCTTAATCGGAGCCCCAGATGGTGGGCGTGTGTGAGTGTGAGTGTGAGAGCAACTGTGTGAGGTGCAAGGTGGATTCGCGAACGGTCAAGGGGACCTAGCGAGTGGATCACGATCCCCGATTTGAGATTTCTCTCCTGCTCGTCCCCCAGCCTTGACCCCTCTCCCATCCACGGTGGTGTTTGCGGGCTCGGCGGTCAGTTTGGTTTGGATGTGCCCGCTAACACTCTCTCATGTGCGCTTGGCTTTGGTTATAGCCGGGCAATCCAAAGTTTGGTCCAGTCCACAAAGTGCGGAGCCCCAGACTTGGACCAGCCCATCTCATCTGGCATCGTGCATCAGAGCGAGTTCAGATCTGCCCGGCGACAATGCTACAAGGTTGATGGAGGAGCCCCAGGCCCCAACCCCCAGGGATCCCGTCCAAGGAAGCCGCTAGGCGCACGGAGAGGAGTCGCAAACAATAAAAAGGGAGCGGGACGCAGGCTCGCTTCCATCCGCCCTCAACCCAAAGACAGCCGCCGTCCGGCTCCCGTCTGTGGCCCCGGGTTTGCGGGTTGCACATGGGCGTTGCTGAGACCCAAGAAACTGTGCGGTCAATGTGATATCAGCCGCTCTGGGAAGCGCGGCCAGCCCAGACTGTGGTAACGGCACGGGCGCCGCTGATCGTTCTTCTGGGGATTCTGGCTTTATTCCCATCCTCTGTGCGCCATAATGGACAGGCTCAAGACTGCGTCTGTTCTCTCCTCGGATCCAGGCCGACCCCGGCGCTGATGCAACGTGGATTGTGAGATTTTAAGAGGCCGGAGCATTTGCCTGCATGGATTGTGTGAGAGCATTGAGACCCCCTACTAGCACCACGTTGACCGAACTTGGCCAAACCGTCGCAACTGACCAAAACGAGACAAGGACAGCAGGGGCTCTTGTGGTGTTGTGCGAATAACTGTCACCAGAAAGAGGATGAGTGGCAGCCCAGCGCGTGCGTGCGTCGTGCGCTGCGTGCGAGGGCCGTGAGCAAGCCCTGCCCTGTCTGTCATGCCCTGTCTGGCTGTCCTCCAACATGCTCATGTCCGCCCGAACCCAGCGTCAAAGGAAAAAGCCAAACAGACAGCCTGCATGCTCGGCGTCTGTGCGTTTCGGAACTTGTCGCTCGCCCAGCCCACATCACACAGTCTTTGTCAGATGCGGCTGGCCCCCAGCCTGGATCTGGACTGGATGTCGTTTGGCGGGGCAGGCAGTCTCAGTCAACCAAACAATAGTCAACAATAGATTGTCAGGCCTGAGTGAAAGCCGTCAATGAGCTCCTGCACTGGAAACGACCATGGCAGCAGCAGGCAACTCCCATCTTTACTGTCAATGCCAGCGACAGCCCCAGAACCAGCAATCCCCAATTTGCCCGACCATCGTGCTTCCATGTTTTGAAGAAAAAAAACTAAGGTTGCAAAGAGCCAACGAACTGGCGGTCAACTCTGTACTGTCCCTCCCCCCCACCGGGATCAGGGTTACTACGGAATAGCAGGACCGGCAAGGCGATCATGAATCGCGTTTCCCCTCTTGGGCTTATTCTCTCTCAGACCTCTATAGGCTGGCCACTCTCGATGTGGAATCGTAAGCTCGGCAGGTGCACGTTCACTGCCGGCTGCGACTCATCTCCAGCGCCCCTTCCAGTCCTTGAACCGTGATTCACCTCAAGTGAAGGGTAAATGCTGGCTGCGTCGAAATGTCTCTCTTTCTCTTCCTTCCTCGTGTTCGACTTCTCCGTTCTCGGCCTGAACTTGTCGATCGTCCCTTGTTCTAGGTGAGGAGCAATGTCTGGAAGCCCAACAATATAGCATACACAACAGACAGCATCGCGTCGGAGCTGAGTTGTTACGACTCAGCCACGTCCATGTGCAACCAATCTTGCCTCCTGCCTCCTGCCCAATACCCATAGCACGAAGTCAACTGCGCTTTAGTTCTAGAGAATCTGGCCACGCCCATCAACAGCTGGATCCTGCCCCATCGTGGCGAGCCTGGGTAGTAGACTTAGATTCTGCACCCTCCCAATTCTTCCGACCACGATTCAGGATCGCGGATAGGTGGATCCAGACGCCCGCATACCCGCATTCGGTGTGTGTCGTGAGGCGGCTGGCGGACAGGGGCGATCCTTTTTGAAGTCAAAGATGGAAGCGTGGAGAAGAACGGGCAAGATCCAAGTCGATGTGGTTGTCAAACCGACGGGCGTGTGACAGCACTGGGGCGAGGCAGCGAACGGTCAGGGCAGTTGGGGGAAACAGGATGTGGGATGACGGCAGATCACTGTCGGCTTGTTTCGCTGTTGCTGCCCGAACAAAGCAATAGATGGTTTCCCAATGCTTCCTTTTGCTAGCACACAATCAATCAACACTATCTAGCCAATGCCCTTGTCGACGATATTACTCTGAGGGTTACATATAAACCGTTTGCGTCGCGGTGTCAGCAGCCGGCCGATCTTGAAGCATGGACCTCTCTAGACGTGCGTCTGTTTCGCCAGTTGGGTATATCAAACCGTCGCTAAGACTAAGTCAAGTGAGATGAACTGCATGTGTGTAGTCGTTTTTCGACTTCGCTGCTAAGGTCCATTTGGACCTATGAGAAGGGCTTCAAGCCGGGTGGTCATCGCTAGCTCCTTTGGTCTTGTCTTCACGGTCCCTGAGGCCAATGGACAGTGGCACGAGCCCGGCTGGCAGGGCAAGGGGGGCCATTCAGGGCCACGCGAGCAGAACAATTGCTTTCTCAGCTGTTGTGTGTGAATTTGTTGGCCTTGCATACATGGCTTGGCATGGCCGCCGCATCCGTGATCTTTCCGGTATGCCTGTCTGCGCTGGCTGCCGCATGCACGTATTCTCTTGGTCCCCTGAAAACGAGGATTTGTCAGGCGACGATAACCCTCACCGACGTCATGGACACTTCCGTTGGCAGACAACAAGAGCCACACTGTCTGGCCTCCTGCCGCAGAAAGGCCGGCGGCAGGCATTGATCCATTGGTCGGTCGACTGGAGATGCCAACGAACAGCAAACGGCAACGGAGTCGATGTTAGCCCAAAGCGCCTCATTCTGCGCGGCATGCACCCCACGGTCCACCATGGCTGATATGATAGACTCACTCCCCGGTGGCTGGTGTGAGGAAACCCGGTCAGCATGACGACTTGCCGTGTAGCCCCCGTGTGGAAACGGATTTCGACAGTCGAGATTGTCGGGCAAAACCCAACGTGGCGGTGAACGGCACAGGAACAGATCTTGGGTAGCAAACATGCATATCATATGTCGCCCGACAGAGTCGAGACCATATCCTTGTCATTATTTGCGTGACAACACAACACAACACATATCGGCAGCCCTGGGTTGATGGTGAATGAGTAGTGTAACGCGACGGTGAGAGAGAGGGCGACCCTGTACTTTTCTGTAGCGCTCGCTCGCTGAAGAGACCAAAAGCTGCCACGGCAGGCTAGACTTGGGTGTAGGCATACGGTGCAAAGCAGCCTCGACAGGCCAGTTGGACAGACCGCCAGAATGCGTGGACAGCAAGGACAAGGCCAGAAAGAAGGCGTGAATGGCGAAGGAAGGAATATCATGAACAAGGAGGTGCAAGTCGCAGCAACGAGCCTTTCGGGCGGCTGCTGCAGCCTCACGAGTGATTGTTACGAGGGGTGGCGTCGCCCAATGAGGAAGTCGGCAAGAAAAAAAGAAGCGGCAAAAGAAGAATGACTTGTCAGCTTTCTGCAGCGGACCTTCAATGTGTTTCACCTATCGTCCATCCGTTTGCACAGAGACAGAGGCTGACCCTGGGCGCCGAATGGTCCATCGTGGTTCGTGGATTCGGGCATCGACATGCCATCGCCGTTCCAAACAAGGGTGCTAAGGGTGCGTCTCCAATGTTCCGTGCCGCGTTGCGTAGGACAAGGTTGTGATTCCAATTGAGGGTGCATCACGGCAGAGCTGGCTGGAGGAGGAGCGCGGCCAATGGATTCTCTCCGAGGCGTTTGACCTTCAGCTTCCCGCGAAATCTGATGTTTGACGGCATTCGATGGCGTGGTGGTGCCTGCGCTGGTGTGTGTTCCAACGACATGGTTCCTTGCTGCTGCTGGGGAAAGGAGGGGGGGGGGGTTGCAAACGGACACGATCCCGAGAGATAGCTCTCAGCCCAGCCCAGTCGGGAGCTCGACAATGGATGCCTTCGGCTCGGGTTTTGTTCCGAACCTGCACGTTAGGATTTTGATTGCATGTACGGACATAGTTACCTTGATTTGTACATTTATGTACTGACACCGCCGCATCACAGATGACTGCACAGCCGATTTTGCTCCGGGGTTTGTTCAGCTCTGCCAGGGCCCAACGCCTGGCGCGGCCTTGATTTTTTTGGGTTGGTGTGGTTAGACGAGCTGGACATTGTTGGAGTTGGCGAGAAGGAGAAGCGAGAAAGATGGTGTAAGGAATTCGCCATTCGTCATCTCTTGGCGGTGGTGCCTGCCTCGCTTGAATCTGGAAGTGAATCTGGAGTCACTGAAAATGGTTTGTCTGCTTCTCACATTAAGAGGAAGAGCAAACATCCCAATAGGATGGATGGATGGATGGATGATGGGGTTGTTTAACTGCTAAATGGCAAGGGCTCCCCAAGTGTGGCTTGGCGCATAATCTTTCGTGGCTGATGCTGTGGCTGGGAATAGCCTCATTTCTTGCCAATTCTGGTTGACTCACGGACCCACCCCATTACAACTAACCATTGCTACAGCAGCAAGTGCACAACTTTGCACTGAACTCGCTCATCAACGACCTGGTCACAACCTGAACCGATTTCTGATCCCACACCAAACGCTTAGTGTTTATCTGCCGTTTTGGAGTGATTTGAGTTTATTCCTTCCCACCAACTTAGTCCGTATTTGCGTAGTCAATTCGACGTCAACTCCGTCCATTCGATACCTCCACACCCATCATGGCGGACGTTCCCCTTTATGTCGTATCCGAGTATTCTTCGGCCGAGCGACGGATCACTCCGTCATGGACTATCTGGCAGCTGAAGACTAAGATGGAATCTATCACTGGCATTCCTCCTTCTTGCCAGCGCGTCTTCCTCAAGACTTCGACTAACCAGAACATCCCAATCGAAGCCCAAGATGAAGAGGCCGTTTATTTGCAGAACTTCCCTCTCTCGCCGTATGCTGAACTGCATGTAAGTTGCACGACTTTTCATCTATCACTAACGTACTCCCCCCTCTGGGGAATTCGTGCTGCAGGTGCCACTTGAGTGCAAGTTGCACAAACGGGTGGCACAATCTCTCGTCAGCTCCTACTTTGTGCTTGTCTTCACAGCGACGAGGCACAACATTGCATCAGGGGAGACGCGATCCTTCGGTTATCTCTAATTCAACCATGCAAGCATGCCTGTCCCGAAGCCCGATCTCAGATATCATGGGTCATGTAAAGTGTGGTATCACAAACAACAGCACTTTGTCCAAGACCAAAAATAGTCTGCTGGCCCGGAAACTTTTTCTATTTTCACAACATGCTTCAACTGGTTCTTGAAATTTTTGTGACGCATGTCACACGATGCCCCCCACGCATGGAACGAAGAGACTGGCGAACTGACTGGTCTGACAGATCGTAGACACTCGACCAGCATCCGTGAAGCCAAACTTCTCAAGTACCGCTGGCGTTGACAAATTCGTTCTTCCAGTGGATGAATACGCCAAAAAAACCGACTCGGTTCTCGCGTGGAAGAAGGACCAGAAGCTAGGGCGTTTTGATCCCAACGCCCCTAGTCATGAGCAAGCCAAAATCGCGGCCAACGCTCAAGAGATCGAGGCCCGCGGTATTGTTGTCGGCAAGCGCTGCAGAGTCGGTGGTAATGACACCAGAAGAGGCGAGATCAAGTATGTGGGCGAAGTCAAGGAAATCCCCGGCAGCGTCGGCGCTTGGGTTGGCGTTGAGCTGGACGAACCAGTGGGTAAGAATGACGGAAGCATTGGAGGAACGCGATATTGGGGTGAAGGTTCGGAAGTCAAACGAGGCGTTTTCGTCAGGCCTGAACGGGTGGAGGTTGGTGACTGGCCTGTCATGGATGATCTTGAGGACATGGAGGAGATCTGAGTTTGCGATCTCGGCCAATTGGCATTGGGATCTTAAATGGTATTAGGGAATATGTCCATGCCATTGTCCCCCCCCCTCCCCCGATGCCTTTCAAAACCATCTTTTTGGCCTCTGTGTTCGTACATCTCGCGACTTTGCTACATATTTATAAGAATCTCTACCCAAGGCCAACATGTAAACAATGCTTCCTTGCAAATAAGTCTGAGGATGCAGAGCCAACGAAAGCCTGGTAGGCGAAACGTTCTCGGATTGCGATGCAACAATTAGTTATTCAAGACAATGATGTGCTTTCCGGATTAGAGTTTCTTCCATCCTTTCCCATCTTGTAGATAACAAGTATCAGGAGACAGCCCTTGGAGTGGGAACTCTAGGCTTCCACGTCTGATGTCTAAATACTTGTGAGTGTGAATCGAAACCTAATATATCTGCCAGATACGAACGACTGTGACTGATGACATCCGTATCTTGAAATCTAAGGATCGTTTATTGAGTAACAAATACACCTTTGAATAACATTTAGGTCTAACTTCTTCCTGGGTACGGCTCGTGAGGTCAGAAGCGTGAGCGGATTAATACTTGTCGTCATTCCCACATTAAAGTCAATTGACAGTCCATCCCGAGTAGGCTTCTGTCATATAATCGAGCGTTATAAAGTATCAGATACCTTTAGCCATCCCCATCCCGAGTTTCTCTCGATTGTATTAGCGAATCTTTATTTCCCGGCGAAGGTGCCGTTCAGGGTTTCCGGGACCCTTTTCCGGTGAACATACTCTGCACCGCACAGAGCACCCCACAGCTGCTCAGTGATCATGAGATCTTGAGCAAGCATCCATGGACCGAGCCGCTGGCAATGTTTCTATAAACATGCAGTGATGCAACGTGATGGGCCATACCTTTGGCTAGCCGTTTAACTGTGCTCGACCGAGGAGGAAACATCCTGCGGAAACATAACGCCAAAGCAGGCATACATATATCTATTCACAGACCAGCATTGATCTACACAAGATATTAGCATCGCTAGCTTGCATTTAGCCGCATCGTAGTGAATGCTTCATTACAAGGGGCGACCACAAACTTGTAACGCTCCGCGTGTCTGCGTGGCTTCGCACGGTCCCTGTAAGGTTGCATTGGAGGCGATGATAATGAGGACATATGCATGTCCGGACGCATGTCATAGGAAAGCAGATGAACAAGCGGTCTCGAGACAGCTCAGAGCAGCGTAGGTATCCGTAGTTAATGCCGATATAAACCTTCGTTCCCCTGAAGGTTCAGAGAGTGCGCTTCCTGGAATATGCAAGACTTTGGTGTTCCTTCGAACGAACGCCTACATACCCTCTAAGAGGAGAACCTACGCAGACAACTCCTGCGACGCAATGCTGTACTGTAGTACGTGTGCGCATGAGCTTCTGCTGCGGAGCACGCCCAGTTACCCACTGTCAGCAGAATCCATGAGAGTGTTTAGTATCTGAGACTGAACACAGTCGATCGTCACGTCAGGGAGACAATGCAAACTGCAGAACACCCCTAGGAGCCGAGAAATATTCCGATCCCAGTTGCGATGCATCCCGGGCGGGCGTCAAAACAATGTTTTGTTGAAATCAACTGTTGATCTTGATTCGCCTTCAGCTCGCTTCGATTTGAAGCTGTCGTTGGCATACACGATGCCGCTGGTGCGGACGCTCTAGCCAAGGATCGCGACACACACAAGGCGAACCAGGAAACAGGAAGGGTTCGAGGATGGTGGACCTCCGCTCTTCACATATGGACTTGGAACTTGGCGCTTCGTGGTGACGAGAATGCAGATATGATCGCATCGACGGATACGGATCTGTACGCAAAACCCGGAATGTGAACGCCATCGGTGTTGATGATCTATCGATTTTAAAAAGAAACGCCAGAATCGATCATGCGAAAAAGCTACTTACTGCCAAGCACCTGTCAAGCAGTACAAAAGGGGCAGGAGCATTTTCCATAGCACGACAGCGACGAAACGCTTCCAGGTTTGCCTCCCCCGCAGCGCCCCCTGCCCATACAGTCTGACGCTCCCCCTCCGTCCGCCGGGGGTAAAAGTGCCGACGTTTGCGCAAGGAATGCAACACAATGATCGCTGGAGAGCCCCCATGCATGAGCTGTAACTCCACAAAGCGTTACCGCTCAGGGCAATCGCGTCCTGGAGGGTCGTGGTTGCTTTAAGCAAACAACGGCGCTAAAACAGTTCCAAAACGTCTCTCACAGATCCACCCTCCCCGTTCCATGCCCATGCAACATGAGGAGAGACCTGCAACCGTTATTGCCCTTTGACGCAAAGACAGGCGTCCCAATGCCTCAGCCTTCCTACCCTTGCCTACCTACCTCGAAATGTGAATCTCGTCAGTTGAGGGCGAGGCTGCAGCCCGCCCTATCAGCTGTCGCGATGACAGGTCTTGCCTCGTGGCCCGCCAATCCCATCGATTATCAGATGCTTGGCTGAGGCCCGCCCGCCGTCTTATGTTCAGACCCCTTGAGATGCTCAGATACCTTGACTTTCGCAGGGCGTGTCTGCCGGATCGTCTGTACCCGGCTACCACTGGCATCCCCGCCCTCGTCCCATGCTCGCCACATCCGTTTCCGAGCTGGCCAAGCCTCTTTGTGGTGGTCTTGGAGACATCTTGACACAGGGCACCCACTGACAGCGCTTCCTGCCATTGCTCCACCCCTCGTCTTAGCATACCGTTCTCGACGATCAAGGGCCCAAGAAACCAAGGCACCGAAGCCTAAGCCATGCTGCCATAGCCATGTTTTGTCAGCCATCGGCAGTGTGAGAGATGTGACGGCCCCGGTCCGCCAAACATCCACATCCCACACCTTCCGGCCATTTTCTCTTTTCCCTTGCTCCTT
The DNA here is from genome assembly GCA_033439775.1 of Podospora didyma. Classification (NCBI taxonomy): domain Eukaryota; kingdom Fungi; phylum Ascomycota; class Sordariomycetes; order Sordariales; family Podosporaceae; genus Podospora; species Podospora didyma. The sequence goes on from JAULSW010000003.1 coordinate 4,131,331, forward strand.
TCTTTCCCTTACATCCCGCCGGCCCTCCCGTCCGAATCGAACTTGAATCGAATCGCCGTTGGAGGCTGCTCAAACATCCCACTTCCATTCTAGCCAGAGCGACGTCGACCGTCGCCGGCTGATGGGAAGATGGCTTCGCTCTTTTGGCTTCTCGTCGCCGCCCTCTCTGTCCTCTCCAATGCGGCCGTGACCATCTTTCCGCAAAAAGAGGCTCCAGCTTGGATGATGAAGTTCCAGATGGTCCTTTCGCTCGCAGCTGCCGACGGCGAGGCTAACCCCTTATCTTTCTCGGTATATCCGTTGACCCAAAGCGTGGGATTGAATGGGTCGGACCCGGAGAAAAACGTGAGATTATAGATTGTGCTCGCAATGCACTCGCAAAGTTAAGTACGAGATTTTGCTAACGCATCCCCAGGCGATTTCTATTCGTGGCGCCATGATCAAGGCCGAGCCAGTCAATTTCGATCGCCTGAATAATTCGGACTCGATCGCCTATCTCTGCTGCGATCCATCCAATTCGTCAGACACGATGAACGATATGATGACTATCAAGTCGGCTGCTATTTTGCTTTACAGCATGTCGGGTGATTGCTGTGGTCTTGAAGGCTCAGATTTCCCGTATAAGTCCATTTTCACCATGGCGAATTCTGAAGAAGCTATTGCGGCTCTGAAAGTGAACGACGATGCGAAGGGCAGCCCATTACGGGCGACAATTGCCGGGAACGCCACTGATGCCAAACCGGTGGAGGAAACCCAGTCTGGAAACAACTCGGCCGTTGCCATGAGCATACTCTACAGTATCACAGGCCTCATAACCCTACTGTTTCTGGCTATCATTGGGACTGGCGCAATCCGGGCCCATCGGTACCCCGAGCGGTACGGACCGCGATCCGGCTATGGCGGAGGACCGAGGCAAAGCCGAGCGAAGGGATTGGCGCGGGCTGTGCTCGAGACGCTGCCCATTGTGAAGTTTGGAGATACACTCCCGGCAAAGCCAGACCCTGATCTCGAACTCGAGCACCAGCCGTCCAGGTCATCGCATGATCCGGCGACAGGGACCAGATTATCGGCAATCCCGGAGGAGTCTCAAACCCCGAGGCGCCAGAGCCACGCCGCTCCTATCGCAGGTGCAGAATTGCAGCGGAGTGGGGCATTGACAGCAAGCCAAGGGGCCAATTTGGCAAAGATTGACGAGAGCGACAGCCACAGTCAAGACGATGAGCATCTCGGCTGCTCTATTTGCACTGAAGACTTTACCGTGGGCGAAGACGTCCGGGTTTTGCCATGTGATCACAAGTTCCACCCGCCCTGTATCGACCCCTGGTTGATCAATGTTTCTGGTACTTGTCCGTTGTGGTATGCTGTAACATCCGTGAAGTTTTTATGAGTGTAAATGGTTAGCTAACCTATCTACCCAGCCGACTGGACCTCCGGCCACAAGGAGAAGACACGGCCGCCACAGGTTTTGAGAACTTAGGCGAACTGGCGCCGCCCCTTGCAGCGGAGTGGAATGAGCAAGACGATAGTACTGCCGGAGCGACACCCACTCAGCGAAGAAGAGCATCACGCTTCCTCGACCTTCATCGTTTACGACACGCATCCGTGGAAGAGCGCATCGAGATTCTTAGAAGACACCGATCGCAGCAACAACCGGCATCGGCAGGTTCACAACCCGATCACGAGGAGCGAGGCCGGAGAGCGAGACTTGCCGATCGACTTCGAGACAAGTTCCACATAAGAACCCGTGCCCAATCTCCGCGCCAGACGCGGCCGATTGAAGAGGCTCAGCAGGTTGAGAGGTCATCCTGACGGAAATATTATCAGCATCTCTTTCTCGCTCAGCTTAATATGCCAACATAATGATGTAATGCTGCGGTGGTAGATGGCCGGGGTAATATGTGGTGATGGAGCTATTGTTCTGCTATTTTATGGTGGCATGGGTTAACGGCGACACGATTTGATCGGCGCCTGCGGTTAACAGGGGCGAACAGGACAAGGGCTAGAGGCGTTTGACTAACAAAAAAGGGTGCTACGGGGTTTGCGTTTCTGGGAGAGCATATCCACGGCGTTGCTGCTTTTTTCTCTCGTTTAGTTTTGTGTTCTGGCCGGACTTGAAACAGAGCTTGCATTAACGACAAGCCAGATGGCGGTTACTTGGAGGTTCAAATTGCAGAAAGGAGCGAGGCTGCTCTCCTGCAACATGGCGCATTGAGAAAAAGCTTAAGACTTTTCAATAAGAGAGAAGAACGGCAACAACACACAACAGGTGGCAGGCTAACCTGAGCTGGCTTTGGTGGTTGTGCATTATTGCTTGGTATATCTGTAATAGTGGAATAGACAGGATATCCGTACATTAACTACATATGCGAAGCAAAGAAAGAAAGCAAAGTGATGAAGTGAAAAGAAATAAAAAGTCAGATGAGGAGTGGTTTGAATACTAGAGAAACATGATTGCGATCTAATTTCGGAATGTCTTGAATGTTTTTCATGAAGTTTCCTTTTGAAGATAGGTTGCAAATCATGTCGTCGAGTTAACGCAATCCAGGTTTTTAATGATTACGGCACTGTGCAATGAGGGTTATTTACGGATAGTTCTACAGACTTGTCCATGCCACAAGAAATGAGCTCTGATACGGACAATTTAGGATTTTATTAGGTGGTTCCCTTCCCTCGAGCTGGATTCAAGCCCCTGTTCTTTTGGTTATTGTCATTGTCTTTTTCTTCCTCACGTCCCAGGTTCCAGGTCTTGGGGATTTTCTTTTTCCCGTTCGTCGAAAAGTTCCCCTGCCGGGTCCGGTTTACCCTATTTTAGGTCCCCTAGCAGAAGGGAGGACGTCGGGTGGTTTCCAAACAGGGGGCCAGCAAGGCAGTCACCATCCCTGCGTCGATCATACGGAGACTCGGGAGCAACAGGAGGCCCGTGCGAAGGTTGTGGAGGGGGTCAAGGGAACCTGGTTCGGGGGGTTTTTGTGTTGCGGAAAAGCTTGATTTTGGGGGGGGGGGGGGGGGACCATTTTGGAGGGGAATTTCTTTTTCGGGCTGGATTCAATGATCATCCCTCCCTCCCACCATCTTTCAAAAGATGAACCAGCCAGATAGAACCTGTCTTTTCCCCCGTTTTGTTTTGGCTTTTTTTTCTTCCGGTTGCTTATCGGAAGATATGTGTGCGTTCTTGTTGCAGTCTGTCTGACACACTCAATCAACCTTTGCGTTGCTCGAAAATTGACATGAACAGGGTAGGTTGGTGCGAGATCCGATCAACCCCTCCTCCAGCCCCTCGAGGCTGTAGCTTAGGCACTGACATTCATTGCTGGACTGGACTCAATCTCGTGCAGTTCGGCTAGCTGGCAGCGGAGCTCTTTCCTGAGGCCAAGCGCTTCGGGCTGACTTTGGCGGCCCGCACAATTCAACATTCAAGCTATCGTTTGCGACAGGTCACCTCACCCACCGAACTAGGTCGAGGCCAAGGATTGTTCTGGTTGTTGGTCTTGCGTCAGTGCTTCCCTGCGAAATACCCACCCACCACTTCAGCCTCCTCCCTCGGGGGAGAATCCGCAGAGAACTGGTCTCTCCCATCTCGCTCTCCGTGGTTGGACTGTCTTGTGGGCAACTACTTGGTATTGACCGCCTAGCTGGCCACGTCAGCTTAAGCTTGGGTGATAACGCAGCAAAGCCGTTGAAGTGGAGACCCGGTTTGCCTTTATTAGTTCCAAGTGGTGCTACCTCCCCAATTACCGTTGCACCACCTGCTAGTCCCAGGGGAAAGCCGATCCGAGTGTGAAGCCACATCTGAACGGCCAGTATCGAGAGGAGCCGAGACTGTTGTCCGACACTACCCTCCCCCAAGCCCGAGTCGGTCTCTATACTAGCCTCAAGGCATACGGCCGGTACCAGCTGGTCCTCCCTTGCTTCTCGAACATAAGCCTGGATCGTGAGAAATGACAGTGCCCTTCTCCGCTTTTCCCTCCCTCCGTCTCCTCCTCTTCTACCGTCAAAATGCAGTTCGCTGCCGTACCATTCCTCTTCTGGCGAAGTGAGCATGTGGTGGCTTGCTGGCTCGTCTCGGGCAGCCGGCTTTCGAACGGTCGAGATCGCAATATCTAGTCTAGTCCTACGAAGGGATGAAATCTATCGTAGGAGGCGTCCAGTCAAGCCCGGCCACTGGGACGGCATACATGTCGCTGGCGCGCCGTCAACCTCCGTCACCAGTCCTCCAGCCGCCAAAAAATGATGGTGGTGTCGTATCTGCCAGCTCTGATTCGTCCGTATGTTGTCTTGGCCCAAAAGCCACTGTCTCTCCCTTGATATGCGCTCTCTAGTCATCGTCCCCGAGTCTGTCCGCCACCCGTGCTTGTTAGTGAGGGCGAGCTGAACGAGTGCGCACGAACGAGACTCGGAGAACTCACTGACCGCTGGCTCGGTCTATGGTGGTACTGCAGCGATATGTGGCGCGGCATTGAGCCAAATCCATCACGCCTTCCTTGTTGACCCTGCCAAAAACGACGTCGAGATTTGGAAGCCATAGTTCTGACTCTCCCCGTGTGGCTTGCAAACCCCGCATAGCAAGGACGACCCTTCCAATCTAGAGAAGTCCTCCTCTGGTTTCCTCTTCTTCTTTTCTTATTTTGCCCAGAGGAGGGCGCTAGCCTCGGGTCGGGGCTATTCCTGTGTGCACTTATCCAGCCAGATAATGTGTCGGTCTCTCCCTCTTTCAGGAGCCACCTCCCGCTCTCGCTTTGTCTGCTGCGAGGACCATACTTGACCTGGGCTTCTCAGCTGGCCAGCCAGTCAGCCCTCTCCCATATGACTTCAGACCTTGATGCATAAATAGAAAACGCCCTCGATCAGATCTAGGGACTTGTATTCATGATCGACTCCTACTTCCTCCCGTTCTAAAATCCGCCCCCTCCTCTCGCTATTGGCGCGTGAACCTAGCAAAGCCGCCTCTCTCTGTCTATCGATCTCTCTTTCCCATTTATTACGCCTGCGACCCACGCCCGCTCGCCCGCCGGCACATCGGAGCATTCTTGTTTGATGGACACTCAAGAATACCATGATTTCGCCCCTCTTCCTCGCCCCACGAAACGCCGAGACGATGGACCGAGAGGATGGATATGAAGAGCCGCTGTCTGGCGTGGTTATTAGTGTCATCCTTGCCATGATCTCGCTCGTCATTATCTCATCCTTTCTGAGTAAGAATCACTTACCTCTCTCACAGATCTCCGTGTATCTAGGTAGCCTTTTTTTTGGCTAACAATGATGGGTCCGCCTGAATAGCACAAAGGTTTCTCGCCGTTAAGGTCTGGAGCAGACTACCTTTTGTACAGTGGCGTATGTGTCTCTCTTTTTCGACGACTACCTTTCTTCCATGGCATGGCATGGCATGGCACGGCATGGGACACTGCTGTGCCGTACACCCTCGTCGCCAATTCTTTCTAGAAAACACAGTTCCTCGAAGTCTAACAAGCGATGATTCTTTCCACAGTGGTATTCGCTATATACGCCGATTCCTTCTTGTTCGTCTTTGCTACTGCCATACTTCAATTTGGCTTCGGCGTGGATCACTCGGTATCCGTTTGTGAGGCGGCTATCTTACTGTGCCTGGCATGTTATGTGACAACGAAGGTATGTGTGGTTTCTACTTATTGCTCGGCTAAATTAAGTTAACACTGACACGTGGGGCAACAGATTGTACGCTTTTCTACCTACTACTTCACCCAGCGATACAATATCCTGGAGCCTTTTTTCCCCGAGAGGGCATGACTGATGAATTGTCTCTATGCTACAGCTGATCTACATGTTCCTGGTTGAGAAAGCGGTAAATTGCCCCTTCGCTCTGTATTTGCTGCTTTTCGAGTTTGAACTAACCCCCGTGGGTTGCCAGCATATCATTCGATCGAGTAGCCAAAGGCCACGGTTGCACTCCAAGCTATACATCTTCAACTCGTTCGGCATGATTGGTCAGTCCCTTTGGCATTATACCAGCCCCCGACGCTTGAGCGTTGCAGACTAACTGTAGAATAGGAGTATACATCGTCGTGGTTACGCTCAACTTCATCTAGTACGTCGAGGTGCCAGCTGTTGTGTATCCCTTCACCGCACAAGAAGCTGACCTCTCCCGATTTTGTAGTCGTATTACGAGGGTGGAGAACGGTCAGTGCATCATTGGGATGAAGAAGTTGGCGATGATACCTCTTATAGCGTTTGATCTTCTTGTCAACGTGAGTCGATGCCGCTGCCAAGCCATGCTCTGCGTCCCTCTTACTGATAATATTTCAGGTCTACCTTACCATCCTGTTCTTGATACCACTATCCAGTACGTCCGTTGTTGCCTAACTGCTGGTTTCAGGGGGGTTCTTCGCTAACAGGCTCTGCGGGCCTTTACTCCTACAAAAACAAACAGCAAAAAGCAGGAAATCGAAGGCTGAGAATCGTAGCCATGCGGACTTTCGTCGGATCGGTTTGCACCCTAGCAAGCAGCGTCATGTATGGTTTCCTCTCCGGCCGCTATTATGACAACATTGTGCTCAACTAACTCGACGGCCCCGGCAACAGTAACTTGTCAGTCCTGATGGCACTGAATGGCGAGCCAGGGTGGGTGTGCCTGATGTGCTGTAATAGTGATAGTGAGCCCTCCTTACAGCTTCTTGAGCTTTGCTAGCACCCACTTACCATATTTACTCCACAGTTCTCTTCAGCGCTATAGTCATCCAATGGGTTACGTCAAGGGATAGCACATCATCCGCATCTAACGAATCGGTATCGCTGTCACAACCAAAAAGCCACAACGCAGGCGAGGAACTTGTCTCCCGCAAGTCCAGACCAATAATGATCAGCGGCGGTGGTAGCGGAGCTTTAGACCTAAAACCATCCTTCACAACACCCGGTCGGCACGGCAGTACCAACTCTACCGGCCGTAACTCACCGAGAACCGCGCCCAGTACGGAAGCAATCGTTAACGATGCTGGCGAGATCTCCGTGGACACTGAGACCATCACGGGCATGACGGAGCCGTCGCCCTGCAGCACCAACACGATCTACTGTGAGGAAAAGGGACAGACTACTCCAGGAGTAGACTCCGCTAGAGATGAGGAAGAGCACAGAATGCCTCGGATGCCGCCACCTAGCTTGGCTGCGCCGGCAGCGCGGCACCTAGTATTTCCGCCACCATCCGAGGTGCTTGTCCATGTCAACTACGGGTCAAGCCTCAGTCGGGATGGTGCAGGAGAAGGGAGGGTGAGACTCGGCAACAGCATCGTCATTGGCGCTGGGTCTGGGTCCGGCCCCGGGACGGCGAACAGCGGGAGTGGGCCCGGCCGAAGCGGTGGTGAGAATGACTGTGTGGGAGACCTGCCGTGGGGATATATCGGCCCAGGCGCAACCAGCGACGGTGGCGCAATCCTCTAGGAGAGAAGAGGACAGAGCTGTCGTGATCGCTACTGCGAGGGCGAGTCATCACTGACGACGTCTGTTTGTGTGGCGGGTGAGTCTCCGCCGTCGTCGTCATCATCGTGTCGCAGTAGACGGAGAGAAGCAGGATAGCAGCATGGAGGGAAAGGGAGTTTGTGTGTGGTCTTCTCGGATTGGGACATGCGACTGACTGGCTTGCTTGGCTGTTGTTCATCTGTTGAGTGGGGGGGGGGGGGGGAATTGAGCTGTTCTTGCTTTTCGCTAGACACGGGCGACACACAGACAGGGTGGGGTTTGCAAGTGATGGTGGAAGAGAAGGAGTGTTGTGGATTGTCATGCGCTGGACGCCTGCTTCAGTGGCTGATATTTTCATCCCTGGCAACAAAATTGAAGTACAAGGCCATCCGTCCGGCTTGGTCAATACGAGAGGCCATGAAGGAGTCAAATGATGAGCGCTGGGGATAGATATATTATAGTGTTCCTAGCAATATCGAATACGATGATAAAACTCAGCGAGGCAGTAAGTCGGTCAATATTGACAAACATGCCTCTGGTGCTTGTTTCGTTTTCTTAGGGGGGCGGGGAGGGGGGGTTCTTCAAGCTCCCTGGATTATTGCCACTCAATAGATCAATTGATAATATACATATGTTGCATACCTGGGTAGTAATCTCAGGCTTGGGTCGAGTTAAAGACAAGGGAGTAAGGTATACGAGAAATAGTGTCGACTTACCTACACACGAACTCTCCCACTCGGGCTTTGTATTGAGAAGGGAAAAAAAGGTTGACTTTGGCCAGTAAGTATCACCGTCTTTGCACTTTCACCTTGTAATCTCTCAGGTGGTTAGTTGCTTGATGCTATCCAAGGTAGGTACATTCCGCGAGTATTTGTCCTTTTGGCTGCCGCTTCGTAGGAGCCTCGGGCAGAATAAGACATTCTAAGTGGTAAAGAAGAAGGGGGGAAGAGACGTACGCGGCCTCGTTGTTGTTTCGATTCCATCTGCTGCCCACTTCGAAGTAACTTCCCACATCTCTCCTGAGCCCGACCCCAACCGGGCGTTAATTACGTGTCTTAACCGTGCTCTCCTTTTATTCTCCATTCTCGCCCCTCTTTCCGCCCTCTTGTTTCCCCTTATTCTTTGCCTTTGGACAGCCAACACAACTACCCGCCTAAAAAGAAAAAAAATTACGGAGTAGGTACATATTGAGTGGAAGAAAAATGCTTACTCAGAAGCCTAAACCCATGAATTAAAAAAATCAATAGGGAGGGGAGGGGTGGCAACCAACAAAAGAGGAGGAAACAGTTGGACTGTGCTCCTCCCTCCCTCCTTCACATTCCTTCATATATCCTTTCACTACCACCAACCGCAAATGGAAATAAAATTTTCTTTTAGAAATAATACTTTGCGGGAAGGAAGGACACGCGTATTACTCCCTCCCCCCTCCCCCCCTCACTTTGCAGACAAAAACGCCACACCTTATCCGTAATCCGCTGTCCCTCTCCCCACCATGTCAGCAGCAACAGCAGCAGGCGGCGGCGGCGGCGTAGAAATAAAAAAAGGGGGTGGTGGTGTGAAACTTCGGAGCCGAAAAAGGTTCATTCAAAGTAAGTCCCCTTTGTTATTTCGATTTGCTGATGTGTTGGAATCCATCATTCCGTCTGTCAGTCCCCCCCCCCCCCCCCCCCCCGGCCATTATTTCCCGCCGAGATCTTGTGTAATAAAAACTGAAGCAACAAGCTTGCGGGAGCGAGAGTGAAGGGAGAGAGAGGCGTTAGACATTATATGCAGCCCCTAGGAGAGAGAGAAACTCCCAACTATTTAAGATGAAAAAAGAAAAAAAAAGAAAAAAGAAAAAAAGAAAAAAAGAAAAAAGAAAAAAGGGCATTCAGGGTGAAAAGGCTTCAAAAGTTTCAAGTTAAATCACGAAAAGGAAATGAGACATGTATGGAATCGGACACAATGAAACCAGTATGTACAGTACAATTGAATTTAAGCCGCTGCTCTCCATTCCACTGTTCTTCTCCCTCCCGTGCCGTGTGGCCGCCACGCCCATAGACCCGGGTGGTCGGGTAGGTAGGTGCTATGGCAACTCGGTCTCGGCAAGGACCGCCGGTCTCTCCTCCCCTCCGCAAACAAAGTAAACTCAGTTCGGTTGGTAAATGCTATACCAACCTCATGTATAATGATAACATTACCGTCATCATCATCGTTCACCACGGGTTAAGGAGACAAGAGACAGTAAATGAATGAATGTTATTCGTAAAAGGCCTTTTGTATTTTCCCTGTTCATAAGCTCGTGAAAATCTATGGGTGTTCATGATTTCCATTGCCTGTATGGCCCCAACGTCTTGTCGTGTGTGTTTGTCCCCCATGTGTATCCATCCCAGAACCATACCCTACAGGCCCATCAAAAGCCAGATCATCGAAGACACCCGCCCCCCCCTCGAAGGTGGCGAGGCCGGAGAAGACAAATGTAAAAAAATGCTCGCTCCAAATCAATCCCCTCCCCAACTCTCGTATGACGAGGAAAGGGAGGTTTGTGTTTGTGTCAAATGGTACACAACTATGTACAAGTGAAATGAAGGGTTATGGTAAACCATGGCCAACCACGTCTCCTGTCTTCCTACTCAAAGGATATGTATGGCTGGACGAAGAAGCACGCCAGGAAAAAAACCCAATCCATCCCGAAGTGTTCAACAAACGAATCGAAAAAAACAGATATATCCGCGCGTCTTGGTGACAAAAATTGAGTACTTATGAGCCGTAGGCAAATGTGCTGCCATACGCGCTGAGAGAGTTGCCGCGTACCATCCGGCCTTGGCTGGCCATGAAGTACGAGTACCTCTCAACGGAGTTGTCGTTGTCCAAGGCTTGCATAACCGTCTTCAACTGGGTGTTGATCCACTCGTCGTCGCCATCAAAGGCAAATTCGGTGATCCAGATAGGGAGTTTGAACTCGCTGTGAACCGCCTTCACGTGATTGAGGAAGGTCTCGGTGTTGACGCCGTAGATGTGAATGGGAATGAAATCAATGGGGCAATTGCCGTTGCAGGCCTTGAAAAACGCTCTCAACCATTCGATACCTTCGCCAGGCTGGTTGCTGTTCGTGATCGCCGGGGAGCCGATGCGCACCTGTCCAGCAAACTCCCTCATGACAGAGATGTGGGCAGAAGCCGCATCTCCTGGCGACATAGTGGCCTGGCCGCCATTGTCGGGTTCGTTGAAGCTTAGCAAATGCTTCGATCCTTTGCTGATGCATTTCCGCGCGTTCGCGCTCCAAGACTGAGGGAATCCCTTGGTCATTCCCCATACCATAGGGACGTACTCGACGCCGATGCTGCCGCTGTCATCCCACTGGCCCCAGTTGTAGGCCCAAGAAACGTGAGTGCCCGAGCCCATAAAGGACGGCAACAAGGTGCCATCATTGTACGCAAGTCCACGCTTGTTACCGCCGCTAGCAGGCGCTGACACAATAGGAGTTACAGGAGCTGGATTTGGCGAGGCAGCCGGAGCCGGAGCCACAGCAGGAGCCTGAACCGCTGGAGCAGAGGGAGCGGGAGCGGCAGGGGTAGGAACAACGGCCGGGGGGTCCGCCTTTTGGACAGGAGGCGTGATGGGTGCTGCCGCAGCGGACACGGCCGGAGGAGCAGCAGCAGCCGGAGACTCAATAGCGGGAGCTGGCGCGGCAGCAGGGATGCTGGGAGCAGCCTCGACAGATGGCTTGACTTGAGTGACGATGGTGGTCGGAGCAGCGGCGGCAGCTACGGTGGGAGCAGGAGGAGCCGAGCTGGACGTGGACTTGGCAGACGACGACGAAGAGGCAAGAGTAGGCTTGCGGGAGCGAGACTTTCTGCTTCGGCTGTTGACAGCCATGAAGGTGCGGCTAGTCGGGGCATCGGCGATGGTGACGGTGACCCAGTCGGTGACAGTAACAACCTCGGTAACCAGGGCCTTCTTCTGGTTCTGGTGCAGATGCTGGTGGCCATGCTGGGGATGAATGGCGGCGATCGCTTGTCCAACGACGCTGGCCGCAGCCAGGGCGAAAAGCGCTTTCGAATACATGACGGCGATGCGCTAAGCTTCCGAGGGTATGGTGAAGATGCGATGGGCGGGAATTGTGGGTGATGGCTAGGCTAATATCTTGAAATGATCGCCTGAGTTTGTTTGCCTGTTGTCGAAGGGCCGCAGAAAAGGAAGGCAACAACGGTTGAAAGATTTCCAGCACGACACGGCGTGAAAGGAACGAACAATCCGTGGCGTAAAGCACAAGGATGACAAAGTCAGAGAAATGAGGGAGCTGTTGTCGCCGTCTATCAAAGACGCAGAAGGAGTGATGCGAATTTGAAGAGAAGGAAGGAAACAACCGAAAACCACGGGTGAGGCTGGAGGAAGGAGGAGGAAAACGAATGTGGGGAGAGGGAAATGTTTAGACTTAAAGCTGAAGCCGGCAAGGGGATGACTGGGGTGGTTCGGGTCGTCCCAGAATTTTCCTGGGCTGTGGACTGGAGCGAATGTATGAGCGAGCTTGCCAAGCCAGCGGACCAGGCTTCGTCAGGAACAGGCACAGAGCAGGGAGAGAGGATCCAGGCACCGTGGCGTGAGCAAGGATGATCGCCAGGGGTAGCAGGTAGTGACCAGGGATTACGGACCCACCAGGGCAGTTGCGCTGGCGAATGGCGTGGTGGCAGAATCGGGATCTTCAGTCCAATGTTCCTGCCCGGATTGCGAAAATGAGAAAAAGGGCTCACAAAATGCTGTCGGCGAAGATGGAGCATCAAATATATCCAGTCCAGGGCGATTTGTTTATATTTCCCTGCCACAAGATCGCCAGGTCGTGGTTGTGCGCAGAGACAGGTGCTCTGTGTGCAGACATGTGTGTTTGAATATCTTAACCGAGCCCAACCCCCTCTCAGACCCAACTGTCGGCCCAATTCGTGCGAGCAAGTACGTGTACATCCGCAATCAGGTAGGAGATCGGATTGGCCTGGGGCTTAGACCACCCGCCTGTCGTTCCCGCCCGCACAGACTGATGATTGACTGTGTCAAAGGGAGTTCGGACGACACTGGTGGTTCTCCACTCATCCTAACTTGGCTCACCGCACCATCGGCGTAGCTCACTCTTTGTGTCGGCGTGGTGGTCTTGTGCTGAGACAATGGCTCCGACTGGCGCCCAACAGTCGGCCACCTGTCTTGCGCACTGGATCTACGGATAGGAGAAGCGAATCGCTCGGCCGCGGCAAGAAACGAGACAGTTTTCGAGAATTTACCAGTACGACCAGCGAATCACCTGAGCTGGGACCCGAGGGCCGCTGAATCAGTTACATGTACCGCTGGGCCGCTGTCTACGGCGGGACGTCCTTGATGGATGAAGCTGTTGGTGTCGTTGGCGTTGCTTGTGCTGACCGACCACGCATCCACACACCCAGCCTCTCGCTGCAAGCTCTGGTGGGTTTTCGATCCATCACCCCACTATCGCACATCTCCCGCCAATCGAACGACGCCTCTAATGCAGGAACGGAACTGATTGCAACCCATCACACGACAAAAACCTGCCGGCTCTGCAGGAACAAGGCACACGGGGCGGGAAATAGACAACAGTGCTGAAAAAAGGAAACCTGGCCTCGCTGTCACTTGGCTCGGCCGGACCATTTGCGTGGAATTCCGAAATAGGGAGGCAGTAATGTTCTCCCCTCTCGAGCCCTCGGCCCCTTTTGGACGCGCAGTGGCTGCGACTCGTGGCGCCCTGCTTTCGGCGTTGAGCAGGTTTGCTTTTACAGCCCTTTATGAGTTGTGATGGCAGCCGCCGGCCGACCATTCCACCTACCCCTTACAGCCGGTACTTGGCCCCGCGCGACGTTTTGGCAGTCGCGGCGCTTCAACGTGACGGTTGCGACCTACGCTAGTATCCGGCAGCCGCCGATATTCAGGTTGTGTTCAATGATCAATTACGATGATATCCAACGAACTTCAAAGGAGATGAAGAAGGTTTTGCAACCCCGCGCTTCTCACTCTGTCCTCTGCTTCTCTCGATCCAAGAGAGGGTTAGCCTTTTGTTACGTGGAGCGCGCGACGGGTGATGGACAGCGCATCTAGCCCGTGAAACACGAAGCGAAATTGCGAACCGCCACCACGGAGCAAAGCGCACGTGTGCCCCTGTCAGAGAAGTCAGAGAAGCCGGAAACAAAAAATGCTTGTTTTTCAGTCGATTCCTTTTACGGAATCTTGGCTTGGGGTGAACAAAAATCAACAAAGATGATGAAAAGGAGCAGGGGAAGAGAGAGATTTTCTGGCGCAAGTCGAAACAAGCTGGGCTTGCTGAGCCATCCGTGCTTGGATCAACTCAAGTTACCCGCCTGGCCGCTGCAAGCATTGAACCGGGTCGGCAAGTCGCGCCGCGCCTAAAGTTCTCTCCTCTCTTCGCTGTAGCTTCTCCTCCCAGCTCTGCCACGTGGATTGACAGCACAGGACGGGCGATCCACTAGTTTCCAAGTTCTTGTTTGTTGTTCCCTTTCGGCAACGTTTTCCTGATTTTCAATCTACGTATCCTCACTTTGTCAACTGCCAATGCCTGATTGACACCAACAGTGCATTATTAGTCGCTTCCCGCTTTCCAGCTTGTTGCTGCAGAGAATCAATCAGACCAGCATCAGGCAGTTGAATTTCCCGAGTGGGGATAAGCATAAGCACGGCTGGCATATTGTTTTGTCAATTTCGCTCACGTGTCGACTGATCAATGATTCCCGTCTCTTGCTATGTCGCATTTGATTTCGATAGTTATATTGATGTCACACTCCCCGGAAATTCTTCGCTATTCAGCCGCTTCTCTCCAAGAGTCTAATCAAGCCGAGCCGTCTCAAAAGTTCCGAGGTAGTATGCCACAGACTGTCTTTGCACGGATATCGTTATCGTGCGTGTATGTAGACGACAATTCGGCAAGCAAGAAGCCTGCGGGCTCCGGGTGGCCGGGTACTACGGGTTCACCCTCGAGACACGGAATAACGAGAAGATGGGTCTCACAACAAAATGCACTTGTCCGTCCTCGCCCATCTCCTTCCCCTGTGGCCTCCCGTTGTGAGGGAGGGGAGAACGTGAAGCGAATTGGGTGTATAGACCACCTTCATATAAGACAATGGGCTTGCCTTGTCGCACCTTTTTTGGCCGTCGTCCCTGACTCGTTCGCGTTTTCTTCACTCATCAAGCACTGCCTCAAGATATGTAGGCTACCGCGAGTGTGTGTGGGTTGACGATCGTTTCCTGAGTATCCATTTCTCATCAATCGGATGAACATCGCGCAATCGATCAAATCATTCCGCGTCACAGACGGTCACAAGCCGGGTGCATCGATTGTGGTGTGTGAGAGACTCTACAGAGTCAAACTATCAAAGGTGGCAGTCGCGGTCGGGTGAGCATGGGGACTCATCATCTCTTTTGTTGTCTCTACTGTCAACATATATGCTAAGTAGAGGAGACGCCAAACAGTCACGAGTGACTAAACCTTGTCACAACAGCAGCCGGTTGCTACTGTCAAGAGCCCACTTTCAGATGTTTTACAACGCGAAACCGGTCCACGAAAGGTGTGCTTATGATGATAGGTCATCTTACTGCCTGCTGTCTTACTGTCTTTGTGCTTTGCTACTCGTTAGGAAGACGTGGTCAACGTGCCTCTCGACGCCTGTGTTCCGGTTCAACAACGGGGTCCAGTGGTCGCGTGTTATTTCCGACTAGCTGGCTTTACATGAAGTACGGGGCTTTACACAAGAAGCACAGGCCCGGAACCAGCCCATCTGTCGTGGGAGGTTAGGAGCGGGCCGGCATCTTCATGTGTCCTGCCCTGGGTTTATGACCGAGGAATTGAAGAACTACTTTACAGGAAACTCGAATTACAGTACAGATTCTGAGCACGATGGGCCAACTAGCTAGCGCAGACGCGGAACGTATCTCCCCTCGTAAACCCGCTTGTTATTGGGGTTTACTATCGCGGCCTATCTTGCTTGTTCAAAGCTTGAATGAAGGGAGAGGATACCTTGATAATACGCAAGGCTGCTTGTGGCCGGCGTTATCTCCGCCAATGCGGGCGTTGTCAGCCGGGAGGCTTTTCGCCGGGAAGAAGACTCGGAGGAAAATATGACCCGACCATTGTTGTGGCGCTCGGAAAGGGGCCGATGTGAGTGGACAGCCGCATCAAAATGCTGACGCGACCCTGGCAAGGCAGTACCAGGATCCCCGCCGTCCGGCACCTTTCTCTCACCTTTGATCCCTCAAGGCATCGAGTTAATGTTAGCATTGCTGCATTGTTTGACTCACCATGATGGCTAACAAAGGAAGGTCGTCGGCGATAATTATACGTCATATTTGCTTCCATTGCTTCTCATCAACAGCGCTCTCAGCCTTGCCACCTTTTTGAGAACGAACCTCTCAGCACGATCGTACTGCCTCCAATCCAGAGCTTGGCCAGGCACAATAATAGCACTGCCCCGAAATGCCCAGTCGCAGTTAGAAGGGGGCGCAAGCTAAACCCTTGGCAGATGAAATGAAAAGACGCCTTTCCCCTCTTCAAGACCGACATGGAGCTGCACGTGATGTCCTTGTTCTGAACCTGACCGCTGGGTTGTGAGCTCGTCATCGTCGTCGTCGTCGTCGTCGTCTACGTCGTAGTTGTCCTTATCATAGCTGGCTGCTCTAACAAAACTCATACCACTCCATTTCTCTAAAATAGACGAGTTTACCAGCCAGAAAGCAGAGAGAGAAGAAAGACCAGCGCTCCCACACCACGTAAGGGCTCCTGTGTTTAACTGGTTGCTGCAAACGCCCACTTCCACCACCTCGATGGGCACCACTTACCCGTTCACCGCACCTACAGCTATGGACTTTATGCAGCCAGATGAAGTATCTCTGTTACCCATGGACAACGACTCATCTTCTGCCGGAATTGACTTTGACTACAGTGTCTTCCTGCAGGGTCAGCAGCAGCAGCAGCACCACAACCAGGACACTGACTACCTCGCGGAGGAGGACACAAACTCCAATACATCGACGAACACGCCCCCGTCTGCATTCCCTCTACAAACGCCACTCACATCCCAGCAGCGGCAGACGGCAGCGCCATGTACGGCAATAGTTCCCCGAGCCACGGATGGCGGCGGCACCAACAACTATAGCAGCAGCTCGCCGACCCAGCTCCACCATCGGCAGCGGATGGAGAGACGCGGGCACACAAAGAGCCGCAGGGGCTGCTATAACTGCAAGAGGCGAAGGATCAAGGTAAGAAGAATGACAAACACTCACCACCTGACTAGCTCCCATCGGTTTCTAGACCGACCCCCTTTTTACCCGTCTTAGCTTGTGTTACCTCCCAGCTGCTGTGTGCTTGCAAACTACAGCAGAGACGCAACAATGACTTTATACTGACATGTGTGTGTGTGCGTTGCATTGGTATCTAGTGCCAGGAGACCAGACCCGAATGCGGGCATTGCGTCAAAACGGGACTCAAGTGCGAGTATCCCACCACCTTGCCGCAGATTGTGCATCAGGTACGTGCCCTATTCCGTACTTACACATACATGTGTGTGTGTCTATGCGGCTTTATTTCTCTCGGCATAGGTCCCCAAACGCGTAATTAGTAAAAGAAAGAAAGAAAAGAGCATGGAAACGAAAAGGCTAGACTACCTAGACTAACTCGCGGGGTGGCGCGTGTGCCGGTGTGTTTGCAGCCCCAACATCAGATCCCCTTGTTCAGCATGCAAGACATGCGCTTCTTCCAGCACTTCCTATTCCAGTGTTATCCGCATCACCCCATTGGGTCTGAGAATATCTGGACGCATGAGATTCCATGTTTGTCGCAAAAGGTATGTGTGTTCCCCCCTGGTCCCCTCACAAACTCCCAATACACCCCCCCGTACTTCGTATAGACCATCTACTCCATTCCTACCTACCTACCTAGTCTGTCTCAACGATACATGTTAGTATCCATACAATATGCACACTAATCCGTTCAATCCACGAAGTACGAATACCTCATGCACGCCATCCTCGGATATGCGGCCTCGGAGCTGATCAGCTCGGACGCCTCGCTGGCGGCGCCGGCGCTCGCGCACCGCCTCAAGGCGATCCGAGCCATCAAGCGCACGCTTGCCGACGCGGCTAACCCGTCCATCGTGACCAACACGTTCGAGGAAGGGAACGCCCTCATGGCCACGTGCTTCGCACTGACGTTCCAGTCCGTGCTGCTGGACGACGGCATGGTCGAATACATGACCTTCATTCGAGGCATTATCGTGGTCGCCATCCAGATGTACCACCGCGGCGCGAGCTTCTTGTTTGGGGACTTCATGGGCCGGGACCAGCAGGCCGAGATTCTCCAGCCGCACATGGAAAAGCTGCCGCTCATAGAGAGGAGCTGGACGGATGGAGCGGTGGGTGCGATCCAGGGGCTTGCGCCTCTCTGTGCGCACGACGAGGTGTTGACGACGTATCATGACATGATTTTGGAGATGGCGAAGCAGCTGTATGTTTCGTCGTGGGGAGGTGAGTTTTTTTCCCCTTTCTTCTCTTTTCTTTGTCATACACAATATTATGTATATGCCGGCCAACTCTATAGTTCTGGCTCTGAAGCAAAAGATTGTACTGACTGACACACGCCACCGCCGCCCAAAATAGCTTACCGAGCCATGACAGCCCACTACGGATGGTGGATGATGATGCCGCATGAGGATTTTCAGCGTCTGGTGGACCCGGACAATCAAGTTGCCGTTCTTTTGGCCACGCACTGGATCGCCCTCAAGCAGATCATGGCCACTATCACGGAGACGGAGGAGAAAGGTGCTGCAAAGGTGCCAGATTCCTCCTCCTCCTCCTCCGGCTCACGGCCAGAGCATAGCATTGAGCTGGGGATTATTCGCTGGCTAAAGTACCTCAACCGACTCGTGGATCAGGACCATGTACGATATAACCAGTGGCCAGTGTGGGTGGAGACACAGCTGGATCTCGACAGAGGGTTCTTTGGGAAGACGCACTAATTTTAGCAATGGTGGTAACGATGTTCCAGCCTTGGCATGCTGTTGTTGTCTGCAACTTGTGTTACCTACGAAGGTACCTGGTTGATCCCACTTTGATGATTTATGTAGATGTCTCGCTGTTGTTTGATACCAATTCGTCAACCTTCGTTTACTGAAGGAATTGTTTTGCTAGCTCATCAAGTCACACACCTACCTACACATATGTGCACATGCACATTTCTGCCTTCTGGCTTGCATCGCCTACATTTGGTGACAAAAGGGAAAAAATTCCGATCACCTGAGGGACTGGAAGCGTTCAAAATGCCTGATAGAAAGCCCAACTGCCCTCCAACACACCCCCTGCAAGTGCCAATGGACGATAGGCCCGGGTTTTAGGGTGGGTAGTGGGACACAGCCCCCTAGTTCCCGCCCGGTTGGGCTGGCGGGTTTGCTGCTCCACATTTCGTATTTCGTATCGATCCCACGGAACGTTAAAGTGGGTCGGTTGTTCTCTTTGGAAGAAGGGGCGCCAAGCTCACTAACATCTTCTCGTTCAACAACCCTCCTCCCCAATCGCCACCCAGGGACGCCTGTGGCTGATGCGAAAAGGTTGACGGGATGGGTCAGTGGATCTGACAAGGCTCAGCGATTGATGTATAGGTATCTCTCCGTATCCTTCGTATTTTGCGCTGATTGGAGAAAAGAAGAACTTGGGAGAGGCTTGTCGTCCAGAGAGGTCCTGACGTCTTCTTGGTTACCAACTTATATAATAATCAATGCCCGCCCAACTTGGTTAAGGGCTGCGTTTCTTTGTCTTTCAATATCACATATGCATACATACACTTGCATTATTAGACGGCACGTCAAGTCATACCATTCTGTCAACCAGTCAGTCCCCAGAAAGACGGAGTACCTACCTAATCATTAGCACCTGCCTGACAGGCCTCTAGCACAGACACTACACAATCTCATATATATATATATATCCAAGAATTCACAATGACCACACAGCTCTCCCACCGCCCAACTCCTCCCCTCTTCCCACAAGAATCCCTAACAGCATCATGTCACCAACCCCAACTCGCATCTTCCCCCCGCCATCACTACCATCACCGCCATGATCAGGAGGCTCAAGAGGAGATTGAGATGGCTCGCCTCGATGCCGGAAGCAGCGTCGCCAGCATAGACGACCTCGCACCCCCGCCCTACAGCGCCGTCGCCTCGCCGTTCCAACCAACGGTGCAACTCCAGATCGAGACCCCCGGCAAGCGTCTCCTCTCTTTTCCGCTGCCACTACGTCCCGATCCGATCCCCATTTTTCCTGTCCTCGAAGAAGACGACCACATCAACAACATCATAATCGATTCAGGAGGTTCTTCTTCTGTTAATAATAACGTGATCACTCTCCCCAAGTTCATCTCCATCCGCCCAACCCGGTCCTCAGGATCCTGTTTTCTCGTCGTGTCTGGGGGGCCCGCGGCCGGTGAGGACGAATCATCCCAAGAAGACAACGCCGTCAGCACGACGACGTATCGCTTCGGGCCTGGCCGCAGTCCGCGCGTGCGTTTGTTTCTGCCTGGAGGAAGGAAAAGTCACAACTCCCCCCCTTCTCCTTCTGCTCATCCTCCCATCATCACTTCTGGAAGAGACAGCGAGCCCGCCAACAACGAGTCAGCGACAAGCTGGGACGATTTCGAACTCAAGTCCTCCGGCCTTCTCACCCGATCGGTCCACTTCCGCACCCGGCTGGGCACGTTCGAGTGGCGGTACGCGTCGCGCAAGGAGCGCAAGCCCCTCGGGGCCGACAGCCTGCTTGTTCTCGACCGGATTGTGCGGGTTGCGAACGCTGGGGAGGCGGACGAAGAGATTCGCACGCCCGTGGTCCAGTTTATCAGGAACGCGGCGCTTCGCACGCCGGGAAGTCGTGGGAGCAGTGCTGGGAATGGGGGGCGGCTAAGGGTGGATTTGGGGCTTTGGGGGGATGACGAAAAGGTGGAGAGGGACATGGTTGTTGTGATGGTGGTGACGACGGCGCTGGCGATGCTGAAGAAAGAGGTAGATCGACGGCGGGCGCAGCAGATTGCTGTTATGGCTGGGGCGGGGAGCGGTGGTCCTTAGGTGATGCGTGAAAGGAAGGATTTCGACGGATGAGTTGAGGGCTAGATATCTAGGAGAAAGAGATAGAGAGAGAAAGCGGGAGCGGGGTTCGAAAGAGAACGTAGCACCATCAAAGATCACTGTAATTTAGACCTGTATTATTTCTCTCGAGGCAATGGTAGCAAAAGGAAGGAAGCGATAATATAACTAACTAGCAAACTCCCATAACCTCCAAAGCTATTCAGATTAAGTCTGTGTGTGTGTGCGAGTGCTGGTATTCCTTTTTTACAACTCCATCGAAACAACTAACGGGGAATTGGAGGTATGAGTACAGAAACGGCTGAAGAGGAAGAGCAACACTATATCCTTCTTCCAAAAAAAAAAAAAAGGAATCTCCTCCTATCACTCACATGAAGAATATGAGAAACGAATGCAGCAAGGTTCAACTTGAGCTCTTGAGCCCCGGCCTCAAAAAATAACCCTTGTTGGAAACGTTTCTCCGACAGATCCAGAAGCCACAAGCTCAGATAGAAGTGGAAAGGGGATAGGTAACTAATAACCCTCACGGCTTCTGGCATTCTACGGAACAGCTGCAGTTGCAGTCACAGTCGCAGCTGTCTTCGTAGTTTGAGATTGTGAGTGTGGCAGTTGGCTTGGTCAACTCTGTGTCCACCATCACCTCTGTGGTCGTTTTTCGTGATGATTTCCAGAAAACTGGCGGTGGTTGATGCCATGACAGTCATCGTGCTGATCTCCGTCACAGTCTCTGGAAGTCCTGCCAACGCCGACGAAACATACTCGTGGTGAGCAGCAGCTTGTGGCTGCTGGTAGGTCCCCGCTCTCATGCCCGAGTAATAAGCCGACCACGAAATTATAAAAACAGCAAACGGCAAAGCGGCAAAGAAGAGGGAATAAATGAGTCTAAATCCGGGGTCTGTACTGCTTGCGGCGGAGTTAGCATTGCGATGTTTGAGGGAGGATTCGTCGCGTGATGGGGGCATAGCGGCTGACGACGGGTTCTTTTCGGAATCGAGACGCGACTGAACCATCTTCGAGGAACGATCTAAGGTGGGCTTCGCATGAGTTAGTATCTGTCTCACGGGCTTTGACGATTGTGATGGGCGGATATGGTCTTACCGGTATTGTACCCAGTGTCGAGACTATCCAAAAATTGGGATGGCCGTATTGGTGTTGTACCTAGTGTCGAGACTCTCCAGAAATTGCGATGACCTTAAAGGAGGCGTGGTAACTGTTTGTTGGGATTGAAGGTATGAACTTGGAGGGAAAGGTATCCATCAAGACGAACCTTTAAGTTTCGCGGCTGCCTTACTGGAGGTGAGTGGGAACTTCCCCACGCGGAACCAATTGAAGAGAAAGGCCGAGGGCGGGCCTCGCCTGGTTGTGCCTTCTGTCTCTTCACATATGCTTATCATACGATACGCAACGCCCCTGATGGCAGTCTTTGTCCTGTCATGCTTGGCTTGAGTTCCTCGACAATGGCCGATGAGGTCCACGAGCGAGACTTTGGTAGCAACCTAGGAAAGAAAAGTTAGCATAATCGAGAACCGTTTCATAATACCAAGACGTCCAGAAGGGTCATCTCGGCTTTACCAGAACAACGGTACCTTGCAAACGTATGTATGAAGGCTCTCCAAGGCGGTAAGTAGGGAATAGCCCTTCCTCCTCGGGCCAAGGCCGAGGAGGAGCAGTTCCCTCCTGATACCGTCGGCAACATGACATCGAGAATACTCTCCCCAATTTTCAACTCATAATTACGCTTCTACAAGACAGGAGAACGGAAATACTGACGCAAGTTACCTTGAAGAACTCAGGATTTAGGGGGGTGTCGGTAAGTACTTTTGAAATTCAAGATTAGACCCTCGCAACCATTGTCGTATTAACTCCCGCTTCCTCAGCACGAGGTGTGCATCATTTGAACCAACTCAGATCCCGGTATTAAAACAGGCTTCACAGAAACGGGCATGTCATAAGTTGAATGGGTAAATGCATCAGATAAAAGGCGGAAATTAATCCATGTTGCATACCGATTCAGAAAGTAACTCGAAGGATCACTGGAGATGGCGACACGGGACATGCGATTCCTCTAAGCTAGCCCATTTTACTCACCGAAAAGAATGTCGATCTCGGGAAGATGATACTGAACTAAAAGCAAAATAAAGAAAATAAAGGCTCACAAGTTGCTACCGAAGGTATCTGCGATCGTTAAACATGAAATCACCAAGCCTCAGCTAATTAATTACATCTAATCCTTATCGCATGATCCTTACATTTTTCATTGCTCTTATAAGATCCGCAAATTGACATCCAAAAAACAAACCTCGAGATCACGACCTCAAAGCTCCAGACAGAAAGTCAGACCTGGTTAGGCCGGCACAGCCGTCTTCTCCGACCGTCCCAACTCCACAACATCCACCTGGCCGTCACTCTTGGTCGCCCTATCCAGCCTCGACCGCCCACAGCTAGCCGTATACTCGCACCCGCCATCCTTCCCCCTGCCCCAACCGCCAAAGAATGACTGTGTGGTGCACGACTTGCCCCAGATCTCAAACAGCAGCGCCCAGGCGCTCAGACAGGTAGTAACGGCAATCAAGTTCAGCGAGTTGAGGTGCGTAGCGGCCGAGAGGCAGAAGAACACCACGCTCACCGCAAAGCGGTTGGCCAGGCGAGCCCACTTGGGCAGGCGGCAGGTGGGCGGGACCTTGTGCTCGTGGCAGACGGAAATAAGACCCATGGCGAGGAGGGCGATGCCGAGGCCGACGCAGTAGTACAGACGCAGGCCGAGGGAGATCTCCTCGGCGGACCGGTGCTGGTAGAAGTCGGTGAGGGTGTCGAGCGGCGAGTTGATGCAATCGGTGATGACGACGAGCTTGGATAGGGCCGCGGCGGCGAGGATATACGCCATGATGAATGCCAGATGGGCGTATTGCCAGAAGAGGGCTAAGCAGCGTATGATATCAGTTGACTGTATACAAAGAAAAAAGGGCGGACTGAAAAAAAAGAAACATACCAGAAGCAACATGCCTCCGAATAGCATGGGTATGAATATTGGCGCCATCGACCTCGAAATATAACCAGTTGAAGATGTAGGCCTGCACCAGCCCCAGCACCGCCTTGCCCAGGAACGAGTTGAGCCCAAAGGAGCCGCTGCTCTGGAAGATGACGCCCACCACCGAGTATCCCAGCACGAGGGTCACAAAAGCGTTGGTGCGCTCAACCTTGTGCTCGATGTTGATGGCCGGATAGAACTCGAAGAACTTGCCGATCTTTTGGGCAGCGGGGGTGGAGCGCAGGCGCGCGTAGCGAAACATAGAGATGGGGACAGCACTGGCAATGAACATGTCGACAGCCAGGGCGACAAACACCAAGGCCAGCTTGTCATGCGACATGTCGAGCTGCGTGCTGCCGATCCAGAGCGCCGCCCCGGTGAGCACGCCAACGACCTGTGCGATCATCATGCCCTTGACGAGCGGCACGAGGAAAGCGGTGAGGGCGCAGTAGGCGGCTGTGAAGAGCCGCGCTGCGAGGTAGAAGGCGACGAGTTGCGTGTACGTGTCATGGTCGTGCTCGTGGTGGAACGTTTGGAGCATGTTGGTAGTTTGTCTTGCAGTGGTGGTGGTCTGTTAGCCTTCCTTTCCTAGGTAACAAATGACACGGAAAAAGGGGTAGGAAAGTTTTGTATACCCAAGAAGGCAAGCGATGAGAAACAGAATCTCGAGTCTCTGAAGGATGTCGTTCGTCTCGAACCAGCTGACAAGCTGCTGGACGTCACTCCAAATCTTCCAGCTCATAGCGAAGGTGACGACGAAGCGAAGCAGCTCGTGGCCATCGGCCTCTTCAGCTGCATGATCGCCGTTTATGGCGATGATACCAACTATATACGTATATCACAGTCAGTTATCCGTAGAGATCATATCAAATAAGGGGGTGTTGTGCTGTTGATAAAAAAAAGGAGGCAAAAGAAAGGGGGCACATACCATAAAGCAGATCGAAGAACAGCTCAAAGCTCATGACCTCGGTATTCTGCGCCGCGCGCCAGAGCAGGCCGCGATGGAAATACTGCTTCACTACAGGACGCTTAAACAACTTGATGGTATCCCCGCCAATGCGGGACGAAGCATCGCTCCACGCCACACTCTGCGAGGTCCCGTCACCACCACCGCCACCTCCACCTCCCAGAGTAGCAGCACTCTCGATCTCCGAACCAGTCCCATCATCGTCGTCCGCATACGTCCTCAGCCGGGCATCAAAGCCAAACTTATCAAAGTTGGCGCCGAGCCGCTCGCAGACATTGCTCTGCAGCCGGTCCAGCTGGCTGGTGACGGCCATCAGCTGGGCCTTGGTGCTGTCGAGCTCATTGACGATGTCCTCGCCGAGGGTCTTGCGCAGCTGCGCGTGGCGGGACTCGTGGTGCTGCTTGGTCTGGTGCAGGAAGCCCCTGTGCTCGTCAGACCCGTGAACCACGATCTCGACCTGCACCTGGTGACCGTCGCCCGTAGCCGTCGAGTATTTCTGCCGGAGCGTCTCCACGTCCTCTGGCAGCGCGACGAGGACCTTGCGGCCGTCCGGGAGGAGAAACTCCGAGGGGCGGCGGCGCGGGGTGGCCGACATGTTTTTTCTTCTTTCGTCTTTTCCTTTTTCGTGCTTCCTTTTATAACAACTCAACTCACTCCACTCCACCACCTAGAGTTGCTGTCTTCCCTCTGCCGTGCTTGTAAGGGGAGGGGCTGTTTGGGCAGCTGCCGGTGGGGACGGACCGCAAAGCTTCTGGCCTCGCCTGCCTAAACGGCCTGAGTTCTAGGGTACCGTAAAATATACCTAGGGACCTAGGTAGGTAGATCCTGCGTAAGCTCAGTTCAACTCTTCGAAATCTCACGATCAAAACAAACCAGACGGATATTCCCCCTAAAGGCACCTTTGCGAACGAATGCGCGCGCGCGTGTATGTGTGTGGTGGTGAGAAAGTGTGCGCCCGCCGATCTATATATCCCGATCTCATGAAAGCTCACACACATGGACGGGAACTCACCGCCACGGCAACCCTTTCAGCCAATCTGAGCACCCTGTCCCAACCGATGCCTTCATGCTTCGCACGCTATGCTGCCTGCGTTACACCGCACTAGCAACACTTACACTAGTCTCGACCACCGGCAGCCCCCCGTCTCGGTGCCAAGACCAAAGGGCTGAATAAGAACCCTCCCTGTAGCCTCCCTGTAGCGTCGTCGTCGAACAGACAACAAGCATACCGGTAATATGTTGGTGAGCCAAAGGATTAAAATGTACAAACTGTAAATTTGCTATACTGTCTAGCTCGCGTCTCCCAATTTCTACCTCGTAACCGTACTCTCTTACACTGCTTCCAATATCCCTTGCTGTGAATCACCAACACCTTGTGCCAAGTCTAACGATGCTCCATGCATGCAAGATGGGTTACAAACAAAAGTCTTGGTGGAGGGGCTTCCCTAGCTACCTCTCTCTCTCTTCTACACGTGTATATCGCTGCCCCCTGCGCGGTGAGCAAATAAAAATATCAAAGCAGCAGGAATAGCTGCCACTGTAAAGAGCTACCCCCCAAATGCTAGTAGTATCATCATGACCCGGTCTTGCTCGAAAAATTAGATGTAGATGTGATATGACGCCTCTTTCCCATCCCCAGTATTTTTTGTCATTCAGATAGATCCGCACGTCTTCCCTGTCTCCAAAACCGGCCAAACCCCATGTGTATCTCTTGCGTGCGCCAACAATGCGAATAATGAACACTCCGCCTATGTCGCCAATACGCCGCTCGATGCCAAAAGGAAAACCCAAAACGCAAAAATCCGTAACCGCCGGTGTGTCATGATATGTTAGTACCCTTATGTATACATCGAACGAGAAAGGAGAAAACCCGGTCCAAGTCCGGTTAATCGTCCAGTCTCAGTTGTTCCGATCGACCGTCTTCTGCGGCTTATAGTTGGGCATCTCATCAAACCACGACTGTTCCTCATTATACTTGTACGCGTGGAATTCGATGCCGTACGGCTTCGGTTCGATGGCATAGAGAATGCCGAGCGGGACGTCGAGGTCGGCAATATCGTCTCGTGTAAGATCCATAAAGTACGCCATAAGCACGCGGCACACCGACCGGTGGCTGATGATGAGAACGTGGTCGGTGATGCGCTCGATTTCGCGCACCATATCGCGGAGCCGGCTGATAACCTGGAGGTACCCTTCTCCGCCAACACCAGGGTAGATGTACTGGAGCTTATCGCGCGATCGCTTCTGGTATTCCTCAGGGTACTTTTGTGCGATCTCATCATACGTCATGCCCTCAAACGTGCCAGCGTTGAGCTCGTTCAACATCTCCCATGCCTTGACATCGTAGTCGTCATCAGCGTCAAAGTATTCTGCCGTCTCGATGCTACGCCTAAGCATTGACGTCCAAACACAGAAGTTCTTATCGTCGAGCTCCTGGTTGAGCTCTGGATACGGCGGTGTGTGATCGCCCGCTTTGGGCGGGAACGACGACGACGCAATTTTGTTCTTCTGGTCAATCAGCCACTCTTTCCGCTTCTGAGTAATGAATTGGTAGAGGGCTTGGCCATAGTAGTGGCCCCGCTCTGTTAGCTCAGAATCACCACCCAGCTTCCCAAGCTGATTGTCCACGCTTTGACCATGGCGCGTGATCCAGATCTGTCTGGGCGACAGATTGAACGTCGTCAGATACGAGGCAATGCCACCGCTGAGGAAGCCCTTTAGTCTATGATGGACAACCTTCCGACCCACATCAATCATCTGTTCACTATTAATTCTTCCGCAGCTTTTGTGTTAAGTCGCACTGGCGGCATACCTGTATGTACTGCAAGTCGTGATCCTCTTCATACTTGCCCAAGGGCTCATATGCACTCTCATAGGCCTTCACACGCTCCTTGAAGTCTTCCAATGATTTCATTGGATCCTTGTCTTTATAATCGGGTCCAGAAAGCTTCAGGCGCATATTTGCTTCGAGGAGCTTGGCCACCATTAGTTGCGGCCACAGGGTAGGCAGTCCGAGGCAGGCACTCACATTATGATCATGGCATATGCTCTCGATGAACAATATCCCCAGCTTGGGTTCCCGCTCCCTAATGCGATTCACGAGGAGCTGTCGTCGATAGATGGTGCTGTTAGTAGCGTCAAGAATGCCCACAGCACCTCCTCGGTGGAGGAGATAGTCAAGCAATTCATCGAGAGTGTCGAGTGCCACCTGCTCACGGAGCTTGGCCGCCGATACATTGTTGGGGTCAAAGAACTTGGCAGATTGGTCAATCTTTTCCTGGCGCTTTCTGCAGTCGGCACATCCGTTGAGATCAAGGCTCGTTGGCTCGTCCTCCTCCACAACAATATTGGGAGCGTTAGCGCCATTCAACAAGATGGTCGCGGCCTGGGTTGGCGCATCCGGCCTGGGCGCCGAAGTCGGAGAAAATTGAGTCGTCGGGCTTGCGACTCCAGCAGCGATACGGCGGCGATTACCAACATTGAAAATCTTGGAGTTGTGCTGCTGCCAAGACAAGTAGCGCTGGATCTTCTTGGTGATGTACGATTTGCCCCGGGCTGGGAGGCCCACCATGATAATAACGAGCTTAGCAGCAACATCACGCTCAGGAATCCGGCCGTCGGGGGATGCCTTGGACCGTGTCATGCCCGGAATGTTAAGCGTCGTCGCATGTGGGCGGACCCTGGGGGTCTGGCTGCCGGAATTCTGTCTCAGGGGCGGACTATTGGAGAAGTCAGTCTCTCGTGTCAATATGTTACCACAGGACCTTCAAGTCCATCCGGCTGCCGGTCGATGGTGGGGGTGGGAGAGGAGGCAACGGAGGGTTGTACAGCAGCCCGTCGCAGAAACCAGCCATTTTTGGAGACGGCTCATGGCACTTACATCCGTGGCGAACCGGGGGCAGTCGAGCAGATGCTGCGACTATAGGGAGAGTCATATGTGCGCTTGGCGGGATCGAAGTCGTTCAACGACCTCAGTGCATGCGCTAGGGCTGGACCCGCGGCGGGAGGTAAAAGACCATCGTGAAAGCGCGCGGCGGCGTGTGGGTGCGATCCGTTCGCAGAGATGGTTGGCGACGAAGGAGCTGTTGCAGACGAGGCGAGCAGTTGGCCTTTCATGGCCAGCTTGCGCAAAGATTGCTCTGACTGCGACTGCGGTGGCGGGCCACTACAGGAGTCTACTCGGGGAAATGCGAGGTCAGCCGTGGTGTGCTTGCGGGCGATGGGCGGGGATGCCTCAAAAATGTAATGGGCAGAAAAGAATGAAGATGCAAAGAGTCAGGTAGTAGAAAATAGACAAAGCAATAAAGAAACCCAGAAACCTTTGTGCTGCAGATTCGTCCTGTCCGAGACAGCAGCCCAAGCAGTTGGTGGTGACATGGAAGACCGCAGGCTGGTGACTGTCAGACGGTGCGTGGGCTAGCGCTGTAAATCGTTGTGCCTGAAAGGGGCCTAGAGAATTAACTCTTTTAGGGGCTCGTCATTTATCTGCAGGCCAATCAGTGAATCAGACCAAGACTAGGGTAGCGTGCTGAACATCAAATGGTGTCGCTGGTTCAAGTACAGACGCACAAGACGCAAGATTCATAGTCATGAGAGAGGGCTCAGAAGAGACAAGATACGGATAGCAAGCACGAACATGATAGACCCAGATAGGGGCGCCACTCGCGCTGCAACAAACGAGACGACTGCACTTACCGTGGAGAAAAACCTCGAAGGGTTTATCCACCTGAAAAGGGTTTTGCTCTTCACAGATTATTCTGTGGCCGCGGATGGGCCTTAGTTTGGGGGTGGACTCTCAGTGGTAGGCAATGCCTGCTCCAAAGCGGGTCCTGTCGAGGAGTGGGACTCTGTCGGTTCTTTCTCCGTCCACTTGCTCCCAAAAATCGACGAGAATGACGTAACTTTAGGCAGCTTGATCTATGAGTCGAACCTTGAAGGCGGCAATCAACATTCAAATGCGCCCATCATCATCTTCTTCTCTCGTGAGCCCAGCATTTTCAACACGGTTCGATCGGTTGCCAAGCCGCCGAGGCGGGATCTGCTGGATATGGGGTAGCCCGAGGCGAGATGGTGGTTGCACTTGGAGAGCTGTAAGTCCGTACCGTGTTTGCTAAGACGGAAACAACTGGCTTGGATGTCCGATTCGGCCTTTTCCAGCGCCCCTTCTCAGAAACTTCTTCGGTGGATGGCGGCCCGCACTCGGTTTATTGACGAACAGCCTCAGCACAGCCCAAAAAATGGCCAGGGGTGAGACTGCGACAGGTGGGGGTTGAAGTTGGGACGACGGCACGCCTAAGCTCGAGAGGAATGTGGTTGATGTCCGTCTTCGTAAGTTGACAGGAAAAATGCGAGGCACGCGCGGCGTATTTAAAGTATTGGAAGGCGCATATTGAGGCCTTTGTTTGCAAGGAGCCGCACCAACTTACACTCACCACCAACAGCTCCAACATTCATAGGTGCCAATCGCGGCTCTCCCAGGTCGGCCGGGGTCCGGAAGGAAGGCATGCCCCGAACCGTCAAATGTGGTGAAATGAACAAAGTTAGACAAGGCATTATTGCATTTCAGACGTCGGCCACCTCGGGAGTCGGTCACCTACCATCTTCCCACGATGCTCATCTTTTGGTTCCGGTAAGCCGGAGACTTTCATTGCTCAGGCAGCAACGCTTCTCTCATCCTGGCTGGTGATACCAACCATCAACTGGTGCGACTGGGGAAGCTCTCATCTTAAACGCCCGAGCTCTTCTTCATTGCCCTTCTACCTCCGGGCTCGGAGGTCCGTTATGGTTGTTGCGATAGGAGGGGTCCACGAGCCTGAGTACGGATGGAGTTGCTGGAGTTGTGAGGCCACATATTCGACGACGTGTCCAACAACTTGGTCGACAGCAAGGAGAGGGAGGTGACAATATCGAAACCTGTCTTTTTCGACTACAATCTGCTTTAAATTGAGGATTTGCGTGCCAAGCCTTGCCAAGGCCGATGCATCTCAGTCGGCACTTGACATCTACAGAGGAGCCAAGAGGAAGGGCCAAGGAGAGAAAAGCCAAGCTGCCAGTCGTCCGAAGTGTAGGTGGCAGGAGAGGCTTTGTGAACGGCTTTTGATATATAGAGTCTAGGAAGGGACAATGCTGGGGAGCTTCCCGGCCTATCTACCTGGTAGGGATAGACGGTCAATAAGCTCGCCGCACAAAGAACCAAGGTACCGCCTTGCCTATGCCTGCCAAGTGCCCGTAATAAGCCAGGGCAAAAACACAGTGAGTGGGTCATCAGTGGGCGGGCGTGGGATTCTGGAATGCCTGTCTGCTGAGTGCCCCGCATTTGCGTCTTCCAAAGCGTGGTGGCGCCCAGTCCCAGAGCGCCTGCCGGCGAACAGCTTGTCAAGCTCCATCCAGGTTCCAGGGACCACGGCGGGTGGAGAGGGGCACGCTGGTTTTTTTGTCACTTCCCTGCGCGAGCTGGGGTCAGTCACCTCCGGATTGAGCCCCCGATTTTCTTTTCTCTGGGCTGCGCGCGCATCCATTGAGAAGGCAAACTTGTTCTTTCCTGGCCATTGGTGAGGAGCGGGTACTCGCGATGGTTACATTCTATCAAACCTTCCTTCTCGGTGTCGTTTCTTTCTTCCCTGTTGCAGCCCTCGCTTCCTCTTGCAGGCCATAAGCCCGCGACCCCTCGTCGCCGTACCTCCGTCTCCCCCGCGAATTTCCACCCCGACCGACAGCTGCGCGCAGCACCTCCTCCTGCCTATCCCTCCTCTCCCAACATCCTGTCGTGTACCCGTCTGGTCCGGACTTTGGCTCCGGTTATAGCCAATTGCTCGATCATTCGAAGGAGCACGTTGCTCAAAATGCCAGATACCGACCCGCCGAGTGCGACACTGGTTGCTACCCAGAATCCCATTGTCAAGGTCCTCCTCCACGGCCATGAGGTAAAGCGTGGTGTCTTGATCCCACTCAAGACGACGCTCGAGGTCAGAGATGACTACACAATTGGACGGATTCTTGTTACTCGGGCACCAGTCAAGTCTGCGAACGCCGCTATCAGGTACGGTATCCTGAACCCTCTTTGCTCCTGCACGATGAAATGCCGCTGACTCTTTAGCTTGTTACGCAACCTGCTACCTGAGGAAATCGTTAAGGGCCTTCCTCATCTGCGCAGATGTTCCAAGCCATGCGACCTTCCGGCCCATCTCAAAACGCGGTTCATGAACGAGTCTGCACAGAGCAGAATGATCCACACTGGAAAGTCGAATTGGATCTACATTGTCGTAGGCCCCGAGGCCATGCTGTCGCGCGACGAGGTCATCAAGGAGCTGCAGACGGTTGAAGGCTTGGAGGAGGATGTATTTCTTCGCAGCGTACCTGTTCCCTTGATCGCCCCCTACTCCCAGATGCAAGCCGCCATGTGGACCCAGCATTTCTGGCCGGCCCTTTACCGAAAGAATAACCCTCTTGGGCCTCATCCAGCTATGGTATCAAGGGCGACAGAAGAGATTGCGGGTGACACTGCTGTGTGGATGACGCTTGCTCACAACGTCGCCAAGGAAGCGCATAGCCTGGGTTACGGAGAGCCCGTGGGTGCTTGCATCGTCCATCGCGAAGGGGAGAAAACAACCGTGGTCGCCCTGGCTGCCGACGCTCGCTGGAAGGACCAAGCAAAAACTGGCCATACGGGAAATCCAATGGCACACGCAGTGCTCCGCGCCATCAGCATGGTTGCCCAGAAGCTGGTGAAAGCTGAAAACAAACAGACGCAAACGGCCCCTACCCCAATTCTCGAATTCGAAGCATTCCAGGACAGCCCGATACTCGAGGACGAAAAAAAGGTCTTTGAGTTGGATCACCCTTGTCCTGACGGCTATCTCTGCCATGGACTCGAACTATATCTCACGCACGAGCCCTGCGTTATGTGCTCCATGGCCATCTTACATTCTCGGATGAGCAAGGTCGTCTTCCGTCATCGCATGCCTTTGACGGGCGGCCTTAGTGCAGAAGACCGCGGCGGCGATCACCCTGCTCTGTGCGGAGCTGACGGCGGTCGCGGACTCGGCTTGTTTTGGCGCCGGGAGCTGAACTGGAGTCTGATTGCGTGGGAGTGGGAGTCGGGCGGCTTCATCAAGCCGTTGCAAGTGGACCAGGCGCTTCATGTTTAACCTCGACAACACGAACGAAAATATACCCAGACATGAAGCATCTCTCATGTACCTTATTTCCCACTTTTGGTTTGCGAAGCAGAAGTCAGAGGAATTAGGTAATCCTCTCACATCGGATTGGCATTAATGAGCAGCATTTGAAAGCAAGTGGATCGGAAAGGCAAGCGTTAGATAGGCAGCCTTTCGCGAGCTTGCGCTGCTGCCAAGGGTTTTATCTTTTTTCTTTCTTTTCTTATTGGGACGTTGCTGGGAGCATTCATGATACCTAGAATTTAACTACGAAGGTCAGATGGGCGTTGATGAATTTTACAACTCGACTTTTGCAACGGCACGAGTACCACCACCTTGTATTCAGTCGTCCTTCCGAGACCGGCCCAAGAAAACAATCTCATTGGCCATCTTACTGTGTGCCACTTTTGCTTGTGCAATCATGGTGGCCGAGGTTGGCAGACTCCTCACAGCCTCAAACACCGTAGTTGTACTCCTACCTGGTGGCTGCGGCGATGGAAGACGATGATGGTCGGTTCTGGGCTTGCCAGTTGGAAGAATTCCAGCAGGGCTTGCGGAATATTGTATGTATGAATAGACTGGTAGACAAGGGCTGAGGCAACGGACGCAAGTCTAGGTAAATAGATAATTGACCATCTTCAACGTCGACTCGAAGTTGGTGATGAATCGCATGTATGTAACTCGGGCATGACTCAGGCTTGGGCGGTTCAGCCCGTTGGTCTTGACATCGCGCGCGTGTCGTGGATCGCTAATTTTATAAACTGTACAATCCGTAAACTGGAGTGACTCGAACAAGTGCTCTAGGTGGGGGTTGGCACGTGGCCGTGCGAATACCTGATGTCATACAGATCATCTAGACACCCCCAGCGCTTTACACTGTGCAAATCAAGACGGTGCCAAACCCCGCCTCGCCATTTATTACTCCGCATAGGGATCAGGTTACGGTCAACATCGCTGTACTTTCTTGCAATTTACGCAGTCTTCGAAGGCAAACATCACACAAGAAAGGGGAATCCCAAAATATTGTGGGATAGTAACAGTAAACTTGGAAGAGATCTCTGTGGCCTGCTTGGCTTTTTCTTGGCGAGAGTGATCGACCACAGGGCTATCCCTCTTTTTTCCCACAAGCTCTTTGACCGGCTCGCCCCGATATCTGCGTCCCCACTGTGGGACTTGGCTACAGCACGATACACACTACACAAACAGTTGATCAGATCATATCGTGACTCTCTCACTCACGGCTGCTTCTGTCCTCCTGCTTTCCCAGACCTCCGAGGCTCGCACGAACACGCGAACGTAAAGACGATCTTGCCTGTCTTGCCTGTCTTGCTTGTCTTTCTTTGAGACATTTTCTTCCTGCTGGAAAAAGCCCTCGATACGATCATTTCACGCTCCGGAAAACAGGTTTCTAAAGTGGCGGGTCGTCTATTGACCTTCTCGTCCTCTCGCCAGTACTTTAATGATCCAATAACACTTGTTGTTCCCGCTCCGGCCCATCACTTCCTTCCCGCCCGCAAGACTTGCAAGGACGACTCTGGGGTAGGCTGAGTGAGATCGGCGCGGCTCCATTCAAGCTTCGCGGCATCGGCTGCCCAGCCTCTGGGTGCTTTCCGCCGCCAAGATGCCGACCTTGGCCATCACCAACTTCAACATCGTAGTGAGCGTCTTGGGAGGATGGATCTCACTATTCGGCCTCGTCTCTTACCTGTGCAAGGAGAACTTCTACCTTTCTGAGGCTTGTATGTTCCCCTCGGCTCTTCAACAGCTTGAAGCGGACTTCGAAACTGACTCCGCTTTAATAGTGATTTCTCTCCTCGCAGGCGTAGCTGTCTCGCCCTCTGCGGCTGACCTGATCAAGCCGCTTGAGTACGCGGGCTCGGTCGAGAATCTCAATGTCATCACCTTGTACTTCTCGCGGCTCGTTCTGGGCGTGCAGCTGGTTCTTGCAGGCGTGCAGCTACCCAGCCGATATCTCAAGAAGCAGTGGAAACCCCTTTCGATCCTACTTGGGCCGATCATGGCAGCTATGTGGTTGGCGACGAGTCTTCTAATCTGGGCAATGGTGCCGAACCTCCCCTTCCTCCATGCGCTCGCCATCGGGTCATGTGTGACGCCTACCGATCCCGTTTTATCCAATGTCATTGTCAAGGGAAAATTCGCCGACCACAACGTGCCCAAGGAGCTGCAGAAAATCATCATCGCCGAGTCGGGCGCCAATGATGGCTTGGGCTACCCCTTTCTCTTCTTTGCCCTCTACTTGATCAAGTTTACGGGAGACGGTGGGGCCACGGAGGAGGGAGGGGCGCGCATGGCGATGGCTCTCTGGTTCGGGGAGTCGTGGGGTTATACCATCCTACTCAGCGTTGTGTATGGTGCCGTGGTTGGATGGATTGCCAAAGAGCTCCTGCACTGGGCTGAGGAGCGTAAATTTGTTGACCGAGAGAGCTTCCTCGTCTTCGCCATCTCGCTGGCTCTCTTTATTGTGGGGACCTGTGGCATGATCGGGAGTGACGATGTCCTCGCCTGCTTCATCGCCGGCAACGTATTCACTTGGGACGACTGGTTCAGACTCGAGACGATAGACGACTCGTTGCAGCCTACCATTGATATGCTACTCAACGTTTCCATCTTCATGTGGTACGGTGCGGTATGCCCGTGGTCGAGCTTCCTGCACAACGACATCGTGCCCATTTATCGCCTCATTCCACTCGGCATCCTCGTCCTGTTATTTCGTCGTTTGCCGTGGGTTTTTGCTGTGCACAAGTTCATACCGCAAATTGAGGAGATACATCAAGCCATCTTCGTCGGCTTCTTCGGCCCTGTTGGCGTCTCGGCTATCTTCTATCTATACGTCGCCCTTGAGTTCTTGGAAACTATGGAGGTCAATGGCGAGCCTCGCTCTGACATTCGACATTTAGCCGAGACCGTCAACGTGGTCGTGTGGTTTCTTGCTATTTGCAGCATTGTAAGCATGAAAATCATCCCCAAACCTCGACTCCTTTAAGGAACTAGACAGCTAACACAAATTGCAGGTCGTTCATGGCTTGAGCATTCCTATTGGGAAATTAGGCGTTCACCTTCCCAGGACGCTGTCAAGAGGCGTGTCCTCGGCCTCTAGTGAAGGCCGAGATGGGGCGCCCTTCAACATTGGTAGCAGAGTAACTACATTCGTTACTCGCCGACCAAAGTCTGGAAACAGCCCAGATGACTTGCCTACCTCGATCGCCGCCCCATCATCGGCCTCAACAACGCGACCCGTCTTTAGGATTGGTGGATCAATCATCCCCCCGCGTCAGGAGGCAGACGATGAGAACTTGCCTGTAGCTGGGGGCATAAGGTCAGGGGGGCCGGACTTTCGCAGAAGCCCAGACGGCTCGATCACGCAACTAGATGGCGCTGCCGGTGATTCTGCAAACACGGCAGGTCGAGCGATTCGCTTCCTAGACGAACCACTCCCACCATCCAAGACAACGCCCCCCGCGGCGGCTAGCTGAGCAAATGAGAGTCAAGAGACCGTGGGATAGAGGCAAGATGCTGTGTGTGTGTGAAAGAAAGGAGAGATTGGAACTGGCTGCCTCGGGGGAGGGGGTTTGCTTCAGACCTGGTATCTGATTGGAATGTGGGAGTTGAGCCGAGATGGGGATACAGAATGGACACAGAGACATGAATGAATTGCGTAAAACAGGGGAGCCCAGGGCCTCGTCCCGAATCATCATGCATAGACTTTGGATTTTACAAGACTTATCTCATGGGAAGACAGGGGGTTCAGAGACTGGGCCGAGACCGATTCTCAGCATCTCTCATGCCGATGAAATCGAGTCTGATAACAAATATAGCATCGCCGAGCAACAAGTCCAAGGTCAAGCGAACTTTATTACGGTGTGCGGCAAACTTTATCTCGAGTTGATCCACATCTCTCATGAGCGTCATGAGTTCATCGAGGTGCTCCTGTCTACATGTTGCGGATTCTGTACAAACTTAATTCATAGAGGTTCTCAAAGTTGACCGAGGTGAAGTATGTGGATCTATCTTTTGTGCTGGATGGCATTTTCCTGAGATTTTGATGACTACACGCTTCAGAAAGAAACAGGAGAAGAAGTAGTAACCCGTTGGTGGGAGTTTTTTTTATCTGCTTCTTGAGAAGCGAGCTCTTGTTTCTTTTCAAAATTGGGAAATGAAGCCCTTAATAGTTTAGGGGGTCTCGAGAGTAGACGATACGGATAAGACAGGACAGATCACACACACAGCGGAGACGCCTGGAGTACAGACAGACGGACAGCGGGGTCCCAAATTAGCACTCGCCTTGCACGTCCTGGACCGGAGGAGAAAGTGGAAGAGTCTTTCTGCCCTTGACGCTGCCAAGCCCTGATCGGCTCTAGTTACTGTGGACATCTCTTTTCAGAAGAACAACTTCTAATCAGGGGTCTCGTCATGACGGTGCGATGCTGCACGATTTAGTGCGTCTTTTCTTATCCCGGGTCCGGAAAGGAGAGAGCATGAAGCCGGGACAGAAAATTAGAAGCCAGTGGAATTGACAAGCAGGCTAACAAATGGGACTAAGCTTTTTTGAAAGTCTTGGACGCAGCAATTCTGATGGCAGATATCGGTTGGTCAGATTGGCTCTGGATCGGGGTCGGAGAAGGAGCAATAATTATCGAGAAAATTGGGTAACAAACAGCAGCACTTGCTCGAGTAAGCTTTGTCGTGGACTGTCTGTCAGACAGTTCAAGAAATGGAGGGGAGCGATACCGGCGATAGGACATATGAATTGAAGATAACACACACCGGCCGAGATGGGATGGATTTATCGAGCGACCGGCACAGGCGAAGTCACCCCTCCTCCAAACGTAGAGCGGTGCCAGGTGCCAGGTGCCAGGGCGGCCCAGCCCAGGGATCCGGCTGGCGTTAGTTTGCGTTTAGTGAGCAAGAAGTCGGGTCCCTGGCACAGCCCCGGCCCGCTCTAGATACTACGCGACAAGGTTCTTGACAGCACGTTAGGCCCAGCGAAATCTCCAGAAAAGACGGGGACCTGGGTCTCATTGCCTCTCGTTCATAATGTGGACATGTACATACGTACAAACTACTGCTCACCATTGAGGTTCGCACATGCACCTTGGACAAACGATGACGAGGCGGAAATGGCCGTCATCACTGAGTTTAGCAAGGTAGGCTTCGGGAGGGGGGAATAAGACCTGCCTACAGATAGACCAAAGGAGCAACCTACGGTCGGGTAATCGAGGGCAACTACCAAGAAGGTATGAATAGGTAGGTGTCCGTAGATATCCTCGGTGAGCAGGTGCCATGAATGCAATAGCGAGTGCTGGGAGCCTGAAAAGAATTGAACTTAAAACCCCATAGATCGTCCACAAAGACCCGCCCCTGAGACCTGAACACGTGCTGGATGGTCTGAATAACGTTCAAGTCAGCAGAGGAAGCTTCTGCCATCCCATCTCCAAGTTCCATTCTGCTCGGGAGCTAGGGCATACTGGGCGGCTTGCATGGAGGATACCGGTGGCGGATCACCGCCTGAAAGGAGAATTCATATTTATTTAAAAAAAAAAATTGACTTTCACCCCGCCGCGTGCCTGAGCTGATTTCCAGGCGACAGCAGCGCGCCATCGAGGTTAGGCGCATGCGAGGAAACGGGAGAGAGGAGATGAGATGGGCCTCCACGTGTATAGCCGAGCAAAAAAGGCTTTGCTCGAATACATGATAAAATCGCAACTGCAGTTGGCGTCCTGATCATTCTGTGCATCTCTCCACAGCTATGATGCTCCTAGCCCACCTTGTGAGGGTCAACTAACAGCAGAAGGGACACGAAACACGACACATAACAAGTGGATGCATCCCTCAAGTGTGCCGCTTGTTGAACTAGGGCTGTTTTCTTCCCACATTTGTTTCCAGGTTTTTCCATCCCTCGCAAGCGTGGGAGACTAGAAGTTGACCAATCGCCAGGGCCAGACCGGGCGCCGCGCAGATTCAGGGCTCCTCCCCACGGCAGACGGAAGGCCCGCTGGGTCGATTACAAGTGGACTTTCTGATTTGCTGTGGCTGGCAACGGGGGGTGGAGGAGAGATCGAGCAATGCTAGCGAACACAAACGGCCTTAGCACGCACCTGTGAGTGACCCTTGGAGCCTAGCGAGGGAAAGAGGGCACGAGCCAACGACGAGCAGCCAGTGAGCCACTGTTCCCGTCCGAAGTCGCCTCCACTAATTTTGGACTCACTTACCCAGCCAGTTCAATCCGACCTTCGATAGCTGTCGTCAGCGTTCGTGACTGGATTCCGTCCCATGCTCGCCTCCTCTCTTTCGGTCGACTTCCATTTTCAGGCCATTTTGAATACAAAGCATTTATCCATCAGCACACCACCACCACCACCATCACCATCACAAGGTATGAACAATCCTGCGATATTACCATATCTGCTATCTGTGCCTGGGACCGAAAAGCCACGCTAACACACGCACGATCGCCTCCTGCAGAGTCAATTGGACAACCAGTTCTCTTGCCAAACTGTCCGTTTACCGCCTTTCGCCTATCGAGTTCGGATTTCTCGTCCAACGTCCCTGCCATCCCACGCACGCACATCAGGGACACACCCACCCACCCGCACACCCGCCCCCCTCCGACCGAAACCCCCGATTCGACCGACTTGAGCTCACCTTCCGCTTTTTCCCCCTTCGGTTTTCCAGTAGAACAACAGCTTCAAATCGAATATTTTCTCGCAGCAACATACATTGCTAGTACATCATCATCACATTGCACGACGGCAGTCGTATTCGGTCTCGTCTCATATCGTATCCTTGCTCTTTGCGCCGCTATTATGGTCGTCTAGGTACAGACGGACCACCACACC
Source organism: Podospora didyma (assembly GCA_033439775.1). Lineage (NCBI taxonomy): Eukaryota > Fungi > Ascomycota > Sordariomycetes > Sordariales > Podosporaceae > Podospora > Podospora didyma. The sequence continues at coordinate 4,170,879 of JAULSW010000003.1, forward strand.
AAGTCTCAGCGCGAATCGCCACCCCGGGCCTTCCCTGCTTTAGGCATCCGCCGGCGACCACGAGGCGCAGCTCTGACACGTCGACGGTCTTTTTGACGAGATAATTGCCCTTTTCGCACAAAATATCGCGTCGAGAGATCGCGATACAATACGCATCTCTTGCGTCCGCTGGTCAGGCCGGCCATAGGCATCGGCAGGACCGACCGAATGGACGACGAAGACGACGAGATGTCGCGCGCCACACTGGAGTACAACTCCGGCCTCGATCCGACCTTCCTCGAGTTCGACTCTCGGCACGAATACATAATCGACTCGGATGGCACCAGCCCTGAGGGTTATCAAGATTTCGATGGCAGCCTGATAGAAGGCGACATCAAGCTACCGCCGTCCCCGTCCGTAACGTTCAATCTCGTTAACCAGGATGAGACGAGTCCACGGAATAGTTCTCGCGGCTCGCTCTCCGAAACCTCGTCCAAGAGGACCCAGAGCACTGTGTCGACCAACGCTACCTTCAACAGCGATGACTTGTCAATGGACCAATCCATTGGGGATTCCATTGACGCGAAGCCGGACTTCAACTTTAAGGACTTCATAGACGACGAAGTGTACCCCTCAGATGGCACGATCGACCCCCATGCTATAGATGCCGTACCTGCAATATCGAGCTCTGGGATGTTTAGCTTCGGCGCCCCGGGCAACAACGCTTTATATTCATTCTCGGATGTTGGCAGCCCAATGAGCAGCCCAGTTCCCTTTTCCTTGCGAGGAGTTGGCCCGTCGCCGCCCGCGGCGCACTCGCAAAGCACTGGGGAGAACAGGGGACTATCCTCAAATGTGGCTTACCCATTTCGAGGCTACGAGAAGTTTCCTGTAGATTTGAAGCTGTACCCTCACCCGCAATCTATGCCTGGCTTCAAAGGCGGCGTATCTCGCGAGGGATCTCCTTTCTCGACAGGCATAATGGCAAGCCAGGACTCCTCTCCCTCAGCAGCATCTCCAACAGTGAACTTCGATTTCCCCCATGGCCTGCCTGCCTCCGGGCCACCAAGCCAGTGGAGTAAAGGGCTCGGCGCTGTGTCTCTGCAACAACAACAACAACAACAACAACAACAACAACAACGACAACATTTCAGCATGGGAAACCCAATGGCTGCTCACATGCCGCCTAAATATGCCATGGCGCACGCTCCAAGATATACGCTGAGTATTATGCCAATACCCGCTAAATCTAGGGTTGAGACGCAAATTCCTGTCAAGCTCGTCCTCTCATCATTGCCGCCCGGGGTCAAACGTCTTCATCTCCCCACTCATACGATCAGTAAGCCGAAGCTTTTGCAAAAGCCTCCCCTAGAGCCGTCACCGGACACGCTGGAACTCCACACCACGCTTGTCTGCACAAGTGCCATGGCGAAACCTGAACTGAAGGAGATGGCACTGCAGCGCGCTCGAACTGCTGCCCAGCAGCTTGGGAAGGTGGACACTCCGCCAAAACAGGAGACGGATGATGAAGATATCAAGGTCCAGGATGGCGGTGATGTCAAAATCTGCTCGGGCTGCGTGCAACGTGAACGCAAACGGGCAGCTCGGAAGAAAGTCAAGAAGATCGAAGATGAAAATGCCTGGACCCAGAATGAAACACGGAGAGTTATTGTGTTCAACACACAAGAGGTGAAGGAATGGCAAGCGCCCAACCTGATGGAGCCAGAACCGACAGATGGGTTTTCTGTGGATGCGCCCATGAGGATTGCGTGTTACTGTCGACATCACTCTGAGAAGATGGGGTTTAAGGTCATTTTTACCATTGTTGACCATATCGGGAACTTGGTCGCGCAGGTCATGTCGCAGTCCATCATGATCACCGATGATCACAAGACACATACTCTGCCAGACCCAAGTGGCCAGCTTTCCGCGGCGTGTGGGGTTGTTCTTGGGCAGAACTCAGCACAGGATACGAGCCCCAGTCCCCCGGCGCCATCGTTTCGCGGTTCGCATTCCAGTGTTGATTTGCTCTCGCTAAAGCGCGCCATGCCCCCGACCACGGGGGTCCCGCCCTCAGGTGGCCTATCGCCAAGACAACAAGTACAGCAAGCGAGCACAGTATTCTCTATTCCCCGGAACCTATCTCGGCCCGCTTCGCCTCTGGGGATGTCAGGGCCGTCTGCGAAAAAGAGGAAGTCGAGTGGGTGTAGCAAGGTTCCGTCTGGCTTGACAATGACACGGCTGGAGACGGGCCATATGCCCGGATCACAACCGCCTAGTCAAGCCACCGCTGTTGCCGTCTCCTCTGCGGCCTCGCCATTCCCCCCAACGGCTGCGCCTTTCACGCCTGCTTCGGAGCCGCCGGCGTACGGCAGTGGTGTGATCACTCCTGGGTCAACGACGATGTCTGTTCCGCACGGGAATAATAGCCCGCTAGCCTCCGGAGCCATGGATCAGTCAATGTTTTCAAGTGGAAAAGGGACCGGTCTCTCTGACAACATGGGCTTTGATGCCATGTATTCCGCCCCCGCCTCGGCCCACCCCAGCCGTGCTCCAAGCCCGAACGGCTTACAGACTTCTGCCGACGCTCAGCAGAGCAATCAGCTGTCGAACAACCAAATTTCTCAGATGTTGGCAGGCAGCATGTTTGGCGCAGTAGCAGACCGCAGCAACGCCTCACCTTCGCCCGCTGTTATCTATAAAGTGATACCGTGTGAAGGGCCAAAGATGGGCGGAATCGAAGTTACAGTTCTAGGGAGCGGATTCTACCAAGGCATCGAGGTATTTTTCGGCACCAACAAAGCAACCACGACGACATTTTGGGGCCAGACCTCTTTGGTCTGTCTGCTGCCCCCGTCACATGCTGCTGGATCAGTACCTATGTTTCTCAAGCACCAGCACATGCCCATGCCTCAAACAACCCAGGCGACATTCAAGTATGTGGATGACGAAGAGGCAAATCTGCTGCGCTGTGCACTTACTGTCCTGGGCAATAAGATGACGGGCGGCTACGAAGACGCTGTCATGATTGCGAGGAGAATTATGAGCCAGCAAGCGACTTGGGGCCCCTCGTCGTCCGGAGTGGGAAGTGACGGCCCTTACAATTCCATGGCGGCGGATCCAAACAAGTTTGAGGACCACATGCTCAAGGTGCTCGAATTAATTCACTTGGCCAACAGTCCCCACAAGGCCAAGCTGGACTCCAGGCTCAGGAGCAGTAAGCAAACGATGCTTCATCTCGCCAGTTCTTTAGGACTGTGCCGTTTTGTCTCTTCCCTGTTACAGCTAGGCGCGAACCCGGATCTTCGTGACAGGGGCGGCTACACTGCATTGCATATGGCTTCCTTGAACAACCATCCCGAGATTATCCGGTGCTTGATCTCCCATGGAGCCGATTCTACGCTGCGGACTCTGTCAGGTCTCACAGCTGCAGATGTCGCCCGGTCTAAGGCCGCAATCTATACCTTACGCCGTGTCGAACAACTATCGAGGTCACAGAGCAGCGGCTCGCTCCACACCCGAGCCAGTAGCGCTAACAGCTTGAAGTCTTTCCGGCAGCCGTCGACGGAAGTTGTAGTGAAGGAGGAGGACATCTCGAACGACGAACTTCAGCCCGAAGAAGAGAGTCTAGAGTATTCGTCATTGAGTGGCTCGGCGGACGAAGGCTCCGATGAGGTTGATGACCCTTGGCTTGATATGCGGCGGACCAGTATCCATCATGACTCGATGCCTCTTGAGGAAAGCACTCCAGCTGGTCTATCTGGTGCTTACCGGCAACCAGGTGCTGCTGATGGTGCGGGCGGGCTTGGCTCCCCTACGGCGACTGTTACGGCGATTAAGGAACAAGTCTCGGCCCAACTCCAACATTTGCAGCAAGCGGCCCTCCTACACTTCCAAAATTTCCCCCAGCAACTGTCACAGATCCCCTATTTCCCGCAAATGCCGAATCTCCCACTGAACGACTATCAAGTGATCCAGCGGCTGGCAGCAATGGTCCCTGCCATCGGAGGCCCCCGACCCGGATCGCCTGGAAATCAGCAACCCAGTAATCCTGCAACGACCAGAGATTTAGACGGACGCTGGTGGGATTGGTCCTCGTTGATGGCTGGTGCTGTTTTTGCTGGTGCTGGTGTTGGTGCTAACTCTCCTCCCCCAGCTTATGAAGAGATCTATCCCCATCGCGACGGCGACGCAGACACGAAGCAGGCATCCGCCGCGCAGGCGGCGGCAGAGGCAGAGGCCGACTTCAAGTGTGCGGCACTGTATGACAACCAACAACAACAGGAACAGGAGGATGAAACAGAAGAGGCATATTGTGCCGATACAGAAGAGCCAGAAGCAAGCAGTAGCCGGAGCAGTCTGCCGGTGCTGCTGCAAATCGGAAGGAAAAATGCAATCACCAAAGAGCAGCAAGAAAACCTGCGCCGGGCGCATGCGAAGAAGCTGAAGAGGTTGAGTCGCGATCGGAAGCTGTTCGTCGTTTGGGTATGCTTGCTTTCATTTTCTCTTTTGGCCTTTTTTGGGGGGGGTTTCTGTCTCAAATGCCTTAGATGGTTTTTTTTAAGTGCGGCATACTAACTTGGGATGTTTAGATCCCTCTGCTGGTGGTTGTCATTTGCCTCATGCTTTATCACAACTTTGCTACTGTCCGGATCATCGTCTCTTCTTTGACTTCCGCATATTCTTCTTCGACCCAAAAAGCCTTTGACTCCCTTCAGCCACAGCTACAGCAGCAGCAACGACAAGATGCGTTCGCAGTAGGCCCAGGAAGGGTAATGGGGGAGCTTGGATAACCCCCAGGGTATATAATCGTCGTTCGATCGTTGCTTTTGGGAAAAGAAAGAGAGAGCGGAGGAGAGAAGAGGTGGAAATAGAGAGATGTCCATCATAATTGGACAAGCGTGAAAAGATTCTTACAACAGGAGTTGGGAGCGAACTGGAGGCAAAGCCTATATTACGGGAAGGGATGGATGAATGGATGGCGCAGACCTTAAAGACCTCGTTTGTTTGGTAAATAATTGTATTTGGATGGGCCCTTATTTTCTTTCTTTCTACTCTGGTAAGGGGCTCGAGCCTGGGTAGAACAGTGTGGGTCTTGGAAAGACATGGTGGGAAGCGAATTTTCCTCTCTGATGAATAAGAAGAGCAAAAGGAATGGAAGGGAGAGACGGCAATCGGTTCGGATTATGCGTGTCATTACTGCTGCTGTTGAATTGGAAGGAGGGGAGGTTGGACACGAAAGCTGAAGATAGCGAGACTAAGGAGAGATTAGAAACTAAGGAGCGATCTTAGAGGCATCTTCTTTCCTTGCAACAACGACCTGGTAGAGACTTGTTTTATCTCTTGTAATAAAAAGTTTTGTGCCGCGTTCTTGATTGCGACTTTTGTCTTTAAATTTCTAGCTGGTTCTTCTCTTTAACTTTTCCATCAACTTTCTATTCTCTATGCTCGCGATATATTCGTTGTATATATATATATATACAGACAGAAATATAGTAGCAATCCTTTATTTAGCATTTGATACGATATTCTTAAGCGAGAAGTAGATTGGTTACATTTGCTTTGGAGTATTTAAATGGATGGATGCTTGTAGTAATAGGCGGTCTGGGACGAGAAAAGAAGGGGAAGGGAGGAAAGGGGGATTGAAAAGGGGGGACAAGGGAAAGAGAAAAGAGAAAAGAGAAAAGGGGAAAGGGGAAGGGCGGGAAGGGTGAGAAGTGCCCTGCGTGTGTGCGTGTGCGTACTCTTAGGTGCCTAGCGAGACCAACCTTAAGGGAGCTGTGTAAGGTGGTTTTTTTAGCAAATAATAAGAGTGCATATATATTCGTTACCCAGTGTCGTGGGGTGAATATCCTTCCCTTCTCCTATCTATCTATTCGTACTTTTCTTTCGACAAATACCCCCCCCCCCCTCCCCCTAGCTGAAGCCTCCCCCCTTTCTCCATATACAACATTCAAAGGGAATAGTGCAGCCAATGCATGATACAGACTATGTTTATTCCAAAGCACAGCATAGACAAGCCGAGTAACATATCCTCGCTGCGATGGTCAGTACCCTTACATCGCGGAATTAGTCTCAAGCTGCGAGAGAGATACCAGAGGCTCACTCAGTCGTCCAACTAGCATAACTAGGTAGCTGCCCAGAAGAAGTCAATCCGCACAAGTAGGTAGATAGGAATTCCATAAGTTCATCGTGCTTCTGATTTCCCATAGATAAATAAAAAGTATTTACAACAGTCCAAAAAACCTTCTTCACCACCCCGTCAAGAAAAGAAGCCCATAAGAAGGCTAACCAAACCAGCCAAACCACCAGAAACAAAACACCATCGTGAAACAGCCGACCGACCATGAACATGAAACCCATTTCATTCCCTTGTCCCTCCGTTTTCATCCCGCCAGCCTTACAGATTTGCATCTCGGCATACATAACATGCGTAGTCCAACAAAAAAAGCGTTACATGAAGACAGAAAAACATGACCCTGCCCATCCGCCCATACATATATCGTTGTCCTCTTCCCCTTCTTCCTCTTTTCATTCTTCACTCCCTCCTTTCATCAAGGGCGTTTCCCTACAAACGGTAGAGTCGTGTTGGAGTCTTTGACTGTGTGTGTGTGTCGTGAGAATCATCCCGAGAGTTCAAACTCGTTTGCATCTCCTCTCACTCCCCCCCCATCGTTGTTCGTTCGTTGTCATTCATCCCAGATAGATAAGAAAGCCCACCACCCAGATCAGACCAGACCAGAATGGGTAGAAAATGCCCCTCCCTTCGTAGGGATGAGGACAGATAGAGGAGAAGGTCGTGCATATCGTATCGTCTTTTGATGATACCAGGATATGTCAAAGAGAAACATTCGTCTCTGATGCCAACATAGATCAAGAAGGAAATAGGAAAGAAAATCATGAATCCCTCTTTTTCGTTACTCGCCGATCACTCACCATGCTCGATGACAATTTTCGACGTCCTCTGCTCCCCCGAGCCCGGAATCGCGGTTGGAGTGGTTCAGACCTTTATTCTGTCCGACCATTACCATCCTCGCCTTGCCCTTCACCACAGGCTGCAGTTTCTTATCACCACCATCGTGGTAGTAAAATGCAACTGGGATCTGCGGGACGACGGGGATACCGCGGTTCGGGTCCGGGACCACTGATAAAGGCTCCGGGACGTTGTTGGCTGATGGCCGCGTGCGGAGGCGCTGGGGATAGTGGAAGCTCTTCGCAGGCGGTGGCGGGGGAGGTAGAGAGTCGATCATCATGGCATCTTCGTCATGGTCCTGAGGGGATATCGGGTGCTGCTCACGCGTGGGTGACTCTTTGCTGTTACGACCGCCCAGACCCAAGAGTCTTCGGCCGCCGCCGAACCTCGACTTCGTAAGTTTCGTTGGTGTGCGGATGAGGCGACCTCCTTCGGGTACGGGGCCCGAAGTGACTGTAACACCACGAAAGATGGACGAAGCAGCCGAGGCTGGCGCATTGGATGATGTCGACGGACGTGACGATGCCCATGTGCTAGTATTGGTGTTGCTGGCGGCCTGCGACATGCTCGGATCGGCCGATATACGTGAGGCGGAGTGACGCAGCTTCTTGACGAGCTTGCGGGCCGTTGTTTCGCCTTCGTTGGCCACATCCGAGGGCCGTTTCGTGCCACGAAGAGGAGATGAGAGAGCATCGCTGTTCTCACTCACGACCTGACGCGCAGGTGGCGGCGCCACTGAGGGGTAATCCTCTGCTCTAGAAGGCCTGGTTGCGCTGTATGGGACGGACGAGAATGTTTGAACGGGCTTCTGTTGTTGCGCCGCCATGTGCTGCGCGAAGGACATTGACGCCGTCCCAGCACCTGTCGGAGCAGCACCATTGGTGCTGGCAATGGACGGATGGGCGCCCTTATTCGTCGTCCGAAGTGGATGCCGCGTACCCTGGATAGCGTGATTCTCAAAGAATCCAGACGCCACCAGACTCTTGTAACTCTCCATCACCTCCTCTTTGGTTGGGTAAATCCCAGCGGTTGCAGCCGCAGCCGCCGCAGTCGCCGCAGTCGCCGCCGACGCATTTCTCTCGTCGCCGTTCGCTGCCACCGGCGTCGACGCAGAAACCGCCTTGTTCTCCTTGCTGTTGACGCGCCGTATACTGCCCGACGACTTGGACCTCGTCAGATGGAGCCGTTCGCGCACGCCGTCCCAAAGGGGCCCGAGGAAGTTCCCTTTACGGACAGCCGGCGCTGCGCCGGCGCTGCTCATGGGCCGGCGCTGGCGGGATTGTTGCTGTGCCGGCGCTCTATCGGCCTGGTAAAACTGTCGCTCGTAAGCTTGGGCTTCGTGGAGGTCAAGGAAGTCAATCGGCGGCGCCGCAGACACGCGGTCGTTCATGGAGCCCTCGACAAAACGGCTCTGGGGGGCGCGCGACTCATGCTGCTGCTGCTGCTGCTGCTGCTGCTCGAAGTGTTGCTGTTGTTGGTGCGCGAGACCGCCGCCAGGCCATGGTACCTGTTGCCAGCGAGAAGGCATCGTTGTGTGCGCCCGCGCTTAGTGCATGCGATGGGGCGCTATCTTGTAGTGTTTACTGCGTCCAGCTTCCAAGCTGCGGCAATGTTTATTTACTTTCAGGAGCTGTGATCTTGTTGAAGATAGCGACGAGAATTGGCCATATATAGCATCCGTAATAACCATATGAATGACGAACGAGTTTCAAATTGGGCTTTGGGGGAACTGAAGAACTGCAGGAGGGCGCGAGTTGGGATCCTGAACTGGACGCGCTTGTTTAGATTTAAGAAATGCGTACCTCAACGCGGGTGGGAACAGGGCTTTGACGCGCGACCCAGCAACCGCAACGGTCTGCCCCGCATTTTTCTGCAGGTACCGATACACCATGTTGGGAAAATACGCTACATTTTCATGAACCCGCCCTTTCTTAAGTTTCAAGCATTGATAGGTGGCATTCCACGACTCACAAATATATCGCGCTTTATAATATATCATAAGAACATAAGGCTTACCAAAGATAAAAGTATACGCTATAAAACATACAGAACAAGGCTGGTGGTTCAGCTCAGCATTGGACGCATTTCTGTTTCATCGATTTGCATCACAAATGAGTTCCCCTTCCATCCTCGGCCTCCGTCACATCATTGCCCCACCTCGTCAACTTCAACGAAGAAAAATTCCACTCCACCAAACTACTTTTTCAGATCAAACCATCCCCTCTCTAAAATAAAACTCGACCAGCCGTGTGAGTATTGTGGTTGTAGACGGACCAAGGAAATGATGATATCGTGCCAAAGAATGTCTGCCCGGAACTGCTTCCAGTCTGAGAATAGACGGCCGGATGGACGTATATACACAGTATTCAAAAAGAAATAGAAATAGCACCTTGGAGCGTGATTCCAACCGAGCCCACGCCCGTTGATTGGATTAAAACTCCTGACACCCGGCCAAACAAGAAGTAACAAAACGAGACAAGGTTGCCTGGCTAGGCTTCACCGGCCCTTTGGAACTGTCGCCCATCGGCACGCTTGTACACCAGGGGCGCTCCGTCAACATCTTCTGAACCTCCACGGTCACGTGCGCCGTCAATGAAGCGAGGATCGTGGTCTTGTCTGAAAGACTGATCGTGCGCGCGCTTGGTTCCGGCATACTGTATCGGCGGACGTGTGAACCCGGCACTAGAAGGACCGCTAAGTGAAGAAGGGCGAGATCCAGCCAAAGTTGGGCTAGGAATAGGCAGCCGTCCCATGAGCCCCGATTCAATCTGCAATGGAGGCAAGGCCTGAGCCTTCTGTGAAGGAATAGAGCCGTGTTGCGGTGCTGAGGAATAAGGAGGGTGGGGAAGGGTCAAAGGCGGAAGTGTCGTGCTTCCCGATGAGTTTCTATACTCGTGATGCACACTCTCACGGCGTGGTGATGGCGTGATTGGCGTGATGGGGGCATATGGCTGAGAAGGTGTTCGCTCTGCAGCGTATGAGGCCGGCGGCGGTGGTGGGAGAGGGTACGCAGATTGACTGTATGACGATCCTTGGCCTTGAGGGTACACAGGCGAAACAGGAACTGACGGCGGGGGCTGTACGAAGTTCTGAGATTGAGATGGATACTGTGCGTTGGAGTTGCCGCCCAAGAACTGAAGATGTCCACCAGAAGGAAGGTTCTGCGCTGAGAACTGTGGTGGGTAGTCGGCCAGGGATGGTCGACGCTGCGGATCGGTCGCAGAATACGGCGTCCGCTCACCGCTGCCGCTCATTGATCGCGCTCGGTACGGATCGGGTCGGGCATCTGGTGTGGGGCTCGTTCTCCTTCTGGTGTTGTGGGCATACTCGTCCTCCGCATTGCCGTTGTCGAAATCGGCGCCCCCCTTTCCATCGCGGCGTCTCATCCGAACATCGCGACGGATTCGGACACGGCATCCCTGCTCAGCCACCACGCGGCTGAGCACAGTGCTCTCGGTCAAGCCAGGGAACTTCTTCGCGCTGTAGACAACAAAGTCATTTGACTTCACCTCCATGCGGAAGTCAAATGAGCCACCTGTTGCTGGGCTCATTCCGTGCGAGCTCGCTTTCGACGACTCTTGCGAGTCAGGATCCTTGTCCTTGTCCTCCTTGGTCTCTTCATAGAGGTTGAACGTCAACTTATAACGTCCCTCGTGTCTAACTGAGAGATCCGGAAACAGGAAATAGCCGGCTTCCTGGGGGCGGTCCAAATACGCCATGCCCGAGACTGGCATACCGGTCAGGACAGGCGGAGTGTTAGCAGCAGGTGTCTGGACACGACCGTGAGCCATGACGCGAGCATGCTCGAGAGTGGCGTAGAGGAAGAAGTTGGCATTGTACAGGAAGGTGACATCCTTCTCCTGTGCCATGTCCCAGGTTTGGCCTTCATAGATGCGCAGCTCCACAACTGGAGGCGGATCAACAGGACGTCGGTCGGCCGAAGCTGGGAAACCCGTTAGATGCTTTAATCGCCAACAAAAAGCATGACAAATTCCACTTACACTTTGGGCCCGAGCCGCATGCTCGGGCACGCTCTGGCTGCTGGATGACCTTGAGGCAATACCAAAGACGGCGGCCGGCTCTGGTGTAGCGGTCGACGATGACAGGCTGGTCAGTCTCGTGATTGGGCATGCCATGGGCAGAGGCCGCAACAGCTGGTGCACCCATCTGAGCGGTTCTGAATTGCTATTGAGATGCAGATCCGGCTGGTAATTGCGATGTCGTGGGTTTTGAGAAGTAATCAAACCCCTTGATGGTTGTTCCCTAAAGCGCGCTTCCTTGTCCTTTCTCTCGGGCGCTGCGAATGACAAGCGATGAAAGCTCCGCCGATAGATTGAGATGGAATGAGCTAAGGATGAAAGCTATAGTAAGTTTAGATAATTAGCGTCACTCTGCGTCGAAAAAGCATGGCGGTAAACTTTATCAACAGGTGGTTCGCAGTGTCGCGGGCACACAAGACAAGACCCAAGAAAACCAAGGAAAACGGATGACAGCGTGCAGGAGCGAGAGGTGCGTCGCCACTCACCCTAAATGACCTAGAACTCGATAGAGGCACAACGAAACAATAAACAAAGACACAATCGGCGGGCCCAGTCGATGCAAGACACGCAGCGATGAGAACTGATAGCGCGCACGCAGCAATGTGTCGAGGTGAACAATGTCGAATGCTCGACGTTCCGCGAGATTGCGGTAGGACGGAAGGGGGACGGGGTTTGCGCGTAGGCGGCGGATGAGTGGGTTAAAAGGGTGGACGTGGGCGTGGGTGAGCGAGCGAGCGAGCGAGGACGATTGGCTTGGGGGTGGATGGCTGGGGGGCCAGAGTTCCCAGAGTCCCAGAAACCAGAGTGACGGGTAGCTGAAAAATGGACGGTCGGGTCCGATGTTATTGGGCGACGGCAGTTTAGCGCTGCCAGTTCGTCTCAGGCAGAAGCGTGTGCACTGTGCAATAGGTATCCGCACCGGCACCCGTTGCGTTGCGAGCGATGGCTTTCTCTTTGCCCGCGACCGCGCGTCGATTGACAACCTCGAAAGCTCTGATGCTTTTCGAAGGCAGATGTCGAGATGACGGACGACAAAAGCAGGGCAATCCACCAAAGCTCGAGACAGAACAGGGAACGGGGGGGAAGAATGAGAGACAGCCCGCAGCGCTTTGGACGACCGAACGACCGCACGAAGGAAGACGGTGGACCGTGGGTGGGAGACTGGGAGGGTGGAGGCCCCGGCAAGGGTGTGGTGGAAATGAGCGTCGGTGCAATGTGACAGGTGTGCATGGCAAGTAGTGTTTGAAGTGGAGGCACCCCCAAACTTGGCCTGGCTTGTCACGCTTGTCTGGTCATTACGCCCGTAGTGTTTCTTTCTTCGTTTGGTACAAGGCCAGTGAGATCCCTAATGTATTTGCACTGTGTGGTTCAAGGTTGTTTGGTCCCACTCGGCTGGGCTTATCGCGTCTCTGGCCCGTGTCCCCGCCGCCGATTGGCGGAGAGTCCCTCCCGGTCGTCTGGCTTTGGGCCCAGGCCAGTGCCAGTTGAGGCACAGTGCGGTGTGTGGCAGAATGGAGGGTGCGGACTTCTCCTGTGGGCTTAGTGCCGCTTCCTACGCCGCCACCGCAAGCAACCTGCTGCACCTGCAAGGCTTCTTGTTGGTCAGATGGCCCTGCCCCATTTGATCCAGACTCCAGGTTCTGCCGTTGGCGATTTTATGCCCACCAATTAGGTATTTGTGCACGGCAAACCGTCCTATTTGTGACGGTCCAGTACCTCCTTACGTGCAGCATCCAGTTCACGGCCTTGTTGGTCACTTTCGTCTGGCACCCCCTTACCATGCAGCCGGAGGCAAGTTGATCTTCCGCCATTGAGAACCCGGGCATCTTGGGCGATCCGGCTGCTTCGCCTGCGGAGGCGCCGATAGAAAATAATTACGGAATGCGGGTGCAAGATGCTGGCCAGATCTTCCCGTCGACAAGTCGACATCTTGCTCCGTTGAAGAAAACAAGCTGTATAGAGCTCCTGTTGGGGACACACTAGTGAATGTTAATGCGGCCAAGTCGAAGAAGTTAAGAACGGTGAAGAAGCCTGTCAACGCTTGTCCGTTTGAGTAACGTCGCTCCGATTCTAGCCTGGGCTGCAGTGTGCTAGAATGCCAAGGGGCAATGCACTGCCAGTGCCATCCCCTAAAACTCTCGCTACGAAAGGCCATGCAACTTGCAGGTAAACCTTTTGACCCAGGCGGTGCGCGTGACGGAAGTGACGACCTCTCGGGCTTTTTACCCAACTCAACCTGGTTCCACAAGACAAAACAAGCATTCAGCCGTGCTTTGTCAAACATTAAGTAACAGGCCGTTGACAAGAGTTTACGCCGTACGGATTATGAGACTAGGGATTGGGGATTAGGTTTAGGAACCGGGGAAGGCACAGGACGGGCTCATACCGTGGGTCACTTGTACCACTTCCTTGGCATCGCTCCGAAGGTGCGCCGATCCCAGCATTTTTAGTGACTCTCGACTCTCGACTCGGCGCGTTTGGGGTCGAGCGTCGGCTGTGCGGAAAACGCCAAGCCCACCCATCCCTTTGGTCTACCTAGTGGGCAAACTAAATTCTCAAGCAACCAAATGTGTATCTTGAGTTCCTCTACTCCGTAGACTGCGTAAAAGGCCCCACTAAAACTGTACAGCTCACAGCGAGAACTTGGTCGTTGTCAAGTTTGGATGGACCTTCGTATTGTAGCCGCGACCGGAGCGCCAAACCTCAGCGATCCTAAAGCAGCTTCCGACATGGAGAGAGTCTTGCTATGAATACTCAGTTATTTACACCAACTTTGACTCAACATCATGGGAGGCCAAATGTTACAGGCTTGGTTTGCTATGCCGTTAACGCGTCACCCCGCATCCCGCACGCACCCAAGAATTGACCGCGAATCCATTCATTCTCTGAATCTCATCCCTTCCGTCCCGTCCCACGCCAGAAGACACAGTGGTCCGTGTACGCCGCGCTCTCCACACCGACCCAAACACAGTAAACCCAATCATCCCGATTCCCACCCCCACACGGTACAAGCTTTGTCGACCGGACTGTGCGTTCACCATCTTCGTCGAAAGTTGAGACGAAGCCAGAGCCCAGCAGAGGTCATCGACATCTCGTTTGAGGATCGAAATCCCCTGGCATCGGTGTTGTCTCGGATACCTATTCATATGCTGTAAACTATCTGGGTAATCGGTTGGCAGGACCTCGAACCGTCCTTGGCGGAGTCGAGAAAATCCAAAGCCAAGCCCCGCGAACCTTACTCCCCCATTTCTTGTCCCTCGCGTTATTTTTTACCTCGTCGATTTCGAGAATCTGCACCACGCCGTGGCCCCATGGACCCTGAAGCATTTGCTAATGTAAGTGCAGTCAGGCAAGTGAGAAGACCTCTGGGGAGGTCATTAGAACCTGCCCTTTGGGTTCAGTTTTAGGGTGTTCACGGAGGTTCAGCTGTCAGTCACACCCGGCTTTCATCCAAACCTTACTGCCTCTTGGTGCGATGGGATGGCAGCGGATGGCCACTACCTAAACGTTGGCAGCCAATCTGCACGCCTGCCAACTCCCACCTCCGTCATGGCAAATGTCTGTTTTGACGCTAGCATAAGCTCTAGCCGAGGGCAACAGTGCAAGCGCACCCGTCAGCCGCCACGGCGACGACGACGACGCTTTGTTTGCCCCCTCCCCGCAATGACTGTCTGGACGATTGGGTAGGGGTGGATCGTGCAAGTCCTCCTGATCACGATGCTGCTGCAGGTACCGATACATCAAATATTATGTATGTACTGTACCGCATCGCGCACCGTGCAAGTTCAGAGTGGCCTTGCAGCCCGTTGAGTCGGGAGGACTGGAATGAGGAAACGCCGTGTCCCCGACGCCGCGGACTGGGACCTCTCTGTCCGCCCTTCTTTCTCTCCCTGGCATGATGGATCGATCACTGCCGCCATCGGGCCGCTTCCCACCCCCAACGCCCTCGAGTCAGTCGTCCAATTCAGCCTGAATAGACGGCGGGCAGATCCCTTTGTCTCGGGCCCGAGAGGGAAAACGCAAACGCCTCGTCTCCGACTACCGACAAAGGCGCCCATGATCCTACACGTGCTATACCGTCAAGACCGTCCCAAGAACCAATCTCAGGGGTCCATCCTAAACCGTTCACGTCATGGACTGACGGGTGGCTGAATCCAGTTGCCACGGACTCGGTATACGATACAATACAGTAGATTCACCCGTCATCCCCGCCCGTCGCCGGAGAAAACGCGGCGGTCTTGTGTGAGTATCACCCTCGGCAGTCACCAGTGTGCCAATTCTCCAGTTGCTCAAAGACATTTGGAGTCGGTTGAACGCAAGACATGAAATCCGGTCCACGTAGCCAACCACCGCAATGCTTCCCTTCAGTCGGTGAAGCTTCTCAAACACTGACGGGTACCCGCAGTAGGAGGCATCAGAAATATTCGTTACCTCTGGCTGGAAGAAAGCGGAACGTCACAAAAATCACAGTGAACCACTCCACCACCTGCACCCTTTCCCACTGGCTCATCATCAGTGGCGTTTGAATTGAAAATCTTCTTCTGCCGTCCGTCCTTTATTATTGCCTTAATCGGGTATAGATCGGACATAAATCTAAACGCCCCAGTGGTACGACAAGTCTCATTGTGAAGCGGCCGGCCCAGTCTTCTGGCTCTCGTCTTTTTGTTTACCTTTGAGGGGGAGTGGCGTCCCTTTGTCTGCAACAGCTGACTTTTTTGCCTCGGTCGTCGGGGGAAGGCTCACTTCAGCAACAGATCGTCGACACGAAATGCTGTTGATATCCATGTTATAAAGAGCTACATCACGGCTCCGCCTGGGACGGGAGCCCAACTGACCCCTTTCAATGGCTGTCGCGTGAGCCTAGACGGATATTGGATAGAAACGTCAAGATCTTCAGGCTAGACAATCTCGCTCAGGAAGCAAGAGCCTGCGAGTTGCCGGCCGAGAGACTGGAACGTTATGTATACATCGCATGTTTCCTCTGCACTTATCCGTCTTTCGCCATCATGTTTTAAGAGGGGCCGCATGGCATCGAGCAACACCCCTTTTGGGAAAGATGTATACACATACCCCCTGAATTTTGCATTGCTTGGCCGAAAATGCACATGTCAAGTTTGTGGGCGTGCCTCGAACAAGTTCTCTTCTGCAATCTAGAGTCCCTCTGCCATGACTGAAGTTTAGAGATGTTGCCCTTCTTTGTTCTATCATTGCAGCAAAGCAAGGAAAGTCAGTCGTCCAGAGGGAGCTCCGTGTTATTGCTCGAATCTCCGGCTCCTGGTCGGTTAGCCCTTCAAGCCTTTGCTTTCACGCCAGGGTGTACCATCCATCTGCGAACCAACTCCCGTTCCCTCGGGATAGACGATGGGGTCAGCCAACACGAACCCAGGCTACGAGGTCACGGCCATGACATGGTTTTTAAATCCAAGACATGTTTTTTCTTGTTCCCTGCCTCACTCACTTCGCGAGACTGATGTACATATTTCCCACGTTTCTTCGACACTAGACTGACCCTGGTATTTCGGGGATCTGGGTGCGCGTCGGCAGTAGTGTCTCAGGGGGACCAGAGCAGGGGGAAGGAAGTGGAATAATAGGCCTCTGGCTCGCTCACCCTAGGTAGATACGGGACTCTGTCCCGTTCCTCTCTCTAGTTCTGTCCCTCCCTGGGTCGTTTCACGGAAAATCCATACACGCAGATGGTATATCCGTCGGTCCCTGTGTCCCTCCTGTGTCCCTCCCGTGTTACCGTCACGCAGCCGCTGACCCCATGCCTCCCACCCATGCCTATTTGCCCGCCTGCCTGCCCTGCCTGCCGTGGGTCTCCTTGCCATCTACACATGCATGATTGCAAAAGTACGCTTTGCCGGCCGAAGTCAGGAGGAGTCCCATGGCCGAATGAATGAGACATGCCCTTTCTCGGCCAAACTACACTGGTCGGTTGGGTTGGATAAGACAAAAGACATGCAGTGTAGGGGGCATAATGTAGTGTGTGTATGTACCCATCGATTTATTTGTATTTATCTTGCAAGTATTTGGTGTGTGAAAAAAGTCGAGACGCTTCCGGAGTGGTTTTCCTTCGCTTCCCCGATCCTGTTCAGGCTATTTCCATATTGCTATCCCCTCCCTCTTTCCCCTTGCGGATATATTATATCTTGCCGCCTGCAATCTGCATCTGTCCTATAGGAGAAATTAGATTATTCCACCACACAACGTACATATACTGTATATGTATTCTCCTCCCACACGCGGCATATTTTCTCCCTCCCTTCCCTTTCCGTCCTCTCAATATCTGGGGGGGAATGATCTACACCACTTCCTGCATTTCTAGCTTCCGAACGCCACACCTTGTTTGCTTGCCGGGTGCCGATGCCCCTCTCTCACTGGTCATCTGCTGGTTTGCTTGCTGATGATGCTGGCCAATATGTAACCCAAGTGGGTGGTGGTGGCACTGAAATGGTGGTCCCTAGCCGGGTTTGTGCGGTTGTTGTCACACACAGGTTTTGCCATCAAGTGGTCTTCCGGCGTGGGACCCGCGAAGAAGTGTGGAAGAGAAATGCCGGATGTGCGCAAAATGGGCGGATTGGGAGGTGTGCTGATGATCTAACATGTTATTTGTTTGGCCCACGATGGAAAATCACAAGTCATGGATTAATGAGTAAATTCGACAACTAGCAGCTATTCCAAATAAGATACTGTATCGGGGGTCAGAAGTAGGAGAATAAAATTATATGCATGATTATTACAACTGACTGTTCCGAGACATGTTCCTTAACCAGGGGTTGGGCTGTTGTGTATGTGCCTGCTGTTCCTTGGCCCGAGGATCTGAATTTTCCCCGTACTCTGCATGATAATTCATGT
This sequence comes from Podospora didyma, assembly GCA_033439775.1. Taxonomy (NCBI): domain Eukaryota; kingdom Fungi; phylum Ascomycota; class Sordariomycetes; order Sordariales; family Podosporaceae; genus Podospora; species Podospora didyma. Next base: position 4,188,726 of record JAULSW010000003.1, read on the forward strand.
TCATGTCAGATACCTCGAGAATCGAAGACGTTTGAAAATGGATAGATGACTCCTGACTCTCTTTTTTTCAGATAAATATCCCAAAATTTCTGTGTAGTAGTCAACATGCATGCCACTGCTTATAAAATCACGTATGATGTCTCTGATGTCTCTGATCTTGCCATGGTCGTATGACTGTCCATATTCAACATTCTGGTCGAGGAGAAAGCGAACTGTTGCCAGCCTGATATCATGCGTAATCCCTGGCAACCCATTTGGAGGGCACAATATGGCGGGAACATAATGCTTGTATCCGAAAACAGCGCATTCGAAGATACCGAGACATGGTCCCGTCGTCCGTTGCCAAGAGAGAAGAGCTTTGTTCATGCCCCGTTTAGTTTCGATGTACGGCAGAAATGAAAATTGCGTAGCCAGCCCGAGGAAAGTATTATCCAGCCCTGCATAGATTCATCCTATGCGCTTGTTTGCAAGACCAGTGTTCCTTAGGTCCCTTGACCTTGATAGCGTCGTCTGCGTCTGGCCGGTTTGCTTGAGCTAACTCATAGCGCCGGGTCGCCGCACTGTCAAATGGGTCCAGTATACGAACAAGCTGTGGAACGTTTTCCGAAGACTGTTTGACGCGGCTCGCATAAGATAAAGCTCTCGTAACTGCCTCCCAAAATGAGTTATAGCGGGGAGTTTGATCCATACCTGACCCTTCTTGAGGTCGAAACCCTTCTTATGGGCGACAAGGAGAATGCGAACACCCACTGACATAAGAGGAACAGAGACGTTGCCAGGCAGTTGGTTGGTTGGCCCAGTCTCTCGCTGTCTTGTGTGTGAATCCCACGTAAAGTTTGAACCCCGAACTGATTTCCAAAATGCCACGTGTGCATGTCGCTAACCTCCTGCTCAAGGCCTGTTGTGCGTATGGCCTCGAATCGAGGGGGAAGTCGTCGATATTGACTGTGGCGGATCGGGATTCGTCCGCAAGCCATATGAGAAACCAGGGGAGGGGGCCATGTGCTGCTTTGACGATTTGCATTGTAACGGATGCATTTGGGAGCTTGTGATGGGGAATTCTGGCCCAGGTAGCATCATACAAGCCGGAAGTATCTGCTGGAAGCGTCTCAAGGGTCTGTTGCAAGTCCACCATGGTACGGCCCTCCGATATGTACTCCGGAAGCTCATTAACAACAATAGAGACCCATAAAAATACTCCCTCGGCCTTAGATACGATATCTCTAGCCAGGAGAGCCATCTGCTGTGGGTACAGATTCTTGAGCACGGCATAGCCCTTGTTTTGTTGACATCTGCCAGTCACGAATGCCGTCATGTCATTCGCCGTCAGGGTGTGCATCTTAAGCATTGGGCTTTCATCGAAAGCGTCCTCAAACTCGGTCTAGGACCGACTTGCCACGCAAACTTTCATCCCCTGTGCTGACATTCTTGTCATATCACGAATATGACCAACCACGGCGACAGGCGGTATATCAAATTCATCTAGTCCATCTATAAAGAGAAGTATTTTGAACGACGACCCGCATTCGTTCAAAAACGACTCTTCGAACTCCCAATCTTCCCACTGTCGTAGTATACCCAGGACATTAGTGATGTGGGTAATACGGCAGAATGACCAACGCCTGGGACATATTAACGGAATCAAATCTGGTCGTTGCTTTAGAACCTGAGAGAGCATAGTCCTCATAAGACCATTCCACGATTTCTGCATGTTCAAGCCGGCAATCCATGCGTAGAAAGTGCCGACGAGGACATCCAAATCCTTGGTGGGAGAGGTGGAGACTCAAAGATGGATGCTTTGAAATCAATTTCATCATTGTCGATTTGCCAGATCCGGGTTTTCCGGTGATCCAGAAAGGCGTCTGGGAGTCTGGTTCTGGCCATGCGAGAAAACTTGACCACATGGGGCGGCCATCTTGTTGGTCCGGATCACGTTTGAATACCCATTCGTAAGTTCTCTCAAATGTTCTTGCAACGTTCTTTTCCCGATCACTGACAGCTTCACACTGCAAGCTTTTCCGTGTACCCCTGGCAACTTCTTTGGTGTTGATTGCTTTGGTATCCGCTGACAAAGAACTGTCGAGTTTCCAGTCCTTCTCCCAGAGTAGCTGTCGCAGCTCGTTGTGTATCTCGTCTCTCATTTTTCGACAATGTCTTCGGCAATGTGGACAGGTTCATCGATTTGCCAGCTTAGATCAAGGGTGTCAATGTCTGGAGGGATCCATCTCTAGATCCATCAACCATAGGCACCATCTTTTTGCGCTAGAGGTCTTCAATCACCACGTCAACGATAAGCTGAGATGGATTAGTCGAAGTTGCTCCGATGGATTCCTCGACTTGTTTGATAATGGAGGTGATTTCTTCAATCTGCTTCGAGAAGCGCAGCTCCCGTTGTTCAGCTTTTTCTGAGCTGTGCCTGAACTTACATCGTTAGCTTTGTAGACAATCACATCAGTTGCATTGTCCAAAAGATAAAAGTTAGGTAGTAAATGGCTGTCATCTGGCTTTGGATCGTGGCCTTATGAACCCGTAGCCAGCCATAGGAAAAGAAAAAGCACTGGAGAGGTTGGAGGGAGCCCGAGGGGATGTATATACGTGAATTTATGACTGGGAAGGCCACACTAGGCATTGAGACACGTAGGTACGTACCAAAGGCACATCATGACGGCGTTCATGACATCGCCACGGATGGTTTTCAAGCGCCTATTCATATCTTTGACCTTGCCCTCGTTCCACATGGCGGCCAAGGAGAAGCGAGTGATGCGGTCTTTGACAGCTGATTTCTTGGTTCGGCGGCTTTTGATCTTACCTAGAAGATCACGAAATTCTGAGCACAGGTTGTCACAATCGACACACAGCTCGAGGAGTCGTGACTCGGTTGCTGACCTTGAACTTTCTCCGGGCTTACAGTACTGCTGTACTGCATTCGAGAGGTCGGATAGCTCCTCGGTGAGCTGCAAGAGTTCTTGATTTCGGCAGCGACAGTCATTGGGTCCCAGGTTCGCGTCAGAAGTCGACCCCCGAAATGAACGAACTGCACCACGGCAGCGATAATCGCGAGCGCGCTCAGGGGATCCACCTCGAGAAAGAAGATATATCTCGTCAGCCACAAGTGAAATTGGGCGGAATCAGTTGAAGCCTCTCTAGTGCAAGCAGGAGAGCCTGGGCGAAGCATTAAGAATGGACAAGACAATCTCCCCCGGAAGGTCCTCTCAGCACTAACGGAGCCTTGAGATGTGGCTAGGAAGGCACCCGCGCGTGCAGTCAAAGAAGAAGAGGAAGGTGTATATTCGCCTTCAATAAAATCCGAAGGACAAAGAATAGTACGAATAGCACAGCGAGCTGTAGGCGTAAGAAGGGTTTGAATTTCTCGCATACCCTCATTGACAACGAGGATGAGGATCCAGCCTCAGCACATCATGTTATCGAGCCAAGAAGACAAAACTCGGCAGCAGGCACCAGCAGGAGGGTTAACCCTAGCCCTGTGTAAACCAATAATATCTCGAGGTCTTGTTGTGCCCATCGAAAGTTCTGAAAACAGAGCGTAGATAAGTGCCAGATACAAGTCTCAAATCTCTCAAACAGGAGACATGCATTCATAATGATAGTGGTATAAAAATGTCGAGGCCAAACGGGATTGCGTGCTGATGGCTGCAAGCTGCAAATCAATGCAAGAAGCACAACACACAATTCTTAGGACGCCGTGGGAGTTCTCTCTATCCGGTTAAAACAACTCGATGCCCACAGAGGAGTTTCTAAGCATCGAGCCTGTTTTCTGCAACCCCGGAGGTAATAAGTTGAAGAAGAAAAAAGAAAAAGCGAGCAAAAGGAACGCAGCCGAAACATTGATTAAATAGATTTTCACGTGGCGCCCCACTTGCGTAACAAAAGCACAGGCCATACAGCCTACACTGCCAGCCATCCGCCATCACCCCTGTAGGCGAACCCAGGCACGAGCCCGGTTAGACAGTCCCAGTCCGACTTGACTGGGGGGGTCGGCATACGTAGCCACCGTCGTCGAATCCAACTTGATTGCATTCAACAAACCAACCACCACTGGCCATCGCGAACAACTCGTCGATTGCTCTCCACAGACCCGGCACTACTCAAAACACTGCAGAACCCTTTCAGAAACAAGAGAATTATTTAACGTATAATCGAGCACAAGGAGCTCGTTCCTCAATCCGGAAAGCCCCAAATTCTAGGCTGGTCCGCCCATTCATCGGCATTGCGTTGCGTTGTGTCGCAGACAAGGACAAACAGGCAGCGACCCGTCATCAGTGACGACGACAACCGAGTGCCAAATAAAAATCAAACAGTCTCTCTCGTTTCCCCCTTTTAGAGAGTTCAATCGGCAAGCACCACCGCCCAAAATGTCGCACAACCCCCTGGACACCGAAGCCGGCACGGAGCTCTTCAGCTCCTACGAAGCCGAATACAAGCTCGTGCAAGCCGACCTCACCCAGAAACTGGACTCGATCCCGGACCTGTCGGGCGAGCCGCGCAAGGCGGCGCTCACGTCGGCCGAGCGGGCGCTGGAAGAAGCCTCGGAGCTGCTCGACCAGATGCGTCTCGAGAAGCAAAACATCCCGTCCAGCGCCCGGACGCGCGTGAACCAAAGGCTGCGCAACTACGACACGGACGTGGACGGCTACAAGCGCAAACTGCGCGCGCTGGCAGACAACCGGGCGGCGCTCTTCAGCGGGGGCCGGTACAGCGACCACCCGTCCGGAGGGGACGGGGGCCCCGGCGGCAGCGGCGACGTCCAGCTGGAGCAGCGGCAGCAGCTCCTCAGCGGGACCGACCGGCTGGACCGCAGCACCCAGCGGCTCCGCGCGTCGCAGGCCCTGGCCAACGAGACCGAGGCCATCGGCGCAAGCACGCTCGCCGACCTGCACCGCCAGCGCGAGACGATCCAGCACACGACCGATATCATGCTGGAGAGTGAGGGATATGGTGAGATTCCATTTGTGCCCTTCTTCCCGCCACATACATCATCACCTTCCAAAGAAAAGAAAGAAAACTAACAGTTTTTGTTTCCAAATAGTTGATCGAAGCGTCAAGACACTCCGTGGGATGGCTCGTAGGTACTGTTCACCCCTCTAACCCCCTTTACTCTCAACCGACACTCTCCTCTGCTTCATCAAACATACTAATCCCATCCACCAACAGGATGGCTACGAATCGGGTAATCACAATTGCCATCATTACGATCCTGGTGTTGCTCATCTTCGCCGTCATTTACAGCAAGTTTAAATGATTTTATAGCTCGCTTCCACACACACACGCACACATTGCGAAGGAAAGAGAGGGGTTATGGCGTTTTGGCTGGCTTGGCTTGGGGAATGGTCTTCTTTTTTTCTTCTTTGCCCCTTTGGAGCTTCTTGCTGCGCGGAGGAGGCAAATAAACTACGTGTTACTGTAAATCATGGTTTTTTGTTTTTAACCTGCCTTGATTTCCTTTTTATAGCTTTCGTCCTTCTGACTGGCTGCTCTGGGCTCGCTTTGTGCCCTTGTGCCCGAAACAAGCCAGAAGGAAACGAGCGAGAGGTGTTAACGATAATAATATCCGTAGATCAAGTTTCTGTCTATTCTATGGCTGCCAACAGAAGAAGAAAGCAGCATTACTCGCTTTTCGTCCTATTTTAGCTGGAGACGGATGTCAGTTTCGGACGGGAGGATGGATTACAGCGTCTCAGAATAGTTACTGGAATCATCTGTACTAACCAAAAAACAACCTGCAGCATCATGATATTTCGCCGATCCGTCTAAATACAGTACCAGAGGTGACAGGATATCTAAGGTCTTCGGCCTCTCCCGCCCTTGTCTATCCTTCCTCCATGGATAAGGCCTCCGCGGCGGCTGTCATCTCCGAGACTCCGTCTGCCCGACGCGATTCCGCCTCGGCCGCCGCGACCGCGGCTATCGCCACCACGGCCACTGCCGCCTCCCCGACCTCGACCCCTATCGCCACCCCTATCACCTCCCCCGCCTCGGCCGCCTCGACCGCGGGCCCGACCATCACCACCGCGCGACCGGAACCCACTAGCCTTCAGATCCCGAGCAGCGGAATCGTCAACGTCCATCCCCTCTCCGTCGTCATCATCGTCACGGCCTTTCCCTCCCTTGTTGGACCACTTGAGCTTTCCACCACGGCCTCTTGTCGGGGCGTCCTTGCCCCGGAGGGCAGCGACATAGGCACCAACACCGCTCTCACCCTCACCATTAGGCGCATCAATGTCCATGGCGTCATCATCCTTGCCCAGAATAAGCTTCCCATCCATGTCAAATTTAGCCTTGGATTTTGTCAGGCGTCTGAGTTTGGAGGGCTTGGTAGAAGAGATATTCGCCATCGCGTGGCGATCGAGAAGATCGAGAGGCTCGTGCTCGTCCTCAAGAATATATGTGTTACCGCCCTTCTTGGCACCCTTCTTTGGCCTGTCCAGCATTTCTGTGTCCTCGTCGCCAGATTGCCCAGACTCGTCGCTGCTGTACAGCGCCTGGTCGTACTCGCTTTCAAACCGGCCTTTCTTTCCGCCTTCTTCACCATCCGAGTCGTCTCCTCCGTCTCTCTCGGCATCCTTCTTCCTCTTATTCCGCTCCTTGGTCTTGCGGATGTTGGTGATGAGTTTCTTGTCGGCCTCTGGGCAGTGTCTCATGACGACATCGACACCAAAGCGCCGAATCATTCGCTCCAGAATGTGCTTCACCTTGGACCTGAAGTGGCCCTTGTGCTCGTGGCTCCACACCATAATGTTGGGTACCATGGTGGCAAGGCGCGGCAGCACCATGTCTGTAGGCAAACTGATGATGCAAACCTTGACAAAGCCAAGAACACTTTTGACAATCTCCCGGTTGTTGGAGGTCAGGAAAAGATCCATTGTCTGCACCAAGTCGGCCATCGTCTCCAAGTTCAAAGTCTCCCGGAACTCGTAGAGAATACGAGTAATCGCTGTGATGGAGGCCGAAATCATATGAGGCGTGCTGCCAGCAAGACCTGCGCTGACCATGGTAACGTACTCCTCGAGAGAAGCCGCCGCCATCAGGGCATCCTTGGCCATGTGAGGGACCTTGCTGTTGTCGATCATAGCTCCCTTCACAGAAGCCATCTTCTCACCCATAGAAACGAGTAGCTCAAACGCTGTTGAGCGTGCCCGCTCGTTGTGCTCTTTGCAGCTGATAACAACCTCGGAAAGAATGGAGGGAATGAAGTGGAGTGCTGTCTCAGGGACGAACGGTAGCAAGGCGGCGATTGCGGCAAGGCGATCACGCCTGGCAGGTGCTGACACCTTCTCCGCACTGGACAAGAGAAGGGTTTGAAGTTCTTGGTTCCGTTGCTCCAGAGCCAGCTGCCCCTTAGGCGAGTCGGCCAGCCGCGGAATGAGCTTGTAGGCCTTCTTCTGCAATTGCGGGTCGTCGTATCTGAGGATGACAACTGAGGCAATCTTGAAAAGAGCCTCAAAGCTTTCTCTTGGAAGGTAAATTGACATTGTGACAACCAAATCCATGAGCGTCTGCGCGACAGATGGCAGGACCTCTTTCTTCTTGTCTGTCTTTTCTTTCTTCTTCTGTTCCCGAAGCTCAAGAACACCTTCCGGCTTGGGTTCAGGAAGAGCTTGAAGGGCCGTGGAAAGGTTCTGGCATACAAGATCAAAAGTCTCCGTAAGCCGTGCTGAAGGTATTACGCTAAGGAAGGCGTTGATGGTCTGCAAAACCGGCCCGCGCTTCTGGGGCAAAGTGGTGCTGTAAACATTGAACAGCACAGCGAGGAAGTCGGCAGCAAAAGTATTTCCAAGATAGTCCAGGTTCTTCTGCGCGTCCTCCTTGCTGAGCCTGCTCTGCAAGAGGAGATCATCATCGTCTGGCGCGGTAGCTACAGTTTGGTTAGACTCGATGAGCGTCTTGAGCGCGCGGCATACATCCAGGCGCAGGTCCACCTGCTCATATAGCAAGTTTGACAGCATCTGTGCGAAATCAGTGTCGAAGGCCTCCATAAGGTCTAGAGGTAGATCGCAATAGCCTGGAAGAATAGACCAGATCTGGGTCACTAAAGTCTCGTAGATCTTGACCTCCATTGTCTTCTCGTCCTCGCCGTGGTCAATAACGTGTTGAAACATGATCGCACTCAGCGGTACAAGTTCGGATTTGAAATGCGCAAGGTTGGTGTGAGAGACATATTCGCGCAGGAGGGGCAGCAACCAAGCCCGCCCTGGCTGGCCTTTGACCGGCTTCGCAAGGTTCAGCGGCAAGACGTCCAGAACCGCGCCAGGCCCCATAGCCCGGATTGCCTTGCCAAGGACTTCGTCGGCCTCCTGTTTGCCCTCGAAGTTGGGAACTCCGCGCATCTCTCCGATCGTCTTGGCCACGCCAAGAAGAAAGGGGTCGGCTCTCCATCGGAGGGCGTCGAACATGGCGCCAAGAACATTGAATGTCTCAAGCCACGCCGGTTGGTACTTCACTGTCAAGAGACCCTCAGCAATCTTAACTAACTTTCGGAGGACCTTCTCGTCGTAGACCGAAGGATCTACGAGAACTTGCCGGGGAACGCAGTTGGCCATGAAAGACACCAAGCATTCCGAGGCCGAGACCCGAATATTTTTTGCGTCCGAGTCGAGAAATCCAGCCATCAAGGCGAAAGGCTCTGCCAGTTCCTGGAAAGTTTCCTCTGGCGTAATCTGTGCAGAGACATCGTAGGCTCTCGAGAGGATAGCGATCCAGGGGGGAAGCAGCAGGGTGTCGGTGGAGGCCGGGCGCAACTCTTTGATGATCTCGATTAGCCGTGGCAGTTTGGACGACGCAACATCAGCCGCCATGCCCTCGAATATCATCTCAAACACATCAAAGACAGCAATGCTCATGTGCTCACTTCCAGACTGTGCGATGCTGAGAAGCAGCTCACAGAGCGCCTCAATTTTCGTGCTGGGCCATCCACCGCTCGCTGAAGCCACAGATTTGACTAGCTGAAGTGCGTGGATGAGATTTGGGTCGTTCGAAGCCTCAGCCTTCTTGCCCTTCTTAGTCGCGGCTGTCGCCTTATCGGCAATGGCTCTCAGACTCTGCATAGCTGTCTCGGCGCACATGGGCGCAGCGGGGTGATCAAGAGACGGGCTGGGAGGGGGGTTCTTGAGGACCTTCCTCAACGCCTCCTGGGCCCTCTTGCGGACCTTCGGACGGTGGTCGAGGGACAAGCCAAGAAGTCCGCTAACAGCCCGTCTTGGGCCGACCTGGGCTGTGCTCATTTCCCATGCTGTCGCGTCCTGTGCCAGCAGCAAGCTCTCTAGGCATCCTATCGAAGATCGGATCAAGGGGGCGTCGGCATCAGGTTGTGTCAGGACGGGGGCCAGCAGGGCAAGGATTTGTGTGAATTTTGCTCGGAGGAGTGGTTCTGGGGTGAAAGGGGTGACGACATCGAGAAGGTAGACAACAGGTGTCACGAGCGCCTTGTTGTCTAGCAGGCTGAGGAGCGCTGCGAAGTACGCAGTTGGGGTTGCTGATACGCCATTGCGTTCTTCGAATGCGGACTCGACGCCCTCGAGGACACTGGCGGTCTGCAGTTTGGAGTTAGTTGGTTTGCGTCGCAAAAGGAGCGGCAAGCCTGTTGCATGTGCGAGGAGCTGTAAAGGTTACCTGTTTCTGATTTTGGAGATTGGGGGACCGGATTTTGTCCAGTTTTTCCTTTAATGACGCGGAGGCCATCTTCGCGTTTGAGTGGGCGTTGGCAGTATCGGACAACTCGACGCTCTTCTGAGACCTTGAAATCGAGAATTTCTGAAGATTTCAGAAAAGTTGAGCGTTATCGGAAGACCCAACCCCACCTCGGCAAAGATAAGGGTCAGACGCCAAGAAGCTATATACAGGGGTTAACACGTACCAGGGTTAGCTATGGGCCAAAAAGGTCCCCCATCATGAAAAGTGAAGTGCTGTGATAATGAATGCATTCGTTCCTGTCCAAGCGCAAAGAGCCCCTTCACGAGACGAGTGAATAGTGAGTGCGGATATAGATGGGAAATAAGATGTATTCATGCTTAATTCGCAACAATCAACCCTGTTCGCCTCTAGATGCTGGCTGTCATCCAAAGATAGCTAGGTAAGGGTACGTCATCAGCCACGATCATCAGCGTTGACAGCGACAGCAAGCCGCGGACCACACTCCAAAAAAAAGGAAGGAAAAAAAAAGAACGGATTTATCCTCCAAACGCCATGATATAACGAGACATACGTCAATCTTATGAAAACTCGTTGTCGGCCTCGCCAATCTGGTCCTTGATCCGCACCAAGATCTCAGTCTTCCACTTATCGAGCCTGCTCATCTGGTCGTAGGCAAACAGCTTGTCCGTGAAGGCTTCTTGGTTACCAGCATCGAATGCCTCGGTCAAGTCAGACAGGAGCTGGTACTCGCGCTGGCCGGCAAAAGATGGGTCCTTTTCAGCATACCGCTGGAGGTTGCGCCGGGTGCTGACGATGTCCTTCGTCGCCATGATGCAAAGGCCGGCCTTGAGGAAGTACTCCTTGACCGAGTACTTCATCAGGTGGTTGTTAAGCGACATGTCAGCCACCTTTTCGTAGTTCTCAATCGCCCTGTAGTAATCGCCTTCGAGCGCTGCGATGTCGGCTACCTTGAGCCAGAGCTTGTTTGCCAGTCTATAGCAGATAAGTCAGCGAGCCAACCCTCTATGCGGACTAGGCCTCCTCGCCATTTGGCTTCTACTTACGCTGTAGCGTTGTCGCCTTCATACCACTGGGCGGCTAGATCGTAGCATTCCAGGGCGCGCTTCCGGTCGCCAATGTCTACCTCTAACACTTCGCCTTGGTTCTCCTTATGGGATGCAGCTCTCCGGAAGTTGCCCTTGGCGGTGTAGTTGTTGATGGCTAGTTCGACGCAGCGCACTGCATCTTCGGGGCTTTCTTTCCTATAAACCTTGAAGGCGTCGACCATCAGGTTTGCCGCATCGTCGGGCTCGTTGAGCTTGTTCTTGTGAACATCGGCGGCTCTCTCGAAGCACTTGCCTGCCTCCTTGTCTGTTTGTCCCAATCCATCAGCAAGGGTTCGGCAGAGGGGGTATGGGGAAGTGCCGGCGCAGCTTACTGAGTTTCTCCAACTTGTAGGCATTGCCCGCCTGGACGAAGAGCTCGGCCGCAGTCGTGTATTTGTCTTCCCGGCCGCCGCCAAAGAAGCTAAACCCCCCAGATGCGCTCTGAAGCGTCTTTTCTGCCTATTATCACGATTTGTTTCAGCAAGGTGTTCGTATCAATGTGTCAAGTCGTTGTTAGTTGGAGGGGTGGTGGCGGGGCAGTTGAGCGAGAAATGGGACAACGGGGGCGAACCTTTGCTAAGAGAGCGCGCGGATCTAGAGCCATGGCGTTTATCTAAGTTTCTGCTGCTGTTGGTGTGATGTCTGTAGAGAAATTGCATGCGATCAAGTCAGGGGCTGTGTGACAAGTTCAAGATGTTAAGACAACGGTTGGTTTGGAACTTACGCGAGGGTCCCTGTCTTCTTTGACACATGGGGGACGGGCGGGGTGCGGGCCAACGCAAGCTCGCCCCGTTCTCAGCCAGCAGCTGAAATGCAAGCTATGACGCCAGGTGTTACTAACTCCAATACTAGTAGCCTACCATTAGGCCTAAAGGAGCTAGATCGGATGATAGATTACAACAACAAAGCTCTTCTTCGCTTTAGTGAGGCTGGTCACCAACCGTCAACCTCACATCCAACAAGAGGAAATCTCAAAAAAATCGATAACACGCCCAAAGACACTGGCACGCTGCGACAGTCAATCATAATGCTAAAGACGCGCACCATATCTAACTGCAGGCGCATCGGCATCAGCACTACAATCTCCCACCCGCGTTTCTCATCATCCTCAACCTCATCCGCGATCCCTCGACCACAGCCCTCCGAGGCCATCGACCCAGCAGCCCTTCTCTCCAACCCAACATGGTCCGTTCGCTCGCTCCTCCCCCAACCCTCGGACCCAGCAACAAGCAGCACACCACCACCGCCAACTATAACCTCCTCCCAACTTCACCACCTCCTGCGCCTCTCTGCCCTCCCGCTCCCTAAATCCCCCGCCGCAGAATCCCACATGCTCTCAGTCCTCCAATCCCAGCTCTCCTTCCTCCAAGCAATTCAGTCCGTAGACACGGAAGGTGTAGAGCCCCTCCGATCCATACGCGACGAGACAGCAGCGGGCATGGCCGAGGCGACGATAGGGCTCAACCAGGCACAGGTTCGCGCCGCGCTTGCCAGCGAGGAGATAATGGGCCGCTGTCAACGGCCGCGGCGGCAGCGGGGGGCTGCGGTGGATGCGTCTGAGGCCGAAGAGTGGGACGTCCTAGGAACGGCGTCGCAGCGGGCGGGGCGGTACTTCGTGGTGCGAAGTGGGAAGAGTGGTGATAAGGATGGTGAAATTGTTGGTTAAAAGATACATCTTTTCGCAGACTCGAGGGCGGTGGACGCCACTACATCTATGTTTGGCTTTCAGAACGCTTTGAAAGAAGTATCTTGCGGAAGGGTTGGCCTAACTTGCCTAGCCCCTGAGCTCTTGGTCCTTCGGACAAGGCACCCTATCTGTCAAGTCCTCAGTCGATTCCTCGACTCAAGACGAGGCATCACGAATGGGTGTGACGGTATACCATCATCAAAGGAAGACCAAGGGGATTTTGCGTGGTTATTCTTTCATTTGTTGTGTCTATTAAGTTCGTTCCCCTCCTCGTGCCAACGCGAGCAATGACTGGGAATGTCGAAAGGCTAATGTTACATCAGATTACCATTTCTTACAGCTGTTACCCTCCTCCAATAACAAGTCTCGGCTGTGCCAGTCTTGCGATGGCACATCCTAAGCATATCCGTACTCGGTGGATATTCATGTAGCCGACACACCTCGGCTGACTGACTTCCTAGCCTCGGGGCAATCATTTTCTGCCCTTCTGCTTCCGCTTTCTAGTCTGGATAGCCTCTTGGGTGATGCTCTCCGGGAACACTGGCGCGGGGATTGGCTCCAATTCCGTCGCTTCCTTGCCAATTTCGATTGCCTCTCGCATTCTGTCGCGCTCCATGTTCTTGTGCTCTGCCAGTGCCAACGCCTCCTCGTCCCTCGCAACTTGGACCGGGTCGATGTCTTCCCAGCCGACGTGCTTCAAGACGCTACCGGTGAGATATCGGTATCTCCAGTGACTGCTGAGTTCGGTGGTAATATCTACATTTTCGACGCCGTCGACCCCCTCGATAGGTTGCAGTCCCGCAACGCCATACTCGAAGCTGCTCGTTCGAAATAGGAATCCAAGAAGGTAGTCGTTCTCCGAATATACGTTGATCAGGCGCCCAGCCACCACGCTTTTCATGGTGCACCATGTGATGGCATCCGATGGGATAGGTGCTCCCAGCAAGACGACGTTTTCTACCAAACCAAAGGCACGCCGATCTGCCAGAGCCATCAGGCAGCAATAAATCAGTCGAGCCCCAAGGCTGTAGCCGATCAGCGTCACGCCGCGGTCGCCATGAGACTTGCCCCAAATGTAATCAGCCAGGGTAACACCGGCCTTGTCGGCGCGGACCATACCAGTGCACCAAGGGTTGTCGATAATCTTGGCGATTTTCACAAGACTCTCGGGCCACACACCCTGGTGCAAACTGGCGATAACTGGACCGCTGCTGTTAGTGGGCTTCTTGGAATTGGGGGACGTGGAGCTGGGCTTACTGGTCCGAGCAATAATTTCCTTCTTTGCCATGGACCATGCCGCGCTCTGTACCACAACCTCAAGGGCAGCCCCCATCTTGATGAGCGGCTCAGTTTCCCACTGAACTCCATACACCTCACTCCGACGTCCAAATATCTGCCAGGGACTGATGATGTCCGACTCGTCACTTCGCCCCTCGTTAACAAGCCATCCGCTTACGCCAATGATAACCCGGAGACGGCGGAACTCAGGATCGATGCTACTGATCTCGATCTCCTCGTCGCACCTTGAACCACGGATTGGAATAAAGGCGAAGTTCTGACAATCCTTTGCAAGGTTTACCAAGCTCTTTTGCGGCGCTCGGCCTAGGGCAAAGAGGGACCCTAGTACTGGATTGCTCTCGGCCAATCCTGCAAGAAGATTTGCTGCAACGGTCGATCCAAGTCCTGCGCCCCCAAGAATACCTCCAATACCCACTGCAATAAGTGGCGCGGCGAGGGTATGCTTTGGAGGTTCGGCAGCGGTGACAAGAGAAGTTGAGCTGGAGCCGGCTGACGTTCCAGGCTTCCACTTTTTAGAGGACTTTCCCTCCTCAGCCTTCTTTGGGAGGAAGTCCTCCACTGGAATATCCTTGGCCACTTGAGCAAGGGCTTTTGCCAGTCTAACTTCCTCGTCGGCTAGCAGACGGCGGGGAAGACGGAGAGTCGAAGTGATGTAAAGCAGTAAGATGCGAGAGAAAGCATTGTAGTGCTCCAAAGAAACCAGAAGGAGAACCAGTGCATGCAGCAACAACATTCGTTTCTCCAGTGGAAAGTAGACGAGCTTCGTGGAAAAGGGCGGATACAGCTGGGTCAGCTGGGGATCTGGCTCGACCGACATTGTTCTCGAGCCTGCTTCATAGTGAGCATGTCTCACTCCAGATTCTTCAGCCTGGTTTCAGGCACTCACCAGTTGGCTTATTCTTGGAAGAACCCCTCCTGGACCCTGCCGATGCAAACCGAGAAGACTGATTATCGACGGCGGCCTTGGTGGAAATGTCACACAGTCTCCTCAATACTGATGTCTGCCATCGCTTGAAGACGAGCTCGTTGTCTTTCAGCAACTCACTCAGTCGGGGGCCCTCGACCTCGACGCTCTCGTTCTTGGTGACATCGTAGATGTCGTCCAGGGAGAGCTTGCTGATCCCCAGATGGTCGGCGGGCGGACTTGTCGACCTGTCACGGGAGGAAGGGTTGACATTCTCTTTATTGCTTGCTGCCGGCTTTGTCTGCGGTTCATTCCGAGTTTCTGTAGATCCGGCGGGCTCTCTGGACGGTGCTGCCAGGCCGTGGTCCTTGAGATGCATTGGAAACTCGGACCAGAGACTAGGGTGCCGGCAATCGACCACGCCTCTAGGGTCATAGACATGCTCGATGTGCTGTTGCATGGTATCAATCACCTTGTTTACCAGTGAAACCAGCTCCGCCAGCTCGCTGACTGTCAGAAGGGTGGTGAGATCAACCTCCCGCCTGGGCTGGAATCGCAGCCGTGCCATGTCGGCGTCGTTATCGCCAGACTCGGAACAGAGCGACTCGGGCGAAAGAGGATCTTCCCAGTCGGTTTTGGTGGGAGACCTCTGGCTTTGCGAGGCGGAAGCGGAGGCAGACGTGTTGACTTTGGAAACCAGCTTTGAGCTGGCATCTTTTTTGCCCTCCATTGTCGCGCGAGGGAAGGCGGACCCTGCGTTCAATCGATCGTCAGTGGTTGGAAACCTATGAAGGCAACTTGAAGACGTCTGAGGCAGGCGCAGTCGGGACAAAGTGCGGTGGGCAGAGGTGTGGGCAGAAAGGGAAGAAGGCACATCGCAGATGTTCTCCTTCCTTGTGTCCAGGTCCCTCCCTTTGCCTCGAGTCTCAAAAAGCAGCGATGGCAGGCAGGCAGCAATGCCGATTCTTTTTGCTTGTCTGCGCAGATCAAAGATGGTACTCACCCTCCGCAGTCGCACCTTGGGTTGACTTTGAGGTCGCACGCGCACGCATCGCTGCTAAAATTGCGAGGGTGGGTGGTGCAATTGACTCTCGCAAGTTCTGGCAGAAGGCGCCGAAAGCTGCGGGAAATGCAGAAAGTGGCAGCTTGAAGATGCGAAGGAGGAGCACCAAAAATAACGGGAAGCCGCCGATGCGGGAGGTAAAGGGAAAGGCTGTCGTCCAGTCTAAAGCGGAATTTGTGACCAATGGAAGATGGCGAGGATAGGTCATTCGGCGGCCATCCGTCCACTAGGGTAACTATTCAGAGTTGTGCACGGTGTCACTGCCGCTGGGAAATTCACTTGCAACATCGCGTATCTCACAGCGGATGTTGCCCACCGTTGCTGCCGGACAACAAACAGATCCTAAACACTGAAAACAGCAGCACGAGCGGACTGACATGTCCCAATAGCCACCTAGCCAGTCTATACGCTGTATTTGATTACATCGCCGGGGATCCTGTTATTACAAAAATAACATTGGATGAGAGACGCGAGATCTATTGAAACCTCGTTCGGGTTTGAGCTGAGCATTCTGAGTTGCATTGTGTCAACATGTCTTGCATTCACCCATGCTGAGTTGAATATGAATTCGGCAGTAAACAGTGGTACAAGCATAATTTCCACGTGTCTTAGGCGAGGAATGACCACCTCGAAATCTAAGCATCGTCTGGCCATGCCTTTGTTGCTGTCGTCTCTGTTTCTGGGGTCGGTTGGAAGTGGCGCCTGTCATCTTGACGCCGGTGAGGTGGGCTGCTGGATTCGGTCAGGGGTCTTGAATCCTTGATCAAACAAGCTTCCAAGCCTCCTTCCAGAACGGCCCGAGTGGGGCAGATGCGCAGATCATCGCCCCACCTTCCATTTTGCTGACATGACGTGGGGTTGTTGACAAGCCACTTTCTCTTCGCAGGACGACGAAGAAAACAAAGCAGTTCCAGGCACCACACAGCACGCCCTTTCGAGCCAAAGACATTCACGAACCTCTCTGTTGTTGAGTCTATATCAACGAGATTCAGCGAAATTCTCGACTCGCACACCAAACTCGGGCCCTTAAACGAGATTATCGCTGTCAACCCCGCGCTGCGTCTTTCTTCCCCGGTTTGTGACAAGAGCTCGTAAACTCTGCCTCCGCGATACGTCCCCAGGGAGACAACCCAGGATGGCATCGTCAGCACAGGCCCAAGGGCGAGCGCCACAGCAGCCCGCTGGCGGCCAGACTCAAATCCAGCCACACCGTCAGCAGACCGAAACACAGACTCAGACTCAGGCCGTCCTACGGCTTCGTGGCGCGCACGCACCGAACGGGCCTCGAGTGCAATGGCGAGAAGATGTAGTCGACAACGAGGGTCTCGGCCGAAAGAAATCAAAGGGTAAGTGAGCCCCGACCTCCCCACATTCCCCTAAGCTGTGCCCAGCAGCTAAGAGATGTTGCAACTAGTCTGCTGCATATACCACCGGACGCGAGGTGTCGATGAGTCGAGCGACGAATCCTCCTCAGATTCCAGTTCCTCGGACTCGGACTCCGAAAGCGAGGGAGGCAGCAGCGGGCCTAAGAAGGAAAACGGGAACGGTGAAGGGGATGACAAGAAAAATAGCAAGAAGACGAACCATAGCCACGACTGCGACAACCATAGACATTCGCGCCGTAATGGAAACAACAAGAAGCGCCGTCGGAGACCAAGCCCAAACGCATATGAGAAGATGCCCAAGAATAAGCCCCCAGGGCCCGGGCCTAGTGGAGGCCAGGGACCCAGGGCAGCGGCATGATCGTGTTAGCTCGCGTGAGGGCGTTGAAAAGTGCAAACTCTGTAATATCGCATCCAAGAAAGATGTAGCTTTTTGCTAAGAAATTCATGGAGCGGTATGCATGATAAACCTGTATAGTAAGCGTCAGGGGGAAGACAAGCATCGTCACAGTCCGAATAAATGGCGAGTGGCGTTTAAGAACTTATTTGTGCTCGCCAGGGGCTTATAGTGAAATATTTTCTATCTCTTATTGTCGTTTATTGAAGAATAGGCTGGAATAAGAGTAAATAGTGGAGTTTCTTTTACCTTCGTTCTTCCTTGTATCTTGTTCATGTTGATATAACTCAAGCTATCGCTTGCTCACTAGGCCTGATATTAGCCTTGCAAAGTCAAGACCCGCTTGCGAGCACAACAATACCCCTTGATCACAACTTGCCACTTACCTGATAGTTCCGTAAATAAGACCATCCATTCGCTGACCCAATTTGCTAACATGTTGATACCAAACTTGTTAGATAATGAAGCTGCTGTGGTCACCAAAGCTCTCTACAGAGCTGCCAACCCAAGCCGTGGAACAACAGAGCAATCGTAATTCTTGTCGGATTCACATGGGCACGTTGAAACAAGGTGAAGTCGTGGACTTACTCAAACCTCCTGATGTTATGCACTCTTTTTCATCTCTCTAGGCCGAGATCTCGATGTTAGTTAGACAAAAGTCGATACTGGACAGGGGTAAGGGCGTCCGCGATCGTCTACTCGGCTCTACCCCCAAATCCGAGTAAAGGATCAGAGTCACGATTAGGAAAACTCCCCTCAGGTTCTATCTTGTCGGATGCATCGTGAGTGAGCCTAACCTCCCTCGCAGAGACTTCCAAACCACCGCCACTCAAGCTCTTCGCGCCGAGGAGTGCTTCAGAAAACGGTTTCACAGACATAATGAGTGCCCCTCTGATTTAATTTAGGACTGTTCCACTCAGAACCTTCCGTATTACGTACGGTAGGTAGATAGATGGTCTCTGTAATATATTCCATCGCCCTCCTTTTTTTCAGCGGCTATCCATCCATCCCATGTCTTTTTTCTTCTTTCACGGTTTCACCAATTATCCTAGGCAACTTCTTGAGTCGGTTTTTTCCCCCATGAACACATTCAGGACCGAAACTCCTAAAGTAAAAAATATTGACGAGAGTACAAGTCAAGCTCGTTCTTCATTATGAGGGTGGTTATGGGAAGGTCTGTCGATGACAGCTAGTCTCGGCTGCATGATTGCCATCGCGATCTTCTCGTCCAAAGTGCACTGTAGCCGGCTCTCGGAATGAGCCCTTCCCATCAGCCTGCCGGCCGCCATGTCCATCTTCTCCACGACGGCGAAATATTTGGCAGCTTTTGCAGTTGCTTCGTGCCCTAGCCAATACAGGTAACTGCACTTCAGGAAGAAAATACCACAGTCCCTCGGCGATCTGGATCTGTTTGAAGATGCCAATCGTGGCCCGCTGGGCGCCCTCGTCCTTCTGCTCAAGAGACCCAAAGGGCTGGCAAGCCTGGGCACTATAGCTACAATCCTTGCGCTTGGTGTCGATGCATTTGCACAGCAGGCCATCAAGTTTGCCCCAAGAGAAGTTGCCGTGTTCAGCAGGAATGTGTCGTTTCGTCTGGCTCATAGCTATTATGACGGAGCGATGGGAACCAAAGTAGATTCTGTAGATGGTGAGACCTGATTTCTTTTTAAATGGGATAAAGAAAAAACTGTAGCACCATTTTTCATCTCTCCAGCCTCTACGAGCGACAGATCGATGCAGGGGCCATCTACTGAGGCCTATTCGGTCTTAACACTCCATCTGCCTTTAACTACACCTCGAAGTGCTCATGGAACACCAGCTCCATATCCCTCGGCTTTTGGTCGACATGCAAAAACGGCACAAAAGCCATCATTGGCGCCGCGAATGCATCGTTTTGGGAGGGCAATAACGTTTTTGGCGGTGATGGTCAGAGGAGGGTTCTCATGACACCGGGCGGTGTTGGCCTCGACGCTGCATGGGCCGCCACTGACTACCAGACCCTCATCAGCGTCAACAGTACCGCACTCCTCGAGATATCCCCCCTCAGTGTAAATCCAGGCGGAAGCGAATCCCTTAGCCCTCCGTTCCGAGCCGCGCCCTCCGTGAGCCGCATCGCCGTCTTCCGCGTCCCTCGCAGCTCACCAACTGGAACCTCGACATCCATGCCGCCGAGATCATCTAGTGCGATATTAGTCTCGCTACGCATCGGTACGCTTTCATGTCCGCCTCAGGCAACAAGCTCATCATCCATGATCACGAAGTCATCCCTCTGGAGGTTGGCTACGTAGGGTCCAAAGACCCGGACAACTACGATGACGTCATCAAGTTCAACCAGACCAGTCTTCCTCTCCCGACCATTATTATTCCCACCCTGCAAATTAACGCCCTTGATATTGTGTCTCTGGAAGAGTTCTTCGAATCGAAGCGGTTTGTGGGTAGCTTGTTGGTTGGCTCAGATGTCCCGGTCGAGTCGGGGCAGGCGCAGGGCCTTGGGGATGCGTTTTGCATCAGCGATATGGCGCAGATTGTGAACAATATGACGGAGAGCATGACGGATTGCCTGCGATCCGGGTACAGCGCTGTTATAGAGGGGTATATTCATGATGAGATTGTGTTTGTAGAGGTCTGGTGGGAGTGGCTGGTCATGCCGCTCGTGGTGGAGCTGGCCTCGGTGGTGTTTGTGCTGTTTATCATGGTGGAGAGCCGACGGGCGATGGGACTGTATCTGTGGAAGTCCCCGACCGTTGCTGTGCTTTTTCACGGCCTTGCCTGGAGGCGAGAAGATTAGGAGGAAGGTGGCGGTGGTGGTGGTGACGACGGCGGTTGGGTGTTTAGTACGGACTTGGAGAGTGTTAAAGACTTGGATAGTCTGGCAAAGTCGCTGTCGGCCAAGTCAGAGGCGACTGGGATGGGTGGGAGAAGTGGGTGTTCGTATATAAGATTAGGAGGGATTGGTTGTGAATTTGATGATAAATAGGTAGATGATTTGGTCAGAAATAAGAAAAGGGGTTTGTTTGCTTTCCGTTCTTGGAAGGCTGGTATCATCATTAGCAGTCTCTATATCAAAATTCAACCTCTTCAAGGTACTGTCTCATACTACTAGCTCTATTCCTCCTCAACCCAAGTTATCTGGAAGATATTGAGTGGTTATCGAACGTGGTTATTAATGTTTAGCTGCCATAATACGACCTCTTGAACCTCCTACTTCAGTCGAGAACTAAAGTTGCCGAACTTGCTCGGCTACTATCTCGCAACGGTACATCACAAACGAAGTGGTTGTTTTTGCGATTGAAGAGCGTCAGCTGAGACAGTCTGTAGTAAAAAAATGTCCCCAGAGCTTGTGAAGTATAGTCTATCAAGACGGCTGAGCTGCTGCGGTTCGGACTGTTGAACTCTCCCCTACCAAGTTTGTACTGGTTTACAGTGCCGACATCTTACGGATGGTGGACAACGGCACATCTAGTTGGTCTTGCAGTATCGATTTTGGTATCGACGCCTAGTGTGGCATTTCGGGCCTAGACGCGGGTGAACCTGCCTACCGATGTCTTTGTGTTCTATTCATGAGGCGAAGAAAAGGCAGCGTTACCATCTGAAAAACTTATTGTAAGAATCATTAATTCGGTAGTCTGCAACCAATATCTCAGGCCATAGTGTTAAGATACGCCTCGACTCCGTAGCAGGGTCATGGGTACCGTTAGGTTTTGTCTTTCCTGCGTAAGATACTTATTAGTATTTGATTATTGCTTGGAGTGACCTCTATCGCATATTCCGCTCACATTTACAACTCTATTCAAACACATCTGAGCCACTTACCATAGCTGGTTCTAAATTTAGAAGGCGGCCAGAGCTAGGTGACAAGGCAAGAGAAGCAACCACCCAAAACTTTCATCAAAAAGAAGAACAAAGGGGGGCAAATCGCCCGAGAGGGTTACAATGTATCATCAGCGCATAGCACACCAACTCAAGCGAGATGTTTCGATCATATGTTTTGGAGGTGATAGGTCACTGTCACATCTGGTGATATGTTGGCCGTCTAAAAATTGTTTCTGTTTTCTGATTTCAGGAACAATTGTCTTCCTCTAGAGCGCTGCAAATGTTCAAAGCGATGCGAAGAACTGCATATTGAAGTTTTCGAGCTGTGTAAGTTTGTCTCAAGTGCTGCATGCGAAATAGAGTAAGATGGCAGCTAGACTGAAAAACGTATTCTCTGTTTTCTGTTAGCTTTTTGTATTAAAGATATACAGGAAACCTTGGTTGAGGAACTGATGTTTGAACAACCGAACTCACGCAAGATCCAAGCGGCTAGTGTCAAACATCGGATGATGTCGCATGGTATAAAAGACAAAGTGGAAAAAAAACACAACAGGCCTGCCCCCCAAAAAACACCATATTATGACAACTGACTGGACTGACTGGCTTGTCACCCGTTAAAATAAATGCTGTCCTTGTAGTCACCAAAACTTCCATGTTGAGGTGTTGTGGGGAGTCCCAAGGAACCTGAGTTAACCCTGTCAGGCCTGGAGAAGCGGAGTTTGGTTAGACAGAGTGTGCATGGTCCCCTGGTTTTGCATGGCGCTAAAACAGAGCCAGCCAGCTTGAAGCGAAGGCAAAACCCGTCCTCCCGTGTTCTGTGCCTTACTAGTTGAATTGTGACTGAAAGATCGGGAAGAGAGAGGAACGAGCCTCCTCCATTGAACATGCGGGGATTTTGTGGACCCCCTCTATATTCTGTACCTGGGCAAAGTAACACGTAAACACCTTGAAAATTCAATCGAAAGGCTCTAGGCTTTCCATGTGCACTTTATCCACGGAGGCATTCTCGCGGTGAAGTGCGAGGTAGTACTTGAACTTTAGGCTCACGCCGTGTTCCATAACTTTTGGCAAGGTTTGTTAGGTGAGGGTACTGAATGGATGCCTCTGCGTGTTGAACTAGTCTGTGCAGCTCGTACCGCCCTAACAGCGCGTAACGACATTTCTTACGAGGGTCCTTTGGGTCCCCAACGCCGGACCGACAAATGACAGCCAGGGGGAATCACAAGACGATACCTCCCTTTTTAGGTTACGAAAGCCCCTACGACATCGCTCTTTCAACACCTTACTTCCATCATCGCATTCTCGCACATTGTCTTTAGAGCTGTGTCTTTCCCCGGAGTAGGCAGGTACTTAATCGACAATCCGCTCCCACCCATTGCTTTCCTAACCATTCTGTCAGCTCTTCCCATCGGCCGAGTTGCGAGCAACCAGATTGTTGCGTCCACACGAATGACCTCCCGGTCGATAGACTCTGAACGAACCAACCTGCAATCAAACTCTGCGACCGCCCATCATCTTGCATTCACGAATTAGCTACATGTTAATCGGAAGACATCCGATACCTTCCACAACCCATCTCCTCGCTCCGTGGCTTGGGAACGCCATCTTCGAGAACCGCTGCATCTGCCTGCCTGCTTGAGCCGCTTCACTGCGATACACACCACTGCGCAGGCATCCATCGCTGACGACAAACCACCGCTTTAATTACCTTCCGCGCCTTTGAAGAACGAAATAAGAAATTTGGTGTTTATAATATATTAAAGTGGGAATATATACAAGCCCAACAAAGCCTCAAAAGGAAACAAAGACATGGCGATGGGTGGGGGGATTATGGACTATGTCCAAAGGTTTCAGAATCTCCAACTTCACAGGGACACTGGTGATGAGTTGATCAAGGTGCGCTTCGTCCATTTTCGATGCGCCCCACGTTCAGGCCCCGTTACTGATGCCCTGTCGCTCCAGGATCTGCTGCTCTACACTGAACGGGTCGAGTCGGGGCTTCGGGCTGAAAACCAGCAGCTGCTGAGTCGGTTGCGGGACCAAGAGCTCGACCTTGACGACGCAAGGAAATCGAGGCGTGAGTTCCAGCAGCAGCTGCAGCAGCTAGAGAGCACCAATGGCCTACTATTGCAGGACAACAACCATTTGAAGGTAAGGGACACCAAGACCCAATCCGAGGCTTTGCAAAGTGCAGCAGTTGAGTTGATGTGTTTTACAGAGCTTCAACCCCTATGTTGTTGTTCTGATCGACGGCGATGGCTTGCTTGTACGCACCGCCCCTCTCCTCTCCCATGACCGGGATCTGGCCGCACTTGAGCTCACACGCGTCTTCTCTCGCTCTTAGTTTAAGGAGACCTTCATCAGACAAGGGCTTGAGGGTGGCAAGAGAGCTGCATATGCTCTGCGAACTGCCATCCTCAGCCAGTGTGGCGACTTTGCTAACAATATTGAAGTAGTTGCTAAGGTCTACGCAAACTTAGCCGGCCTCTCTAAAGCTATGCGCCGCGACGGCACTCTGGATAGCGAAAGCGACTTGAGAGACTTCACCTTGGGGTTTACTCAAGGGAAGGCTACGTTTGACTTTATCGATGTCGGATATGGCAAAGAAAGGGCTGATAATAAAATAAAAGGTGAGGTGAGCTTTGAGTCTAGGAGCGTTCCCTCATTAATGGTGAGAGCAGAGCAAACAAAATGGAACCTCCGTAATATCAACTGCAAACACTTGATTCTCGGTATCTCACACGACGCCGGATATGCCCCATTTCTGGACGAGTTGTTTCAGGACCATCAAACCTCTAGTCGCATCACTGTGCTCGAGGGGTTTCTTACTGTTCGAGAACTGACCTCCACGGGGGTAAGCATTTTGAATTTGAACGACACGCTGTTTCGGTCAGAAAAGTTGGTGGATAGGGTTTGCATCATCCGCGACCCGACACCGCCAGCTGCTTCTGTCGGAGTGATAGGCGCTCCAATTCCCAAGCCCACTACTACTAGCAACAGCAGCAGCAGTGCCGTGACCGCTACCAGCAGTGTTAAGAGCCCTGCCGCCTCAGCCACTTCCACGCCGAGCACGGCACCGGCCACGACATGGGCGGCAAAAGCTGTTGGTGGAAATGCCAGTCCCCCACCGCAGATCACGCTACCGCTTCAGCCCAAGCCAGTTACCACGCCGGTTCGGGCGGCGCAGGCGAAGCCAACGCCGCCGCCGTGGAATCCCGGCGCCCGTGGCTTGGACACGCCCATTCAGGTATCGCAATCCGCGCTGGATAATATCAAGAAACGAAAAGACAGCAACAAACTTTGCAACAACCATTATTTGAGAGGTCCCTGCGCCAAAGGTGACGCTTGCGTTTTCGAGCACAAGTACAAGCCCACCAAGGACGAGATCACAGCTATTGCCTTCCTGGCTCGCCTCAATCCTTGTACTAACGGGCAAGACTGCGAAGTTAAGGACTGTATCTATGGCCACCACGTACGTTTTACACAAGTCTCTTGGATGTCTATATGTATATGTATACATGTATCAATGTCTGGGGTATATCTCCGCGATCTTTGCTAAAAAAATCCTGCGAGCAGTGTCCTAGCGTTCGAGACGGCGTGTGCACCCACCCTTATTGCAAGTTTGAGACGGAAGACCACCCACCCAATACCAAATTCAGAACCAAGTCACACGAATACTAAGCTTCTATGGCACTGCGGGCATAGCGTTTGCAGTTTTAATAGAGTGTCTGTATTTTGCAATGAAAACAGGTTAGCAGGATATCTTTACTCTACTCACCTTTAGCAATGAGGGGTTATCTGGACTCCCAAGGAGGAAGAACAATATTTATCAGGGAAGGGATTGATGAGAAAGCAGAGAAAAAATTCTTACAAAAAGAAAGAAACCCACGCAACGCAACTAAAACTGGATACGACGAACGAAAAAAAGACAAGGGGTTGAGGAGGATTTCAACCGTTTTGGTTTTTTTAAATTCTTTTCTCTCTAAAATCTCGGTGGTTAGGAACCCACCTGACTTTTCCTTTACTCAGAGAAAGGGAATGTTTCGAACGTGTTTTTCTTATTTTTAAGGGGGATGCTCTACAGATTGTAACAGAGACTGACCTCTACCTATTATTATGACTGAAATCTATCGTGATCTATTCATACTAAGGTAACCGAGACAAGGAATCAGGGCGGAAGAGACCCGCCCCACGCTTGACCATGTCTGGCCTATGCTTTTCTTGCGAGCTTATCTATAAACATCCTAGATCTGTAGCATGATCGAGACATCATCAAGGATTCAATATACGGAGTAGTTGACTGGCATTTTATTTGCCATCGCTAACGGGATATAGAAAGCGGTCGTGACCTTGGTCAACCCAGGCCTTGGGGCCTGGAGCGTCACCATGGAAGGAGTGGAGAAAGCCCCAAACCCCCATCGCCCCCTGCAAACGCACTGACCCCACCTTAAATCCCGTCCACGGGTTCAAACCCCACCATTTGCTTGCTTGCTCGCTCGACGTTAACGACAGCAGCAAGCAACCTTCCCCCACATTTTTGCACCTCACATCACTCACCCACAGCACCAACTACAAGTACCGTCATAATGTCTCACCCACGGATAGAAGAAGTATCCGACAGCGACGTCGAGATGTCCGACCCGTCGGAGGACGACATCGACGACTTTGCCGAAACGGACATCCTGCGACAGCGCTCCTCTGCTGTGGCAGTCACTCGCCCACAACAAGCACAAGCAGCACAAGCGCCACCACGACCTCCTCAACCTACCACACAACAGCAGCAACGCCATGCGCACCACCAACACCCAACGCAACCACCAGGCTACCCGGAGATGCAACACATGACAGACGACTCGGCCTACAAGGCGTACCAGTGCCTCTACCCGGTCTATTTCGACGCCACGCGGTCGCGCGCTGAGGGCCGGCGGGTGCCCAAATCGCTAGCCGTGGCGTCCCCACTGGCGACGGAGATCGTCAACGCATGTGCCTCTCTCCGGCTGCCGACGGTGCTCGAGGCGGGCAAGCTGCACCCCAAGGACTGGGCGAACCCGGGGCGGGTCAAAGTCGCGCTGAAGGAGCTGCACGCGGCGCAGCAGGCGGGCCACGTCAAGAACAAGCACCACCTATACATCCTAGTGGCGAAGCACCTCAAGGCGCACCCGATGACGGACAACGCGCCGGCGCTGCGGGTTGTCGTGCGCGGAGCACCGCCTCCGCCGCAGCTGGAGAAGGGGGAGAAGTGGCCGCGGCCTGCGGTGCCGCGGGGCTGGAAGATCAGCGAGCTGCTGCCGTACTACAGCCCTGCCATGACCGGGGGCGGTGTCAGCGAGAATTTCCTTAAGGATATGATGAAGGAGATGGGCGGGGCTGCCGGAGGGGGGGCCGGCGGGATGGGGGATATGGCCAATTTGCTGGCTGCGGCAGGAGCAGGAGGCGGCGGCAGTGGAGGAGGTGGAGGCGAGGAGAAAAAGAAAAAGGACAAGAAAGGAAAGGGGAAAAGTTGAAGCGACGGATATCATAACCGAGCTCAGAGGAAAGGAGAGATTATCAGCTAGGTATTACCTCTACGCAGTTTGCAAGCCACTGCACATTTTGGGAAGCATATTATCAGCGAGACATGGATATTGTATTGCATATATATCCCCTTTTATGGCAGGAAGAAGTGGAAAACAAAAACACTACTTACATCAGACCACGGAGGGATAGGAAGAAAGTAGTCAACCAAGCCCGAGAAAAATATTAACGCTTCAGCATTGGCATATGCAGCTTCTAAAGGGGTATATCTTAATGTCATACACATACAGAGTCAGTCGCACTTCGACCCAACAACCCCTCCACTACACAACAGCCAGCCTCCCCTGCAACCCTTCCCACTCTCTGGACCCAACAATCTGCACCTCTCTGCCCATACCCGGTATCTTCTTCCCATCTGCACCCGGAAGTCTGATATGCAGCCTTGCGGCCGCTCTGTCCCTACCCCTGGACTCTGTACGCGAAGCAGACGCAGTGTGGTCAGCAGCAGCTTGACTTCCAGCTGGCCGGCCCATTAACAGCCGAGACCTTCTAAGCACAGCGTCCTGCCAGCTCTTCCACGCGGCAAAGTCCTCCATCTGCTTGGCAGCATGGTACTGAGGCGTGCTCTTGGCTGGCCTCCACGCGAGCTTGTCCTCGGGCAGCGAATCGAGGCTGTACAGCTTCGCCGTAGAGGCGAGCTTGACCAGCTCGGCCAGGACCACCTTGCCCTCAGCGGCCACCATGGCCTTGCGCTGCTCCGCGGCAGGGGCTTTAGCCTTGGTTAAGGGCTCGGCGAGCCAGTCGTAGTTGGGCTGGTCGGTCAAGCGGGCGCGGCGGCTGTCCTCACGCAGGTAGCGCAGGGCAGACTGCAGATCGAGGATCTCGGCCTTGAGAGCGTCCATCTCGCGAGCGGTAGCGACGGCGCGCTCCTGTCGGGCCTTGGTGCCTGCCTCGCCGGTTTCGCCAGGAGCGCCACTGGTGCCCATAACTAAGCGGCTGTCGCTCGCAATCTTCTTCCACTTGTCGCGCTCCGCCTCGAGGTCCTTGAGCTCTCGGTCTTGCTTCTGGATATTGTCCATGAGGCTTTCGACTTGCTCCTTGGCCGCCACAATCTGCGCCTCAAGATCAACGATGCGCGAGGCCTTAGCATTGGCGTCCCGCATACGCGATTCAAGGGTCTCGGCCTTTACCTGCGCAGTGCTGAGACTCTCCTCGCGGATCGCGATCTGTCGCCGGGCGTCGTGGATCTCGTCCTTGAGGCGGCGGATCTCCTCCTCAGCATCAACCGGTATAGTCCGCAGGGCCCTCATTTCTCGGCTACGGAGCAGCCATGGGGCCGGGCTGCGATCAAACTCTTGTGTCTGGGTGAGATCGGCGCTCATGGCGGCAATCTCAGATATCTGACCCGTCACAAGGCGGAGCTTGGTGAGATAGGTTGAGAACAAGTCGGTCTCACTCGAGCTGAATGCAGCCAAGGCCGTCTTCTGGACGCAACTTTGCACTTCGGCATAACTGTACGGTTCCGTCCTGCCCTCTTCGTGGAGCAGCTGGTGCAAATCCAGCCCGATCTTCCGCGCCATGTCGGCCAGCTCCTGTGTGGCGGTCTCGCATTGCTCAAAGGCGCCCAGAGTGTCAGGCATGAGGGATAATGATCGTGTCTTTAGGTCCTCCAACGCCCGGACCGTCTTCCCGGCAATAACCTTGGTGCTGCGTGTCTGGCTGACAACGGTCTCGGCCCTCTTGGAGAAGTACTGGGCAAGCTCGTCTTCGTCTTCGTTTGCCGGAACGACCCTCTGAACCATGGCTCGCAGCGCGGTGAAAGTAGTGGCAGCCGAGTCCAGGTTGCTCTGCATTAGCAACGCCCTCATATGGATATCATCTGCAAAGCTCTCCAGGTCGTTGGCGATATGAACCTCGCCAAGATGGGACATGAGAGCAATCGTCCGCTGCAGCTCGGTCGCGCATTGCTTCTCCTTCAGCTCATCGCGTCTGAGGCCGTCGATCCACCCGTTGAGTGCCCTCTCGACCGGTTCCAGCTCGTACAATGCGCCCTCAAACCTGTTAAACTGCTCCAGCGAGCAGTGACTGATGGCGTTCACAAAGCGATCGCACATGGCGGCAACCCAGGTAAGCCTGTCGATGGCACCACAGCCTTCGAACACATCGTCTTCGTGACCAGCATGCGGCTGACCGTTGACCCGCTCCTTGATGAATCCGTTGAGCAGGTTGGCCTTGAAGGCTAGCCTCTTGAACCTCAACAGCGCCAGCACCGAGTCTCGATCGGTCTGGTATGTCTCGGGCAAGAATAGTTTCACAATATCGAGATGCTGCTCGGCCTCTTGGGCCTCCATGCGCCGCAGTTCGAGGTCAATCGTCTTAACCTGGGCCTTGGCGGCCGAGAGCTGCAGCTTCAGGTTGAGGTCCATCATGGCTCTCGAGCGGCTACTCAGCTGCTCAGACTCGTTTTCCGTGACGGCGTGCGACGCGCGCATGTCTTCGAGATCACTTTGCAGGTTCGTGACTAGCTCCCGGAACCTGGATAGCGTATACTCCATGTCCTCCATGCTTTCCTTCTGCAAGGCAGCCTGCCGCAGTTGTTCAGCGAGTAGGGCATCTCTCAGATCGAGCTCCTCCTGCATCTCTTTGGCGTTGTGAATGTGGTTGATCTCCAGCTCGTCATTGATCTCCTTCAAACTCTCCAAGTCATCAATAACGGCTCTGAGCTCCTTGATCTCCTCAGACTGGTTCATGGTCTGCTCAGTCAGGGTTTCGATGAGATCCTCTGCCCCAAGTGCATTGTTCAGCTGCTCTCTCAAATCCTCCACGGCAGCGTCCGTCTGGGTAAGTTTTTCGATGGAGGCGGCATGCTGTTCCTTGAGCGTCTCGAACTCGCCCAGGTCTTCCTCTAGCCCCTTGATCTGGTCCTTCAGTTCTTCTTCTTGTCCTTGGGCCAGATCCCGAAGGCGTATCAAGGCTTCGCGAAGGCGCTCGTTGGTCCTCTCCATCTGGAGCCATCCGGTGCTTGCTCTCTCATCAGGCGACATACCATTGGTGAATTCGGCATTCTCCTCCCGAAGGATCTCAACCTCGAGCTCGAGCTCTTCGTTTTTTTGTTTCAGAGTATCCACCTCCATTTTTAGCACCTCGGCCGTCTCCTCGGCCATCTCACGGTCCAATGTGGCAATTTCCATGGCACTGTCGTGGTTGGCTAACATCTCCTCGACGTTGTAGTTGTTTGCTTCGGCCTCCTTCAGCTGCCTTTTCAGCTCCGTGATCTCCTGCTGTTGCGGCTGGTACTTGATCTGTAGAGTCTGGATGATCCTCTCGAACTTGTCACGTTCACCCTTGACCTTTTCAAGGCTGTTAAGCTTCTCTCGGTCTTCCATCCTCTTCTTTTCGAGCACGCGCAGCTTGGCCTTGAGGTCCTCGATTTCCTTGTTCATGGCCGCGTTTGTCGCGTTGGCAGCTGCAGGCCGCGGTGCGGCAGTGGTTGCTGAGGGGCGAGGGTTCGGCGGCGCTGATCCGGCAAGCCTCTCCAGGGCCATTGTTTTGAGCTGGACAGGGCTGGTCGGTTGGGGCGACAGGATCTCGTCATCATCGCTGCTCTTCCGCGGAGAACTCATAGCCCTCTCACTTCCCAGCCCAGCTGAACTGCCCTCAAATCCCGACAACGAGCCAGAAGACATGTTCCTTCCGAGGCCAGCCCGTATGGGAGCCGGTCTTCCAGTTGTGCCCAACCGGCCGCTTACCGTCCTCGACATAGCGGCACCTGGCCTCGTCTGTGACGAGGTAGAAACAGTGCGGGTTGACTTGGGTGCAAGCAGTGGCGGTGGCGGCGGGCCCATCGAGGTACGGCTCGAAACGCCGGACGGACGGGGCTTCGTTCCGAGGGAGGCCTTGCCGGCATTGGACGGGGTGCCGGTTCGGGATGAGGCGCCGCTGGACAGGGCAGTCGCGAGTTGCTTAGTAGGCGACTTCGTAGGAGACTAGACGGCGCAACTCGGGATTAGTCGTCTGAAGGGCCAACCAGATCCAAGCCTGTTGGTATGTATGCGTGCACTCACCCTGACTAGGCTGGACGGACGGGACGCTTTTGGGACCGGGCTCGGACTCGGCGCGTTGAGGCTCATGCGCTTAGCCAAGCTGGAGTCGGCGGGAGCAGGCCCGCGGATAGCACCCGATGTGAACATGCTGCTTGGGCGGGAGGCGGCTTTCTTGACGGCGACCTGGGGCCTCGGGGGGGGCTGGGCGATCACAGTGACAGTGCTCGGGCGGACGAACATGCCGTAGCCCATGGGGCAGTCAAAGTAGCGGTCCCCTTGGACACTGCCATCATTCTTCCCGGACTGGTCGTCGAGCTCGACGCCGACCCAGTCGCCCTGGGCAAAGTCGGTCGGGCCCACGAAGCGAATGGTGGCATTGCGGCCATCGTTCAGCACAACCCGCTGCCCGACTGCTAGCTCCGACATAGTGGGCAGTCACGTCAGTGGAGAGCCGTCATTTATTCCAGGTGTGTGGGTTGGGTTGCTGGTGTCGTACGTGGTTGTCGTGTCGGTCGGTTGGTCGGTCGTGGTCGTGGTCGTGGTCGTGTTCGTGTTCGTGGGTCGAGCACTCTCAAGATGGAGGCTGCTGTTGTGGTTTCAGGAACCAGGAACCGCGACATCAAGCAACGCAGTGCACGCGATCAGCTACAGGGCAGCTGCTGCAGGCTGCAGGCTGCAGGATACCCCTGTCAGCGCCCAACATAACGCCAAGATTTTGAATGCACAGCGCAGGGTTAGGGTTGTTTCGTCTGCAAACCCTGAATGATCACCTCTAGTCGTCCCATGATTTTTGCTTGTAGTTCGGACGAGAAGCGCATTCTTGGCACAACTGTTTTCATCGAATTTCTGTCTTCAGTTTTATAAGCAAGACATCGTTAAACACGCTAGAGCTCTCGTTTCAACCTTGGGCGCACTTTCTTGGATCCGAGGCTGCAATTCCGGATCCCAAAGTTTCCCAGAAATACCCCGAGACATGTGCTACGGCCAGACCCCATGTTTGTTGTCTTGCCCAGGAAAAGACTTGAAGCCATTTCGCTTCCATCCCAAATATTTCCCCAGTACCATGAATCCGGAAGGAACGTAGCGGTAGGTGTCTACCTTATTTGATCAGAAAAAACCTAAGTGACAGGGATGAATAAGGGAGGTCTTTTCCAAGTTCCTGCCTTTCCATGGAACCAACTTCCTCGCTCACTTTGTCGCGCCGGTTTTCCTCAAAATAAGACAAAACAAACAATACTGGGTGTCATCTTACTGGGCCTACAAACAGCAGAACAATAATGGCTTGGATCGCCATTTCTCCGTCTATTCAATCTGACGAAATGGCAGGTCCTGCTTCGCTTCGGCCGGCACCTCGGAATAGAGAAAATGTAGATACATACACGGTATTTCTATGCCAAATTTGCAAAATGGGCGTGACGAGAATGAGATAAGAAACACTTTGTGGAACTGAACTTTTGTTCTTCCAACACACCGCCATCGCCAGCGCTCGCCGTCATCCAGCACTCTTCAATCTGTGTCCCTCCAAACCCCATCTACCTCCTCTCACTCTCCCACAGCATACTTCCAAGATCGGCAGGTCCTCCTTCCCCACCTCCACTCATTCCTTTTCCCACAGGTCCTCCATTTTTCCACGACCCTCCCCTCACCCACTCTACAGCCTCAAATCCCAGTCTTCGCTCCGTCTTCTCGTCCATCCCTTTCCCGCTAGCTATATCCCCCACGCTCACCCGCACAACCATAAGCCCCGGCGCCTTCAGTTCCACCTCCTGCTTTATAATCCCACCTACTCTCTGTTTCTCCCCCTCGGATGCCCCTTTGCCGGCACTCGAGCCAGAAGTGGGCTTCACATACACTACCAGATCCGCTCCAGCGATTCCCCGCCACATGGTGCCCATCCAATGCCAGTGGTCGATGACCGAGTACGTATCGTTTATGGGCAAGGCACAGGCGAAACGGTCTGATACGGTCAGGCTGTAGCCTGAGGGGAGCAAGGCTACGGGGAGGCGCTGCTGCTGCTGCTGCTGCTGCTGGGACTGATTGCTTTGGCCGGGGACGGCGGGGAGGAGGTGGCGACTGTTATTGTTGTCTGCGTTGGGCATATTGTTGTCACCGCCACCAGCGCTGCCTCCTCCATCAGACCGAGCTGCTGCGTCTGAGGACGACGGCGCAGCTGTGGACAACGTTGAAGATGAAGAGGCTGTTGCGGCGATAGATGATGTGGATGCATTGGATGCCACGCGATCTCTCCGTTCCGCGGCCGATGCTCCCACTCCTGTCGACGCTGCCGACGACTGCCGTGCTCCTGTCACAGTTGAGGTGACGAACTTGACAATCTCAACGGATTTGTCATGCCACTCAAGCAGTGTATTCAAGTACGCAACAAAGGGATCAGCATTAGCGTTTCTGCTACCACCCTCGCCGCTGCTGCTGACGACGCTACCAGTGCGTGAGCCCATGCCGGCCGGGGCGTCAGCCATGTATGCGTCCTCTGCAACGGCGTCGCTCGTGACGAATCCAGCGATACCACCTGGCGGTTGTCCACACCCAGAATAAGGGGGATAGGAACTGTCACTAGGTGGCCAAGAGCGAACCTCGCAGAGGCCAGAGGCGGCCAAGGCTTTCTCGATGACGGGTGCCACGACACTTAGCAGCCGCGCATCGGGGCCCTCTACCGCTATGATGGGTCCGCGCTGCTGCTGCTGCTGATGTGTCTCAGCTAGAAGAGGCGGGCTGACCTTCTCCAGCACGCGCAGCTTGTTCAGGTACGGGATGCTCATGACCATGGCCTCGATGCTGCGCTGCGTGTCACGCTGCTGTTGGGCGCACGGTGCACTCCCACTTCCGCTACCACCTTTGCTCACCAGCCCCAGCGGATTCATCATGCCCGCTGGTCCCGCCGTGCTAATATATGAGCCGGGCGACATCGGAAAGTGTGACTGCTGTGTCTGTATTGGCGCCAGTCGCAGCGACTCTCGGTCGTCGTATCCACCGGCAGAGCGCGGTGGGGCCGCTGATGGTGGTGGTGGTGGGTGCTGCTGTGAATACTGCTGCGAATATGGGATTTCGGCGGACGGCCGTGGCGGAGGCGGCATGTGCCCTGGTCCGGGACTTGCACGCGTCAGTATTGACGAGGGGCCGGGGAGTGGGCCTCCGCTCCCTGGAGGCCCCCCGCCGACACCGCCATAGCTCGATGTTGGTGTACCTGGGTGGCCGCCGCTGCCGCTTGTGCTACTTACGGACGACTGCCGCACTTGGTGTCTCAGGGAGTGGCCGCTGCTGCCGGTACCAGGGTAAGGCGTGGATGGCGACGGTATAGCCTGGTAGCTGTTGTGATAGCTACCCGCGATGTTGTAGCGGCGTCTCTTGGCTTCATAGGGCGACATGGCGGACTCGTAGTCCTCATGGATGTCATATAGTGGAGGTCCGTACCCCGGATGGGGAAGAGGCGGGTATTGCATGCCTCTTCCAGTCCCACGACTCATCTCCTGACGCGGGGGCAGTCCGCTGTGGTGATGTGGAGGAGGGGGCTGGTGCTGGTGTTGGTGTCGAAGAAAAGGATGAATTCTCTGTTCCGGCTCGGTACCTCGCGGTGTGTAAGGAGATGATGAATGAGGCGTCGGCGGCATCTGGGCAGACCTGGGACCTCCTGCCGACGAAGCAGAAGAGGGTATAAACGGTGTGGACGGCGTTCTAGGCGTCGAGATGTACCGCCCACCGCACTTGTTGCATCTGCTTGGGTCTTCGCCCGAAGCCGATGCCGGTCTGCTGCCGCTGCTGGACGATGCCAGCCCGAGTGCGCCCCCTTTATTCCCTCGCCGCGGTTGGTACCGGTAGTCCGGGTACTGGCGCTGGTGCCGCTGCTTCTCCTCCTCGGCGAGCCGCTTCCACTGGTTTTTGCACTCTTCAGGCTCGTCGCGCCACTGTTCGCCAATGATTTTGGAGATCTCGGGGTTCGCGAGTCCTGGGTGCTGTGCTACCACCTGTGCTTGGTAGTGTTGCCGGTAAAGGATAAAAGCTAAAACCGTAAAATGAACGGTCAGCAACATGCTTTTTTCTTTCTTTCTCTCTCTCTGATGTCGGATCGGAGGCAGGCAGGATGTCTCAATTCCACTCCCTTTTTCTACCCTTTCCCCTACCTATCTGCCTGAGTCAAGATGACAATGGAGATACTCAATAGTTTGGGAAGACTATCGTTACAAAACAGCGAGACACGCAACAAAAGCAGTAGCAGTAGCAGCAACGCTCAAAATGAACGGACAAACACAGCAAGCGAGCTTGAAAATAAAGCAGTTGTCAGGCAGAAGACATGGGGAGAGAAGGACTTAGAAAACAACGAGGATGATGATGATGCTGATGATGATTGTTTCAGAAGAAAAACGCAAAACACACACACAAACAAGAGACAGACAAGACATACCGTTACGTGGTCTCGGAACCTTTGGAGCTGGCGTGCAGAGACATATAAGATCTCGAGGAGGAGCGTTTGGGTCCAGCGCCGACGAGGGCGTGTTCAAACTCAGGCTTTCAATCCGTGGGTGGCTAGGGCTGATATCCTCCGTGTTGGTTGAGGCGGCTCGTTTCCTAGTCAGAGGGCCCCGTAGATGAGATGACGGAGAGCGACCAGTTCCAGTAGCGGAAGAAGATGATGGATGAGAAAGAGGAGGTGGGGGGAGTGAACCAGATAAAGAAGAAGCTGAGGTGGTGGTGGCTGGGGTATCATGGTGCTGATGGTGGTGGTGCTGCTGCTGTCTCGTGGTCGGGGCACTGCCACTACCGCTGGCTGCCTGTTGTTGTTGTTGTTGTTGTTGTTGTTGTTGTTGTTGTTGCTGCTGCTGCTGCTGCTGTCTGGCCGACATGGCAGATCGAGTTACCGGCCCCGTTGGCGCGGGAAGGTGGTGTGGGTGCGAGGAGGAAGTTACAACGACTCCTGTCATATTTCCTTTTTTTTCCCCTTCTTTTTTGGTTCTGTTTCTTGTTTTCTTTGGCTAGGTAGGTGGGTAGGTGGGGATGGGGCGAGGAGCAAACGGAGACTGAGGGAGAGACAAGCGTTGTGTGCCCTGTTCCAAAGGCGGGAGGCCGGCCGGCGGGTAGCCTGTCAGAAGGAAGGCGATGAGGAGCTCGGGGCCTGTCTGTGTACCTGTCTGTCTTCCTGAGTAGCTTCTCTCTGCCACAGCCGGGAACAGAATCCCTCTCTTCCCTCTCTCACACTCTCTCTATAGGTATGTCTCTCTTTCGGAACAATGTGGTGGAAATTATGGATGAGAAAAAGGGTAGACAGAGAGCCTCCAGGTCGTCGGTATGCATGCGTGTGATAGAAAGTAGGGGGAAAGGGGGAGAAAGGCAAAAGAGGCGGCAGCGGCAAATTTCTGTCTCTTACTCTCGCTCTCACTCTCACAAGCAACGCTTAACGCACGCTGGCTGCTCTCTCGTTGTATTGGAAGGCAGAGAAAAGAAGGAGGCCAGCCAGCCAACCAGCCAGCAAGAAAGGCTTGACAAGCAAGAAAATGAGACAAGAGAAAGGGTGGGTTCTTGTTTGGCCTTGTGTAAGTGTGTGGTGGGAAGAAGGAAAAGGATTGTCCCCTTTGTGAACAAGAAAGGACCACGTAGATTACATCCCCAACAAACCAGTCATTAATGGGAGGCGGGGAACTGGAAACAGAAAAGAAACACAAGAACAATGATAGATGGTCTAGCCCGGTGAGAATAGGTTTGGGTGGGGTGTGTGTGCGTGTGCGTGTGGAAGAATTTCCCCCTTTCTATTGGTATCCAATCCCATTGGTTTCAGCAACATTACGGTATCATGATAGAAGAAGAGGAAGGAGACGGCGGCGGCGGCGGCGGCAGACGGAAGCCCAGTCCCGGTTTTTGTGGCCTGTCCTGGATGTGAGTTTCTTTGGATGCTGCGTTATGTGTGTGTATGTCTCGGGAATGTACCGAAGGGCGGAGAGCCATAACCATGGGACTACTCATCAATCATCATTTCTTCCAGTCATTTCCCCCCCTTTGTTTCCCCCTTCCCCATCGTTTGCAAAAGACAGAATTCCGTTCGTAGTTTTCCCCCGCCATTCTCAGTCCTATACACCCCCTTCTTGGCCACCCTTCTTCTCCTTTCAGCAGGAACACAAGCTAGATACCCTACCCTACCCAAGAAATGAAGGACTGGAATAGAGAAACAAACCGTCGTTTATACTTCCTTTCAAAGCCCCAACGGAGCCAGTCCAGCCCAGCCTCCTTCAGCCATGGAAAAAGAACAATGCTTGCTTTTCCTTTCCCCAATGGAATGTGGTAGATAGGAAGGGGGCAGCAGCCGTGGAATGCGAACGAACGAACAAACGAAACGAAACGAAACGAAACGAAACGAAACGAAACGAAACGAAACGAAACGAAACGAAACGAAACGAAGCGCTAGATAGGAAAACGGAACAAAGACCATGTCCGCCGAATTGGATTTAGTTTTGTATGCGTATTCCTCTTGTCCCCGTTTCTTCACATTGTTCACATTCTGCACTCCCGATTCTCACGGGTTTCGCTAGAAAAGGGCAGGCTATTACATTATTCTTTTTGCGGAGCCCAGAATCTTTTTTTAAAGAACTTGTCTTTCCTTCGATGGAGAAAATATGTGAGTTTTTGTGCTTGGATGAATGGTTGTGAAAATGTCTGTCTGTCGTTGAATAGGTTGTAAGCGTAGAAAATACTTACCCCCTTTCCTCCTCGCAACCCGACTGACTGACTGGCCCACATCCCTGCCTGCCTGACTTTCCCCTGGTTATTTCCCCGTCAAATAAAGACGAAATCACAAAGAAATAATGATATGAAATAAAAGAGACAACACGCCGACTCCAGCCTACAAGGCAATTTTCCCAACCAAACCTGATCCCTCATCTATCATACTTTGCTAAATTCAGAGATATGACGAGTAGTTCGCCCTCTATTGACGAGCTCCCCGTCGTTCGTGTTACCGTCATTACAGATCATACAATGAAGCCCTGTCCAGACTCGCTAGCTAGAACGCTAGCACTCCGCCGAGCATCAAGGAACAGGTCCTCGCATTCGGCCACGTCCGCGAGGTCAATCTGGCTGCGACCATTGACCCGTGCAAGAATGCTGTTTTTTTAACCTGTCAGTTTACGGTTTCTCCACCTAACAGACGAACGACCTGAGACAGTCGCACAACGTACCTTGCTGGAGTCAATAGCTGAAGGCAATATCTGAGACTGATGCGAACGCCATGCTCCGAAATTTTGTCGATGGCCGCATCTGTTATCTGCACGCCCTCAGTAGCCGCTCGGATGCGCACGATTCTCTTTATTTCCTCTGGGTCGTAGGGGTGGGTGGGGATGATGAGCAGTCGGGTGAGGAAGTCAGTGGGGATGCCATGGGCAGCGACAATATCTTCAGCGCCGCGGATGGTTGCCATGCCACGATTTGACGCTAGAATGACGATTGGGGAGATGGACGACTCCAGGGCCTTGTTGAGGTACGTGAAGCACTCAACATCGAGCATGTGTGCCTAGTGTTGTGTTAGCGCGGCGCCTCGGTGACAGACGGAACATGAACAAACCTCATCGATAAAGAGCACGCCGGGCACGAGCTCAGCCACGCCCTGGTCGATGTACTTGCTGACCACCTTGTTGATTTCGCCCCGCAATTTGTCCGTGATTTCGGTCATCTTGGGCTTCATCAGCTGGCCCATCATGGACATGATGTCCTGGCCGCCTTGGGGGCGCGCATTGGCTACGTCAAGATCATGCAGCGACACATCCTGGACAATCTCCTTCTTCTTGTGAACCTCGCCCTTGGGAATGGGCACATACTCCTCAGCCTCGAGGTCAAATTCAGTCGCATAGGCGTCGGACCGGCCCACGCGCTTGCAGGCACCCGTGTTGGCCTCGATGTAGATGACATCGCCGACCGTGACTCTCTCCTTCTGGATGGCCTCGTATATGCTGGGGTCGAGGCGCAGCTTCTTCTGGCCCTTGGCGCTTTTCAAGCCGATCAGCAGCGTGCTGATGGTCTTGCCATAGCCGCCCAGGGGGTTCTCGGCCTCCTCGGGTGTTAGTTCCGTCACCTCGCCTTCGTACACCTCCTTGGTCTCGCGGACCTTGAGACCAATCGCTCTCCGAAAGTTCTCCATCAGCACCTCTGTCTTCTTTACTTCAGTCGAGTATATTTCGCTGCCGGTGATGGGGCAAAAAGGGATCTTGGTTCCGAGCTCCTGGCTGATGGCCAACGCGAGCGCCGTCTTGCCGGTGCCGGGGCCGCCCGCGAGCAGCACGCCGCGACCAGCCATCTTGTGTGCTCTAATCAGGTCGACGACAACGCCGGCAGCCTAGAAGTAGCAGCAAGCAACAAACAGTCAGCATTTACCCTCTTAACCATGCTGTACCATCCAGCGCCGATCCCATCGTTTCTCGCCCAACTCACCTCTCGCGCTGTGGCCTGGCCCACGAAGCCAGCGGCCTGCTTCTCGGCGATTCCATGGGAATTGAGACCAAGGCCCTTGATGTGGGTGTGCGCCGCGGTGCGGTTGTCGCGATTGTTGCCCTTGACCTCGCTGATTTGTACCATTTTTGCGCCCGTGTCTCTGTCGTGAAAGATGTTGAATTTGGGGGCGTTGAGTAGTGCGGATGAATTTGGGCGGATAAGAGGTTCGGGGAGAAATCGAGTTGGGGGTGGCTGACTCGAAAAGGCAATACGGACGGCGAGAAATGCTGCTATAAAAAAAGGTGTCCGAGAGAGGCACGGGTGGGCGGGCAGGCAAGCAAAGCTCCAGAAGCTTTAAATTTCCCCTGCGCCAGCGGCGACGCGACCAAAAACTGCCTGGTCTGTGCGCTACACCGAGGTGAGGTGTGGGTAGGTTCGGTTTGATAAGAACAAACAACATTCTTTAGCAGCCCCTTTCTTTTTTCTTACAGGACTATGGCAGATTTATCTTTGATGCCTCACTCGACAATGCACACAGAGTATTTTCGCAGCCAAAGGATTGTTCTCTCCTGAAATGGCCACATTGTATATATTTACGTTTCGTCGACACGTCTATCGTCTCCTCTATCTGCCCTCTCTTATCTAACCCGTCGTAGAGGGATGGCGTCTTCATCTTCATTATCTTCATCAGTTTCATGGCCTCTAAAAAGCATAGGAACACCCTCTTCCATCTCCACGCCATTATTGTGACTCTGTTCTACATCATCTCCTACCGGTGTCTTCTCCTGCTCCTTTTTAGCCAGCGCCGCCCAGAGCGCGCTCCCAACGATCAACCCGCATCCAACCACGCTAACCACGCTCATTTCATGGCCAAATACCCATTTATCAAAGCCTGCGGCGAACAGCATGTGTGTATACACCATGGCGGTGGCTCGGTTCGATTTCTCTCCGCCCAGCCCCGCGGTGAGCATGAACTGCATGATAAACCCGCTGACGCCGAGCGAGAGTAACAGGGCCCATTGGTACGCCGATGCCGGCATGCCAAACCGTACCTCTGGCTGTGCGATATTGAGTATTGGAGCCAGGATAAGGGCCACCGACGACACGATGGTGCACCATGTCGAAAAGTAGGTGACGCTGATAAGGGGGTGTGCCCGTTTCCCGATCCATCGTATAGTTGTGAACGCGCCCGACGCTCCGAGTACGCCGATTATGGCAACCCCAATGCCAATCAGACGTCCTGTCGCTGTTGGCTCGTCTCCCATGTGATTCACTGGCTGCGTGAAGTTCCCCGGAAGTTCAGCAATTGCCGTGGGTGGTGTCGTGGACGAGTCGCTGCCGGAACCGTCGAACAGTGACGTCGGCCTTGCAATAAGAATAACACCGCCTAATGCAATGAACGAGGCCAGCTGCTCTCGACGAGTGAAGTGGTCTTTTAGGAGGATGTGACATATGTAACCCGACAGGCTCGGTGCAAGAAACGTGATGACAGTGGCTTCAGCCAGGGGCAAGTACATCATAGACACCCACATCGGGTAGATGCCGAACTAGATAGTTTTTATTGTCAGCAAAATCAGAGTAAGGTAATAAAGAGTGTTCGAGAGGTGGAAGTGAGGTATTTGACAACCAAAATCGGCGAACAAGCTGAGTTGAAGACAAATAAAGGCAGTCTACCACACGTACAAATCCTGTGAGGCCTCTTGCAACCAACAAACCCCTGACCTCTTTTGGACCTAGGGGAAAGTTCGGGACCTTTTTCCAGTACATATAAATACATGCCAGGATCGTTGTCAGGCCCATACGAGCGAAGAGAATCTGGAAGGGGTGCATTCCTGTGCCATCTAGCATGAGCAGCCTCGCCGACAAGTTCATCAGTGCACCGAAGACTTGGGCAAATGCAACAAGAACCACCCCTCGGTTCCTCCCCCAGAAGCGAGCCCAAGCTTGCGAGAGGGGTGTCTTGTACGTCTCGGGACGGCGTATCGGAGGGATCGGTGAAATGCCTCTCGACAGAGGAGCTGGAGATACTTGGCCATGTTCAGAGAAGGGGCTAACGGTCAATGACCGAAGGCCGCCAAGGCCGAGAAGTGACGGTCCCGTCTTTTTGTTGCGGACCTCGTCCATCGATGGAAGGCGGTCGATGATGTCGTCATCATCGCTATCGTCGAACCTTCTCTTCGCATGAGGGGTTTGCGGGACTTCAAGGTGATCGGCCATGGTGGTTTAGAATCCACGCCTTACGTCCGGGAGAAGGGGGTTCATCAATGACAAGGAAGAGTAGCAAGTAATGACAGAGATATTCCATTCAGAGGTAGCATTTGCTTCCTTGCTGTACTAGAAGAAAAGCTAAAAGAGTTAGGTAGATATGGGAAAACAAGAAGAATTAAGCCTGAGCCGATCAAGGTTTAAAAGGCTAAGCATTTCGAATGGAAAAGAGACAGGAGAAGATGAACCGGCACCTCGCAGCGGAGAGAAGGGCGCGCTATTATGACCGATAGCCATGCTAGCCGCTCGGATTGGGACGAAGTGCAGGATGGAGGATGTATGCCACCGGGAACCAGGATTTCACCATGAGCAGGCCTGAAAGAATATGCCTACCTAGGTAGTCATAGCCTAACGAGAACGAGCACATGCCTCGCTCAGCCAGTAAGAAGGTATCGGGACAGACACCCGCAGC
Source organism: Podospora didyma (assembly GCA_033439775.1). Taxonomy (NCBI): domain Eukaryota; kingdom Fungi; phylum Ascomycota; class Sordariomycetes; order Sordariales; family Podosporaceae; genus Podospora; species Podospora didyma. The sequence continues at coordinate 4,230,683 of JAULSW010000003.1, forward strand.
TTGACACCCTGGGGTCCCCTAGCCGATGCCCGTGGGCAATCCCTCCAGCACCACCCGATATCGCAAGTGGCTGTCTCTTTGCCTACGGATAATGTCCATAGAAAGTAATCCGTGGGCTGGGGAAGTGTTGAAAGGACAAGGAAGGAAACGGGGCAACGGCGGGGAAGCATGCCGCTGGGGGGGATATGCATCATCATTCATCCGCACTAATGGTGATGCTGAAGGTTGAGTGGTTGGAGAATGAGCGAGAGGGGTTGACGTCGACCAGGGGCGGTCACTGGTGGTGGGGTTGAGCGAGCGCGGGGGCGCAAAAACAACCTGGCATCCTTGACGAGATAGGAAGCTCGTCAGGTGCCAAACTAGACGCAGCCACAGGGCCAGCGCGCGCCGCATCGTCATATGTGGTTGAAGTTGATGCATTGAATGTTTTTTGTTCTCTTTTCAAAGTTCGGAATGTGTGATTTCTTCATGAAATCCGGGACTCTAACCCCCACTTAAGGGGAATCTCCAACTTGGACGTGTATCCCAAGAGGAAGGAACGATCCCTCCCTGAGGCTCCTGTTTTAGCCTAACGCCGGAATAGGACGGGAACTTTTGTGACACCACGGCTGGGGAACTTGGCATCTCTTTGAACCAGGTTCTCAAAGGTCGACGTGACTCTGGCTTGCCATCTCATCGCCACTTCCGGCGACATAGTCTAATTCGACATATAATGACACAGCCCCGTACAACAAACCCGAGACAACTTTCATTCTGATTGATATGAAGCCACCAAAGCACATCCATTGAGCTAAAGAAGGGAAGGTTCAGTCAGTCAAGGTTGAGTCGTCTCAAGTCGATGTGCTGAAGAGTCACTCCCTACGCCTTGCACGTCTCCACACATAAACGTGCGGTATCTTCCAACCGGCCAGCTAAGAAGAAGCAAAGGATTTCACAAGACGACCACGGCCAAGAAGATGCCGCAGGGGTTGCGTCAGGACAAAAGTGGACGAGCAAGATTGCGTTTGAGATCACTTCCAATAATCACCGTGTCTTGGTGGTGGAGGGGGAGCCAAAGCTCGTCCAAAACGACGATGGCGAAGCCGATCTTTCCTTTGCGGAGTTCGAAGATTCAGAGCCGGAGGCAGAGGAACCTCAAACCCAGCAGCCGGGCCCGACGGGAGAAGAGAAACGCAGCACGTCTCCCGACTCAACGTCCTCCTCCGATATCCCAGCCACCGGACTCTCGACACCCAAGCCAAAGCCACCCTCAACACTCCGCATTGTTGACCAGGTCGGAGACCTCTTCGACGCGCCAGAAAAATCGGGCCTGATCCACGCATGCAATTGCGTCGGCTCCTGGGGCGCCGGCATCGCGAAAACCTTCAAAGACTTATACCCGGAAGAGTACTTGGTCTATCACTCCTGGTGCGAACAGTCACTGTCCCAGTACCTGGTGGGAACGGCGCTGCTGATTGCACCTCGCGAGAAGAAAGATAAAAAAAAGAAGCACTACATCGGCTGCCTGTTCACGAGCAAGCGGGGAGGCAAGCAGCGTGACAAGCCAGATCAGATTCCAAGCCAAACGGGACCGGCGATGCGCGACCTGTTGCGCCAGATTGCGGAGGCGCGGAGCAAAGGAAAGGACATTGCGGAGGTACGCATGTGTCTGATCAACTCGGGCGTGTTCGCGGTGCCGTGGGATCAGACGAAGAAGGTGCTGGAGACTCTGGAGGTGTTTGGCGATGAAGAGGAAGGAAGGGTTGTGGATGAGATTGTGGCATACTCGCGTGCGTTATAGTCGAGATATCAGGAGATATCGTGGGAGAGGGGATCTATTATGTGTGAAACAACGGGACCTGTTTGGAAGAATGGTTGGTGGGTAAGGAGTCATGGTGCATAATGGATGGGACTAATGCATTTGCAGAAGGGATGGAATATTCTGCAACCTAGAGAATGGGACGTGATGGCCAAGCCGTCATTTCCTATTTTAGATAAAATAAAAACACAAAGGCGAAAAAGGAAGCAAGCAAGGAAAACGATGGCGTGGGCGAAACCAGACAGTGGGAGTGTGCCTTTGAAAAACAATAAAATTGAACCTTCTCGTGCTTGTTGCCAATCCTAGATTATGAGGCGCCGCTCAACAGAGACTAGAGTGATACCATTCTCAACTCCGTCTGTCACACCTGATATCTCCCTTTTTAACCCAACGAAACCAACTTAACGCCATACCGGTGCAAACCCCAACGCCAATTGCTATGCGATATACACGATATACACCAACCCAGGCAAGACAACATAAGAGATGACTGTTACCGCCGCAGTAACTGCATGTTCGGAACGCTTGTTCTTTCACGTAGTGACTTCATATCGAAGCCCCGAGTTTTCATCCTCCAATCCCCCGCCAGAAAAAGAACGCCATCGAAACAAACCTCACGGGAAAAGGCCCTACCCCCTCTTTTTAAACGCCGGCCTCACCCCTAACTCTAACTCGGCGTCGAGATCGTCATCCAGCTCATCCAACTCCTCCTCGACGCGCTGGCGTTTGGTCCCCTTTCCTGACACCTCGCTGGCCCCGCCGCTCTTATCTTTGTTTTTCTTGCCCTTGCCCTTGTCCTTGTCCTCGCGCTCCATGTCGCCCTTGATCTGATCCTCGATATTGAAGCCTTTTCGCGCGGTCTCGATCTCTTTTCGCTTCTCAAAGACCTCCTGGATCTTGCCCATGAAGCGAGGATTGCGGCGCATGGCGAACTCAAAATCCTCGAACTTCACCTTCTGGCGCCCCGCGTGGTGCGCCGCCCGCGCGGCCTCGAAGCTGACGCCCTGTATAAAGTCGGTCACCAGCTCGTCTAATACGCGGATCGATTCCGGTAAGGGTGCCTTGACGTCGCCGTCTCCGTATAGAAGCATGGCCACTTTGTTCGTTCATCCCCCCGGTTAGCTGGGTTGCTTGGCGCTGCCAAAAAGAAGGGGCGGCCGGAGCTTACGCTCGTTATTCGAAAAGTTCATCTTGCCGACATTCTTGCCGGCGCGCGCGCGGGGTTCCATCTTGGGCGGTTGGGTGCCTCCGGCGGTGGCTTGCGATTTGACAGGTGGAAGGAGTTGAGATGCACGTCGTTCGTTCCTGGCCAGCAGAAACTGTCATGCGAAGCCGGAGAGCTTAACGCAATAATATAGGGCTTGTCTGTATGGGGAGAAGAAGGCTTCGTTTGGCAACAGATTATCGATTGGTCGAGGAGGTACGTCACTATCTGGACAGAATACAAGGTTTGACGTCCTCAAAATCGTGAGGCTGAGAAAGTGACCTCCCGCACGGTTGAGAGCCAGAAGGTTGTGTAGCTGTGGGACAGGTGGACCTGGTGTTCGGGCCCGGCCGCAGGTGCTGGTTGCGCGTGGGGTACGGATCAGGTAGTGCATGTTCAGAAGGCCCTGCTATTCGCACACAGCCTACCTAGCCGTTTGGAGGTGGATTGCAGCTCTCTGGACCGCAAGTACAGTTCAAGGTCCTTGAGACGCATAGCACAGCTTACTGAAAGATTCAGTGAATACTGGCGCAACACTTTACAAACCAGTTAGAGATTTAATATTAAAATGTGAGTCCAATCGATTAACATTCAATACCCGTGGTTAAGCCCAGCCTTTTAACTTGGCTTGCCTTCCGTAAGTCAAAGTGCACTGTCTGAATATCACCACTAGTGTCCTGCTTAGGTAATTTTCGGGGTTCCCGCCAAGCCTCTTCATCACAGAGCATGCCAATTGGAGCCTGAGGAAAGTTATGTCCCTGAAGCTATGACACCCTGGCCTCACACTCCACAAACTCCACGAACAAGGCCCCAGGTGACAGCAACATCTCGACGACACCAAGCCAACGACAAACGCCTGCGACCACGTCTACTACTCCCAACTATTGCGACCTTCATTTTGCAAACTATACATTACCCTCCTCTTCGATTCCCGGCGCACAACGCCCACACCCTTCATCATGGTACGTCGGCATCCCGCATTGCAACAAGGAGGGGGAGCTGCTGGGCGACCAAGACTTGATACTAACCCATCTCTGCCGTGCAGACTGCGCTCTTCAACTTCCAGTCTTTGCTTCTGGTAATTCTTTTAACCATCTGCACGTGTGCCTACGTCCACCAAATGTTCCCCGCGATCCTGGATCGCAATAAGACTGGGTGAGTGGCGCCCCCAGGAGAGAAAATGAGAAGGCAGCTCTGCAGAGATAGATAGCTAATACTATCGACGATGAACAGCTTGACAGGAATTTTCTGGAAGTGCGCGAGGATAGGGGAGAGACTAAGCCCGTATATAAGTCTCTGTTGCGTCTTCATGGCGGTAAGGCCCGTTCCCTCTTTGCTCGATTCTTCGGCTAACGAGTTTGCTTTTCCTTTCTAGCTCTCCATGTTCGTCGGAAATTGATTTCCGACTAACTTCTTTGGAGCCTTTTCGTCTTTATACATAAACCTCCGACGTGAGCATTGTGGATGCCTGGATTATAGTTGTTGCCCCCAGGGCAGGCCGGAGTTTTTCAAGGCGTCCTTTACATCGTTGTCATAATGGTGTCCGGCGGTTCATCACGGCGTAAATGGGTAGGCGGGGGGCTTTTTTAAAGCTTTTGGGATGATTGCCTCAAATATTTGTGAGTGTAGTATGAAGGGAGAGGAAAGGAAGCATTGTTATGGGAGGGAGCAGGGGAAATTCACTGACCCCTCTGTCCACCCGCAAGGACACACACATGGCGTCGATCACTTGAGGCACTACCGGGGCGAACCCATGGCGTAAAATCTCCTGGAACTCAGAATTATCCATACTACGTTCTTCTGGCGTCCCTCAAGCATATCTTCCGAGATCCGAATGTGTTTGCTCCCCAGATGGGCAAACATGGTCTCACGACTTAGCGCACGACAGAAATAGGGCAGCGAGAGTGCATCTATGTGGTGAACCAACCCAATGATGGACAATTTCCCTTCTCCTGCCGCCGGCCATCCTAACTAGCTAGGGTTAGGATGGTGCGTGATCTGAGTGATACCAGGGCAAGACTGCTTGCCCTGGCTGCCACTCTTGGTTTGATCTCGAAGGTGGTGAACGGAAAAGCCTGTGTGTCCAGCCATCTATTGGCCTGGAGGGAACGGTTTCGAGGTATAAAGCTAGCAATTTGGTGGATTCAGCAATCATTTTCCTCCAACACTGCCCACAATGCAGTTTATCGCTCCTTGCATGCTGAGAATATATACTAGAGTTTAAATTCCTACACGTGAAACACTAAGACAAACAAACTCGCCCTCCTTGATCTAGGTGGATAGTATCGCATCTCCCACTATTTCATTCAAGTCGAACAACGAATATGTCATTATCTCCATCCATAGGCTACTATATATGCTCTCGGATGACCCAACCATTCAACAAATCCTCTTGCCTGCCACTCATACACCACTTCCAATCTAAACTGAACAGTCACTGCACCAGTACTTGGTGGGAACGGTTGCATCAAAAATAAAGAAAAAAGGGAGAAGAAGACCGAAAACAAAACTGAAAAAATGTAAAAAACAAAGCCCCAGTCAGGAATCGAAGGCATGAGGTGGGACTCTCGGCGGATTACCGCACATCCTAAGGCAAACACACGAAAACCTACAGCACCCCATATGCGCCATCAACATATGTGTTGACACTGACTAATGCTTTGTTAAAAGGTTCATCTTACAAATGGCCTTTTATACCACCCCATCCCCACACCCCGTGTTCAGGCTTGTGACTGCAGTCTAGATTCGATCGCCACTTGTATCAATATATTAATAAACATCTATACAATAATATTTACGCGTGTACCTGTTTGCAACGAGGGCAGACAGCCACATGTTCCCATCGTTGGAAATATTGCACATCATCTCAATGTGCACCTATCAATTATCGTTTTATTTGGCCCTCGTATTTTTACTACTCTGTTCCTGTTGTATATTATTATCGAGATCTTGTATCAAACACGCAACACATTGATCCGGACGGCCTACCTACCTTGTGCGATTACCAACCTAGTAGTTCGTTCTTTTAAGCACAAGACAAGAATAACTTACAAACCTCAGAGAGAATCGAGACGAGCGTATTTTTAGGCACCGTGACCCAGCACCCACTGCAGGAAATTGCGAATATAACAGAGAATGATCAAGCAGGCAAAGCGGTCTAGATCGTCGAGAATTTCAGTATATTATACCAGTGTATGCACTTTACCTGCAGGTGTTATGTCATAGGCGATGTTGTGTAATGATGAGCGGGATGTGGTGGGCTGCGAGGCAAAGTAGGTAAATCGCAAGAGACACGACGCCTGATAGTGGAATGTGATCTGGCATTCAGCACAAAGGGGTTTCCCTCCAGCTAAAATGTTGTATTATGGTTCGAAACATCCCGTTATGATCCACACGGTGTCTCGACACATGTTTTTTAAGTTTTCCTATTGGCGAATCTAACGTAACGACTTTGGAACTCGGCGCATTTTGCTGCTGGATGATCGGATTGGCCTGTAAATTGTACCAGGCGGCAGTCTACGGATCACTGATGGTGGACCCTGAAAACCCGGAAAACCAATGCGGGGACCCGTTAACAGTCAGGTCCCTGCGCAGCCGTGTTTCGACGGACTGGCGAATAATGAGATCAGGTACAGAACTCATATCAAACATCACCTTTCACATACCAGAAATCACAACTTCATATTTTAACTGCCTTGTGGGCTGGCCCATGGTCCATTTGTAGACAATGCTGTTACCTCTAATAACGTGTAATTCATCGCATAAGGGGTATCTGTAGCTTCCTTTCATCCTCCTGCTCCTTTCGTGTAGCTTTCTCGGCGATACACAGATCCTTGTCAGGAACAGGACTAGCGTCGCAACTAGGACCGCCCACGATAGCTTGTTTTGGGCTTAGCAACGCCAGACGTTTCTGCCGCCAGGCACAAGGTGTTACGCCACCATCCCGTATTTCTGGCGACAGCGCCATTTGGTCGACCCCTGTTTCGAGGTCCACCTGCCTGCACGACTGCTCCAGCTTCTCTTCGTGCCTCGAGCGCCTCTTTCCCTCTGTCAGCCCAAACTTGTGTCAGGTGTTGGCTCTTTCCCTCCTCGTCATTTTTTCCCTCGTCAGAAAATCCGCTCCATGACCTAATAGGCCAGGAGCTATCTGCTCGACCCATTTACTTCTTGTCACTCCTTCCAATTCGTTTTTCGACCGCGAATTTCCAGTTTCGGTTTCGGTGTTTTGAGGAACAACAACACTCGCCATTTTGGCCACCAACCACCCTGCGGATACTTTCAGAGATATTGTCCTTTTTTTTTGCCGCCATAAGCTATCACAATGCGCGTATGTTACTGGCTTCTGTCAGGGGTGCTGTCTTGATCGCGCGGGGCTCCCGGTCCGGAATCTCATGGCATCCATGTCTCGGATATCTCTGAACACCACCCAACTGATTTTTTTGCTGCAGATCCAATCGGCGCTCCTCACCCTCGGTGTCTCTTTCGCCGCCGCCGTCCCGGTTCTAGACGCGGTAGACAATTATTTCGTGAACAACAAGACCGGCAATCGATTTCAGATCGTCGGTGTCGCTTACCAGCCTGGCGGCGAGGCGGGCTATAAGCCCGCTCAGAAGCTCGATCCACTAAGTAACAAGGACAACTGCCTGCGCGATGCAGCGCTCTTGCAGATCATGGGCGTGAATACTATTCGTGTCTACAACCTGGACCCGAATCTGAACCACGATGAGTGCGCAAGCATCTTCAACGCCGCCGGCATGTATATGCTTATCGACGTCAACTCGCCGCTTGTTGGCGAGGCCTTGACCAGCTTCAACCCTTGGGAGTCGTACTATGCCGCCTACTTGAATCGGACCTTTGCCGTTGTCGAGGCGTTCAAGAACTACCCTAACACGCTTGCCTTTTTCTCGGGGAACGAAGTCATGAACAACCCCAACACCGCTAAAGACGTTCCCCCGTACTCGAGAGCCGTGACGCGTGATCTCAAAACGTATGTTGCCAAGCATAGCACTCGTCACATCCCTGTAGGATACTCGGCTGCCGACGTCCGCGAAATCTTATCCGACTCTTTCAACTTCTTCCAGTGCGCCGAGCAAGGCGAGACAAATGGTGAGATATACGTTATGAGCAATGGAGAAGCGTTGCTAATCATGGCCCAGACATGAGCCGTGTGGACATTTTCGCACTTAACAGCTACAGCTGGTGCGGTAACAGCAGCTTCCATGACTCTGGATATGAAACTTTGGTCAAGGACTTTACGGGCAGCTCGGTGCCGGTCTTCTACTCTGAATACGGATGCAACAAGGTGTCGCCCCGTGTCTTTACAGAAGTTCCCACCATCTATTCGTCGAATATGACCGGCGTATTTTCGGGTGGTGTCGTCTACCAGTACACGCAAGAGGATAATAACTTTGGGCTGGTTAACATAAGCAGTAACGGCTCCATTGCCCTTTTGCCTGACTTCGTCACGCTCAGGAATCAGTTTGCAAAGCTCAACTTCACCCAAATTCAAAGCGATAAGCGCCCGAGCGGCCCCGCCCCCAAACCGCCCGTTTGCAACTCGAACTTGATTACGGGGATGGCTTTCAACTCGAACTTTACTCTGCCAGTGCTTCCGCCCAACGCCTCGGAAATTATCGAAAAGGGTGTGACGCTACCCTCAGTCCCGAAAATTGTGTCTATCAGTGACTTCACTGTCAAGTACACTGTAACCAACGTCGACGGAAGTATCATCCCTGACCTTGCCGTCAAGAAGCTTGCCGACGATCAATTCAACAGTAGGACATCTCTACTCTCATACCTGTCTTGTCTGAAACATAAAAATGGCCATACATTTCTCTGACCCCCCCTCCCTTTTACCTTCTCCTTTTCTTCTCCGTGCCTCCTCTTTCTTTTTTTTCCCTTCGAGATTCCCTAATCAATAGCTTCGCATTTACTAACAATACCACTCGCACAGTCCCCGGCCTTAACGGAGCTGCTATTGCGGCCACAACATCTACACCTGGACCGACGGAGACATCCCCTGCAACGTCACCATCAGCTAGTCCTTCCAACCACGCCGGTGGTAGACCTGCCGGAGTTGTGCTTCCTGCCGTGGCGATCGGGGCGTTCGCAGTCATTGCCGGTATCGCCATTTAGATTAGGCGTCGGTACTTGCGTTGCAAACCATGATTATTTGTTATAATGAGATGCCTTCACTACGCCATGAGGCATTTAATCACAAGCCTTGGGCAATATTTTCAGTCTGCTGTGCATTTCTGTCCCCGTCCTTTGGGCATAATTGAGTGTACTGGTCTGAGACCTATGCTCAAGGGAATGTGGTATATGTCGTCGACTAATGCCCCATACCGTGAGCATTATAGGACATAGGTGATATTAGTTCATGAAGGCCCACCCGCGCGTTGTACTGTATAAGACAAGATTAAAGTTGATAAATAGGTAATAGGTTTTAAAACAAGGACCACACTAGCTCCACAGCAGGTTTATACGTAGTTCTATAACAGTAGAAGACGGAGGCGACTCGCTGCGTCCAGTTTCCCCCCATGCGCCACAGCCTATTTTATTTAAGGAGATGAAACCCGGGGAATAATGACAGATACATTACATATATCTAATCCCCTCTAACCGTTGAACTCGACCGCCTTGCTCTCCTCCCACTTGCCCGGGACAAGCGCCAAAGGCACGATGCCGCTGACGTGCATCTCAGGGCCGAAAATCTTTGCGTCGAGACCGAGCTCCTGGGTAGCGGCCTTGAGGTTCTTGAGACCCTCCTGGTAGTTGGGGCCGGCACGGCGGACCCAGATCTGGACCTTGTGCTCGGAGAGGGCCTTGGCATATTCGCGCAGAGCCTTGATGACGCCCTTGAAGGTGCTGGCAACGTTTGTGAAGTTGGCAATACCACCGCCAATGAACAGAACCTTGCCCTTGGAGCTGACAGGTGCGCGCAACATCAGATCGAGCACAGTCCGGGCGTAATGGTATGTCTGCGACTCGGTGGGGGCACCAGAGTACTCGCCGTAGTTGGCAAGCTCGTCAGCGAAGCCGGCAGAGGCAATAGCGTCGGCGTACACGACAGAGGCACCACCACCAGCCACGAGGGTCCAGATGCGCCCGGTGGGGTTCAGGACAGTCAACTTGAGAGAGGCACCGGTTTTGGCGTCAAGCTCAGCGATGTAAGCCTCCTCCTTTGTCAGCTCACGGCCGAAGGGAGCCGGAAACTCAATTGGCGGGCCGGCATCGATGCTGATGGACCCGTTCGCGGATGTCGGGGCGGTGATGCCCAGCGCCGCCGGGGATCTCGCAATAGCCCACTTGACACCGCACTCGAAGTCAGCGGTCTGATCGAGCTTGGCAGCAAGATCAAGGAAGTGGACAGCGGCAGAGGTGGCGTCCTCGTTGGGGATGACGACTAAGGGGTTGATCTCGAGGTATGTGAACTGGCAATCGACGTAAACCGCGTAGAGACGGGTGACTGTAGAGATGGGTTAGTTATTGCATGAGAGTTGACTTGGCCGCTTCAAACTTACTGAAGTCCACCAGGACATTGTGAATGCCCTTGGGGACCTTCTTCAGGAGAGCGCTCGCGATCTCCTCGTTTGAAGGGTATTCTGCGAGGTCGACTGGGATGAGGATCTTCTCTGCCTTGGCGTCGACATCGCCAACATCAACACCGCCTTCGTGTGTGAACAGAATCCAGTCACCCTATTTTCGTGTTAGCCTCCTGTCTTGTGGAACATTGTTTCAAGACGGCTCGGCTAGCATAACGGATGCACCCGCTGCTAGATTCGCATGTGCAGTTGTGGTGGTGGGAGGTAGCGCCGGAACCAATCCACATCGCAAAGCGGCTTAGCCTCCGTTCGTCCGTCGGCAGCTTTTACCAGCGGGGGAACACCAAGCCCGGTTCCAATCGCCAAACTGCACTGCGACATACCCCCTCCCAGTATAAAGTAAGAGTAGCCCGCATAGAAAGAACAAGATTGTTTCCTCCTCTTTATTTACCATGAGGTTCATCACCCTCCTACGGTCTTCTCTACTTGCGCTTGCAAATGAAGAATTGTCTCTGAAAGTCGCTAAAACATTGTGAAGCTGCAGGAAAAGGATCTCAACTTACATCTCGGACGGAATTGATCTGCGACAAGCAAGTTAGCACGACAATTCCCCTCGGCAATTCAGCAGACTCGGGCGCAGACATACGTTGATGTAGTACTCGGTGTTGGAAGGGTGAGGTACGAAGGGCTCGACCAGGAATTGGCGGAGTACGCCCTCTACGTGCTCAACCTTCTGGGCTTTGCCAGCGCGCTCAGCTACCCAGGCCTTGGCCTCTGGCCACGACTTGTTGAGGGCGAGGAGGCCGCTCTTACCCCGACGCTTGATGAGCTGATCGGGCTTTGCAACGAACTTGGCGCCCTGGTGAAGGAGCCATGGGTATGTGATCTCGGCCTGGTCGAGGATGTCGTTCGGGTTGGCGTCCTCGGGGAAGTAGAGAGACGCAAGCCTGGGCGACGCGTTGTGCTTGGTGGGTGCTGGAAGCGTGCTCGGCTTGATCACCGGGGCACGGGTGAGGTGGTAGTTGAGGATGGCCTTACCATCGGCCTCGAGGATGCTCTTCGCAGACATTTTGGTGGTTTGCGGGCGCGTTTATGGGGGGTGAGGAGGCAGGTAAGTCTCGAGCTGTTTCTTTCCTGTCTGTTCTGTTCTGTTGTTGTCTCTATATCCTTGAGGTCAGAAATTGGGACCAAAGAACGAGTGGTGTGGGTGTGGGAGGCGGGCGGGCAGGAAGGCAAGAGAAGGTGGCTCACTGGACAACGATTGCGGGCACCCAAGTGGGTTCGGCGGGATTGCAGCAGCTCAAGCGAGGGCAAAGCAACGGACGCAAGGCAAATCGAAAAAAAAACGTCTCGAGAGGGAGGCAGTCGACTGGTGAGGATAACGGAGGCAAGGGAGGGAGAAAGAGATGGAGACAGAAAAACGAGGAATGTGAGATAATTCTGGGCGCACTTGGTTTGCTTTCGAGGGCAGATGGTCCCTCACCAAAAGTTAATGAGTCGGCCTTTGGCAACAGACAGACACTCCCGGGGATGCAGCCAGCAAGGGGGCCAGTAGCTTCTTTGGGTGTTGGGGAGAGGCCAGAAAAAAAGGTACTGGCGGCACTCGGCGTCCCCTCCATCCTCCACAGAAAGCTTTGGGGTTGACCCAAGCGGGGCACCTCTGCATGGGGGCGGTCTGAAAACCGAAGTACCGGTACATGCAGACGCCTACGGGCCATTGCAGCCAGCGAGTGCAGCCAGCAGCCAGCAGTCAGCAGCGCCCAGCAGCCCGTAGCCCGTGCCTGTTCGGACAAGTGCAGGTTGGGAAACTATGCGGAGTAACTGAACCTAAACCACCGAATGCATGGATTGATGGAGCCCACCCCAAATTGACTGGCGGAATGTCTCTCCTGAGACCATCTCGCGTGCTCACTGCTCAATCACCATAGCATCCCGTGCAGCAGCGAGCTTCGCTTAGGCACACCCTCCGGTGCATTACGTGGTCGGTGTCCGAGAGCCGCTGCGGTGTGCATCCATTCCTCAGTCTGCCGCCGGGGGTTTTCATTTAATTAGGTGTGCTGCCAGGTTGCCAGGCTTTCTTCATCCCGTCTCTCGCTTTCCTCCGGGCTGATCGTCGGCGGCGGCTTTCAGACTGGTTACCCGTGCGACGGCAAGCTTCATTCCCAATGACACACATATCCTCAGCTCTTCTTTACCTTGGTTCCTCATGATCCTCGGGTACCTCGGGTCGCTCCGCAAGGCGGAGTGTGGGTTGGGGATCGTCCGGGACCGGCAACCTTGATGGGCTTGGGAGAGAGACAGAGACAGACACAAGACCCAGCCGACGGGAGTGGCAGAACCTTGGGGAGCTTATTTTGTCTGTGCCCTTTTCAGTCGCCAGTCTCGGGTCTGTCTCCTTCCCGTCTGCTCCGAAATTCCGAATGGTTTCCCCGACCCTTCTTATGCCTCGCCATGCGCGGGCGTCGTGCATTCACTTGGCAGCCAAATTCCGGTCCGAACAACGGAGCGGAACCGGTCTGGTTGCGCCGAAGTGGGGATTCTCATTGGATGGGCTTCGGTCTGTTTTCACTTTCTGTCTGGGGAGCAGCAGTCTTCTGCGACCATCTGGACCCTTTGGCGCTTGAACATCCCACGTCGTCTCCGCTGCGATGTGGACTTGTGGATGCGTGTATGACTGGCAGTGTGGCGTGTGGGCAATTAACCTCCACGTCATACCGTCTGTTGCTTTATTGCTTTCAGGCTCATAATAAATTGCGTGTGGTGGTGGTGCCCCGTCGGCCAGGGGAAAAAGTAGTCGTCGTCCAATCCTCGAATCACAGTACCAGGGGACTTGGCCCTTCCTCAAAGGGTCCAAGGGCCAAAAGTTTGGTGAGGACTTGAGGATCGGATGAGAGATGGTGGCGTGGGCTCGGGTACCGGTACATGGCCCGCCAAGGGTCGTGCGGCCCACCGCTGTCAGCCATGCCAGCAGAAAAAAGTTCATAAGTGGCTCGAATTGGTGAAAGTCCGCTCGGTGATCGGACAAGGATGCAAAAGAGTTGGGGAAATTTCTCTGGCTTTGTTGGATGTTGACTGACCGCCCGGCCAATTGGCAAGCCGCAACATTCTTAGGGATTCCAGCCAGCAAGCAGACTTCCCTGGTCCCTAACAGCTGCGGCATTCTCTAAACCTAGGCCTCTACCTTACCTTATTGCGGAGCTTGTGCCACTCCCACTCCCTGCCTTCAGACCTGCGAGACACCTGCGACCCCGACTTTCTGCTCCCCTCTGCCCTCCCGACCGAAATAGAAGGCGCCGACAAAAAACCTCCCCCCAAAGACTCGCACCCACATCCCGCCCCCCATCTCGTCTCGTCTCCTCCTCATTTCAGACAATTGTGCTCTGTTCCTCTCTCTCCTTCCATTGCCGCGCTCCTCTTTTGTCTGCTTCTGCGCTCCGTATTCTAGACGACCCAGTCAAACCCACACGCTGTGCTGTCCTCTGCCCCGGGCGAGTCCACTACAATGACTGCTGCCACCTCCTCCAGCACCAATGGTGTCAAGGCCACAAACAACCCTACGGGCGGCTTATCTGCTAACGACAACATCCGCCGTTTTGCTGCTCCCAGCCGGCCGCTGAGCCCCCTCCCTTCCCACGCTCTCTTTAACGACAAGACAAGATGCCTCGTCTACGGGCTGCAGCCACGTGCCGTTCAGGGCATGCTCGATTTTGACTTCATTTGCAAGCGGGCCACGCCCTCGGTTGCCGGTATTGTTTACACATTCGGCGGCCAGTTCGTCAGCAAGATGTACTGGGGCACCAGCGAGACTCTGCTCCCCGTCTACCAGGAGGTATCTAAGGCGGTGGCCAAGCACCCCGATGTCGATGTCGTGGTCAACTTTGCCTCTTCGCGAAGTGTGTACAGCTCGACAATGGAGCTGATGGAGTACCCCCAAATCAAGACGATTGCTATTATTGCAGAGGGTGTTCCCGAGCGTGTAAGAATATTCCCCTCACTCCGTATTTCTCAAGACCAAGACGACCAGAAATGGCTGACCCTTTGCCTCGCCGCGAATAGAGAGCTCGCGAAATCGCCCACGTCGCAAAGAAGAAGGGCGTGACCATCATTGGCCCCGCCACTGTCGGCGGCATCAAGCCCGGCTGCTTCAAGATCGGAAACACTGGTGGCATGATGGACAACATCGTTGCCTCTAAACTGTACCGCAAGGGCTCCGTCGGCTATGTTTCCAAGTCTGGAGGCATGTCCAACGAGCTGAACAACATCATCTCCCAGACAACAGATGGCGTCTACGAGGGTGTCGCGATTGGTGGTGATCGTTACCCCGGCACAACCTTTATCGACCATATTCTGCGGTACCAGGCCGATCCTTCTTGCAAGATTCTCGTCCTGCTCGGAGAGGTTGGTGGTGTTGAGGAGTACAAGGTGATCGAGGCTGTCAAGCAGGGCATCATCAACAAGCCCATTGTGGCCTGGGCCATTGGTACTTGCGCGAGCATGTTTAAGACCGAGGTGCAGTTCGGCCACGCTGGTTCTTTTGCCAACTCGCAGCTCGAGACGGCTGCCACCAAGAACAAGTCCATGCGTGACGCTGGCTTCTACGTCCCGGACACCTTCGAGGACATGCCTGCGCTGCTGAAGTCTGTCTACGAGAAGCTTGTCAAGGCCGGCACGATCGTGCCTCAGCCGGAGCCTATTGTTCCCAAGATCCCCATCGACTACTCGTGGGCCCAGGAGCTCGGCCTCATCCGTAAGCCAGCTGCTTTCATCTCCACCATTTCCGACGATCGTGGCCAGGAGCTGCTCTATGCTGGTATGCCCATTTCGGATGTGTTCAGAGAGGACATCGGTATTGGCGGTGTTATGTCGCTGCTTTGGTTCCGCCGTCGCCTGCCCGACTACGCTTCCAAATTCCTCGAGATGGTGCTCATGTTGACGGCTGACCACGGCCCGGCTGTGTCTGGCGCCATGAACACTATCATTACCACACGTGCTGGCAAGGATCTGATCAGCGCGCTGGTCAGTGGTCTGCTCACGATCGGCTCCAGGTTCGGTGGTGCTCTGGATGGTGCCGCTGAGGAGTTTACTAAGGCGTCGGACACGGGCCTCAGCCCCCGTGAGTTCGTGGACAGCATGCGCAAGCAGAACAAGCTGATTCCTGGAATCGGTCACCGTGTCAAGTCGCGCAACAACCCTGATCTGCGTGTTGAGCTTGTCAAGGAGTACGTCAAGGCCAAGTTCCCCAGCCACAAGCTGCTCGACTACGCTTTGGCCGTCGAGTCGGTCACAACGTCGAAGAAGGACAACCTTATCCTGAACGTTGACGGGTGCGTGGCTGTCTGCTTTGTTGACCTTCTCCGGAACTGCGGTGCGTTTAGCGCCGAGGAGGCCGAGGACTACCTTTCCATGGGTGTGCTCAACGGTCTGTTCGTGCTCGGGCGCAGCATCGGTCTTATTGCTCATTACCTAGATCAGAAGAGACTGCGCACTGGTCTCTACCGCCACCCCTGGGACGATATCACATACCTGCTCCCCAGCCTGCAGCAAGCGGGTCAGCCTGGTGTGGAGGGCCGTGTTGAGGTGCAGATTTAGATTCCTCTTCTGTTATGGGTCTATCATGGGTGGTATAAATAGAGGGTCGCGTCTCAACTCTTACATTATAAGAAAGGGGTCGCTCTGTGCTTTGTTCACGCAACAATTCATCTTGTCTGTTTTGACATTTTGTCATAAAAACTTGTTCAGCTGCAAAGGAAAGCGAGTGAGTGGGGAGACACCTGTAGGACAATGATCGGTTATATAGTAAAGCACTTTAATTTAAGTATGACGACAAAGTTTGTGATGTTGAACCAATTTTGAACTCAGGACTGGAATGACAGAATAGCGCACTGACAACCGAAACCTTTGGGACGAAGAAGTAGGCATTTTGCCAAGGCTTCAGGGTTTGATTCACTTTCGGCGCATTATTTATCCATACACATCTGTGATCCAAATTGTCCGACGGGATGCAACTGCCATACTTATTAGTTCTACTGCAAATTTGCAGTTATTTGTCATTTCGACAATGCATAGAAGGACAAAAAGATACTGGGGGAAAATTAAAATACTTGATCTTCCGATTCTCGTAGTGAGGCTTGGTAGCCCTTTGGCGTCCTTTCCCGTTTTAGGTCACTCTTCAGATGTGAACCCGTCGCGACAATCCCACGTCCTCGAAGGATGAGTGCTCTAGAAAGATTCGCATAAAGCTTCTGCGTCGCTAAGCATGGATGGAACAAAAACAATCCGTATTGTGATACTTACCTAAGGCGCACTTATGTAACTCCTTGCATCAATATGCCTGGTCTTCTTTCATGTGCAGCGTGCTTGTCCATAGTGCTTGTCCGGGGTCAGGTCCGAGGAAATGGGTGGGGACCTAGCATTACCTACCAAGGCGGACAGATGCGGCAGAATAATTTCCAGCAATTGAACTTCACGCATCGCGGCGCGCTGGGTGCGGACCACTGCTGCTGCTGTGACAGTCAAAACCTTCGAACCGCCCCTCCCCTCCACACTCGCTACCCGCCGTGAAACTTCGCGGTGTACCACGGAATAGCTTGAGAAAAGTTCGAGAAGTTTACTGTGTGTGCGGGTTATTTGGGTGTATGTTATGGTTCTTCTCGTCTTAAGCAATGAGGAGGAGCTTCTTACCTTTTGCTGATCTTGTCCCCATCTATCTCTTAGGTACGAAACGAAGCTTGCGAAGCTTCAACGGCGATATTATTTCTCCCTCCCCACAAGAGAAGCGCCAGCAAGCGGCAACAACAATAACAACAACAACAACAACAACAACAACAACAACAACAACAACAACAACAACAACAACAACAACAACAACAACCAACATGTCTTTCTTCCGCATCACCCTCCACCGGTCGGCCATCGGCCTCCCGAAGCGCACGCGCGGCGTGCTGATGGCGCTGGGCCTGCGGCGCCGCTCGCAGACCGTATTCCACCCCGTCAGTGCGCAGTTCGCGGGCATGATCCTCAAGGTGAAGGAGCTGGTGCGGGTCGAGGAGGTGGACCGCGCGCTGAGCAACTCGGAGGTGAAGGCGGAGCGGACGCCAGACACGGGGTTCTTTGTTGAGAGGAGGGGGAATGCGACTACGACGGGCGAGCAGGGCGGGCTATTGCGGCGTGGAGGAGTTGTGCGAGAGGCGATGATCATGGCTGCTGAGGAGAAGAAGAATAGTGACAGCAGCAGGGTAGTGTTATAGAGTTTTTAAAAAAGCTCTGGGATAAAAAAGATGATATATACCCGGTGGACAAGGGAAGGTGGTGGCTGTGTGGGCGACCACGCGAGGAAAAGAAAACAGCACGCCATCCCGGTGGGTAACCCCTTCACTCAGAAACGGATGCCTACGTTCTCCAGCAAGGAAGGAGGAAGGGGAAAGGGGACCGTTTGTAATACTATTATTTGTATATTACTACTATTTACACTGACGGGACAATAAAACCGGCAGCTACGAAAGTAAGAGAACCACCATATTGGAGAGCTGTTATACAACACGGCGGACCATGGATGGGTAGACGGATGTCTGTATGGTATGGCAGGCTACCTACGGATGGAAGGCTAATCAATCGCCCCTTAAGCACCTAAAACTCCATGCGAGACTGATCCATCTGAACAAGGTGCGAAGTAAGAACCACCCGCTTATCTTCTTCTCCAGGACGGTGCTTGTTTTGTTGCGCCTACAATTTCCACTTGGAAAGCGCCAATAATCACAAACATGCTCGCCCGGTTTTGCCCAAAAGGAAGGAAAAAAGGAAGAAATGGTCCCCATCTCTCCCTTTGTGCACAGTTATAATGTAACCGCTGTGCAAGGAAATCCGTCCATCCATCCGTCTTGTGCCTTCCAATGACCCCCAATAAAAATACTCCCATCCATATATTAAAAGAAAGCACGCTTTGTGGACGACTCAGAACACCTGCATTGTGGCGGGAGATAGGTCTCGCCAAGACGATGATAGGCGGTCAACTACCAAGCTCCTCCCGACCATTGCGGCTTCTGACGGCAAAAGGGATCGGGACTGTGTTGTATCGAGATTTGCCATAACAAGGGATAGGTTTATGCGTGGATGCGCAGATAAGAATTGACGGTTGAGCCCATATTTTCTTGTTTTGTGCCAAGGCTGTATCGCCGGCCCTAGGTCTTGCCTGTGCTCCTTAGGCGGCGCGGGCTTGTTCAATGTAATCCTGGCCGGGCTTCTCGTACTCGCTGACGAAGTACTTGCTGGCGTGGCGGCCGAACCACGTGGTGAACTTGAGGAGCTCTTCACGAAGACGGTTGACAGACTGCTGGTCCATATTCGTCTGGGCGATGAGCTCAGGGAGTGACACTATAGATAGGTGTTAGTTTGAAACGCATCGAGGAATTGTTGGAAGATCATACCTAGAAGTCGGGACAGATGTTCTGCGCCATACGTGTCACAGGGGCCCTTGTGTTTGCTGTCGGCCGTGTTCCACTGCTGGTGCATCTCGTGGAATTGTGGACGCTCAAATCTGTAGTTGGTGGACGTTAGCGACGGACGGAAGGATCGAATCGAAGGTTGCTGACGGGCGTGCGAGACGCGGGAATTGTGCCAAAGAATATACTCTAACCAACGTGTGGCTTATGAGGATGCGTATAGAAAAAGGGGTTCGTACCTATAGAGAAGAATGCGGCCGAGGCATTTGTCAAAGTACTCGCGCAAACCGGCGATAATCTCTTCCAGGATCTCGAAGCTCGCAGAGCCTGCCTGGCGATTTGGTCGCTCGTGCGCGAGGTAGTCGTTGAGGATCTCCTCTACTGGGTGCGGGTGCGGGAGGGGCACGAGATGCTGGCTCTTGGTGACGTTCTCCCAGTCGTCAACCAGCATCGCCTTGAGATGATCGGCCATGGGCAACTTGATTGAGGGCCGGTTGTGGAAATTATCCTCCTACAAAAATTGTTAGCATGTCCTGAGCAGGACAGAGCGTCGACATGTTGAAAGTTAGAGAAAGACTAGAGTGCGTCTTGGGCCACTCGACACCTAAGACGTTACGCACTTTCGCCCCACCCACTCGGGACGGATGAAGACACACGAAGCAGAACTGGATATGGCATTCTTGGATTGGAAAACGCCTGCTGCCCACTTGGTGCGGCGTCAGTGTCGGCTCGTAATGCATGTCGGCAGTAGCAATATGTTGTAGCCGCCTCATCTGCAGTCACAGTAGCACATGGGGTGGCCTGTGTGATCGAAAGGGTGGTGGCCACATGTTGAACGTACTATATCACGTTTGGTCTTGTCAAATAACCCGAGCCGGGGCTCTGGTCGCTGTGGTTGTGCTGCCGGACCAGGGGCGGTAGAAAAGATAAATGTAGCATCATGTCGGGGAACACCAGTCGCGGGCTCTCGGGAAACGCCGGCAAGTGGTATGTTGATCCCAGGGTCCAGCTCCTGGTAGTATGAAACGAGCTGGTCGGTCACGGTACCTTGCTCTTTCGCTCGAGCAATCTTGGGATGTTCCCTAGTCCTCGAGGGGCATTTTGGAATCTGGCTGCGGAATTGGAAGCGGTCGTCGAAGGTCATTTCTTGGCCTGATCGCTTGACATAGACCGATGTCGCCTTTGTTGGGAGGTCGAGCAGCCTGTCTCGCTCCTCGACGGATCGGCACCAGCTGGCCTCCAGGGCCGCAAATGAATCCGAAGGCGAATCAGTGGGAAGGGGAGTCTTTTGTGTTCGCACCCGGGTGCGTGTCCTGCGCACCTGGGTGCGGGTGATGTGCACCATGGTGGGCGCAATGCGATGTGAGGACGACCTGAGGTCTGGTTGGGGTGGGAGAGAAGAAACAGGTGATACGGGGGAAAGGATGTTATTGCTCGAAAATGGAATCCTTGGAATATTGCAACGAGATGGTATGATTTCGAGGTTGTGGCGTTATGGTTGACAACCTCTCTCGGATTTTGTTCGTGGCTCCTGAGAAGGAGGTGGGTGGTTTGGAGGGGTGTTGATTCGCTTGCGGCCGGCGATAGGGGATGGGCAACGAGCAGTAGAGAATTGGGCAGACCCAAGGGCGGCCAAGGGCTGGCAATACCCTCAGAGGAGGAAGCAGACGGACGCGACATACACGTTTTCTGAATCCGTGCCCTTTGTCGCTTTCCTGTCAAACCATTGGAAGAAGTTTGGAGAAGACTTTTTACAGCCTGGTGTGTTTGGTCGTGTTGGTCGCGTTTAGGGGCACTTTTTGCACTGGAGGACGAGAAGGTATCTCTCCCCGCCGTGCAAGGCCCCAAACCTCCAGATCTGGGTCCCATCTTAAACCAAAGCTTCTTTTTTTTGCCTCTCCTGTTGCCCACTTCAAGTTTGCTACCCCCCTTCCCCGCTGCTTGATCGCCTCTTGCGATTCCGACACCAGGTGCGCACCTGCCCGCTAAAGCATCGCGCTGCGTATAATTTTACCTCCTCTCCCTCTAACATTGTCGTGTTGCCCCCTAGACTTAGACGAAGAACAATATTACTGGCTTCCACCACCGCCAGTATTCGCATCAACGGGGCTGTAGAACCCAGGGGTTTCACATTGCAGCTGTGGCATTTCCCCTTTTTCAACTTCGGTGTTTGCCAGACAACTTTGCCTCTGAAGAATTTTACCCTCCAGCTCCCAACTTTGGTGTGAGAGGGGTAAAAAAACGTGTGACACGCCATGGCGGGCAGAGCTGGTTGATTGATGTAGGTCTCAAGTCGACAAAGTGAGGAAAAAAGACAACACACACAAAAACGAAACCAGGTACTTACATGCTCCATCTCATAGTCTCTGTTTCTGCGCGGGCCCCGGCCACTCTGCGTCGTCACCCCCGCGGTACGCTCTTCACTTCCGCGGGCTGAGCTGAGGTCGGAACCGTTCGCGCGTCCACCCTTCTTGGGCTGCTTCGCGGTCTTACCCTGCTGCAGTTGCCGAGTCTGGGCCATCAGATGCTGGGCAAGGCCCTTGTTCTCGTCGGTGAACTTGCGGACGCGGTCCTGGGGTACCCAGTCGTCCCAGCTGCTCTTCCAGCCTTTGTAATGGATCTTGTACTGCCAGTTCTCGCCATTCTCGCCGGTCTTAACGTCGAGAATCTTGGCTTCGTACAGCATCTCCATGTGAAAGCAGAGCACGCGCTCATCCTTTGTGAAGGGCGGCTGGGGAGGTCCTGCATTTTTTGAGGGCGCCATGTTGCGAGTGATATATCGTAAGATGCTGTTGCGTTGTTGATAGTCACTGGCGTCGCGTGTGTCGCTGGTTCTGATATCCGGGTTTCCAGGTCTGATGTTGCCAAGACGTGGCCAAACTGTGCACAGTATTTTTGACTTGTGCACAGCTCACAACTCAATTGCTGTGGACCGATGGGCGCTATTCCTAAGCTTTAAGAGAGGCCGGTTACGAGCGTGTGATGGATAAAGTGCGGGGCGCGGCGATGTGAATTTAGAGGGCAAAAAGTGAGGGAATGTGATGAGAGAGGCTCAGACTGAGAGAGACTGACAGCACGGATCACGGGAACACGTGTGCGCGCCCGTTAGCGTGGCTACCTTGTCGGCAGTCGCGTCCCAGGATCCTCAGACCCTTCACTCGACCAGACCAACAGCTGTTGCAGCATCAGCGAATCCCGAACCATCCTTTTAATTGAAACACTCTTTTCTTCCCTCTGTTTCTGTTTCTTATTCGTTCTCGTCGTCGTTGATTGTTTGATCCAAACCCTTTTCACAACCCGCTCAACATACCAAAGTCTTTTGTTTCGTCTCTAGCAATGGCGCCGATTAGCGAGTCTAAGATTCTGAGTAATTTCCTCTTGGTCCCTGCTCAGCTGCCCGCCGCCATATCGCTGCAAGAGTTTATTGGCCTTTTTCCTCGAAGGTTTCAGTCATCGCCACACATTCGCAGCTTGTACCGCGACCTTCAAAGCCAGCGGAATGCGGTTGTGGATAATGTCGCGGAAAATATCGAAACGGAAGCGAAGCAGGGTAAGGCGCTCCGTCGGTATGCCACTAAGAGGAGGATCGAGGCTGAGGCTCAAGAGCACGACGATGAGATGGAAATTGAGAGAATGGTGAGTCTGAGCTTCTTGGTCTATGTGGAAAATGCCACACCATACACCTCACACAAGACTCCCAATAGCACTGACACATTCCATTCAAAGTTGTTTGGCGCTGCGGCAAATGCGCATAACCCCAAACATAGCTTAATCTCCATCATTCCGGAACTGGAAGGTGCTGTCAATGAGATTGAGACCGAAATTCAGCGCCTGGCTGTGGAAGAGGAATCCCTCCTAGCCTCTGTTAGACAAACGGTTGGGAGCATGAGCGACCTTCGCTACGGCCGCCTTGCCAATAACCAGCTACGCGAACAAGTTCTCGAAGGCCTAGCGGATTTACAAGAGACTTGCAAGGAAAAACACTGATTTGATTTCGACCATGAAAGCGCCCTATACCCTTATTTGCGCTTGCAAACCCATTTCCGGAGCAGAAACTACCTATGCACAAGAAGCACCAGTTCCCGCCTTACAATCCTCCGTATAAGCCGCTAAAATCCCTAGCAAAACAAATGAGGGCCAGAGAGCCTCCGGAATACCCGGGAAAGCCCCGTCATATATAAGTCTCAACAAATCTCTTTCAAGAGCGAGCATCCCCCGCGGGAGCACCCCGAGCAGCCCCAGCAGCGGCGGCAGCAGCCGGGTTGCCGGGCCGGTTCGCGCCGTTAACTTGACGGTTCCTAGTAGATGTTAGAGTGGTGCTCTGGTTCTGGAGTTTTTGGAGTGGTTCTTACATCATGGATCTGCTGAAGAAGGAGACGATAAGCATCATGGCCCAAGAGGGAATAGCATTAAACCCCCAGAGGAGGTAGCCAATAGGAAGAGCCAGGCCGTTCTTCGCCAGGACACCATCGAAGGGGTGGAAGTAGCTGTCGATGAGATAGAGGCTCTTCTTGCCATCCTTGCCCGCAACCTTCAGAATGTCATCGGATGTAGTGGTGGTGAGATTCAGGCGCTTCCAGTAGACATCGATGGGGGCAGGGGCTGGGAGCATCTCGAAGACCCAGAGAGCTCCAGTGCTGGCGGACCAGCTGGTGCAGAGAATCGGCTCATTGTCGCAGTTGAGGATGCCGACATGGGGGGACTTGGACTGGGTTGCGAACTTGGTTACCGACTCGTTGAAGGCGGTTTCGACCTTACCACAGTGGCCTGCGTCGGGTAGTATGGTTAGCTCAAGCGCACTAAACTGAGTTATTCTCCAAGAATGGCACATACCAAAGCATGTCTTGTTGCCGCCAGTGACGAGCACAAACCACTCCTCAGGCTGGGTGGCATCGGGCTTCACAGGTGCGTAGAGCGTGTCCTTCCAGCTCGACAGTGTAAGGGTCTCGATCTTCTTTGCGCCCACAACCTTTGCTTTCGCAGCGGCAACCGGCTCCTGCTTCTCCGTGCTGCTAGGCACGGCAACGCCAAAGCTGCCGAGGAAGTTCTGGAACTTGGCTTTGTACTGCTCAAAGGGGCTCTCAGCGGCCGCTGCAAGAAGCGGCAGCGTGAGGAGGGCGGAGGTTGAGAAACGCATCGTTTGTGTGTGCGTGTATATATTAAAATAGTTGAGACCTAGTCGTAGGGGGTTGAGAAAAAAGGAGCTTTGACAACGTTCAGGCGAAAAAGCCAGGAGTCTAGCTGGGCAGGATTAAGATGATGTAAGGAAGGAGGGGTCTCGCGCAAAGGCTAACGAAACTCTAACAGAAGGACGCTGCACCGTGAAGGCAGGTTGCGGCGGGAAGGGAAGGGAAATGAGTGACGGTGGTGGCAACAACTCTGGATCGCAAAATGCCAGTGTCGAGTGTTGAAGAGGCAAGAGATGGGCGCGATCGGGATTGCGCAAGTGGCTTCTTATTGATGTCGTCGTTTGATTGCGGTCAAGGCTCAGGCCAGGGTAGCTTGGGTTTGCTTGTGCGATGTGTTGTCCAGGGGAGCCGGTAATATGGTAAAAGTCCAGATGCAGCTTAGGTCGGTGGAATCGTCGGTCCGTCCGCAATCTTCAAGGCCCCCGCACGCCAGCCAGATCCCAGTCTTCCCCATTGGCTCTGTGGGTGAGCTACTCGTTGTCCAAGACACCAGCCACTGTTCAGTGGAGAGCTTTGGCGACCACGTGATCTATCTGTGGCTGTACCTTGACAGGTGAAGAGGGGCACTGAGGGACACTAACGCCAAGCTCCCATCTTTCCATCCCAAGGCCGTTTTTGGCCGACGCATGTTTAGACCTTATCAATATGGTGAGTTACAACTTGAGACTTGTTGTAATTGAACTTCTTTATTAATACCGAATTTTGAGGCGCCCCAAATTCCAAATCAGAAGCGAAAACGCGGTCGTCCTTCCGGCGCGTCAAAGGTCCTCGAAGACGCGTCTGGACTCGAGCCAAGTCGAGAACCCGAAAAGCCACCACAATCGCAGCCACGTCGCGATCCGACAAGGGCGGCAGCCGACGGATCTATGGACTCGCCCGGAGGCCAGAAAAAAAGGGGGCGACCACGGAAAAGCTTGGACGCATCCCCTGATGAGGAAGCATCAGTGGCTGTGGTCGAAGCGCAAAATGGCCCTACGGCCCAGTCTTCAAATACAGCGGATGGCTCGAAACCAAAGAAACGAGGGCGAGCGCAAAAGGTCTTGGAAGAAGCTCGTCAGCCTGAGGAATTTGCGCCCATGACCGAGCAGAATGGCGATGCAGTTGAATCTTCAGTCGTAATACCTAAAAGGAGAGGGCGTCCTGGGAAAGATCTACATGAAAAACACCAAGAAGTACAGGCAGTACCCGTGGCAGAGAAGGACCCCGATTTTGCCGAACCTTCGGACGTGATGGAGACCTCAATGCCGAAAAGGAGAGGTCGCCCCGGAAAAAGTCGCAACCCTGAGTCCGCCATCAATGATCCAGAGGCGGAAGAAACAGAGCCCATCTCGGGGGAGGGTGCTCGCACGGTTGAACACACTAATGTGACCGAGAATTTAATTCCTAAACGAAGAGGAAGACGTGTGAAGAACCTCGATGCTGGGCTTCGGGTTGACGAGCCGCCGGATGAACAAGAACGCCCTGTGGCTGAATCTCTGGAAGAGATCGAAGTGCCAAATCCAAAGAAAAAAAGGGGACGACCTGGGAAGGGCCATGAGATCGAGCCAAATGCCGAGGAGCCCTCTGCGGAAGAGCCGCGACCGCGTAAGCGGATAAAACAAGCCGCGACAACTGCCTTAACGACCGAGGAGGAAGTCGCAAAGCCCGCCCACAATAAAACTCAAGCGGACAAGACTCCGCCAGATCTGCCGACACAGAAAACCGAGCATACACAAAGGGATCGTGATGGAGAAGACGGCGCGACGATGCGCCGAAGCGGACGGGAGCCGTCGTCTGCGAACAATAACCCTTGGTGGAACACTACTGCGAGCGGAGATTTACAGGTCCGCCGAGGAGGCGAACGAGACTCACATGGCTCTTCTAAGAATTCGAGTTGGGGTCGTCCGCTACTGGGCGAAGTGTCTGTATCGGAAGCACAAAACCAAATACCAGCGAGCCGGCGAGAAAGGAGTAAGAAGCCTGAGCGTCCGCCAGCAGGTTCAAACGATGTTGCTGGCTCTTCTTCTCAAGCCACAGGAAAGATATCTACGAAACGAGTGTCCGAACAGAAGCGCCATGCTGGGCGTTCTTCCTTGTCTTCAGTCGGGGCCGAGCCACAGTCGACTGTCGGGGAGCAAAGAAACAGCGAGGCTAGCAGGAAAACTACAACAGATAAGAGGGAGTCAGAACCTCGGAGACGGCGGTCCGGCAGCATCAAGGGCCGAGCTGGCGACCCTCTCCGCAATCGAGACTCCCATGATGAACCATCAGCAAGGGACCCCTCACCCAAATACCGCCATCTTGCGCCTAAAACGCTACAAATACCGCGCTCAACTATTGCCTCAAAGTGGACAACTCTTGACTTACCTTCTATCGCCGTCATTGATAGCATTGTCGCAGACGCATCCCGACCGGTGCTCCATAAGCTACGTGATCGTGAGCGCCGCCAACAACAAGCGCAGACCATACTACAAACATTTGCGGCGCGGATTCACTCTAGATTAGTAAAAGGCATGCCTTTCCCCCCTGCGACAATGCCCAAGTCAAGAGGCGGACGGGGTACAGCATCGGCGGCGGTTGGGACTCACGAGAACGACTTCGACTTTGAGCGAACCTTGGATGAGATCCAGGCCCTGGAGAAGGCGCTCGATCCCCTGTTGCACTCAGTTGCGTTGCTTACCTCGGAGAAGGAGAGGGAGGAGGACGAGCTGGAGAAAGCATACGCCAAGGTGCGAACACTGGAGAACGACGCAAAAACGGAGGCGGGGGTATGGCGGCGTTGGGGGAAGAAGGATCATGTTCTGGCGCCTGAAATTCGGCCGGTGGGCAACGATGTCGATAAAGAGCCCGAGAGGGCTTTGGAGACCGTTGTCAAGACGGCAGGGGATTTCTCGGCAGGCGGTGTTTTCAAGGTGAGCCCCAATCCATTTTCTGGCATATCATTTCTCAAAGGCTAACATATCTCGCAGGACCTCCAAGAGGAAAAGGATCTGTTGGCTCTTTCGCAACAGATCGGCAGCCACTTGGAGAGTATGAAAGGCAATCTCCAGCAAATTGACGGAGTTCTGCCTTCTATCGCAAAGAGCAAGGCTGTTTTACAGGCTGTGTTGCACCGGCATCTTGATCCGCAACAATACGACCAGGTGTTGCTTGGTTGATGAGTGAAAAAAACGTGCTTGGATGTTTCGGGATGAATTTGTTTGATGGGCTTTTGTTTGTGTTGGACTGGCCAGGCTGTCGGCGAACAGAGTGGATAACATACCCCACGGATTATGTGTATGAGGAAAACGCTTGGTCTGTTTATATAGGATGAGATGGCGCTGTTACTGCATAATGTACTTTGCATGACTTTCCTTCCGTGTTTACAATTGCCCAGAAGGTACTTGTGGGGTTGAGGCCATAGGACGGGTTAAAAAATAGATGGAATTGTTCGAAGTGCAGCATGCCTATAGTTGGTCGAAAACTTTTCGAAAATATAAATTGAGAATATCGTAATATAACAAATCCTTTGTGATAAAAATTAGTGCCTCTTTGAAAATACGTGGTCTTTTATTTATGGGTTTATTGATTAGGTATCTTCATACTCTGTACCGCTAGATATTTATTGAGGTGAATTGGGCGAAGTACCACCTTGGGATCTTTTGCTCTTGCCATGCGAGGAGCCCCTGAAAGCCTCCAAAAATCGAGCAATGGTCCGTGCACATACACCCCCTTGCGCTGTAGCTTTTCGACGTGCAACTCAAAATTTCGTCTCTCCTGATTCAGACGGGAAAAACACGCTGGCCAACCAAGTTCGTCCCATATCCACAGGCGTAAGCAAGTCCAGGTGAAAAGCAACAAGCAGCCATATTCCTAGTTCTCACGGCTTCTGGAATTCGAGGCTTCAGTTTAAGGATTTCCCTTTTTCACTCCGTTGTCAATGCGGATTACCAGCATCAAACTTTTATCGCCATCTTCGAGTCTCAGACTTATCAACCGTACCAACCAATTCAGAGCAGCACCCAGGCTTTGGGCTAGAAACTATTTCGCCATGGTATCCATAGAGGGCGATGGAGCAGTCAAGCCAGCGCAGGCCGCTCCCGCAGTAACCACCAGCAATGACCTGGTGCCGGGGGCCAAGAGGCAGTATACTGGCAACGCTCACAATAAGAAGCCCTTCAAAAAGCAGAGGAGAAAGGACAAGAAACCCGCCGAGGGGTCGCATGACGAAGTCTTGATGGCGGATATCATCGAGCTCGAAGAGAAACTTGCCGCTCAAAAACTCGCCGATGAGGATGCTACTGCCGCTGCGCTTCCTGAGCAAGGAAGTGAGATCGAGGTCGACGTCATGGAGCTATCGTCCACGGGTGAAGGCCTTGCCCTGCAAAGGGGGTCACATCAGATCTACGTCGTGCCGTTCTCTATCCCCGGCGACACGGTCAAGATCAAGGTGTACCGGCACAACGAGCACCACTCGGTGGGCGACTTCATCTCAGTCATCAAGCCCTCGCCTCTGCGTGACGACAGCCGCATTCAGTGCAAGTACTTTGGGGTTTGCTCGGGGTGCCAGTTCCAGATGCTGGACTATGCGGAGCAGCTGCGGCGCAAGCGGGACATTGTGGTTAAGGCCTACCGCAATTTCTCTCAGCTGGCGCCCGAGTTGGTACCTGAGATCCTCGACACCATCGGCAGCCCGCTGGAATACGGCTACCGCACCAAGCTGACGCCGCATTTTGACGGCCCTCCCGGCGCGCAACGCCGCGGGCCCAAGGTCACCCACCCCGAGATGCCGCCGTTTGGGTTCACGCCTAAGGCGACGCGGAAGGTGCTGGATATTGAGGACTGCCCCATCGCCACCGACGCGGTGCGCAAGGGACTGGTGGCAGAGCGCGCGCGGTTGGCGGTCGAGTACGGCACGTATTCCAAGGGCGCGACCATCCTGCTGCGCGAGAGCACCAAGCGGGTGCCCAATGGGGCCACCGGCGAAGACGCCAGGACCGAGACAGAAGGCGGCATCATCCCGCCCATCGTGGTCGAGGCCGACACCTTCACCGACTACAAGACGTGCATCACGGACAACAACGCCACCAGCACCGAGTACATCGACGACTTTGTCTTCACCAACCCAGCCGGCTCTTTTTTCCAGAACAACAACTCCATCCTGCCACCCTTCACAGAATACATCCGGGAACACATCCTGCCGCCCGCCTCCCCCACCGCCAAACCAATCCGCAACCTAATCGACGCCTACTCCGGGTCAGGACTCTTCACCATCACGCAAGCATCCCTCTTCCCGGGCGGCAGCATAGGCATCGACATCGCCGAAAAGTCCATCGACTACGCGCGGAAGAACGCCGCCCTCAACGGCCTGTCCGACGGCTCGTCCAACGATGGCAAGCCCATCTGCAAGTTCATCGCGGCCGACGCGCCCGCGCTCTTCAAGAGCGTATCGCAGTACGACCCGGACGAGACGGTTGTGGTGCTCGACCCGCCTCGCAAGGGTTGCGACCACTCGTTCCTGACGCAGCTGCTCAAGTTCGCGCCCCGCCGCATCGTCTACGTCAGCTGCAACGTGCACACTCAGGCGCGCGATGTGGGCGTCCTCGTCAGGGGCCAGGTACCTGGTGGTGCGAAGAAGCAACCGCCTCCTGTGGATGCCTTTGATGCGATTCTGACGCCGGCGGAGACGGATCAGAAGCCGGTGAGGTATGATATCGAGAGCATCAGGGGGTTTGATTTCTTCCCACAGACGGGCCATGTTGAGGGCGTGGCGATTCTGAGCCGTATCGATGTATGATAGACATAACAGACAGGGTTGGCATAAAATGGATATATACCTACCTTATTTACTTGCACTCGTCTATTAAAGACAGTAATACTTGGCACTCTTGAACTTATATCTTAATTTGCTAGTCGCTATATCGACATACGTTCGTTCGCTTATGCATGTCTCCCCCCCAGAGATTGGTATTAGGGACGAAGAAAGACTGTCTTCGAATGGCGATATGCGTCAAACCTTCCTCAATGGACTCTGACATAACAAGGAAAGAAGGACCTACATATAGCAAAAGGATATGAAACAAGTGGGTATCCGTGTATCATCTATTCAACCAACAAAATGGAGGACCAAGAAACCCCAAAAAGAACACAATCATCAGATCATGGGCTCGTCTTCTTCCTCATCGCCACCAGCGTCTCCATCTGCGAGGTCCATCTCTTGGCAAACTCCTCCTCCGTGAACCTCTTGGCTGACTGGCGAGCCCGTAGCCGAACAGCGTTGGGATTAGGAAGCGACAGGGCCTTTTCGAATCCCTCTGCGAATTCTGCCGATGTGGTTGCGTGGAAGCCTGGGGACATATTAGTTTAAGTCATGATTTAAAAAAATGGCAGTATGTGGGTTATGTTTATTTACCTGTTGGCTCGCCATCGACGTCCACGACAATGTCGAGCTTCGGGCCGCCGCTGTTGTGCACCACCGAGATTAGACCGGCCGCCTGGTACTCGACGACGCCGATGCCAAAGTGCTCGTTCCACATGCCATTGACACCAACCGATGCCTTACGCAGCCACTCGAGGATCTCAGGCCAGGAGGCATCGAGGTGGAATTCAACGCGGTCACGGATGTGTAGCTCGTTTACCAATAGCCGTAGCTTGTACACGCGTTTCGAGTCGGAGTCGTCGCGGACGCTGCCGACTAACACTAACCGCGCGTCCTTCGCAGCCTGGGTGCCCGTTTTGACAAACTCGGCGAAGGACTGCAGGATCAGTTGATGGTTTTTCTCCGGCCGGAACTGTGCGATGTACAACAGCACATTTTCGCGCTTGCTCTCGGTGGATGTCGACACCTCGATCTCCTGCTCGAGCTCGCGCACCGCAACGGGTGGATATACCACGGCGATGGGGTTTGTCTTGTGTGCCTCGTGACGCAGAGCGCCCCAGAGCTTCTGTATGTGGTCTTGCGTCCAGCTCGAGTTTGTCATGACCACATCTACCGATGCCCCCATCCACGAGTAAATCTTGGCAAAGAGATGCCAGTAGATCTTCTTGACAGCACCCTTGGGCCCTGCCCCCTTACCGGCATTCACACCCTGGCTGCTAACTGCAGAGCTCGGGTTTAGCGATTCTAGCATGTCTGTCGAGATGGTCGGATAATGTACGTAGGCGCTCGTCGGAACGTCGCGGAAGAGGAACTTGGACAGACCCAGCGCAAACGCATAGCCCATTGTGTCAACGAAAATGTCGGGCACCAGGAGCGAAAATGCGTCCCAAGCCATAATGATAGAACCGATCGACTGCCCAGCGAGCGTGAAGTGTGGCCAGGTCGACGCCAGTACCCAGTTCCTAGTCGAGAGGTAGAGGAAGTTCACTGTCGGCGGGTGGAGGTGAATGTTAAACCGGTTCTAAGTATCATAGAGGTCAGCAAGTTGTCCCTATGATCGGAAGAACACAGGGAGGGGCAGCGGCTTACTTCCACTCTCGCCAAGATGGCCTCCTTGTTGACATCGTGATCGCCAGTGTAGACGACGCACTTGGCTTTGGGCCATCGTTTCTGCGTAGCTCGGATAGCAGCCCAGAGAACTCTCTCTCCACCTCCACCAGCATTGCTTCTCCAGTGTTAGCGAACCATGCTCCTGTCGTTTGCGCCGACACCAAGCAATGACTGACCAGAATGGATGGAAAAATCCCACGATGCCGTCCCACTCCTCCTCCCCTTTGTCGCCGTTCTGCGAGGTGCCGACAGCGTAGGCATCCACGTTCTCCCAGTCATCGTCGTCCTCATCTCCGCTTTTCCTCCGCTCGCCATCCTGATATTTCTTCTGGTCCGCTTCCACGAGGTCGAGGATCTGGCCTCGTCGGCCGTCCGTCTTCTTCCGTAAGTACCATCCCAGGATCGAGCCAAGGGTGCGCCATAGGAGTGGACCCAGAAGGAGGGTAGCGAGAGGTGTTATGGCTATGAGGGGCACGATGACGAGCGCGAGAATCTTGGGGTCGATGCCTAAGGTGATGAATTTGCGCCCCGATGGCGCCGCGCACGATTCGGCCATACAGCAAAAAAAGGGAGTGAAGATACGAGGCAGATACTGGATAGGCCCTGGGAAAATGGCTTCCCTTGACGCAGCGACACCAGCAGTATGCGCCAAAGTACTAGTATGAAAGGAGTGGCTGTGGAATTACGATAGGAGATAACGAGTGTACCACGGTGGGTTTTGATTATAGGGGTAATATAAGGAAGCAGTTATTATTAAGGGTTGAAAACTGGTAGAAGGTAGGACAATAATGGTCCTGGTCTTCTTAGTTGTGCGAGGATCCAGGAGCTTGGTGGCAGCGCGCAGGAACGGACGGGTTGACGTATTTGTATGTTGAAAAAGACACAGCAACCGTCTTCCCTTAGCAGCGTCAACCCCACCACCGGTTACCGCATGATCCACTGATGTGCAGAGAAGCCACGTTCGCCTATCTTTTCAGGCAGGCACCACCACGGCAAGCCTGCCGGCCACACAATGGGGGCACGGGCCCGTTTGACTGGATGGAAGTGACAGGGAGTCCAGGTTGGGGTACCCAGCGCTAAGAGCTCGGCCCCTGTCAACGCGTGGAAAAGCTTTAAACTCATGTTGCGATGTGAGAAGAGGTCCTAAAATTGTCGGTGGTTAGAGATTGCATAACACTCACTTTTTTCACCCCACCAATTCATCCGGGGCTTGAAGTGGCAATTTGGAAAATCAGAATGTTCAACAGGTGATATACGGCTACATATTCAGCCCTGTTAGGTTGCCATTATCATGTCTGTCTCCAGACAAGCAATCGGCCCCAGCATGAGACTGAAGACAGCTTCATCTGTCCGGCAGTTGGGCAGTGTTATTCGTGTGCCAGCAACAGCAAGACGCTCTTACTCCTCAAGCACACGATGCCATCTCAGCCGCCAAAGCCACGCCCTTCACCCACAAACATCATCTCTCTTGTCCCTGGCAGCCTCCAGACCATGCACTGCACGGAATATTCAAGGGCTAGCTCAGCACAGAGGAGGTGGAGATGCCAGAAGGGCCTTCTCAGTCGTCTCGGCGGTAGAGACTACCCTCGCCACCAGCCAACACCTCCTGTCTGAGCTGCACGCCGTCACCGGGACGCCGTGGTGGGTGGTCATACCGCTGGTCGCGCTGTCAGTCAACCTCGTCGGCCGAGTGCCTCTCACCATTTACTGCCGCTGGGTCGCCCAGCGCCGCGCGGAGCTCACACCCATCCTCCGGGCGTGGTACGCACGGCATGCGCAAGATGTACGAAAGGAAGTGATCGGCTTGAAGCAACCCGCATCGCTCGGGATGCCATCGCCAAAAGTGTTTGCCAAGGAGACCGAATCCCGCTTCAAGAAGACGACTAAAAGGATATACAAAGCCTTCCATGTCCAGGAGTGGAAGGACTACTCCAGTCTGGCTATCTTTCCCCTCTGGCTCACTGCTATCGAGTCTTTACGGAGGCTCTGTGGTGGTCCTCGAGGTCTTCTAGGATCGCTCGTCTTTGGACCCAAGTCTGTAGAGGCTGGCCCGGCAGGAGAGGCTGCAGGAAATGCCGCAGCAGCCACATCGGTCGACTCAAGTGGTACTATGTTGGCCGTGGACGGCGTATCAACGACGAGCAAAGAACTTCTCGCCGTTGGAGCAGACCCATCTCTGGCGACTGGAGGCTGTCTCTGGTTCCCGGATCTCATGGTGGCTGACCCTCTCTACATCCTTCCTTTTGCACTTTCTGGCATCCTTGTAGCCAATATTATGCCGAAGACAGAGCTTGGAATACGGTCTCTATTGGGGCTTCAGGGGCAGCAGTCAACGTCAGACAGTGACAACAAGTCAACCGTCACAGTCGTTGAGAATAAGGGTCGTCTCCGCCTGCAAAGGGCGTTGATCGCCATAGCTCTGTGTGTTGGACCCGCAACAATGGGTCTCCCGGCCGCGCTTCACCTTTACTGGATATCTTCGGCTGCTATCACGTACACACAGACCGAGCTCATCCAGCGATACATGCCTATGCCCAAGACCACGAGTCCTGCAAGAGGGAGTGAGACCTTTTTGATCCGGCCACCTCCGCCGAGAACAGACTGAGGACTGTTTCTGGCAAGAAAATGTCAATGTAGGCTGCAATGCCATCGTCAACCATCCCTTTAAATCCTGAACCAAGTAAGGATATCAGAAATCTGATGTCAAACTACACTGGGATACCACATCGACACCCCAGAGCGCTGAAGAGTCAATGAGCCTCCCAGGGGGGCAAAGAAACAAGTCCCAACGGAACCGTGCTTCCAATTGTACAGTAAAAATAAACAGCTAGATATAGGCACCCACCAAAAGGGGCAAATCCTGTAACGCCTCCATGTATAGCAGCATAACAACCTTACGGTTCTTTCAGCCAGCCCACGTGTCTGTCACACCTAACCCAAAAAGATAGCAAGCAGGACAATTGTTAAAATAACCGCTAAAATGAGCAACAAGCAACACGCCTTACTC
Organism: Podospora didyma; assembly: GCA_033439775.1. NCBI lineage: Eukaryota > Fungi > Ascomycota > Sordariomycetes > Sordariales > Podosporaceae > Podospora > Podospora didyma. The sequence goes on from JAULSW010000003.1 coordinate 4,265,310, forward strand.
CGCGCGTTCTTCTGATACCTCGCTGCACTGCGCAGCTCGCGGTCGGCACCTCTGGTATCGTCCCGCACGTTCTCCACGTTGTTAGCAATCGTGTCGAGCACCTCACCCTGCTCGGTCACGATCTGCGCCACCTGCTGGAACAGCACGTTGAGGTCGCCCACGCCCTGCTCGATGTTGCGGATCTCCTCCTCGCGCTCGATGATCAGGGCCTCTTGGAAGTCGACATCGTCTTGTGGCGCAAGTCGCGCAAGTTCCTGCTCTTGCTGCTGCAGCTGTTGCTGCTCAAGCAGTTGCGGGCTCGTGACTTCTTCGCCTTCGATGGTAGCTCTAGCGGCGGTCACAGAGGCCTTTTGTTTCTCGAGCGCCTGGCGCTGGAGGTTCTGGAACTCGGAGAGAGAGGTTTGGAATTCACGCGAGAGTTTTTGCTGCATGTATTTCTGCGTGGGCTGCGGATTTGAGCTGTTAGCGGATTTTGCTGTGATCTTTTTTGCGATAATGTGAAGGCTTCCGTACCGTGACATCCTCCCACGTCTGAATCTTCTTGACGCCTTCGCCGACCTCTTTGAATAAGTCCCGTGACTCCTCCAGCAGCTCGTGCACCCGCTCCCGAACCCGCGGAGTGTCCCGCCGTGTCCCTAAATGTCCGACCTCGCCACTAAGACGCTGGTTGTTGCCGTTAAGCTTGAATAGCTTGTTCATTAGATCTTGCGACAGTCGCTGGAACTCGGGGTCGTCGGAGAAGCTGGGGCTGCCGCGGCGATTCCCCGCCTCCAGCGACGAGAGCTGGTCGAACGACATGGCGGGCGAGATTTATTCCTCTATTTTTGACTGCAACGATGGTAATGTTGTTGGATATGCGCACGAAAGGCAGCAGTGGTGAATGAGCGACTGGCGTTTGATCAACGTTGTGGTTCTCCGATGGGATGAAGGCAACGAGTCGAGAGAGGTTGGCCTGTAACTCGGCACCTGTAACTCGACCCCTGTCGCTAAGAATCTGGGTGCCTTCCAGCCCGTCGTCACTGGAAAGATGTAATAGGCGTATTTAGCCAATCAGATAACCACAAGTGGGTCACACCGTGCTGGCAGCTGCCAACGCGTGTGCGTCTCCCACACGACAAGAGCTCCTGCGACAGATAGAGCTAAAGCTTTTTTTATCTATTTAGTTTGGAAGACAGGCGAAGTGGGCTGCATCTGATCACCATCGCACCCTCGATTTGACGATCCGGCGACAGCACCACCGACCACACTGGCATCCGTCTGGTCGACAATGCTCAGCAAAAATGGCCGGGGCAATAGTTAGAAGGTCTCCTTACAAGGACTTCCTTCAACCCGCACTGCATCGCCGCTTTTCCACCACTGCCTCGATCCTCCTCGGTGTCGCGTACCTACAGGCCATCCTCTTGGCAGGCTGGAATTCTTGTGAGTCCTGGGCGGAGAATTCTTGCTTCATTATGCGACAGCAACTGACACAACACTCTCACTTTGCAGGGCTCTGGGTTTGGTTCCCCATCGGTCCGACCGGCATCCGCGCGCTCTTCCTCGGTGCCTGCAGCATCGCCATCATCATCCTCCGCATCGGCTACTACCATGTCGGCGTGCGCACCTCCCAGTCGGGTTTCCAAACATTCTACAATTATGCGTTAACCATGGCGACGGGCTGGACCATTCTTGTATATGTGGCGTCGGCCTTTCTGTTCAGCCAGGTCTACCTTTGGTCTCTCCCCGAGACCGCCCAGCTCGAATGGTTCACATACTTTCAGCCGGGCCGACCACGGCTGAACGAGAAGGCTGTCTTCTTTACGATTCACTTCGTGCTCCTCGGCCTCTTCCAGGCAGCGACTCATCTTTATGAGGACGTCGATCGCCTGTCTCTCGGCGTTGCCAGGGGACAGACTGGGGCTTCGTCCCAGGCCAACAAATTCGTCGACCTACTGCCAGCAATGCTGATATCGACCATCAATAAGTCGTTCTTTGCAATTATGCTGAGCACCATTGTTTACCCCCTATTCCTGCGGGCTTGGGTATGGTATGGCTTGATGACCCTTCTGCGACCCTTCATCACCCTCCCGAAGACCAATATGGTCCCGAGCGCATGGCCGTATTCCTTTGGGAATATTATACGCTGCTGGGTCGCGAGTCTTATGCTTATAGCTGTGTGGAATATCGCCAATAATGCGTTCTCAGCATTTTTGGTCACGAAGCCTCTGAAGAATAATAAGCCTTTGACGTCTGAGTCCAAAGACCCGAACGGTAGTCTTCTGAATGGGCTGAAGAGCAAGAAGCTTTCTATCCGGGTATGCTTGTCTCTGTCTTTATATTTACGTCCGCGATGCTAACCGACTTTAGTGTTTTGCTATGTGGGAGTTGTCATACATTGCGCAGGACTTTGAGGAGCGACGAAAGGCGATCTATGAGGATATCGATCGTAAGGACGGGCCTATGTGGTCGCAAGTCTATGCCATCTGCTTGGACTTGTTGAAGGATATGGAGATGCGTGTCGATTTCTACGGCAAGGCACCGCCGCCAGTGGCCCCCCCTCCGGAACCCGTACAGCCGAAACGGCGAACCACCCAGCCTCCAAAGGAAGATGAGGACATCTTCCAGACGCTCCCACAGAAGAAGACCTTCCGAGCTGAAGTCGAGAAGGCTGTTACCCACGTGACCGTTTCACCTGGCCAAGGATCCCAGCTTAGTCCGCTGGCGAAGAAGACTGTGGCATCAGCGAAAATTGGACTTCTTAACGCACAGAAGGGGGTCACCGGAACTAGCGATCCGCAAACTTTATTTACGACTGTGGCTCTGAAAGTGGTTAGCTCTGCCGTTGGCTGGCCATTCCGCCACGAATACCGCAGGCAACTCACTTCTGTTGTTCTGGGAGAACCCTATGGGGAGCCGAGCCTTTACATCAACGCTATCACTGCGTTGGGCTTGCTTGCCGTGAACAGTCTGAACGAGGACAAATACGGAAACGTCCAACGGGACGTGGCGGCAATCATCAGGACACTTACCACGATTACGAAGAAGCTGCAGGACTTTACGAATGACCTTCCCACACACTGGACTGACGTGGAGGCGAAGAGACAGTGCCCCGAGGTTGAGATCATTTTGGAAGCACTGAGAACCGCGCTCACTGAGCTCGTAACCGCGTTTGGACCCTTTGCGAGGGATTTGAGGCTGAGTCTCGCGGACATGAGGCTGGCAAGAGAAGCAGCCACCCCGCCGCCTCCGAACCCATAGTGCTGTGAAAACTTGATGATGATGAGAGTAAGAAGTTGTATGTATTCTATGTATGTACTGTAGGGACATTAGGAGTTTAGTCAGTAAAAGGAATCATTTATTGTGGGCTTATACGCTGCGGTCGATGGTAATGAAGTGTTGCAACGTGAGTTGCAGTTGGCTTAAGTAACCATTAGGGTGTTCTACATGGATAAGCTAGTTGTGACTCTAATGTCCATGGCGTTGCGCGCCAACCAGCATGAAGTGGAGTGAAGACCTGATATTAAGGTATTTTGGTATGGCCACAGGGCCTGGCTGGCGTCAGATTGGTTTGTAGACACATCGCTCAGCCAACTCTCAGTGTTTGATTCTATTCTAGCGAGTGAATTATTGGACGAGATGGTTCCCCATGATGACTGCCCCTAGCGAATGCGAGCATTCTGGTGACGGCCATCCCGCTCAGCTCCATCCCAAGGGAGTGCATCCATCCTCTGAGCCAAATAATTATCGGGCTATGTACACTGACCCTTTGATGCAAAACGCACCGTGCGAAGTGCTATACAGGTTCCTGTCTGCCTTTCGCGCGACACTTACGCTGCCTTGGTGTACCCTCAGATGCGCTCTCTCGATGTACGTGACAAATGACATCCACGCAGTAGGAAGGTTGGACTCTTATGAGGAACAGCTGCGTCAAGTTCAATATGGTGACGAAAGGGAAGGAGACACCGCAAGTTACGGAAAGAACAGAGCACCTTCGATATGGTACCATCTCGAGAGCGATGACAAGAGCAACGGAGGGAAGGAGCAAGCTTAGATGAAAAGCGACGAAAAGGGAAGGAGCCAAACCACTATAACCCCCCCCTCCCGGATTGCTCTCCTCTCGTTTCTTTCCTCCTATGTTTTAAGCAGCTTCTCTCCTTTGTTGAATGGCTTCAAGAGCTGCTACAGAAGAGAAATCACACATGAGACGATTCCTTACGGTCTGTAAGAGACCTTTTTGTCCCTTTGCTTCTTGACTTTAATTACATTGCGCAACTGCGTGTCATGTCGGTCGCTTGCCTTTGTATGTACAGGCGATCTGCGGTAATGTGAGAGAAGCATGCGTCTTCCCTCTGATGAATTACTAAGATATTGCGTTGAAGAATGCAGACTATGTGTAGCTACTGTTGGTAGTCTTGCGAACCATATATTTAGCCCAGAGACGCTGTTGCTGAATAAGACCGAGCGTTGTGGGGAGTTGTTAAATGGTGGGAGCTTTCAATGTGACTGAATCCAGGGTTAGGGTTGTAGTGAGATTGCCTAGCTTCCCACACGCAATTTCGAGCGCGACTTCCAACCCTGGATTTTACACAACCTCCCCGCCATGAACGCAACGGCGAACCTAAACGGCCCTGACATCCCCGACCTCGCAGGCCTGTCGCACGGGTATCCTGCACCTTCCCTCGAACCCGCGAACTTGCCTGCGCAGCCATGACTCTCCTTACTGCTTGACTCTCTTTTGCTGCTTGTCTTGAGCTCACAGCAGCGCGGACGTCCAACTTGCCCTCAATCGGATAGGGCGCCCAGAATCCTTCCAGACAGGATGTCGGCAGCATCGCTGGCCTTCCGCATCATCTACCACTTCTTCTACTACTTTCTCTACCTCGTCCTGCTCGTCTTTCTTCTCGTCACTCCAGCCGACCTGATCAACCAGGCCATTAAGCGCAAACAAAGCTCCAACATTCTCGTTATTGCCATTTGCTATTTGGTCACCGTCATCATCATCTGCTTTATCTACGCTACGCGCCTCTACATAAATCGCTCCGTTCTTGCCTCCATACCGAAATCATGGATACCAATCGAGAAAGACGACGTCAATAGCGACGTGCGGCAGATGATTGTGGAAGGAATAAGTAGGAGCGCCGCTATTGCATTTGAGGCGAGACCGCGCGTGCCGTCCGTTTTCCCGATTCAGCAGCTACAGCAGCAGCAGCAACAACAACAAGGATCAAACATCGGAAGGGAGGAGAAGGAGGCGCCAACTGGCACTGAGAAATGGTCATCATGGAGACCGAAGCTGTGGAAGAGCGTCGTCTCTGACGACAGCGTTGGTATTAATATTCCACCACGACACAGGGCTGTCTGGGGCGACATCGAGCACCTTGGCTGGGCACCGCCCACGTCGCTAGACCTGCCTAATCTGCAGTACGACACAGTCGTTTTGGAGCTACCGAATCTCATTGAGGCAAAGGCCCTCACCCTCGCCCCTCCTGACCCCGAGTCCCAGGCAGATCCGCCCGCTCTGGACCCAGAGGCCGTTGCTCTCCTTCAGCGACCAGATAGCATGGGCCTTCGCGAATACCTCACGCACTTGACCGAAGTGGGCGTCCTTGCCCCACTGCCCATGAACAACGAGTTTATCGCCAAATACGAGGGCGCGCGATTCTCGGCTCGACCCATTTCCAACGAGCAGTTTCGCGCGCTGATGCACCTCTTCGCCGAGATCCTGCGGAACATGTATCCTCTCAGCCCTGCGGTACTGGCGCAGTACGATGACGATGATGACTCCTCGTCTGGCCTTGCTCCCTCAGAGAGCGACATTGATAACGATGCGCCGAGGAGAGGCACGAGCTCGTCGGCATCGAGCAGCACGGCACAAAGCGTGCGCGGCCCGAGGCGAAGCCCAGACGGTGGCAGCTTGCCACGCGGAGTTAGCTCTAGCACCGCAAGTTCGGGCCTCCTACGGCCAGCAATGCAGATGCGTAATTCGTCAGCCAATACGTGGCAATACCGAACTGCACCGACGACGCCAAAGAGCCGCCATACCGGCCTCTCTAGAGCCTCTAGCCCGGACAGTTTTGCGCAAACAAGGCGCCCATACCCTGTCAGCCAGACATCTACTGTAAGTCTGCGATCAAGTGCGGGCGGCTCCGTGATTCGGCTGGCTGGGAGTGAAGATGACACCGATCTGCCGTACGTGCTGATGCATCCACATACCCAGTGAAGGGTCTGGAGATATTGTTATGTCCGCTATGAGTCACGAGAGCATGTGTGCAAGAGGCCAAGCAATGCCCCAGGTGGCGGGATTTTTGTACAAATAAAATACATATATTGTCTAATACTAATTCTTATTATAAATCCTGTCGTCTTGGGGAGTTGGAAAAGGAAGCCGGCTAGGCATAGATTGAAATGCGGTAACCGGCCAGAGTTGTGCTTTCGAGCCGGGGTCCCCTAGAGGCACTAAGTTGGTCTTAATGGCAATATGTATCGCAGAGCCGCGTGGATGCCTTGCCGAGTGGGTAGACAGTCCTTTTACCGTGCGTCGATGTTGATAAATACAGGAGGTCTCCTATCAAGCCGGGCAACAACTCAAGGTGAGTAATATGCCCTGCATATCCGTTCCTGCTTGCGCCAATTGCGGCCGCGCAGCAGCCCTATGGGACTTTCCAGTTGATGTTGGTGTGTTGGATGGATAACTCTGATCCCGAAGCCTTGCAGCAAAAGCTACACTGTCCCTACCACGCAACACGGAGATGTTGCAGGAATCAATCCGCTGATTGGTGGGAAAAGAGGAGGCTGAGTCCGTTTCTAGGCGCCCTCGCAGCCTGAAAACCGTCTTTGGAAATGGCTGGTCAGTAAACTGTATTCCAGGTTGGGTTGGGTGCTTGTCTCTGACCCCATAAATGGGCTGTGGAGACTACTAGAGACATGGGCTGATGCCATGTTGTACTGTACTTGAGGCGGCTTTGAACCGCGTTTGGAAGAAACTTACACTACTCTGAGCTATCCGGATTGTGAGCCTGCAAGGGTGTTGAACCTGTTGTTGTATTGTGGAGAGATGCCCCTCTAACAATTATTCTAGCCGAAATCCTTTTGGCTGCCTGTGCCTGGCCCGTGCTTAGGTACGTACCTTAGCTGGTACGTACTGTCAGGGTGGTTCATGACACGGAACCTCAGAAAAATCGCAGCTTTCAATGTTGAAGAGGCTCGCAGCTTTACAAAGCTTCACCGTGCTCACATGGCCACCACGTGGGCGACGCGAGCGCTGTGCGACAGGCTGCGGCGGCCTCGTCTCTTCTCATGCACCCATCTGCAAGTCATGGTTAGGTCCAGGGATTTGCTTGGCCTACTAGCGATGATGTCACTGCCACCACCACCCCGCCAACCGTCACACCATTTCCCTGGAAAAGGGCTCGGGGCGCGCTGCTACACTCTATTTCCAGCACGATATGATGGGACAGGGAGGGAGTTGGATTGGAGGAAGGTAGTAGGTATGTCAGCGCCCAGCAGACGTGCTGGCTACCCGAACAAAACTGTCCCTGTGATCAGCTCTTCCTTTCTAGAAAGGGGGATTCGATTCCAAAACTCTATCTGCATTACCAAACACATTTCCATCGTTCCCCCGGGTGCTTGCTTCACCTTGCGACAATCGCTAGCCAATCTACAGTCTGGACACTTCCCCTCACCGACACTGTGGCTTAGCAATCCCTCTATCGACGCCCAGAGAAAGCCTTGCTCGCCGACATTGACTTAATCGAGTTATAAAAACTACTGCATTCCTTCCTTCACCTTCTTTTGACGTGCGAGTACGGCACGGTAGAAGCGACAGTCAACTTTTACCCCTCCCGCCATCTCCATTTTCTGAAGTGGAATTAATACCAATTGCCTCCCTTCAGTTGAGGTCGCAATTCCTCGCCCGCCCTCGTATACTAGGACCCTTCTTCGTCAAGTGTCAAGGTTGGGAACTGCACCTGAAGCCGTAGTACGGTTTAGGCCCCCGCCGACAGTTCCGGGGAAGTTGCTCAGCCCCTGTGTCAGCGACGGACCTGAAAATTTGCCCCTTTTTCTGCACGATTAAAGGGCAACTTCTCACATCTGCGTCCCGCCTCATTCATCACCCGTCAATCACCTTTCACGGCCTGAAACCGAGAGAGCAACGGGCAAAAATGTCACACATCTACGACTCCACGTCAGATGACTACTCGTCCCGACACCATCGTCGCCGGGACGACGACAGCCCACCTCCGCGGTCTCGTCCCCGCCGGTCTCCCACCCCAGCTGCCATGCCGCGCGACGTCTCCCCTGACTTCCACTCAGGGGGCTCCATCCCTTACGCGTCTGGCGCACTCCCCGTCCGCAGCGCATCTCCATACGGGCAGCAGCAGCACACGCCCTTCTACGCACCTCCACCCGCAACAGGGGGGGACACGCTCCGCGTCCCCCGCGACCGGGACAGCCGCCGCCCGCGCTCTGTGCCGCCACCAGACTCAGCCCTGCTCGTCCCGCATCGGGGGCGACGCGATAGCTACTCTAACTCGTCCGTCGATGAAGACCACGATGATGAGAAGGACCGGGACCGCCGCCGCGCTAACTCCCCGATGAGCAAGGCACGGCACGTGTTGCAGACCACGTTCTCGCAGTCCACGTCCGGCTTGGGTGTTGGCGTACTCGGCGCCGTGATCGGCGGCCTGGCCGCGCGGGAGGCCAGCGAGAAGGCTCGGCAGAGTCAGCAGGGGCATCACGGCAGAGGAGGGGGTAGTAGCAGCAGCCACAGCAAGAAAGACGATCACGCCGCGCTGATCTCCACCATCCTGGGCGCTGCGGTCGGCGGCCTGGGCGCAAACGCCATAGAGAAACGGGTTGAAAAGTCCAGGAAGAAGACCAAGGGCGAGCAAGTCGACTGGGAGAAGAGGTGGGGACGCGATGGGAAGGATGGGCCGAGAGGAGGAGAGAGGGGCCTTGGCGGCGGCGGCGGCGGCGGAGATAGAGATAGAGATCGGGATAGGGGTTTAGATGCCCGGGACCGGGAGCGGGAACGAGAGAGAAGGGGTAGTACCAGGGACAGAGACGCTGTGGCGGGGAGTGGACATAGGAGTGGTGGAACGGCGGATGACTACTATGCTACGGCAACGGCGGCGAACAACCCCAGTGATGATGATTATGTCTATGACGCTCGTAGGGAAAGGAGGCGGAGCGATGAGGGGCGGAGGAGGTATTGATGCTTGATGTGGTTTTTATTGTGTGTTAAGTGCGCTGTGTAAGCAAACGGTGCCAGCAATTGGGTCTCGTTTCCTGCTGTTATTTTTTTTTTCGTTTTCTCTATCGTACGTACTCCTTGCGTTTGTTTTCTCTTTCTTTTTTGTCCCTTTCTTGCTGTGATAGGCGATGAGGATGATTCATGACTTGACGACACACATTTCTTTTTATTTTCTGTAGCGATGAAGGCAAACATCTGTGGGCCAGGGGGGGTGGTTAGGCGTCTTCTGTGGGTTGTTTGTTCGTTGGGCTTGTTGATGAAGCAAGGTGCCGCCTCGTGAGTTATTATGCAGAACTTTGTGTAACAATTGTCTTGAGTTGAGTTGAGTTAATGGCTTTTTGGTTATGGTGCTTTTTCTTCCTACACGTTATGCTTCACATTTGCTTGATAATTTGTGTGATATTTTGGGTTGGTCTGGACTTAAACTGAAACAGCTATTTCTTCTTCTGTTTCTTTCTTCTTCTGTTTCTTTCTTTCTTTCTTTCTTTCTTTCTTTCTTTCTTTCTTCTTTCTTTCTTTCTTTCTTTCTTTCTTTCTTTCTTCTTCTTTTGGTGACGAACCCCCTTATTTATTTATTTTGTCTTAATGAACAGGTCGACGGGAGAGGCTTGAGTTCCATAAAAGTGACTGTCTTGATTTTTTATGTCGGCTTGTTCTTGTTCATAACGAAAAGATTGGGACAGTCTCCTTTGGAGCCAAACCTGGAGCACAATGTGTCTGACCGCATTCTTATTGTTTGTCAAAGCACACTTAGCCGTTGAGGTTCCGCGGAGGGATCATAACTCAAAACTGCCAAACCCCTGATACAAACCACCCAAGGCTCCTTCACCCATGGTTGATCCAGGTTTCCACTGTCTGCTTCCACATACGACCGTAGATGGTAGAGAACTCGGATCTCGTCCGCTCTCCCCTAGATAACCTACCAATCGCCAGACTAGTAGCTGGGTGGGTAACCACCAGCGAATCCCCGGTGTTGTATGTTCCGTTTTTGAGGAATCCTTTTTATCGAACTGGGTGAACGTCCTGCGTTGGAGGATTGCACGATTATCGACCGTAACTTCAAATTGGGATTAAGGCCGGGTTTGGGAATTAGAAGTAGCTGAAGTGACCTCGACGCGTCTGGATAATTTGGTTCGCCTCCGGCCTAGCAACCTTTACAAAACCATGGCAAAGGGGTGACTTTCTAGTGTGTGTTTTTAGGATCATAGCCATGGGAGCAGCGTGGGCTTATTATGTCTTGTGATGCTAGTTTTGTCACTTTGCGGAATCGGAAATTCAACGCACCCTTTTAGTTTCTGCGTCTTCACACATCTTTTTTTTAAGTTCTCTAGAGCATGATGTTATGTGTGTTTCCAATCGAAAATTAGTGAAACACCAGTGCTTGAGAGGGCGGCGATATAGTACGCATTTGAGCGTTCGACATACAACTTTCACGCGTTCGGAAGATGCGAGTTGGCCACTTTGCGAGACGCAGCTCCTGCAATAGTTACCTCTCAGAATTGAATATAACACCTTCACGCATATATCATACAGCCGTCAGGCATTCCCTATGTAGTAAAGGACGTCACACCGGGCTTGACACAAGCGTCAAATGCCTTTCCATTGATTTTAATGTGTAAAATCAACCCGACTCAAACTTCACTGCCTGTACTCCAGACATAACTTCGTTTCTCCCATTCCTCCTTTAGGTTCATTAATTGCAGTGTTTGGTCGATTAGTAGTAGTACTGTGAGGATGTATTCGACGCCGTCGCAGTCGTTGGGGTGGATGGCGTACGATCGGTCACAAAGTCGATCATGAAGTTGAGGGAATCCGTGCGCGACCTAAAAGCTCAGTTATAGAAGATGTAGGTACCGGAAACTGCACTACAACGCTTACGGCATGCGGCTGTTATTCTCGCCCTGTGGGTCCTCATCGTCGTCGTCGTCGTCGTAGCGGCTCGGGTCGAGATCGATCGCACCATGCGAGGCAGCGTGCCGGATGGGCTTGGCGGAACGGCGAGGTGAGTTCTCCGTCTGCGCATGTTCCTGGGTCTTGTAGCGGCGGAGGGTTGGGCCCTCTGTCGTCTCACGCTTGGGCGACGACTGTTCACCGACTCGCTTTGCCCGGTTGTCGGGGTTCATCAGCTTTCTGTAACCTGCAATCATGTTTTCGATGTGCCACATATGCTCTGGCGGAGAGTTGATAAGCTCCAGCAGATTGCGCGCGTCGCGGAGCTGCTTCCAAATGACTGCGTTGGGCTGGCAGTACGTGCGATATCGCATGGCGCGGGCATCGACCTTTACGGCTTGGAGAATGCCGAGAACGGATTGGCTCGTGGCCGCGTTGTTTCCGTAGAATTTGAAGGTGTCGACATGAAGCTTGACCAGATCGATCTGTGTTTCGAGATCGTATCGGTAGTTCGCGACCTTGGGCTGGCCTTTGCGGAGCCAGGCCTTTTCGATCTCGCGGACCTTGGATTCGATCAGGCGGGGATCCTTGGCTTGGATGCCTTGCTTCTCCTGTATGAGAATGTACTCGTTGACGGCTGTGTTGACAAAGAATTCAAGCTCGCAGTACAAGATGCTCTGCTGACGCGGGGGGATAGAAACAGCAAGAGCGGGCGAGACAGCCTTAGCTGGACCCTTGTCACCATCGTGAGTCTTTTCCTTTTCGGTGCCCGAAATACTCTGCCGAAGTTGTTAGTATGCGAAGCAGGGCAAATCATGCCAGGATGGGCATAACTTACCATCTCTTTGATCTTCTTGACCAAGCCGCCGAGAAACTTGCCCTTCTTGGGTATTGCGGTCAAGGCATAATCGAGACTCTTTTGCGATGTGTCCCCCAGAAGGCCCTTATGTCCGTCATTTCCGAGTATATCCTTGTCAATGTCCTTTCTCACCTTCCTTCCCGGCGTGATGTCCGCAAGCTCTGCGAAGGGATCATAGTCGAGCTCTGTTCCACTCTCGGGTTCGTGGCGGGCCCTAGCTTGCTGGATCTCTGGCTCTTCCTGGAACTGAACACGCTGAAGACCACCGGATCGCGAACCTGGGCTGGCTGGGGTGGTCCAACGTTTGTAGTCGTCGAGCATACTGAAATCACTCGAGAGGACCCCCTTGTTGGTGCGAAGAGGAGCTACCAGGGCGGATGGATGAGCTTGGTGACGGCTCTTTGATGAACGGCCATACTCTTGACGATCATCTGGCTCGCGACGTCCCAGAGCGTGCTGATGAGTCTCGGATTGGAAGTCAAATTGTCGCAGAGCCTGTGATTCGCTATGGGTTTGTGGTTTGTGAGAGGACTCTGATGAGTAGCCAAACTGCTGGCGATCCTGAGCTTGGTGGCGGGACGGCTCATATGGACGACCATATTGTTGAAGGTCTTCACGCTCGCGACGGGACGGAGCTTGCTGAGGAGTCTCAGATTGAGCATCAAATCCCTCACGGGCATGAGATGTCTGACGGGCATCATAAAGACGGCCAAACTCTTGACGAGACTGAGCCTGGTAAGAGGTCTCAGATGAATGGCCAATCTCTTGACGGATTTGACCCTCATTGCGAGTCTCGGTCTGGAGTGGATTTCCAAGCTCGTCAGTAGAGTACTCGGATGTTGTTTGTTGGGAGTATGCCTCAGGGACAGGAGGCACAGGGGGGGTGATGGAGGGGGGTCGTGCCTTCTCTTGCACGGACGAACGCTTTACCCTAGGTTGGGAGCGACTGGTGCTCATCATGTCCAGCTGTGACGTCGGCGGCATATAATACTGGCGGACGTTATAATCTAGGGGAGCACAGTAAGAAGACTGTGATGGCTCGTTGTCGTCCACAAACTCGTAGCGACCGTGACCTTGAACTCTCTTACCAAGGGTGGAGGGCTTGACTGGAGAGCGGACTGGAGAGCGGACTGGAGAGCGGGGGCGCTCCAAAGACGGCGTATTGGCCGCTTGCCGCATCTTGCTAGGCGAGCGAGATCGTGCGCTCGACTGCGGAATCTTGGTGGGCGAGCGAGATCGTGTGCTCGACCTCGGGGAACGGACTGGCTTCATCGGGTCTGTGTCCTGACCCGAGTGCCGACCGCGAGACGCGTCCTCTGGCGGCGCAAACCTGATAGCTGTTAGCATATTCCGAGGCGGGAGAAGAAAACGATGGTCACTCACCCAATGAAATACTCGCTGGCCTGCTGCGGAGACATAACGACGGCAACGGGGAGGCCAAGGGGCCGAGAAGGCGATTCACGTTGCGATTCAGACATCATGGTGCTGGTCCGGGGCGAGACGTCGATAAAATTCCCTTGAAGGGCGTCGATGTTGGTGGTCGACGTCAGACGCTGGTCGGCCATGGGTGGGAGATTTTCTCCGGTGGTGGTTGTCAGAGGAGAAATTTGAGGACCGAATCCCACCTCTTGAGGGGTCGCGTCGGTGGTTTGGCGCGCCTGTTGATTCACGCGTTAGTAAGAAAAGTAGAGATCGGACGGCTGAAAGGTCACGCGTCACCAAAAACTTACCGAATAGTCGAGTCGGGCTTCTTCTGGGGACGAAGGAAATCGGGTTGGCGAATTCAGTTAGATGCAGCGGGAAGGGGGCTTTTTTGCACTTACCTTGCTGCTGAGTGGTTGGTTGACGGTCGGCCTAAGAAAAGATTCCGTGAGCCTCTGCACAAATACTGAAAAGGAACATATTCCGGAAACTCTGGGCAAGGGTGGGGGAAGGAGAAGGAACAGACAGTAACGCGTTGCCACGGAGTTGGCGAACGCGAAGGGTGGGGAAAGGAAGGGTAAATCTCACTCTCACTTGAGGATTCCATCAACAATGATGCCTCAAGTAGAAATGGGCCAATACATGATGGCAGGCGTCCACCTGGCTCGTGTGCCATATTGGACAATAACTAGATACTGGTCAACCAATAAGTAAAATGCTAAGATAAGCCAGTGCTGAGGAAAGGCGCAGGAAGATGGGGCTTGCCGAGGTGTAAAAAATGGGAGATGAGGCTTAGATATGTCGAATAGACAGACGTGTGTGAATAAGTTGATGCTCCCGGGGATGGGTTTCTCGTGAGACTCGTATGGCAAGCCATAGTTAAGATGTTGAGGAGCCGGACGAGGAGCTGACCAGAGAGGCGCGCAGAGGTTCGGCCATGTTTGTGGTGTTGTAAAAGGAAAACCGAAAAAAGTCTGGAGATGTTGGTGTCTTTTGTGATGGGATACAGCTTCGCGGCCGGATCGAACACGTAGAGTTGAGCACTTGCATCAAAGTTCAGATGAAAGATTGGTATCTAATACTTAGGCTCGCAAACTAGGTAGCTTTTTATGACTGTTTTGAGTAGAAAATACACATGGCAGCAATGTAACTTGACGATGCAAACCACTGCGCCTTTAGTGTTAAAGACCGGAGAAACTAATATGCTTATTAGCCCGAAAAAGACATTGACAGAAGTCTGTCTATACGAAGTCTGGAACAACGAAAGTTCTAGAGATCAATAGCGACTCTAACACTTGACCTCTGTCGCCTAGCTTTTGGACAACAAGTCCCTTTCCTGGGCTCGGGGCGCAATGCTTTGGCACAAGCACCCGTGACGATGGAGCTAGCTGGAATTGGAGCCTCCCGGCTGCAAAGATATAAAGGACGAAACAGGTTCAATAGGTCATAGATCTGTCGGGGTTTCTGCAAGAATTCAGGGTTAACAGGACGTCGCTCTCCTTGGATATGGGAGATGCACTTATATTCTCAATCTAGCAGCACAAACCGGGCTACTGCTTCATCAACCTACCTACTGACTCTTGATAGGAAGAACGAAGACGGCTAAGACGACTAAGGCAACGACGACCACGATGACGACGAAATGACTTGCTGGCCAGAGACGGTCACAAATATGGTGGCGGCTCTCGCCAAAACGGTGGCAGCGACCCTGGTTGCCCCAAGTGGGCCAATGGTAACAGAGACGGCGACCTCGGTCGTCACGCAAACAGTCACGGCGATGGCCGAAAGGGGGGGGGGGGGGGGTTGGTGCAGTTGGCCTCAGCATTGCACTCTGGCAGAAGAAGGAGGCGTCTGAGGCCTGAAAAGACGGCCGTTTAGCGTCGGGTATTAGTGAGGCTGGCGTGATGTTTGCATTTTGTTTAATGGCTCACTGATGTGCTGTGTTTGTTTCCTCCGTGACTTCCAGTTTATGCTTGCTTTCCAGCACGCCTACCTTCCTGCTCAAGAGCGCCTACCCGTTCGCACGTGCTTGCCATTTCACACTTAGTACCTCCTCCAAGCTGAACTGATCAAAAAGGGCTCAATGAGCAGCCTTATTTCAAGCCACTCTCACTCCTTGGTGGCCAAGCTTCTTCGCGTCTCGAAAAAAAATCCACGGCCAGTACATACGGCCAAAAATGGCTACGGCCCTTCCCAAATACGCCCGGATAGAACCCACGAATCTCTCGGTGGTCGAAATAACGAGAATGAGTCTGGGATATTATTATCTAGCAGTGCTGGTACATCCCGCGAAGCCATCGGTACGGCGACGGAGCGCCTGAAGTAAGTCTTGCACCAGACTGCTGATTGTGGCCTTTGGGGACACTTGCCAGCAAGGGCTAACAACTGGACGCAGGTGTTTGTGATCCTCCATCCTAGCATCTAGGCGGCGAGTATCTTAACCTCACTGGAGGTGTTGTTGTACACGAGCTCATCCAGGTGGAATGCCACATCTAAGCTGACACTGGCGCCGAAGTCTAACGATAGAAACACGACGATATACGCCGCCATTGTCGATCCTGCCAGCATGCCGCCAAATCGCAATCCAAAGAGATGATGCGAAGAGCCTGGACAGACAGAGCGCAAAACGCGAAGTTCGTGGTCCCGCCAACAAAGACATTGAAGAGGAGGGAGTATAAAGTTACCAACGCGAGACGATGGGCCTGATCACGTCCCAAACGTCATGTCTATTGGATATGCTTGGAGACACTTGGATGCGATATTGCCAACGTGATATTCGCGAAGGAAGCACGGGCTTCTCCGAGAAGGACAGCCGTTGATGTCGTCAGAATCTCGGCGGTTGGGGTAGATGCCGACCGCCGAGTCGAAGGCCGTGCGCGAGGGTGACGCTAGCTGGAAAGCTGGGCCTCGCCCTCAGCAGCATGTTCCTTGGCCCGTTTACCCCACAACTTCAATTTTTGAGGGCGCTCGGCGGCTGAGGCTCTCGGGACCTGACATGGGATGGAAAGCAGAGATGGCGACGCTATCGCCAAGCGGCGCAAGGGCGATACAGGGCGGGGACAGCCGGCCCAGCGAGACGGGAAGCTACACACAAATATGTACGTCTTTCCCCAGTGGACGTGCCTCGTCCGGGATCAGCATCCGAAGTCTTTTGGGGGGAAATTCTGGGCTCGCTAGTCAGGTAGTGGCGCATTGGCGGAACGGGCAAGCCAAGTTAACGCGGTAGTAAATACGGAGAGACCCCAACAATCGACCCCCCTTTTTTCGATCCTCATTCCCGAAGACTTCAGCCGTGCTTCTAGGCGCCAACTCCACTCTCATTCCCGTGTCCAAGTCCCGGTTCCACCCCCTCCTCCATTGAGCCAGCGAACCCCAGTGGGCTGTGATATTCTCGAATATGGCATGCTTCAGCAATGGTTTTCGCCGCTCTTGGCCACGTGCCATGTCGAGCTTGTGCACCCCACACGGGGGCACCGGACTCTTCTGTGGACGTCTGTGGACGGGGGTTCCATCGCTTTCATGTCAAACGCGAGCCTTGCCGGCAGCCGCTGCCGTTTGCCATCGTCGTCGAGTCAGCTCAGATCTTCCCGAAACCGCTTGCCGCGCTGTTGGATCCTCAGTGCAAGCGTGTGTCATTCCTGATTGGACTGTCTTCCCCGTTGATCGAGCCCGGTCTTCGGGAACGAGGTCGGATCCTGGTACCTGGGTCGCCGTTTTGCTCAAATATCGTCCGAATTCTCCTCATGTCTCAGATTATTATTTGTCTCACACCATCATAACTCACCATCTATCTGCCCGCCATCAAGATAACCTCCATACCGCCGCTTCCTCCCCTCTTCGTAACCCGCGTCTTGTTCTCGAGTAGGAGCTGTACATATCCCACGAAACTACACACATCAACATGGCGACACAAGCGGGTCGGCTGTCAGCCTCTGACCACTATGACATTGGTAAGTAGACACATACCACCCACGCAGCTTGGTCACTGACACAGTTGGCAGTCATTGTCGGTGCTGGCCCGGTCGGGCTCATGCTATCTACTTGCCTGGCAAGATGGGGATACAAGATTAAGCACATCGACAACAGGGCCGAGCCAACGGCAACAGGGCGAGCCGACGGCATCCAGCCTCGGTCCCTTGACTTGCTCCGGAATATGGGGCTCAAGTCGGCCATCATGGCCCACAAGCCCGCGCGCGTCTACGAAGTTGCATTCTGGGATCCACCCAAGGGCGGCAAGGGCATTGTCCGGACCGGGACGTGGGCGAGTTGCCCGAGCTTCATCGACGCCAGATATCCTTTCACCACACTGCTCCACCAAGGGATGATCGAGCGTGTCTTCATTGCCGACCTCGAGAAGAATGGCGTTCAGGTTCAGCGGCCCTGGACGATCACGGGCTTCACCTCTGACGAGAAGGCCGACCCCGAGTTCCCTGTTACTGTGCAGTTGGAGCACGTCGATGGCACAGCCCGCGAGACCATTCACGCCAAGTACCTTTTCGGCGGCGAGGGCGCGCGGTCCTTCATTCGTGACCAGCTCAAGATTGGCATCAGGCACAAGGATCCTATTGCATATGTGTGGGGTGTCATGGATGGCGTTGTCAAGACCGACTTCCCCGACATCAAGGTATGCCATTCTCCACTCGGCATTAGGTGCAAACAACTGACAGACATGGATAGATGAAATGCACAATCCACTCTGAGCACGGCTCTATCATGGTCATTCCGCGTGAGGATAACATGGTGCGCCTGTACATCCAGATCGCATCTTCCACAGATGCCGATTTCGACCCGAGAAAGACGGCAACCCAGGAGGAGGTCCAAGAGTCCGCGAAGCGCATCCTGAACCCTTACTCTATTGAGTGGGAGAGAGTGGAATGGTACTCCGTGTATCCCATTGGGCAGGGTATCTCGGATAAGTACACTCTGGACCACCGAGTCTTCCTCGGCGGTGATGCTTGCCACACTCACAGCGTAAGCCTCCCCAAACCGTCTTAACTGTCTGTAAGACCCAACTAACCCTATGCGCTACAGCCCAAGGCTGGCCAGGGCATGAACACGGCATTCCTGGATGCCCAGAACCTTGCGTGGAAGATCCACGCCGTCGAGAGCGGCTTCGCTAAGCGCAGCCTCTTGGAGACCTATGAGCCCGAGCGCAAGAACGTCGCTGAGACACTCCTCGACTTCGACAACAGATACGCCAAGCTCTTCTCGCAGCGGCCCAACGCCGCCAGCGACGCGCAGGCAGCATCCACCTCGAGCTCCGGCCCCGAGGACAACGAGTTCATCAAGGCCTTCAAGGAGGCGTGCGAGTTCACTAGCGGGTACGGAGTATTGTATAAGGAGAACGAGCTCAACTGGTCGCCCGCACATCCGGCACAGTCGCACGTGGTGCACCCCGCCGGCACCAAGCTGCGCACCGGCCGTCTGCTGATCAACGCCGATGTGACGCGCGTTGTCGATGCCAACGTTGTCCACGTCGAGCAGGAGGTTCCCCTCAACGGAGCCTTCCGCCTCTTCGTCTTTGCCGGCAAGCCCTCGGTCACGACCCAAGCTCTCAAGGACCTGGCCACCAACATGGGTCGCAAGGGCTCCTTCTACTCGTCCTACACTCGCCCTGACGTCGACTCCGTCAGCCACCACGAGCATGACCTCCCTCACAGCAAGTTCTTCACTGTCTGCACCATCGTCGCCGCCCAGCGCTCTGCCGTCGAGATCTCCGAGCTGCCTCCCCTTCTCGCCCGTTACCGCGAGCACGTCTACGCCGACGACCGCTGGGACCGCCACGTCCCCGATGCCACTGCTGCGGCCCACGCTAAGATGGGTCTTGACCAAGAGCGCGGCGGTGTCGTCGTTGTCCGCCCTGACGGCTATGTCGGCATTGTTGTCGCTTTAACCGAGGGCACCGCGACTGTTGACGCGCTGAACCAATACTTTGGCTCGTTCTGCACCAAGAAGCTTGGTGAGCCGCATGCCCAGCTCTAACGGAGATAGACGACATTAGAGGAGGAAGAGGAGGAGCGAGAGGAGTGGTTGTACTCTTGCTGTTTGCTGTGTGAACATAGAATTTTGCTTTTGCGCATCCATACCCAGTCTTGATATTGAATTTTGCATTTACATTTATCTACAACTTGCATCTGTACTTACTTATATTGGCGTTGATACTTTAGAGGCAGCTTGCAGTTGTGGCAAATTTATGCAACATTATTCCACTTCTTTCATGGTTCAAATCAGCCCGAACATTCGCATCCAAACGTTAAGCTCGGAGCATCTACAAAACCTTGAAGACTAAGATATCGATGGAAACACCATCCTTGGATACCTCGCCCATTCATTCTCTCAACATCAGAAGTGGACCCACAGCGTCTACTCAGGGTCTCCGCTGCTCCACCGATGCATTCATTCCACTTTCTCGTGGACTCTAAACCCCCACTTCCTCCATTTGAACCTCGCCCGAAACATGCCACACCCATGAGTAAAATATGTAAAGAGAAAGCAAACGCAACGCTGTCGTCCTCCCATACCCCGTCACCGACTCCAGTCCACAATGACAACACAACATAGTAACCTCGCCCGGCTAGCTCAATTGGTAGAGCGTGAGACTCTTAATCTCAAGGTTGTGGGTTCGACCCCCACGTCGGGCTCAATTCCCGATGGCGAGTCGTTTTGTGTTCGTTCTGTCCTTTTTGACCTCACGTACCGATACCGATGCCGCTACCGATGCCGATACCGATACCAAAGCTCAGCACCAAATAAAATATATTTTACCTAGACATCGTAAGTCTCCTCATTCATAAAAATTGCCCTCATCACTCAGTGTTATTTGAAGCTGACTTGTCTTATATCCTTCTTAACGAACATTTGGGGTTCAATTATACGTTCGGATTTTTGCGTGGCCTTCCTCTAGGGTCTAGCTCTAATCCGTGAATCTCCATCATGACGCTTTATCCATAGTTTTCAACGCTATGTATACCTGAAGCCCGGAAAGAACACACTGGACCAACCCAAAGATCACAGTGAGCGCAACCACCACAACCGCGGTCCAGATTGCGTACCATTCGACGGGATGACGCTGATCGTGCCACCACTGTGGAATTGTGACTGGCCGAGCTTCGTCATAGACCTGTTTCAAGACAACAAGACGGTCGTGCCAATATTGGAAGTTGTCAAACTGCCTAGCCTCAGCGCTCAGCACTCCAGCTTTGACGATGTGGCGGTCGAGGGGTGTCTTGGCTTTCCTGCTGGCTTTTTGAAACCACTTCCTTGCTGTCGGGTCATCCTGTGGGAACAACAGAGCGAGAGTCTGGAGTGTTTCGTCAATGAACCCACGCGGATAGATCGGGCTGTTCATATTCATGTGAGTTCTGGATGGTATTTATTTACCGTCTTTTTGGTTGAGCTTACTTGTTTATTTGAGCTTTCAGGAATGACGCGTGACGGAAAATGACCACCATTTTGTCATCATTTACCATCTGGAGGTGGTCGGCCAAGTTGTCTGTCCACTTTATCTCAACCCCTGTCGTCCGCTGCAGGTTCAACGCATGGAACGTCTTTTCCAGCCTCAGTCTCTCGTGACTTCTTCGGCGAGGTTTGCAGAAATGCCCGCACACAAACTCCTGCAGTGTGCCGGACTTCCACTCCAGTTGGGCTCTGTCAATGCACTCGTGTGGCACGTCGCCAACTTTCATCATGACCATGAGTCGCACAGCAAGGTTGACAGACATGTCATGCTGATATTGATCAGCTGGACGCAGGACCTTCGATGCCAATTTCAGCACTTCTGCCCGAGACAGCGGCTGTTGGATCAATTGAGCAACGTCGAGTAGCTGGCGATGTGTCTCGACTGATGCGAACAACTTGTCGTGACTGAACAAGCGGCACTGCTGTTGGTAATAGCCGTTGGGTCTGAAGTAAAGTTCATACAGCTCATCAAAGTGACTTTGCCTGTGCAGAATGAGCGACGGGCAAAGGAGATTCCAAAGGATTTCGGCAATGACTTGGCGAGATGCGCCCGGAGCCGACGCGCTCAAAGGCAAGCTAAGGGGGTCAAAGGCTGACATTTCTGGGACTGGAAAAGAGATGCCAAGACTCCGCCATTCGAACGTGTGGGCTTGGGCTTGGGCTTTTAATGAGGAGGCTGGCGGCTGTTCCTCGAGGGCTTTTAAGAACGACAAACAGCATGGAATCTGATGTCAGTTGACAGCCTCAATCTCTCGGTCACACTGCGGCGATTTTTCTTTTGGTGAGGAAGCTGACAGCACTAGCAGCAACCGAGGGTGATATCTCCGACAGAACAGAGAGGTGTGTTAGGGCTCTTTAGGGTAATGCAGGAACAGCCCATATCAGCGAAACTGCCGCCTAGCGGATGAGGAGAGAAACCAACCACAACCCCTCTGCCTTCCCCGGCATGCCCGGCATGCAGGCCAAATGGAATATTGGTGACGACTGCGCCGAGGAAGGCCCGATAGACGGCAAAGCCCTTGCCCAAGAAAGCAGGCAGTACGGATCTACAAACAGCAAGTTATTCCTCAGGCGTTTTTCTGACACTTGGATGGTGAGATTGATTCAGTGACCCTTTTGTTCTGTATTTCTTGATCTTGGCAATTTTTCTTGTTGGTCATATTTCTTAGTCGTTCAAGCACAGGTCTCAAAGCAGATTCAACACCATCGCCCCAATTCGGCATCATTCGACGACCACCCGTGGATGCCATGTCGGGCATTTCCACTTGGCTCAAAAACAATTGGCCATTCCGAAGAAGTTCACAGCTTGAACCAGAACCGGTGCTTGGAACATGGCCAAATCCGAAGGAATCAGTTGGCGTAGTCAGAGACTTCATCGTGGGCAAAAGAAAAGAAGTGAAATACACCTGTTGGGATGCAATTGGGCCCGCAAGAAAGGATTGGCAGACTCTTGGACCACAGATCAGAAGCTATGTCACGAACAATGACACAAGCACGAAGGAGATGTCTTCGGGCGATCTTACCTTTCACCTTTACATGGTTGGCCGCACCGAAGACACTACCAGGCCAATTGTCATGTTCCGCTCCAACGACAAAGACTCCCGGGAACGTGCTAGGGCCGCACTGAAGAGAAGTGGGATCATGGAGAACTATCCTCTGATCGGGGTGGGAACTATGCCGGCGGATATGTTCGAAGGAAGAGCTTTCACCAGGCTGGCTTCTGAGGATGTCAAGGCCACTCCCTCAATGAAGCCATACGACGGGCCACGGAGACTTATTCACTCGCCAGCACATGATGCAGCCTTCGGACGAAGGCTTTTTATCCAGGGCGAGGACCCAAATCACCTTCGACCAGCTACCGGTGGACCGCTACTTTTCATTGACGGCATGGTCTTGCAATTGACTGCTGGCCACGCTTTCCGGGACGACAACCTTAACTCCTCAAATAACCGACTTCCTGAGCCCCCGACCGTAGACAATGCCGAATTTGACGGAATGAGTGACATTGGCGACGATGAAGAGGACGATGAGTCACCTCTTATGACAGGGAGTCAGGGTAAGGACAACGCATCCTCGACAGCGGCCGAAGCCCTGCGCCGTCTTTGGCGCCGCATCGAGGGAGCAATATCGCCCCTGTCGCGAAATGTCAACGACCAAGCCCCCGAGCAAACACTGGATTCCCCTCCTATGTCCCAAGGTGGAACGCCACTCACAAGCGCGGATACATCCGGAAAGCGCGCTCGTCAACCCGGAGCTTTGCCTGGTCTTGTTGAAGTCGGCAAGTTGTTTGATCTTCCCAGATCGGAGGGCCTTGATTACGCTTTGGTCGCGCTTCATGATCACCACTGCCAGGGACTCAACAGAATACCTTCGAACAAAGAAGCTAACCAACGGTGGCTTTATGTTACCAAAGAGTGGGAGATTGGCAAACAAGACAAGTCGATCGCTACTTTTACCTCAACCAACGGCCTCGTTAATGGTAAACTCTCTGCCACGCCGTCGTATCTGCGATTTAGCGGCACATTTGAGCTACACGAGGTCTTTTCCGTGATGTTGGAAGGAAAACTTGCCCAGGGAGATTGTGGAAGTCCTGTTGTCGACCGAGGGAACGGGCATTTTTATGGCCATATTGTGGCGGGGAGTCTAGGAACAGGGCTGGCGTACATCATCCCGGCAATAAAGATCATCCAAGACATCGAGAAGCGGGCTCAGAAAGTCAGCTTCAGCCTCCAGGCACCAACCCAGCGTGAGGTCCAACAGTATAGGAGGGGGCTAAGCCGGGGTGAGAGGTGGCTTGGGTACGAAGATCATACCCCCTTTCAATTTGTTGACGTTGGCTCGAAGAAATTCTTTTACCTGAATTTGAGCGACTATAGACCTCAATTTGCGTCGAGGGGATATTTTGATGATCTTGAGAGGATGTCTCGACACTCAAATCGTAGCGCCGCCTTGGGCAACCGCCTGATTGTTGATGTCTCCTCCCAACCCTCGTCGTCGCGAAGTCCAGCTTCGACGAGCCGGGCTCGCATCGCAAACACGACCAAGTTTCTTGCAGCACGGGTATGCGACAATAACTCACGCGTCAACGTCAACGACAATGCATCAGAGAGCAGCCATCAGAGACCTCGATATTTGATGCTGCCTCTAGC
Organism: Podospora didyma; assembly: GCA_033439775.1. Taxonomy (NCBI): domain Eukaryota; kingdom Fungi; phylum Ascomycota; class Sordariomycetes; order Sordariales; family Podosporaceae; genus Podospora; species Podospora didyma. Next base: position 4,289,320 of record JAULSW010000003.1, read on the forward strand.
GTCGTTGCGCAGAGGAAACACCCAGTTGAAACTGCAAGAGCAGCCTTCAGAAACTAGGTTCGTTTTTTTACCCTCACATCCATTAGAACACACTGTCTCTAACACCAGCAGCCAAAGTCACAACAGTTATAGTGGCTTCTCAAACCTCCCTCTCGAGATCCTGGAGCAAATCATGGGTTACTTGGAGGTTCCCGATATCTTAAACCTCCGCCTTGTGTCGAGACCATGGAATCACTTCGTTACGTATCAGGAATCTGATATCGCTTTTGCCTACTTGCGTCAACCGCACATTCCCACACTCTCAATTGAGCTCTTTAAGCCAGTAGCAACAGCAGCACCAAATCTGGCTTATATAGCAGGACTATGGAATCGCTATTGCCTCGCCTCGAGACTCTCGGACTCTATGTCGGAATGGATCACTGTAGACCTTTTTCTGCGGCGGAAATCAGAGCAGCGAGAGAGCTTTCATGAGCGTGAGGCCTTGATGAGGCGTCGTCTCGTCCCACTCTTGCTCACCATCTCACACTTCTTCGAGACATACCGACAGATGCTGCTGGATCCGTCTACGGCAGACATCGACCACGCCGCGTTCGAGCGACGGATTATGGAGCAGTATGACGACATCACTCTGCTTCAAGTTCATCAGTTCTTCCCCATCTTCATGACATTTCAGTCGCGGAGACTTCGACCGCCTTCCTACCTGAGCCACGTCGAACGGTCATTCAGGGGCTACCACACCTCCCCTCCACCTGAAAACGTTCAGATTGCAATGTTGTATCTCGGCGGACTGCGTGAAGTATTCAGGCTCACGCGGATTGGACCTTACGAAAGGCTTCGTACTGCTGTGGATGAATGGTACGAGGGGGTTACGCAATCGCCGGTAGAGTCAGCTGTTGCGAGCCAGTCTCGGGGACACATGCTCCTCAGGTCAATTCGGACATCTTCTTCATCTTCATCAGCTGGTCCTGCCACGAGCCAAGATGTACCAAAGAACTTGACGAACACATCAACAACCTGCTCAACACCGAGCACAGCAACATCAATATCATACGTGACAGCAGCCAGCGGCTCAAACACCGGCAGACAGCTAGGCAAAGCTCCCATGCTAATTTCACCCACGAGCCTAGAAGTCGGCCAGCCAATGGGCCCGCTCAGTCCTGACGATGACAGACTCGTTCTAGCCAGGCTCCCGACCGCGAAAAGCCAGATCTGGATCACCACCGCCGAATCCATTCTGCTTGAGAGAGGCGTCGTGGCAAGGACACAAGATATCAAAAAGAACGCCGCAGTCCTACAAGAGTTGATTATGCCCGCTGTTTCGTGGCTGGATGTCTTCTTTTTTGAGAGAGGAATTAACGGCGAATTTGACTTGAACGCGCGGGTTGCGAGTTTGGGTCCTGGACAGACTTATACTGACTGATTTTTTTTGGAGATGAATAGCGCTTGGATCTGGTTTCTATTTGGAAATGGAATAGACAAAAAGGTGTGTGACGATTATCAACAGTAGGTGTCTTTTTGGGGGGGGGGGGGGGGGGGGAGGGGGGATGGAGAGACCATACACAGACAGTAGTAGCATACGGCATAGAATAAATGATACATGCAAAAGAATAAACCGAGAGAGAAAGAAGAGCGTTGAGCGCGCATGTCAAGACGCCCATGCTCTGGCATGGAAAAAAAGGATGAATTTGACAACTGAGGGATTCGAACCCTCGCTCTTTCGAACTGCCAGAGTTCCTTCGAAACCTGAAGACAGCGCCATAACCGCTCGGCCAAGTTGCCTGTGGGTGATCCAAGGTTATTCCTTGGACTTTGTTAGATTGAAAGCTGGAAATTGCGCAAGTTGTATGGAGCTGAGCTTGGTTGTGGAACTGGTTGTGGGACTTTGTGTGGAGGGACTCGATTGGAGTGGGCTGGAAAATTAAAGGGGGGAACACATCCACCGGGGAAATAACGCATTAGTGGAATACATTGGTGATGTATGAAGAGGGATGGTTGAGATGTTTCTAATAGCTTCAAGTTGCTAGCTCTTCAGGTTTCCGTTTCCCCTTCAAGTTGTTCCACTATCAAGGCGTGAATAAGCCATCCTAGCATTAAATAAGCCCGTAAAACATCTGGCAGTCTTGTGGTTGTCTGAGAGACCCCCGCCGGTTCGTCATCGACAAACGCAAAGAGGCCCCCGATCGGAATGTTTTGCACAAGGAAGCGACTTGACTTGGAGGATACCGGACTGGACTCGAGAATATCTGTTTCAATTTGAAGTCAGCTTCGGCTGGACGGATATTTTGTTTGAGGAATGAGGGAGAAAAAGGGGGAGGGGGTTCTGGTGGGGCTACCTCTGAGTTTTATGCCACTCATTATGGCACCCATTCCGCGGCACAAGATCTGAAAGTGGTCTTGGGTTTGTCTGATGACGACAGCGCAGTACTTCTCGATCCGTACCCCCGCAGAGAGCAAGTCGCCCAAAATGCTGAGGTTGGTTCGCCACGTCCTACGAACGGACGGTTTAGATGCTCGGAATCCGCTCGCCCTATCCAGCTTTTGGGAAGAGAACTCCTGCTCAATACCAATGCATATATCAGTGGCAGTTTCGCCCCGAGAATTTAGAGCATTGGCATCAATGCCCGGCTTGTTCAAGAGCACAATGACCGCTGCGGCATTCGTGAACCGCGCAGATAAGTGCAGAGCAGAATATCCTCCGTACTTTGAGTCAGAGTCGCCACTTACCTGCGCGTTCAGGTATTTTGGCTCGTCGAAATGCTCAAGAATGGTCCTAAACACGCCTGCATTCATGGGCGTGTCTGTAACACTGGGCGTATTGGCTGCGCAGATAGCCGTTTGCAGGGCAGTGAAACTATCCCCGTCTTCGGTGACCGCCTTCCAGAATAGCTCGTCTTTCTTTGGCGAGAGGGAAAGGATGAATGAAACAATCTCTTCCATGTTGTTCGGATAGTTGGACGACCCTACAATCCAAACCCCCAGTATATTCCCTCCACCCCTTCCTGTCTTCACGCTGAGACCCCCTCGTGCAAAGATGAGCCTCGCCGCCTCAAACTGGTTTGTGACGACCGCAGAATCGAACAACTGCTTATAGTGCGACTGAAGATATGTTGATCCCGGGTGCGGTATGAGCTGGAGAATACCAAGCGCAATGTGCCGATCATTAGTTAGGGTGAAAACCTTTTCAACAAGATTTCGGTCGACGACCGAATTGGGGGCGATGTCGCTTCGGTGGTCAATCAGGAAGTCGAATACAGCGAAGTTAAGAGCAAATATAACGTGCTGAACAGTGACGCTCCATATCTCTGGCGTTGGTCGTAAGCAGCCGTTCTGGTACTCCCATAAATATTTAATGGTTGTAATGTTGCCGGAGATACACGCTGTTGTGATGGGATGGTCGGAGGTGACTTCGCTGGTTCTGTGCGTGCAGTAGTACATGGGATCTGCTCCAGCCTCGAGAAGAATTTGCACGCTTCTTTGCGCCGCTTGCTGAAGATATCTGCCGTGGATCAGATATTCGGAAAGTCGAAAGCCGGGATTGCAATCAATGGCTGCAGAGAGTGAGAGCGCCAATTGACGGTTCCAGCCCTTCAAGCTACGTCCGGCAGTGGTTTCTTGGCAACTTCTTGCATGGGGGAGCATTATCTGGAGGAGATGATGCTGATGGAACATCGCTGCCACCAAAATCGGAAACCTTTCAAAGCTGTTTGCAACAGGTGGACCTAAAGGAACCGGGCCACTGAGCGGATCAGCACCTATGTCTACCAGCGCCTGAACCGCACAACGATTTCGGGCAACAACCGCCCAGAGCAGTGGCGTGCCACCGAGAACACCGAAACGGCTATCGGGGAGCTCCTTGTATATTGGAGCAAGTTCGCAGATCTTGTCAAGTTCTGCGCCATGCTTCAAGAGTAGCAAAGCCATGTTCGGAATGTCCCTATCGTCAAAGGCGCTCAGAAAATGCAGCGGCGTAACTCCTTCCTTTGTTGCAATAAGAGGGCTGGCCCCGCGCTCGAGGAGCAGTTTAACGACTGCTGAGTGTCCGCTCCTGCATGCGACTAAGAGAGGCGTTTCCCCCAGGAAGTTCTGGCAGTTATAGACCTCCCCTGAGAAGGTAGACAACTTGAAAAGTATGTTCACGTTGCCAGTGAGTGCAGACTCAAAGAAGAAAGCGCAAAGCCGGCCAAAGGGGTCGTCTGATTGTTTCCCCAGCCGACTCTGTGCTAATACTGCTTCATCTGTTCTTGGACAATCAAGCCCATGATGTTGGCGAATCTCTGCCATGACTTGCCCAAACTTCTTGGGTTCCAACGCCTGGAAGCGCCTCCATGCCGTCACACTCCCTTGCTTCACCGCAGCCAGCAGCCATTTGGTCTCGAGGGACTTTGGGACGGGGCATGGGTGTCCTAGAGCACTGTGGAGCCGCCCGACGGTGTGTCGGGCAAGCATGTGACCGTTTTGCGCAGAGAGGGTCAAAAGTTGAAGAGCGTAAGCAAATCCCGGCGATGCAAGTTCGTCCGAGTTGAAAATCACGGCTGCATACTCATAAGCTGCTTCCGCTCGATGGTGTTGTAAAGCCGAGTCATCCGTAGCTGTTTGCAAAAGTTGGGCTTTCAGCAACTCCTTGGCAGCGTGAGGGAGCAGCCAGAAAATGTTTGAATTTTCTGTTATCTGAATTCTCTGGCATTAGTTCAGATTCATAGTCGTTGAACAACGCTACCCGTGGTGAATTTGAGGGCTCGCGAAGAGTTTTTTGCTACAGCCTACCTTAAAGATCTGGTTTTCTAGTTTGACTGTTTGTAGCTGCGGCAGTCTTTTTTGCTGCGGTTTCGGCCTGATTGAGATATGTTAGCTTTTGGAGTTCAGTGTTTTAGGCGTTATGAATGTACTAGAGGTAAACGGGTTTTTTGTGTTATGTTGCAGAAGAGAAAGGGGTAATAGACGGTAATACAGGCCTGTTAGATCGAGTAAGATACCTGTCGGATTCGAGAACGAGCCTAACGGACACCAATAGTGGCCGAGCGGACAGGAGAGGAGTCCCACACCCACCTTGTATTCTGATATTCCACCATCTCGTAAACCTTCTGAAGAGCTGGTCTCCAAGGTGACAGCGGGGGGACACTGCTCAGGTGTAATCGGAACATGCGTGTGAGAATGTCCATAACTTCATCTCCACTTCTGTATCGTTGGCTGGCAGAGGCAGCGAGCGATTTCCTGATAATTTGGAGGTAGATGTCAGGGAGACGCTCGTCCGAAAAAACCGACTCGTCGCAGGAAGGTACATTTATATCCCTCTGATCATTACATTGCTCGTGGCCAGGTCTGAGACCTGCAGTCTGTGGCCTTTGACGTTTGTGTTCCACAAGCCAGCCTGCAAGCCTGTCGCTCCGCTTCAAGGATTCCAGCCTAGACGCGGATAGCTGATTGATATCTTCCAACACGTGCATGCCTTGAAGCAGACATGCCAACGTCATCCCCAGCGAGAAGATGTCCATTTTGATGAGCTCATCTCTTTTGAATGTGGTTGTGCCTCCGGGGTAACACTCCGGTGCACTATATAAGACAGTGCCGAGGGGTCTGCTGGATGGAAGAGTGATATCAGCCAAGACAATAGCTGACCCGAAGTCGGCAAGCTTGGCGATGTAGCCTCCTTCAGCCGAACGGAAAATGAGGATATTTTCTGGCTTGACATCCCCATGGACAACGCCAACAGCATGTATGGCCTGTAGCCCAGACGTAATTTGCATGCTCAGTCGTAATCGACCCCGTAGGGTCAGCTCTCCGTTTTGACAGAAACGTAGAAGATCGCCGAATCTTGTCCCTTCCAGAATGAGAGTCGGGATTGGGAGACGCCCACTCGCATCCAAGGAGCGCCAGCAGCATCCATGCAGAGCAACAACGTTTTCGTGGCGGCTTAGTGGTTTGCACCGCAAAATCTGCAACTCCTTTGCGATGGAACGGAACAGATTTGAGTTCCGCTGTGTTTTCTGGCCCTGGTCCAGAATCGGGGTTTTCAACGCAACGAGCTCTGGGAGAGAACGGCCCGGGTCGAGGTCTACCACCGTCTGACGAATAACCTGGTCTCGCGGAACCAAAGTAACAGAGAAGAAGGCGCCACGGTACGGAGTAAATGGTACGTGCAAGTTCCAGGGACCAAGGTGTATTGAGAGAAACATCATGGTAGGGCCAGCCGAGAATTTGTTGCCGCGTTCGTGGTTGCCTTGCCCTGCTAAGATGGATAGAAATGACGAAACATCAAGTTCATCAATATGAACACGCTTATGGCTTCCGTCTTCGACAGGATGTGCCGCGACTCCATCTTTGGCGTACTCAAGTGTGAGGCTGGTGTAATCTCTTTCCAGGTGATACACCATTGGGTATTATCAATAGAAGAGCGTGAAAGACAAATGTGATGTTGTGCTAATGAATATGGAAGAGAAAATGCAGATCGAAGTGGGCAAAAATGTGTGCCAGTCGTATTGTAGGAGACGTTTCCAGGTCGTATTTGCGGGCTCTCGTCTTAGCCACCAGTGCTTGGGGCAAAATGAAGAATGACTACGAATAAAGAGTTCAAAAAGCATCTGGGCAGACAATTGAGTCTTAAAGCCTAGCAATTTTTGTGCAAATGCTGTGAGCCTGTGGCAAAGCAGAAATGCTGGTAACAGGAATGGCGGTATGGATGGTGATGGTCCCACGGTCCCGCCAATGCAGGGGGGTTGGTTCAAATCAATGCGAACAAGGGACTGCATTGATGTTGCCTGGCGCAACGCCCAACTCGTCAATTATTTTGCAGATGCAAGTGGGCTGTGTAGTGACTGGCTCTGGGGGACAGGGGATTGAATGGCCCACACCGACGAGATACAATCGTTGAAGTGGTGCTGCAAAACCTAGAGTTTTGGCCAAGGGTCCTTCCATAAAGGTGAGGTGTGCGAGTGGCTGCCTCCCGTTGCTCTTGCCACCGAACTAAGAATAAGTAGGTCCCTACCTACTCAAAGGGTGGGCTGGTGTAGGTGGTCCATAGCTCTTGCCGGAGTAGTTAATGTTTCAAGTGATAGGAATTTCGTCGAACCACGCAAACCGCCAGAAATTCTACCGTTCCTTGCTTTGGGGCAATCTATCCACCACAAATGGCTGAAGAACATCTCAACACCGCTTTTGGGGCGTTTGGTGCTCTCGATGCCGTCGCGCGACGTTGTATGGAAGGCTTTGCCTTTTTCCAGCGCCTCACCAATGCCCCTGAGTCTGTCGACGATTTCAGAATACGGCTCGACCTTCAGCAAGCGAAGTTGGCGGTCTGGGTGCAAGAATGGGGCATCGGATCAGGAGGCCAGCATCTCAAAGACCGAAGATTCCAAGCGCATGAAGCTGCCGTCTCAAAGCACCTCGATCTCATCTACCGCATCACCAACGACCTAAGGAGCATCGACGTCAATATCCCGGCACCCAGCAGGGCTCCCAACTCAATTCCCATGGATACGCTGCCCCGCTTCCATCGATTGGGTCTGGGGAACCCGTTTGGCCTTAAATCCCCCACCACCAACTTGCTCGATCCAGAAGCAGCAAATTCAGCGTCCAGCAATTCCAGCCTCACCACCACAGAAAGCCTGAAATGGGCATGGCACGACGAGAAGTCCAACGAGCGGCTGCATAATTTGGCTGACCTGATCCGAGACCTCTATGACTTCCTCCCTCCCCCATACCTCGATCCCGCCGGTATCGTTGTTATGGGCACATCTCTCGCAAGCAGTGACAGCAAGACCCTCGCTCGAGTCGGCAAGGCGTTAGACTTGGACCAGGAGCCACTACTTGCAGGGCTTGCACAGATGAAATCGATTGGTTACCGGACACAGGCCAGCATCCGAAGTGCCCAACTACACGCATCCCAACTGCTGCCGTTGAGGCAGGGTGAGAAGTTTCTGCGCTTCATGGCTACCTATGAAGGGTCTCTGGTTTTCGTTGAGCAAAAGCACAGTACTGTGTCTCCAAAATTCCAGAACCAGCGGGCCGTATTACGAGCAAGAATTGAGAACATTGTCCTTCGACTTCAAGACTCACGCATACCTGCCGAGCTTCGAACTCTCCCATGTCGGGGCATCGTTGTCGATGAATTAGTTAACGATGACAGCACTATCACCTCAACCTATAGCATCGTATATCGAACCGAATCGCCCCGTTTCTTCTCACTTCGGCAAATATTCAGTCAACAAGGAAAATCGAAACAGGAAATCCAGCAAGCCAAGGATCGCTTGTCGCTCGGTAGACGTTTCCTTATCGCCAAGGCCCTCTCTCGCGCCGTCATATACCTTCATAATGCCGACTGGCTCCACAAAGCCATCAGAAGCGAGAACATATTATTCTTTGTGGAGACCATGGCTGACCTAGCGTCCGCTCTTCCATATCTTGTCGGATTCGAGTACAGCCGGCCCGATGCCCTTGGCGAGCAAACTGAACACATGACCCAGAAGGAGGAACACAAGTTTTATCGTCATCCCAAAGCACTCGCCGTCCCAGTGGCTGACTTGAATCAGCCCCTGGGTGGTGGCGGTACTTACTCGAAAGTTTTCGATATCTACAGCTTCGGAGTTGTGCTCGTAGAGCTTGGTCTATTCATCTCAGCGAGGGGGATAGTCGAGACATACATGGGTTCCAAAGCTAATCCAACCTCGGAGGAGATCCGAAACCTTCTTCTCGAAAAGGCCATTCCAAAGTTGAGATTTCTTACGGGGGAGATATATGCGAATGCGGCGCGAGTTTGTTTGGATGGCCACTTTGACCAATTTGGCAGGGAGTCTCAAGCCCTTCACACCGCATTTTATAACAATTGTGTGCGACAGTTGGATCTTTGCAGGGCTTGATAACGTTAGGGTATTTAATCTATTCTACCGTCTTTTATGTACAAGTTTTCGAATGAAATTTTGTAAAATTACTACTGACATCGAGGTCTACTGTGCAATACAAAAATCGTGCCCCAGTTCCGCATCCGCCCCCCCCCCCCCAACAACACCCTCTACTGAAGAGGAACAAGGATAACACCCCAAAATAGTCTCAAGAGACATTTCTTTTGAGATATGAATGAGATGCTGTCAGAATTTGCAGGTGAAGGGCGTATTCTATACGCGCAAGTGCTATGATCTTCGCACTCTGTGCTATTGGCAATTCAGAAATTATGCATGATGGCATCGTAGTTCCCGCTCAGACATTCGCTCGCGGGACGGATTTTGCGGAGATAAAAACCCTAGAGATCTTCTAACCTCAATGGCACAAACAGGCTGATGAGTGAGGGCGTATCTGCACCTTGCTTCTGCTATACGGACTTCGGTGACGTGTTTCTCTACTGTGTAACATGAAGCTTTCTCACTGATGTCACTTCCATGTACTTTTTCGGTCTATGAAATTACGTCGAATGCATCTTGTCAGCCAGCAAAGAGGAAGAACTATTTACTCTCTGGGCCACCTGCTGGGTGTGTTCTTCTGAACCATTGCCGCGATGTGCAGATGAGTTTCGGGACGTCCGGAGTTAAGCTTTCCCTACTCCCATCGTGAACTTGGGAAGACCAACAAAAAAACCTAAGTCACGCCCTTAAGTTGTTTGACAATTATACCTATAAAACGGTAGTAACTCTTTCCCCCCAAAAGGAAAAATGCTATTGTGGACAGTAGAGTCATTCATACCTTTCACCTGCCCTACGCCCGACGATCTCTGTGCTTCGAGGGGAGTTTACTTATGAGGCAGTTCCCCAAGTGCAACTTCCATCAATAGTTGGTGCACCCTCCTCCGGCCCCGCACCCAACCAAGCGGCAGGTGTTTAGGCTGGCATCGCCAACCTTTACGAAAACCCGCAAATCTTTTTTATCCTTTTCTATCTTTTTTATAAAGGAACGTCGGTTAACGTCAAGTGAATAAGCAACAAAACAGTTAACACCAACACCACACACACACACACACACACACACACACACACACACACACACACACACGCTCGCGCATCATGGCCACCGACAAAACCATCGTCCTCGTCACTGGTGCGTTTCCGTTTCTTCAGCATACCAAAGTACTAGAACACAACCCTTACCATGCACACTCACTATCAACAGGTGCCAACAGCGGCATCGGTTTAGAGACCGTCATTCACCTCTCCAAATCCTCCCCGAACTACCACATCATCCTGTGCTCGCGGTCCCAAGAAAAGGGCGAGAAAGCGCTGTCCTCTATTCAATCGGCGCACGGCTCCTCGCTCCAGAGCCCCATCTCGGTCCTCCAGCTCGACGTGACCTCAGCCGAGTCCATCGCTGCCGCAAAGTCGCACCTCGACTCAACTTTCAGCGGCCACCTAGACGTGCTCGTCCAGAACGCGGGCGTCATGCCCTACCAGCCGCTGCGCGACAACTCGGCGCTCACCTCCTTCCGCGAGACCTTTGAGACGAACGTGTTCGGCGCCGCCATGCTCACCGATGCGCTCGCCCCGCTCCTCCAGAAATCTGCTGAGGCGCGAATCATCTACGTCAGCTCCGGGCTCGGATCTATCACGCTGCGCCTCGATCCCGGCGACGAGTGGCGCGCCATCCAGGGAACCATCTACCGGTCCAGCAAGGCCGCGCTCGACATGCTGGCCGCGTGCCACCGGGTGGAGTTTGCAGGTTGGGGGTGCAAGGTGTGCGCGTTCAATCCCGGGTTCTGTGTCACGAACCTCAGCGGGGAGGAGGGCAGGAAGCGGAGGGTTGAGATGGGCGCCCGTCCGGCGAGCGATGCGGGGCGGGTGCTGGTGGATGTGATTTCCGGGAAGAGGGATGCGGATGTGGCGAAGAATGGGATGGTGGATGTCGATGGCGGGGTGCTGCCTTGGTAATTGGATAGGGATGGGCCTATTCTACCTCCTATCTGTCTTTGTTGGCCCTCGTGGGGGAGCTTGTCATACACTCGTTTTCTGTCTGGTTCCAATGGGATGTTTCTTGTCATCCTTTCCACCTGACTACCGTGACATGCTGATTGCTTGGATTGGATCCTGCTTTTGACTGGCACCAATCCCTCCATCCACCAAGTAAGGTGATTGGATTTCTTGCTTAAGATCCGGAAGATACTTTGCTTGTCCTGTTGTAACGAAAGCATAGATGTATGAATCTGTGGCTGGGGCATAGAGTCATGCGTGATCCATCCGAGAGTATCGGAAGCTGACAGCGCCACAGCTGCATGCAGCCGCCGGCTCCATAAGATACCTCTTTCGTCGCTGAGTCTGCTGGCGAGTTTGGTGGCGGGCTTAGTGTTCCGACATGAGCTGACTCGGGAGTGGGTGAAAGTCCCGGCAGGGTAGAGCCGAACACGGAGTCGAGCGTATATTTTGCGGCTGAAGGCTTCCGTGACCTTGCATCGTATGCCTATGAGGACCGTTGCCGCGGAATTGGCGGCAGGTTTCCTGGTTTCTGGGATTTCAGTTTCGTCACATCGTATCATCTTTTTTCTTGGCATTGTGGATGTCATGACAAGGCTAGACACATTTGTGGTTGCACAATTAAGCGTGAGCCGCCCTAGGACCCGTAAGTGGCGTCGGCATGACCAATGACTATCTTTTCCGGATCATCCTCTCCGTCCATCTGGTTCCCAAAACTCTCTGAAGGTGCATTCACATGAGTCGTTGCAACTAAGTTTTCCTGCAGGAATATCTAAAAACCTTGCTTATACAACTTTGGCAGTCTTTGGGAGATTAGTCCATAAATGAAGCATCACTATGTTTGCCATTGAGACCCTTAAACGACTGATGTCTCGGATCGAGTACTCGGTGGCGGCTCAGGGTCTTGTCTCGGCAGTCAATAATGCGTTGGCAAGGACCCCCTCCTTCTGCGTCGGCATGATTGGCTCGTTCTGTAATGTCGTTTTCGTCAGGGCCCAAAGCAGGCTCAAGTTCAGTCAGCTGCAGAAGCGTGAGTTGGCCAGTTTTCGCAGCCGGCGTATGTTGTGCTACGAGGTAATATGCAGGGGTCTCCGCAAGAGGGCTGGGAACTCCGAGAGACAACTTTGACTCTCTAAACATCCATAGCCCCAAGGAGCCCGCATAAGCACACTATGGAGGTCTAGAAAGGCCGATGTTCTGTCTTGACGGATGGGTGAATGCGGAGAGAGCTATTGGTGGCATGGCAAGGCCAATTGGCCAGCTTGTCTCGTGGAGGAGAGTCGATGGGTTATAACAACTTGACTTCGGCGGACGCTGCAATCCGCAGGCAAGTCTCCGAGCCATTAATTTCTAAGTCTCACTAAATCGCCGGTCTAGAACCCGTCTTACCCCTTACCAACTTACTGAGACCTCTGCTTCGATTACTTGAATCAGAAGTGCATTTTGAACGGGAGGTATATTAGGTAGAGTCGTGTGTAACTGATAAAAGAATTAGAACTATTCTTTGCTCGCGAAGCTTTGGTTGGCTGACATTCATCTTTGACAATGACACCAAGTTCTTAGACGAGACTGTGAACGCATGATGCGCCCTCGTAGCCTCTAAAAGTACCCGGCCCCCCTAATCTAGGAGTAATAGCAAGGCACATTGGGCAGAGAGTATCTGAACAGCCCATTCTGACTGCTGCGGCTGGCGCGGTAGATGAAAAAAATTCTGTGATCTAATTACGAATGTTGTGAAACAACCACGTGAGGATGCACCTGATGCGGGATGGGGTGCTGCCGTCAAGGGCCCCAGCCGTTGTCCCATGTTGGCCCGCCGGCAATGGAACAGTCAGGCTCGTCGTGTGACATCATTTTTTATTTGTCAAGGAGATGCTGTAGAACAGATAGTAAGACGGCTTCTTCCGTTCTAGACAATTGGAAAGCGAATCCTTGGGTTACATGTAATGATGATGATAGACATTGAAGAAGCGTGCTTCCAAGTGCAAACTGAAGAAGTAGTTGGGACAATGAGGTGTGTGTCGCGGTCTACGGCTTTCTCACTGTCATTTCCAGATGCCAAACTGTCAAGCTCTGGCATAAAACATGGGCGAAAACTCGAAGGCAGTCTATCGAAGAGACGATGAGAGTTGCCAACCTTTCCTACCTCCCAGAACTGGGGACCCCATGGGTAAGGCGCATATATTGGTTGTGTAGCCGCGTGCTTCGGGTGACAGTGATTAGGATCAGATCATGTTGCATCGCAGCACATGCATCTTCCCGATATGATGCAGGGAAATCCAAGGTCAAGGGACCATCGCTTTTTGTTCATAGGTTTGGCAGTTCGAGCACCTCACTGCGCCGTCTTATCGGTCATCGGCTCACTGCTGAGCACCTGCCTGGTTTGATGGCAAGATCCCGGATCGCGGATAGCCAATACACTTAATTCGCCCCCAGAAAACAGATCAGGGGTCTCTTCTGTCCCGGTTTGTGCGTATCGGCTCGGAGCCAGTTGCACAGCATTAGACAATAGGTGTGAGGACTGTCGGCCGATGTTGTTAGTGTGCAGAACACGTTGTCTCTTTAGAGAAAAGAGTGATCCTAGGGAAAAAGACATCATAACACCCCCCCTAATGACCAAATAGTCAATGATCGACACTGAAGCCTCCAGATCATGCTCGACCGGTTAAGCCTCAGCAGTTACAACCCGCCTGTAGCGAGAAGAGACGACTTCAGTTCCCTGACTTGACCCTGGTCACCGAGAACCCAAGTCCATCTTCCGATCGTGTGACGGCACTAAACATCGTCTTCTCATCCACATTTCCAAGGTTGTTCAGGTTTTGACCACGAACATCCGCGGCTGCAACACTCCGATTCCAGAAAAGGAAACGATGATGTCGATGGCGATGTTCAGAGAGACTACGCAGAAGAAGTGAGGGGATCCTGGCATTGGACAACAGGGGACAATGCAGCACCTTGGAAGAAGAGAGAGGAAGCCTGAAGACTTGGAGACAAAACTTGACATTTAGCTTCGAGACAGTCTATATAAATCTCCTTATTCCCCGAAAACAGATCGACTTTCTTCCTCAGCATCAGCAAGCAAATCATCCGGACGAAACAGCTTCTTCAAAAGACCCCAGACATCAGCCTCTTCTTGTCTTCAGAGACCCATTCCCGCCCAAAAAGCCACAATGCAGCTCTCCAGCATCATCCCCATCCTCACCGCCGCCATGGCCGTCCATGCCCTCCCCTCCGTCCTGGAGGTTCGAACTGGGGGAGAATGCACCGACACTTCAACCACGAAGAGCTGCTGCACCACGGGCTCAGCGCTTGCTGCCATCGGCATCCCCATTCTGCCTATCAACCTCGGCGCTACCGTGTGCGCGGTCGATATTCTTGCCGTTACGCTTTGCAACGTCCTGAACGGCGAACAAAAGTGCTGCAAGCCGTCGGCTAACAACGAGCAAACGGTGAGAGATCCCTTGACCCTCATGGCCGTGTCAGAAAAAAAAGGCATGATGACGATGAATACTGACCAATGCTTTCTGTTCGCAGGGACTCATCAACGTTGGCGGCATCTACGTCCAATGCACGAACCTCTAAACGGGGAGCATGGCGACATCCGACACCTATAACAACGTTGGGACTTGAGGAGGATTAGCGACGGGAAGATGAGACGGATGCTGCTGGTTACCTTTCTTAGCCACTCCTTCCGACAACCAGTGTGTTTGTTCAGATTCTGTTTTGCTCCTACCAGGCCTGGGGGATAGTGATCTTTGTTTCTATTTTGTTTCCTATTATCAGATAGTATGATCAATCTCAGATGTGCACCCTGACTTTGTTTGCCTTTTCATGATGTGTCCCTTAAATGGTTGAAGAAAATGACAAGTGGAGCACAGCCAAAAATACATACAACACCAGGGATTCGCTGGTGGTCACCCACCCAACTACTAGTCTGGCGGTCACTGGCTTGTCTATGGGAGAGCGGACGGGATCCCGAATTTTCCAGTGCCTATGGTCGTATGTGATGTTCAGACCTCCAAGACAGTCTTTTGTCCGCTTCGCAGATGCCTCAGTATGAACCCTAACCCTTACTGGACCGACCACAGCTCGCGAGCCAATTCAGAACAGCATTTGAACAACTCCACCGCTGAAGTACAGCTATCAGTGAGTAAGTTGAAGCACAAGTTTAATTCTGTTATGGGACCTCCAGATTACATATTAGCCCATATTCTGAAGACAAGTATGCCTCGTAGGATTCTGAAGAGGCCTTGATGGGTGCTATCCAGGCGAAATATATTATTTGGGACGCCCTAAACATCCCATTTCGACGCGTTTAAATGTGTTTCATTGACATTTATTTGCCTGGTGGAGGTGTGTTTTTGACATGTCTCAGCTGGGGAGCTCGGCTCCTCGGCACGCGGGCTATTCCCCTCCTGAGCGCCATGTTACCAAACGTCGACGCTAACCTGACCAGACCAATGAGTGGAGCCTAGGAATTCGTATTCACCATGTGACCTAATGTCAGATACAAACACGACGTCCCATCGCCTTGTGGCTCAGAAGGGGAGTATTATGGTCCAACTCCGCCTTGATTTTAGATAAGAGAATTTAATGAATGATACCATTGTTCGGAGCCTATAGCCAACCGATATGGCAGATATGACCACGACGGCATTTCGGCCAGACCCGACGTGCGTTGAGCCATCAAATCTGTGGCTCGATGTCTACCAAGCCCCATACGGTTGCACTACATACTACCCGGCCTTCTCGTACAGACCAACAGATGGCTTCATCACGAGGATGAGCTGCCCATATACATTCCTGGGACCCAAATCACTTGACATTGACGATAGGACATGCTACCAAGACAACGCCTACCCTGGCGCTGGGATTGCGTACAGCGATTGCCCCGAGTGCATGACTGCTGCTTCGGCCAGAACCGCCCCCTGGCTTGATAGTATAGCTATTGTTGTGACCACCTGCTGTCCCACCTGAGTAGTTCGCATACTGTTCGTGGTTCTCTAACCCAGCTTGACAGGGAACTGATCATCTCAAAAGTGCATATGGTTTTGAAGCGGGCAACACCATTCCGACGCCCACACCCAGTGACTTCAGCGGCAGTACCTACCCCGTGGCGATGACACTCTCTGAGCAGTTATGCAAGGCGGCATCGGTCAAGCAGCTCTCAGATCAGCTGGTGACGCTAACAGTGTCGACTTCGCCAACGCTATGAACAACCGAGGCGGCGTGGACTTATGAACATGATTTCATTGTGGCTGAGCCCGCACGGATCTGGAAGTATCTCTATCCAGACCTGCGCAGTGGCGATGCCAGCGCAACGTCGACCAACGCGAGTGCCGGAGAGCAGCTACGTGACGCCGCCTGAGCCCGCCGTCACTCGCTTTGAGCCTGCTCCGTCATGCCTAAACGAGGTGGTCCAGCCTCTGGCTCGTTTCCACGAGCTGCTATCTCAGGGATGGTAATCTGGCCAATCCCCCCTGGCTGCAGTGCACCATCACCATGGCCGGTGAACCAGACGTAAGCGTATCGGTCTGCCACCAAGCGTTTGCGTCAAAAACCACCATCTCCAACAGCCAGGTGGTGCTTTACTCGGCTTGTCCAGTCGGCTTCAGCGTCGCCAAGTCGCAGTCCTACAAGCCCTTCGACGAGCCTCAATACGGAGGCTCTGCCAACCCACCCACCAAGACATTCGACGTCGTGGCATCCGCAGTTACATGTTGTCCGTCTGGGGGTCATGAATTTGGCTACGTCGATAATATCAGCGTCACAACGACCGTCCACAGTAATGTTCCTTACGCCTTGCAGCTGTATCCACTCCCAATCTGTGCGGCATCAAATACACAACTATTAGGAATTGCCGACAAGGCAACCGTCACGCTGGGGTTTTTCACTGATAACCGCGTTTGGGACCGGCGGCGGGATCTGGTAGAGTCAACCGTCGTAGAGTGGGACGCTGCGCATGCGACCGTGTTTGCACACGGCGAACAGATATCGTATACGGTATTCCATGGAACGTATACCTGCTTCGAGAGCTGCAGTGAGTATTTCTCGCTCTCGTATCACAATACGAAGCCAGCCAGTGAAGTAGAAAGCGGTGCTTCGACGAGAAGCACGGCGCCAGCTGGGAGTGCAAGCAGCGTCTTCGCTACCAGCACCGGCGTTGAAGGAGTGTCGGGGGGACCCACGCCAACTGCGGGGGCAATCAGGGCGCAGGCTACAGCCGTGGTGGTCGTGGTGGAGGTGATGGACGTGGCATTGGGAGGGTTGGGTGTATTGGTGTTATGAACAAGAAAAAGCGGAACGGGATTGAAGTGGATATCGTAGCATCTACAGGGAAGGCTTGATGTATACATTACCTACACTACATACGTACATCTAGCCATGGACACGATGTCAACCGACCCCTGAGGAATATATCTGACCAGCGGAGGCTGCAACTCTGCCTACCAGCTGACTGGAACACCGGCAAGCATCGCGCAACAGTTCCTTCTCCAGAGGCCATGGAATAAAATCATGGGCGACGCTAAGAGCCCTCTGTTCTGTAATAACGTGGTGAGGGTTGTGCGGTCGCTACCCGACTCGACTCGAGCGATTTGAAATATTGAATTACAGCGCCAAATTTACCGTGGAACCGTAGACACCGCTCATGTTAGGTTGGGGGCGCATGGAACCACAAGAATGTGAGTCTTCTTCAATGTTGTCTTTTCCGCCAACCGTCCAACCCGAATTTGCTGGACATCGAAGTGGCCAGACTGCGACAAACCTCCCGTCCTTTTCAACTGGGAAAAACAGATATTTTTCACCCATGGTGAAGCCATTGATTGGCCAGCTGAAAGCACATGCAGCCGAAAGGATTCAAGTATACTTTCCCGCTCCTCGCGAACATTTGCAATTCGTTGCGGATAAAGGGCTTCGTAGATCAATAGAGTGGATAAGGAGCGTTTTGGGAAGGTAGTTGTTGTCAGAAACAAATGGCAGATGGCGCCATCCGATCTATTGCTCGAAGTGGTTCTTAAAAAGGGAGAGCAGTGGTTTCCCGCCAACCACGTGTTTTTGCAATACTCGCCTGTTTCTTAGACCTGGAAGCAAAAGAAGGGCGAGGGAAAGCGCTGAAGAGAACTCTCCACCGTTCACATTGCGCAATCGCGAGCCGCGAATCCACAAGACGTGAAACCAAGCATCAGCCACCTCCCCTTTTTGGACATGTGGGGACAGATGGTATCCCCTTTCCCACCCCTAGCACCCTACCCTGCAGGGAAGGAGGTGCAGCTTATGCCGTCCGCGTAAACCGCCCCCGTGGGACAAAATGAGTCGGAATCAAGAAGTAACTTTGAGCTTGCCATTGCCGAGCGGCCGCGCGGGACGTTTTACAGCCGATAAGAGGGCATGTCTGCCTGCCCAATCCGGGCTCGATCTCTTGCGATTGGTGGGCTCGAGACCAGAACGTAGTGGGACAATCGCGAGATCCGAGTAAATGCCAACTTCAAGAGCAAGAAAAGGGTGCAGTCTGAGTCCGGACACATCCTTCATCCATCGCTGTTGATTCGTGTCAGTTGACCTGCAAAAATTCGGCCGTAGAAAGACCCGAGGCAAACCCCAATTGGCTGTTGACAATTGACCCTCCCGTCTAGGCTATAGCCCGCCGCGACACCGCCGGCAGACAGTGGAACAATCGCCTGCACCCCTATCGGGCAACTGGTGAACTCTCTGCGGAGACGCGCTAGTAACGGCGCTCTGTCTCCTTCCTAAAGCTTCTTGGCATTTTGTGCGCGGAGTATCATCCGGGTATTTCATCCTGGCCCAGCTTGGGGCCTAGATACCAATGAGCCCCTCCGCTTTCCCTTATCGCTCAAATTATCACTCGAAGCGGTGGCAATGGCATCAATCACGGCACGAATTACACCACCGACCTGCCATGTAACGGTTCACCCGTCTCCACCCGTGGCAAGCACGGAAGGCACGAAGGGTCCAGCCAGGGAAAGCTAACATGTGCACGTCGCGCGATTGGGCGATTGGGCGACGTTGTGGCCCCTGAACTCCCTCCTATATGTAGTTGAGGCAGGCGCCGCCAAGGTCCAAGACTTTTCCGCGTGCTTGTTCCCACTACCTCTCTTGCCTTTCGGACAATTACTTGCAGAGCCAAGCAGGAGTGACAGTCATGTCGGCCCCTCTTGGCGACACACTAATCGGGGCGGCCGTCGACCCCGTTTCGGGACACGCCGTCCCGGCGCCGAGCCACGAGGTCATCAACGAGAAGATGGCGCTCAAGAACAAGGAGCTGGGCACCCTCGAGCCCACCATCACTCCCGCGCCCCCTCCCTACGATGGCGAGTCCGACGCCCACGACAAAGACAACATCAGCGAAGAGGTCGTCATCCGAACCGGTGCCGATGCTGCGAAGCATCTACTGCCTATGCGCGACGATGGCCAGCCCGCACTCACCTTTCGGAGCATCTTCCTGGCCACCTGCCTCGCCGCTTTCCAGGCCGTCATGAGCCAGATCTACACAGTATGTTGAACGTGTTTATCCAACGCTCCAACGCATGCATGCATTCCACTCTGCTAGCATGCTAACCACTTGCCCCACGCCCACAGTTCAAGCCCACCCAGATCACGATCCAGGGCACGTTCATCGTTCTCATCGCCTACTTTGTCGGCAATGGTTGGGCCAAGTTCTTGCCGCGCGGAGATAAGTTTGAAGCCCGATGGAGAGCTAAGGGCGGCAACGGCAAGGTTCCACGCTATATCGCCATAATATCTTTCTTCAACCACGGCGAATGGAATCTTAAGGAGCATGCCATCTGCGCCATTACCGCCACGTCCGCCTCTAACTCGGCCGAGAGCGTCAAGGTGTTCGCCGCCCAGGATCTCTTCTACGACTTGCCCTTGAGCGGCGTCACTGTGGTCCTGGCTGTCATCTCGATTGGTCTGTTCGGTTACGGCATCTGCGGAATCATGCGCCCCATTGCCGTTTATCACGTCGACGCTGTCTACTGGAGCGTTCTGCCCACCGTCAAGACGCTGCAGGGACTACACTGGCAGAACGTCAAGGACTCAAAGCCTCTGCGGTGGTTCTGGTATGCTTTCATCGGCATGTCTGTCTACGAGTTCTTCCCTGCCTACATTTGGCCATGGCTCAACTCTGTGTCAATCCCCTGTCTTGCTGCAATGCACGCCACGGGTGACAAGGCAGCAATCCTCACAAATGTCTTTGGCGGCGCCACAAACAATGAAGGCTTGGGTCTATTCAGTCTTTCTTTTGATTGGCAATACGTAAGACACTCCTTGTGAGGGTTCTCACCCTGTAGTCGAAAACTAACACATCTCTCTTCTAGATCACCTCCTTCCAGACTTCTCTTCCGCTTGCGCTGCAGGCACATCAGGCGGCAGGGTTTGTCGTCTGCTTCGCTGCCATGCTTGGTATTTATTATACCAACGGATGGGACGCGAAGAAGCAACCGTTCATGTCGACGCGCCTACGGACCCAGGACGGTGACCCCTACCCTACCGCCAAGGTTTTTGTCGGTGGTGTGCTTGACAAGGAGGCATTCGCCGAAAATGGCGTACCCAGGCTGACTGGGTCCTTTGCATACTCCATGTTTATGGCAAACGCTGCCGTAAGTTTTCCTTGCCTCTTCCAGTCCAATCTCCTTTTTGACTAAGTGTGTTAATCTAGATCGGTGCTCTGGTGACCCACTGCGTTCTCTTCTGGGGCGGGGACGTGAAGCGAGCATTCAAGAGTGCGAAGGAAGGGAAGTTCGACGATCCCCACCACGAACACATGGCTAAGACATACAAAGAGGTGCCATGGTGGTGGTACATCAGCATTCTCGTATTCAGCTTCATTCTTGGTATCATTGTCGTCACAACACAGAACATTACGCTTCCGGTTTGGGCGTACATTGTCTCCTTGATTTTGGGATCTTTCATCGCACCATTCGTGAGTTTCTTTGTCTCCTCATTGTAGATGAAGATTCATGTTTCTGACTATCATCACAGAGCACTCTACTATACTCCCGCTACGGCAATGGAATTGCGACTAACAATCTTTCCAAAATGTTGGCGGGGCTGATGCTCCCCGAAAAACCGGTCGGCAACATGTACTTTGCCGCTTGGTCGCACAACGTCATCAGCAACGCCGTCAACCTGTCCCAAGACCTGAAGATGGGCGAATACCGTATGTGATCGCCGTGCTTTCTTTCTTCTTCCAGTACTGACTGACCCGTTTGATAAGTCAAAATTCCACCCAGAATCATGTTCCTGACTCAGATCTATGGAACTGTTTTGGGCGGTTTCATCAACTACGCAGTGATGATTTCCATCGTCAACAGTAACCGCGAGCTTCTCGTCGATAGCGACGGCAATAGCTCGTGGAGTGGTGCGACAATGCAATCGTACAACACCAACGCAACTTCATGGGCTCTATCAGGATATCTCTACAAGATTGGCGAGTTTTACGAGGCGATCCCCTTCGGACTGCTTGTTGGAGCTGGTTTGGTAGCCGTGCATCGTGTTATTACATATGTGAGCCATATTTCTGTGTCATCCCGTTTCATCCCGCCAGTTGCTAACCGTGGGTTTCTTTGCACAGTTCGTCCCCAAAGTCAAGGGCTTCGCGCTCAATGAGATTAATATGCCTCAGTTCATCCAGTACGCCGGATACATTCCCTACAACCAGTCGCAGACGTGCGTCCTCCTCAGCTGGGTTATTGCCGGGTTTTACACACAGTTCTACATCCGCAACTACAAGCCCCGTATCTTCCGGGACTACTCGTACCTTATCGCAGGTGCCTTTGACGGTGCTAGCTTGACAGTGCTCTTTATCCTATCGTTCGCTGTCTTTGGTGCTGGAGGCCCCTCGGTGCCCTTCCCGACGTGGTGGGGAAACAATGTTGAGGGCAACATCGATTTGTGCCCGGTCCCGGAATGAATTGGTGGCATCAGGTATTAAGAAGAATCTTTCTGTTATAACATAATAGATATTGGATATAGATCATTCATTTTGTTTCAGCCCTCCGGCTCCCTTGGACTGCCACAGTTGAGAGCTGAGCGACTTGATTATGAAGTATTTCTTGACAAATCAATGATCTAATCTAGTTAGAGATGAAGAAGTTTATGGCTTAAGCAAGTCTACATGGCAGATTTTGGGGCGGAACTTATTTTGCCATACGGCCCATATCCCTTCAATTCGGTCGTCTTGACTCTGAGCGAAGGCATGTCAAGGCGCCAAGGACTCAAAATGCTTTTTGCCAAAGGCCTTCTAACTTCGCGAGGTTGGCTTCGGCCCGTCCAGTTAACGTGATCTGACCCGCTGTAAGGCCTAATCATTGATACGTTATCCCATATTAGACCTGTGGCGCCTCCAGCTCGGAGTCGAGATGGTGGGGCGATCCGGGAGAAGCAACCCTAAGCCTACCAGGATCTTTCCACCAAGGCAGAGTCGGCTTATTATCAACTCAAATCTCATCTACAACGTTTAACGTTGTGGAAATCTTATTCTCCCTCCAATATCCAACCTGTAGAATATGTATTAAGTTTTATTATTCTCTAAGCTAAAGGATCTCTTCGTCTGCCACTTCCAAAAAAAACACCTCCACTCTGATTATACACACGAACCCCCGGCCGTGGGGAAAACTCTGCTATCCATTTGGGGTGTGCCTCATCTGCACCCACTCGAACCTCAACTGACACATACGACCATAGGCGCTGGAAAATTCGGGATCCCGTCCGCTCTCCCATAGACAAGCCAGCGACCGCCAGACCAGTAGTTGGGTGGGTGACCACCAGCGAATCCCTGGTGTTGTATGTTTTTGTATCTTTTGGCATATTTTCTCGCCATGCTTTTTTGCACTCCGCCTACACAGGGATATATGATATTTGGGGGATGTGGGTGGTATGTGTATTCGCAACTTAAAACTAAACTAAATGACATGAAGTTGGGTAATAATTGTCGAGGGAGTTGAGCCAAAAGATTCACTCATCCCTCCGAGTCTTTCTTAAAAGCGACAGAAAAGAATGAAAAAGAATGAAGAAGACAATCTTGTCTATCCTTCTCCTCCATAGTACATCCTAGGGGCATATGATCGTATGTCAGCCATCTCCTCCGTTTTTCGTTCCATCCATTCATCCATCCATTCACCCATCCCAGTTTCCATCTCAGACGTCTCATACGTGCGTGCTAAATAGCACATTGGCAACACTAACTGTGGCACTTCCTGGCTGTGTGTGTGTACCTGGAGAGGAAGAGTCGTCTCACGTAGGAGAGCCATTTGCCTGTGTCTTCTCTCTTAGGGCCATTCCAGAGAGTAAGCTTAGTTGCCAGTGAACTGGCCAGCCGCGTTGATCTTCTGGGCAAGGGTGGTGTCGATGCCAAAGGCGACCCATCCGAGCAGGCCGCCGGTAACGGAGGTGCCGCCCAGGGTGACGTAGTTGATGAAGGGGTCGCCCTTGGCGGAGGCCTGGGTCAGGATGCCGTCCTTGGTGTTCAGAGTCAGGGCCTGCTTGTTGGTGCTGTAGGGCGACGTCTTCTCGACCAGCGTGATGAGGTCCTGATCGTAGAAGAACTGGCCGACGTGCGAGGCCGTGGTGTCCTTGATGGTGCCGTTGGCGAGCGCCACGGCGTTGGTATGTACCAGCACGTGGGTGTGGTGGGTGCGGCCCGTGTAGTGACCTGGAAAGATGGTGCCGAACTGCACCACGCCGTCCGTGTCGGTCTTCTGCGCGCCGCGGAGGTACGACTTCTTGGTGTTGGTCTTGTCGGCGCTGTTGCCGTTGCCGTTGGCAACCACGCCTGAGTAGACTCCTGTGGCGTTGGTGTCTGAGTTGATAGAGTAAGTACTTAGTTATTCTTTGAGGGAAGAAAGCAACTTACGCCAGATCTCGACGTACGCGCCGGGTACGGGCTTGCAGGTCTTGACATCCAGAACCTGGATATCAAGGTGGAGCTTGACGCCGACCTGGGTCTCGGTGAGATCCGAGCGAATGAGTTCGCCGGTGACGTCTATTGATTTCGAGGGAGGTTAGTTTTGTGTTAACCCAGAGACTGCCAACACAGGAAACTTACAGTACGGTCCCTCGGTGACCTCGGGGCTCAGAATGCACGTGGCATTGGTGGCGAAGATGGTCGAGAGGGGGGTATCCAGAGTATAGCCCTTGGTCGACTTGTGCGAGGTGTTGATGGGAGTGGCACGGCCTTTAGAATCGTGTCAGCCATGAAGTGTATGGACATAGCATCTAGCTTTTAGAAGAAGACATACGGTCAATACCACGCTCCTTCATCAGCTTGTCGGCAAGCTCATTGCGTCTGGCGACAGCACGAGCCTCCATGCCGCTGCGCTTGATCTCCTCGGCGCAGTGGTCCAGAGACCGGTGAGACATCTGGCTGAGCCCGGCATTGCGCTCCCGGATCTCGGCGGCAATGTCATGGCCGGGATGGGCCGAGGCAATGGTGGCAGCGAGAGCGCTGGTCAGGAATGTGGTGAAATGCATCTTGGCGGAGAGCACAGAGGAGTCTTGGAATGGCAAGGAGTGAGTCTTAATGTCGAAGTCATCTATCTGTAATTCAAGGGAGACTGAATGGAGATATATATACACATCTGAAAGCTGTAGTATAATTCATGAACCCCCTGTCAATTGCTAGAGAGTCTGGTGTGCTCTCCTTAATCCGGGGCGGGAGCCAGAGCTAGTGGCATCTGGACCGCAATGAAAATCGCCTTGGTTCCAAGAACCCGGACTACAGCTGGTTCGAGATGTCTATTCGAGATGACGGAAGCAGACTGTGTGCGTCGTTGCAGCCTCGCTTGCGGTGCACAGATCTTAGAGGGGAAGGTAAACAATTCCAAGTTGACGCTTGGGGCAATTTTCCGTTCGCTTAATTCATTCCGGAAGTTCAGCCGCCAGTGAAAGCCGTTGAGGATTCGTCATTGCGGGAGCGGGGGGTGTTAGTCACAAGGGGGCCTTCGGGTTGTGGGCGAGGCCAAGACAAAAGGGTCGTATTGTCAGAGCCAGAGCCGAGACCCCCTTTGATGTCGCAGCCAATAGCAGGTCGTGGATTCCTCGTGACCGTCTGGAAGGATACATTGCTTGGGGCTCTGCGAAGCGCTAAACACCACGGAGGGAGGATCGCCATTTGCCTACCGGGAAGACGTGCGTCAGAGATGGGAGGACGGCAGGCGGCTAGATCTAGATGCGGCTCCCCCTCCGAGACGACGCGCGTCAGCTCACATGTACTTGGAGAAGTGATGGAAAGAAGACATTCCGAGTCGAGAAGGTAGTGCTGCTGGTTGGACTCGCAGGACATGAAAACCTCCACACGCGCCCACGATATTGTCACCCCTCGTCATGCGTGTTGTAGATCTGACTGCCTCTCAGTTTCTGAAGCAAGCCTCGTGACAAACAACATTTGACGCCATATCGCCCAACCCAGCCGCCATGGAAGTACAGAACAGAAAAGGCAAGAGCTCAAGATATGACCCCGACTAGGCCTCCATCGCGAGCGGACACTTGGAAGTTGCCGCCCGCCTCGGCCAGGCATAGCAATGAAACCTGACGCCACCGGTGGCACTTTGAGAGCAAGATACCTGACGCCGAAGAGAAAGAAAGCCTCAACGCAAAACACAAACACAAAAAAGAAATGAAGCTCGTTGAAGGTCACAATGAATGGATGGACGAGGCAACGATGGCTCCCAACCTAAACAAGGTATGAAGGGAGAAGAGTTTCCTGACGTAACGACATGGCAGTGCTCCCTGTTTTCGAGGAAAATGGTTATTTCAAGACAACTTGGAGAGATGTAGAGGGCGCTGTTTCCAAATGCAGCAGGTGGAATGTCAATTCTAAAGTGAAATGACAGCAACACGTGGGGGCAACCGGCCGTACAGGGGCGCTAAGGCTCTTGACTCTTCTTCAACGTGCCTCCTCCAAGTGCAGTTGGATGGCTTTGTGGGGCAGTGGCTCTGCTGATGTCAAATATCGTAGTTGTAGGTGGACAGCTTGTCGCTCCTTCCAGAGCAAGTGAAAGTTTTGGTAAGTTCAACAAGGTGTTTGTGGGGTCTACCAGCTATACAATCAGCCAGGGAAGGAACCGATCGCCTTAGTGACCGATCTAGCCGCGGATTGAGTAGGAGCACTCGAAATCTTTTCCAAGTTCATGTGATGGTGTAAACAGAACGATTGGATATACTGTGGCAGTTGGGCTGGATAAAAGAGAATGAAATGAACACGGAGAATGAAAGCCAACTTTTTAATAAGCATGCCACGAAAAGAGGGAAGAATGAGAATGGTGCAGATGAACCTTGTGGTGCCGACATTGCAGCTGAAGAAGCCGCTCATGCAGCACTCACAAGAAAGACTGCTTCAACCAACTCGCCGTCCTCCGCACGTCTTTTTTGATGTCCAGTTGGCAGCCAAAGGGTCACCAATAATAACAAGCCCATAAGCACAGGGACCTCTGTAGGCACAGTGTCAGGGCGCTAACCTTGTTTGAGCACGCGGCCAATTTCGATGATTGTCTTCACAAATTCGGTAATGGACCAAGTCCCGTTGGCCATCTCTGAAGGGTACTTGCTGATACCGAATGGAGTTTTTGTGCCGAGCTGCAGAGGACTTTAATGGCTGGTGCTTGGTGATGGAACTGCGATTTGTTGCACGCTCAACATATGGTTTTTAACGGAGTGATGGATCTTGAAAAAGAAACGAAAGGGAAAAAGAAAAATAGAGAAGAAAGAAAAAGAAGAAAGAAAAAGAAGAAAGAAAAAGAAGAAAAAAAAGAAGAAAAAAAAGGAAGAAAAAAAAGAAGAAAAACAAGAAGAAAAAAAAGAAGAAAAAAAAGAAGAAAAAAAAGAAGAAAAAAAAGAAGGAAAAAAAGAAGGAAAAAAAGAAGGAAAAAAAGAAGGAAAAAAAGAAGGAAAAAAAGAAGGAAAAAAACATGTTACGCGAAATTGAACCCCTTCCAACTAACTGTGTAACATGCAATCAGGGTTCTTTTATTGTGGGTATGTGGAAGAAAGAGAAGGACTTTGAAGGAGGGGGATTGCACGTATGGTGGACAGTCAAGACAGACTTTAGGCCAGTAAGATGAGTGCTTTTGTGTAGCTCGCAACGTGATTCGAACCCCTTACGAACTACCGCTTAATGGACGGTGAGCACTTCATTGAACCACGATGCTTACCACTGCACCATTTTGGTTAGAGAGTTGTACAAGTATTCTAATCTATATACCCCGTCCCCCCTCCTCCTCTAACTTAGCACTGGTGGGAGCTAGTATCGGGCATGTCACCTGAGCCTCCCGCCACCGAGTCATTAGCGGGGACCATTTGATGGAGCGTGGAGATATCTGATGGAGCTTGTTTCATGCTTGGTCTTGCTGCTGCTACATGTGGCTTATGGAGGGACGCGATTACCAAAATTGTTATCCGGGAAGGTTCACGTTGTCAAGATTGCACGCAACCAAGACTCTGCAGAATGTGTAATAAAATAGTAAGAGTCTGGGAAGGGACCGATCTCCTTCCCTCCCCTCTTCTTTTTGAGCTTCCCATCTCTTTGTGTCCATCCGTGGCCTGACACACTCAATCAGGCTTTCCCCCCTCCTTTTCTGGTGTGCTTGCCCAGTTGAGCTTTCCTTATCTGACGCCTATCGTTCGGATGGTGGCTGACTTTCTCGGGTTAGTTAGCGATTCAGTACGGCCTTGTATATATTGGCAATTGGGGAGAGGAAGCTTACCTGTGCACCATGAACGGTATCAAGCCTAAGGGCCAAAATCCAGCGCAGACTCAAAATCGCCCTCGAGTAAGGCTCTGCATAAGTAGATCGCCATCTTCTTGGCCTGCTCCTCTGAAATACGGTCACCCTGCTCCGCTTTCCAAATGATGCCCTTAATCTTAGCGCCGCTATGGCCGTCGCCTGGCTTGATAACAATCACGTAGTGCTCGATGCCCGTCCAAGATCGACTGATATGGACGGATTTCTTCCCGCTCCGACCCAGATCCGCGGTGATAATGTTCCATTTGTCCTCCATCTGCTGGGAGAGGAAGCCGACTTTGAGCTTCTTAAAGTCAGCATCGCTGATGCTTAGATCCCACGATGCCATCGCAGTCTCGTTCTCATTGAAACCGGCCTTGAGCTTCGCGAGGTCTGCGTCGCTGATATCCATGATGTGGACGTGATCTGGGATATACTTATTTGCCTTGCAGAATGGATTCATTCATCAGCCATCGACATGGACTCGGTTCTCGTGTTGGTACGTACTTGGTACCTATGAAACTGGGTCTGGGTGGCGCAAGGGCGGAGTTGGTTCGTGATGGTGGGTATGGAGGAAAACTTAAGAAGGCTATTGAAGGTAAAGTATTTTATCGCCAAAGACGGCCTGGCCTATCTGACGAGGAAAGGCACTTTTGTTGTTGTTTCAGTCTGGTTGCTACGGGGATCCACATCTTCCCTGGTTGCAGCAACAAAGCGCGCCTGTGGCCCAGTGCATCCGTCCTGACCCCTAGGCTGGGTCGCCATCAGCCTATCAGGGCCACGTAGTAAGACGGCGTTTTCGTACCACCATCGAAAAACCATGCATCTTTATTTAGTACATTTCGGTTTTTGGATTATATGACGGTGGTTTTCCGATGGTGGTACCAAGAGCGCAGACCTACAATGAGGAGTACATTAAGTTTCACGACCAAAACCAACCAACGGCTAACCAACGGTCAAACCAACAGCTTCCGACCCTAGGCAACTGATACATTACATTGTCACTTTCACAGGCCGATGTCCATGAGTAGCATGCTCCTAGTGCCACCTTTTTCCCTTCGAACTAGAGAATGAAATTATTCAGCAGAAAGCTTCAATGGCCTCTGCTTCTTAGAAGGTGGAAGCCAGACCTGCATTTCTCAGGTTCTTCATGATGAAGTTCATGGCTTTCTTACTATTTTCATTACAGTGCTCCATGAGACACATTGAACGTTTTGCTCACGCCATGGAAAAGTCCCTGCGAGATCTTAAGATTTCTACTTCGCCTAAGCCGCTGCCGAATTACACATCCGCTCCGGATCCTCCCGCCATACAAAATTCACCGAGGACCTTTCCGGTGCCAATTAAATGCTGGTCATGAAATCTGCCTGCCACAAGAGAGATCCCAATGGGCATTCCATGACTCCCAACAAACGCAGGCACATTGATTACGGGCATATGCAATACCTGTGGCAAAGCCGAATATGTCAGTTCTTGCTCCTGCGGATAGAATAATGTGTGGGGAAAAAAAAAAGTCTGCTCACCGTCCACAGGGTATTAAAGTCGCGGCGCCCATATCCTCAAGCCCAGGCGGAGCTTCGTCCACGGCGCTTGGTGTGATAATGACGAAGTACTTGGCGGCTAAGTCGTCAGCCAAGGCCCGCATGCTCGCGAATCCGTCGAGAGCTTGCAATCTCTCGGTGGGTGAACCCTGCGCTGTTTTCGACCAGCTTGCAAATCGAAGGGTCGAGGCTTGCCTTGCCCACGCGATACTCTCTGAGGAAGGCGCCCTAAGCCTCGCCGTGCATGATGACTCGCTGCATTCGCCGTATGGTTTCCTCGTCACCAAAGCTCGCTGGGGGGGATGAGACTTCTTCGATCTTGATACCCTGTTCCTCAAGGATAGTGACTGCTTTCTCCATGGCAACGACGGTGCCAGGTCCGGCTCGGTGCCACGGCGGAGTCTTGATCAGCGTCACAGTGGCTTTTTCCAACGCAATCTTGCTTGCAGGCGGCTCGTCGTCTTGAAGTCCAAACACATCGGCCGGCAGTTGTAGGTCTTGCATGCTGCTGGCGATGAAACCGAACGTATCAAACGTCGGAGAGAAGGTCTTTTGGCTTTTAGGTGAGATCGCATTGTGTGTGGGCTTCATGGGAAAATGCTTGTGAACGAAGCGGGACGGATCAGGCTGCCACCAGTCTGTGCTCCGAGGCTGATGGGGACTTGGAAATCGGCAACGGCTGCAGCAGATCCGCAGGAAGAGCCGCCCGGCGTTTGGCTTGGGTCATGAGGATTGGCGGTATCGGGTCCAGAATTGGTCACCGTGAACTCGGTAGTGGTTGTTTTACCTACGATTGAGATCAGACCGAGCACATTTGGGTGAGAATCGATATCTGACATGAAAAGTAAAGACTAACCAAAGATGAGAGCTCCAGCAGCTCGAAGGATTGCAACAGCCGATGAATCGAACCCTGATTGGTGCCCTTGGTACAGCGGAGAGCCGAATTGAGTGGGCATGTCCTTGGTATTGATCACATCTTTGACGCCCACTGCAATTCTGTGCAACGGCCCTGGTTGGCCGTGGGGGTTTTGGTCAAGGGCTTGGGCTTGCTTGATGGTCAGTCCTTCATCTAAATGTAAACAACAGTTAGTAGGTATTTCGTTCATGTACAAGAAGAGACGATACAATACAACTTGCAACTCACCGAGATAGACCGACGCCTTGACGATGCTGTCTCTCTCCTTAATGCGGCCTAGTAATGAGCGCGCATACTCTTCGACGGTGACGGTGTTATTCTTGAGGAGATCCACCGCCTGGCTCGCGGTCAAGGCATACAATGGCCCAGGCGCAAATTGGGCTACGAGGCGGCGTATGCGGAAGTGGAGGGTTTGAATGAGAGTAGCCGATGACCACCTCGGCCGAGTGCGGAGGATGTAGTCCGCGTGAATGAAGAGGATGGAGCGCTGCGTTCGCGGCGTACGTGGGGTACAGCTCCAGGGCAGCTATCTCCAGCAGCTTGCCTTCTCTTGCTATCTCAAGCCCCTACGCCAAACCTGTTATACTCTGAGTGAACAACACGATCTGCTACAGCTGTCGAAATGGGCGCGCCACATACCTTGGCAAATCAGACGAGCCTGCTTGCGGGGGTGGCGTTGATTGCTCGGTTGATACGTACATTCCTGGCCTAGTGCGGTGACGCAAGGGAGAAGCCTGGGACTTTCTTCAGAATCTGTGACGTCTTCAAGTTCTCCGAGTCTCACACAGCACCACCCGTCAGGGCCACATCCTCTTCGCGCTCTGTCCTTTCGATTTCAGCGTCACTCCGTACATACAACCGGGAAGAAAAATCCATATCAGCAATGGGAGAGACGCATATCTTCTTCATCCGCCATGGCGAGTCGGTCGACGACGTTTCCAGAGGCCAGTATGTTCCATGCTCCCATCTGAAACTGTGTCGGTTGTTTGTTCTATTCTGATGATATTTGAGTGCTGGGCCGCCGGACTCTCCTCTGACCTCCCATGGCGTTATCCAATCCAGCCGACTTGGGGCGCACCTCGCCGAACGCGCGGCCAACCTAGCGCCGGTCCCACACATGTTTTGCTCCGACTTCCAGCAGGCCCGCATGACAGCAGAGGCCATCAGGAATGCGTACCAGTCCTCATCTGCTGGGCCGATATCTGCCGCGACGCCCGAGATTGAGATTGTCCAGCTCGGCGAGCTTCGTGAGAAGCGGTTTGGCGAGAGGAACACAGAACTCTCGGCGTCATCCGCAAAAGTACAGCCTGGAGGAGGCGCTTACATCGAAGGAGAGCCGTTCGAGGAGGTGAACGATCGGGCGAAACGCTTCCTTGATGCTGTCTTGCTGCCACTGCTCGAGGACCTCCTCACCTCCGACACCCGGCAATGCGTTTTTGTCGTCGCCCATGGGGCAATCCACTCACACGTGTGGTTGCACTTTATCCGCTTGCTGAGAGGGTTGCACCTCAGAACGACTTCTGCTCCTGGAGTCATGCTGTTGGAATCTGTACCTCTAGACGAGTTTCTCGGCAACGCAGCCTACCATGAGATAGTTTTGAACCCCCCGACGCTTTCTTCCGAGGCCTCCTGCTCAAGGCCCGTGGGCGTTGGTCATATTAACCAAGCTCTCTCGGCCGCACACGCGCACCTCGGCGCTATAAACTATGCCGACCATCTTTCTGGACTCAGAAAAACGGGAGGGGGGATCGGGAATGCCAAGTTTGACAAGAAGCAGCTGAAGATAGATTCTTTTTTCTCAAAGTCACAAAGCTGATGGAGCCGGGGCTGGAAAATTGAAGACAAGTAGCCATCCTCGAATTGTTTGGGGTTAAAATGGTACATTGGCTGCACGTTTTGGCGCCAATCAAACTACACCAGTGTGGGGATCAACGTGGCACTAATTGCAGACTGGGGATTATTTCGCCTAGTCAGACAAGAAGATGCAGGTTAAAGCAATGAAAGACAACGGCAACAGCAGGGCGGAAAGCCTATGAACCAACCTATTGTCTTTTTATATGATTTGATTGCATAGTTGCCTATTCTGAGCCAAAGTGATAACTCGTGGGAATCACACCCTCAACCAATGCGGTACACCAGCTTCTTGCCACTTACCTTGCCCTCCCTCATGGCCTGCAATCCCTCAAATACTCCCTCCAAACCACTCTCACCCACTTGCATCGGATGCGGGCGAATCTTACCCTCCGCAAGCAACTTCTCACTCAGAGCCCAGAACTTCTTCCCAAACTCAAAGTCCTTTTTAGTCGCCACCGACTCAAGTGGCCCAAGCGTGAGGGATTCCCCGAGCACTGTATATCCAATCGTGAAATTTAGCTTCACATCTTCTCTTTCGATTTTCGTTCGCACAAGACTCGAGATTGTGCCACCGGCCGAACCAATCGCCGCCGAGCAGATATCTGCAGCCTGTTTACCGCCAATGCAGTCCAGCGCATGCGCGAGGGAGTCGTTCGTCTGCTCCCTGATCTTCTTGGCGCAGTCTGGGTCGTTGTAGTCAAAGACCACGTGCGCGCCGAGCGACTTGACGAGCTCAAAGTTGGCCGGCGAGCACGTCGCGACAATGTTGGGACAGCCCGACAGGCGGGCGTACTGCACAGCAAGGGTGCCCGTGGCGGAGCTAGCGCCGTAGATGAGCAGCGGGAACTCGGCCTTGGTGTCGGCGCCTGGGAGAGGCAAGCCAAGCGATTGGTAGAGGGCTTGACCAACGGTGGTGATGCCGATGCCAAGAGTGCTCGCTTCCTCGTCGGTGAGGTTGTCGGGGATCTGATGGGCATCATACGATTAGTCTGTTCCCTACACAGGCCAGGCAGCAGCTCGCGTGGGACCCTGGAAAGATGGCGATACCTTGAGCCACAGGTCGCCCTTGGCCACGCAGTACTCGGCAAATGCGCCCTCATCGGGTCGAACCCCGTTGCAGCCGTGGACGAAACCGGCGATCCTGTCTCCCTCGTTCCAGTTTTTGGTCACCTTCGACCCAATCTTTTCAATCACCCCAGCAAAATCACAGCCCGAGGTCGCACCTGGGACGCCGGAATAGTCAATGTGCTTCCTGATTATCAGTTGGTAAGCTGTAGCTCTGTTTGCTTGGCTTTCATGCTGTGGCAAGGCACCCTACCAGTCAGTGGGGTTGAGCGCAACGGCCTTGACCTTGACAAGCACACAGTCGTCCCTCAGCGTCGGAATGGGTACATCCTGGATTTCGGTCTCGCCTTTGCCAATAATTTTGATGGCTTTCATGATTTCGGTTGCACTGAGGGGAGGCAAGACAAGCTGTTTCGACTTCCGTGTTGAACAGCCCAGACAGCGAGCGGATTTGGAACTCCCCAGGCCAAGCGGGAGCCAGTCAGTCCTTCATATGCGGAAAATCTCCACTTGACGACACGGAAGGGAGGCACATTTCCTGGTTCGGACTCTAGGCCTCTATCGCCGATCAAGCCGGATTTATAAGCAATCCGGACCATCCGCGGGAATACAAGACCCTAACCCTGAGGGGTAACCCCAGAAAATTTACAAGTTTTTACCGCCAAATGAACCGCATTTCATGGCCGCCATGTAATCCAACCCAGCGCCTCAAATGCATTATGGCACTGCAAGGCCCGCATCTCGCATTCCATCAACATCGCAACCACCAACTGCCTCAATCGAAGCCCGCTCACCGCCACGGTCGCGAATATTAGGTGCAAGACGTGCATGAAGTGCCGCCGAAAAGAAATGAGGCATTTCACCGATATACTCCGCAACCAACCGGGATCCTAGCCAGGTACCGTTGACAGTTCAGATCAGAAGAGGGCGAAATGCACTCCATGGTTAGGAGGTGCGGCAGGCCCGCCACTCAGGTGAATATGGGCGCCGCAGCCGCCACCTTGCTTGCCAGCTCCAGAATATCATCGTTGCTAATCATCCTCGTCGGTCTCCGGTATCCTTCATTGTAGGGGATACGCTCTTCTCCTAATGACAGTGCCAAAGCAAAGTGAGCACACACAAGCTGCCATTAGGGGGGTGGTGATCGAGGAGAAGAAAAATGAATGAAACAGGTGTAAACCCACGAAACATGATATCCACCCACCGCATCGGCGCATCCCCCTGGGTGCCGTTGCCAAACACGGCCAAGTACAGCGCCGACTCGAACTGGCTGAACGTGTCCTCGCGCGGCGTGAACTCGAACTGGGGGTTGACGGCGCGCGCGGCCCGGTTGCGTGCCCGCCGCACCCGTGCCGCCGTCGCAATCGAAACGACGGGACCTCCCGCAGACAGGCCCGCGGCTGTCGTCGCGTAGATGACCTCGTCGAATCTGTGGTTGTCGCCGAAGAAGACATCGTTGCGCGAGAGGCTGCTGTCGTGCTCGATGACTGTTTTATTACGGATAAAGGATCAGTCAGTGTTTCCTTTTTTTTCCTTTCCTTTTCGTCGAGGGTCCGTTTTGGCTACTCTAGCGGTGGGGGGTCTTTACCGCCGTGCTGCTTCAGATCGTCTAGATTGAAAGTATTGGGGTAGCCCGTAGTCGACGTCGTCGCCGCGGTCTCGACCACGGGTCGACTCGAAAGCGGGCTAAGGTTGAGCGCAACGTCAATGGCATTGACCATTTCATCAACAGAAATGTTTTTTCCGCTGCGTGCGACGAATGCGTGGTTGGCCAGCGAGTTGACCATTGGGCACGGGCTGCGGCCTGTCGTCAGGAGTCAACACAAAAGATGTCACATTTCCTATGAATCTCGGGTTCTCGTACGGTCACCAGGGCCAGGCTTTCGGTAACCGTGACCATCGAGGGTTCCGCCAGCTAGGCCGGGATAGCAGTTTCCCACGGCCAGCAGACTGACTGTGGCAAAGAGTATGTTGGTGTACATGGTTGGAAACGGCGGTTCTGCTTGTGACCGCCACAGAAAGGAGGCGAAGAGGTAAGGGGGGAAAAGACGTCCTGTAGGTAGGGAGTTGCAGGGGGAAAGCCGAGCAGATGACCCAGGGCAATGGTTCGGGAGAGGAAGTATTACTATTTAACTCAGAGAGGCATTTCATGCAAGTCTCCAATCGTCATTATGAATTGCTGACGTGCAGATAGGATTCCTCGCGATCCTCGGACCCGCTAACAGCCGTATGGTCATCTTCCCAGACGTCTATGCTAGGCACATGTGTGCTCGGCTGTGTTGCCTCAGAGGCGTACGGTGTGGGTGGAATTGGAGGAGGAGGCGGGACAGATCCACGGAATCTGTCATCACGCACAGGGCAGGTGGAAATCTGCTTGGTCTGGTTGGCCCATGAGCTCGATGCTACGTGAGTGCACAGAGACCAAATCCCAGAATACGATTCTCGTCATGGAGGGTAGCATCCTGAGCCGCTACTCTTGTGTAACAAAGGGAAATGACAAGGGTCATTGTTGTATTAGAGACAGGGGGTTGCCGCTAGTCTTTTACGAGGATGCAGGTCGTTAGACGCGCGACGGGTTCACCGCACTTGAACGCGGGAACTTTGGGGCGAGAACTAGGGTCACGGGCAGGCATTAGTCGACCATTGCCGGCTTGGGTGCGTCGAAACTGCTTTCCAGATGAGTGTCGCGCAATAGATAGTGCTCCTGTGATGCCGACGCGCGGACCGCCTCAATCGTTGCTGCCTCTGATGCGGGAGGTATGTTGCATTCCGCCTTATTTGTAATGCCGTGAGAGAAATGAAAGCGCTGAACTGGGCGTGCAATCAAGTTTGAATCGACAGCATTCTCATTCGAATTTCTGTGTCTAGGAACCATTTCTATGCCCCTCTCAGATCCAGAGGTCGAGGTTGGGTCCGAGCGGCTCGCTCGGTTTCGAGCCAACCCATGTTGTCAGATACATAGTCCGAACTTCAGGTTTTCAGGAACCTAGCTGTGACTTTGTCCTGTGACGAGTGTATTCCCTATGATCCGGTGATATGGCATACCTAGATAAGGTCGCTAGTGAGGCAGCACCATAAACTCGACATTTTACACATCCGCAAATAGGCACCGTCCATCTCGCACTCTCTGTCGTCGCTTCTCCAAGGCATTATTCTCCAAGCCGAATTCCAGACCCAGGCACGAATCAACGCGTGCAGTGTCATGACTCGCCGGTGCTAAGACAACGTAAGAATTGTTTGTTGTTTATAAGTTTGCATTCCTCATTGATGCGAATAGCAAGATGTTGAAACTGCTCGAAACGATTGCCTTTTGATAATTACCAGACAACGTTCCCCGAGAAACTAAACCATCCCATCTTTCTATTGGCCAGTTGGATAAGGGGAGGGGCAAGTTCTCCCACAGGTAAGTTGACACCAACACCGTCTGAACTCTTCTTCTATCCGCGGGCTCTATGACACTACCTAGCAAGTCCTATCTCCCCCTAAGGGCATCGCCAGCTTCCGGGGTGCCCGGCAATACCAGGCGCCAGCTCGGTGCGGTTGTGCGTAAACGTGGTGCTCTCGCCCGTGCAGTCGGCGTTAGCGAACACGCGGCAACTGGTCACCTCGTTCGAAAGCAGCGCCGCCGCCGTTGCTGCGGGGAATCCCTCGCTCAGCTCAGCCGACGTGAAACAAGTCAGGGTTTCAATAATTGAGACCGAGAACGGGAAGCCGCCCGCCCCGGGGAAGCACTGGATGTCGACGTCCTGTGGCACTTGGCGCGGGGCGGCTGCAGCGCGGGCGGTAGTCATCTAGAGGCAGGTGAGTTTGGGAGGCGCTTGAGACAAAGGAGGAGAATGGGGATTTAGACGCACGCCGGCGATGGCAAGAAGGAGGGACTTCGTAGGAATCATCTTGACTGGTGACAATGACGTGCTTTCAAAATATTCGGTTGCTCTTGGGAGGTGATCTAACAAGCGTGCTGCTCTTGCGAGAATGCGTTCTGGCTGGTGATGCAGCTTGAGAGAGTACCGATAAGTGATGGACATGGACTTTAAATATTCGGCGTGGAAGCAGACGGGTCGCTCGGTCCTCTTACTTCTAGACACTTACAAAGGCATCTCAAGATCGCGTGAGATATTTTTACACGGTCGCCTATTGCCACCTATTCAGTCGCAGACAGGAGTTCAACGTTGCACCTAACTGCGACCTTCTTGTTGCAGCCCATGCGGAGCACCCTTCGTTCTCTCTTAGGCAGTCTAGATTCGTTAGGCAAGATTCCACATCATCCCGACAATACCGCAGCAAGTCCCACCCCCCAGCCACCGCTCCATCCCGGTTCCACCATATACTGCCATTGTGATATTTATCAGGGTAGGTTCATGTAAGAGCGAGTTCGGTGAGATGCCTATAAACAGCCAAGCAACCGACTCATCCCAGTCTCAGGTGTCAAAGCCTACTTGTTTGTGTCACACAACCCGGCTCTTAGCTTACAAGCTATCCGCTTCATAACAATTAGAGCATACAGTATATCGAGAGTTCGTCCGTCTAGTTTGGCAAACCCGGTCCCCCGACTCTCTTTTTAGTGGCAGCCGACTCAAGCTGGTGGGTCTTCTTACCTCTCAATCAGGGCCGTGGAGCGTGACGGGTACCAGGATCAGACGTTTTGGGGGGTGGATTGGGTTCAGTGAGTCGGATTTGACGGCACAGGATAGAAATGAGGTGCTCCAGGGGTGACGGTGTGGGTGACGCGTCTGTCTTGTACTTATTCCGACTTCATGGGCAAACCAGGGTGATGGGAGTAACGACGACGCTGTAGAGTTTATTCATCAGATTGCTCATTCATCCTCCTCGCCGCTGGCCAGCGGCAAAGATTTTTCAAAGGCACTCCTTGAATTTCCACAGAAACTGCTGTCCTAAGTCGGGGCGAGAGCGATGGTATTGATTCAGGTTCTGCCAGGATATAGAATTTCGAGATCGATTTCCTGAATCTAACATTATGTGGAATCCTATTTCCGTACGACAAACAAACTTTCCCCGTGTCTTGTCTTTTCCGTGGACGAGACTGGCCTGGGCTTGCGTAGAAAATATCTGGGCTGTACCTCTGCAATCCTACCTCGGGAAGCGGCAACGTTAAGGGCAAACACCTCAAATATCAAACCGCAACCGGCGGGACTACTAAAGTAGAGGCCTCGCATGCATCTCGTATTATTCAAGCCAACTAGGTATTCAGGTAACCTGATCTGTTCCACTTCTTTTGCACGGCTGCTCTTCTCCTAGGCGCCGGCTATTTTCTCTTGCCTATGCCAACCCTGACCCGAACATTGGAACATCAGTCAAGATTCTCAACAAAGCTCGTGAACATAGCTATTGATAAACAGAGGTTACTCAATAGTACCGCTACAACCAAACAGACGCCAAATGCGAGCCAGACCAAGGCTGTGGCAGCCGCCCCAATGGTTGCCCTCACTTCGCCACGAGTTATGAAGGCAATAGTTGTTGCTGTCGATGTGGCAGAAGAGTGTTGCCAAACCGCGGCAACCAGCGAGAGTAGGGCGCCGAGAAGGGCAACCAGCAGGCATATTATGAGGACGTGTCTACTTGGAAAAGGCTTTACAAACCGCTCCTCAGGCTCTTGGCTGGCACCGTCTTCGGTGTTGTAATCTAGTTCCGTCCGCCATCTCGGGAAGGTGGCTATCGCGAGGATCAGGAGGAGCATCAAGACCGCTGAAGTGAGACTAAGAATCCAGCTTTAGCCCGAGGCCCTCTATCCGAAAGGACCAAGCCCAAAAGCTTGGGACCATGAAGCTTACGCAAGACCTGCAAAGACAACTTGGTGTCTATATCGGTCGGCAAAGCCGACCAGGTTCCACGGATCCGCAGAGCTTGGGGGACTCTGGATCGGCACCTCCCTTCCGCAGATCCAATCGCTTGTCTGTGCTGCGACGCAGAGAGTGAAGTAGCCGATACGGATTTGGACAGTCTGATATTCAAGTGACAATAGATAAACATTTCGCAGCGGTCCCTCAGATACACAGCCCGCGACGAGAACACCTAATCCGCCACCTTGTCAGCCCAAGATATTTTAAAGGGAAATTAGAGAGGGGTAAAATACGCACTTAGAAGGACAAGGGGCACAAGACAAATGGCCTGCAACATGTTCTCAAACTGAGAGTTGCTTACTAGATCAACCTTGTGTCAGCTTGCGAACGGTACCCACCAGTTGTCAATCGTCAAGAACCAGCGCACTTAAATGAAAGACCATCCGAAGGGACCCCCAAAGACCTCGAGAAGGACGTTCTTCTGTAGCCATTTTTTGAACCTATGTTGAAATGATGACCTTTTAAGCATGTTGAGCCAGCACAGCCTTCAAGTTGCGGGACAAGAACTGAACTTGCTTCGTCCCAGCTCAGAGCTGAGAGAGGAACCTGCCGATGTCGGCTTCCCCGCACTTCGTGTAACATAAACCCCTGGTCTTCTGAAAGTCATGAAATCTGCTCGCTTGCGTTTCCCAACAGGAAAATCGACAAGGGGGAAATTAAAAGAGACAAGATTCGCACCTTTTGTCACAGAAAAAATGACGATCCAACTCATTGTCGAACAGCCGAACAGCCAGGAAGAGGAACATGATACTAAACCAGGTGACGCCCTTGGAAAGCAAGCCGATGATGAAGGCGAAGGTGACGACAAGAAGGACAATACTCAAGAAGAGCCTCGGTATGCAAACGTACCGGAAGAGATTAGGTCTCAAGGGCCTGAAGAAAACCGAGAAGTGAGAGACTCTGGCGAGGCAAACGATGAG
This sequence comes from Podospora didyma, assembly GCA_033439775.1. Lineage (NCBI taxonomy): Eukaryota > Fungi > Ascomycota > Sordariomycetes > Sordariales > Podosporaceae > Podospora > Podospora didyma. Next base: position 4,329,099 of record JAULSW010000003.1, read on the forward strand.
GAGGCCGAACTGCCCAACCCTACACCCTCACCGAGCTACTTCACACAATACCGATGGATGCGAGACTATATGCCCCACTGGCAAAACACATTTGCTTCGTCCAGAAAATCCAGTGGGTCCATTACCGTGTACGACATCTCCGGCCTGAAGCGGCTACACCAGTGGCAGGATTCGCAACTCACCGCCCGCACCCGCGTGGCAGAGGCCGAGGCCGTGCCGGCCACCACGGGTGTCCCCCCCTTCGAACTGCCCCTTGAGCAGTCTCATGCGATATTTGTTCAAGACCTTTCTCCAACCTTGATCAACGTACTGGGAACAACACTTGAGATTGGGCCCGAGGTCTTTGAGTCACATCTTGTCCGTTCAGGGTACAGGGGTCAGGGAAGCTATCAAGATACGGATGGTAGGTTATGGTGGACACTACACAGGGGTGTGGCAATGCATGCAACACTCCGCTGGTTCAGCGCCGTAAATCGCCGTCCGTTACCATTGTCCATGAAGAACCGGGAACAACTGATTACGGACAAGTTGGAATGGACTGAGATGGAACCGCCCGGGGAGGGCAAACGTGTTAAGATACATTATAGGTTGAAGACGGAAACCAACATTTTCAGGCGAGAGTGGCCCCTTGGGAGCACAAGTCCCGACACGAATCCAGGCGACGGATCAACTTCCACTTTCACCAGCGTAGCAGCGTGGGAGGAGAAAGTAACATGTTTCCGGAGAAGAACCATTACAAAGGATTCCGAGCAGAGTGAGTGACAAAACCCCAAGCCTATAAGACCCTGCAAGAGATGCGGTGCCTGCTTACTCAGAGACCAGTGGTCTTCTTCTTCGATCCACTCCCCTCCATGTCACAAGAATCCGGCCGAGGCGGCAACTATCTTGGGGAGGGCGGTGCGCCGATCCATAAAACCTCAATCCTGCCTTTCAAGCGGGCGATTCAAAGACTACCACCCCTTTGCAGCCTCAGCAACCACTCCCAGAACAGGGACAGGTTCAGGAGATATGCAACTTTTGCTCGCTCCACCATGATAGACGTAGAGAATTGGCTCGAATTCTGGCGCGTGAGGCCCAAATCCCGCCCTCAGCCATCCTCGGTGAAAGAGAAAGCAGAGCAGGCAGGGCAAAAGGAGAAGACAGCAGCAGGGAGTGGTGAAGGAGGAGGAGCGAACGAAGCTGGATCAGCTGCACAGCAAGGAGACACCCCGAGCGCTATCCTTCCACTATCCGCCCTCTTCCAGGTAATTCTCATCGACACCATGGCCCTGCTCCGACACCTGCACCTCACTCTGGACGCCATAACCACAGACGCAATGAGCGAGCGTCTGATGCAAGAACGTCTCTCGTACTGGCGAACCCTCCTGAACTGGGCCCAGCTGGAGCTCCCCCGTTTATCAAAGTCGCTATCGGCTTTCTTCGCCTTTGCGACCTTCGAGGTCCCGATGCCATCTACTTTTGACGGGAACCTAGCCAAGTTGCAGAAGAACATCCAAGAAGCAGTCGTCCGATGCGATCGTACGCAGGAGCATCTCCGAGCCGAGATGTCTCTGCTCGAGAGCAAAAGAGGTATCGCGCAAGCCGAGAACGTTACCCGCCTCACGGAGCTGGCCTTCATCTTCATCCCCATGTCATTCGCCGCCGCCCTGTTCAGCATGCAACTGCAGGAACTGCAGGACGCCCCACCCAGGGCGTGGATGTTTGCCGCTGCGGCCCTGGGGCTGGTTGGCCTTGCGTATGTGCTGAGGCTTGCCCAACGGAGCCCGACGCTCAACAGCAGGGTTCGGAATCTTGGGAGGAGGATAAGAATGGAGACACATGTCCCCGATGGAGTCGCCGTGCCGGCCCACAGGGCTGTGGGATGGGCTTGGAAGTACGGCAGGGGAAACAGGGTGGTGCTGTTTCTGCTGCCTGGGGTGGGAATATACGCGGCCCTGGTCGCTTTGATGTGGATGTACTATGCTGGTGACCTGAGCCTCAAGATTGCGATGACTACCTTGGTTACTATACTGTTCGGGGCCGTGATGTTTGTAGGTTGCCGTTTGGCGTTTAACAAGAAGTCGTTTAGTTTGCCGGATTTTTCGAGGTTCTTTCCGCAGCCAAGAAGGAGGGTACAGACATAGGATGGGACGGCCAGTGATAGCCAGTGATTGAGATCGTTGCACGACTCCTCCTAGCGAATGGAAGGTGGTATTAACGTCAACCAGAGGTACAAAATATCTTCTGTCAGTTCAAGGCCAGAAACTTGACAACGTATAATCACTTTCACTTTGCTCCCCCACCTACCTGATTGAGAAAACTACCAACATGATGGCCCTGGCCGCCCACAACTACAAAACAGAAGGAACTAAAACAAGGCACCTAGTGAAGGACTGAATTACTATATTATGTCCCGCATTACATAGCTGACTGTCTATCTATACGCAAACATCTTTGAGCCAAATAAAACATCCCACACGATCCAGTCTATCCCAGAGGTCAAGTACCAGCCCTGACCTCAATAGCGCATCCTCCCTCGGCCTCGTCGCTCAAATGGCGTACCGGGGATCGAAGACAGGCAGGCTGCCGGGCATGGTCTTCCTGCTCTTGTAGTAGAGGAATAGGTTGAAGTGGGTGGAGCTGGTCTCGAGGATCTCCATGGCGAGGTTGGACGCAAAGTGCCAGCAGTTGGTGTTCCACAGGTTGTACACCTGCATCTTGCTGACAAGAGTCCTGCCTGTTTTCATAATGAATGATTAGTCCCCCGTTGTCTATACTACCTCAAATAATTATACTTGGAAAAAAGAAAGGAAGAAAGGAAGAAAGGGGAAAGAAAAAAAACCTTACACTCCGCGTGAATTTCGGTCTTCTTCTTGTTGCTCCAGCCGACAAACTCGTAGTGCGCAACGGCATAGTTGAGCTTCTCGGCCTTCAGCTCGACCGTCCAGGGGACGCCTGTGGCGAACTTGAGCGTCGTGTTTTCCTTGTCGCCGTAGCAGTCGAACGCGACGCCCTTCTTCTTGTCTCCTCCCAGGGTCGACGGCGTCCAGCTGGTCTTGCGCAGGTCGCTGTCCTTGACGGGGCGCTTCTCCATCACCACCAGCCGGCAGTGCCGGAACGGCCGCAGCCGCTTGTCCAGGTACCGCTCGATGGATCCGCGCCAGGTCATGGCGGCTTGCTGCTCCGGCGTCAGAGGGTCCTGCGACATGGCCTCGAATTCCAGGAACACGGGGCACCACTGGCCGTTGGGCACCTCCAGCATGGCGGTGACCTCGGCCTCCTCGGCGGCGGTGAGGGCGCGCTCCCTCCTGGCAGCGAGTTTGGTGGCCATGGTAGCGAAGAGTTGGTTGGGGTTGATTTATTTTGAATATCAAAATGCTGAGTGTGAAATGTGAGAGTGTGTGATGAGTGTGTTGCGAATTGTTCTGTGCTGTTGTGTCTCATGTCCTGCCGCGATGCTTCGCAGAGTTCTTATACACATCCCGTCAACCAGGGTACCCAAGGTAGTCAAGCTATGGTGACGCTGGTGACGACCTCAAGTCGCTAACTCGGTTTCAGAGTCATCTTCGATTGTCCTATGGTGAAACTAACAGCGGGCCGACATTCTGGAACCTGTTTTCCCAGCTGAAATGGCCTCGTTCTTGCAACCAAAGTGTTTAGTTGTCATGATAGCCACCTGGGTTCATGACTTCTGCCTGGCGTTCAGTCTGGGGAATTGCGGCAATTGACGTTTCACAGCTGATTATCGGGGTAATTATAGAAGCCTTTCGACACGCCTTGGTTTCCCTGTGCACTAATTATCGTGAATACTACTTTATAGAAGTTGACAACGGAGAAATGTGAGACGGGGGAGGTGACTAAGACCTTACCAAATCGGTCAAAAGCCAACCTCCGTGCTGATGTGAGTCAACCAATTTTTGGACAAACGTGTAGGAGGGGGGTTGTGTTCCGTGCCCGATCTGCTTGGTAATAAGCGGCAACCCATGAACTTGACACGCGAACCAAAGCGAGTAGCCACATTTCAGCATGAGCCTAGCCTAGCTAGTCAGCAGCACAGAACCAAAATTATCACGGCCAAGACCAACTAAACTCACTACGCCGCAAGGGGCATGATGGCTACAACCTCGGACTTTCTGGCTTAGCAGATGACAAAGATAGGATTGTGTTGTATCCCATTAATCGACAAGCCGGGCTTTTGGTGCTTCCTTGTTCACTCCTCCGTTGGGAAGTCTGTATACAACCATGAGTCCGGGAGCAGCTCCTTCGCCGTCATTCTGTCTTTTGGGTCCCAAGTAATCATTTCGTAACAAATGCGACAAACCTGCTCTTCTCAATTGAAATGTGCCCAGGCGATCGGGGTTCGGGGGCCTTGCGTGGTGGCCATGAATCTGAGGCCGAGGTGTGCGGTCGGGGTGGGTTCCAGGAATGAAAGAGTTCTAGGACTGCCTGCGCAAGTCTGTCTCAGCGCAGTTGTAAGGAGCCTCGGTAGCGCGCCAACTTCCAGGCACTTCTTATCGCTCATTGATAAGGCGTCTAGCGCATTTCGTTTCGCAGCAAGTGCAACCCCTCATCGAAAGGCAAGCCAAAGCAGGGACTTCGGGCTTGCGGCTGACAAAGTGACCAGCCCCTCATCTGTTACCTGGTTGCTGCCATCATCTCTTTTGCCATCCATCAGTGAATGCGCAATCCGGATATCATGACCCTCTACCAACCACTCGTTACACAAGGAGAGATCCGCCTTCTCCAGCTCATGCCGCCAGAGCCAAAAGGTGAACCAAGCGCGATAAACGATATCAGCTGCACCCTGAGCCATGCTTCGCTTGACCGGCCACCACAGTTTGAAGCCCTCTCCTATGCTTGGGGCCAGAATGCCGAACAGCAGACCATTCTCGTCAATGGCCGTCGCAAAGCCATCACTTGCAACTTGTACCATGCGCTCGGTGATTTCCGGCCCGACCAGGTGCCACGGATGCTCTGGGTCGACGCCATCTGCATTGACCAAGACAATCAGGCGGAGAGAGAAGAGCAAGTGGCTCAAATGCGCCGCATTTACAACCTCGCCAGCTCAGTATCTGTTTATCTTGGGCAGGCTTGGGAGGGGCTCGAGCTTGCCGTCGGGTTTTTTGAAGCCGCCGCCGCTAACAAAGAGCATCATTACGAGCCCTCAATGCAGCCTCATTTGGTCATCAATGGCCACGATGCAACCTCGCCGCTCCTACGACAGAACCTCATCCGTTTCCTGTCGTTGCCGTGGTGGAAGCGTCTCTGGACGGCACAAGAATATGTCCTGGGTCGCCACGTAACACTTCAATGTGGGAAGACGATCATAGCCGGGGAAACGGTCCAGACGGCGTACGCGCATCTCGCCCAACATGAGCAGACCTGCTGTTTGAATAGCCCCAGTGTGGCAGCTGACGCTTCCTTTGGTCTTTCCCTCCTTGAAGCCTTCATCGGAATGGATGCCACCGAAATTGCGCGGGCGAGGTCCGGAGGACATGCACCACAGCCGCCGACGCCCTCCAGCAGCTCCATGACTTCACAGTCTCAGCCACAGGATCACAATCACATCTTCGTTCAATCGGAAGCGCTCACCTTCCTGGAAGCCCTTGCCTTTTTCCGTACAAGACAAAGCACCGACCCTCGAGACAAGATCTACGGCATCACGGGGATGCACTACAAGGACAGTGTAGCGGATTTCTTCGTCAGGCCTGACTATAACCTCTCGGTGGAAGCGCTGTACACAACCGTCACACACGTCATGATTCGCGAAACAGGAAAGCTGGACATCCTATCCCATGCAAAAGGATACGGCGAGCCAGCGTACAGCCTGCCCTCTTTTGTGCCGGACTGGACAGTGAGTCGGAGTATCGAGTCGAATCGAAAAGCGGTCCTGGATGCGTTTTACAATGCCTCCGGCTCCCGCTCGGCAGACTGGACAGTAGTGGACTCGGCCACGGTACGCACCACTGCCGTATTGATTGACGAGGTTGCGACCCTCGGCACTGGGTATCGACCCGGTCTGGAGGGACAAAGTCTGCATGGCATTCTCAACGACTGGGCGGCTCTGGCAAGACTAGACAGCGCCGAGGTAAACTACCGTGACAAAACGGGCATGTTTAGCAAGTCTTGCCGTTTTTGGCGGACCATATGCGGCAGCAAGATGTCATTCAGCTTGCACGGCAAAACATTCTGGACGGACATCGATGACGCGGCAAGCAGAGACTTAGTCCTCGCCGAGGAGACGCAGTACGCTGCATTCTTGAATTGGTACGCATATGCCACGGCAGAGCCTGGCGCACAAAATAGTCCTGCTGTTGCTAGCTTCCAGCACTCCGTTGACTATCTAAGTACTGGGAGGAGGTTTGGAGTTACACAAAACCATAGGATTGCGATGTTTCCCGAAAAATCACAGCGTGGGGATGTACTTGCTGTGTTGCCAGGTGGCAGGGTCCCATTTATTTTGCGTCAGAAGGGGGATGTGGGAAATTACGAGTTGGTTGGAGAGGCTTATGTTTTGGAAATCATGATGGGCGAGGCGTTCAGAGATGGCCCTCATCTCGAAAGCATCTTCCTTGTCTAGTACGCCGCTAAATATTTCCACATGAATTCCGCTGTGTTTCCCCGTGACCGCGCCTCATTTGTTTGGGTAGATAAGCCAAGCTTCCCAAAGACGAACGTTACCCACTCCCAATGCCATGCTCGCCATCCTTCCTTCCCGTAGCACGCAGCTTGGCGCCCCAGACCCACAGAACCACAGGCACGGGCCCACCGAGACCAAGCCACACGAAGCCCAGCAGACTATTGCCCCAGCCGTAACCCAGCGCGTCGAACAGCTTGGGCGCGAAGACGGGAAACATAAACCCGAACAGGTACGACAGCATCTTGGACGCCGCGTTGGCCGACGCGGCATGGTCAGCGAACTCGTCAAGTTGGTACGCCATCAGCGCCTGGTTGAGCACGAAGTTGCCGAGGTTGAACACCACAGATCCCACGTCCACGACGACCCAGTGATCGACGCGCTCGGCCGCCCACCCGTACCAGAACAGCCCCACCACCGCGAGAATTACCCCTGGCAGCATGTAAGGCATTCGGAACTCGGGCCTGCCGCCGCCGTTCATCTCCTCTTCGTCCTCCACAGCCGTCGTGGCGCTATCTTCCACCTCGCCACCGCTCCTGTTCATGTCACGTCGTCGACGGCGATCACGGTCCCGCAGCCGCTTGTACATCCAGTCCATAATATGCCCGCCGATCTGCGTCGCAATGGTGATACCAATAGTAATGGAGATGTAGTGCAAGGACGCCTGGGACGCCGTCTCGCCGTACTTGCGGATCCACAGCGTCGCGAACGTGGAGAGCTGGAGCGTGTAGATGCCGAAGTCGACAGCCACCACCACTGACACGATCTGTATAATGGGGCGGCGCACGAGCATCATGACGGGCCGCAAGATCGCGACGCCGAACCGCGCCACAAACCCCATCCCAAGGTGCCAGTTCCACGGCTGTTCCGTTTTGGGCAGCGCCGCCACCACAGCGCCCGCTTTGCGCCGCAGCAGGACGGGCGTGTACGACTCGCGCAGCATGACCAATCCGGCGAGTGTGAGGACCAGGTTCACGAGGGACATAATCCAGAACGTCCATTGCCATTGCACCCACTGTGTCACAAAGCCGCCGAGGATGGGACCCAGGGCGGGGCCGAGGTATGGCAGCAGCGATGCGATGGCGATGGACTTGCCGCGCTCTTCTTTTCGGTAGAGATCCGCCATGACGGGGCCGGTGAGCTGTTTGTCGATGTTAGCATTCTAACCGAACCAAAAAGTCGGCTGACTACCAGGAAGGACAAAAAAAGTACCGTAGTCCCCGAAGCGGCGCCCACACCCGACATGAACCGCCCGACAATCATAACGCCCGTCGAGTTCCCCACCGGGCAGAGCGCGTTCCAGAGGATATACCAGCTCTGCGCGCCCACCCAAATCCATTTGCGCCCATGCATCTCGGCCACAGCCGCGATGACGAAGGGGCCGAACGCCAGCCCGAGGAAGAACGTAGAGAACACGACCTGTGCGGTCGCCTCGGAGATGCCCAGGTCGAGGATGATATCGTCTAGCGAGGCGGCGATCATGCTAGCTGACATGGTCGTCACGAGCTGTCCCAGCGAGAAGATGACTCCGATGGTCACCTTGCGGAAGGTCGACCAGTTGTACGGATCGTGCGGGTCGTCCGGGCCGTTCCATGCTGCCTAGACTTTGTGTGAGTATTTATTTGCAGGTAAAGAGGGGACTGTAGGTACGTACGCCGTATTCTTCCTTGAGCTGTCTGAGGCGGATTAGCCGAACATCAGTGTCAGTGTCGGAGACGCTGGTGGTACACTTGCCGCTGTTGTCTTTCATATCACTGGGCTTCCCCTCTCTTGTTGGAGGATCTGGCTCTATTGTTTTCTCGCCGTCCCTGATGGGCATGAGGATGTTGCCGGTCAGCACATCTTTCTCTGTGTGTACCGAGGTCATGATGCTTATCTGTTGTTATGATAATTGCCAATTTGGTACGTACGTAGCCTTGTTGGCGGCCGTCAAATGCGGTCAATCTTCGGGGCTGGTGGGTGGGAAGATGTGTGTTTAAGTACTACTGTTACTTTATGGTAAGTGAACACCGAACCATCCATGTAACCTAGGTACCCAGGTGCTATTATCCTCTTTAAGGGGAATTTGTCGCTTCCTCGTATTTACGATGCAATACGACCGGAGCAAGGCGCCTCGTGCCTATGAGTCATGCCAAGCTGCATGTGTCTGCTGGATAGGTACGTAGGTAAAAAAGAATTGGTCATCTAGATGCGTACGTAAGTAACTTGAAAAAATCCGATGTTACAACGAGAAACAAAAGTCCCTTGCAGCTGGTCTTGATGCCATGAACTGGCGGTCTGTGGAGGAGTATGAACCTGGCCAAACAGTGACAAACACAGTGCAAGGATCTGTTACGGTTTACGAACTGTACAGGCGTGGTGGTATCCTGAATGACTGCACTTTCATAAATACCTAATGCTACCAGATTCAAGTTATAGGAGCGAGAGGAATATGCAGAGCAGATTCAATCGGGTTATGGATATATCGCCAGCATAAATCGGTAAAGTGTTTGCAATTGGTGGTGGTGGGCAACATAACTCTGTGCCTAGGTATGTTGGCACAAGGCATTTTTGTCCCCACGGAGCGCGGTACGTCCACAACTCAAAGTGCAATATGCTTCATTCATTGAAAATTACTTGCATTGGGTATCTCTCGGTGCGCTTTAACTACTACTTCCCACCATCAATCCTCAGAGTCAAAGTCAAGAGCCTCCCAGCTCTCCATTGTACTCGCCGCAGATGCGAGCTCCCAGCTGCAATCATCGTCGTCCTCATCCTCGTACACCTCATCCCACACATCGAGATTTTGCTCGACCAGGTTCCAGGGCGGCAAGACCCATTCCGGTTGCTCCCACACCAAGGATTTCCCATCACTCCATGTTCCGCATGGCTGAATCGCCGTGTCGCCGCACTCCACAGATTCACCAGTCGTCTCAGGCGAGCCAGCTACCGCTGCACCACCCCGACGGCGAGTTTTCCGCGGAGTGCGAAATGCAATGCGATACACTGGCTCCTGGCGGACAATGGTGTTGAGCGAGAAGCCTGCCCCGCGCTCGTGCTCGTCGTCGTAGAGTATCCCGAGATTGTAGAGCTCTTTGATACCATCGTCGTCTTTGTCGTCGACGTCCTCACTGTTCTCGTAATCGTCGCCATCGTCCTCGAACAAAGATCCACCACCATCCGGTTCATTTTGCTGGGCGGCAACCAGCGGAGCTCGTCTTGGTTGCTTTTCCCCGTCCTGAGATGAAGACGGAGAGTGATGATCCCCGGGGAGGGTCAGACTGAGCGCAGCCATGAACTTGCCCTCATTGCGGAGTCTCGACCACTCGCGGCGCCGCTCTCCTGCGACCCTCTCCCTCGAATAATCGTAGCAGCACGTGCAGCGGATGCGGAGTACGGCATTGCGGCGCTCAATGGCGCGGATGTAGTTCAAGTAGTGCGGCTTGATGGGCCTTTTTGGAACAGGGTGTCCTGCGCGCTCGGCCTCCCAGACGTGCCGTCTGTACTGGTCGGCGTCCTCGCTCCATCCGATGGCGTCAAACAGCTTTGTGATTTTCCATGGGAGAGGCCGGCGGTGGTGCTTGCCGCGGGGGTTGGCAGCCGTTGTGGTGGGGCGGCCCTGGAGGTACTTGTGCTCGGTGAGAAAGAACGAGGGCGAGTTGCAGTCGAGTTTAAGCGCCATGGTTGCCTGTCTGCCTGCCTGCTTGCTTGCCTGCCTGAAATGGCCCAGAGGGAAAGGAGGAGGGAAAAGAAGATTGACTGTTGGTGATGAATTGATGGGGGGAAAAACAATGAAAAGGCAGAAACGAGCTGTTCTTTTAACATTCTGAGACTTGCTTCACCGATCAATTGAACGATCGTATTGGTTCCCTCCCTGGCTGATTTCCCCTGTGTGAGGACATCTCGGCCAGCCAAGTTGAGAGTATTGGTGGCTTGATTTAGTGTCTTGGCGGTGCCTGCCTCAGCCCCCGGACTGACTCATTCGGAAGCAACAAAAGAGGACATGGGGCATTGACTCCGTCTCTCGCAAACGAAGATGGAAAGGCCCAGCGCCCGGAAAATGTTCAGAAAAGCATGCAAGAATTCAGTTTGAATGTAAGTTTGCCAATGGCGTTATTTCTCCCTGTTCTTAAAGTTTGATGACTGCCAGCAGCTGAACCGCCACTTGAGAGGCTTTTTGACCCTAACCCTGGACCTCAACCACGTTGCCATTGGTGCCGGCGAGGGCTGGTGATCTACATCTATGAACAGCGCAGCAGAGGGAAAATCGATGACTTGATCGTGGCCAATGGGGCGTTGGGTATGTTTAAGCCAAACATCTGGTTCCTTTGACTTGAATGCAGGCATTTGCGCGAAAATAAGACTTACGCACATTGACCGTAAACGCCATTGCGACAGTGGCCCCCCGCGGTTTAAGGTTCGGTACCTACCCACCTGAGCTTATAACCCAGACTACCTGTCCAATCTGCCAGGTTGACCTCAGATGGGACGCCCTGTATGAGTGGAAGTTGGCGTAGCGGTTTCGTTGCCGAACACAGTCAACTATGAAGCACAGGCCTGGTTTTTCATGTGAGGCGAGTTCGACCCCGGAGTAGAGCAAGCTCGTACTTGCTCTCCGATGGATTAGTTGGGTGGACCCCGAGCTTTTGTGCAGATTTTTCTCCTTTTTTCTTTTCATTTCATAAAAGAATGATATTTTTTTCTTTGTTTATTGTTGTTCTATTCCACTTCATAGGTATTCAGCTATAGATGATGTGACAGATGACGCTGTGCTTGGCATGAAATCTTGGAAACCTTGATGATTTACAAACATCCATGGACAGGGTAGACTGAAGAGACGTTCAAATAAACCCTGCACACCTAATTCAATCCAAAACGGACGCATCATCGTACTCAAACTGACTGATCATCGGAATCATCAGCGGAGTTATCAACCATCCTAGTCAACTCCTCGACAACTTCGGCATCAGCGTACTCGGTCTCATCCGCAGCGTCATTGGCAGCTGAGCCCGCTGAGGTATTTTCCACCTCATCGAAAGCATCGTCATATTTGTACTTGGTCTCATCGTCAGCGGGGTTATCGAGACCAAGCTCCCTCGCCAGCTCCTCCAAATCATCGGCACCCTCGTACTCGGAGTCATCCGCGGATTCATTGGCAGATGATTCGGCGGGCTCATCATTTTCCATGTCATCAAAAACGTCCTCATCCTGGTACTCGGTCTCATCAACGGCCTCGTTCCTGGTGTCATCTGCGGATTGATCGGCGGACTCTTCAGCTGATTCTTCTGGCGGCTTCTGAACGAGCTTCTGGGTCGGTCCAAATTCCAACTCGCTTGAAAAATCCGAGCCGTTCAAATACACCACGGGCCCGATCTTGGTGTCGTCAAAAAGATTGTCACCCTCATACCTGGTCGTATCAGCGGAGTTATTTTCAGCGGACTCTTCTTCAGCAGGTTTATCGGCAGACTCTTCCACAGCAGATTCTTCTTCAGCGGGCTCCCCGAGCGGGCTTGTCTCCCAAATCACTTGGTGACTCCCCCGCCTCCAAGTCTTCGAGTTCTGTCTCGCCCTCGTAGTAGGTGTCTTCAGCGGGCTCTTCAGCGGGCTTCAGAGCGGGCTCGCCGCGCAAATCACCTGACACCTCCAAGTCTTCAAGATCAAACTCGCCCTCGCAGTGGGTATCATCAGCGTCATTATTTCCTGCGGCAGGCTCCTCCATCTTGGCCGGGGCGGCGGGCTTCTCGACAGGCTCCTCCTCAACCGGAACAGGCTCATCCACTAGCCAGACCTCCGCTTTCGTCAACACCTTGTACGGGCTGCCTCGAAGGAAGTAGCCGCTCTCATTGTAGGAACTTCCAAACGCAGCAACGGCAGGGTGCGTGACGACGCCGACCGCCCACCCCCAGCAGTCGCGGGCTTCGTCCGGATAGAGCGTCCTCTGGGGGCATGCATCTTGATCACTTTCTTTCCGCCGGGGCCTGAGTAGTGAGGACCCCGGAGGGGGTAACGTCCCCAGTCCGTTGTTGCCGTCCGCCAAGCGTTGATATGGAACGCGACCACGCCGGCGGATTGGACCACCGAGTTCAGATTGCGTCTGACTTGATCCCAGTCCTCTGCGCCCGGTGAGGAATTTACTAGGTGTCTGGCTGGAGAACGCAGAAACTCGCGTGCGATGTCCTCGCACGCCCGTCTCCGACTGTCGTCGTACTCTTGACGGAGTTCTGCTTGCTCTTCGTCTTCGTCTTCGTCTTCGTCATCGTCTGGTGGCAACATGCAGCCGCTGTCGTGAAGTGTGCGCCATCGCTTCTGATACCCTTCATCCCCCCACACTATTTTCAAGGCCCGTTAGCAGACGTTCTAGGTATTTCGGGATGGGGCGGGAGGAAGGGAGGAAGATATCATTCTTACAATCTCTCAAGATATCAAAATCCTTCTGCAACCCCGGCCACGTCTACCCAGCGCAAAAGTAGGGCTTCCGCATGATGTTTTCATGGATCCAACAAGACAGGAGCGCCTTCAGACGTATCGATGTGAAGTGGCTGGCCCGGGTCGGATTCGCCTCGAAGTACGTCGCGATGAAGTCTTGCATCTCGCTAACCACCTCTTCTTTTGTCTTTGGCTTGACTGGTGCGTCATCGTCGTATGGCACATCATCTTTCTTCTTCCCTTTACCATAATTGTATTTCTTTCCTTTTCCATCATCTTTTTCCATTTCTTTTCCATCATTCTTGCCCGCCTTGCCCGCGCCCGTGACGGCACCGACCTCGACCTCTTTCATCCCTGGTCGGATAATTTTGCCCAGCATCTCATGGAGGTCTTCGTACCGGCCTTTTGGGAGGTTTCGTATGATGTCCAATTGCCCACGTACGTACCTCGCGGCCCAGTCCCTAATCTGCGTCTCCAGGCTCTGCAGGTACGCGGTGATTGCCCTCTCGTTCTCGTCCTGCTGTTGTTTGGACGCCGCACTGCATTCCTCCTTATTTTGAGGTGGTTGCTTCTTCATGGTGTTTTCCACCTCTTTACACTTTCCTTCATATTTTGCTCGTAGTCTGCGGATGGTTTCATGGTCTCTTTGCGCCTGGCCTTTCACGGTTTGCAGTTCCTGAAATAATTCGTTGAAATGAAGCTTTTGTTCGTAGAGCTGTCTCTCGAGGTTGAGAATGAAGATATTTGCCTCCTGGAGCTGGGCTTGGTAATCGGGTGGTGGCGGCGCAGGATTGTCTTCCTCGTCTTCTTCCGCCGAGCCCTCATCTTCTTCTTCCGCCACGTCCTCTCCTGCTTCCGCCACGCTCTCTTCTTCCTCCGTTATAACTTCTAGCCTTCTTGAATAGAACCCTCGTAATCTTCGTCCTCATTATCATACTGGATTTTTCGTCTTTTCTTCACTTTTGGCGGCCGACCGGGTCGAGCTCTCTTGGGTGCCATTGTAAAAGGGGACTCGTTGCCAATATCAAGACCTAAATTGTATCGTGTCGTCTGCAATTGTTAAACGGGATTCGGTGCCAACGTCATTCGGAAATCTTGGACACGTTTTGTTTCGGATATAGCAAGCATCTGGTTGTCTTTGTTCTTTGGTTGAGCGAATCTGAAATTGTGGGCTGGGGGCATTGGGCGCTTTTGTTCTTTGTTTTTGCGCGAGTCCGGAAATGTTCAATAAAACACGTACCTCGGGAATTCATGATGGAGTGGGCTCATTGTAGTTGGACAGGTTGAAACAAATGGACTGACAAAGGTCACGAATACGACTGTAGTATATCCTACATTTATCGAGAACAGTGATAAGCTCCTTGTTATTCCCTGCCTCGTCCGTACGTGGTGTTCTATCCACTTTTCAGTCTGGTTTCTGATCTGGTTCCTAACTTTGGCTCTCAATCCAGTCTTATACCTAGTTTTCAATCTGGTCCCCAATCTGGTCTCCTGGTACCCTGCTCCTGTTCCCAGTTCAATTTTACGCGGTCATGTTCGCGAACCCAATAGCAGCAACCCCCACTTTCTTGCCTCCAGCCACACAATAACAGTTTATAACGCCTTCCTCGGACCTAAACTCGACGCGATAATCATAAAGGAGCATGTACTCCCTGCCTGAGTCCTCGTCTCGTCTCGAAGGTTGAAATCTCAACATTTGTGAAGTCTGCATGAATCGTGCCGACCTGTACCAACCCTGCCTGTATGTTAGTTTTTTTAAGTGCAGTCTTGCAGCTTGCTTCCAGGCACCTCTATTTTCAATACGTTTAGGCTGATAGTCAAGTGAACAAGAGTACAGTTTCGTATTAAAAAGCAAAGTCTGCCCTTTGGTCCAAGTCCGCTGTGCCTTGATCGTTCTATAGGTTGACGGGCCGAGCTCCTCATCCTATAATTAGAAGACCTTAGCGCTCAAAGCCGTTGAAAATATACTATAGTCCTTCTTCGCAGTTGGATCGACGACAAAATGGTTGCTCACCTTTGCGAGCATCCAATGCATGTGACCGCTGCAGAACTTTTCCCCAAAACGGAAAAATGCGTCTTGTTCGTCATCTCGGTTTGGGTCGAATGGTAGTGCCAATTTGAACCCGTAGTGTCGACGGCTTATGATCGTCGTTGGTATGAACATCTCCAATCCCCTAATGGCCGCACCTCAAACGATGGCAGCTTGACTATTCCAGCTAGCGTTAGCAAATGGAGGGGATTGAGGAAGTGCATCTGAGGTTCGATAAGTAACCAGAAGTTAGGGCGAATGCATTTAATTCCGTTTGCGTCGCACCATTCGTCCAGAGCCCCCTTCAGGTAGTCGGAGTTTCCGGAGCCACCCACGATCACGAATCAACTATTGTGCTATTGGATCAGTTTCATTTCAGAAATCTTGCACTCTAGCTTGTGAATAGTTTCACTTGACTCACGTTGATTTCCTTGCCCTTGGCCATGGCATGGTGTACCTGTTGTTCGACGAGACGAAGGACATCTCTCACGACTGGGTTGAAGAGCTCCCCCATGTCGCGCCTATAATCAAACTCGGGCTACGATTATTTAGCACCAGTGCCTGATATACGATCCTTACGTATACAAAACATGCGCTTAGAGGTATCCGATATCCCTTGACAAGATAACAGCCGCTTCGTCCTCATCGTAGTGGTCGGGGTTGAAATAGCCTTGCATGTTGATTGGGTGGATCTCGAAACAGTCATTTCCGAAAGCGTCGTGGCCAGCAGTGCCAAAAGCCTGTTTCACCTTCTCGAACGAGGCCATGAACTGGCTTCCATGCCCCCTGCGTTTCAGTGGAACTTCCCCGAAGGCTTTCCCGAAGCGTCTGCTCATGAGGCCAAGGAAATTCCGATCGATATATGTAGAGCCACATTTCCCGCCTGAGTAACGCAGAATAACTGTCAGATCCACGGTATGGGCCTTGCTTCTAGAATGCTGATGTGAACATACCGGCTCCAACGCATATCTCGGAAAACTCAATCATAGGGAATACTCGTTGGACGGGATAAGTGGTGATGTCCTGGGACGGTACACAGCCATCAGTCAACAAATGAATCTTGTAAGTATATGCCAAAATGGAAAGAAAGGCTTACCACAATCCCTCCTCCACAATCCAGAATCATGATGTTATCGTTGGCCTAATACGTTCAGAGATCTGAGGCAAAAGAGGACTTCCTTGGTACCACGCTTATTTTCTTACCTGGACGGCGTTCACCGATCCTAGCCGAAGGCCTTTTTTCAGGGCCGCAATCGCCGCTGCTTCTGGGCTCGGCAATCATGCGAATCGAGTCGAGAGAATGCGAACCAAATCCAGTGGCAATGGCCGCCTCCCGCGTGGCCGACCGCGCCTTGTCTGTCCAGATGGCCGGCGCGGTGAGGTAGCACTCCATGGGCGTCGTATCGAAGATCTCGGGCGTCATGCGCATCTTGAGGTTTTTGACGACATATCGGTATATCTCGGCGAGGAAGTCCTAGCGGACATTCTGAGCTGTCTTTCCGGGCGGGAGATGAAACAGGGCGGATCCCGCTGCATCGCGCAACAACGGGTCTTCGAACTCGGCAGTTTCGGCCGATGTGTCCAGCAGCAGCTTGGTTCATGAACAGGCTTGCGCACCTGCGCGCACTTCATAGCCCCAGCGATCATAACCCCCGGCGCTCTCCGGTTGTCAGTTGGTCTTCGGTTCTCAGTTGCGTATGCGATGATTGTTGGCGTCTTCCAGTTTCCTTCGACGGGCCGTCCATCGCCAGGCCAAGTGCGGATGACATCAATATCGTCAACACTAGTCTTGTCTGAAGTGACGTAGCTAACGCCTATAAGAGACGGCCAGAATGGGCAAGTCCAAGTCCCTGACAGGGAAGTACAAGTTGCCGACGGGCAAGTATAAGTCACTAACGGGTAAGTATGAGTTGCTGACGGGTAAGAGCGAGGCGCCCAGGTTTCAGCTCAACAGGGGTAGAAGGAATGTTCAACAGGTGTCAGGTGTATAAAAACGTCCAACAGGTACACAAATGTCCAACAGAGGTAGAACCTGTTGAACTGTGACCTGCAAGGCGCCGGAGGCTCGCAATGCTAGACCTACCCGTGAACGTGGTCCTATAGTCTACCCCCATGATAATCTTCAATCTGTCAGATGCGCCCGCTTGCAGGGCATCTTTTGGGTTGTTCGCCGTCATAGTCGTCCGTTGGTTCTTGGCCTCTTTGAAAGGGAATTGCTTTATGAAATAACATCGAGCCATGATAGGTATTTGAATTGATCAAAGCTTGCGAAGCAATGGGGCTGCGTTTTATCTGTAGCCCCCACACCGGACGGTTCGAGGCGAGAAGCTGTCGGACTCAGGGACATGCTCCTTCCTCCAAACCTTTGGCTCTGTTCATATTGAATTAAACCTTGCACTTATCAGTTTCGGCATCCACTTAGCAGTTGTCATTTGATATATATCTTAAGGCAAAGCCTGACTGCGATGGGGCCTCAATGACTGAAAGTTGAGTTTACCAACCATAGGGACGATAAGGAATAAATCATGGTCCACTGCCACTCAACGCACCAAGAGCCAGACACCACGAGCCAAAATAAGAGTTTTTTATTGAAGGGTCATAGTTCCCATCTTTGGAAATACCACCGTTCACGCACTCCCACTTCCCGTTCCTTCCCATTTTTCCATGCCCATATACTAACCAAATTCTTCACATCTGTTAATCCCAGCAAATCAACGTTCTTGTGCCACATTATCGAGGCAAAAAATGAGTAGTGATGGTCCCCAGGGTGGCGGCATTTCTTAACCGCGCCATCCACGGCAGCCGCAGACCCAAGCGGATGATTATTCCGCAACGCACAAGTCGAAAGAAATTCACGAGGAAGAACCAAGGAAACACTTGCATGCGCCCTACGGCTCGATTCATCTCTCGCCTCCCAATGGCAGTGAGTTCTTGAACGAGAGTATGATCACACAGAGACATCATATAATCCAACAAGGAGATGCCATGGCCCAACAAACGGAGAACCAGTTCCAAGACGCCAATGTCCAACTGGAATCTCAAAGAAAGAAACCAAGGCTTAACGCATTTGGCTGGCCTTCATATGATGAACTATACTTACAGGAGCGAAACATGAACAGACAGCTTCGACAGGGAGGTCGGGTCCCTAAAGTTGAAATGCGAAATACTGAGCCAGATGGTCAAGGGCCAGGAGACTCAGATCCGCCAAGCCCAAACGTTGGCGTTTGGAGGAATCGAGGGGGACTCGTGGGTGGCCGGGGATGACAGCACCGTCCGTGCCGACCTTGAGACTTTGCAAGGTCGAGTAAAGAGCTGGGCCAAGAATTATGCCGTCAAGGAGCTGGAGATCGTGGATTGCCTCGCTCCCGAGGAGTACACATCCCTTGTTGGCCTTTTGAGCCGCTTTCTGCGAATGGACAAGAAGCCACATGCAGGAGTGGAAGGTGGCGAGAATCCTGCCCAACTTGCTATCCCCAAACTTCTTCAAACACCGGGTCTGAACAAGAAGTCGCCCGCCTTGTGTCTTCAGGCAGCGCTCGCCGATCAACTCTACGCAAATATCATCGAACAACCATTCTTTGCCCTCGGAGACTGAGGGCCAGAATTCAACATCGCCTACAAGATTCTCAAGCAAGGTAATGTATCTCACACAAAACATTAAAAAAAGAGTTGTTGGGCATGGTCGTTAACCATAAATCTCTTTTGATCTTGCAGTGAATGCGAAGGAAGCACACATTTGGCGATCAAAGACCCTCCGTCTGCTTGGGACACCACTACCAGCAACCAACGCAGGAGGGGGAAAACAAGCGAGCCATGTCTTTGACACGCCAAGAGAAGAAATTTGTCATTCTTTTACGGCTAACATCCTCAACAGTCCGGCGAGGCACCTAATCGAGCCATTAGTGGCAGCCCCGGCAGATGAAAACAACTTGCTTCCCGCGGCGACCGCCGAGCTGGGAGTCCTTGGTTCAGTATGCGGGAGAGCTCTCCGGAGAGTTGTGGTCTCGGAAGACGGCGCTGCGTGTCCACAGGCTGGCCCAGCTTGGCAGCGAGAACACGAAGTTTTCAGCTCTCACAAATGTTGCCAAGGCGCATCCCTTGCACCGCCTCTACGAGGATGAAGATCGCTGCAATGACTGGCTGGTTGGCGTTGTGGTCCGCCCTGCGGTAATCGGATTTAGAAGCAGCGACGGGATGAACTGCAATCAGAACACCGGCAGGGTGTGGATGAAGGCCGAGGTGTCACTTGTTGAAAATGAGTTGTAGGATCCAGCTGGTGGGTGAACACCTCAACTTGGTATTTACATATGAAAGTGTAATAGTGCATTAGCTCCAAAGAACCAAACCTAAACTGATATAAAGAACTAGTACATCATATGAAATGTCCTCAAAAGAAAGGAAAACAGTGCCAAATCGACTTAAACTCATTAAAACGCCAACATAAAGCACCCCCCTCTTGGTCCAGAATACCAACATACGCCTTGTCATTCTGCACCATATCCCTCCATCAATACCTACTTACCATCCTCCATAATCGCAGATAGGCGACGTCCCACCACTATTCCGAACAATCGTCTTCTCAGCCTCTTTAATCTCACAAATAGGAATCTGATACAAGCCCTGCGCCTTCAGCCCATCGTGAAAGTAGTCACCCGACACGTCGCCACCATTCTTCCCATCGTTCGCTTGATACGTATTCCATGCAGACAGGATAATATCGTCTTTATTCAGGCCCCAGTCACCCAGCTTGTCCAAGCCCGGCAGCGTTTTGAACGTGTCGTCACACCCCGGACCGACGCCGTCGCGGCGGCTCAAGGAGAATTCCGAGACGAAGGTCGAATTGTCCAAATCACCGCGCTTGTTGGTTCCCGACGAAGGGGGAATGTAGCACTCTCCCGTGTTGAGGCCGACCAGGAACATGGTCTTCCCGCTGACGATACACGACCCCCCTGTGTGCGTGACGGCAGCGGGCATGAGGACGGACGGCTCGCCCATGTCGCAGTCGGTGTTCTCCATCAGGATGACGGGATAAATGTTCTCGGTGATCTTCCACGCGTTGGCCACGAGGGTGGCCGCGAAAGCCGTCTTCATGACGCCCTCGAGGCCGCCCAGGTTGCCGGCGGACTTGACGTGGTCTTCGAGCCACTGGCCATTGGTGATCACGTCCCGGAGGTCGCTCATGGCGCCGTCGGCCCGGCCCGAGAAGATGTGGTCGACGTAGCTGGACACGCTCGCCTTGAAGCGAACGACCGCTGCAGTAAGCAACGCCGTGAGGCCTTTTGCTTTGTCGTCTTGGGTGGGCTGCTCCGTCTTGAGCTGCTCGACGGCGTAGTCCTTGAGCGCCGTGGTGGCTTCCTTGATGGCGTTCTGCGCCTCCTCGCCCACGGAGGAGAGGAATCTGCCCACGCCAGCGCCGAGGGCGACCTCGAAGGCCTTGTCGAGAATGAAGGCGTTGATGGCGTCGATGAACTTCTCGGCTAGGTCGGGTTTCTTGGCCGGGGAGAAATCGTCTAGGAACGGTCCCATCTGCGCTGAGAACTCGGTGCTGCCTCCGCCGACGGCGTTGTACAATGTCAGAAAGTACTAAGCGAGTCGCTAGTTAGCCGTGACTGAGGTTTGGATGAGCATATAGGGAGACGTACTGAGTGGATATGGCTGAGACTCTGACGGATCGCCCATGCACCAGGCGTCTTTCCAACAGTGGGTTGCTCGCCCTTTGCGAGGTGATTCCTGTCAATGCATACTTCGGAGCTGAAGTCGCAGGAACCATCGGCAATGTGGCAGTTTGCTGTAGGCTTGCCGAAGAGTCTGAACATGGTGTTGAGGTAGTCCAGGTTGGTGTCGCCGTGGGACCCGGGGACCTCGTTCCAGTTGCGGTTCGCCCAGGTGAGCGTTGCATCGGCCTGGGCTTCCTTCCACCGCACGCTTGGGAGTTTTCCAATGTCTTGGGTTATGTCGCAAGTCTTTTGCATGAACTCGAATGCCCCAGCCTGACGTTTGGGTAGTACCACTGCCTGGGCGAGCGGGGCGCCGATGAGCGACATAGCTGCAAGTGAAGTGATGAGGCGAGCCATCTTGAGTTCGGCGGAGGGGAGAGAAATAAACAAAATAACTAAAGCTAGATCTAGAACTAGAACTGAGCTCGTATAGAGCTTAGAGCCTGCTGCAGACGGGATGAGCTCTTGTGTGAGCTATGGATAAAAGATGTTTGAAGTTATGGAAACTGCCTCCTCGTTATATATGAAGTAGCAGCTTGAAGGACGACCGAAATAATCACCATTTGTGGTAATTTTTCCGAACAATTCATATCTGATGCCATCTTTGGGTTTCTTGATCCCCTGTCGTGATTTATGTATAAGCTGACCTATGCGATGATGAATAGAGCTGGGCCGCTGGGCGCAGGAACGGGTGTTGAAGACGCCGAGAGTGGCCTGGAGGCGGACGATCAGACGCGCTTACCTCGATTACGTTTCCACAAAAACCGTCTTTAGACAAATTAGACGTGGCTGCGCAGACGTTTGGCGAAGGCCTTGGTGACACGATCGCTGAAAAGTCGAGTTGCTCAGCCACATCTTAACCGCCGCTGGCCCGCTAATTCAAGCGCTCCAGGCGCCGACCAACATTACCAGAACGGGACGATCAGCGCATTAACAGCCTCCAATGATTACAATAGAGTGGACACATACTTC
The DNA here is from genome assembly GCA_033439775.1 of Podospora didyma. Taxonomy (NCBI): domain Eukaryota; kingdom Fungi; phylum Ascomycota; class Sordariomycetes; order Sordariales; family Podosporaceae; genus Podospora; species Podospora didyma. The sequence goes on from JAULSW010000003.1 coordinate 4,350,838, forward strand.
GCGTGTTATTGCTTTAGGCAGCAGCCGCAAACTTTACGGTCAACAGGGGCCGAGAGACAATCATACAGGGGCGAGCAACTCGCTGTGGTTAGACCTTTCTGTCTCCTTGTAGCATGGTGATTGTCAATTGCTTCGTCCATGCCATGCAAGGAAATCACAACACCCTCCCTCAAAGTTCTCTATCAACTTACCCATGGCAAGCTATCCCTCCTCTACCAGCTGCGGAGGGACCTGTCGCGGTGGGAATGTCGCCTCCGAGGCACTCATCACCTTGACCAACATAGCGTCCTGGTTCCGTCCCGCAATCGCAGAAACTCCAAACGGACGGTCATTGTAGTCTAGGTACGACAGTGGCATTCCGCAGAGGGGAAATCCTGAAGAAGGCAGATAGGTTAATTAGCGCTGGGAAGCTTGAATGTTTTTCTGATATGAAGTGGTATTTCTTGCCTCCACCTGCTGTCATCGTAGTAATCCCACTGTCCGTTGGGGCCAGGATGATATCGACTCCATAGGCCTCAAGAACCCGTTCGACCCAGCGGTCTCTTGTGACTTCTCTAAAATGTGCAAGGCAGCGTTCGTACTTCTCCGCAGAGGTGGCTTCGTCTTGAGCCTTGAGGAAGTTGTCCTGGCTCGGATGGTCTAACAAAATGGTGTCAGCGAAAAGGTTAGACAATATTCGAAGGGGGCAGGTCCACATACGCGAGGGAAGCTCGACGTCTGCATGGTCAACGTTGAACTGGATCACATCCTCGAGGGACCGCACTTCGCTCTCGTCGAGGTCTTCGAGATACGCGTTGAGGTTTTGTTTCAAATCGGCCCCTGGACAGATCAGCGTCTGCTGACGAGGAATTACTTAAGAACAGAAGAGTTGACAGGATAACTAACTCATGACAACACCTTCGGTGGATTCACCGCCCAACATTATTTCCTTTGATGGAAACCAGATCGACGTTGGTTACAAATTTCTTGGCCTTGTTTTGGACTTTGTCATATGCCTCACGGATCTCCCGAGCCTGTCTCCTGTCAGCTGCAGCTCCAAACTCGATATAAATGGGATTCGCGCCTAGTACGCTGACCATCTGAGCCTCCGCTCCGTCAACAGGCTTCACCCAGTCCTCAGGAAATTTCCATATGTCTGGGTCAAGAACAGCAACCGAGATATCGGACCAAGACCCGGCTAGATGCGCTGTGAAGGACTCGGAGGCATTTCGTGAGGCAAGAATATCCAAGAGAACGGCCAGGTCATATGTTGACTTTGTCATCGGGCCCGCGGCGTCGAAATTGTGGGAAATGGGGACAGTGCCGTCTTGATGAACGAGGCCAATTGTTGGCTTGATGGTGTACAAGGCAGCTCGGCCCGAGCAAATGACAAGTGACCCGTCTGTCTCGGTACCAATGGCAAGCGGCGCGTATCCGGCGGCGACTCCGGCCGCGCAGCCTGACGACGATCCTGAAACGTTCTCATATTTTGTCAGCGTATATACGGATGGCTAGATTTAGCAAAAGAGGCAGCTTACCGAATGTCCATCACTGAAATCGTTTGGATCAAGCTCGCCAATGATGTAGGGCGACTGCACCTGTCCGCCTACCGCTGACCATCCACTTGGGTAACCGTAACCTCTGCCGCCAGCCTTGGGCACTGCTGTGATTGATTTCAAGGGTTTGGGTAACTACTATAACAGACCTACCAGATCTCTTTGGAAACATAACATTCGAAAATTGACTAAGCCATGAAGTGTCCTGATTAAGGAGCTGCAATAGCCGCGAAAGTTAAGCCCCCCAAGTCCAGGTTTCTGATATGAGTCTGCCCTCGAGTACCCCAATATGGCTTTTGTCCACCTCTTGCATGAGATTTTAATGCAAACACTGACCTATGCAAAATACATGGAATTTCTTATGAAGTAGCATAGGAAGGTACCCAGTCACTACCAGTAATAATGCTTCATATTGCGCATCATTGATAGGATATTTGCCGGCACAGTGATACCAAGGTACTATTACTAGGTAAAATATTTGCTTCCCTTTGTCCAGCCCGAAAATATCCCTCGGCTCGCGTGATCCGCATCATTGGTCGTAGGCAATTAAGATTGCACCAGCGGACCACATAGGTCTGCAATGGTTTCCGCTTGCTCCTCATTCACCATGTTTGCAATTGTTTTTGCGCACGCACACACCTGTAGCAGTTGCGATGAGATACGATGCCATGTCAATATAGTATGAGGAGGGTACGGGTACACTCACCGTCTCGGCGGCCTCCTCTGGGCAGTTAGGGACATCCTCCAGACAGTTCAATATCTGAAGAAATCTAGGAAGACATTCTAATTGAGGTAGATTTGACGTTAGATTCAAGGCAAGGAACAAAGGGCTATGGTTATTCGTATTATTATGAAATTTGACGTGAACTCACGTAAAACGCCCAGGCTTCGTTCCCCAACTTGCTGGCGGGGGGTTATCTCAGTCGTAGGGAGAGGAGACGCAGAGGCAAGTCCAATGACCGCTACTGCAAGGACTGAGACCTTATTGATCTGCATGATGGAGGGCTGGAGCTTTGAAGATTTGCATGGTGATGACGGATACACGAGAGAGTGTGTCGCTTTGAAGACTAGTTGATCGATGCCGTGTGTTGAGCAAAGAACTTGAAGAAGAGTCTAGATGGGAGTAGGAATGGGCTTTCACTTATTCTTTTATGACTCTCTTGACTTCAATATGTTCAGTGTATCTAGTCACAAACGGGGCTTGGTCTACAATCAATACTTCATGTAAAACATGTGTGAACTCGAAACATCGAGTAATCTCCGCCCGATTGAGCTGAGTGAATGTGTGGAACAACAGCCCTCGAACCAGTTCAAGTCGGTCCCCAAAATCCCGACGACTATCCCATACTGGAGGACACGATTATTAGTTCGTTGGGTCAGTAGGCTTAAAGGTTCTGATCACCGAGGTTTGGTGTGACAAGAAGAGGAACTACCTCGGCTTAACGTTCCAAATTGCTCGGCCAATATTAAGCCACCGAGACCGCCACAACCACGTCGGGCGTCTTTACAAAGCCAATCGGGATTACGAGTCGCAAACAGATGAGGAGCGATCAGTTCAATAGGTTTTGCTCAATGGTAGTGCTGTGGTGTCCAGACGGCAGGTCCGCGCAAGAAGAAATGTGTCGGAGAGACTGCCTATTTGGGTATTATGTCCATTACGTATTCGGCCTGCAGCCAGCCCACAGATCATCCATTCGATGAAAACTGAGACGGAGCGTGTACGACAACTGAATGTTGATTACGTTCATTGACGAAGCCGCAGCATTGGTTGCCACTCTCGCGAATCCAACTGAGTTCATTTCTCGTGGCAAATAAGTTACTTTTGTACTCAAAACACAGCTTCCGTGCCGCCGGAAAAGAACCAACTACGGCTGAGAGCGACACGGAATTAAGTGGTTTCACGCGTATTGAGCATACGAAGACCCCTTGTTGTCCTTTGTACCATCCAGACGAGCAACAACCCAGAGCCCCAGAATTATCAACACCTCTGATCCTGCAAAAGATCTGCAACACTCTTTGCCACGTTCAAAGGGACTGAAGTGATCTTTCCACTGCCAAGGAGACGGACGACGTCCTAGCACGTATGGCAGAACTGAGAACAACATTCATAAGCCAGGTAGTACCAACATATAGAAATACCAAAAACAGAATCGGGGAAGGGAGTTCGGAGGAAGTCTTTCTCGGGAATAAGGTAGGTAGGTAGGTTATTCACATTCATCTGTTCAAATAGTTTTTTGCACTCATCACTGGGTGCGAACAATCCGAGCAACTTCCCCCCAAGGGAAGTAACACTTCCTCAGCGCGGCCAGACACGCTAGTTGCGTCTGGAGCAATGTCAGTGCGTGAATGAATACCTGAGTAAGTAAAAGGTATTAAATTACGAGTGTCGGTATTAACGGTATCAACCAGTGTTTCAAGCGTGTTCTTGATGGAGAGGGGTGATGCCGCAGCTGAGCCAACCCCAATGACTGGCAGTACAACGCAAAATGCATTGCAAGGGTCCGTGAGGTTGTGGAAAATGTGGTTCAACGTTGAAATGCCAGACCAACTACTCATTCTTTTAAAGCTTGTCTGTCTTTGTTTGGGATGATGAGTGAGTGCCTTGGTGCCATGATAGAGACGCAGGTAGTTATCTAATATTCTTTCACTGCCTTTATTGAGATGAGTTGAGTATGCCACACGCTGCAGAACAAGTCAGCATTCGGGGAAATTTGAACTGTCTTGCTTATTTTCGTGAACCAATTACCAGGTATAATGTTCTGAGACCCCTTATGACACGAGAAAACCGCCATTAGGGAGATAACACCGAAGTATTGGGCAATCGGTTTAGAAACCAGAGCCCCGGGGGGAGGTGGTGATCACAGGAGCTGAAGTGAGACAGACACGAGAAGAACGGACTAAGTGATGGACAGTTACACGACATAGGGCTAAGCCATCGTCGGGGACACCTTCAATAAAGAGTAAGACCTAAATTGGCGTGACGTTGGCTGAACTAGACTGAGGCTGTCGCCTGATCGCCGCCGCCGAGATCCTCGAGATCCATGTTTTATCGGACATCTTCCTCCAGAGGCAAAAGGACTGCGAGATGCCTTCTTCTGAAATACCCAGTAATTACGGCTTCTCCAAACCCTACCAAGGCGTCGCGCCCATCAATGCTGGCGACAAGACCAATCGCCAGTCCTCCTTCACATACATGTATATATGAACCGCTTTCACTGCCTGGGTCACCATCTCTCCAAGTATGTAGTGTATCAAGGAGCCTCCTGTTTGTGATTACTAGACATAAACGTCGCCTATTAAAAGCCTCGCCTGTGGGGGCAGGTGGCAGCTCTAATCATGCATCTCGCGCCACTCTTTAAGATCCAAGTCCCTAAATGCAACATGACTCCATCGCAATGACCCAAAGGGGTAACGCTACCCTAAAATTATACCGGCCCTTTTTATACCCCAGTGTAACCAGAAATGAATCACCTTGCCTCAAGTCTTGAAACAAAAAGTTCTTTCAGCAAATCATGCAGGCTTGGAGGAGGGAGTGGAGAAAACCCATGCGATCTGTATGAAAGAAATTCATATCCTTCCACCTTCCACCAACTCTCTCTCCAGAATCTCAACTTCCCCAGTCTCGGCAGTTCTTCTGCGCTCCATGACCCACCGTGTTGTCCCGCTGGCGTCCTCCTCCTCCTTGATGTAGGAGATACTATCTGCGGAGCCCTTGTGGCGGTGTCCCAGTAGCAAACTCGGTCGCCGTGCCTGTGACTCGCCTTGCTGGCTGTTGCTGTTACTTTGGTCCATCTGCGCCGGGCTGTGCACTACACGCTCCAGCTCTGGAGACGCGGATGGCATAGGTAGATCACCGGCAACCAAATGCTGATCGGGATCAGCCTCTTCGCCTTCCAGAACGGGTGAACAAGAGTAGGCGTTAGCAGTTGGCTGCTGTGCTGGAGGAGAGGAAGGGTTGTGGGCCATCGAGGAGGGGGGAGATGATGAATGGAGTGGTGGTAGCGACTGCGCTGACGGCGAAGAGATGCCAGCACTGGCCGGAAGCCCTGGAACGGGTGGCGAAGACATGGGTAGTGTCATTTGCATTGTCAGGGTTGGGCTGGCCGGACCGCTGCCGCCTGCATCCGAGTTGCTCCAGATGGAGAATGCCGAATTCTTCCTCGAGTGTCCGAGACCAGCAATAATATTAGCTGGCGGGCCAAGGACACCAGATTCTGCCCCAGTATATGGGGAGCTGGTCCCTTCGCCTCCTGGCATGGCCCTTTCAGAGCGTGGACTACCCTCGCGTGAGCCCACCAAGCTCGGCTGTGACCCTCCCCAAGCCCTTGAGCGCAGCTTCATCAAGGCCGACAAATTCATGTTATCATCATCGGACAGCAGCGCCAGCTGAGCGAGACCGGGACTTTGCAGGCCAATCGAGTTCCTCCCGCCATCACTGCCGAGAGCGGGCGGCAACGCAAGGCTCATGATCGAGTTACGATTGGAGTATTCCGAGCGCTCAGTGATGGGGGTCAGATTGGGCTCTCGCGAGACAACGCGTCCGCTGGTGCTGCGATTGACGCCTTGCCCAGCAGGGCCGAAGTAGCCGCCGTTGGCGTATTGGTAGAGATTCTCGGCACTCAGCGCAGCCGAAGGGCCTGGTGTTGAAGCGAGGTGGTGGTTCTGTGAATGGTGAGGCTGTGGCGCAGGGGCGGAATAAAATCCAAATTCCTGGCCGTAGAAGCCATCCGAGTCGCTGGCAAGGACACTAGCGTTCGCCTCCGCAATGATGGCGTCGTCATCAAACTCGTAATCATCTAGGTTGCTCGCGAATGGATCATCTTCGTAGTTGTCCAATTCCTCGTCAAGATGTGAGTTCACCAGAGACTCGCTGGAGTCTGTTGGGGATGTGATCGTAAGCTCGGCAGGCAGGGGAGGGGATGAGCTTCGTCGGAATTTGCCCGAGGCTGCGGCCTTCTGCGCAGCTTCAGCCAGGGCAGCTTGATAGGCCATGTCTTGTCCGGCAATTGCGGATGCTTCGGTGTCATCACTTGCCGGTTGTTTTGGGGGCGACGGTGCACCTAGCTCCTTGTCGACAGTGACCGACAGTTGTTGGAGTCCCGCACTCAGGGACGTGTGGGCTGTCGACTCGGAGACCGCCGACTGTCCCGACAAACGTGAAGCTATGTCGGATTCGGGCTTGGAAGGCTGTTGCTGGGCGGCTTGCATTGCTTCCTTTGCCTGAGCGAAGGCGCCCGGTATTGGACGTCCATACCGATCCGTATCATTCATGTCGAATATGGACTCGTCAAACACAGTGCCATCGTACGGGAAGGCAAGCTCGTCTGCTAACCCATCGTCGAAGTACAGATCATCACCAACTACTCTCTCTGATGCCGGTGGGTTGAATAACGCGGGTTCGTAGCTTGGTCGAAATATGGGTTCATCAAGGACAGGCTCTGTCGAGACATCAAGCCCATTGATACCGAGGCCGGCCACGGGAGTATCATCCATCTGAACAGCAGCAGCCGGGTTGTGAGCAAAGATGGGGGAGGCGGAGGATGGCAGGTCAGGGGTAGTGTCTTTAGTCATGGCAAAACCAATGACTTTGCCATGCGCATCTCGAGGTGTTGCCAACATTGCAGGGCTGTGCGGGCTAGCCAACGAGGAGGGAGGGTTCGAACGCTGGAACACGAAGCCGGCAAAGTTCTCCTGGTCATCGTCTGGATCTTCGGCTGGGTCTCCGGCTGGGTCGAAGTCGTCTTCGTCCTCCAGATCTGCATTAACACCCGGAATCCGCTCCTCCAGCCCGTCGTCGTCCATCATGGCGTCATAATCAAAACCGTCATCGTCAAATTCGTCAAATCTGGAGTCACGATGCCCCGGAATATCATCCGTTTTCTTCTCTTGTTCGCGCTGCCGATGCCGCTCCTCGAGTAACTTCTCCTGACTCGCAGCCCCGATCATATCGAAGCTGAACCTAGAGGACGTGCTCTTCATATGCTTGGGAACAGCGGACATAACAGAATCACGGGTCGAGACCTCGGAAAGGGAGAAGTTGCGGGACCTTGTTGTTCTCACAGAGGCGCTAGACTGGCGAACAGATGTTTCCCTAGACGTGCGCGAGGTGGCCGACGACGGGGTGCGAGCCGACGGAGGGACGTCCTTGGGCGGTACCTGCGGCACTGACTGGTCTGTCGAAGTCCTGCTCAACGCCACGCCTATTGTTTCTTGCGATTTGGAGCCCAAATCACTGTCCGGCTGGCGGTATAATATGGCATGATTCACATCAAGGGTCTGGACGAGTCCTGGTGGCGGTGGTAGTCTGGAGTCGCGACGCGGGGGGTGTTGCAGAGGAATCGACTTGTCGTCAAAGTCAGCCAGAACTTGGGGTTTCTCCTGCTGTGCAGCTGGACTTGGCGTTAGCCCGGGTTGGGTGATTGATCTGGCGACAGCATCGGTTCCCGACATCCCCCTTCGCGGCCGTGGAGCACTGAAATCATGGACCTTCGTGCCTCTAATGCGCGGATCATAGCTCGGCTCGACCGGGACTGGCAAGGGCTGGACATCCGGCGCGTTATGGCCTGTCCTTCGCCTCATCAACAGCGTCGACATAGGGTTCTTTAAAAACGGCAGTCCCTTTTTCCCCTTGTGTGTTTCGCTGGCAGCCGACGAGCCCAAGACAGCGACAGGCTCCGTAGCCAGTCGAGTCCCCGCAGGACGCTTGCCTGTGGCTGCCCCAGAACTCTGGTGGATATCGGTGGGCGCGACAAACGAAGTGGATTTCGACTGCTTGTTGTTCACTGCCAACGCGGGACGGGCAGTGGGAGCTCCTGTGTTAATAGGGGGCGGAGGGGCCTTCGCTCTCGAGATGTGGCTGTCCGGAAGTTGAGGCTGACTGGACGGCAGGGTGCCGGCAAACTCTGGGCGCTGTGGCTCCAAGGTGCTTCGACGGAAGTTATGTAGCGTCATCCCGCCCATAAAACTCGTGGTGTTGCTATGCTCGTTGGCGGGACGGGTAGGCGCGGTGCGCGAGTCTTGCGACACGGGTCGCGCATCGTCGTGTGGAGGGAAGGAAATGTCGGAATTGGCCGAGGTGACGCGCGCAATGGGCGGCAGAGTCGGCGGCATCTGTGAGGCATTGGCAGACCGCGGCCGGGTATCAGGGCGTGGCGACACATCCTGAACAGTCTGCGGGTGTTCGTGGAGCGCCGCTGCCTCCCACGATGGCGGGGTCTGGTCGGGCAGAGGCGATGTGGGATTCGACGGGGCGCGACGGTGGAAGCGGAGGTGCGACAGCATTTTGGAGGCGTTTGGGTCCTAACAAATGCAAAGGTCTGGCCTGCGATTCCCGGCGGGAAAAGCAACCACTGCTGCACAGAGCTTTAACCCAGACTCGGAGTATCCGGGCAAGAGCGGTCGGGGTTGCGAAGCATCGAAGCAGGATATCTCAAAGGGTTGTTCTTATCAACGGGTCGCGCGAGAGGAGGCTCGAATTCGAATTCGTCGACGTGGAAACAAAAAACAAATCGGATGTCGAAAACAGGAAAGGGACGCAGCAGCACAGCGCCATGTATTAATTCGTAAAAAGTGTCAAAGATAGTCGAGAAAGTACAGTAGAAGCCAACAAGAATGGGGTACAAGGTAGGCCAGCAGGAGGCACCAGTCTTGCTCCTTGGAATGAAGAAAAAGGGATGTCGATGATTCCAAGGTTGGAGCAAATGCGGCCCGTCTCAGATCCACTGGGGCGACCTTGGATGGTGGAGCCTCATTCAGGGAAATCTAGTGGGGGGCTTGAGTGGTGTGAGCCATTGGCACGTGCACGACAAGGTGACCAAGCCCAACACAGATGGCCCCGACGCGACCGCCGTCCGACAGCATCCATCTCCAACGAGGCGCGACGCAGAGCAAAGCGGGCATCATCCAGCATTCCAGTACTTGCGCCTATTGATGATGTTGTTGATCTGTGAAGGTTTATATCGCATTTCGCAACTCGGAGAATATGCAATCCTGGACCTGTGGCACGGGCTCTCCCGAACGTCTGCTTGCGCTAGCTACCCCAGATTAATCCCAACTCGACGGCCACACTTCCATTCAGCCCGTGTCTCTCCAACCGTGGCACATGCCGTCCAAAAGTCGGGATAATAAACAAGCTCCCGTCGCTTCTTCCTTCCCGAAACACCACGCAGTCGCAATACCAACAGCAGCAGGCTTCTGGAATTCTTTGGCCGGAGATTTAACATGTGTGCACAAGGCAAGACACTGCAGGCATTCAGCTTTGTTTGTGGGGCCTCTGAACATTCTGGAACTTACAGAAATGCAGCTGAATGCATGGGTCAACGGGATTGTCCATGAGATCAAGGCCGCAGAATCAATCGCAGGCGAAGTCTTGCACTGATGTCGAAAGGCACCTCCCAGTTAATACCATTTTATACAGCGCGGGGACCAGTCTAGAATTCAGAGGTAAGTAAACAAGTTAAATCAAATAATAGTTTTTTATTTCTACCCTTTGGAATATCTGAGGTGTTCGATTTCCACTAAGACGGTGGCTAGGATACTCAAAATTAAAAAGTGCGGTAATAAAATAGGATAATGCGATTCTTAACTATATAAACCTCCCCCTCGCTCGTTTGCTTCTTTTTTCTATTCACATGCTCCCTTGCTATTATATTGCTTCCTTTAATTTCTTCATTCTCAACTTGCTGCTAGGAGAACAGGGCCAAAGGCTAGGCCGTCACCATGCTCGATCATGTCAATGATCGCAAAATCCGCCTTCTTTATGTTATGCTGCAGTTCCGCCAACTGAGAGGAGGCACTGGCATTTGATTCGTCGCCCCAAACTCAGGTCACAGCTGAACTTCACGGCCTTCTCATGGGTCATGTTGATCGCCATCAATAATCAATAATATAGTATAATATGGGCATGGATCCCAATTGCACTCCTCAGCGATGCCCAAAGCCTGAGTGATATAATGGCAGTTAGGGAACACACTCACAAAATCAGGGGCGGAAGGAGGTTGCAAAAAAAAAAAAAGGTGACATTCCATTAGCTGAAACTCTCTTGTGAGACCAAATGTTGAAAGGTCTCCCAAGCAATTATCCGATCTAGAATGAGAGCTTCGATACAGTGTTACTTAGTCCTTTTCCTAGCTTAGCTACAACTTGGTCTGACCCTGTAAAGACTGTCCATCTGTCCATGTCGACGATTGGAACGCATTGGCTTTTTGCTAGTCCTCCTTCCCCTTTTCGGGGAATCCCATGATTTGCGTCTGGTTCGGGTCCTCTGGGGGCACGAGTTGGCCTACATTACTCTCGGTGCGCACAATTCCCGGCTGAGCGGGGATTGGAGTTCGTTCGCCGCCCGATGATCCATTCTGGCTATTTGTAGTATTGGTTTCCTGGGTTGGCATATTGACTGATGGCCAAGGTGGATTTTCCAAAAGGGAGCTGCTTGGGATCTGCCTACAGTATATCGAATGGGTACGCACGGTGAGATCGATGATTCCTGCGGATAGTTAACATACATTGTGTAGAAGGATCTCAGGTCGTACCTATAACTAGGCGGAGCTGAAGGTAGTGGGGAAATGAAGACAAGGTCGAGTACGTTGTCAAGTGAGAGAGATGGATATATGGCGAGTCTTGGACTAGCAGCTGAATCCGAAGGTGACGACTCGGGGGTATTGCAAAGATCTCGAGTATGCTCGGATACAATCTGAAAGGAGTCTCTCTGGAACTGCCCTAGCGTAGTAGATAGTACTTTGAGGCTCGTTGAGTTCTTCCTTGCCGACTCATATAAGACGGGCAAGCACAACTGCTGAGAATGATTGTAGAGATGGGGTCTCTGACGAGGGAAGAGAGGTTAGTGGGTGGTGAATTGAGATAAATATGGCAAATTGATACCGCACTAATAATAGGGTGGGCTGATCCGAACAGTGATGTGCCTAGATAGGAGGCCGACTGGACTCTGTGTATGAAGTGAGTGGAATGAGGTGAGTACTGGTATGGCTCGTGGGCGTGAAAGTGCGCTTTCTTATACGTCTCAGTAGCGACTCGATGAGATCCCACATTATGAAGGGAACTTCACGTCCAACTCGGCATTGCATGCTCTAGGTCACTCGTCTCAACCAACGAGGCCCCGCCGACCGCGAGAACGCGGCATCATATACATCCCCCCACGGGTCCGTCACAGCAGGGTTTTGACATATTCCCGCACGAGACTCCGTTCCACAGTTGCTGTTCATGGTCAGGTTGACTTGCCTATTGTTCGCCATGCCTTGCTATCATGCATTGCATGCGCGTCGAGGTGATGTCGCTTTGACTTGCGGCCAAGTCCGGGGTAAGACATCGATACTTCGGTATAGCCTTGAAGCATGCCAGGTCGTCGATAGTCTCCTCTCACGGATATACCTTCCATGCAAGGCAAGCTGGCACATCATTGACAATACATCAGAACGAAGCCAGTGACCACTAGAACGCTCTGAGCATTTTAGGAGCTCGTCCACGTAGCCAGCTCCCCGTCCTGCGACCGGAATCGGCTAGACGCACCTGATAGATCACTACCTTAACCATACGCCCCCAAGTAGACGATCTCCGCGAACCGACATATATGATTTAACCTCTTGATTGGATGCCTTGGATCGTCCGCTTTCAACCGAAGCTCTGTTCTATATCTAAAGATTTTATTTGCGGAGAAAGTTCAAGGTGCTGCGTGCTGATATGCCAGCTAGCTTGACCTTGACGAGCGTTGGTCCATATCCAAATGGAGATACGGATATAGCTAGCGGAGGCTATGCAACAATCTAAACCTTTTCCGACCATTTCTGATCTTTTTCGTCTTTTTGTAATTTTATTGCGCCTTTTATAATATCTTTTGACACTTTTCGACCAGTTTAGACGTATTTCTACCATTTTCCAACCCTTTACAATATTTTTGTTCAGTTTTACCCCGCTTTACGTGCCTTCCCTTTTTTACTCTTTCGCTAGCACTATTGACGATGCCTCGAGAAAAATCTACGATCGAATCCCTCGTGGATAAGCTTATCAATACTTCTTGTACGGTGAATAAGCGCATGGGACTCAAGCCAGCAGAGGCGAAACGGGTCAAAGATGCCTTTGCGTTATTGGCGGCTGGCGGACCGCCGCCTAATTTAAGCGCCATGTTGAACAAGACGTACTACGTGGATTTTCTCCAAAGAGTCCAGACGGTACTCGGACCAAAGGGCGTGGTCCTCTGCGCTGTCGGGCTTGGGGTGTCTGCCGTAACTTCCATGGGAGACAAGCTTCGAGTTGATCTCCCACATGTGTTGAAACGTCGAGAGGGAGAGATTGCGTGGGCTGATCTCCAAAACATCGCTAACACCTATTCTACTGAACGTAAGTTTCCTAGCTAGCTAGCGATTGCTGCTAGTATTGACAGACAAGCCGTTACCTCTTTGAACGAAAGGGCAATAACTACGCTGCTAGTCGACGACCAGCCCACACCTTCTGTTCGACTGGCTGGATATTATGAATTGACGGCGACGTCACAGTTCGCTGGCGATGCCTACGAACTTACGTGGGAGGATGCTAAGACAATTTTGGGTAGCGGCTCTGTAGGTCAACCGTACCTCGTAGACACCTGGCGGGAGGACGTGAATTCTTTCGCTATTGTTCCGATATCTCAGGAACTCTCGGATTTGTTCGCCAGGGAGCGCGCAAGGGTATAGATGATCTTAACTCTGACAGTCTGTCTGGGCCAGGGTAACATGTCCTATCCTAAGAGAACCCAATACTCTGAACCGCCATTTCCCTTCCCATGGAACGATGACCATAAACCCAGTGTGCTCTGTTCCTACAGTGCCTAGGTGTTGGCCGCTCGTCTCTCCATATACTTTGATTGCCCCCATGTTCTCAGGAAGATCCACAACGATGGCCACAGTGTCCTCGGAGGGCACGATATTACTGCCTTTGGACAGGTCTTCCCACGTTATGTTACATTCGCCGTTCTTGAGCCTGTTAGTCGTTTTACACCGTGGATGTGGGTCCGCATTCTTACCTGTTCAAAATGTGCCATCAATTCATCATCTGTCTGTCTTTTTACCTTTATCTTCCGTATTGCGGTTGCCGTGGACTGTGTCGCAGTCGATGATAGCGGATCTTCGTGTCTACCCGAAGGTTCCGGTGATTCATCACTAGTTTGTCTTGCGGTTTTTGCATTTTTCTTCGGCGCCATCTTGAGTGCGGCAATCCTTTAACGTGGAGCGATTATTGGCGCAGAGGTTGGCGATGAGCAATGCGAAAGTGCGTGTCGTTATTAGGCACCCTTCACGTCCATAGACAGCATGTCCGCCCGCATAGGCAATGCTGCCTGCGATCCGTAGAACAACCGTTCCAAAGAGCACCTATCGGCAGGATGGTGGAAACCGGAATTGGGAGTTGGAAGATGGTAATGGTAAACCTAGCGAATATGATGTCAGTCCGAGTTGCCGAAAGCATGGATGATATGGTGGCTGGGGAAAAGCGATACCTCTCCTCCGCTACTTGGGTAGAAATATTGTGAATGAGAAATGGCGGGTGCGATGCTGAGAAGAAAGGTGCTACGTACGCTGTGTAGCGGTGTCGGACCTCTATCGCGGTTCCCTAAACTTTGGAAGGGGCTCTGGAGTTGCGGGACTCGGCGGGCGAAAAGCCCATGTGATTTAAGTGGCGGCCTAATTGTTGCTGAAGTTAGGTAGCGTTGGTATTTGAAGACGGTGAGCAAGAAGGCCGCCTGTTCCTACCATGCGCTGGGTCGAACGGTTTAATTCTGCCACAAGGAGGATAAGTTATTGTCGTCAGGCATCAGAGTTTGTGAAATCGAAAGACGGCACGTCGGGTGATGACGTGAAAGCCCAACAGGCAAGTGGACTTTTCGTTTGTCCAGGTGGTCCCTGTGAAAATTCCGATAATTAACCGGCGGGGTTACGATCCCCCCACCCCGCACTTTAATTGCAGCATTATACCGACACCGACGCGAAGAGGCCGAAGAACTTCTTGGAAAGACGGGGGTCGCGTTCGCTGCGAGTACAGCGAACGCGCTGGCTGAAGGCACCACTGCTGCGACTGGCAGAGCGAAACTTGACTCTTCCGCGATGTGGATTTAGCTAGCTTCGCCTAATGGGATCACATATTAGCGACGCGGATAATGGGTCACAGGTGCAGTTACGAAGCAAACAGCTCGCAGGTCGCATTCTTAGCATCCTCTTTATGTGCAGTTGAGCCAACTTGCCCGCACTGTGATTCTTTTCTTTTGAGCTTCCTCGAGAACTCGCATCATCTAAGTATGCAGTCCTATGTCCTTTCTTTTCCATCTCTCGAGCATCCGAGGTACAGCCCCTGCCGACGAACATACAAAACCTCGTCGATAGCATAACCTGCCTTGCCGCCGGTCGATCTCTCCAGCCACGGGAAGCTGGTACCGACGGCAGTGCCCTTGTCCACTTCCCATTGCAGCCAGACGAGTGGCCTGTCCTGCTCTCCTTTCTCCAACATCCCGGCGCCGAGCATCTTCGCGACTTTATGTAGCACCGGCTTCATTACGACTTCTTTGCCGACCAACACCTCTTCGTCATTCGCATGGTCGGGCCTAAACACGACTACGTAAAGGAACAAATTGTGGTACACATTCGCGCAGATTGGCGCTCCTTGCGGGGCCAGCGGGAACCAAGCACCACGGGGCAGAGCACTGGCCTGGCATCTCCGGTCCAGACTGGTCCACGCCAGATCTCAGCCCTTGAGTTCGCGGCACTGATCAAGTCGCGTGGCTCTCCACGGTTGCAGTTTCGTATTGACCCGAAGGGCCCTATTTCCGAGCACGAACCCGATGCTTCGTTTGGCCTGGTCTCCGCCGACTATCCTGGCGTAGTGCTCGAGGTATCTTACTCCCAGAATGCTAAGGAACTCGTCAAGCTTGCCAACAAATATCTCCTGGACACGCCGGGCCCGCGGATCCAAGTCGTCATTACCTTGGCCATTGTGTGGAATTTCTTGATTTTCCACCTTCGGCCATTGAGGGGCTAGCGGCTAGGTGGGCTCGGTGGCTCGTGGGACAAAGTGTGCTGAGCGCCTAGGCTCCGCATCGAGGTACCCACCAAAATTGAAAGGCGGTGAGAAAGCCCCGCCATTTGCCGAGTCCCAGATTGATCTTGATGCTCGTTCCCGTGAGTCTTTTTTGTTTTGTGATTGTTTCACTCAGCGGTAACATTATGAACCACAGCCAAAACCATACAGCTAGAGACATCGCCTCTTGCAGCACACCTAGCTGTTTTTAACAGCGCCTTTAAGAATTTTATGTTTCCTTTGCGGTGGTACTAGGGAATTTTCTAACGAGAAGTTACTCCGCCGCTTTGGGGACGTGAATGCGACTGCATATAAGTGGTTGAGTACACGTACCACAATGGAGTGATCTCAGGATTGTGGCCCGTAAAAGGTATCGAGGTATCTTGATAGCAGAAGTTGATGAAGGTCTCCTGATGTGACAATTCGGATTTATAGTTTCCTTTTAGGTTCTGGGTTAGGAGCCGGCGCTTTCCCACAGTCTACCCTATGTCTGAGCTAGATGGTCCAGGGTCGAAGCCCAGGAGAACCGACCGGACCAGACCATGCCCATCTCCGGATCCTCTTCGGTATCGGTTTCGGTGTCTGGCAAGGTGTCGCTTTCGTCTACCGGGTTCGCATCCTGCTTGAGAAGGTCCAGGCGACGGAAATGTCGTTTGAGTTTAAGCACCTCCGGGTCGAACACGCGCTGTGGCTTTCCATCTATGCGAAGGGAGGTGAGAGTCTCCTCAACCTTATCCTGCCGAAGTTCAACAACACGGTCGATGATATCGTGCAATGCCAGCTTAGTCAAGGCGTTAGCGGGTGTTAGAGTTGCAAAGACAGACTGCCTCGTAATAGCTTCTTCCATTTTGACAGCACGTCAAAGTTGTGGCCCGTGTTTTGTGTTCGATTGAAGCACAAACGAGTGAGTCCATTATTTTGTGGGACATGTGCACTTTTTCATGAGGGCGTAGCTTAATTATATCCCATCAGTCCCCGTCTGGCAGAATCCCGAAAACGCCGTGCCGCCATATCACCGAGCTGTAGGTGGCGCTAAGTGCTCTGAAACGATTGGCGGGCAGTTTAGGCTTGCTTATATGGCGCAACTTTCTGGCGCATGCTTTGCACAAACCACAGGACATAAGAGCGGCAGACTGAAACTGAGCGCGAGAGGCGACTCGGAGAACTCGGTCTGCGGGGGTGCCATCGTGGTACCGAGCCGTTGTTGGCGGGGTGTCGTTCAGCCCATCGCCTGCCACTCGCCCATGGAGAGACTATATTTTACGTTTGTTGGTTAGCTGTTCCAAAAACAAACAACAGCCGCATGGCCAAACCGCACGGGCATAGCCAAATTGTACAGCCAAATCCCACAGTGGTAGTTAGGTTAGTTGTATGGTTTAGAACAGCCAACCACACAACCAGCAGCCGCACAGCCAAACCGCAGGCCAAACCGCCAACCATCATTCCTTTGCCCAAAATTGAAGGTCCACAGTATATTGTGGTCGTCCATATTTCTCTGAATCAGTGACATGCAAAGCTCCCTAGGGGGTTTGGCGGGGTTACTTGAGTGGCGGTGCGTGGCGGTGCGCGTGCACAAGGCCTCTGCCACTGTACCTCGATAGGGAACGATGCGCCTCGGGGATATATATCATTGGCTCGCTTCATCTGCCTTTAGCAATGACCACGCGTTAACGCCGAGCATCCCACGGCCTTGCAACCTTTTCGCCTCAAGCCCAAGTGTGTGTGCATTGGCCCTTTCCTCCCAGACAACCTTGCCGCCCCGTCAAATCTTTCCATTATCCTTTCGCCAATCGGTTGGAGTCATCCCCTTTCAACTTTGTTTCATCGTCGAGATAAAAAAAAAAAAAAGACACTCTACACAATATTAACCTACCTCTTTCCTCTGTTTATCTGTCCTCCACCCAATAGCTGCGCAATTCTCTCCCCAAGCCCATTCTTCAACAAACCCTGCCGTCCTGACAACCTCGGCCGACGCCCTCGTTATCTCCATGCTTTGAAACTGTTCTTTCGAACTCTTTGTCTTGTCTTCGCCCATGCGTAGTAGCCGCATTACCATCTCCACGTGGCCCCCTTTCGCAGCCACATGTAGCGGTGTGATGCATCTTTTTTCGACGCCGTTGATGTCGGCCCACGTTCCCAGCAGGTATGTCACGCAGAGCATAAGACCCTTCGCACAGGCGAGGCACAGCGCGTCGAATCCCGTCGCATTGCTCCATTGGTGGATATCAACGCCCTGGGATGCGAGCATATGGACGAGGCGGTCGTGGCCGTTGTTCGCGGGGAGCATGAGAGGTGTCATGCCAGCTTTACCCCGCAGCGTTGATCATAGTGTCGGATGAGTGCTCGAGAAGTTTTAGAACGACTAGTTCGTGCCCTGCCAGCGCCGCATAGTGCAAAGTTTGCATGCCTGTGGCGTCAATGAGCGATAGATTAGCCCCGTGCTGAAGAAGGAACGCGTTGAGTGCCGTGTCGTCACGATTGGGAGAGGCGAGAGTTGGTCCTTGTCTTGTGTGCAAAAGTCGAAGTCCAGATCCTGGAGCCAGAGCATACTCTGAACAGCATGCATCTCATTGGAGGAAATTGCCTTGATGAGCTTCTCTTGTGTCTTGAGGCTGGGGGGCGAGGAGTATTCTAACCCGACAGAAGCGCGGCCACACACTGCTGGGAAGTAGCCATGTACGATCGAGCTGAATTGTTCAACCGTCTTGATACAATTCTTTTATGCCTTCTCCATGCCAGTTGCTGCTGCTGTGTTTGTCTATGCGTTTTCACCGGCAAGAAACTCGAAAGGCCAGCAGTGATTTGCATTGCCGCCTGCTTACAAATTGAACACGTTGAGGACGAGTTGTAGATGACGCTGGCTTGCATGAATTTTTTCTCTCATGCCGTCCAGGTAGTTTGTCTTCCAGATAGCTCAACCCAGCTTCCACTGACTAAGCTGAGATTTGGGACCAGTCGGGATGAGGCTCTGAAGCTCGCGGAGATTATCAGTGATGGTCCGGAGTTGTTTGATCGTGTCATGCAGGAGCTCTGCAGCGCGCCTTGGAAACTGTGTCTTGGTCTTGTCGCTGGCCGGCATCCATGACATGATGGATGTGGTTGAGCACAGTCTGGGTCAAGTCGCATTCGTTCTTTAAATCTCAATGACTTTCTCATGCACGCCTTTAAAGCCGGCAACGGCGGACGAGATCTTTCCTAGTCCCCAACACACCACTTGAATGGATAGCTGCTAATATTGAGAATGGATCAATGTGTCATGATTGCGTAGGGCGTTGTCAAGTAACCGCTCCGTCGTAAAAGGTGACTGAGATGAGTAAACACTACCCCTGATCCGCCTCGGCCATTTACCGGGCGGCCTTCTTATCAATACAGAGTATGATCATATGTCTGATAACGAGAATTTAAAATAATAACGAAACAGGCACGTCATAAATCAGGCATATATTGAGGTTTCGTGAGCTCAAGACTCGTTTAGACGAGTCAGCCATGGTTGAAAGTCTCTCTTTTGGAACTCTGGGGGAACAACGCTTGGTTCCCACCACCCAGTAAGGATATTAGCAATTATATTCGTCATCTTCCACGTTAAGCACCTTCAAACTTGATGAAGTTTGCCAATGCAGAAACTAAACGCTGGCCAATATCACTAAAATTTATGCAAATGCAGGATTAACTACAAACTCTGCAACAATAACCCTCATGCACTACGATCAATATTTCAGTCCGCGAACTTCGCTGTTGCTGCTTCTCAAAATGCAGAAAGAAACAAAAAAGCAATCACTTCAGTGAGGGCTTTATTAGGGAATTTCCGGAGGTCGCATGGCCGCATGGCCGTATGTAACTGTTGAATGCCGGCAACGCTAGTCAATTGGACCACTGCCACTTCTAGAGGGCGGCTTTGACACGTGGATCTGTTGAAGGTGGATAATACTGGTCATTCGTGCCATTCAAGTTGCCACTTCCGGGAATCATACCGGCGTTTGGAATTGTGGGGGGTTGGTAATGCCGTTCACTCGTGCTGTCCAAGTTACTACTTCCCGAGGTCGTATAGTTGTTTAGAAATACTGGTGGAGCTTGGTAATGCTGATCACTCGCACCACTGCCATTCCCGTTCCTTGTATGGCCGTTTGGACTCGCTGACAGTCCATGATACAGGCCCCTTGTGCCACTGCCACTGGGTGTGTTTTGTGTTCTGTTCAAGCCGTCAGCTTATGTCTCGTTAGTTTAAAATCCACTAGCCTGCTTACTGGAATGCCGTCTGTTCCAAATTGGGGTGGTTGATCAAATCAGGGTGCCTCATGGTCTTGCGCCTGTGAAGTTCTTCTGGAGGTGGTAAGGCGGCATTCATGTACCGACTTCCGTCTGGGTTGGGGGGGAGATTCCACAGATACAGTCGCCACCTTGCATATTGGACGGCCATGATCGCATTGTAGGCCCTGGTTCTGGCCACCTCAAAGCTGTCATGGGTTTCGCAGGCAACGACCTCGGCATATTGGCGATTCCAGCCCGGATGCAACACGACATCGTCGGGATCTACGCCGCGAATGAAGAGTTTGTCTGTCCAATAGAAACTGAGTTTACGATCACCCTTTCCGGTGGCGTCCGTGAGACTGGCACGGAGGTATACTGGCTGCCCTGCACGTCTTTCGTCTTTGCGCACGTTGACGTTCCAGTGAGGATCCTTGCCCGCGAGTTCTTCCGGCGATGTGTCAGGAAGATCTCGACGCAAATGGCCTACAAGTACAGCTCCTTCATGGGGCAAGAAGTTGGGTTGAAATATGCCCGGCGGGGTCAACGAATAGTGCCAATTATGGAAGACCTGGTTAAAAAACGCCTCTCGCCGAGAGTCGGGGACGTGGAACGGGGCGGGGATGGTATAGGTCGCATCAAGGGCTGCTCGGATAAGATCGTCGCACCCTTCACTTTGTGGGAAGGGTAGTTGCTTATCAAAAGTTAAAATACTTTGCACGCCGTGCTCCAAAGTAGTGCTGTTATCGGGCTTGCCGCGGGGTTCCATCCTAGCCTTGAACGCCGGTCGTTGTTCGTAAAGCGAAGCGGGCGGATTGAACTCAAAAGCAGAAGACGTTCGGAGACTGGCGCGGAGGAGATGGATTGGTACAGTGAGTAAATAAAGAAGGATGTTTTTGACCAGCAAAGAACACCAAGAAATTCGAAGAAAGAAATTGTTCTTTTGGAGAACGAAGAAAGTGGACAGAAACTGGAGACGAGAACTGAGACAGCATGCTTGCTTCAGGCTGTCAAAAAGCCAAGAACCACCTTGACAATTTGTACCTACCTTCGCGTGAGACGCCTCTAAATGGGCAGAGTGTTGCTCCTGGACATAATGGTCGCATATTGGCATCATAATGTCCCTGAGGGTAAGAACGACCAGCGAAGGAGATGGGTGTGGTTACAGAGTGGAAGTCAGTAAGAGAGCGCCTCCCAAAAAGGTAGGTACCTGACACTCCAAATGTTCGCTGAACCTTATCACACAAGGCCCACACGTGGCCAACAAACGCTGTTCCCAACTCCATAGGCTGTTTATAACGTTTGCCGTTGACCGCACTTTCATCTTGGAGTTCTAGTGGAGGGGGAGCATTCGCAGAAAAAGTGAAATATGTTTTGCTTCCAAGTCCTGCTGCTCCCGAAGGCCACACTCTCCCAAAACAGAGAGTATTGGCAAGCCCTTCAATTTCCATGCTTCCCGTATTATTAACAGAAGATAAATTCTATGGTGTCATATCTGTCGGTACCATACACCCCAGCTGACGCCTGATATTCAAAAAGAGCTGGCAAAGTGGCTATCAACAGAAAGAAGAAACACTGAAAAACTCTGGGTCTGGTTGTTCAGATGGCTCCCACATACGCTTATCACGATCAGTTCGGAATTTTGACCTTCCGCCACCCACCCTTAAAGTAGTGCCTGACGAGGGCGGTGCGGCCCTTCCGCCAGCTGTAACCCCAGTCATCAAGGTAATCCGCCCGAAAGGCCGAAAGCGGCAGGACCACAATGTCAGAAAAGTACCTTGGCGACTTGAACCGCGCCAGGTCGTCGTAGGTGCGGATCGTCTCGTCGTACTCCTGGAGCGTCTCGAAGACGACCTCGGTCCACGCGACGGGGCCGGTGGTGTTGAGGACGTCAAAGTCTTTGATGTCGGCCTTGTCGAGCGTCGTGCCTTGGGCGCTCGCGATGTCGTGAAGGCCTGTCATGGCGCGCTGGACCATCCTCTCGAAGACGATGTGCTTGGGCGCGGCGGCGATGGTCCACTGGCAGAACTGGACGGGGTACTTGAAGTCTGCCGGGTGCGGGTCCTGGGCCTCGTCGTACTCGATGGCGACGAGCAGCTTCGCGTCGCGGCGCTTGTCCTGCGGGAGCCAGCGCTCCAGCGGGACGACGGGCTTGGTGTCAGTGTCGCTGTACGTGCCGCCGCGGGTGTACAGCAGCAGGTAGCGCAAAAAGTCTGACTTGAGCCCTGGGTTGCTCAGGGCGTGGTACGTCGCGGCGATGTCGGGCTTGTCGCCGAAGTTAGCGGCGACGAAGGCGTCTGCCTCGGAGGTGCCGAGCATGGTGTATGTATAGCCGGGGGCCATGGTGACCCATTCCGAAGAGTAGATGGCATCCTTCTCAATGGTCTCGATGCCAGGAGGCGCGAAAAATATCTGCCAGATGAGCCGCGGGATGGCGATGTCTGAATCGGGTGGTGGGTCACCACCCGGGCTGCTGCTACTGCTGCCGCCAGACGTTCCACTGCCGATGTCTGGAGTGCCGAGCGGTCGTCGCGTTGCCGGGGCCGAGAAGAAGCCCAGGCTGATCAAAAGAAAGACAAAAATCGCTACACAAAGGACAAAGGCACGCGGACGCGCCCGTAGCAACGCCATCATTTTGGCGACACGCGGGCCGCTTCAGATGTTGGTAAATACTCCCCCTTTTCTTTCAAGCGTTTGCGACAAAAAAACTAGCGGGTCGCGCTTTTTTCTCTGCTTGGCCAACATCTTGGGCAACAGGGGGGGGCTGCAATTTGATTCCCCCCGAAAGTGTCAGGGGGTCTGTCACTGTACAGCACAGCCCCATATGTGCGGTGGATCTGGCCATTCATTGGATGCACAGCTGCCTTATCGTGGTTGCCTGTGCCAGAAGGATCGTGCCTCCCAAGACATGAAAGGCTTGGCAATCTCCGGCGTGCGCGGCCAGACAGCAGATTGTGGGGCAGTTTTCAGGAGAAGGCTCCACCTGTTCCACCCACCCAAACAGGCGGGTCGTTCAGCTCAAACGTTCAACTTCCCTGAAAACAAAAATGGCATCCAGCGTAACCGGTACAGATCGAACGTTCATTCACCTAGGTTTGGCCTCCTGGACAGGCATTTGGCCGCTTTCTCTATTATATCATTCTGGCCTTCGTTAAAAAAAAAAAAAAAAAAGGCCGAAGCAAATACCATTCTTGTTTGCTTGTGCTATGACCTCAACTCATACATCTACGATAAAGTCACCTTCCTGCTCAAACGTTTCAATTCTCGGCGGAATATAAAAATAAAATCACTCGGTCCTCTGATAGTCTCGCCTCTTATTCTCACAAAAATTCCAAAATCCATATATATGACGCCCATCCAGGTCAGATGTGGCCTGCCGGCTTGATTCTCATTACACAACCTTCTCCGCCCGGATCAAGATCGGAACGATGGCACCGGGCGCTACGTGAACGGCCGGGTGGCCAGTCGCTTCATACAGCGCGAGGATCGTCCCTGAGTGCGCGGTAAGCGAGATGATGGGCTCGGTGTCGTTCATGAACAACTCGTTCAGAAAAGATTCGACCCTGACGGCATGTTCTTCCAATGTCTCCCGCACATCTGGGCTCCACAGCTCATCCTGCTCGGAGAAACCATCCTCAAAAGCAAACCTAGGGAAGTGCTCCTGTATATACGTGCGGGTGCTTCGCCGGTCGCAGGTGTGGATGCCCAGTCTCTCTCGGACAAGCTCCTTGATGATGGGTTTGAAGGCCGGGGCTTCCTCTCCAGACGGAAGTGTGAGACCCGAGAAAGCCATGTCGCAGGTCTGCAAGCAGCGCGTGAGAGGGCTGGCGTAGTGCCGGCGTGAGAGAGGGAGTTTCAGGGCTGAAGCGGAGTCTCGCCAGAAGACCTGCATGGCTTGGGCCTGGCCTACGCCGGTTGGGGTCAGATGGGCGTCGGCCCAGACGACTGTACTATCGCCGTCGAGCTTCGCCCAATATGACTGCATGTGTTCAAAATCAGGGCTGGTTAACAGCAGTCAAGATGAGAGAGCGGTGCAATGATGAGTAGATAAATACCTCCCATGCAACAGTTTCAACTTTGGTCTCCATGACGTTGTGGAAACCCTCGCCATGGCGGGCGGCATAGATAAGCTTGTATGCCACGTTGTCGCCCGAACTGCTGTTCAAGTGATCGAGATAGTGCGCGAAACGCTCCCAGTGTTGTTTCTCCCGTCGTGGGTCAAATGTGGCGTCCGTCTCATAGACCCTGTCAATCAACCCCAGACCTGGCAGAGTGATCTTGGGAGGATCAGTTGCCCAATCGGTTAGATGCGGCATGTGAGGGGGAAACGCTCACCGCATTGAAAGACGTCGTGGGTTGCGCATCGTGCTTGAAATATCCAGTCACGGCAGTGAAAGTAAACTTTTGTTCGTGGACCATCATAGTGAACTTGACAGGCTGTCGCGATGGAACTTCTGCGGGGCGATCGGGTTGAGTTTGGATCAAATCACAGGAGCGTGGGGTTGAGACTCAAAACTTGGGATGAAGTCGTTGTTGGTAGGGCACGGCAACTGCACCAGCCCAACTGAATGAACCATTAAGAGGGGTAGGCGAGAGGATGATTTTTACAGCCAAAAAATAAGCTCGACTAACAGCGGGTCTTGGTATCCACAACCCCACGAGGAGCGCGTGGTGGGGCAGTCGTTGCCACACATCTGTCGCAGTTGCGTTGCACAAAACATGGCAGCTGCCACAAATCGCTGTCCACTTGCACCACCAAACTTTCCAGCTTCTGTCAGGGGTGATTTCTCTCCTTGTCATTTATTGGCGCAACTGCTAGATAGAGTAGTGTACATGAATTGTTTCAGCCTTTCTAGTTTCGTCGACCACACAGTTTCCCACGACCACTAGCTCTGAACAATGGCAGCAACGTCACTCTCGCACAGCACCTTGGACCCCGTCCAACACGAGCTCCCAAACCCGGAGCACGAAATGCAGACGCCCTTCTTGCTTCGATCACACTGCCCTCCACTGCTGGCCCTGCGAATCTGATGCCACTCGCTGGGGCACGAACCACGGCAGAACGGCGCGGTGCCAAACCACTTCTGTTCGTATTTGTAGAATGGCAGGCTGCAGCTGCAGATGATGCGGTAGGGCGCCTCCGCGTTCTCGGCCCTGGTGCGCGTGCGCGTCGCCACGGGCACGCAGACATGGTCACTGGGGCGCGCCTCGCGCCAGACGAAACCTTGCTTGCATGTATCGGGTCCGTAGGCGCCGCCACCGGGCTGCCTCCGGGACGCGGCGAGAGAGTTGTCGCGTGCGGCTTCGGTGCGGATGGCGACCGGGACGCAGACATGGTCACCGACAAAGGCGTCGCGCCAGACCCAGCCTGCATTAATGCGAGGAAATAAGTTAGTCCAGGGTCTTGAAGTGACATGTATGAAGTCGGTGAAAAGAGAGAGAAGACGAACCGTGGCCTGCAATGCATTGATCGGGGCCGTATAGACAGGCGCTGGCCGCAGTGAGAAACAAGGAGACAACCCCGAGGGCGAGTGAAAAAGTCTTTGAACCCAACATGCTGGCGGGTTTTTGGCTGGCTCCCCTTCTTTTTTAAAAAAAAAATAGTGTTTACGATGGATAGTTGCTGTGTTTGTCTGTTGATTGAAGACTAAAAACACATGGAATCCACGAGAGTGTCACCACAAGATATATCAATGTCACTTACACGAAGCGAGAAACGTTATTGCGAGCCACTGCTCCGCTAGCGACTAGTGGGGCCGTCACACTCCCGACGGCTGCACGAGGCGGAGCAGGCCAAGTGATTTTGTGTTCAAAGATAGAACTGGTGTCAACAAATGCACGCCAATGGTGGTTCAGCTCTGCATCGCCCCTTTCGGCCAAGGCTCGTGATGTCTGCCAGCCGCTCGAGCTAACGACCTCTGAACAGATGAATGCATCTCAGCATTCGTCAAATTCTCCATTATCATCGGAGATTGCTCAGAGGAGCCGTTGAATTCCGGATTCAGCCAAGGCATAATTGTGCTGATTTGCTCAAGGCCGGAAGCTGTGAAGTGAAAGGGTGTTTAGGGAGGAGGGACTTGGCGAAGCTGCCAAGAGAACCTTCTCATGCAGAGAAACAACGAAGAATATGCCCGACTCAACACTACTACATTTTCCCATGAAGGATGTAATGGTATGCCTAATCTGGTGATTGTGCCCAATGACGATTCCTTCACCGTGTGGGATCGATATACTCACTCAACTTCTTCATTATTGGCCACTAAACCATGACGACCCATGCTCCCATCCAATTGCAAAGGCGTGACCAGATAGTCGTCTGCCGAGAATTTCAGGACCCCATCACGATCAAGCTGAATAGGGTTGACATAGACCTTTACGTCAATCGTATCATCTAGCATGTTGAACAACCGGAAAAGGATATAAATCGAATCGTCGCTAGAATGCATCTTCATCTGTAACACGATTGCTGTTAGCTTTTGAGCATGAAAACCTAGGAAGTGGTAGCGGAAGGGGCGTAGCAGAGTTAAGGTGGGGCGGCCTCTTACCGTCTCATACTGCACGCCTGTGACATGGAAAGGATGCTTAAAACCCCGAGCCGTCGCGTCGACGCCAAAGAAGTACTTTGGCTTGCGCCCCTCCCACAAACCGGGTTCCAAGTAACCTCGCTCGATGAGCAGGGCCGTGAAAGAGCGATCCAAGTCCCCGTACTCCAGACTGCCGTCCGTTTCATCGTTCATCAGATAGGTAATCGTGGCGCTGATCTGATCGCGTCCGAGAATGTCGCCAAGTCCCGGGGACTGGGCTGACAAAAATTCACAGACCTACGACATTTCAACCATGTTAGAGCGTTGTTCCTAGAATGTCAGGGGGCACACTGATGGCTCAACTTACAAAGACCCAGCTTGCAGCCCGTAACCCCCGGTCTCGTTCCGCGTCATACGCGGCAATAGAATGGCCCGTGAAGCTCCGACCTCTTCACCATTGTTGTTGGAGCGCACGGTGTCATCTTTGTTTGTCGGAAACACACAGTTTCTTGCTGCCATTCGAATACGCTCCAGATATCGGCGGTAGGTCTCCCTATTATTCTCGGCCATATCGGCGTCTAGGCCCTCATCGTGACTGTCATATCCAACCATGATGAGATCTTGGTCACCACCAGGCGATTGATGATTGTCTGCACTGTCGTGGCTTTCCTCGGTTGGATTGCGCTCCTTGGCAGGTTCTTGGTCCATCCCCTCTTCTGCATTGGCGGGGTTTGCCATGTCTAGATTATCCTCCTCTGGCGACGCTTGATCTTCTTCTACGGTCTCGTGGTTCTCCATGCTGACATCTTGCTCATCAGCCGGTACTGGATTCTCTTCTTGATCATCATGGAGAGCCATCTCGATATCTTCAGTGCCGATTTCCGCCATGCCATCTTTGTCGAGAATTCGGCCGACCGAGGTGATTTTAGCATTGAGCAACCCCTTTACCATTCCTACCGCTGCCGACTGGTCCGCCCTTTCGCACAGCCTTGTTCGTATAGATGGGATCGACCATCATCCACTCCACCAACTTCTCCGGCAAGCTGTGCTGGATGCACAAATCTTGAGCCTCCTCGCTGCGAGGGATGTATATCTTGAGGGGGCTTACATCCCTCTCGATATAAACCTCGCAGCTCTCAGCCGGGGCTATTATCTCTTGGCCGTCCATTGTAACAATAAGCACGGATGAAATCCCGTCCGTCTCCCAAATTTCCGAATTTCGGAGCATATCGTAGAAGGCCTGCCAATCACCTTGGACTAGCGGACCTTTGAAATGCGTAGCAATGCGAAGAAGCCCATGCGCCTTTCTCCGAATATCGAACCGTTGATCAGAGCCGGGCCACTTGTTCCCAGAGTCCAAAATCGCGGTCTCTTTGACTATACGCGATAGATACTGATCTTCTAGACCTGCCCTCTCGAAAAAGGTCTCAGGGTATGGAAGTCTATCCACTGGGACGGCGGAAGCCATAACGATTCGCCGTTGATTTGGACCAGAATAAGGGCTTCGGCCTCAATAATATCTCTGATGGCTTCCTTGTCAGCTTCAGCAAGAGGTCGCTTGCTGTAAAGATTCTGGTATCGTT
This sequence comes from Podospora didyma, assembly GCA_033439775.1. Lineage (NCBI taxonomy): Eukaryota > Fungi > Ascomycota > Sordariomycetes > Sordariales > Podosporaceae > Podospora > Podospora didyma. The sequence goes on from JAULSW010000003.1 coordinate 4,378,780, forward strand.
CTTTCACGCGCTGATGGGGCAAGGAATTCTGCTTCGTAACCCGCAGGTCCTCCAGTAGATGCTGCCACGAGCATCGCTGAACTCTTAGCGTCTCAGAAAGAAACTGCATGACTGTATTGACTTGATCAGGCATGTCGGGGAAAATATGCTGGTATATGGAGTCGACAGGTTGGTGGCTGGCTATATCTTGCGGTGCCCCGAGAAGACATGCCCTAGGAATGCACCACACTGGCGACTGGCTAGGTGGCTTAGGAATAAGAATGGTAGGGCCCCATTCCTCGAAGAGTTTTCTAAAACAATACGTGTCAGTAACTCATCCCCTTTGCCACGTTAGAACGCTTCGAACACCTACCGGATCTCTGGACTCATCGCGATCGGCGCTGCTGACATATTTCAACTGGATGTTCACATATGGATCCCACACTCTTGAGGCGCGCGCCACTCCAATATGTTGTCTGGGACCAGAAGTGATACTTGGCAGGACAATGGCTTTGAGCAGGCTCAAGTAGAAGCTCAGGTCATCCGTGCGTTTGACGTTGAATTTGTCCAGGAATCGCCATGAGCCCGATAGTTCGTAGTCGTCGATTGGCGTTTCCAACTCAAGGAATGGGAAGAACTCATCCGGTTCTAAGAAACGGGATGCAATCTGCTTAAGATATAGAAGTGGGAGGACAGTGTGCTGCAGAGACTGATAAGAGCCCCCTTGGCAGATAACATCCAGCTCCATCACTTCTTGACGTAAACCATCGTTGGACAGCACATTATGCCCCTCGACGCTCCACAAGGACTTCAGCAGCCCCATAACCTGTGCCGGCTGGCTGATCGCGACATGGCGGAATTCCTTCGACAAGGACGGTGCGGGGGGGGTTCGTGGTGCGGTCAATGATCCTCAACTTTTGCCAGAGACCAAGGCATTCATGAAGCCACTTTACCCATGAGATGCGTTGACTGTCCTCTTCTCCCGGCATTTCGGGACCAGCGGCAAACGTGAAGTAGTCATAGTGAGCGAAGAGCACCGCAAGTCCAGGCTTTGAGGGGCCATATGGACTCTCATCCGCGATGTACACATCCTCTGTGTGGAGCATCCGCAGAACATTGTTGGAATCATGCAGTCTAACTGCTTGATAGACTGTGTTCGACTCGACTCCTGAGTGTGCTAGGTAGAGAAATCGCAAGAATGACGCTGAAGTGTCCAAACTGATCGCGCTCTAGGGCGAGATGGAATGGTACTGCTGGACTATCAGGGACCGAATGAAATCGTTTGACGCCTCCACAACGGCCAGGAAAGAAAAAGAGCCGCCTTCTCTCCGGGTTGGATGCGGCATTGGCGCAGACGAGGTTCAGGTTCAGGGCTGCCGGAATATATGAAATTCCTTCCGTAGTGGTTGGGAAATACAGTTGTCCAGGGTTTGCTGTAACCCAGCGCCCGTCCGAAAGCGGGACGATCTGCAATCCCTTTATCTCATCTATCGGTCCGGGCCAGGACGTCTCGAACGGCTTGCAGAGAAGCTTGGCAGCGCGCGAATGCCAGTCATCTTGAGTGTACTGCGACTTCATTCTCGAAGTCGACTCGTTTCGCAGATCGTTTCGAACCCTGGCAATTACTTCGAACATACTCAAACCCTCCATCTTGTATGCCCACAGTATTTTCATATCCTTTGGCTCATATCGCTTTGAGAGATAGAACTCTTGACCCTCCTCAAGATCCGCGAACAGATGGTTACCCTCCCCGTCCAAAGCAATATGATGGACAATTCTCAGTTGTTTCATGAACCTCAGCGAATTTGAAGCCATGGCCTCCAAAACGTTGGCGTCGCGCATGATTCCCTCAAGAGTTATGACGAAGCTCTTCCAGAACTCCTCCCAGGGACGGGATGGTGCTGGCAGGTACCTCATCCACTTGTATCGTAAAACTGGATCGCCGCACATTTGCTTCACCGCGCTTCTGAAGGTTATTGCCAAACCGTGGCGGAGTGATTTGTTGCGGGGAGATGTCGTTACGATATCCTCCCGGTTGGCGAGCGTGACAAAGTTTGTGTGGATCAAGAACTAGGCCCTTTGTCAGTACAAACTCGCCAGCTATCATTTGGAGGGTGGAGGATGACTTGAAAACTTACAGTGAAGCCGACCTGGCGAACGGGAAGAAAAGCGAATATGTCTTGAGGTTCAATGATAGGCTCGGATTTGTCCGAGAGCGGGAATGCAAGGACAACGTCGGCGATCGTATCGGCCGTATCTGCATCCTCCCTCTCGGGGCACTCTCTGGTTTCGCTTCGCTCGAAGCCATTCAGCCGTTTTCGAGTGACATGGTAAACTTGCCTGGTGCGACTCTCCTCACGGCCACCGGATGTGCGAACCCGTTCCACGATGTCTCGGTTCGGGGCTTCTCCAGGCAGCAAGGATAAAGTGGAGGATAATGTCTCAGTCCCTGCGATGTCGAAAAGACGGACGTACACACGGTTCAGTTGCTTTAGAAAAAGTAACATTGCGGGCTGCAAGTCATTAAGCTGGCCTTCGATCGTCTTCAGCTGTTCAACCCTCGCAGGAGCATCGACGTTATCATGAAGCCAGAAGGTCATCCTGGTCAGAGGGGCATCAAGCTGCTCGGCTGGCTCCTCCCATTCGGGAGAGATCATGCCCATGCCCGAATCGCCTGGGCGATGCTTGAAGCAAAACGAGAAGGGCCGGATTGGATGTGGGCCTTCCAAGCCACCTTAAAGATGGACTTGAAGCCAATTCCCCTCTCTCCGATATAGCCTTGTGATCCGGTCTTAGAACTCTTGCCGATATTGCAGATTGCGCGTAGGTTTTCTTGGGAAAAGCCGTCTTCGTTATATTCCACCACAATACGATCGTTGAACACGCAAAACGAGACCTGCGGGTCCTGGCCTAGCTGTGACACCGTCTTGAACAGGTTATCGTCGACATTTTGGAGGAGCTCAAAGATAAAGCGTGTATCCTTAGAACAAAGATTCTTTGCCAGCCTATTTGTGAAGACTGTTAGTAAAACGATATGCGACGAGGAAAATATTCTGGGGATATTTCGTACGTAATAACGGACGAGCCGATGATCTCGTCTTTTTCAAAGAGGGCCTCCTCCACTCTGCGACGAATCTCGGGGCTCATTTGGGAGTACTCCTCTCTTAAATGGCCGTGGTCGTTCGCCAATTGTCCCACAAGCGCGCGCGCTTGCGAAGGCGACATATGCGACGTGATATATCTTTCAGTCCAAATAACTTAAGTTGAGTACAGGGGAGGGGATGGTTCTCGGTGGCAAGTCCGAAATACAAATGGGTGGTTAGAGAAGAAAAGAAACATGGAGAGGTTGTTTTGCAGAAAAGCGGAGAATGAAGGCGTTGATGGCGAGAGATAAAACTGAAGCCTTATCGCCTCGCTAAAGTCTTATCGTAGTTCGGTCTTTTCTAATATTTTAAAAAGATTTGAAAGCGCAGGTGATATGGTTCTGATATAGGGTTCAGGAAGCGTTAAAGAGGAAAAGGAGATAAAGTAGGTAAGGAGGTCCAGTGCCAAGGGTTGATTTACACGAGGAACTCGAGAATTTTTTTTTTTGGAGGGTTGGTCGCCGCTGTTCCTTTTTGTTAAGATACTATGGTGCAGCTCTCTATGGTGTCTCGATGTGTTAGGGAAGGAGGGTCGAGGGTACCACAGCGGAATGTCCTCGGCAGGAAGTGAGCGTGTGAGGAAATGAGCGAGGGTGGGACGCAAAACGAAGAGAGAGAGGGTTCTCAAATATCTTGAGTAACCACACCCTAACCCGTTGCTTTATTGCCTAGCCTAACGAGACTTGGAAATTCGCTGTAATTGGCCCGCGCTCTGGAAGACTGAGTGCGGATAGTCGCAGATGTATCGGCAGACAACATTAGTGTCAGAACAATCGAGGACAAGCAGGCGAGCAGGGGAGTGTAGATTTAAAAACCACAAACTCAAGCGGTCATAAAGCCATTATCGAAATGAGATAAGCATTAGACTCTGATAAGGCATCTCGTTAGCGTCCAGCATTTGCTACCACAGACACAATATTGCTACAATAGATACAACCGGCTCCTACACTGCAGTACTGGCAGCAACTTGAACTCTTTCAAGCGTTCATAGTCTACGTTGCCCAACGTCAGTAATGAAGTACCCAGGATATCGGCGGGCTTCCGAAACATCCCTACACAATCAGTGCTGCCTCAGAACCTTGGATTGTTGCACCACTCACACTTTGCCACCCATTTCCACACCTTACCACTATTGTACATCTACAAATCATCAACAAGAGGACTCGAACCCTGCGCCGTCCCGAGCTTGCTCTCAAACCACAGCCGCAGCCGATCCACCTTGGCCCGGTCCGCCATCCACCTTGCAAAGTCGGTCGGGTTGGTGCCCGGCATCTTCATCAGGCTCGGCAACGGGAAGCCCTCAGGATCCGGCACATCCTGTCGCACACTCCACCCGCGCGGGCCCTGGAACTCCTCGGACAGTATCCAATTGTGCAGCAACTTGGCCCCCTCGGGATGCGGTGCGTCTTTCGGGATGGCGGCGGTCTGAGGCCAGGTGACAAACGGTCCCGTCGGATAGGTCGCCTTCAATGGATGCGGTGGCGAGAGGCCGGTGATGCTGGTGAAGGTTGCCGCCCAGATCGTGTTCTCTTGGCTGAGAATGCTGGCGGGAGTGGCGGTGCCGCGAACCCAGCGTGGATTCTGCGCTAGCAAAGCATCCAGCCAGCCATTGCCGTACTGTCCTAAGCTGTAATGTCACATTGTTAGTGCGGACAGAGACTTTGAGCACAGGCGCAGCATTTCTCAGGTTTGATTACTCACATCAGATCAAAGGCATAAAGAACCGCGTCATCGTCGTTAGGGTATGTTAAGACCAACTTGTTCTTCAACTCTGGGCGCAACACATCCGCAAATTCGGCGAGCGAAACGTTGATCTTGTCCATGTTCCACACAAACGACCACCCAAACACGTAGACTCCATACCACGCCGCTGTCGTGTCTCTGAAGGCCGGATGGATCTGATCAAAGCCCTTGGGCGCGTAATGTAGCAAAGCCCCTTCCTGCGTCCACCGGGGGTAGTCATGCAGTGTTTGCAATATGACGCTGTCGACATGAACGTTGTTTGCTGCAAGCTGCTGGTCGAGCTTGCCATTGTGGTACTTGGACAGGTCGACAGTGAGGTTCAGCATCATGCCAGGGAAACGGGATTCGAACGCTTGCTTCATTGTGTCTTGCTGATTCGTTTCGTCGCCGCCGTGCCAGAGAGTAACGGTACCCCCTTCGGCCAGTGCAGCCTGATAGATCTCGTCGAGGGTTCGGGTTTCGATGACCGCCGCTGAATTGAACCCCAGGGTTGTCTCATATGCCAAGACCAGGCTACTCGCCAGTAAAGTGAGAGACAGGGTTATGATGGGAAGCATTTGGAAGTGGCTTTGAACGGATTAATTGATGGTCTCCCGCCTTGTTCCGTCGTTGAGAACAAAGCGTGGTTTATGACAGGATATCATCGCCATTTATATGTGAAAGATGAGTCAAGCCAAACTGAGTTGAAGTAGTATCGCAAGTCCGACACTCGCGAACAGAAACTGGTGCATAAGCGTTGTGTAAGCAACACATAATGGTTGGTGAGTAGCTCCGTCCGAGTCGGACCAACTATCAGGCGGGATTGGAGAGAATCAATTCATCCAACCTCAGCTGGGATGCCGCTCCTACTGGAAGTTTCAGGTCATGATCTTCGCCAGTCGCGGTCCTTGGTATTGTCGGTTCTGGCTTTAAGTGACATGTATGATGTTGATCGCTGAAGAAGATCATAATCTTCATTGGATGTAAGCCTTTGCCGGTGTGACCTGGTGTAGGGTTTAAATCGCAGGACGAGAAACAAAGTACAGGAACTAATGGAAATAATACGAACTTGGAGGACGAAGAAGTCAGAAAGCGCCACAAGGGTATGTACTGCGTTCATCAAGGAATTCCTCAGCAACATTGTGGTGTTAAGATGGCGGTTAACCTTATAGGTAATTGATAACAACAGATCAGATATTCATATGCAAACTGGATAGTTGACTTGATCCAGTACAAATGTTTCCGAATAGAGCGCAAATTCGGATGGAGATCGGAACAAACATTGTCGAGTCATAGGGTCAACCAAATGCCGGCTCCCAACTCTCTCCAACTCACTGGCAGTCACAAGATCGCATTTCATGGGACGCTCGCGACAGTGAAAAGTTCCGATGATTGATCATCGCCGACGTGCGTGAAAGGGACAGGAAGCCACATTTCTTGTTTGCTCTTAGCGGCCTGCCTGGTCTGGTAAGGAAGCAACGGCCAAACTTTGACTCATTTCAGCCCCATAATTTCCTTTTTTTTGGTTTACTGCAAGACGCGGTGGTCTGCCCGACGTTGTGGACGCCATACGTCATTGATATTCTGCAAGAATCAATGGAAAACAACCATCCATCTCCTGAGATGGTTCAAAACCAACGCACGAATAGTCCACCAAACACCACCGACGTCCTGCAGCTCGCAAGACTTCAAGATGCCATCTTTGAGGCAGGATTCTAAAGCAAGTACCATCGCCTTCATTTAATGTCTGACTGGACTTCCCGAGAAGTCCGCGCAAAATTCATAGCGCTAACAAAGGACTATAGGTCCCCCGATGGAGACATCGTGGCGCCTAGGTGCAAGTATTACCGACAAGACGGATCTGAGTATGGTTTTCATGACGTGCCGGTGCACATCCTTGTCGACAATGTTCGTAGATATGTCTCCTCTCATTACTACCACCTTGTCCGGCGCCAGCACGTTCTCGGCAAGATCATGGCCAGCGTGCCTTCGCAGTACAAACCGAAGTCGCCCCGGGACGAGCCGCCACCACCCGGCCCAACGAGGAACCGCAGACTCCATTCTCAGTTTCAAGAGCAGTGAGCCTTACGTTCTTCTCGAAAAGCTCGATCAGTAGGCAACTGATGCTAATCATCCACAGCCGCCCAAGTCTAGGAAGTCCAACTCTCAGTTGATTGAAAAACTTGTGTTGGCTGCAGGTCTGAGCCCGCGGAAGGGGCTTGCAATCGGAGGATGTATAACGTGGTGGGATGGACAGGGCGGAGTAGAATCTTGCTCGTTGACTGGCGGAACGTGGAAAGTCTCCGGCGGCCGCCTGGGACGAGACCACACGCTCAGCGACGTCCCAAACTGTTATGTTCGGGACTGCTTGATGGACTGTATCAACAGGAAAATCGAGGCAATGGAAAGGAAGAAAAAATCCATTCGAAAAGCCGCCTTCTCTGACCTGACCGAGGTCGAAATCGAGACGTATTGTGGATTGGTTGCGAAGAGGATGGAAGAGCTACTAGCTGCCGAGTTGGACTTGGTCCGCATGGAGCTCTCCAATTCGACCTCGCGCGAAGATGCCGCGGAGAAGAATCCAGAACACGCCGCCATCAAAGAGCAGTATGCGTTGACGACGGAGCTGGGAGAGCTGAAAAACAAAACCTCCAAGAGGAGGCGCTGCGCGCCATCGACGACACCATCGACCTGAGGCCTGGTGTGAAAACCCCCTTACCAGCTGAGGAACACGTCAAAGTCGGGAGCGTCATCTATCATAACTGCGACCAGGTCCGCGCCATGGTGAAGCGCTTCGTCAACGAGGGCAGTTGGAAGCTCGACCAGTTTTCGACTTGCGCTGGGAGGCATCATGCGGCCGCAACTGATCGCTTTCTTGGAGAAGCCTGGGCCTCGAATGGGGATTAAGTCGGTCTCGTATCAGCTCTGCTGGGAGTTCTTCCAGCGCCGCGAGAAGCTGCAGCTTCCACTGATTGGCGCGGACCCAAAGAAGGATGCTGAGTTCCTCCAAAATCGTGGAGCGAAGAAGCGTCGCAGCGTGGGCGACGATGATGCGCCTCCAGGAAAGAGGCGCTCTATGATAAGGTCAGCTTCATGTGAAAAGGTCTGAAAGAGTGAGCAGTACACTAGAATGTATACTATACTAATATGTGCCACTACTTAATTGAAGAACCGATTTCTTCATGTCACTTTGCTGACGGAAAAAGCCGGGAGAGAAAGGTGAAAGACTGCGCAAGCGATATCGCACAGATGCGCCTTCTTTTCTCCACATCCTTTCCCTGTCACACAAAGCCTCGACTTCCCAGAGCCTTGTCGGCCACTTGTCACCAAGGGAGGGAGGGAGAGATCTCCTGCGCATGGCAGACCCCCACAATAGCAGTTGCACATATATCATGCCATTTTGTGGTCTGCCTAAACAAAACAAACTTCAATATCTCCCAGGGATAAGGCTCCGTGTCGCCTGTGGGCCATTTGGGGATGTGTGTCAAGCTTTTTTTTCTTCCCGCGTGCTCGTGTGGACGGGTCTGGGCCGATGGTGATGTGACCGAAAAGTTCGTGGCGTCCACTGGCAAGCAGCCGCAGGAGAGTCGCATGCCTTTCCTTCAGCTGTCGGTCACACCATGCACACTCGCATTTCCCCCTTAACATCGTATCAACCGACCAAAATTTGTAAGTGGGACATGCGAAAAAATCCCCCAGATTGCCAAAGGCAACAACAATTGCGACGAAATGTGCTGATTTTTGCACCGTCTGGCGAAAACATGCTCACCAACGTCACCACAAATTCCCAGCAACAGCCAGAGCCTTGTCAAAAGCTGAACCTGCAGGTCTTATCGCTGCAGGCGCCTCAATCGCTAGCGCATGTCATGTCACCAGTCGCCACCGCTTTCCCTGGTCTTGGCGCGCCTGGCCATGCCCGTCTCGTAGTCTGGACCACTCCTGTTTGGGAGAAGTGGTTACACGAGGAAATGCGGCGAGCGAACGCGGAAATGTTAAAAGTGAGGCATTCTCGTCGTCAACGCGGTCTGCCGTCCGACTCGACATGTCTTTTCTCCTCTCCTCTCGATCCTCAATTGACAATCCTTTCCCCTCCAAGAATCGACACACATTTTATACCAGGCCACTGGTCAATGAACTCGGCACATCACAATGTCAACTTTCAATGCCCTGTTCGTGACCATGGTCATGTGGGTTTCCATGGCCCAGTCGCACCTGTTTCACCGAGGAGAAGATGGCTCGAAGACCTGGGTGCCTGCCGCCCAGACAGCCGGACTCAAGCCGGACGGCGATGACCCCATGGTCCCGGAACCAACATCGCCGCCGAAAATGAGATTTGACCTGGCCAAACGCCAGGCTGGCGCAGATACTTGCGGCTACATCACTGGAGATCCATGTTAGTAGCCATCGAAGATGCCGACTCCTGAATGCCACCATCTGCTGACCCGTTATTAGTGGAATCCGTCACTTGCGGTGGTGGTCAAGTGTGCAAGTACAACTCATATGCTGGTGCTGTGGGTTGCTGCTATACCACGGCGAGCTGCAGCATCTGGACTGCATGTCTAGGTTACTACTCGTCGTCCGCGGCAAGCAGTGCAGATCTCGAACGTACCAAATACTGGTTCGTTAGCCCATGGCCCCTCGAGAACAAACTCATCATGGTACTCATATCAGCACCTCTCTAACTTCATGACTCAGCTCCAACTCTGCGTATCCGTACTGCGCTGTCCTGTCATATGCCGACCCAGTTTGGGCAGGGTACACGCTCCCGTATTGCGACTCCACGAGGACGACCATCTTGTTTTACAAGAGTACCTTTGGCCCTGATACCACCACTCCCTTTCAAACAACCCCGAGGACGCCTATCTCTCCTTCAACAACCCCCTTCACCAGCCCGTCTTCAAGCACCGGGTCCGCGGCGCCCATTAATACTTCAGATCTCCCACCACCTGTACCTGCCCCAAGTTCGGAGTCCTCAACCCCAATCGGGGCCATTGTCGGTGGAGTCGTGGGAGGTATTGGTGAGTTCAAGGTTTCTTTTCCGTTATCTTCGTCTTATTTTGTAGCTGACATCCTCACCAGGCGCCATCGCACTGATCGGCCTGGGAATCTTCTTCCTCATGCGACGGAAGAGAAGCCACGCCGCCGAACCAGCCGCCGCACCCCCTGTTCAGCAGATCGCCCCCTTCCCCGGCGCGTCGCCCAGCTCTCCCGCACCGACTTACGATTTCTACGGCGCCGGAAAGCCACCGATGAGCCCAGCAGTGTCGCACTATGACCCATCCGCCACGATGAGCCCGACTATTTCTTTGCCACCGGGAAGCCCGCCACCGCCCAGTTTCGTCCCAAGTCATCCGACACCCCAGTCGGGATTCGCCTCGCCTCCCCAGAGCTACATGGCGCCACAGTCCCCGCCCCCGCAGCAGCCATACCCGCAGCAGACATACCCGCAGTATAACACGAATCCACAGACTGCTGAATTGCCAACCACAAAGCCTGATGGGCAATTGCATGAGGTTCATGGCTGAGAGGTGCGACACGATTGTGGCAAGGGATGGGGGATTGGATTAATGTTTCTCTTGGCATGGCAACTAATACGGTTTTGGGTATATGGGGACAACAGCGCAAGGTACAAGGCGAGCGGTATTAATGGGTATTCATTTGCTCGCTTTCATAGGTTCTTCAATAGGATGGTTGGCAATGACCGAATTTTCACTTCATGTCATGTGCACCGTCAGGCCTCGGTAATACCACACAGCGGGTGTGAGAGAGTGGTCTTTCGTCTCATCAATGAGACTAATGTTATCCGATGATCGACCAAACAGCAATAAATTGGTAACGTGGACTCGGATTGCTGACCTGACCGAAGCCACTGCTTCCGAGGGTCAGACGAAAGAGGCGTCTTTCGTCTGAGCTCAAGCTCCGGTTTCGCACCTTCCGTGGCGACGCGACTTCAGCGTTTCGAAAGGAAAACGCGATCCATGAAGGCAGTGTCGATGCGCTCTTTGAGCTCGGGCTCGGTAGCTGCCTCGACGGCATGGACGCGACTCCCGTTGACGGGTATCGGCTCTACTGGAAAGACCAGGAGGCATCATCTTGGTTTCGCGACAGACAAGGCCGATCACCGACCGGGCGCAGCTTCTACAATGGCAAGCTAGTCACCAAGCTCCGCAAGGCAGCTGCCTCTCAGGCACACATCACTCTGATGGAGGCAACGGTGCTGGAGATCCTCCGAGATGCAAAGTCTTCTCATGTCACTGGAGTTTCGTGCTCCATGGGAAATAGTCCGGCCGAAGCTGTAAGCGGCTCCATGACGTTCTGAATTGGCGACCTACTCACCTCCAACCACCTGGATAGTTCTTCGCGCCCCTCACAATATTGGCCGATGGCCCCAAGTCGAACTTCCGATCTCAGCTCACGTCCCGTACACCCACGTCCGAGTCACGGTCCTGGGGTCTCATATTGACTGACGCCAAGCTGCCTGTTCCCCGATACACCCACGCCGTTCTGGGGCACGGCCCGCCCATTCTCATATATCACATCGGCATCCAGGAAACGAGAATTCTCATTGATATCCCTCAAAAGCTTTACGACGAGATCGGTGGGAGCTCTGCGGCTGTTAGGGCATATCTCCAAGAGCGCGTTACAGCCGTCGTTCCGGACTGCATCCGGCCCCAGCTCCTTGCAGCGATCCGAAGCAACCGACGGCGGAGCATGTCCAACACGTGGATGCCAGCAACCGAAAATACGGTACCGGGTATTATTCTGCTTGGCGATGCGTCCAACATGCGCCATCCCGTCGCTGGCGGCGGCATGACTGTCGCCCTGAAGGACGTGGTCCTGCTGTCCAATATGCTCGATCCTGCACGTTCCAAACCTTGGGGATACCAAGGCGATTGCGATGAGGATGCAAGAGTTCCACTAGAAGAGAAAGAGATACAGCGCACCGCTGAACATACTCGCCCAGCCACTCTACTTTTTGTTTGTCCCTGAAAACAGGGGCCTTCAGATCATGCAACGCGGGTTCATTCGATGCGTGCAAGGCGGGAAAAAGAACTTTGCTGAGCCAGCGTGGATCTTGGGCGTACTTACCGTCAGTCCTTTCCGCGTGTTCTACCACATCTCCGCAATTGCCCTGTACAGCATCCATCTGCACCTCCAACAGGCAAGCTACCTCTTTCTGCCAATCGCACTTTTTCAGTCAATATGGGTCTTGTTCTTTTGCCATCCGGCTTGTCTGGGAGTCTGCGATGGACGAATTGAGGCGATGCACGTGTTGGACTATGAGCGTTCTCAAGTGGTACGCATATGGACGGGGCAAGGTTGGTATTATAGGATTTCAGGTACGTACTACTTGATGTTGATGGATTCACGTGAAACATGAAAGACGATTCTCCAAAGCTGATGAGGTGAATCTTTTTGTACTTACTCCTTCAACCCAAGCAGTTGTAGTTACAGATTTCATTGACATGACCTAGACCTAGACGTAGACTTAGATTTGGGCTGGCAAGCTACAACTGTACTCTCAAAGCAAATCACTATTTTGACAACAAACGGTGCCTTAGTAGGCCGCCGCGACCTGGGTTTCAATCAAGCTGTCATTGGACGCGCTCTGGTAGCATCGAGCTTTGATGTGTGGTAATTGCAACAGAGGCGTTCAATGAACATCACGGAAACAGCTGACGATAGCGACATTGGGGGCAGCCTGAGCCGCTCTCGTTATTGAGAGCCTAGTACGGTATGCCGTATGTTGTGTGGTGGATGCCTCTGACTTCAAATTTTCGCTGGGCTTGATTTGAAGCGTACCCAGAGGGTTTAGAAGGCAGGTCCGCTGGCAGAATTTGCAAGTTGACCTCAGCAGGGGGGGGGGGGAATCGCCCTGTACGATTGGACGTTGGCGCAGCGAGTCTCTGCTCAACATAGTCAACTATGAAAAAATTGTCCGATTTGAGTGTTTTTCGCAAGGTGGCGGGTTCAATCCTCGAACAAGTCACCACCCGAGCATTTTTTGCCTTGTTTTTTATAATTCTTCTTTTGAAAAACCTCCATCTTTCACCATAACATGATACCCAAATCCCGACCCGAGCTTTCTTTGTAAGATGTTTTCGCGCGACTCCAAAACTGGACTGGCTGAACCCGAACCGCGGGGGGCATGCGTCGTGAAATTACTCGGCGACAATTAGAGGTTCATCCGGTCTGCTTCGTACCGTCATCGAGATTTTCAATTGCTTATATTCTTATATTCTTGCTCGCTTTCTTATCATGGTGGAGCTGGGTGTTACATTTCGTGCAATAATCGATGATGCTTATCAGATGCCGGATTGGACGCGATTCTGGCCACATGTATAACCAAGCACCCCCCCCCTAGTCACACGTATTGTGGAAACTCTAGATACGTTTTGGCAAAGTTGTCACAGTATCGCACAATTATCCCTTAATTGCATGTCTAGCACATGAGAGCCATGAGAGTGGGGGCTACTTTGTGCATTTCGGCATCGGGAAGCCGAGAGACCGAACTGGAGAGAAGTCTTGCGGCACCCGAGTCCCGGCCCGACTCTGCCATTGGACAACGTCACTGCTTTGGATATATCACATTTCTAAATTAGTCAAGCTCCGGGACGTCGGGTGCCTGACGCAGTTCGGCTTCCGCTGGCTGGCTTCCTTCAACAGACTTCAATGACTTCAAAACTTGGTGATAACAGTCAATGGCAATGCCTGGAGAGGATAAAGATTGGCGTGGCAGGTTTTCGATGACGTTTATATAATAGAAATAGGAAAGAGTGCGACTCCTGACATCTCTTGGCAGGCCCGACACGTGGTGATGCAGCCCAAACCTTTGCCTGTTGGGGCTGGATATGCATCGTGGCTGCTCACTACTGGCATCGGACTGAGGCATTATGAGCCGGTAGTACCGCTGGGACTGGTCTTATCTGTGGCTTGTTTTAGGATGGCTTGTAATCTGCCACTTAACTTTGCGCCAATGTTTGACATTAAAGTCTTTTCTACTTCATTTATAACAAAGAGGGTGTGTCCATCCCGGTGTAAGCAACACGACAGTCCGAACCTATGTATTTTCATCAACCTGTAGAGACGCTTTCATTGTGTGAGTAAAAGACCTATTATTACCTGGCCGACTCAATATGGGGTTTCTGGAAGGTTGCAGGACTCTATTTCTTTATTTGGCTGCCTTTCTCCCATCACCCGCACCTAGTTCCTATCCCGGTCGAGACCAGCTCGCCCTTGGACCTCCCTCAACGACTCACTTCCTTCCCTATGGCAAACCATTCCCCCAGTTTCCCGCACCGAGCGGACCTGATACAGATGGCTCAGAGTTCTTGTGCGAGTATCGAGATCTGGGACCAGAATGGACCAACTGCTCCACGCCGGAAGACAGAAGCTGCTGGCTGAAGCACACCAACGGCTCTCAGTTCAACACCCGCACCAACTATGAGAACACTTGGCCCCCCGGCATCACACGCAAGGTATATATCGTCCGCCTCTGTCAGCGAGTATAATGCCTGACAGCACCGTCCGCAGTACTACCTCGAAGTCGACCACTGGACCATCAATGCGGATGGCATCGACAACCCAGATGGCAAGCTCTTCAACGGTACCTATCCCGGGCCGTGGATCAAAGCGTGCTGGGGCGATTTGATTGAGGTGACAGTGAAGAACAAGCTTCGGTACAACGGAACGACGGTGCACTGGCATGGTTTACGAATGTGGAACACGGTCGAGATGGACGGCGTCAACGGGGTGACTCAGTGTCCCATCGCACCAGGGGAAAACTTCACCTACACCTTCCGAGCGACGCAGTACGGGACGTCGTGGTACCACAGCCACTACAGTCTTCAATACGCCGACGGGATGCATGGGCCCATCAGCATTTTTGGACCATCCTCGGCCAGCTATGACGAGGGGAGGAACCCGCTCATCATCACCGACTGGAGTCATCGAAGCGCCTTCCAGGATTGGCAGAGAGAGCTCGTGCCAAAGCCCAGTTTTCCCAAGATGAACAGCGTGCTAATAAATGGGAAAGGTGTGTCTGCATTCTGTAGATATGTGAACCGATGCTAACTGGAAACCGTCGTAGGGAACTTTGCTGGCGCTTTTCCAATGAAGAAGTTCAACACGACTGTGGAAAAGGTTGGTCATGGTCATACATAATGTTTGATTGGCGTATTCTGACCATTTTCCAGGGCAGGAAATATCTGTTCAGAATCATCAACACCTCTGTCGATACAACCTACATCTTCAGCATCGACAATCACAACTTTACAGTCATGACCACGGACTTCGTCCCCATCTACCCTTACAACGTCAGCCATATTGCCGTGGGAATTGGTGAGATCTGATATTCGCCA
Organism: Podospora didyma; assembly: GCA_033439775.1. Classification (NCBI taxonomy): domain Eukaryota; kingdom Fungi; phylum Ascomycota; class Sordariomycetes; order Sordariales; family Podosporaceae; genus Podospora; species Podospora didyma. The sequence continues at coordinate 4,393,985 of JAULSW010000003.1, forward strand.
CTCCCTCATCTTGTTGTACTCGTAGCTAACCGCCCACAGGCCAACGATATCACATCGTCCTCAACGCTGTGCCCATTGACAATGGCAACCTGTCACCCGAGGGCAACTACTGGATCCGCACCATTCCCGCCGACGGATGCAAGGGCTTTGAGACGGGTAACGAGCCCGACGAGCGACAGGGCATCCTACGCTACAACGACTCCAGCACGGGGACGCCAACCAGCTTTCGGGAGGCGTTTTCCCTCGAGTGCCGCGATGAAGAGTTTGATAGGCTGCGGCCAGTTCACGAGTGGCAAGTTCCCGAGACCATACTTTCGCGTAAGTCCCTCCTCTTGCAAGGCAATTGCAATGCCCCAGGGCTGACCAAGACACAAAAAACAGCCACCGACGTTGCTCGATTCCACGTCGGCAAGATGCCTGGCTCAAACCGGCCGGAGCATGGCGACAAATTCAGCTGGTGGGTCATGGGCAAGAAGCCGCTGTGGCTCAACTTTTCCGACCCGACCCTCCTCAACCTAGGAAACACGACGTGGAACGAGGACTACGTCGTTGTCACCCAGAACGGCAACGACGAGACATGGGTCTACATGGTCATCACAGGCCCACCTGTGGTGCCACCTCCCTGGGCGTGTGATGGACCGTGTGACAGAAGCTTTGTGCCAGTGGCGCATCCTGTAGGGGTCCATTTTTTCTTCTTCCCACTTGAAGCTCCATACGTCCCGTCTTTCTTTGTAGGCACTATGTTCTTGCTGACGTGAGCCTCCCTCGTTTAGATGCACCTCCACGGCCATGACTTTGCGCTCCTAGCTCAAGGTAACGACACGCACCAGCTCGCAAACGTCACCCTCAAGTTCGACAACCCGCCGCGGCGGGATGTCGTTCTTCTCCCTGCAGGGGGATACGCGGTAGTCGCCTTCAAGGCCGACAACCCGGGGTCCTGGCTCTTCCACTGCCACATCCCATGGCACGCGTCGAGCGGATTGGCATTGCAGGTGCTCGAGCGGCAGGCCGACTTGCAGAAAATGATGACGGAGGAGAGGTTGGCGGAAACCCGCCGAGTCTGTGCGGGATGGGACAAGTGGTTCGCCAACAAGACGAATCACTGGAACCCCGACGGACCTTTTCAGGATGACTCTGGGATTTAGTGTCTCACACGCACATACAGTCCAGCAGTTTATGTAATGATGAGTCCGTATGGAGTAGTTCTAGTCTGAAAGTCCGGTGCTGTTGTAAGAAAGTCGAGCCCCACAACCGGTGATTACTCGGGCTTAGCCTCGCCCCCCCCCCCCCCTTACCTACTACCCGAGGTAAACAACGGAGCTGCTTACCCGAGTAGCGGCAGGCCGGGACCACCCAGTTCAGGCAGCCGTTCTCCAGACTCCAGCAAAAATGTGGTCGTGCGTATCTGGGGAAATGTTAGTACCTGGGGAAGTGTGCATAAAAATCCCGCCCGACGAAAAAGAAAATGGGGAAACTTGTTTGCACCCGCCAAGGTGGAACTGACAGGCTTCCAGAGAGGAGAGAAGGAGCAATTCAAGTTGCTTACACAAACTAGAATAGAACTAGTTCGAGGGGTAAATAGGAAACAGCAAAAGAAAGAACGCCAAACCAAGCGGGCGGATAATATACACCCCTTCTCGCGCTACGGAATACACATCCGTCGAGAAAAGTGAAGCTAACCCTAGTGGTTTCTGCGCCACCCGTTCGGGGCGGGTGGGCAAGCCGTTTTTGGTGTTCATGGCGACATAAGAAAGAGAGATCATCCACCCCCGTTGGTAGGGCGATGATCACTTGGCTCTTGGCCCACCCGCCAGCTAGCGCTGGGGTTCCGCCATCTGTCCCGCTTGGATGTTTTAATCATGGAGGAGGAACAAATTGCGACCACGGGGTGTGCGGGGAACCATAACAGGTAATGCGGGCCGTTGGGGCGGCTTTCAGGGGTGCAGGGCGGACGGATGATCCAGGGGCGCGGAATGCTACAGTGGTGAGTAAGTTCTAGGTTCTAGGCTTCTCAGGTACCAAGACTGGGTTACCGGACTTTGAGAAGGGCTGGTACGGTTTAGTAATAACTATGCTAATATAAGTTCGTTTTCCTTGGTGGGCGTTTGGCCCTGCTGTATGCGGTGCTACCTCCAGGCTATATTGTCCATCCCGCTAGCACTATATTATCCGTGGGGGCTACGTGCCCCTCTTCGAACTGGGCCGAGATTGGAAGGTCGTTTTTCTTCACGGGGCAGGGCAATGGAGGGAACCGTCAGCCGGCTAATATAAATGATAGGCTCTCACCAGGGGCCTCCAGAAGGGAACGCTGACCCACTCCCGGATCCCCGTAAACACACACAATGTTGCGGCCTATGTTGGTTGGCTGGGGGTTGCAGCGCCAGCGTCCTGGGTCTGGCAATGGAACCGGACCGAACTGTTGGATTCAGTAGGGCAGGATTCCGGACCCGGATTGCCCGGTAGCTTTTGAGAAAGTGTGCATGGATTTTGCCTGCTCGCCCATTGATGGCAGGTAATTACTACCTTAGGTAGGGTCTATATAACCCCAGGGGCCGTTATCTGGGTTTCTCTCCTTTTTTTTTGGCTTTTGTTCTCTCCAGCCCAGCTCTCTCTCACACAGCCCCCCCCTCAGACATACTCATCACCATGCGTACCGTCATCCCCTTCGCCGTCGGGTTGCTGGCCCCCCTTGCTCAGGGGAGAGCCGTTGTGACGCGTGCTGATATCGAGTCCTGCCTCACCTCCGCGGGCGTCCCCATCGACGTCAAGGGTTCGGCCGAGTGGGCCCGCGACTCTGCGCCCTTCAACATCCGCGTGCCGTACACGCCCGTCGCCATCTCGGTGCCCACCACGGCCGCGCAGATCCAGAAGTCGGTGCTCTGCGGCAAGAAGCTGGGCGTCAAGGTGTCTGCCAAGTCCGGTGGCCACAGCTACGCGTCGCTCGGATTCGGTGGAGAGGATGGCCATTTGGTCGTCGAGCTGGACCGCATGAACAATGTGACTCTTGGAAAGGACAACATTGCCACCGTCCAGCCCGGAACCAGGCTCGGCCATCTCGCTACTGAGCTGTTCAAGTCTGGCCGTGCCATTGCTCACGGCACCTGCCCTGGGTAAGTCCCCCTCCTTGGGTCCAGTTTGGTCCAGTGTGAAGAGGTTTTTTTTTGTTTTTTTTTTTTGATTAGCAAATACTAATTGATACACAGTGTCGGCATCTCTGGCCACTTCCTTCACGGAGGGTTCGGTTTCAGCTCGCACAGACACGGTCTGGCGCTGGACTCGGTCGTTGGCGCGACTGTTGTTCTCGCCGATGGCAGCATTGTCGAGGCGTCCGAGAAGAAGAACTCTGATCTCTTCTGGGCGCTCCGTGGTGCGGGATCCAACTTTGGCATCGTCGCGAGCTGGAGGCTCAAGACCTTTGAGGCCCCCGCCACCCTAACCTGGTTTGGTGTGAGCCTCGGCTGGACCCAGTCCACCGCCGTTGCTGGCCTCGAGGCGCTTGAGAAGTACGCGCGCAACGTGATGCCCAAGGAGATCAACTTCCGCGTGTCCGACTACAACCGCGGCAGCCCCGGCATCGAGGGTCTGTACTACGGCACCGACGCTGAGATGCGCGCTGCCATTGCCCCCCTGCTCGCCACTGCTGCGCCCCTGGCCAACATCACCGACTCCCACACCGTCAACTGGCTCGAGGCGGCTGTCCACTACAGCTTCTCCGACACCGGCATCGACTGGGTCCTTCCCAGCCCTGTAAGTTTACCTCTCCCCCTGGAACCAAGTCAACAAAACACCTCCTAACCCCCACCGCAGCAAGAGATCTTCTTCGCCAAGAGCGTCACGCTCAAGGGCCTGAGCGGCAAGTCGGCGCAGAACTTTGTGGACTATTGGTTCAACAACGCGACCCAGCTCACCTCGCGCAACTGGTGGTTCCAGCTGGACATGCACGGCGGCAAGAACTCGGCCATCGCGCAGGTCGACAACGACGAGACCGCGTACGCCCACCGCGACAAGCTGTACATCATCCAGTTCTACGACCGCATCGACTCTGGTATTTACCCCACCGGCGGCGAGAAGTTCCTCAACGGCTGGGTCGACGCCGTGACCGCGCCCCTGGCCCCGAGCGACTGGGGCATGTACATCAACTACGCCGACACCACCCTCGACCGCGAGACCGCCCAGCGCGTCTACTACGGCAAGAACCTGCCCAGGCTGCAGGCCCTCAAGGCCAAGTACGACCCCAAGGAGCTGTTCTACTACCCGCAGTCCATCAAGCCCAGCACCAAGAAGCATAACTAGGTAGTGGACTGCGAGTGAGGGGAAGGAGGGAAAAGGTTTCTTTCAGTGGGACGTGCTGTACAATGCAGACAAAAGGCAGGCATGTAGATACATGAAATAAACAATTTTCTGTTCGATTCATTCGCCTGGGTTCCAATGTGAGATCAATAGTTTATCTCCAAAACTGTATGACCATTCAGCTCATTTCAGGTATGTTAACAATTTCGCTTCAGCGTGGTATTTCATGCCTCAACCCACATGCCAAGCTTTCTACCCCCTAGACCCATTCCAAAGCCCGCCAAGGACTCGAAATTGAACTATCGAAAGCGAAAAAACAGCAGAGCCGCAAAGGCAACCTACCTACCGAGCACTTCCCCGCATCTTACCGAACCATAGTACCTAGTAGTAACCTAACCTCGCAGGATTTCAAGCTCTCTATCAACGACACCTCATGTCTCCCCAGCCTTCACAAAAACCCATTTCCGTGTCAACAAGAGTGGAGCAACCATCCCTCCCCAAACCCTTACAATCCTTCCTCAAACACCGGGCCTCCATTATTCTCGACTCTCAGCCTCCTCCTCCTCCAGCCAACCCTTCAACTTCATTCAGTTCTGATCTCACCTTCCAAACGAAATACGGCCTCTCCGTGACCGTCTCCTGCGTCCCAACTCGACCAGATGGTGGCGATGGCACAAGAACCTACACCCTCAGCCGTCTCCATCATCCTTCACCGGAAACCACCACAAGCACACTACAAAAACATGACAAAATCTTCCCCGACTTCCAAACATCCTCCATCTGGCGCAACTCATCTTACCCGCTCTCAGAGGGGGAAGACGACTCGTACCCGATCGACAACTTCGCCGAGCTGTACCCAGCCATCGCAGACTACTTCTCCGACTGGCGAGATGTCTACGAGGACGGCTTCGAAGCGCAGGGCTTGCACCTTGGAGGAAGCAACATAAACGAAATCTTTCCTAGCGAGGAAGAAAATGCTGCGTGGTGTGTGGAGGGGTTCTTGGTGTCGTGCATGGGCTGTCCTGCAGTCTGGGAGCGGGACGGTGGAGTATTCGCCTTAGAGGAAACGGTACCTACTAGAAAAAGGGAACTTGGGGGAGCGGTTGGGGGAGTTTCTGGGGGACTTGGAAAGGGGCATACTGTAGGGGTGGTGGAGGGCTGGTTAAAAATATATAAACCTGGATAGTTAATAGCACTTATGGGCCTATAAATATGTGACTAAATGACTTCGGTGAGTTCAAGGAGATTTCAGACGACTTGATCCATTGATACTTCCAGTTAAACAAGCAACTACCTGTATTAACCTTTTCAAAATATCAGCCCGCTGAGATCCTTTTATCCATTTGTCAGATGTTGCTCAAATACTAGTTCACCAGGTACATTCTGGAAGATGGTCACCTAGTGCTTCTCCTTCAGCACAAACATATTACCAGACCAGCCATAGGAACGATGCAGTCTTCTACCATGACGTCTCGCAATGATGAACGGGATTTTCTCATGGGGGGTGCGGCTCGGGGAACTGAATGGGCCTTTCCACATCCAACTTGATTGGATGGAACTGCCAGACCGAGCCTAGATGAAAATACTGTCAGAGTATTCCTTTCTGTCTTGCGCGCTGGAGGGTGACGTACCGTAGAGCTTTTCTGCAACGAGCCCGTCGAAGCCATGGCATGTAGGAAATCCGTCCATGCTACTTCTCCTGGCGAAGACGTGACTGCAGGGTTGAAGAAGAGGGTCCGAAAGACCTTGGATGCGCGAGCATCCACCGGGAAGCTCGGCTGCTGGTCAACAATCGGGGCTTTTGGAACGGCTTCCTCTGACACCTCGGTGGGCGGTTCGCCGGCAACTGCAGCACCTTTGGTCTTCACCTTGTTAGCCTTGGAGGAAGGCGTGATTTCTTTCTTGCGGGACCGCTCGGGAATCCCAAGGAAATAGCTGGACAGCGGCTTCAGGCTCAAGAGATCAGTCGTCAATGCCACCACGCCCGTAGCTTGCTTGCCGCTCAAACTCGCAGCACTCGGTGCGTCGGGTTCGACCCACTCGGGCGTGCGTTGCAAAGTCCGGGGCGACTGGAAGAGAAGCTGCCGGACTGCTGTGCCCTTTAGACCGCCGGTTAGGCTGTCTATGGTACTATCTACTTTGGCCCAAAGGCGTCGATATTTGCCTCGGCTCGTCGCATTGTTTCGACATTTTCCCGGGTCCGGCGCTTGTCCGAGGGATAGGCGAGGGATAGGCGAACTTGCGGTCCGAGGGCACCCCGAGCGCCGCGACTCTGAGAAAGCCCGGTGCTTGCAAGACAAAAGCGATTCGCATCCACGGGGCGCTGCGTTTTTTCGAATCGGCGTTTATGACCTTCCTGAGCTCCTCCCCCCTTTCGGTGGAAAGTACGGGCCCATGGCTGATAAGTCTCAAGCTCACGCTCACACTGGATGAGGGTTGACAAATCTCCAATGAGCGCGGCGATATATGAGGATATTAACTATTTCGCCTTTGGCTCCGCCTCCAACAGGCGCTCGAGTTCATCCATCTGCAGCGTCTGGCCGATGAAAATGAGCCCTTGGCCTTATTCCATCAGCGTGTTCAGATGCCGCAGCAGACGTTTCTCGACTTTGCTCACGGTCACTCCCGGCCTGGCGATGGAGCTCTGCAAGGATCTCGATATCCAGGTAGATTCCCAACAGGAAACTGCAAATGAGGCCCGACCAGAATTCACCCTCAAGGCCCGACCGGGTGGTAAGAGGATGGGTGCGGCCGTGCATGTCCTTGATCATCTCCCGGCGGTGCTCTTTGGCCTCGACGAGCAGCTCGGCGAAGTAGCTGGGATCTTCGCGGAGGGACCAAAGGACCAAAGGCGGTCTTCGGCCTCCGAGGTCTTGGCAGCGAGGAGCGACTCGATACGGGCAAAGTCGACCTTCGCAAGCACTTGATAAGGGATCTCGGTCGCCATGACGGCGAGGGAGGCGAATCCTGCCGCCGCGCTTTCCGTCTTCAGATGCGGCTCGGGCTGGACGGGAAAGGCATCGGCGGTCAGTTGGCGGGCGGTACGTCGGCGAGGATCTGGTGGCAGCAGTTGACAAGAAAGTTGAGGACACGCTCCTGAACCTCGAGAACGAGGAGGCCCTCGCCGGGGAGGAACTGCTTGCACCCTGCCATCTCGGAGGCGTCGGGGTCGTCGTCCCATGACACCAACTTGCCGTACTCGTCGGCATTGTCGGGTGCGACGACGTTCAAGAACATGGTGTAGCGGTGCAGGAAGATGGGGACGGCCGCTTTCATCACGAAGGCGAACTGGTTGTTATAGGCGTCAGCGGTAGCGAAGAGGGACGGCCGGTTGCGGCCACGGGCGTTGAGGAGCAGCGGCAGGGCCTTGGGCTTGGAGAGGTCCTCCTGGTTGATGAAGGGCCAGAGGAAGCAGTGGCGGAACTTGGAGCCGGCCTCGCGCTCCTCTACCGACTCGCGACGCAAAGCCTCGAAGTCGGAACGGTGGGTTGGTGGCATGTTGGGCCCCCAGGCCTTGAGGAGAATGTTGATGCGCTGCTGCTTGGTCTTCTTGGGCCATCGCTTCTGGATGGTTGCTTCATGGCGGCTGAGGATGTTTTGCAGCTCGATTTGTACGCAGCCACGATCTTAGACCACCTCGCATGTGCTTCGTGCCGCACGCTGTCAGCAGACTGCGCAATGCATGGGAGGGTCTGTCCTCGCCCCATCTTTTGCAGCTCGCGCACGCAGGCTAGGTCTAGTGGCGGCTCCATGACGTCTCAAGTTGACCTCACTGTGGGGTCGAATTCTGGGCATGGAAAGGACGAAGGAGACTGAGGAGGAAAATGGAAAGGACGAGGGAGATTGAGCAGCTACCCCGCTTCAAGCATATATCACCCTCACCTGCCCTTTCCTTTCTGCCCGAGTCGGCTGCCGATCCCCGCCTTTGTCGTCACATCTGGCAACAGCTATTCATTCTGAAGTTACACAAAGACGGAAAACGCCGAGAGCCAAGCTACTAGTACGTTCAGCCTTCGGACGAGTCAGTGTGGCAATGCCTGCCTCAGCCTCCGAGTTTGTCTTGTCCGGACACCAGCTGATGCTGCCCACTCTGTTTTGTTCTATATGTATTAGTCCCTCTCAGTGAACAAGAAACGGCAAGACGGAATGCTGTGTATCAACGTTTCTTCCTTGGCTGTTTTTGATGAAAGCTCCCCATGTCTTCCAGCGTACACCTGAACGAGACCAAGTTGAAGAAAGGCAAGATGAACGAGGCGGCGGACAACGATGTCCACGACGACACGGATGACGAGGAGCCGCTCTTTGCCCGAATCCCCCCCGACATATTGAGACGACTGGAGGAAGAACTAAAGCCCACTGTCGACCAGGTGCGAAGGGACCTTGAAATGGCGGTGCGCAGACTGGACGCGGCCAAAGTCCAATCACTTCTAGCCAGGCCACCTGAAGGCTTCGACATCAACACGCCCACGCCTGATACGTCGCACTCGGCCCTGGTCGAGCTCATCGTCTGTGCGCTCGAAGACGAGGACCAATCGGCCGAGGCAGTCAAGTGTATCCGCCTGTTAGCCCAGCATGGTGCCGACGTCAACGGCCAGGACAGAAATGGGCTACGGCCACTGCATTTGTGCGCCCAGTGGTGGCGCCACAACATCGCCGTCGAGCTGGCCCATGTGCTGCTTGAGCCGCCGCTCTCGGCCGACCCGACGCTCACCAAGAAACTCCCACCGCCTCAGCCGCTGCCTGTGAGCTCCTCTGCTGACAACGATGAAAATGACGATGGCGTCCATGAGCATGGCCACGGAGAGGAAGGATGCACCTGCGGCGCCAGCTTCGGTGGGCTTCTCAACACCATCACCATCACGCTTGTCGGGGGGACTAAGCTCGAAATTCAGCGGCCGCCGCCCTCTCCTCCAAGTCCTGCTCCCCGTGCCGACGAGGCAAGACCACAGCCAGAGCAGGAAGAAGCCGACGTCACACCCCTCCACATGGCCCTCCTGAGCGGCAACATCGGCCTCGGCGCCCTCCTTCTCTCGCACGGAGCCTCCATCTCAGCATACGACGCCGACGCCGGCACCGTTCTCCACCGCGCCGTGAACTGCATGACCTCCCCAGGCCCGAACACAGCGTTTATCCTTTCCCAGCCGGGCGGTAAAGCGCTGGTCAGCGTGCCCAACGCCTGCGGCCAGCTCCCGCTGCACATGGCCGTGACGCATCCTTCCAAGCTGTGCGCAGCACGGCAGCTGGTCTCCGCTGGAGCAGATATCAATGCCCGCGTCCAGGGAGGAGATGATAACCATGTTGTCCGTGCGAACCAGCGAGACATGACACCGCTGCTGCTGGCGTGTCGCGTTGCGAAAAACGGCAAGATGGAGCCCATGGTGGCCTTCCTGCTCGCCGCGGGGGCCGACCCCAACGCTCGTGGCGGCATAAGACAAAGCGCATTGACGCTGGCAGCGATGGCGAAGTCGCTGCCTATCGTGCGGTTGCTGGTGGCGAACGGGGCCTTGGTCAAGAGGAATAAAACGAAGGCTGCTGCTGCCGGCGAGGCTGAGGAAAAGAATGGTAACAATGACGATGACGGAAACAACGACCACTGGCCGCTGAGCGCGGCGGCAGTGGGCGGTTATTTCGAGCTGTGCGAGTAGTTGCTGGACGAGGCAGGCTGCGAGGTGGACCGGCGAGACCGCGAGGGACACACGCCACTGATCTATGTCGCCGGGTACTATGACGCGCCGGGGGGAGGCGCTGATCAAGTGATCTGGCTGCTGGTGGATCGCGGTGCAGACATCGAGGCCAGGGTGCACGATGGGCGGCGGGCACTGCACTACGCAGCCTTCAAGGGCAATGACGCGTGTGCAGCGGCCCTGATCAGCCACGGTGCCGACCTCGAGGCCGAGGACGATAACGGATGGACGCCGCTGCACTTCGCCGCCAGGTATCACCAGCTAGGCGTGGTAAAGCTGCTGCTTGCCAAGGGCGCCGGCGTGAAAAAGGGAGTCCGCGGTGGCCCGCAGCCCAAGAATAGATATGGGTGGGAGTTTGATATCGAAGGCTTCACAGCCGCCGATCTGGCAAGGGTTGTCCGAGGCGGCCAGCCGACCGTCGATGTGCTGTTGGGGGCTGGTGATGTATTGTCTAAGACGACAAAAGGTCTCAGCGACGAAGATCTATTTGAGGAGCCGGAGAAGGATTGGATTATTACTTCGAGTCGTACAAGTTAGATTGAATATGTTTCTTGTCGTCTTCCATCATTGGCTCATATATTCTCGTTCGTTCTGTAGCTTTATCTCGCTGGTCGTCCATCTCAGTAACTTTAACAATATAAGGAAACGAAATGTACTACTACAAGGTATACCAATGTAAGGCGTGTTTTCCACGAGGAAGATGTGTTGTCACTTTTGAGTGTTGTCCGAAAGCAACCCGTAAAGGATTAAACTGTAGAGGCCAGGTTCTCAGGGGTTCACGGGTCTCTCGCAAACCCAGCCAGATGTATTGCAATTCCAACGATAAATCTCACATACGACCATAGACGCCGGAAAACTCGGGATCCCGTCCGCTCTCCCATAGATAAGCCGACGATCGCCAGACTAGTAGTTGGGTGGGTGACCACCAGCGAATCCCTGGTGTTGTATGTTTTTGCATTATTTTTCGTCCCTATTTTGGACCGCATTACCTCAAGTAACGTAGTTTACACTATATCAGACGTCAATAAAGCTTTTAGGTTCAATTCCTCATTTGAAAGTAAGGCGTCATCGATGTGTAGCTCCGACTCTATTATTAATTGTAGAGGAAAACACCCTTTCGCAGCTTCAATACTGGCAGTCCCGATAATAGCCTCTGCCTCTACCGCCGCAAGACGGACATGATGGATGCAAAAACCGGGACAACTCCATCCAATAATGCTTGTAGAACCCCCAATGGCCCCGTGCAGCTAGTCAAGCCCCAAGGATCATTTATCGTCCGCCCCAGCAGGACATATGATATGCCGACACAAAGCGTGTGAAACACAACAAAGACGAGACCAACCACGTCGCAGCGGAGCCTGGCCAACGACTATTCTCCAAACTTGCGCCTGGTGTACACCGGCATAATCAGAAGCAGCACGACAATCAAAAAGACAACACGGGCAATCTGAGCGCCGATCGCATCATCAGCGTGTAGAAAAAGCGTATACTCCTGGTAAAACAAAAAGGAAACAAGAAACGCGGTCAGAAAGGCAAGCACATTGATGCAGTAAATCACAACAAGCGGCCATTCGCGCGAGACCAATAAAAAGATGGAGAAAAAGCAGTTGAGAAGGGAAGCCCAAGCCAGCAACGACATGATATCAATGATAAAAGGGACAAAGAGAAAGTTTCCAGCAAAAGCCTTGTGCACGTACGTGACCGTCTCTCCGCCGCCGTCGACGACGAAATACGAGCCACCTTCGCGCTGGACCTCTTTGCGCGCAACTCGTGTAGGCCGCGGAGGTCCGAGTGGCGGAAACGACGAAGAAGACTGTGCTGGCCAGGCCACCCAGGAGCTTGGACGGCTTGGGCGGGCGGAAGGTGATGGTGTTTGCTACCGCCAGCGCGAGGATGAGGCAGGCGGCGAACCAGTTCACTTACCCGTACAGGCCAATGGGTTTCCAGATGCGGATGCAATGGACGGGCTTGGTGTAGTTGAGGTAGATTTCGGTGTAGTTGGGCGTTCGCAGGCCGTGCCAGTCTTCCTTGGGGCGAGGAATGCTGGAGATCGGAGGGAGGGTAGTAGTACCAGCAGTGCCTTCGGCCGCCGCTGCTCTAACAATGCTGGAGGTGTGTTTCGTCACCAACAAAAGGATTCGGACGGGGTCTGGAGCGTCTCTATTTTCACGGACTAGCAACCCGCTGAGTTTCGTGTTCGGAGATTTGTTGCTTTCGGGCTGCTCGTGATTGACGACTCCAGAGATCGAGAGGGCGGCGAAGATGGTGAGGATAATGGTGGGGTGTATCATGGTTGCTGGAGTGCCAGCAGGGTAAAGCATGCCCTGAACCAATAGGCTCTGGAACCGTTGGGAACCTGACCTGAAAGGAGATCGAGTGCTGAATGCCACGGCGATACTACCTACTGGGAGAAATATAAAATGTGTCCGCCTAGATATACTTATTTGAAACTCCCATCTGCGGCTGCCTGATAATTGGCCGCTTTTCCCAGTTCTTGAAACAACTGTCTTACCCCGGTGCACAATGGGCGTCCTCAGTTCCCAGTTTCCCAGTCCAGACAAATGTCAAATAGTAGAGCTGAAGTGTCAGCCCACGCCTCAAGTGATTGAGTTCTGTGGGTCGATTTGGCAGGCCACAACGTGGGGTTAGCTGAAGCCCACAGGTGGGATTCGGTGGCTAATGTTGTAAATTGTTGCACATGGCGTAAATAGTCACGTCATTGTTGGTCGTCTTGGATGGTCTTCGCCTACAGAGTAATATCATGATATCTCCCAACAGCGACTAGAGGGAAACGTTGGCAGAGTGCCCCGTGGTTTGCTTTTAATGCGGTAAGTAATTCGTGCAGGCTGCCTCAAAAAGATCTGTGACTCTCTGTATAATTCCCCATGGCTGAATTCAGGTGGACCTGGAATCGCAGTGAGTTCACAGGAACCGCCACTCGCAACAGGGCTCTGGTTGTTATTCGCGCCTCAGGGCTAGGGGGCCGCTCTCAAGGAGGAGGAAATTTCCTACTAGAGCCTCAGGCTCATTCGGGACTTTGGATGGGTCCCGTTTGAAGCCGCTGCGTAGATCTAGATGTCTGGCAGTATGCTCTGTTTTCGCTCTTGCCTTGCAAGCCAAGGCCTTAATAATCGCCATGGTCTCGTTCGGACTTTCTGAAACTTACAACTAACCCAATCTGTCAAGTTCTCACCGCGATGCTCGGATTGTTTTCTCGGGCAATTTCCGCTTCTATCTGACTGGTCAAGAAAGATGACGCCAAGCCTGCAGCTTTGTGGCATCAACAGGCTAGTGCACGACAACGCTTGCCGCCACGTAAAATAACCAAAACGCTCGCACTTGGCAGATGTGGACGTCATTTTGTTCCCAACTTCAGCAAGCTCACCATGAAACTCCCGGCCGTCTTGACCGATGTCCTAAAGAGGGCCGTCCATGGCCTCAAGTTGCGCTCACGCATTGAGCCCATCCCACCACCGCCGTCCCTTGCGCAACGGAGCATCCCATCATGGGGAGGATACGCCCTCATGAGCAGACCTTGTCTGTCTGGTGCGTCAGAATGCGGCGATAGCTTCTGCTGCCCGAGCAACACTGTATGCAATAAGGAGAGCTCTAGCGAAAAGGGAAAGCAAAAATGCTGTCCCCCTGACGGTGTGTTAGCGTCCTCCCGGCCCCTCACCTATCCCTTTACGTTTCATTTTACTGATCAACTGGTTCGTCACCACAAGCTGGCGACTGCTCGGCTTTGGTGAAGTCGGTGCCCACTTGTGCCAACAGCTCGTGGACGTTGTGGTCATATAAGCGATTTGCTTGGTATGATGACGAGGCTGATGACAATCGCTTTTGCTGCGAGTCTGATCAAGTCGGAACTATTCAGGCGGGCTCCGAGTCCTTGCTGTGTATCGCGAGGAGTCTTCCCATACCAAGCAGCCTTATCCTTAGCTCGGTGAGTTGACGGAGCGATTTTGGGAGTGGGTGGCAAGCTTGCTTTGCTAATCAATATTTTCACGGCCGATGTAGCGTGTTCAATACGCTCAAACAAGCCAAACAGCAGGAATATCGTCCAGCTCAGCTAGTAGGAGCTCCGGCACCTCTTTTAAAGACCCAGCTTCTGACACTCTAACTACAGGCGCGACAGCTAGCACAACATCAGCCGCCACGACCAGCAGCATCGGGGGCGTTAATGACAACGGATCATCGACAAGCCTCAACGCTGGCGGCAGCGCTCCAGGCAGTGTCACTAACTCGGCAGGCCTCTCCCAAGGCGCCATCATAGCGATTGCTATCCTAGCCACCCTCGTAGGGCTGATGGCCGTCTTCATAATGTGGATCATGTACGACCGCCGCAAGCTGCAGCACCTCCTCCGCCCCGACCCGTATCCAAAGACCACCACGCCACAGGTGTCTGATCTGCAGACCACAACAACCTATACTCCGCCGCAGCTTGGACCTGGACCTGAACAGCATCTACCAACGTACGGCCAGGCCCAGACTTCCTATGCTCCGCCGCACCCTGAGCAGTCTCTGCCGACGTATGGTCAGAACCAAGAGTTGCATGGCCACGAGGGACCTCAACACCCTGAACTCTCCGCCGAGCGGTTTTAGAGAGACTGGGATAACGAGAAAACGTGGTTTCCCACTGTAGTGTGTGAGATTATTATAGGTTGGAGTTAATCTGATAGATTTTATTTCAGGTGGTCAAAAGGTACAAATGCAATGCCAGTCAATATCATTCAGCGTGGGCAGGTTATCTGTTTCAAAGGGGGGATCAAACAACTCACCTTCTGCTTTTTTTGTCTTTCTCCGTTACCAATCCATTTTGTGATCATCCCTTTTTCTTCAACTTCATTTAGCTTACTTATCTGTACTAGTAGACACAAGAATCAAGCGACAGAGCGCAGAGCCTACTCTCCCTTGGATGCACCCATTCCCATTGATTGGTGGTGGTTGAAAGGGGAATACCACGAAACAAAGAACGTTCTGACTATCAGGGCCCCACACTAGGCTGGAACTCATGAGCCGTGGCCGGGAGAGGCATTCCTTCTCAGCTTTTTCTTAAAAGTTATGCTGACATTCTTTTAGGATGCCTTCTCTAAAAAAAATTTCACAACCGAGTAGGAAGTGGCGGAGGTTTTTGTACGCATGTGACAACATGGACGAGACCGTTGGTTGTGGGTGCGCCCATATTTCTGCCTTGGCTAATGAGAATCAATAAGCGTTGGGCTGGATTGAATTCTGGAGAGCCAATAGGTTGCAATGTGGAGTTGGAGGTGACCATTGACAGCTTGGCCAGGGGCTGTGTTGTGAGGAGCACAGCCCCAATAAACATATCCTGTGCCACCTACACGCACTTTTTAAATCAACCAAGTTCGCAGGCTGGTTGGGCACTTTTCTCCTCTTCACAACACCGTCCTCCTGCAACAGGTCGCTCGCCATCTTTAGCAATCCCCATGCCATTTCGCCTCCTCTCAGATCTAGCTGAGCTTCGACAACAATTTTGTGGTAGCACGCACTATTGAAGCACTGAACTCAAAGTCGTCAAATCCTAAAAAAGACAAGGATGGAGCGCTCCGAATTCGTCCACTCCCCCGAGTTGTCTACAGCCGCTCTTGGGAAAGAGAACGGTGACGAGAAATCAGAGCATAGCACCTGGGACTCGACATCCAAAACCGAATCCAAGCCTAAGGACAGCAAATCTAAGTTCAGAAAGCTTCTGGGGAAATTACAAAGCCCGGCCGTCAGGAACGCGAGAGAGATTCGGAAGAAGAATCTAGCAGAAGGAAAGAAAGAAACTATGAATTTGGGAATTGCGCCTGGAGGCGCTGACGGATGGCTGAATAGTTGATGCTATAGTCCAATGCTCATTTTGATGGTGGCAAAGAATGGAAGAGATTCACAGCTTATGAAGATCAGATTGATGGATAATGCTTAATTATATGATGGCATGTACGTGCTATATGACACAGAGTGCCGACGAATATAATGAGTGCTAGGAGCAGTTGGGGGAGTTTTTTCTGGACTTTCCTGATTGGCGCGCAGTCAATTGGTGAACAGCCTCTATCTAGGTAAAGTTGGCGGTAGGTCTCATCTAGTAGATGCTTTAGCACCAAGCGGTGATGCACCAGAGAGACTGAGGTGTACGGATGTAATCTCGCCCTCTATCGTCCATACTATCCATAGGTACAGAGAGTATTGCTTTCTACCGACGAATTATAGCGAGGCAACATCCAGGCAAGTCTAACTCTGCTGTTGTCCCTACGTAGTCGCTCAGGCAAGCTATCTATGTACCATATTTATACAAATGTCCCTGGAGATATCGTGATCCATCGGCTTGCGGTAGATCGTTGGGGAAGATTCCGCGCCGGGTGAAGTAGGTCGTGCTATAGATCGCAACGGGTTGGCCAAGAACAGTGGGGCCAGCCCAACGACGGGAGATCAAGTGCATATACTTCCCTAAACAAATCAATCACAAACATCTATATACACATAGTAATACAGGTATCTACCTAGTAGCTTGCCGATATGCACCTGAAACGATGAATCTAATACAGACGTGGATTATCCCACATCGCCATCCTACCCCTGATAAGCAAATCAAAGTCCAGTCTCTTGTTTCCATCTTTCCCACGAGCCGCTACATCATGATGACAGGCCAGCTGCTCCTCAGGCGTCAATCCCGCTCCATCTCTCATTCAATATCTTTCTGTGCAACGTGCAACAGTCTAGGTGGACCTTCTGTGGCATAAGTGGCTTCTTATGGCCCAGCGGGGGATAAAATTGACCGCCAATATTTCGTGGTCTGACCTGGCCTGTGTCGAGTCTAGAATAATTATGCAAAGAGTCGGAACATTTACTCCCAAGACAGGCACCTTTCTTTCGCGAATGGTCATATCAGCGACATTTCAATACTCATTTCTCAGCCCTTGATATCCAGACCATATTTGGACTGCGCGGGTGTGCACTATCGTGAAGGTTTTCCGAATCCGTCTCTTTACCCGAGCTCAATCGAGTCCAGACGAAGCTGAAGTGCGAGGAAATCAAATTGTGGCGTCGCACTAACGATTGCTCGCGTGCTGTTCAGGTTGGGGGTCATGGTGTGGTAAATAAGCGTCTTGGCGAGTGCACTATTAGAACTTGTGGAGAGTTGTGTGGAAAATTGTTAGTGTTAGGGCCATGACCAATGTTGGCTTTGGCAGCTCCTCTTATCAGATATTGGCGTGAAATGAGCGCAGAACTGTTAGCAGCATGTAGCCCCACTCTTTGTTGTCGTCCAGTTCTGCGCAAACAAGGGGCAAAGACAAGTGTGGGGCTTTCCATCAGCTCACTGTTGACGACGCCACGGGCCGGTCTGGACGACAATATCAGAAATCAATCTGCAGAACTCAGGGGAGTCCGATTTCGAAAACTTGACGCAGGGGAAATACAAAATGTCGCTGGTCCGCCTCTCGTCGAGAAGCTGGCCACTGCTGCTCTTTTTTTCTGCATGTTCGCAGTTGCTCAATCTCCTGATCAATTTGGAAGTCGCGATCCTCCAAGCTGAAGCCCTGCTGCCATTATTACATCATGTCCCCACACGTCGTCCCCTGCGCCCACAAGGGCTCCAACCACGTCAACCCAAAGCGGCTTGTCATTTGTTGTGATGGCACTTGGAATAATGCGTAAGTGCAGCCAGCCAGCCAGCCAGCCAGACCAGAAATCGAAGACTTGACTTACACGCCGTGACGATCCAAACAGAAACGACTCGACCAGCGCCCTAACTAATGTCAGCCGTCTCTCAGGCGCCGTGGCCCACAAGTGCTGCTCGGGCATGTCCCAAGTGGTGTACTACCATCCTAGTGCTGGCACTGAGACTTCGAAGGTGGCGAGCGTGCTTGGCGGCATGCTCGGCACAGGCGTGGCCCAAGATAGTGAGTTCTCTTTCTATCCGTTGTTTAAAGGTATCTTGGTGGTGATGTGTGGACAAGAACTAATCAATGTGTGTTCTTGGCTTCTAGTCGTCGAGTCGTACCGCTTCATCTGCGACAACTACAACCCCGGCGACGAGATCGTCATCATCGGCTTCTCCCGTGGCGCCTTCACGGCGCGCTCGGTGGCCGGCATGGTCTGCGCCCTCGGCTTCCTCAACCGCGCCGGCCTCGACCAGCTCCCTCACATCTTCAAGGATTACCAGAACTGGCATAAATGGCACAAAACCACGTATGATCCAAAAGAGACACATCTCATGGGCTTCACTCTCCCCAACCTGAAGCGGCTTCGGCGCATTGAGACAAAGGATGGCAGCAAACCAGTGCCCGAGTTTGAGGAAGATCTCATCAAGGAGAAGAAGGAGTTCTACAAGGTGATGGCGGGTCTGGTGGTCACTGACGAGAAAACGGAGGAGAAGGTGGCCAATCTTCGCGAAATGGCGCGTCTATATCGGGAGAAGTTGCAAAAGGTTGGTCGTTGTCTCTCACACAATCACCAGTTTCATGCTAACCGGGCCGTCAATATAGCACGGCTTGTCTCTCACTGAGAAGAAGCAGGTGAACGGGGCAAAAGTGCGTGTTCCTGTCGAGGGACGTGTCAAGGCCGTTGGTGAGCAAGCAACCTATCAGTTTGTAACCAAACCCAGCACATATCAACGTCATTAACACACTTCTTCCTCAGGCGTCTGGGACACGGTTGGCAGTCTGGGGATCCCTAACCCGCCTTTTCTGAACAGCACCCGCGCTGAGGAGGAGGTTGGTCTATCTATCTGTCGTCTCTCCATGTTGCCCTGCTAACCGCCCCATCAGATCAAATTCGAGAGCCTTGACGTTCACCCCAACATTGATTACGCCTTCCACGCCATCGCGCTGGACGAGTGGCGCACCGCCTTCAACTGCACAATGTGGGGGGCGAAGAACAATGACCACACCCAACTTCGCCAGGTGTGGTTCCCAGGCACGCACTGCAACGTGGGCGGCGGTTGGCCCGACCAGCAGATTGCCACCATTGCCCTCGCATGTTAGTTCACACGCATGCACACAGAATTTGTTAGGAGCCATAACTAACTTTACACCATAGGGATGGCTGACCAGCTCACCTCGATTGGGGTCGAGTTCGACAAGAAGGAAATGGCACGCATATTCTTCACTACTAGTCCTGGCGTCAAGGTGCGCGAATGGGGCATGGGCCGAATCCACAACCCAGAGGGATTGACATCGTACCCTGATTGGATCCACTCGTCCATAACGGCGCCGTGGCATGCGCTCCGAGGCAAGAGCACTGACTACGCTACACGTTCCCCCGGCGCGTACAAAGCCGACGGCAAATCGGGAGAGCTCCTCGTGAACCCCCACGAGCTCGTTCACCCTTGCGTCCGAATTCGATACCTCTACGACGGGCTCACCATGGACGACGCCGGGCCGTGGCAGTGCCGCGCCCTGACCGAGGGGCCAGGACGCTATGAGCTTCAGAGCGTGCCCGAACCGGCCACTACGGTCCGGAAGCCACGAGAGACGTCCGTATTGCAAGAATACCACAGCGTCCACGGCCCCGTCAAATCTTTCTTCGACACCCCGCCCACAGGGAGCGAAACCGACACGCCCGCTCCGTTGGTCAAGGCGGAGCAGCCTCACGAGGAGGAGCTGCACCAGCTCACCACGCCCAAGAACCACTGGGTCTGGGTCCGCAAGAGCGACGGTCATAAGCTCCCCGAGGAGCACATGGGCATGTGGGAGCGCCGTTTCATCAAGGTGAACAACAAGCTGCTCCGCTGGCAGCGGGAGAAGGAGGCTGCGGCCGAAAAGGCGGCCAGGGAGGCTTCTGCCAAAGCTGCTGCGGAAAGCTGGAACTTCACAAAGTTGTTTTCTGGCTCTAAGCCTGAGCCTGTGGCTGTTGCTCCTGTTGCTGCCGCTGATGACCTTCGTGCGTCCAAGAGGGCGAAGTCTTTTGGTGCGGCGCCGCACTATGGGTTCCATGATATCGTCTCGTGGCAGAGGGGCGACACGGTTGAGAAGGAGAAGAAAGCCGAGAAGAAGGCGAAGCAATGAGTTTTTACTTCCTGGGATATGGTTTCTTTTTCTTTCTTTTTGTTGCAACATGGAGTGTGTCAACGATCCACGCAACGAAGCCCATGTATCAATTTCTTTTGTCTTTTCTAAGCTTTCTTACATTTATTTAGAGACTTAGCTACTACCTTTATAATGCTTCTATCGAGTTTAAATTAACACTGGCAATAATACGCTCAGGTTTGTACTAATAATTTGTGTATTATTTGCTATAGTAATGTTACCTATTGGGCTTGCCTTTGGCTCGCTTTGTTGTGTTATTGTTATTGTTGTTTCTGGTGGAAGGCGGAGCTTCTACGTGTTTAATTTGTACCCTACTATAGGTAGGTATGTAAGTAATTGATCCATCTACTATTAAATGTTCTATAACTTCGAGTACGCTGAATCAACGCTGGTTACCTATTCTTCGGGAAGGAGAATGCTGGTCTAGCACATTGCGGTTCCGGACTATGGCTTGGTACTGCCTGAAACACCACTCTCGTTGCAACCCCTAGTGTTCATTTTGTCGCATCAAAGGTTGAAACTGGTTGTTCAAGAAATGCATCCTATCTCTCGTTCTATCGTATAATATTTGATAGGGGCGAAAGAGATGGCGGATATGGCGAGTGTACCCTGCGGCAGATCCAGCAGAGGACGTTGCCAGTGCGACGATATACCCCGTCCCTCTCCAGGAGGCGGCGGAGCTCATACCGCGAAAACGGGTCTGGATCAAATGCCCCGAAACGGGAACGGGTTTGAAGCTGGGAGAATAAGCTGCGGTTAACGAGCGCCATGGATACTTATTCTTCCGGGTGGTCGAGGTGCTCTGCGATCATGAGGAAGATCTCGACGGGCAGAGTGTCTAGATTCACCCTGACGGTTGTGGAGGCGTTAACAGTTGGCCTTGAAAGGGTTAACAATGATGTTGTGGATGGGCTGGATATCATCTCTGAAGGTATTACAGAGTCGTTTTGCGAGGGCCAAGACCTCACGAAAATCCATAGCTGACTGACAGCTTTCCAAATGGCCAATACGAAAGTCATCGCGATTGTGGTGGTGAGTGCTCATATACTGTCCGTGCACTGTGTATAGATGTGTCGGCAAACTAGAGTATTTGGGAAGATCAGAGGAGTGTCTGTTCGAAGTCTATACCAGCTGTTCGCCACTGCCGACAAATATATGCCTGAATGGCTTTGTTGAGTTCGGTTTGAGATGTCGGCCAGATGATTCTACCATTCAGACAATTTTCCGGCCGCTCACATCACAACTTGGAAATGTACTTCTCCTATAGTCTCACTAACGTCAGGCTCTGAAACTACTGGCCGCAAATTTGCGACATTTCGTGAAGAGCAGAAAACTCCTAAACTTCTTGGTCACTTTGTCAAGGCGATTGCTTTGTCTCGCAACCCTAACCCTGCAATTCTGGGAAAAGGGGCTACGAAAACAATTCTCCCATCACATAAACAAACTGCACCTCGTATTTTTCATAGCCACTCACGAACATCGCTGACAACAGCAAGAAATTAACTGGTCAAGGTTTTTCAGTGCCATCGCCAGCGCGGCAAACGCCGTCTTGGCCCACGAAAAATGAACTCGCCGCCCCGCATCAGGGCCCAACAACTTTTCAGCTCATGCAGCCCGTCTCGCGCCAGTCAACCAAACTATCGAAAAATCGGACCAATCAGCCTGAGGCCGTGACATTTATCTCCCCTGGTTCCTGGCACCCTGACACGGACATTCCCGCTTTGGCTTCTCTTTGCCTGCCCAGGTGCCAGCAGCCTTGAGAGCCAAGATGAGATCGGGTTCCCAGCGTCATTGCCCCCTGGCTCCCCCTCGTTCAGCCGCCCAAGACGATGGGCTAGCGCGAAGACCCTGCAGATTCTTCTCGTCGGTGTGATCTCTTGGGTGTCTGTATTGGGACGATTTCATCGGCATCCCAAAGTTGCTGATCCTTACGGATGTAAAGGGACGACAGGTTCCGGTCGTCCAAGCGCTGAAAGAAATACTGCAAGCCACTGGCGTGACGTGGTAAGTTTTGGGCATCGATGAGAAAAGGCGGCCAGTCATGTTAGTTGGAGGCTCGGGCCTCGACTTGTTGCTAGGCTCGAGCTGGTCCACGTACGACATATGGCACAGGCCTAGACCAAGCCCAGCCCCAAGCCCGCTTTGAGAGGTCTCCGCTGGTTTTCCGCCCGCTCGGTTTCCTCCCCATGTCCGTCTTTATAAAATGTCGCCCTTGTCAAGGTCGCATTCTCTCTCGGCTTCTTTCCGTCTGCCATCGATCGTCATCCACGATCTTTAATACCACATCACCGACATCGACTTCACACCAGCTTTTGACGGTGTCTGAACCAAAGACGTCTCAACAATGAAGATCGTCGCGGCGCTCCTGGCCTCCGCCAGCCTGGCATCTGCCGGCCGGTCGTTCTCTTCCCGGCGTAGCCTGGGCCTGTTCAAGCGTTGGGACTACGATGTCTGCCTCAACGACTGCACCCTGGCTGGCGTCCCCATCCCCGACAAGGACAACCTTCAGCTGCCCCTCGAGAACAACTGGTCGGAACAGTGCCCGCCCATCTACATCGGCCCTTACGACGCGCCCCTCGCCACGTCCAGGGTGTGCCTCGACTTCGTCGGGCCCTACGTCTACTTCAACGTCTCCGCCTTCCCAGGCTACAGCACCAAGTCAGCGACCGTGACTTGGAAGCTCAAGGGCAATGCGATCCAGCCTTCGGGATGGAGCAGCCCCCCTCCCACGACGGCCATCACGTGCTCCCCAGCAGCTGTCGGCGACGACTACATCTGCAAGCTTCCCTTCAGCGACATCCTCGGCGTGTCTCCCACCACCAGCATCACCAACCTCCTGGCCGGCATGTGCCCCAACGGCGATCGCGAGGGTCTCGTCTTCTACTTTGAGTTCTCCGGAACAGTCCAATCAACTGGCGGTCCCCTCGAGACCTTCAACCAACAATACCCGTGCACGACCCGCCAGGACCGCACCTGCACGGCATGGGATACCAGCTACCCGTACTTTGAGCTGAGCTACCGCTGCTCCAAGTGCAACGTCAGCCCATGCCCTCCTCCCCCATCTTCAACTTCCGCGCCTCCTCCACCAGCATCATCCACCGCTCCCCCGGTCTCTTCCTCGTCCACGACCTCCTATGTCTCATCCTCCTCCTCCGCCCCGCCACCCCCGCCAGTCACCGTAACCTGCGGCTTCGGCACCGCCTTCGGCTACCAAGCCCCCGTCGGCGGCGTCCAGAAATCCATCACCCTCAACACCCAGTCCGGCAAGGGCTGCAACCGCTGGGGCTGGTACGAAACCCCCACGCTCGCCGAACTACAGTCCGGCATCTCTGGCCCGCTGT
This sequence comes from Podospora didyma, assembly GCA_033439775.1. Lineage (NCBI taxonomy): Eukaryota > Fungi > Ascomycota > Sordariomycetes > Sordariales > Podosporaceae > Podospora > Podospora didyma. Next base: position 4,417,331 of record JAULSW010000003.1, read on the forward strand.
ACGTCGGAGCAGGAGGCAACGATATCTCCAAGGCCGTCAACGTAGGCACCTGGACCGCCTTCGCCAACGCCCTTGGCAAAGTCACCGTGACATATACGACCACCCCGCCCTACGTGATCAGCCAAGTCCACGTCGATCTGGGCTGCCTGCCCATCGACAAGTGCGCTCCGGGGACGTACACGTACAGCAACGACGGGGTCGCCGGCGTTCCTGTGTGGGCCACCACACCCATCCAATACCCAACCTGCTCTGGAGGGAGCAAGGCCGCCCTGATCCTGCATGCGGCGATTGATGTCTTGACCACGGCTACCACTTGTGCGCCGCCCAAGGCTACTTAATTTGGTTTTGTTTTGCATGTTTGCATGCGCCAAGGGAGGGTTAAAGAAATGTGAAAGAGGTAACCGCGAGAAGAATGACTCGAATAGATTCGGATCTTTAATGGGCATTGGAGACGGTTCGAATTGGTTAGTACTGAATAAGGTAGCTTATATCAAGTCTGGTAGTGTGCATAAAAGATGGTTTATATAATGGAATTATATTTGTTTATTGAAACTCGATTGAGCCCTCTTCAATAAACCGTCAACATGAAAGAACCTTCCGAACTGAAGGCTTGTTAAATCAAGGCGACGAAGCCACATACGCTCCTTCTCCGAGTTCTTGATGCCCTCGTTGTTGAAGAAGGAGCGGCCCTGTAAGAGATGTCTGACTGCCAAAGAGTGTCACGACTCCCGACGATGGTCACGACTTCCAAAAAGAGCCCTGACTGCCACGGGACCGGCGTTTCGAATTCCCACTTCTTCAAGACCGGCCGCTTTCCGACTTCTTCAAACAGCAAAGTCTTGCACTGCCCAATGACCACTCTCAACCACACCGCACCAAACCACAGCGATTGCATCAATACTGAGGCATTCACGACATCCATCCCACCCACCGTGGGCATCGTCGGCGCAAATCGAGGGTGCGCATCGAGCGCGCATCGACGGCATGAAACATCAGCTCGCAGTCCGGCCTGGGAAGGCCTTTCAATATGCACACCGACAGTGCGCCGTCAATGGCGTTATGGAATGCTGCTGTCGTGTTCCAGATGCGATCGGCATTTGACAAATGCCGTGGTATTTTGAAGCTGAAAGTCACGTGCTATCATGCACCGAATGAAGAATGAACAACCCCCGCACGAAAATGGTGCGTGCAGCAACAACTTCACCGCTTCGCTACTCATGAGGAGACAGAAATGGTGCTGACCTCTCGCGCACGCATAATTATACCTAATTCCAGTGATACTGCCGATGCTTTGTTTTGTTTGTTTCAAGGCCCCGAATCCTCTCACTTGTAGCTTTGGTAAAGGGCTGATGACGAACGCTTTTCGTCCCCCAACCAATTCCCAGCAACTAGCGTGAAAAGGGACCAGAGGCTTGGTTAGTCACTTTCCCTACTCACGCATTTTGAACGAAGCTGACTGCCTATTGACCACTTAGTGCCTGAGAGAACAGAGAAAGGCGTTTATTGTTTGGACACTTGCGGCATGGATTATTCGTGGCGCGGTACTGCCTGCGAGGAGGAGCCAGTGACGGTCAATACGAGGGCACTAATTGAAAACGTGCTTGCGCGGTACCCGGGAGAGTGGACGACGTTGCGCGAGCTCATTCAAAACGCCTCAGATGCTCAGTCAACTACGGTCAAGGTCAAGTGGGAAACTTTACCACCAAAGGCAGCCCAAGGGCAGCCGCTGCCGATCACACGTGCGGCTAGTGACGGCGCGGCGGGCGGTAGCGAGCAACTCAAGTACACCGTAACCCACCACACAATGCGCTGTTTACGAGTCGAAAACACCGGGCAACCTTTCACCGCGATGGACTGGGGGAGGCTCAAGCGTATTGCCGAAGGAAATCCGGATGAGACCAAGATAGGCGCCTTTGGCGTCGGGTTCTACAGCGTCTTTGGAGATTGCGAGGAGCCGGTCGTCATATCTGGAAGCGAGGCCATGCATTTCTACTGGAAGGGAAACAGCCTGTTCACTCAAAAACACTCGCTTGAACCCGCACAAAGTCTTCGAGGGACCAGGGTAATACTATATTACAGGGATACAAAAATGGCGGTCCCAGACCTGCTCTCCATTAGCCGATTCCTTGTCACCAGTCTACTCACTGCAGCAAAACTTGACCAGATAGAGCTTTGGGTGGATGAGCAACAGGTCTTGACCCTGAAGAAAAGGTCCTTGGCGGTCGTCAACACCGTCAGACCCACGGATCTGGAGGCAGTAGGCAAAGGAGACTTTATGGAGATCTCGGCCGTACAACAGGCTGACATTCAGATCGATGCCACAGCAATGGGCATCGTGGGCTGGAAGCCTAAAGCTTTTGAGTCTGGCGAGAAGGACGAGGATTTGACACTCATGTTGACATCGAGCACGCGGCTGCGACAGAACACTGCATCCATCGCCACTTCTCCCCCTCAAGCTTTGGCTAATGAGCTGGAAAGGGCGACCAAGAAAAATGCTCCAAGATCGACCAGTCTCATGGTTCTCACATCTCCACAGAAAGAGGATCCTCCTGGCAAGGTCGAGGACACCACGACGCCGAACAACAGTTCAACACAACTGAATGCCAATATATTCTCTTCTGCGCTGCCTCTCGGTAGACTGGGTGGGCGGCTGTTCATCGGGTTCCCAACCAGGCAAACAACAGGGGCTGGGATGCACATATCCGCACCGGCCATCATTCCTACCGTGGAGCGCGAAGCCATTGACCTCAACGCCCACCAGATTCAGGCCTGGAATGTGGAGATGCTGCGGGTTGCTGGCACCATGACCATGCTATCTTTCATAGACGCCATGTTAGACCTAAGGAACAAATTACAAGGACATTCGCAAAGCCCCGAAGGCACTTCCACCGAAGTCGAAGTTGATCCCGAGACTGACGATGAGGCCGAAGCTCTTCGCGTCCTTAAGACATTCACGTTCATTGACTCGACACCGGATAAGCGTGTGGCCAGCACCATCGAGGAAGCATTCTGGAAGGCCTATGAACGCTCAACAACTAAACTAGTATATTCATCTCGAGGGGTGCTGCCCACAACAAAAGTGCGAATCGGCAGGGAGGAGCTGTCCAAATTCGTCGACGGGATACCTGTCATTCCGCCATCCATGCGCCAGGAATCGTTTGTCACCAAATTGCGAGATCGTGGGTTCATCAAACAAATCTCGGTAGAAGACGTGCGCAACGAGCTCGAAACCAAGCCTCTTGGCAACCGAGGACCCATACAAGCATTTCTTGTCTGGGCTGGAGGACTCGCTGCATCCAGAGCGCTGACATCTTTAGACAAGAAAAGCTTGCTCAATGCTGCGAGAGTACACATAGCAGCGGTTGGGGAGGGCGAAGGTGACGGGGATGCGATCTCACTGCGAGATATAAAGAATTACGCGCATACTGACCCTCCCATTCCTGAAGGGCTGCCCCTCCCGCCTACTTGCCTCCCCTCCAACTTCACTGCTTCAGTTCATGTTTTACACCTACAGGCTCTCGGATGGAAACCACTCAAAATTATCCCATGGTTGGAGTTCCTGGTCGCGGCACCCAAAGACGACGAGAACATGACGAAATCGCTCAAAGTGGCGCAACTAGCACTTGGTTTCCTGGGGCAACAATGGGACAAGCTGGAGCCGACATCTAAGCCTGCGGTGGTGGCTGTACTCAAGAACGTCCCATCAATCCCGACCAAGCACGGGATGCGAAAGCCGGCTGAGTCCTACTTCGAGTCCGTCACACTTTTCAAGGACCTTCCTGTCATAGAATACGGCAGTGCGAACTCTGATGCGGTATCCCCAGTCTTGTTGGACCTTGGTGTTCGGAAGACGGTGGAGTTGGAGACGATCTTCACGAGGTTATTTGCGGAAGGGGGCCAAGAGCAATGGTCGTACATGGATCTGATCACATACCTTTCATCAGTCAAAGACGATATTCCCCCGGATGACATAAAGAAACTAAAGGAAGCTGCCTTGTTCCCAGCCGAGGCGGCACCATCAATGCCGACCAACAGTTCACCGGTTTTGCTCGCAATCTCAGCACTCTTCGAGCCAGTGAAGCGTCTTCGGGAGCTCAGGCTACCCGTTCTTCATTGGCAGTTATCAACGCCCTACAGCCCAGATAGCGCCGAGGGGAGTTTTCTCTTGTTTTTGGGGCTGCGACGACATCCTTCTGTCCCCGAACTGGTGGGCATGATGGCGGACCGTGATCCGGCCTTGAGGAGCAGCGCGATGTCATATTTTATTGAGTACCACCAGATCAACAAGTGTCCAGTCCTCAGCAAGCTGGATGTCAGTGAGGCCATATTGCCTGTTCAGGGGAATATAGCGTTGCTTGTGCCACCGTCGGAGTGCTGCACCAACATGGCCGCCGCCGTGCTCGGATACAATATTCTCAGGGCTGATCTTCACCAGCACGCCCATAAGTTTGGTGTTCCCAGGGATCCCCTAATCTCGTCATGCGTTGACCGATTAATCTCAGTCCGACGACCACTGGACCATGGAACCGCGGTGGTCGTATTCGAGTACTTTACGAGCCGCCTTGGTGAGCTACGGAACAACGACATTGCCAAGTTGCGAGACGCACCGATTGTTCCTGTCATCCTTTGGAAGGCCTTGGAGGCCCAGACCAACTCGATCAGACATATCAGCCCGCGGGCCTGCTACCTGGGCACGGTGTCCGAATACGCGACTGTGTTTGACTACGTCGACTTTGGGGCAGCGGCAAATCTCTTTCTAGACAAGTGTGGGGCCAAGAGGCAGCCAACCACGACAGATATTGCTCACCTCATATGTGACAAGCCGCGGCATGCTTTGGAGGTCTTGCAATCGCCCGAGAGATATCTCAACTTGCTGCTCAGGCCATTGGCTAGGGACACAAAAATTCTAGCGGACCGAAGCATTATGAGAAAATTACAGTCCTCACAATGCCTCCTTGGCTGGACAGAGAAGGAACCTCTACCCCAAGCGCGTACAGAAACGAGTGACGGCCTCGATCAAAACAAGGCGCCCGTCAAGAAGTATGTGTTTGGTACTTCGGAGGAAATCGTTGTAATTGACGATTGGATTACCTACTCCATCTTCAAGGACTCTCTTCTCTGTGCCCCTGACGAGGACAGCCTCGAAACTTTGTACCGATCTTTGGGCTCCCAAAATCTGAGCAGTCTAGTAGATGAAGATGTCATAGTCGGGCTCCATGTCCAAGACCAAACCCCTGCCGAGCAGCTGAGGGATCTCATTTTGGAGCGATCACTATTCCTCTTCTTCGACTTCAGAAAGGAGCGGAACGCCATGCGACATGATGAAGAGTGGCTGAAGAAATGCCTCAAGGTGGAGCTGGTCGAGTCGGCCACCCTTCACCGGTCTCTGCGTGGTGGAAACGAGGTTCAGCATCGCACCGAGAATCAAGCCGCGGCGATAGCGGTCAGGGATGGCGTTTGCCATCTTTATATCGCCGGCGAAGACCGTCGTGACCGCACGTATCAGATCAGCAAGACACTTTGCGACTTGCTTCTTATTCGGCCCAACTACCAGGCTTACGTCTACTTTGAGTGGCTTCTAAGGAGCAAGCGTTCGGACCTCGAGCATCGCTACAATATCAAGCGAATTCTGCGCGTCAAGGACCCGGAGCCCGAGATCATCCCGATAGTTGAAGAGGAAGAACAGCCGCAGAACAATTCTGAAGAATTCAGCGGAACGAGCGGAGACCAACTTGAAAGTAGTAGTGAGAAGGCCCCGAGTGGCTCTGCGGAGACGAAGAAGCGATCGTATATTTTTCAGTACCTCCTGACCGCCAACTTGAAAGCGGTCGTGCTTACTGTCTTTGCCATTGGCTTCTGCTTGGTACTTTGGGCCAACAACTCTCGAAACCTTGCTACCCCCCACGGAATTCTGTCAATCCCTCCGACCAGCCCGCCGATGATGGTCGTGGGAGGACATACGCGGTATCTGTTCGTTACCGATGCAGTGAAGAAGAAACACCCAGCACCTATCCCGGAGCACTCCACATCAACCAATCCCAAGACAGCCACTCGCAATCGTTCCATTGAACTCGCCATGGCCGTTCTCGTTATCTTCGCGGTGGTACTCATTGCCGGTGATTTGATACAGTACTTAAAACCCAAAGCTAAGGCTGATTCTTCAGGGTCGAAGATTGAAGACAACGGGATTCAGAACCAGGCCGCCTCGTTCACTGAGGGGGGCAATTCTGATCCGAAAGATTGGGAATCAGAGGGTACGTCCACTGTTACTTCAATTAGCACGCCGAGGCTAAAGGTGAAAGGGGCATCCAAGTTGGAGGAAGTTCAGAAGCTGCTACAGGGTGTAATATCGCCAAACTTATCAAGTCCCAAAAGCCCTAGAACAGACGATATCTCCACGCCAGACTCAGAGCTTTCTACCTCAGAAGCGACATTGACGCAGAAACTGGCTGAAGCGCTGATCAACTCTGATAATACAGCTCAGCCTGCTCAGAATATGCGACATGGGCAAGTCGGATCCGAATGGGCTACCTCTCATGAGTCTGGACCGGAAATCGATATCCCACGCGATTCCGAGGAAGATGTCTCGCTTGTCATGAACAAGCCCAACAACCAAAGCCCACTAAACACTCGCGCCTCGGATCGATTGGTATCATCAGCTCTCTCCGCTATATCAGCCCAGCTTCCCAGCCAAGATATTACAGCAGACCAGGATGAACGACTAGCGAAGTTGTTCAAGGAAATCCAGCGCAGCGCAGTTGATATTGAAGTTCAGATAAACTCACAACTGGAAAAGTTGGCTATTAACACAAATGGTGGCGGTAGTGAGGGTGATGCGTTGACTTTTAGTCATTCTGTGGAAGGAGCTGATTACGAAGATACAGGTCTGAGTTCTTGGCCTTCTCATAAGCCCGGCATTGTCAAGGCTGCTGCACTGATTAGTCCACTTGGAGGAGACAGCGACTCCCCCTCACTTGAAGTCTCGTCACATGAGAGTACAAAGAACAACGGCGAACAAATTCACACCGCGGAACGTGAAGGAATACGAGTTGTCCTTCCAAACCGCGCTGAAAGAAGCTTACCTGAAGTCTTGGCAGAATCTGTGGAAAGGGACGATACAGACTCAGGTGATTTCACTTCTTCTCGTAAACATGGTACTCCAGCTAAACTAGCTATCAAATTAGCTAGTCTTAGGCGGGAAGAAAGTAACGGAGAAAACAACAATACAACCAGCGGTGGCGAGCAGAGACTTTACTCAGGTTCCCCTCAATTTCCCGAAATCACACCAGCGGTGAATTGCACCCTCGACAACAATACAAACAACAGCAGCGCAGAGCAGCAAACAGTCACTCAGCAACTGGATGAAGTACCGGGTATCACTCAGAGCCCCGAACGCGAAATCTCGCCACAACCTGTGGCTAATACCCAGGAATCCACCCCCAGCACAGCACCGATACCGCATATATCCATCCAAACTACAGACGAGACAACCGACGAATCACTTGAGATAGACGAGCATCATGGAGACTCAGGCGAGCGTGGCAGAACACTTCAAACAATTCATCGGGCCAGTCGGTCCGTGTCGAGGTCTCCATCCTTGTCACTGTCCGTTACACCACCCAGATTCTCGATAAGAACTGCGTCACCCATGGCTTCTTCATCAAGCTACATTGAGCCAATCGGTTCCGATGTGCCATATATTCCCCCTAAGAGAGCATATTCGAGGATACGACAGGGAACTGGATTCATGAACATGGACAGAGGCGAGATGACGGTTCAGCCATCCATGACTTTTTTTTACGGCGATCACTCGGACGACACAAGATATTTCGGCGAGTTATATGTGCGTGTTATTCATCTTTTCTTCTAGGTTTCACCAGTTAGTTATTTTTCCATGGCTCGAATAGTAACAATTGCGGTATGCTTTAGGTTTCAAGACACCTCGAAACTACCTTTGGAAAAGCGGAGTACCAAGCCCAGAACCACTGGACCAGCACATTGCGGTCTGGCAGCGGCATCCTACGATACGTCGCGAAGGACGGAGACGAGTATACATGCACGTTTACCATCACAAATAACAAGGGCAAGCTCCGAGATGCGATCCTCGGCTCCCAGCACATCTCGCCTGAGGCGCTTGCTGAGTGTGTGACTGTGCATATCGAGGTATGCTCGACCGATGGAGATCTAGATTCGACTTTCGTTCTTCCCATTGAACAGCACGAAAAGGTAAGCTTCCCAAAAGATGATGGTGTTTTTGGGGGGGGGGGGGGAATTATTTTACTGACTTGATCACCACTAAGCTCCAAAAAATGCGTCTCAAAAACAAAAAGAAGCAAAATCATGTCTACGTCTTGGCACGTGTGTATCGAGTGCGGGATAGCCTAGGCATCGCCATGTTTGCAGACCCGTGGCAACTAGAGCAAGATGGCCACATCACACTCGAGAAGGTGGCGGGCTACACAAGCACGGTCACCAGCTCGGCACCAGCCATCCTCAAAGAGAAATTTGCGAGCGATAGAAAGCAGGACTTGGGCTCGATTTACGACGGTGACGGCACTCTCGGGCCTAATAAAATTCGACTTCTCACTCTGGACCTGACGGACGATAGCGCGCCCTTGACGGGCTCCCTTGAGGTTGTCGATGTGAACCAGCTCAAGCGTGGGGGCGGCTTCTGGGCCATCTCGTACTACTGGGGACCCCCGCCCCAAGGAGATAATCCGTCCAAGTTCCGGACCTCCAAGGGCGAGATGGCAATCACCGAGTCGCTCGCATCATGTCTCTCGTGTCTTCGCCACCAACGAGTGGAGGCACCCATCTGGGCTGACGCGCTGTGCATTAACCAGGCCAATGAAACCGAGAAGATGATGCAAGTACGGCGGATGGGCTCGCTCTACGCCGAAGCTGCCCAGGTGGTGATATGGCTGGGTACAAACGGCTGTGCAGTGGACCAAGAGAGCCCCGAGGTCAGATTTCTGACCGACATCCACAGTCCGTTTTGCTCTTCCACTGGCCGCTGCCAGAAGACTGGGCAACTTGAGACCTCTCCAGCGAAAAACCGTGCTGCGAGTCCCGCCCCAGATGACGCACAATGGGCCGCTGTTAACAGATTCCTCAAGCATCCATGGTTCACACGCGTCTGGGTCGTCCAGGAACTCGCACTGGGCGGCGCCAACGTCTTCATCATGAGCGGGGAGTCCAAAATGGGCTGGGACTGCTTCATGGAGTCACTGTTTGTCCAGTCTCGTGTCTTTCTCCCGAGCTTGTCGGGCGCTATGGCGCTGCACAAAACCCGCAAAATCCACCGGGCCGAGAAGCGAAAGTTCGAGCTCCTGGAGCTGCTCGAGATGTTTGCCTACACCGAGTCGACCTGGCCGCGGGACAAGATGTTCGCCCTGCTTAACCTCGCTGGAGACCGGTACCTAGGCGAGGCCGACTTCGACCCAGACTACGTGTCCACCGACGAGGCCGTGATGGAGAGCTACGCGCGAGGCTTTGTTCGCCATCGCCCTAGGCTTGCGCTGGAACTTCTCTACCACGCCGGCCACGCCAAGTCGGCGTCTTTCTGCTCCTGGATCCCCGACTTCATGGGACTTCGCTTTCTGCGACCGAGGAATTTCCGCCCTCTAAGTACCGCCGAGAGGCGTCTACGCACATATCCGCCAACCATCTCGATGTGGAAGACACGCCGTGGCAGCGGCTTCTTTGCCGGGCCGTCCGGACAGCCCGGTGCCCAAGTAAAGCCTAGCCTGAAAGTCGACTTCACGCTCGACGCCTGGGGCGCCGTCAGCCATGCCCAACATCCGCCTCCCGTTTTGGCAGTCAGAGGTTACCTGATCGATCAGGTCCGCGAATGCCACGAACTCGGTCTCCAACGTCCCGGTGCCCGCATCGCCTTTGCCAGAGCCCTCGGGAACATGCGGGACTATATATCTTGTCTGAACGGCTACCCTGACACTGATGATGACGGCGATGATGACAGTGGCGAGTTGGGCGCGGGGATGGGATGGCAAGACAAGCTTTTGCTGCGTCTGCTCGTCGGCGACGCCAGGGGCCCGCACGTCGACCCGGACTCGGACTGGGCCGCCCACTTTAAGCTTGATTCCGAGGACAACGAAATCGAAGATGAGAACCAAGACAATAATAGACCATGGAAAACGACGGCGGCTTTACTTTTGTCCCCTTCTCCGCCGCCGAGATGGCCTCCCGAGACGGGCGCCGAAGTCCTAAGCCTCGACCTTTCCCAGGACGCGCATGGATACCAGGACAAGCCACCCGACACGCAGACTCGCATGATGCAGTACTGGCAGACGGCCTGGACGTTTGCAAACCGCATCCCTGGCGCTGTCTTCTGCATGACCCGTGGCAACGGTACCACAGCAGCAGCAAAAGATAGCTTGACTTTGCCCAACATTAAAGACAGCAGCAACACCAATAATAAGCGGTACGCCGGCATCGCGCCTGGCGCGGCAAGACCAGGCGATCACATCTTCGTTGTCAACGGCGGCAAGGTACCGCTTGTGCTGCGCAAGGTCACTGGAAAGCCGTACTACAGATTGATTGGCGAGTGCTACATCCACGGCATCATGTACCGCGCATCCGACGCCGTCTGTGCCGAGAAGGATGTCGAGATTTGTATTATTTAGATGATTACTAGATTGAGGGTGTCGGATTTTTCCAGGTACCTGACGGGGAAAAGGGATGGGGGAGTTGCTTCCTGCCATTCTATAACAGTACAGCAATTCGCGCAAACGATGTTGACATGATGAGACCCATTCTGGTAACATGGAAGCCGCGAATTGCTGGACTTTTATAGAATGGCAGGAACCCCCCTCCCACCGCGAGGCAGTACTTGCTTTGAACTGTTCTATTTTTCTTTTTTTCAAGCCGAAAGGGAGAAAAGAATAAAATACCTAGTGTAATGTAATGTCACACTTCTGGTAGAACATTGAAAGGATGGTGAAAGACTTGTTTTACTCTACATGTACAGAAAATGATCGTTAGAGCAGCCGTTAGATTCAAAGGAAATTCCATCCCTATATGCCCTGCTCTGATCAACTACAGGAAGCGGCCTAGTATAACCATTCCAGCTTTCAACATGTAATATGTTTTCCTTCCGCCCATCAGCCTCTGAAGTCCTGCAAGATTCCATCCCTCTCTACTAGCCTAGGTAGTCGGTCTTTAAAAAGAACTCTCTTGGCGTTCGAGGACGGTTAATTAGCTTGAAATGAAGTCGCTTTAGCCCGGCTCACATTCGGCTCTCCCGGCTTAGTGTGACGATCTGGATCCTCGTCTGGGGGTTGGGGTGAGGTTCAAGGGGGTGAGTGGTCACACACAGTAGCCAAGGGTACATAGAGTATCAAAGAGTATCAATAGATCGCTTGCTGAGCCACTGTTCAATTGCAATGACTAACTGTCTACGTTAGTTGATAGCTGAAGAACCACAAAGGCTTCTCCAGTTCTTATCATTATATAGAACTAGGGGCCCCCTTTGCCTGGCCATGGCCCCCTAGGGGTCCATCCTTGTGTAACCAGGGCCAGAGTGGTCCGTGCCCCAGCACATGCGGAACCACTGCATGTGCCGTGCCCGACCCACTCTCTCCCTCCAATAGGGATCGTGACACTAAAGACTTCTTATCTCCTAGACGGAAGCCTTCTTTAGAGAAGAATTCGATAATGGCTGGGGCGATAAGCTCTTATAGCATCCATCCTCTAGTGAACCATCTGCTCTGTCGAAATGCCTGCTTCCAACCCATAGAGAAGAGGCTGGTAATTGCTCGGGCATTGGGCTTCTGGAAGACCCATTTTTGGGTTACACATCCGCTCTGTCGGACGACTAGTTCCCGGTTGGAGCTGTCGATGTCCTGCTGATGAGCTGAGGCATCTGCTAGATAGACATAGATAGCATTTGGCGGTACGGCGGTACCAATCAAACATAGAGTTGAGGGCGTGCTGAAACTCGGCGTTGTCGGATTTATCGATGCAGCATGTATCCACCCAGAAGAATCTCAGTTCATCACGCTCGGCTTGGTCTCCGCAAAACTGAATCTTAGCGTAACCTCCTTTAGTCTTGGCCGTACCGTCCGCCAGGTCTTTGAGAAGGACCTCTTCGTCGCCCCACGCGTGTGAGAGAATCGCCTACGGCGGAATTCGGAGGTCGTATCGTTGGGGAGGGGCTTTGTTAGACAGAACCCCCCCGGTATCGTCTCGTTCCAAGAGTCGCATGACTCACGGTATCAAGTCCTCGGTGTATTTCGGCGAGTATTTGGGCGCTCGATGGTGAAGTACGTAGACGCAACGCTTCAACACCGTGAGTCTGTAAGTTCAGTGTATTAGTACTTGAAAACTGATAGGGTAACTCTTCGGATAGGTAAGAATACCACCGATTGGTTGACGTCGAGGCGCGCAGAGTACACCACGATGGCCCCGATCGCACCGCCCTTGATGTGGTTGTTGTGGCCGACGTCGGGCTTGACGCGTTTCGTTGCCGGAATCCGCAGCCCCGCACATCAGTCATTTTGGTGGCGTTCGCGTCTGACGGCTGGCGCCGACTGCGCGCACTCGAAGCATCGTGATTGGTACTGTTTTGTTGGTGCGCTTACATAGAACATCCCGAACCCCTCCTCAATTGAGCGAGAATGCGAGAAATGCGTTGTGGGAGATGAAATGAGGAAACTGAGACGAGAAAGAGGCGAACTGAGTTGGGTGGAGAGGAAACAACGGGTACCTGCTCGAATAGCCAGGTACACGTCCGCGCCATTACACTGTGGATGAATTTCGCAAGCGCTGCAAAGCTCTATATACCTAGCGTTACTTTACGATACTTGCTTTGCGGAAAGTCAGCATGCAAAAGCGGGGAAATGTCAGCCATTTTTGGCGTCGCGATGGACCTAGATGTTTCTAAGTACTGCTGGTCCGTGCCCAAACACATCAAAGAATTACAAGACCGGACGCCGGTTTCGCTCTTAGCTGTATTCAAGTTGTGATGTGTTCGTTAATGATACGTATTGCCTTGACCCTTACAGACAAGTACGACTCTCGCTCACCTCATTCATCCGAGTGGACGAATGGTTTAGATAGAAGAGATGGTAGTTCTCATAGCTTCGTAGATTTCTTTAGTTATAATGCAGGGTCCCAATATATATATATAAGACTGCGACTCTTCAGCAACCGATACCGACGTAAAAACGTATTAATATGCTAGACAGTGTCAGTTTATATGTAATTACAGTAAACAATACATATTCACAGGCCTTACAGGTGGCGTTTTAAGCCGTCCCTCGCTTTCCCAGAACAGAAGTCCCGAACCGCGCTAACAAACCAACCAGTATGATGATTGGATTGTCGTGTTTGCATGCATTTGTTTTTTCCCCAGCCAACGATAAGGCCCCCAACGGAGTGAGTGAGGCAGACCTAAGGCAGACTCGAGGTGGTGTGACTGCCTGGAGCAGGAGAGGCCACATTGCCCCATGTTGACACAAATGTCTGCCCCATCCCCAGCCCCAAATTCCATCGCTAATATTCTGACAGGCATGCACACCAGCGAATCGGGCCTTTCCTCAACTTGATCAGTCCTACCCAGAGTCCCAAGACATTCCTTCTGTTCTTCCATACAATAAATCAAGTGAACAAGGAGTTCGGAATATTCGGCCGCCACGAAAAAGGCCTCGCGCACGATGGGCGCCTCCCAGTCTTCGCTTCCAGCCAACCAGTACCAGTACAAACCCCTTGAAAACAGCGACATCCGCCTCATCACCATTCTTCCAGCCAAGTCAATTGAGGATAACATCCTGATCCGTATTGCTCATGTCACTCTCCTCGCCCCACAACAGCATGAACCAACGTCGGGGATGTCCTTTCGAGACGTAGCCAAGGATCTACCCCCTGGCTGGATCGTGCGGGAAGCTCTGGATGGCCGCCTCGTGTTTTATAATCCTACCCCAAATAGGGGAGAGGAATCACGGTGGACTTGGGTGTCACCCCCAACCTTCACGACTTGGCCCCAGCCCTGCCGCCCCTACTCTGATCACAAGTACGAGGCCTTGTCCTACGTATGGGGTTCGTCGCCCAGAAAAACAGCAATTGCATATGTCACTACGGATAGTAGTGCTACCCCTGACCAGTCAACTACTATACTGGCTGAACTTATCATCCGTCCAAACCTTGCCGACGCCATCCGCCATCTGCGCTACCAAGATAGAGAACGCACAATATGGATCGATGCTATCAGCATCAACCAATCCGACGTTGCTGAACGAGATGAGCAGGTCACGCGCATGTCCGACATTTACAGATTGGCGTATCGAGTTGTCGTCTGGCTCGGGCCTCGCACTCAGGACAGTAAGCACGCGCTGAATACGCTGGAATATCTAGGGAAACAAGTTGTTATATCCACCGATAACTTTAGAATGCCGGCACCCGACGCCGCTGAACCAACATGGTATTCTCCGAAGGAACGGTTACCATATGATCCGAAGACATGGCGGGCCATTGGCAAACTCTTCTCGAGAGATTGGTTTGAGCGTCTATGGGTCATCCAGGAGATCAAACTTGCTCGCGATGCCATCGTATGCTGTGGCTCGGATCAGGTGAAATGGTCGTGTATCCGAAACGGTATTTTTACTCTTTTTGCGAAGGAAGATACCAATCCCCACGTTTCCCGGATACGTCTAGAGCTCACAAATCGATTATTCTGGCCGGCCAACGTTAATAATCCCATTTCCTTTGTTATAATTAATGCCTTTACTAGCATAAAGTGCCAGGACAAACGGGACAGAATTTACGGGTTTCTGGGGCTTTTTTACCCAGATTTTCGGAGCAAAATCGACCCAGATTATAGGTCGCCGGCGGAGCATGTCTTTCGGGATTTCGTGGTAGCACATATCAAGCACTTTCAGCGCCTAGAACTTCTATGTGCTTGCTTCTTACAACCAGCCACACCCGGCACTCCATCTTGGGTTCCTGAATTCTCAGGCCCGGCTGAGGCTTCTTTCAGGTTATTGGGGTATTTTGCCGCTGGGTATTCTTGTTCTTGGTTCGAATTCGACGCACCCAATATCCTTCGAGTAACTGGTCGCGAATGCACAACGGTCACTCGTCTAACGCGACCAATTGAGGGAAAGGACGAGCGGACTCTCGTTGAGACAATCAGAAGATTTGAACCTAGCGATTTGGATACCGCACAGCCTTACATCACTGGGGAGTCTTTTAGGACTGCGTATGCGAAATCCCTAGCCCATAATTGGCTTCAGGAAAGGTATCCTGATCGCACTAGCTATCAGACCGAGGAAAGATGGGCATCTCAAGACTCTGCCAAAGCGCTTTTCGGCGAGCATGCAAAGACTCCTCTCGGCAAAGGCATTTTGCTGTCAGCCATTGAAAGAAGGACTGTCGCCTCTATTAGAAACCGGCCATATATGGTGACCAAGGAGGGATATATCGGTTTCGGCCCGCCTGCCGCCAAGTTAGGTAAGCTACATCCTTCTTCAGAAGCTCTACGTGCATACTTGTAGATATGTATATCTATGCCAATGTTTCTAACATCTTTTAGGCGATATCGTCTGTATTCTGCTTGGCTGTAGCCATCCAATGCTTCTACGACCACAGCTCGATAATAAATATCTAGTTGTAGGCAGTTGTTTTATTTATGGTCTACACGATGCAATCGGCCTTTTGGGGCCGTTGCCAAGTCCCTGGCGAGCCCAGGTCTTTAAGGACTCTATTGGTCTTCGTTCCGTCCACCGGTTTTTTAACCCAGATACCAACACCCTCTCGGACGAAGATCCCAGGCTGGAGCCGCTCGATGAAAGCTGGGAGAGGGTGGCGGACGTGCAGAGAACAGGCAATGATCCTTACCTATTTCAGCGCTTTAAGAACAAGCTGACTGGGGAGGTGATAAATTCGGATCCGAGGCTTACCCCCGAAGCGTTGAAGGCGCGGGGCGTTGATTTGAAGGAGTTTTCTCTGATTTGACGGATTGCCCTAAGTAGGATAAAGGTCTACATTTCATTCACTCATTTATATATCTTAAACCATCACAAACATCTCAATTACCCCTACCCCATGACACATCTTCATTTTCCCATTTTCTTTTTATAACGCGCTTTCTAGTTCTTGTTCTTCTCTAGCATACGCTCCGTCTCCTTTCTTATAAAACGTCCCTAGCAGAGACCCATCTCCCTCTCCTCAAGCCCATTACAACACATATACACACACACACACATATATATATATATATACTTGAACAGTGTACAAAGAATGTGAAGACCACATATAAGGCGCTGATATCCCGTTTGGTTAAACAAGTTAGCATTGGAATAACCACGACTGACCAGCACGCTTGACCTATGTAAAGGAAAAGATTAACAACCTCTTCAAAATCTTCACTACCTTGAACAAGAAGATAAAAAGAGAGAAGAAAAAGAGAGAGAAAAAGAAAGAAAAAACGAAAAAGAAGAAGAAGAAAAAAAGAAAGGAGAAGAAAAGAGAAGAAAAGAGAAGAAAAGAAAAGAAAAGAAAAGAAAAGAAAAGAAAAGAAAAGAAAAGAAAAGAAAAAAGGGGAGAAAAAAGGAAGATACAAGCAAGAAGAAAGAAAACGGAAGCTTTATCAAGGAATACTTCAGGAGTGTCACATCACAGGATTACCTTGCCGTTGCTAAAGGGCTCTCCAAATCCCCCCCTTAGATTTGCACCGCTTTGTAACGGTGTGACGATCTAGATCCTCGTCTGGGGTTTGGGGTCTCAGTGCCCCGACCCATGCAGGCGAGTCTGGGGTAGAGCGGAGGCACAGCTTCGGGCACCTGCCGTCTGAGAGCATCTTCATGATCGCAAAGGCCCCTTCTTGGTGCTGTCTAAGTTCTGCGAGGGGGGGGGTCGGAGACGAGCTGCTGCCTCTGGCGTCTTCTTGTCTGGTAAAGAAGGCATCGATCCTGTCCTGCTCCCTGATGCCATCCGTTGGCTCCCACTAATTGCCTAGAATTAACTCGTTTGTCTCGCAGTAGAGTCAGGGGCCTTACCACAACCCACATGGGCAGCTCTGTGGTATGGGCGGCGTCGTAGTCGTGAGACTGTCCGCAGCGTGCAGCTGATTCCGTCGGCCCATCGCCCGGGCAGCAGCTGTAGAATCCGGATGGCGCTGCGCCCAGGGTCGAGTTTTTTGTACTTCAAATGTTCTGTAGCCATGTTTAACACGTACTTGTTGATGTTTGTGATGGATCAAAGTTGGCTCAGGTTGACCTCAGCCCTGCCAGTTGTCGAAGTTGCTGCACAAGTGGGCAAAAAATGGGCCGCACTCTGCAGCCTGCCGGGCCGCCTTGGCTCTGGCTTGCAGCAAAGTGTGAGGCCAGTAAGAGGTCTTCAATTCTTCTCCTGCATATTACATCTTGCAGCCTCAATGTTCCACATCAAGGTCAATGAACACCCCAAAAATATGATTTGGGCTAGGCGAAAATTAGCTCTGCTTTGGACAGTACAATATGGCAGGGGAGAGCAACAGTTGAACAGAGAGAACCCTATTGATTCGCCTGGAATGCCAGTCGAGTGTCGAGCCGGAATAGGTAACAGCTAGGATAGGAGGACTCCTACCTACTCCTAGTTCGCAAATCGGAAGTGAGCCAGAATATCGCTTGTTACTAGCTGAAGCAGAAGTGATTCACATCATCTCACCGATACTGAACAAATGACCTAGACGAGGTGTGATGAAAAGTTTTCAAGAAGAACTAGATCTGTTCGTCCCGCTACAGAGCCAAACCATGGTACGAGGCTTGGCGCATTAAGGACGCTTACCGTGGCTTCGTATTAAGGGCCGTTGATCCGGATGTTCGCAGTTCAGAGTCTTGCATTGTGGACGCCTAACGGGGGAGTATGGCTCTAGCAGTGTTCAACTGACGCCGTCTGACTGTGTTCCAGCTTGGCAGTCCTGGAATTATGCTAGAAACCCGGAGAATCATTAAACAACCCTGAACACTGATCGGCAGGTAAGGATCGGACTTTATACCCTCGCATGAAGTGGTCTGCTGTGCCGCATGCTGGTATGGCGCTGCAAGCTGCTTATAGGCCTCTGGAGCCGAGTTCTCGGGCAGAGTCCTCGTGGCAAACGGGAAAGCTTACCACGTGGAGCGAGTACCGCAGCCAAAAGAAATGCGAAGCAATTTTCGCTCCACGTGCTTACCTGCAAGACAGGATGGCTCATGCCTGCACAAAACCAAGCCAGGTTCCTGGATCTGACCCCGGCTTTTGATTTGAGGATAGTTGTCGTAATCCTGGTCCACACGCAGGTAAGCACCAGGCAGGTCGTCGTGAACAGGGGCGAAGCCAGCTTTACGTACAGAGCCTGATAGAGTACTAATAATGACAACTTCTCCCTCCCTTTGCTGGCATTGTTTTCTCCCAATAGCAATCCTCCAGTGGCACGGTTCAGCCTTTCAAGATGAAGTTCCTTCAACTCGCCACTCTGATCGGAGCCGCTGCGGCCCTCCCTTCGGAATCGCACTCTCCCCGCCAGACATGCACATCCCCCAAGCTCCGCAAGTCTTGGAGCAAAGCGACGACTGCCGAGAAGACGGCGTACCTCCAGGCCGCCGTGTGCATCACCACCAAGCCGTCTAAGCTGAAGACGTACCCAAATGCGACGCTGCACGACGACTTTGCATACGTCCATGCTCGACTCTCCGCGCCCCAGCAAAGTGAGTGTTGTCACGCGCGCCTACCAAATGCCAACTTCCCCAAGCCGGTGCTAATGACGGGTTTCAGTCCATTTCTTTGCGGGCTTTCTGCCCTGGCACCGCTTCTTTGTGCAGGTGTACGAGAAAGCCCTTCAGGATTGCGGCTACACGGGGACTGCCCTGTACTGGGACTGGGTAGCCGACTCGTCGGCACCCTCCAAGGCCGCAGTCTGGGATCCCGTCACCGGCTTCGGCGGCAACGGTGTCGACACTGGTGACAACGGCATTCGCAAGCGTGTCATCGATGGGCCCTTCAAGAACTACAAGCCTCTATACTGGAACGCCGACATCGTGCCGCACTGGCTCAGCCGAGACTGGTTGCCGGGCCAAGATGGTCAGCCTGAGATTGGCGGGGCCGGTTACGGTCCTGCGGCAATGGCAGACGTCAACGCGCAGACCATCTATGATGAGTTCAGAGGGCAGCTCGAGGACGGTCCGCACGCGGCGGTGCACTCGGGTGTTGGTGGCGGCTTCTTCGGCCTGGGGGATCTGGGTCTTCAGAATGCATCCCCTAATGGCGAGTCATTCTTTGGTTATTCTGACGGGGTGAAGGACTGCGCTGACGTTGGAAACAGACCCGATATTCTTTCTCCACCACACCCAGGTTGACAGGCTCTGGTGGCTGTGGCAGCAAAGGGACCCCCGGAACAGAACGTTCGCTTATAACGGGTTCCACAATACCGATGACGGCAGCCCCGGGGCGGCGGTCACGCTCAATGATGTCTTGCCTATGGGCGGACTGGCACCAGATGGCATTGTGAGGGATTACATGGATATCAAGGGTGGCAAGTTGTGCTATGCATATTAGAAAGCTTTTCCTCCGTCTTCTTGTCAATGCCGCATGCGTAGACATAGTTTTGTTAGTAACTCTCTCAAAGCGTTGATTGGCTTTGTCGTCGGCTGTCCGAGATCATGTGAAGGTAGTACGACATGTGCAACCTAATCCACAAGGGACGTCTCAGACTGGATTGCGACTTCTTTTCTCGTCGCCTTCGCATCTTCCATCGTTCGACAGACTCCCTACGAAGGCCTCTCTTGAACGCCTAGCTTCGAGGGCTCAGGGACTGCGCGAGCAATAGGGCTCGCGATTACGATAAGGATGAAGATTAATGACGAATTCAAGTCTATCGAACGATGGCGGTGACATACCATTAGATTCCTCGGCTGCACACTGGTCTCTCTCACCCGCCACCGGCCGTAATTATGAACTCAATTCCGGCCAAAACCTTTGATTCCCAGCTATTTGATAGGAAAGACCACGCTAACAATCTGGGCAGACGTGGTGTGTCTCTTGAATCTTTCACATCAGGCCACCAAACACCGTGTCCTTAACTTGAGTTTTGGTCCTAATTTCGACTGTATCACGATCTGTCTTGTCATGAGCCGTTATCTTTACGGACCCAGGCAGGACTTGCCGGTGTGTCTTCCCTCGAATCGAAAAGTTGCTGCCTATCTGAACACAGGGAATGGTGGGCTTTGTCATTGTCGGCAAGATGATCCACGGCCAGCTTTTCCTCCGCGTTGAGCGTATAAATCAATTGCATGCAGTTCCTATCGGATCACTTCAGAGACCGCGAATCAATTCGCCCGAAATATGCTGCGATACATCACTGTATCAACCCCCCCCCCCCCCTTTTCTCATATCATGGCGAGAGAGACGTTACTAAAAATGACTCTCGAGAGGAACTTGAGTCTTGTTCTGAGTGCTCTTCACCATCATGCTGCAGCCATACTCTTACAGCATGAGAAGTCTGCTCGTATCCAAGATTGTCTCGTACCACAGGGGATTATCGGTCGCCATTCGAACTCGGGGATTTGGCAATTTTTGGGATTTAGTAGTGACATTCTGGAAATTATACCGCCCATTTCAGACTTCCATCTCAAAGTGGTAGGATCGAGCTGTTAAACGTCGGTGGGACGAGTATTTCGTGTCTCAACAAGATGCCAGAGGATAGTGTGGCAGGCCCAGGACAACAAGAATTATATCATCATTAGCGCAGCTGGATTTTGAACAATGATGGATAGGGATCATACCCTTGCGTGGCATCTTGAGGCAGTGAACAAAAAGTTGTGTCGGTAAGCCTTTGATTCATTGAAGGCTTTATTCTTCGTAAAATTAGATGTATCTCTTCCGATTTCCAAAGCACTCGGGAAACGTTCGATGTTCGGAGCATCCGAATTTGTACTCTTTCTAGCTCCGAGCTCTTTTCAGCCGACAAAATTAGCAGGATTAGGATTCTGAGATCGGTGGTATGCTCGGCGGGACACAGGCCGAGTCCCTGCCCGTGCCCTATGCCGACACGCGGGTAGCGATTCCCAAATACACGCCGTTAAGACTTGACTAGGCCATTCCAGACGGATAATTCTGGGATCGCGTGGACGGGGCTTGCCATGGCGGCGGTCCTAGCTTGGTGACACAGACGCTGTCATTGGTGCCGGGCCAATGTGACTCAAGCTCACGCCGGGGCGCAATTCCGCACCGCGTCAAAGGCATATGTCGTTCCATACGTCCGCACACGGCCTAATACCTTAGATGATCCAAATTTGGTGCGACTCCCGTTAACTTCACCCCAAAGACAGGCGCGGCACGTGAGCAGGTTCTGTGCTAGGAGCCAAATGTCGTTGAGTGGGCAGTCGACTGAACTTGGCACGAGTGCGTCAGCTGTACCAAGGCTGGAGCCGTGGCAGAACCATATGATTCAAGAAGCTATCAGGTTTATGAGGTAGAATAGCATTAGGATGCTGGGGGGTGTATGCCGCACTGGGTATCAAGTCGCCTGGTGCCACACTGGGCGATACTGTCGCGCAAAACGAGTCACGCTTGACATTCACATCACGCAACGACCGTTGAATGATGGTTCACATATCAGTTCAAACTTACTCAGTCACGCCCTCAGCAGCCACCAATAAATTGGAAAGCCCATTTGCCACCTCGGAACCTAAGGTCAATGGGCGCTATGTGGATCTGGACATCCGGTACGTCGCAAAATCCACTGCCCTGCGCAGCCGCTGCAACCGAGATCCGGTATGTGGTAATTGCCTTGACCCACGACTTTGGAGACATTTGAATGATTTCAGGTACCAATCTCCTTGTGACATCTGCCGAAATGGGTGTTCGGATGCTGAAATTTTTTGGAAGCAACTGTTGATCACAAGAGTCCTCGCCTAGACCCGCAATACGAACTTATGATCGAAATACGGTGGAGTCGATGCCTCTAAGCTACGGTCGCAGGAAAAAGACGTCAAGAAAAGGTTTGGTCCACTGCGTGTTTTATATGAGTTTTTCTGTCCGACGTAGAGATTTAGACACATAAAATGCCTGATGCCCCCATGTCAGGACCTGTTCACCGTGGCCTTTTTCCTAAGGAATGTTTTCGCAAGGCGAAACCTGCTTTTGCTTCTGCTTTTTCTAGCTGGGACACCACCTCTGGCTTCCATTCTTCGGGCACGAATAGCATCCCCAGGTTTGCAACCACTTTGCCAGCAGCACCCGGCTTCTCTTGTGGGCGTGGAATATTGAGTAAAGATTCATTTTGATGAAATCAAAGTCGCCGTCAATCTCGCCTGTAGCTTCGAGCTCGCGTTTATAGCGATAGAAGTCATCGTCCACGACCGCGTGGAATGTAGAGCGTGCCGGCAGTGCACCCAGTTCGATGTACTCTCCATTCGGGTGCATCTCTTTCAGTGTTGTAACGTGCCGAAGCTCCGCCTCCGATTGGTATTGCGTTTCGTACGTAAGCCTGTTCATGACGCCCTTGCTAATGGTTGTTTGGTACGTGGAGAAACCCCCGTCTATGCCGAATCCGGAGGTGATAAATACTATGCGGTGGGTTATATTTTCACACTCGGCCGCGATGTACCTGTCTTTATCATACGATTCAAGAGGAAACACATACACCCCGAATCTGATGATACCGGGCGTCTCTTGTCCGAGCTTTAGGGGCTTTTTCGCCTCGGCGGCGGCAGCCATTTTCTCGCCATGTTTTCGGCCCTTTCCCCAGAGGCTTTAAGTTTATTTCTGAACCATGCGAGGGTACTCGTCAGCTCGAGCCCTCCGTAAGTAAAACCGCGCGGCAATGTGAAATCGGCGCAGTGAGTCTTCTTACCATTTGCGACGGCCTATTCCTGTGTCTAAATGAACTGGAGGTGGAGAATCGGCCCGCTGGCTTCTGGGCGTATTTCGTGAATGGAGAAGTGGAACCAGTAACCGGATTGTCAAAAGGGAAGGGAGTGATCTCTGTAGCAAGGAGATGAAATAGGTCTCAGGGCGCGCTGGAAGAGGCACGAAAAGATCCACTCGATATCACAACAAGGCAAACTTGAAACTAATGTATCGGTGGACTCGGAATGCAGATGCACATAATCTGGAAAAGTGGCATTTTATATTCCGTCTGACCGTGGCTTTTCTCCAATCCTTTTGTTCGCACTTCAGGTCAATCAATACTGGCGGGGTGCTCAAACTTCATGGGATGTGCGGCCATCAAAAAATGATGGATGGTGCGGCCGTGGTGGTCCTGGTGGAAAGATCAGGCGACCGACAGGCCAAAGTTCCCAACGGACGACGAAAACGAGGAAGGCAACATCATTACAAAACGCGTTGAAGCATTTCTGTATGCATATCGTACAGTGTGCGTACCGCGGTCCTGGCCCAATGTCATCGTCCATCATTGCCAAGTGGGTTGCATAGACCACAGTGCACGCACGGTGCGCTGTGAGTTCGTGTTTCGAAAACTGTTGGACCCGAAACGAAGTACTGTACCTACTAACTACCTACCTAGGTAAGTTAAGTAACTGTATTGTCAACCAACAGCCATCGCATTGGCTTGTTCTGTTTCTGTAGTGCACGTACAAACAGTACCTGGCCAACAACTGGTTAGACGCTGTTGGCAATTGTGCCTATCCGTCCCATACCTCGGCCGCGCGGGTGGCACAGAATCGAATAAAACTTTTCCAGAAACTCCATGCGACTTGTTTGTCAGTAGTACCCAAGTATCAACCAGCCTAACTATCATCATCGTCAATATCACCGAGTTAGATCAGCCTTAACGTACCGAGCGGGTATCTATCAATAACTCACCATGTCTATGGGTTTCACATAAACCAGAATTTTAATCTGGGGCCTACCGGCCAATTATGGTATTGTTCAGAGTACCGATGTTGGTTGGTTGTGACAATACCATCCTGGCCCAGAAAAGCATGGTGTAACACAAACCGCGGCCACTCGTAGAGCCCAACAGTGTATGAGAGCGAATGGATGGCCGCGTGAAGTTTGCCTCAAAGCTGCTTCAGTGGGAGGTGGCTGGGTCTCGCCGTTCCCCTAGTGGTGAAATTGTAAGCAGTTTGGTCATACCGGACGGCGAGCCTTCGCGGCCATGGCTCATAACGAGAGGTCACAAGGGCCGTGAACTGCGCCAAGCGGATGTGAATTGGATCATCCGGGAGTGCGGCACAATAGCAATGGGAGTTTCAAACATTGTAGCTCTGTGAATAAAACAGTACTTAAAGGTCTAGGCTTAATCTCTTCAGCCAGCCAGCAAAAGCTCGCAGCTGCCACTGCTCACCTCTCTTCGACTTTCTTTGTCTTCATCGTAACCTCATTTCCGGTGTCCAGCAGTCATCGCAATTCATTCGAGAATCTTTTCAAAGTCATCACTTCACTCTCTTTGAGAAAACACTCCGTGTCTAGAAGTGGAGGCTGATCTCAGTCGATTCAATACTGGGTACCTACTAGTACCTAGTAGTCTCACAGTTATAGTAGTCTCACAGTTATAGTAGTCTCACAGTTATAGTAGTCTCACAGTTATAGTAGTCTCACAGTTACATGTCGCACAAGGTCAGCATGAAACCCCGCCTGAAGTCATTGTAGGGTGACTCAGACTGAATATGAGGCTGGTTTCTCGCTGACAAAGCTGTGTTACACACAGGTTACAAGTGTACTGCCAGCAAAGGCCAAAGGTCAAAAGACAAAAGTAGAAAGCCCTCCTCGAAAGGTGGGGACTGAACAGGCTATCGCCTCTCTCGGCGCTTTATCAATTCCCCAGATGACACCAGCCGAAGTGAGCAAGTATGGATACTACCGCAAGCTCATAATACTGCACAACTGCCTGAAGGACAGTTTCTGTCTGCACGAGGCTGATCCAGTTACGACGGAGAACGGTACTACTTGGCAGCTCAGAGACCCAAGATTTATCGATCTCCGGGATACCCCCTTGCATTTCCACCTGAAGTGGAAGACCCTCTTGGGACATATTGCGGATTGATCTCCATAGGCAAATCCCGAGAAGAACGATTAGAGACTATTGTCGATTAGAAATGGGAAGAATGAAACACGAGCCATGGCCTCCAACCAGGCAGCCTGGCGTAGGTTTTGAGGCAAAACCTCCATGCGTGATGTTGGCCTGAAGAGGGTTTGAATCATCCGGGATAGGTTTTCATCCCCTTTGATCTGCGCGAATATGAGACCGTTGGTCGAGTCGCGGCCATAATGCAAATCAACAAGTCGCCGTGAGAAAGAGGACACGTCCGGGTTATTTAAAGGGCCTGTTCTTCCCTCCAGATAAAACACAATCTCTTTTTGCACCATCATCGCTCATGTTTCCTCTCTTCCGACGGCTCAACAACAATTTCACTTCTCTCCAGTCATCATACATCGAACTGGTTTCACGACCATTCCTTTGCCGTGTTAGAATAAAGAGACCTCGCGGACTACCAAGACACAGCTGTCGCTCCGAAAAAGACGTCACGGAAACATGCCCCAGAAGGTGAGAACCCCGGAGCACTGAAGATGGCCAAGGCAGTGTTTGCCTTGATCTGACAGAACATGCTCCATAGGATACTATCGTTGTTGGGAAAACCGAAGTACAAAAGCCTCCTAGAGCGGAGGAGGTACCAATTTGGACGTCCGTTCTGGGCACGTTTCTGCTTCCTCAAACGACCCAGGCCCTGCAAGAAAAATAAGGATACCGCAACCTGATCACCATAAGCCGCAGCCACTGGCCGAAAGAGTGTTTGGTCTACGAGGCTGTGCCTGCGGAGACGAAAGACGGTGCTAACTACCACATGGGAGTTCAAAGAGCCTTATCAGCATCTCTGCCACCAGGTGGGAGAAACGCACCGGCATAGCTGCAATCCACTGCGGGAAACCTATCCTTTTTGAATACCGTTCAGATGGGTCGTCGCAGAGGGGGAAAGCCAGGGCCGCCGATTGGAGAATTTGGTCCAGGTAAAATGGAAAGAACGGAGAGCAGCAAGCCGCCGCCGCGACGACTCGGATCCTAGCCTCAAACCCCGGAAGCCTAGTGACTTTGACCCGAAGCTAATGGTTCAGGACTTCGAGCTGGCTGTGGAGCTTATCAGAGTTATCAACGTTGTCGGCAAAAAGTCCAAGATCCATTCCAGCGAGGAGTTCTCGAGCCGCCAACGGAGGATACATCTGAGAAATACCTTTTTTCAGCTGAAGCGTATGACCCGTGACGCTTGTCGTTGCGACGTTTCGAAGAACTTCGACATGAAGCAGAAACATTTCACTGGCGCGTAAAGCGTTACATTATATATCGAAAGCTCAAGTCCCATGGGAGATACAGACAGCTCGTATACGGCCAAACGCCTCAAAATTAGAAAGACTGTGACGAAGTGAATGTCTCCACTCACCCTTGAACGTCTCATTCAATCTTAATTCGCACCGAGATGTTCCCTTTCTTGGTTTGGAGAACCACCTGGTCGTGGTCATACGTGATATCCTCAAGGGAGGTTTCATACAGACGCGCTCTGGGGATGATTCGCATTGCCACCAAAGCCACCATGATATACAGCTCGCAGTATGCCAGGCTGAAATAACACACGGAGTATTAGTGCGTTTCATGAGTCACAGAGTAATAAAATGAGACAACCTACATCTCGCCGCCGCACGACCGACTTCCCTTGCCGAAAGCAATCAAGAACTTCTGCAACTTGAGGTTGGGCTGTCCGTCGACGAGCCATCTGTCGGGGTTAAATTCGCCGGGGTTGGGGAAAAGATTCTTGTCCCAGTGATTGATCATACTGGTCATTCCGATAGGGGTGCCTCTCGGGATGACGTATTGAACTTTGCCGTCTTGGCTTGTGTACGCCAAATCTTCGTCGCGAGCGATCCTTGCCGCCCGATGAGAGACTCCGGGCATCATGCGGAGTGCTTCCTGGATGAGGGCCCACATGTACGGTCGTTGCTCGAGCTCCGTCCACTTGAGATTCCAGGGCGTGATGCCCTCCAGGTCTTTCATCAGGCGCTCGTAAAGAGCTGGCTTGGCAAGCAACCAGTACGTTATGACCGTCATGATGGCCTATAATTGGAGGTAAGCTCGGAGAAACAACCGTATAGGCCGAGACACCTTGTGAGATGATTGGACTTACAGCTGTGGTCTCCGTGCCAGCAATCATCATAAAAAAGCCTTCTCCTGAAAGACGAAACATGGACAGCTCCGACTCGGGCAGGACCTTGGATTGAACCAGATCCGCAAACAGCCTGCCGTTATTCGGGTTGTCCAACGCTTTCTTGACATAACCGGGTATGACAACGTTCATCTGCCGGAACGCGCTCTTGGCATCCTCGCCCATGTAGTCAGAAATCAAAGGGATGGCCTGCGCGAGCTTCCTCGCGATGGCGTTGTGTCTCATCATGTAAGCACCCTTGAAGAAGGAGCCAACCCAGGTGGCAAAGTTGGGCGTCCAGCCCTCCTGTGCCACAAAGCCCATGGGCTCGCCGAAGCAATACTGAGAGATGATGTCGGCGGTGAAACAGTTGAAGGCCTCTTTGACATCGAACGCCTCCTTGCCGGCGAACCGCAGCATCTTGTCTGTCGTCAGCTGCGCAAAGTCGAGCACTTCGCTCTCGAGCTTGAGCATCTGCTTGCGCGAGAAGAAGCGTGCCATGGCGGCCTTCCGCAGACGGGCCAGCTCGTGCGGGACAGTCGAGAACGCGGTCACTGACATGGGGCCGGTGCTGCCAATGTTGAGCTGGTGTTGCCATTTGTCGCGGATGCGCCCTGCGCCGGCATAGATCTCGTCGGTGAAGTACGGGTCAGAGCAATGGAGCTCGTCCGGGTTGATTCTCACGATAGGGCCTTGACAATTCGAACATCCGATCCTGGTCAGAATAGTACCGCATTATCATGAACGACTACTCACCATAACGCTCATGCATCTCACGGATGGTATGCCCATATCTCCCTGCAAGTATCCAGTCATAGTATGCCTCATAGAGATAGCTGACAGCTGCGATCTTTGGACCCGGAAAAGAGGCGAGCGGATGGAACGGGGAAATGTTGTAGAGCACAATCAAGATCCGCCAAGCGACCCAGAGGCCAACAAGGGAAAATATCGCAGCAGGAGAGATGACAGCATTTATCGCGTCAAGTGACAAGAGCTTGGCGTATCTGTAGTCCATGGCTGTTCTGGCGATTATGAGGGGGTGTCAAAAATAAGATGACAACGCCCAGATCCCTGGGAAAGAAGGTGGCCACCAACTATATAATTGCATGGAATAGTATTGTTCTTATTACTGCACTACACCACAGCTAATCTCACTCCCATCCGCCAGATACAGAACAGATAGGGGCACAGAAAACGAACGCGGTGAGCAGCAAAGCCCCGCATCATGCAATTGCCTGAGGGAGTGCCTTCAACCCCGCCTGGCACCTCCTCCAATGCCGCTCCATACATGTGTCACCAATAGAGTCCTTGCTTACATTGAAGTGGGGTGTGACAAGACTAACTTCATTAAATGCGTCCTTCACACACCAATCTCTGAGCGGTTTAGTTGGGTCCCTTCTTGCAGAATTGCCAAGCGCAACCTACGCACGAGGCCTCTTTTGTCTCACACACAGGCGAGAGATGTAACCCTCCCTTCAAGACGGTCGCGAACTTGGCCTTGATTCGTCATTTGATGCTAGTTGCTTGACCATTGATGTGAATCTCACGACGACAAACTACAGTGTGAGTATAGTATCTGCCAGTGGTTGCCTTATGAACACCACCAGCCTTATAAATTAATATTCCGATGGACTTGAATCGTAACAATTCTCACCCGAAGATATCACGGAAGATTTGACCGAGCGTCTAAACTCTGCTTCAAGTACGAACCACGGGGACTCTAATCAAGCCTCCTCTTTATCGCTTCGTGAGCAAAGGCCGTCGTTAGGCATTATGACTTTCTAAGAGTTATAAGTTATGTACAGCTCGAAATAAAGAATTTAGATTCCTTCGGAATTATGCAGCCTGGCGCCCTCTTCTTAACCGCGGCCTAGGTTGGCACATGTTGGTACTTTACAATAGTGGCGAATGCCGCGACTGGTATCTATGACGTTTCTTCCATTTCAAGCTGTCCAATTACTAAGCATACTCAAGGCCGAAATTTCTCTATCCGATACGAGCCGGCTGTATCTGAAACCGTTATCATGTAACCCGGGCCAAGATCCGAGCATGTCGGACTCTTGTAGCAGAGTCGTCGGATTTTTAGACGGCAATCACCAAAGTTGTGATGTGAGGAAGTAAATAGCCACAACCTTAAAATGACGCAATTCCAATTTGCAGTTCAGAAACTAATCAATGTCCGTGTAAGGTGGAGGATGGGTGATACCATCCCATGTGTCGTAGCGTTGCGGAGGACGGATGGACGGACCTAGGACAGAAAGAGAAATGCCATTAAAGCACATAGTTTTCCCCAACCATTCGTTGGACCATCAATCAGCTCCAAGAAGATACTCAGTCTTTCATACCAGACATCATTCGGCATTAGAGGCAGTTCTCAAAATGAATGAATCCTAAAGCTAGAGGATAAAACGGTCTCCACAAAATAATGAGACATCCGTAACTACCGGATGATAATGCCGTCAGACCATTGCACAAATATGCGTATGCAGCCCACTTTAATGATTTAACCACTTGTTACTAATTCCTTCGGTCTTCGGACCACGGATTTTACTAATCCGTATGCGGCGGACGTAGTTCAAACTACCATATCTCCGAAGCTCGCTCTTCACTGCAGGCCGGGGTTAGGAACTCCTGCTGTTGGTTCCGTAGTGGACCCCTTCTGGATGCGTGCGAGCGTGCGTGCGGGGGTGAAGGCGTTGGGATTGAAGTTGGGCAGGATAGGTATATATATACGTTCGAGTTGAATCGAGTCGTTCGACTAGGGGCCCTTTTCACCACCATTCTTGGAGTTGATTTCCTGCTCGTCTGAACCTGAACTCACTCAAGTAAAATCATACCTACGAGGTGACAGCTAGCCCGTCATGGCCTTCGTCGGCCCCTCCCCACGCACCACCAATGCCTACGATGTAGCCGACTTCGTCACCCGCCACCACGACACCTACCCTCTCATCTCGGCCACCACCACCAACCTGGCTGGAAGATCGGTCTTCGTGACGGGCGCCTCAAAGGGCATCGGACGAGCCACCGCGATCCGCTACGCCGTAGCAGGCTGCAACCAGATCGCCATCGGGGCGCGCTCGGCCCTTGGCGAAGTCGAACAGGCCATCAAGGATGCCGCCAAGGAGGCCGGACACCCAGAACCAACAGTTGTCTCGGTCGTGCTAGACGTCATCTCTGAAGACTCAGTCAAGGCCGCCGCCGACACAATCTCAAAAGCCTTCGACGGAAAGCTCGACGTGTTGATCGCCAACGCAGGGTACATGGACCCCTGGGAACCACTTGCCGAGTCCGACACCACGAGCTGGATCACGACACTCGACACAAGCTTAAAAGGTCTATATCTGTGCACGCGTTTCTTCCTGCCCCTCCTCCTAAAATCCGAGCTCAAGACCGTCCTGGCCGTGTCCAGCATCGGCGCCCTCCTCATCTCTTCCGGCGCGTCGTCGTACCAGATCGCCAAGTTCGCGGCGTGCCGCTTCGTCGAGTGCGTTGACCAGGATCACCACGCCGAAGGGATCATCGCCATCGCGCTGCACCCGGGCGGCGTCAGGACCGAGCTCGGCCTGAACCTGCCCGACTCGTTTCACCAACTGCTCATCGACACGCCCGAACTGCCGGCGGACCACATGGTCTGGCTGGCCAAGGAGCGCAGGGAGTGGCTCTCGGGCCGCTTTGTCTTTAGCAACTGGGACGTGGCCCAGCTGGAGGCGAAGAAGGACGAGATTGTGGAGAGGAATTTGCTCAAGTTTAGAATGCAGATCTAATTACTACCTAGCCTTGTGGGCTGCTTAACTGGCAGTTCGACAATTTAGTGTTCTTTAATATGAGCTAGCATTTATATCGAAGGCCCAGTTTTGGTTTCTCGTACAGCCCCCACCACTACCAACAGGAAGAACCTCTGAGCCATTCCACTGCCAAGCATGTTACTGTACAGAGGTTCCAATACCTGCTCATCAACCACGCGCATCATCACTTCGCTGCGCTTTTTTCATTCGTTACAACAGACCTAGGGGGGGGGGGGGGGGGGGGGGCGGGAAAGCCAAACTTTAATTACACTGTCTCTGAGCCGGTTGCGCCCAGGTTGAACTGTCCATTGTTTTCTGCAACAAACGACTTGTCATTGCAGACACTTTCTGACAGATGTGAAATAATGACCGGTGGCATGAATCATCCTGGCTCGAGATATACGACAGATTACTATTTGACTGTCGTATGATCACCGCCAAGCGAAAAGAGTTGACGGTAAGATCATTACGTGGTTTGAATAGAGTCTGGGCATTTAGATACTGTTCAAAAGTCATACCTTAGTAATGGTGGCAATGTTTGTGCGATTGGGGTGGTATCATGTAGGGCGCGGCGCTGCAGAACCAAGCCAGTCAACGGAGCGAGTCCCTGAGAGGCGTAATCTTTCGAGGTTGGCCTATTGGACGTGTTTGAAGCCGCCCCATTAACGGCATGATAATAAGAGAAGGCTTGGGACTTGAAGTAACCTCCCTAGTTTCATTGGAGTTTCCTAGGTTTCTAATCATTACTTGAAGCTGCAAGGAGATGGGTGCGTTTTTTCTTTTTCTTTTTCTTGTTTCTTCGAGCGGGACTGGGAAACAACATCGCCTCCCTCTTGGGGCTTCAACTTTCTCACGTGATCCAATTTCTGCCGATTCGGGGCAGTGGTGCCCGCTTGGGTTTAAGGGCGGCAAGTGGCCATTCGCCATTGGACGCCAAGGGGGGCGGAGCAGCGCTGAGTGTGGGCGGACAAGAGACTATTTGACACGCGTCCGTGTCGGGCAGCTGAACGAGTTGCGGAGATTCGAATTCCTTATCCAAGGACCATACGCACCTATGGACCCGCTGAGTATAACTGTGTCCGTTGTCGGACTTCTGGCAGCAGCCGGAAAAGCCCATGCGCTCTTAGAGACGATATCGTTGATTCAGAATGCGCCAACCACCGTCAGAGACGCTGAGCGGGAGACCCGCCACACGGAAATCGCGCTTCGGTCCTTGCATCGGCTTCTCCAGCGACTCGATCCCGCGAACGAGAGGTTGGAGATGATACAGGTGGACGAGCTCCGCGTTGTGCTTGCAGATGCCATGTTGCTATTTTCATCGTTCGAGTCGATGCTGCAGTCCTTAGCGGACCTGAGCCGACTGCGTTTGTCGATTTCGTGGATCAACTATACCAGACAGCTCGATGAGCATCTTGGAAAGCTGGAGCGGTACAAGTCGTCGTTGACTTTCATGTTAAGCATTCTGCAGTGGTATGGTGCAAGCCTCCTGTGCGCACGAAACGGCTAGCTAATTCTTTCCGATTTCGTTCGCAGCAATTCTGACTCTGAGGCGCGCGCCAGCCAAGCAAAGCTCCATAGTCTTGTGGAGCAGGTTCTGGCCGAAAACGCACAACTCAGACAGAAAATGCAGATGCCACAAGACTCCTTTGACGCCAGGAGCATGGCTAAGAGGCACCTCGACAATGACGCTGCCACAGTCCGACTTGGCGACGACGACGACGACAACTCAACGACCAGAGGCCCCGGCAATACACGCCGCGATTCGGTGCGGAGCACCGTTACCCGCGCTCGGAACAGCATTATCAGGTTCGCCTTCGAAAATATTCTGGAGGGGTCTCGGGCCTACAAGCGGACAGCACACGTCAACGAGTGCGACCAGTCCTTTGCCAGCAGTGCCGGTCTGTCCATCTTTACCGGGTACAGTCTCGCCGACATATCCTTTCTATCCGTCATTGCCATGCCTCTCTGCACAGCCGATGTATCGAATGGACGTCATTATGTTATTCATGAGGAACCTGACCTTCAGGTCTTGGGGGAGACTGCGAATCTAGGACCATCAGCACAATGGATATTAACAAATCAGAGTATATCGGACGACCTAGAGGAAGATAGCGGAGCAAATAAAGATCAACCATCGGAAGCTGCACCTTCGCTAACAGAGATACCCGCGACCATCGCCGACTTCGACCCCGTTAGGCCAGGCTCAAATATTCCTCATAGTCACTCAGCTTCTCTCGCTGCCCTACAGGGAGCCCTAACTAGTCCTGGCAACGATATAAAGTACGCCCCCAGCCTCTCCGAGAGTCTTGACGAGGATGAGGGAGAGCACCTGTGCGCAAACTGCCATGAGGTATGAGACACAGCATAAAAGGCAATAATGACGAACAGTACATTCTAACAACCTGTGCAGATTGTCGAAGGTAAAGCCTTCAAGCTGGGTAAGTCCTGGTCACCTAAAGTCCGCTGTATCAACTTCTCGGCTGACAGGGTTACAGGTGGGCATCGATGGCACTTCGGCTGTTTTAAATGCCATGAGTGCGCCAACCTAATCTATAGTATTGACTTCAATCCTAAATTGAGAGGAGATAGGAAGTTGATATGTGAGTCATGCCTTTACCAGTGCTCTATGTGCAAAAATAGTAAAGAACTGGGAGAGCTAGCCGTCACCCAGCACGGCGCCGAAGTCTGCCAGAGATGCTTCCGGTGCCGGAACTGCAGGAGAGTGATAGTGGACATACGATGTGTGAGGACGAGTCAAGGCTTTTCTTGCATGAGATGCCACGACTCAAGCGTCATAGGAAGGTGGAGGAGGAGGGCCCGGGAAGGCGGCTGGGTGGATTGAAGACAACTGAGCTGACCACGCCTAAGAATATTGATTTTTCTAGGCAGGTAATGACTGCTTTACAGGAGATATGAGGTTCCACATGTCGCAGCTTCCCCGATGGTAAGGACCATGTTCAAGTTGGGGGCGACTTGCTACCTGGAAATGGCTTGGGCACAGGTGTACTAGGGAAAGAGGAGGAAGAAAGAGGGAGTCATGATTACACACGCCCATGATTTCTGTATTCGAAATGAGTAAAAACACATTTTCACAGCGATAGAAAACAAACCCATTTATTGCTCTTTGTACCTGCCCTCAGAAAATATATGTTTGGGATTAGGTATGAGAAATAGTATAAGCGGGTATGTAAAGGTAATGTTAAACATTCATCTCCTAGGACCGTGTCCTCTTCAGGGTATCCAACTCGGGTTCTATCGCGAGTAACGACAGGGAACATATCAATCGTTCGTCTCCTTAAGGTCTATCAGAGGAAAGTAGGTCCGCGTATGCGGCACGACGGACCTGGAGGTGGAGTCTTTTCTCTTTTCTTTTTTTTCATCTTTTTTTTTTCAGACTCTAACCTCTTTCAACAGTCTTTGCTTGTATACTAATTCCAGAGGCAAGCCCCGCTGACCAGCTCAGAATCCGGCTGCAACGTCAGACGCGTAGGTGTAGGCTTACGTGAAAGTCGGACGATTGTTGGCACGGGACGTTATGCTGTTGGTTCGTTAGCGGGCTTTGCGCAATGTCTTGGCCTACTATTCTAAGGTCGTGTTACCATAGTGTTACCATAGGCAAGTTCATTAACGGGTGAGGCTCAACCTATGGTGAATCCATGTATGAAAGCTAAACCATCCTCAGGGCCCGTAGGAGTCGTGGGAAGGATTTGCTCTGCCACGGACCGGCGTCATTGGGCAAAACCATACACTCTGAATGTTTGGTTGTCGAGCCCATCAGGCTACTGGGCATGCTAGGATCAAGTTGTGAATAAACATGTTTAGTCACATACCCTGCACCCCATACAAGGGCTCTGAATTCGTGGGAGAACCGGGTGTTCCGGGAGAAGTATATAAAGTGTCTGTTCTACGGCTTGCAAGATCCTAAATCTCATCCTTACGCACAAGTTCTTCTCCCATCATCAGTTCCCCTCCAACCCTTTTTATCAAAATGGCCGTCTTCCCACTCCGAGCTATCGCTCAGTACGCCCTCATTGGCTTGGCCACCGCCGCTGTCATCAACCGCGATGTCACCACGCCTTCAACGTTTGACGGCCTCGTCCCACGCGAGTTCAAACTCCCAGACGGCAATAAAGCCACCGTCTACGAGAATCCCAACCTGGTCTACTCCCGCGAGCCGTCTCCGTCCCCAGCAGACTCCTCGTCAGACCTCAACAAGCGCCTGACCTACATCACCACGCCCCTGACCGGGTGGAGCTTCTGCTGGGACGAATCCTCCGCCACCAAGACGTTCGGTCCCACCACCCCGCTGGCGGCCGACTGCTACGCCATCTCGGCCGCCTTTCCCGAGGGCACCACGGGCCACTGGAGCATCACACTGGCCGATTTCGAGACGTCCCCCACAGGATTTGTGACTCTGGCCGCGTCGGGCACTTGTGTGTTCAAGGTCGCGCTGTCGCCCTGGACGTCGCACGACATCACCAATGCCGCTTTCGGGAATGGCGATCTGCGGTATTACATCAACAACAATGCGCGCGATGCTGTCGCGGGGCGCATCCAGGCGACGGATTATACCAGCTGCAACAACGGGACGGGCGGTTTTTTTAGCCAGCTGCAGTGGGTTATGGGGCATTCGTGATCATGATGCCGAGAATCAAAGGATCTGCTCCTTGATCAGAGGGAAAAGAGGTGTGGACTTTTGACATGATTGAAAAGAAAGGTGCAAGTTCCACGTAAACTGTGTAGTTGCTTGGATACCTAGGTAGTTGAATGAGAAAAGTGAATACCTTTTTTAAGTCCAACCCACTTGTAGCCCTATGAATCGTGATGAGAGATGTAGAGTCCGAGTATGAAGTAACAGACGTAAAAAAAAACGAAGGCTGGGCTCGAAGGGAAAACACGCGGCGAGTGTGGAAAAGACGCAACAGGTGCAGACGGGATGCAGTCGTTCCGTGGCAGAAGGAGCCGGAGGCCTGCGCAAAGCCGCTTCAGGCATCCCAAAAGACGTGGAAGGCACAGATGGGATGAAGTCGTTGCGTGGCAGAAGGAGCGGTAGGCGTGGGCAAAGTCGCTTCAGGCACAACAAAAGACATGGCAAGCACATGCAAAGTCGTCATGACCCTGGAAGAGGAAGCGACAGGTGCAAAAGTACGATATGTGTGATGGGTGCGAGTGGTACGCAGCTTCCGCGGCCGCCACTGTGGCTGAGTTCATCGCGCCTTCCTGCAGGATATCCATGGATGTCAGGCAGCAAGCCTGTACCGTTTATCGTGAATCGAATCGGATCGAAACACCCCAAAAAATTACCCCTCGCATATCTGCCCTCCCACCACCCAAATTGAGCTTCAAAACGACCGGCCCCAAAAACACGCAAAGGCATTGCATACCTTGTGCATTCATCAATCCACCAAAGAGTCTCAGTCGATGGCCTTTCTGTCGCAGGTAATCTCGAGGCGGTCGAGGCCTGTGACTGGTGAAAAGAATGGGCTCTGGGAGCTGGCAGCGCCGCTGGATGGCTCGCCACCCAGTGTTGAGTAAGAAAAACCAACAACCAACAATCGCCCCTGGCTCCATTGGCTGACTTGCATCGCTAGCATTGTTGCCATCCATGGTCTGGGAGGGGACGCTTACCGGACGTGGACGGGAGACAACGACAAGTTGTGGTTAAGAGACTTTCTTCCCTCCAGATTAAGAGATGCCCGCATCTTCACCTACGGCTACGACTCGGTCGTTGCCTTTAGCAAGTCATCTGCAGAGGTAGACGACTTCGCTCGAGACCTTCTCCAAAGAGTCAAGGCAGTCAGAAGTCCATGGGCGGAACACCAAAGACCTCTTTACCTCATCTGCCACAGTCTTGGTGGCATTGTCGCGAAGCAGGCAAGTTGCGGGATTAAGACATCGTGCACAAAAATGGGCGTCAATTTTGCTGACTCTTTCTTTATTTTATCCTTTTAGGCATTGAACATCGCACACGGCAACAAAACTATCAACGCCGGGGATGCCCACATCATCCGCTGGCTCTCGGGTGTCGTTTTCATGGGAACCCCCCACGCTGGCTCGGGCGTCGCATTCTGGGCTTCGCTGGCCGGAAAGCTGCTAAACACAGCAAGCCTTGGAACCACCACGAACCATGATCTCCTGAAGCTTCTCTGTCGAGACTCCTCTTTCCTAGAGGGTCTCTCTCGTCAGTTCGCCCTCGAGAATCCCCAACTCCGTATCCTCAGCTTCTATGAGCTCGAGAAATTTCCCTTTCTGAACCGCAGGGTATGTATGTCACACTGCCACTAAATCGTAACTGCGAACTGATTAGTGCAGGTTGTGGAGAAAGAGTCAGCGAGGTTAGACCTGCCAAATGAGACGCTGGTACCGACCCAGGCAAATCATCGAGCCATGTGTCGTTTCAACGACCCTGAATCCCAATCATACCGCGTGGTCGAGGATGTTATCGCAGGTTTTATCCAGAACACAGATCCCCCGGCAAGGATACAGGAGCCAGAGAAATCTCCTGTCGATCGTGAGTTTGGCGGCTGCTTATCTGCCTCACAAAAACCCAACTGACAGAATCTCCAATGTCTAGTAAACCAACGCCGAGTCTTGAATGAATGGCTTGACCCCACCCCAACGGTTGACACCTTCGACCGTATCAGAGCCGAACGAGTTGAAGGATCTTGCGTTTGGATATACGAAAACAGACATTTCAGCACCTGGCTTTTAGAGCCACGGTGGCGTGTCTGTCATATGGATGGGCCGCCTGGCTTCGGGAAATCAACACTCGTGACAAAGCTCATCGAGGACCTACGCGTTCAGCATCCTGTGGCCTTTTTTTTCTGTCGTTTGGACCAGGAGAGCCAGAGCTGGAAAGATATCATCCGAACCTGGACTTGGCAACTTCTTGAGCAGCGACCCCAACAATCTCTCATGGGTGGTGTTTTCGACATGTGCATGGACACCATCGGCACTGTCACGCCTCTAGCCAACTACTTCAAGGCCCTCATATGGCTGGTGAAGAAACTCGACTCGCCCTTCATTTTCCTCGATGGAATGGACGAAGATCCACAGCTGCAGGAAGTCGGACTTCAAGGGCTTAGCGCCTATTTCCGAGATCTTTCGAAGCATGCCAAGATTTTCACCTCAAGTCGGCCAGATCCAAGAGTAAGATATTCATTGCCTACCGAGACTGGAGGGTTCATCCGCATTGCGATCAAAGACCACCCAAACGAGCAAGACATCTCGTCTTTTCTCACAGATGGACTGAGCAGACTGGGATGGGACGAGCAAACAATGATATCGGTTCATCGCAAACTCACAGATGGCGCAAAGGGGATGTTTCTTTGGGCAAAGCTCATGCTCCATCATGTGCAGCAACAAGTCACCCTTGACGATCTCGAAACAGCGCTGAGGGAGTTGCCAGATGGTCTCAATCCCGTCTATGCCCGGATCCTTGCCCAAATGTCAACTTTGCCACCATCTCAGGCAAGGACTGTGGCGAGAATATTGCAATGGACGTATTCGGCAACACGCCCCCTGACAATATCCGAGCTGGAAGTTGCGCTGGCAGTCAAACCGGGGTCTGGCTCATGTCGAACCAACGATCGAAATAGGGTTTTAAACATCCGACAACTCATTGCCGACGTATGTAGCCCGCTCCTCGAGATTGATGAACGCAGTGAAACAATTCGCTTCAGCCATGCCTCAGTGCTCCAATACCTTCAGAGCATCTCTACACAAGGGAGCACCGAACAGTTCATTACACTAACAAAGAGGACGCCATCCCTTGCTGCTACCTGTCTCACATACCTGGCGTACGCAGATATCGATTTCGTTAAAGCCGACGGCTCGCCCGACGTTTATGCCGCGAACCTCGACGAGCATCTCCGGAAGTACAAATTTTTGCGATACGCTTCACTCAATTTGTGGGCACACTTACCACTTTCTGACGATGGCTCTAGTCCGTCCAGTAACGAGCTTCAGAGTTCGCTGGCCTTCTTTTTCAAGGATGAGAAGAACCTCGTGAGATGGCTCCAGCTTTACCAACTTTTGGGTGAAGCATCTAAGCCTCGGTCTAAGGAAACATTTCATCCCCACGCATCTGGCTTTGCCTGCCTCAAGGATTACCCCGGCTTCTCCAACCTTGGGACAACGCCAAGTAATATGTTTGTCCGTTGGGATCGTTGGGTCTCTGAAGACTCTTTCAACGGCCACTTCTGCTCGCCGATCACTATCGCCGCCTTTTTTGACTTGTCTACCGTAGTAAGGCAGCAACTGGATGCTGGCATTCCCGTCGACGATGACTTGGTGTTTGGGTACACTCCATTTTTGTACGCAGTTCATGGTGACTCATTGAACACTGCCAAGCTGCTACTTGCAGAAGGGGCAGATCCTACCAAAGCAACGGTATCTGGCTATAACGCAGCTCGGTACGCCTCTCGCAATTGTCTTTCTGTCCTGTCCACCATATTGGAAATCAATGCCCCATGGACTTCCAAGCAGGACCACGAAGGACGGACAGTCATCCGGGTGCTCTGCTCCTCCGCCGGATGGCATCCATCTGTTATCAACGCTTTTCTTCATAAAACTACGGCAGCGGAGCTGGATCAACAAGACTTCCTCGGTCTGGCCACAATTCACATGGCTGCCAACATCAACGTTCCCGAGTCGGAAGCCCTGATGATGTCTCGACTGTCTCGCTCTTCAGACTTCAATGGCGAAATCAGCAAGCATGTGTTATTCACTTCACTGCAGGAAGCATTCACACCAAGCACAAAGTCCTCTATCACAACTTGGGCCCATGACTGGTCTGTCTATCTGGGGATCAAAAACGACGAGGCATTCTCGGACATTGCGTGGCAGTTAAAGAGTAAAATTGTTCTGAAGCTTATACGGAAGATCAAGGCATACCTATTACGAGAGATCATCAACCGGAAACCGCAGATCAACATCACAGACTACCAAGGTCGAACCGCTCTGCACATTGCCGCGGGGATCCAAAAGCCGGCCACTTGGAATTTCGACCGGTTGCGGGAATTGGATGGTGGCGATAAGGAGAATTCCATCAAGACCTTGCTCGCAGCCGGTGCAAATCCTTTCCTTCAAGATCGATCTGGCAAAATGCCTGTGGATATTGCCATCGAGCTGGGTGATTGGCCAACCGCAAGATTGCTGTCCACGCAAATGCAGTCCCGCGCGGGGGAATTGCCAGAGAATGACAGGAATGGGGTCTTGGATCTGGAGAAACTCTTGAACCAAACCAAGATCGAGAATCGCCGCCCTCCGAAGCGAGAAGTCGACACGGATTGGATGTTTCCTTACGAAGAGCTCCTACACTTCCCACAGTCATTCCAAGACGTCGCGCAGACGGCAGCACTTTTAGGAAGTCGGCCAGGCCTTGGGCGCAGGCTGAAAATCCCCGGTGATCTCATTCGGTTAGTCCTTGACTTTGCTGGCTATTGGGCCCCGGCAGCCGCCGCAGTTGACATTAGAACGGGGTATTATCAGACAGATTCCTTCAAGGTGTCGCTGCGGTTAAATGACGTGGCTATCGTCC
The DNA here is from genome assembly GCA_033439775.1 of Podospora didyma. Lineage (NCBI taxonomy): Eukaryota > Fungi > Ascomycota > Sordariomycetes > Sordariales > Podosporaceae > Podospora > Podospora didyma. The sequence goes on from JAULSW010000003.1 coordinate 4,457,782, forward strand.
GGAAGATTGAGATCGTCATCGCAACTGAAAGACGACGCTACTATACAATGGGCTCTCAGAAGTACCATGCTCTATCTGCCAGACATGCGATGAGCCCGACATTTTCCGTTTCTAACTTTCCATCCGCTTACTCCAAAGTAGACGACGAAGTTGAAGGTTTTGGGCACGACCTCGCATCCAACGGCCCAGCTCCATTCGAAGTGAGCTGGGCGAGGCTAGAATCTGCTTCAGACACGTCAAGTTTTGATTGGAAGGCCGTTTTGGAAAGCTCGTCGACGGTGCGGCCGCAGAATGGGCGGCCCAACGACAGAAATGCCATTTTCTTAGACCATAAACCCTTTCTCCGATGGGAACGGTCATCGGAAGGTGACGAAGACGGTGTGGTACCGCATGATGCGGACGGACGAGCGCCACCACCGCCCCCTATTCCAGGAGTCAGCAAGTTGTGGGTTCAGGCAACGGACGAAGAGGTACCCGGCCCCGAAATGTGGAAGCAGACATGGCCCGTCGAAGCAGCCGCCTGTGGTGAGGCCGAACGCTATGGAGAACTCCAGAAGCAGACAGCTGAGTGGCTCGCGAGCCTGCAAAAGGGTGACACGATCACTTTGACGGCGGATGAGGGTTTCATCATACAGGATATTGCGCGGTTTTCAAAGTTTGGCATGGTGGTGTATTCGGGGTTTTAGCTGAGCTAGAATGGGTTGGATTTGTCTGGGACCACAGGATTGTCGACCCAAGTGAGATATTTGTATTTCCGTCCATGGCAACGGTGCAGTTTACGTTGAAAATTCACCGCACTCATAACCACTCTCTGAGCAGTACCCTATAGCGAATAATATTTCTTCTATCAACATGCAAAGCACCCTTTCATCAGAGATTGAGGGTCTCGTGGCAATGCTTCTTTTGCCAGGCTTGAACGCCCGAGCCACAATCGTGAAGGGGCCCAAATCGCGGCCTTGGCCAGGTCAATGCCAAGAGCTTAGGCAGATGTCAAGGTATTTTCTCGACAGTTTGGGTGCCGATCAATCCACTCGAGAAGTAATTGTGACAAGCCTGCAAACCCAAAGAATTTTGCCCTGGTGGCTTTCTACGAGGTGCGTCGTAAAGCGTATTTTCATGCTCTTCGCCTTCCTAGAGGCTGGTGAGATGATTGTTCGGTTATGGAGTGCCATCATGCATGAGAGGCGAAATTCAAGTTTCACCCTCCCGGCTCACCTCATGTACCACAGATCGGGCCGCCGGTCAGTGACGTGAGATCTATGGACGGGGATTAAAGTTTGCGGGGAGAGTGGGATCGTTTATTTGCAAGATCTACCTTCGATGGGCTCAGCAGATGCCACTTGGCAGTTTGCTCACTTTCCGATCTACCGATTGAGCGGCCGAGTTGCGGCCCGGTGGGTGGGCTTACTGTTTGACTGAACTGCTAGGTTTGCCGTCAGCATTCATGGAAGTGGCAAGCTTTTTGCTAACTGCTGACAGGAAGCATGAGTCCCGCTTGCAAATCGGCAAGCATCTATCTGTACGAGAAATGTAGTCTTTACGACACAAACCCGATCTTCGCGAGGCGTTTAGCTTGCGAGGGTGGCAGTTTGTGAGATGAGCTCAGGAGTACTTAAAATGTCTTCCTTCCCGCTTTCAGTGGCTTTTTCATCATCACTATCATCAGCATCCAGCTTCATCACTCAATCTCATATTCGCCACCCGCTTTCACCACACAGCTACCGCGCAGCTTCGCCACTTTAGCACTTCCAAGCACTCATCTCACGATGCATATTCTCAACGCAGCCGTGCTCCTTGGAACCGCTGCCCTCGTCACGGCCGCTCCCGTCGTCGAGGAACGAGACGTCCGGGGTGCACTGCCAGCCAGCGCCTCCGAGATCGAGAATCGCTTCCAGCCTGTCCTAGACTTTGACAAAGATGGCTGCTACTATACCTCGGCGATCGATTCTAGCGGAAACGTTAACCCAGGCCTTGGGCCCGTGGCCAAGAGCCCGTCGTCCGACTGCCGGGATGCCAACCGGCTCGAGAACAACAACCTCTACAGCCGCTCCCGTTGCAATAACGGCTGGTGCGCCATCATGTACGTTTGATTTCTCTCCATCACCCATACCTTGATACCGTGTAAAAGGAAATATGACTAATAAGAGACTGACAGGTACGAATACTACTTCGAGAAAGACCAAACCGTCTGGGGCTCTTATGGAACCGGCCACCGGCACGACTGGGAGAACGTCATTGTCTTCACCAAGGACAACGCCGTGCAGCGCGTAGCTCCCTCTTGCCACGGAAAATACGACCAGGCGTCTAACACGTTCCGGTCCGACGAGAGCGGCCGCCCCAAGATCGTGTACCACCAGGACGGCGGGCTCACGCACTGCTTCCGCCATGCCAATGAGCAGGACGAACAGATCGAGAACTACACGGGCAAGTGGTTCCTCGGGAATTTGATCGGGTGGAATAACTGGTCGAGCAATGACCTGCGCGCCAAGATGCTGGCCAACTGGGCTGGTGGTGTCGGCCCAAAACTGCCGGATGATAAGTTTGCGGGATCGCTTCGTGCGGCGGCTGGGGATGCGGTGGCGGGGTTTAATCCTGATGTCGATGGTTGAAGTTGAAGTTGAAGTCCGGGAGTGGATGACGGCAGATGTGAACGGGTTATTACTTTGTTGATCTTTGGGTCATGTCCTAATTACCAGCAGGTCTGGTCATGGTTTGTGGGAGGGAAATAATTTGGGAGGAATGACGGGAGTTCAACACTCGCCGAGATGAATGGTTTTGGCGGGGAGGCATAAAAAGGGTCGGTTGGTTTTCCATCAAATTGTTTCTTGAATTGTCTTTCATTTGGGGACCAGAAAATAATGGGAGATGGCTGTGGGAAGCAGGTATTTGTGTTTGTACTGTTAGATTTCTCTCTCTGTATTCGAAGATGTGGTAATTTCTGATTTTCGGGTCGTACTAATATAATGTAAGGGGTTATGGGCTCTGAGAAAGGTAAGGAGTGTATTAAGTTCGGTTGATGTCGGCACTCATGTTGTGTCGATGGGGCAGACATATGGAAACAACGAAGCACTCACTCTCTTCCCTTCCAGTTTTCCGGCTTCAGTTCTTTCCAAATTGATTCCACTGTAAATGAGGAAGCTAATTTCCGCAAGGACATATGGGAACTTGCCAACGATGGCAGTCGACACGTTCTGGTCTTTCTATCAGTGCGACTCGTTGGCCTTCGCGCTTGGGAAGGCAGCTTGGCAGCAAAGGCGGCGGCAAATTCGGTCAGATCGAGTTGTCCTGCATGGAGCTAATGCCAAAATGGAACTGCTGTGGGACGACTTGGGCAGGCGCGACACTCAGCCCCAACCCCCATCCCAGCGTCCCAAGGCACCCATCCACCCTTCAAACCCCGCAACACGCGTTGCCGGAAAGTGCGACGGGGATTCCCAATCTCCCTGTACCCGCATGGCATCACGGAAATCGTTATGGATCCCATCAGCATTGCCACCATCGTGGTAAGTTTCCAATTTTGCATTGTCAGTGGTTGTGTGGTCGCTGACGATGGCCAGGTGCAAACCACGGCTTCATGCCTAAAAACGACCAAGAGCCTCTATGACTTGAACGAGAAGTTCAAGGATGCGCCCATGGCGGCCGTGTCCATATGCTCTGAGTCCAGCGTCATTTCGGCGTCGCTCGCCCAGATTCAAGGTCTCCTTCTGCAGAGGCATGACCTCGCCGACGTGTGGAAGTCCCGAACCGAGCTGCCCGTCGTTCTCGACAATGCCCTGACCGGCTGCATGGTCGTCTTCAGCTGCCTCGATGCCGAGATCCAGCGCATTGTGGCAGGCGCATCCGATCCGAGCAAGATACGATGGCGATCGCGAGCTCGCCTCCTCTGGAACGAGACGAAGCTGAATGAGCTGCTCAGCTCCCTCCGTGGACAGCAGACCGCCATCAATCTGTTGATATCGCTGCTGCAAATGTATGCCCCGACTGCAGACTTGCGAATGGAGTCATACCAGGGGCCTGAGGGCTAATGCGGACAGGGACACCCTCAACGAGATCAAGCACATGCTATGGCAAAGGCAAGACACGGTTCGAACATCTGCCAACATCACACAGTCGCTGCGCTCCAACAATCCCAGCATCAGAGTCACCAACTCCATCTATGGTGGCAACGACGATAATCATCCCGGGTCCACCATTATGGCTTTCGAACACGATGCTGTATCCATGACTGCCCCATCGGAGCTCGAATTCGACTTTGATGACATGATCATCAACAGTCAAGCCTACCGCCGAGCCTTTGCCCAAGCTCATACCCATGCCCTAGTCGGGGCCACCCACCAAGAGGACATTGGAGATCTTATTGACCTGACTGACAATCTCACCTTCAAACAGGAGGTTACTTCTGCCTCTGATGAACCATTGCCCCATGCGTTTCAAGACCTTCAAGACCTGGTCTTTCATGAGACACCCGCACGAAGTCAAACAAAGGACTCTGTCGGCCACGACGTCAAAGTAGCCGAGACAAATCAGGTAGAAACCACTGCGCTGATGGTTGCTGAGCCCGAAGACATGGACGTGACGCAGAGCCAATCTCGGTCAACGACGCCAACTTTGTTAATCCGCCGAGATGAGCCCCCTACAAACCCACCACCGCAGAGGCCGAAAGCTGCGACTAAGATCTGTCATAAATGCAGTAAAGTGATAACTGGCCAGTTTGTTCGTCCCCAAGGGATGAACAACCAAATGTTTCATCTGGACTGCTTCAGATGCGCGGTAAGAGGTTTCTGTTCTTGATCCTCCCGACCTCCAACTGTTGATTCACAGAGGCTAACATTCAGGTTCAGGATTGTTCGATTGTCATAGCCGCGAAGTACTTCCCACTTGAAGATGCCCCCAGTGTTAGGCTTTGTGAGACGGATTACTTCAGGAGGCTGAACCTTCTTTGCTTCAGCTGTGGCGGAGCCCTCAAGGGGTCCTACATAACCGGACTCGATCGAAAATTCCACATTGAACATTTTACTTGCGAAGCACCTGGCTGCGATACTATCTTTGGTGAGAAGGACTCTTACTACGAAACCGAGGGTGGGGACATTTTCTGCGGCTTCCATTATGCGGCAGTCGCCAGGCTGTGTTTTGGCTGCTGTATTCCCATCTTCAGCCACTTCGTTGAAAAGGAGGAAAATCAGGTGAACGCGCACTGGCATCCCGACTGCTACATGATACACAAGTTCTGGGCCTGCAAGATGAGCAAAATCGGTGCCCGGATCAAGTTTACAGACGGAGAATGGATGATGACGACGAGGGTGAGCACCGACGGTTCAGGATCATCCATCATTGACAAAGACGCACTGTTGCCACTTTTCTCGGTCGTTGAGAACGAAATATACCAAGTCTGGTCCATACTCTCCGAATTTGAAGAGGGTATTGTAGCATCCTTTTCGGATGCGATGCGCCATTTGATGGAAGGGGATGGTGATGAGTTCGAGGCCGCAAGCAAAATGATCCTCCGGCGTGCGACCGTTCTCTTTAAAGCAATCCGACTTGTCGTACCGCATCGTATGCTTCATTTCATTTACTATCCCGTTTCTTCCCATCATTTACGCCTCAATAGGGATCATCAAACACTGACATTACTCGAATACAGCACAAGGCAATAAGGAGGCAAAGCTTCTCTGCAAGAAGACCGTCCGACTTTTTTCGCTAGCCTCTGAAAAGTTCAGAGCCCCTCCCAAAACACCAACCACAACCGAAAACAAGATGACGCAAGAGATAAAGACTCTGGTCAGCGGCTTGGCTCACTACACAAAGTGGCTGATCAAGATTGGTCTTTCGACTTCAGTCGAGTCAAAGGCAACTGACCCACAAGATGGGAGTCTTGTTCTCTTTCTCGATGCTTTGTCCACATGGGAGACAACAACAGACAGCTCAGACAGCTTGATCCGTCGAGTCAACGAGATTTCCTTATATTCTGCTACTTCTGACTTGTGTCAAGCCTGCAACAACTACATAGAGAGTAGATGCTATTCTTCTGGACCTGCGGGAGGGTCCATCTCTTGGCACGAGGCATGTATGCGTTGCCAAGCCTGTGGCAAAGTTGGGGGATACGATTTTGGTGATATGGAGGAGAGAGTCGTGCTGGAAATGTCGTCGATAAATTGCAAGTTCTGTCGTCTCCCAGCAGCAGGTCCGATTTTCTTCATTCCCCAGCTGTCTCAGTATAGCTTTTTGCTTCATGTGGCGCTGGCCAGGCTCTTAAAATTCATGGAACATTAGGCTCCTTGGTCAGGCAACGTTGGACATGCGCTCTAGAATTGACATGGCGGAATTAAGGTCGTTTGGGGAGCATTTTTTCCTGTTCGAGTCTTAATTGTACTTAACTAGGTAGACTTGAAATACACCATCACCATCAAGCCACACACTCACAGCTATTCGCCCGCTCTATTTTGCAGCATGCAAAGTTATAGTCGGCAGCTTTCCCATCTAATGACTAGTACTGCCAGTAGCTCTACCAGATGGGAAACGTTTCAGCTTGAACTACAAAGCTAGCAGAGGCCCTCCCTGCATCTAGCTCTTTCCTCATGCTTCTGATCCTAAGAGCGCATAAAAGGATTGCCTAATGCCATGAAACTGAAGCCATAGCTCCTTCTTTGCATATGTTTGCTTTTCTTTGCGCTCACTCTGGGCTGACTTCCAAGCTGGCTTTCAACTTCTTTGCCAGTTTCGTCGACCGGTGATTAAGAGGAATTATAAGATGATTCGAACTATCATTTTAGAGAAAACTACTCTCAAGTAGGTACTGTTGTATCAAGCAGCCCGTGTCGAAGCAGACAGCTCATAAGCTAGTCAACAACTAGAAAAGGTGTGATTAGTTAAGGAACAAAATCAAGACTGAATAGAGGTGGGATTCATCTGATCTTTTCCCATCTCTCCGTCAGCGCATGGCGGGCAAAATTGGGAATTCACAGTTACATAGGATGACATGATACAGAGCCCCTCCTCAATATTCATCCAAATGCCTCCTTGCAACCCGGAATTGTAACCCCGCACAAAGGCACTCCCACTAAAAGCCCGAAATCACAACTTTTTGTTTGCACTCGCTCTTGACGTGCTGTTGCTGGTGGGGAGGGGCTGTGCATAGGCCACTTGCTTAGGTAGACAACTTGCCCGACATTCTCCAATGGCCGCATTGCCAAACTACGTAGCCTAATCCTCTTTCCTACATACACAAGCATACATTACGGTACTACCAGTTCCCAGCAGTCCAGACATTGATCTCTTCTATCTTGTATACTTAACTTTCCGCGCACTTAAAACTCAGTCAATCTGTCAGACATCACCTGTTCTTCCGATCTGCCCACCAAACTGTCCATCATGGCATCCCACCCCGCGGCCCACTATGCCAACCTCGGGGTGTACTCGCTGGACGACAACATACGTAAATTCTTCGCAGACAAGACCTCGACGCGCGAAGAGTGCGACAAGCGCGCTGCTGAGCTAGGAGGTGAACCAGTCCTGCCTGTGCCCGTCCAGGGCGCCTCGAGCTACACGGTGATGACAGGAGGGGGACCGAAACCCATCATTGTGCAATTCCGAGCCCGGCGCTTTCGGGTTGTGGAGGAGCTCGCCATTGAGGTCGCCAGGATGGTCCACGGGTCTGTCGTGCCTGAGTATGTGCACAGCGGGCACATGGGCAAATATGATAGTGGCGGCCTCGCTATCTACACCATGGACACGCTTCCTGGAGTCAATTATATCCTGAATCGGCACATTCCGTCCCTTACGTCTGCGGCGGCAAAGCGGATGAATACTGTCAGCGACCTTGCTGGGTTCGTTTATTTTTCTTCTTTTCGTTGTTTGAGATTTTGTGCCCATTCTTCTCTTTCCAAGACATTTGCACCTTTACGTCTCCTTAGTCTTTTGTATTTCATGTGAGTACCTAACAACAACAATGAACCCAGTATCTTCGCAGCTGCCTGGAACATGCCCCAACCCGTCACCAAGCCAGCCATCCGAAAATCCCCGTTGGACAGATACACCCACAAGCTCCGTCTCCTCGCCAGCCGCAGCGGTCTGCCTAGACGATTTACGTGCAAGTTACACTCACTCGAGCGTGCTCTCCCATCCTTGTTCTTCTCAAAACACCACCCTTTCGTCCTCAGCCACCCGAATCTCAACATCACAAACCTCCTCGTGTATCCTCATACGGGGCACATCACCGGCGTGCCGAATTGGCAGGATGCCAGGGTCTTACCGTTTGGATTCGGGCTTGTCGCCCTCGAGGATGTCTTAGGGTATCACGACTCTAGTTCTGGGGGTTGCTGGCAGTATTTTGAGGACGCGGGCCGGCTGCGCAAGCGGTTCTGGGACGTGTTTGAGAGGTTGACTACTCGCCCGAGGCGCATTCGCTCGCGCTCGCTTTCGAGCGAGAGCGACAGCGAGAGGTCTAGGTCAAGGTCAAGGTCGAAGTCAAGATTGAGTTCGGGGTCGAGCTCGGGGGTGCGCTTGAGGGATACTAGGACTTGGGAACTTATCCAGGTCGCACGCTTGGTGGGTATATTTGTCAAGTTTGGGTTCCTGCATGATGGGGATGGGGATGAGGACGGCGAGTTTGTGCCGATCGATGAGGATAGTGCGAGGATGTCGTGCCTTGACGCGTTTGTCAACGCGGCGCTGGAGGGTTAGTGTCGGTGCCTAGCCCCGAGGGTCTACACCGACGGTGTAATAATGATGCTGTGACGCATGATGCAGGTATGCAAGAAGTAGTTAGTACTTAAGCGGCTTCATTACTACTTGTAGGAGAGAAGATTACTACCCTAGACAACTGAATGGGTACATTTAGTAAAGCCATGTTTCTTTAGGCAAGAGTTCGCCATACCTACTTCGCCATGTGTAATAGTACGTCCACATCCGATAATCTCGGAACTGCACACCAAGGCTACAAGCTAGTCTCAATCCAGTTTCTGCGCGGATCATTTTTCCCAACTTTGTGAACATGTTTTATCTGTCATTTTATCTATTTCATCTCATCTTTCCTATCCAAGGTATCCTCGAGCGAAGATTTCTCCATCCATCGCGTCACAAGTGCATGAGCCTTTGACGCAAACTCTATTCTTTGATAAGTCCCTCGGCCCTCAGGGGATCCATGAGAGCTGCCTCATCAGCAACTCTAGCGACGATGTCACCTGGGTCCAGAAAGATTTTATGGACACCACTCCTCCTCATTCCATTTGTTCGCGGGTGACAAATCGGGCAGGAGGAGGAGGAATGTCGTCGCCGTCATTGCTGCAACTATTCTTCTGCTTCGTTTCGCGTGTAACAAATGCAGGAGGAGGGATAAGGTCGTCGTCGTCGCCGTCGCCGTCATTGCTGCAATTTTCCCTCTTCTCAAGATACCATCCGGTATTTCGGTAAACCTGCGGAGCGTTTGCCTTGGCGGCTTCGAGGGGGACTGTACGGCTCTCGTCACCCAGGACAAGCTCGACCTTATCTTTGCGCTGTTTGTTTCGGTTTTTACCACGAGGTCCCAGGACCTGAAGGCCCAGGACTGCTGTCAGGCTCTTGATCTTAAGGTACTGGACCAGTTCCTTCAGGAAGGTGTCGTCCTTGCTTGTGTACAGGTCTTCCCATACGACGAGCGGACAGACCGTGCGGTACTCGTAGGCGACCAATCCGTGATTAGCTCCAGCACTGCCGCCCACGGCAAGACATGCCCTTGAGCGCTGCTGAGGTCGACGTCGCGGATGGATGTCGGCTTGGTCCATGTCTCTACCAGCCCGTTGGAGAGAGGGGTCTCTAGTATCACTTTATCGGCAGGGAGTCGGACGTGGCCGTACACCAGGTGTAATCCGAACTTGTGTCCGAGGCCATGGCGGCTGAAAATATTGGCGAGGTGATCGAGTGTGTCCTGGGACACCGAGGGTTGGTCTCTGTTGTCGGGGAGCTGGTTGTATCTTTTCTTGTCCTCGCTGTCAGTGCTTCCAATGAATGGTAACATGTTTAGTAGAAGCGGCTTCACTTGCATTTTTGATAAGACTGCCCAGTCCTACAGCTTATAGGTCAGTTTCTCCACCGTCGTTGAGTAGTACTGGTAGTGCATCTTTCTTTTCTCCTTCGTTCGCATGTCCCTCGAAGGAAAAGTGTCAGCCGGTAGTAACTTGTGTGAACAAACATCTCTTATCCTACACAAGTTTCAATAAAGGTTTCACGAGATGGCATCAAAGACCGTCATGAGCCCTTGTCTTGATCCACCTCGTTCTATGGACTTGAGAGGATGCTGCGTCGTTTTTGTTAATTGGATTTCTCGAGCAGCCGGGCTCCAGTCTTAGTTACACCCGGCCCCGCCAACATAGAAGACGGGCGGGAGCAAACTGGGATCCCGAGTCCTTTCGAAAGTTGATGCCCGTGTGTCACACCAAACGGGGTGATGGTATTCTGATGCCATTCGGGATCTACCAGGCTACTTGCAAAGTAGTCCCCCGACTTGAGCTTGTTCACCTTTCCTGTCCTATTTCACCTTAGCTGGCTGACTTTTTTCCTTTTCTCTCTTGTTCTCCCCGCCTCTCCCTTTTTAAAAAAATCTTTCTGTTTTCTTTTTTATCCCTTCTTTTTTTTTTCTCTCCTTTCCCATTTCTCCTTTTCATTTCTCCTTTCTTCTTAAGGATTAGGGTTTTCAGCCATGTCAGACATCTGAAACTTGTGGCGTTAGGCAGGCAACCCAACTGCCGCCGACCACCGCCTGCACCAAGCAGCAGCCAGTCGCGAAAAAGAAGACAGCAGGAGAAGGGCGCATCCTCAATCCTCTACCAAAGCGGAAGTCAAGATCCGCAACCAACCCGTGGCTCCACGGAGATGGTGGAGGAGCAGAGCTCGTCTAATCGAAGGCTCGGCCTTCGTCTCCTCCATGACGTCGAACATCCTGTAGTCGAGCAAGTGCCTATCTGCTGCTGGAGTTTTCCACGGCCACGCGTTGACTTGACCTCGAGTACAGCATCATCTTGATTCACGTCCTGGGTTGTGGGGACACCTGGACCGGCGAGAAGTCGTCCGAGCTATGGCCCAAAACCCTCCTCCCCTGTCAAATTCCTATCGCCCGCATTCTCATGTTCGAATATGATATACACTGCGACATAGACACGCGCCCACAGGCACGGGATTGGGTTGACTACCATGCGCAGGATTTGGTGACATCTCTGAAGGATGATCTTCTGCACACGCGCAACAAAGTAATCCATCAATGCCCAACAGCGCTTTAAGGTTCCGAACAGCTCTAACAAACATGCCTAGAATCCACTGCCCATCATATTTGTCTGCCATAGTATTGGAGGCTTGGTGTGTGAGCAAATCAGTCCAACTGCACCATCTGTTATTACCACATTTGACCGGATGCGGGCTGACTTCTGTCCGCAGGCGGTTATAGATATGGCAAAGGAAGGTCTCCGGCTGCCAGACTCTATTCTTTTCCTCGGGTCACCGCACTTTGGTGTCGAAGAATCTTCCTTGGATTCATTGCCGATGAATTGCACCGCTGGTTTCCGTATATGCAAAATCACCTTCCGGGTTCTAGGCGTCTAAGCAGCGTGGTCAAGTTCGACACCGTGTACTACAGAGGGTTCACCGAGATTTGCGAAGAGCTGCATCTGTGTGTTGTGGGGATCATCGACATATTTCCACCAACTCTGCTGGCCGCCCGATCCGATCGTGGATTTCGGGAGTTTATGCCACAATGTATGTATCTCACCCAATCCACCGAGAGTCGGCGCAGTAGAAGGTTTTCTCCATAGATTTACCCACTGACAGTATGGTATTATAGCTGGGTCCCCTATTTGGAATCTTACGCTTTAGTGTGCGAAAGATCCTAGTTTCGAAAAATCGACATTTCCAGAAATAGCGAGGGTGGACAACTATTTCGAGATCCATGTCTTTTACGAGTCTAACACTACCCAGTTTACCCCTTTTGTTGCGAACCGGAATTTGCGCAAAAGACCTTTTCGCCCGGCTCATACACCGACTTCAATACGGCCAGGTCAGAGTTTTTGACCGAGCTAAAGATTATGGACAAGCTCTCCCCCCATGACCATGTTATCAGACCAGAGGGGACCTACAGCGACGATCGAGGGTTTTATCTTCTTGTAAGCCCCGTGGCGGACCAGGGCTCGCTGAGGTCATTCCTAGGTAGAATCAAAGAGGACGCCACAAGACCATCTCCGGCTGATGTTGAGATTCTTTCGCGTTCCTTTGGCTGTCTGATAGTGACATTGATGTACATCTATCAAAAGCATCGAATCCGACACAAGGACATCAAGCCAGAGAATATCCTTGTCCATCACGGCCGAGTTCTTTTCTCCGATTTCGGTACCTCACACGTTGGCAGCTGGCCGGGTACACTACCACAACAGGGATTCCCGGCGCTCACTCTCCGCGGTACAGTGCTCCCGAAGTTCTCTCACGAACCAACGAGAACCGGAATAGCAAGACGGATGTGTTTTCCCTTGGCGCTGTTCTTTACGAGATTCTCCTCGCCCTTGAGCCTGAGAGGTTTACTCTGAAAATATCAGAGAGCAGAAGGGGATCTATTACTCGGACAAGGACGTCATCGAGGGGATAGGCGCCAAGATTACGACACATATCAACTTGATTGACCGGGGCGAGACAGAGCCGATGCTGCCACGGAGCGCATATGCTGCCATTCCCAAGATGCTGAGATTCGACAAGACAGCTCGAATTACCAGCGAAGAAGCGCTCTCAGAGCCTCAGCTTGAGCAGAATCTTTTCTGTAAAAGCTGTTGGCGCAAACTCCTGGCGCAAGGCAATGCGGTGGTCAGAAGCACTAGCTCGAACAATCGCCCACCACCGCCGCCACCGCCGCCACCCCTACCACCCAGCGGCCAGCCTGCCCAAGCTCGCTTCCCGACACCCGAGAGTCGTAGTGAGCCGCCTCCACAAACGACAAGCGAGATCGAGGAAGCCTGGCCACTGAGGTAACGAGGGCAAGGGTCAAAATCCGGTTAGTAGCTACCTTGCCACCTCAATTGTGCAGAACAGCTCGGGGAACTAACTACCTCGACCACGCAGCCAGGTTCAAAGCGATCTGTTTGCCACATTTTAACAGTAATCAGGTGGAATCGACAACCACAGGCAGGACTGAGGGAATAAACTGTACAACAGATCCAGAGCTACACCACAAGCACGTTTGGGCAGGCCGGTATCTGAGGTGAAGGTGTCTCGGAGGAGTTTGAAAAGGTCGAATTTTCTGTTTTCTTTTTTCCTTTTGAGTTCCTTATATTCCTTTTGACCGAAATCCTCGCCTTTGTTCAGACTGTCATCTAGAATTAGCAAGTTTCCCTTGGTCACGGATTATCAGCATCACCCACATCGAAGCACACCCAAAAGTCTTTAGATGCCCTCATTGTGATGTACCTAGACACTAGTACTATTGAAAATGAAGAGCACCTTGGGTATCAACCCCAACGACACTCGCGACCCGGCAAGCCAAAAGCCAAAGAAATGAAAGAAAAAGAAGGAACTAACAGAATACTTGTCAAGCATAAATGACAGTATCGTCCATCATCCATCAGCTGGGCTTTGTCTTAATGACTAACCAAATTTCTGCAGATAAATGAAGCTCTGACTCCATCGCCACGCAAATTACAGGTCTGCCGGTTGCCGCCCCGCCAGCTCAGTTTGTTCAACATCTACTCAACTAAACTCAAACCTCTCAGCTCTTCCGCTCATTCCTTCCATCATCCACTCCCTTTTCGGCTACTTGTGACCTGGCGGAAGAAACACAGCCAACCTCGCTACTCCGTATTTAGTACATGTACCTACCTACCTCCCTAAACCGTCACCGTCAACATCATCCTCGAGCCAATAACCCCAACTCAACACCAAACAAATTGGCAAATAAATTTACGTAAAACACCCCCTAAGCCCCCTCGCCGAGCCCTGAAGTCCCCAACCCAAACCCAAACTCAAAAGTAAAAGTACCTAAACAACAAATACTAAGGTCCTTCCCCGAAAGGCGAAGCAAAAGGCCTTCCTTTTCCGAACGGAGAACGTGGGGAAGGGATCTCGGCACGCAGGCGAGACCTAATTCAAGGACATAACCGCATCATTCCGACCAACACACCACCACCACCGCCCACCCATTTCCATAAAAGGCAGGTAGGTACCTAAGGCAACAACCGCCAACCAGTAACTCAACCCAACCAGCTATTCCCGAGACCCCTCCCCTCTTCCCTGCCCATCTCGTGTGGCACGCCGGGCGTGGCGTTGGCGTGTGTCCAGAGTTCAATGGTTGGCGTCCAGTAGTCGAGACATGCGATGTGGTAGTGCAGCATGGAACATCGCCACGCACCCAGAAACCCCAGTCCCTTCCCATCCATTTCATCGGAACCGTCGGGTGTAACCCAACATCTCTATCTGCATATCACTTTTTGGCCGCGCCATTCCTAGATTCGCCAAAATTGCCGGCAGCGAAATTTTCTAGAAGCACACCCACACTCACACTGGGACGCCACCACCGCGCATCGTCCACGTGTACCTTGTCGCGGGGAAAAGATCTCAAGAGCTTGGCCAAAGAGCTGTGTAACGGGATCTTGTACATACTAAATTAAATCGCCATGGTAGAGATTTGAACACAGTTGTTGATTAATTATAGAAGTGAATAATATTTTGCGTTTAAATGCACGGGGATATCGTGGTATCTAAAAAGCAAAAGCAAACTCCAACAAACTCCGACGAGTCTCCTCGACGTAGATGCCGACGTCTGGGTGTGGGGTATGTGTGCGCACGCGTCAAAACAATACTAATAAATATGCACATGTCCTAAACCGGCCCTCCATGCCGCAAACAAAAGCTAGGAGCAGACGATGCCGACCAGGCCCCTAATCGATGTCTTCAATCCTGAAGGAAATAGAAGAAAACGGTCGACAAATCTCTCTCAGGCTCAAGTAATGCGCAAGAACAGCTGTTGACTTAGACGAAGATGAGGTGGTAAATCCTCTTCCACTTAGGCATAGCCTCAATGGAAGCCCGGTACGCGTTGATCTCGTCCCAAGGAAGCTCACGACGGCCGGTATCAAGATCGATTTGATCAACCCGCAGCCAGCCAGTGCGCTTCCACGCATAACCGCAGACCCAGAAGAAGAGGACAACGGGGAGAGCGAGGTAGGACATGAAGAAACCCTCAGCATCGTTGTAGTCCTTGCCGACGGGGCAGATGGCGACATAGAGCTGAACAAAGACGGATTAGTCAATGATGGATGAGGAAAGGGAGTTATTGTCACATACCTGAGCAATCAGAACCAGAACGACGAGACCGAGACCGAGCCAGCTGCCCCAGACGCCTCCGATGGCCTTGAACGGAATCTCATCCAGAGTGTGGCCTTGGTGCGCCCACGCCTTGCGGAAACGGATGTGCGCCACGCAGATGCTGCCCCAGGTGAACAGAGCGGCAAGACCGGAGAGGGCAAGAAGCCACGAGAACACGGTCGGGCCATCAGCATCCAAGTTGACATAGGCGAGGAAGCCAAAGATGATGATGATTCCAACGCTGAAAAGCGGGCGGCCGGAGCGATCAACATAGGTGAAGATCTTGGGGGCATAACCCTCCTGGGCAAGAGCAGTGAGCGTGCGCGAGCCGCCGTAAACGGACGACACACCAATCGACAAGACCGATACAAGAATGATGAAGTTCATGAAGTGGTTAAAGCCGGGGAGGTTGGCGTACTCGCCGACCAGGACGAAGGGAGAGGCAGTGACATCGATGTAACCGGCACCGAGGAGGCGCTCATCGTCGTAGGGGATCAGAAGTCCGACGAAGAAGAGACCGAGCAGGTAGAAAAGGGTGATACGCCAGAAGATCTGCTTGATGGCACCGGGAAGAGCCTTCACAGGGTTCTTGGATTCGGCAGCAGCGAGACCAACAAGCTCGGTTCCGCTGAAGGCAAAGGCAGCCGTGACGAACACGCTGCAGAAGCCCTTGAAGCCGTTGGCAAACGCGCCGGGCTCGTACCAGTAGCGGGCGCCCCAGTACGTGTTGTAGCGGCCGTCCTTGGGACCACCGCCGAGCACGAGGACGAAGGAGAGGATCATGAAGACGACTGTCGCTCCGAGCTTGATCACAGCGGACCAGAACTCCTCCTCAGCATAACCCAGCGTGCCGAAAATGTTGACAATGATGATGGCGACAAGGAAGACGGTAATCCAGACACCTGCGCCAGGATGTTAGTATGGGAAAGCTCGTTCCATGTGGAGCTCGAAATTGCACTAACCGACGTTGATATCTGGATTCCAATACTGCACTGTGATACCGCAGACTGTGAGTTCGAGTGGTAAGACGATGGCCCATTGGAAGACGTAATTCCAGCCCATGGCGAAACCCCACGAGGGGTCGATGAAGCGAGTAGAGTACGTGTAGAAACCACCAGAGACAGGATAGATGACAGCAAGCTCGCCGAGAGCATAGACGACGTTGAACATCATGACACCGATGATGAAGAAATCGATGAACAGACTGCCGGGTCCGCCGGTGGAGAGAGCGCCACCGGAGCCGACGAAGAAACCAGCGCCGATCGAACCGCCGATGGCAATCATGTGGAGATGGCGGCCCTTCATGGAGCGGTCAAGCTCCACGATTCCGCGGCCATACTCGCGCTTGCCGAAGGAGCGCAAGTTGAGACCATTGCGTGTTGCCCAGCTCTCGGTCTCAACCTCAGCAGCGCCGTGGCTGGTGGTGTGTGCCGTGTCGAAGGCAGGTAGGGGCTCCTTCTCGGGCGAGAGGACGCCGACCTTCTCGGCCTTCTCTTCCGAGGAGGACATTCTGGAGGTGTTTGGGAGGAAGGGAGGGGTAAAGGATTGCACAATACGAGGGTTGCCCCAAGCAGATTCGGCTCAGGCTCTCTTCACGGGTGTGGTAGAGAGTTTCCCTTGGGAGCGAGGATGAGGTAGGAACGAGCAAGCAGGAACATGGACATCCAGACGGGCGGACCGCGTTCGACTTATCTATGTGACGGCCATGCTGGGCGGGTCCCTGTCGCGTCTGGC
The DNA here is from genome assembly GCA_033439775.1 of Podospora didyma. Taxonomy (NCBI): domain Eukaryota; kingdom Fungi; phylum Ascomycota; class Sordariomycetes; order Sordariales; family Podosporaceae; genus Podospora; species Podospora didyma. The sequence continues at coordinate 4,474,822 of JAULSW010000003.1, forward strand.
TAAGGTCACATTTGTACGTGTATGTACGGCCGTCCAGAGGGGGTACGGAAACGGGCTAGAACACGCCTGGAAGAAACGGGGGCCTGAACGACGCTGGTGCGGCCAATTGACCAAGGGGAAGCTGGCCGAGTGCTGATAGCTACCTGGTGACTGAGCTTTGATTGCCTATCTGGAAGCAGAAGGAGCCAAGAATACATCCAATAATGCGATATGGGCGGCCAAGAGCTCTCATCGGAGGTGCTAGCCACCAGAAGAGACCGAGGGAGGGGAACCAAGAAGTGATGGAAACAGGCAGGTTGATGGGGCAGCTAGGGAACAACTGATTGGCGACAAGCTGGCTGGGATTCGGGGAGGACCCGCATCTGTGGCAGCGTGATTTGAGCCAACTGGGGGCAACCGACTGGCGATCATTGCGTGAGCGGCGTGGGCTTTCCCCAAAGTTTCTCGCTCGCGGGTGAAGTCTGTCCTGGGTGAGAGTGTGAGTGTGCTTCCAAAGTGCACTTGGGGCCCGGGACCAATGGCAAGGGCAACGGCAGGTGGTGAAGCAAGGGTCGGAAATTCCTTTGGGCAAGCGAGTGGGCAGCGCGAGGGAGCGCCAAGGTCGACCGACAGATCTTCCCCGCCACCCGCGGCCGTTGTTAGATAGCAAGGATAGCGGAAAGGCACAGCTCCTCTCCTGCTCAACTCCGCACGGTTTTGGGGGAGGAGCTTGGCCGAGCTAACCCACAGTTTAGCAGCAAGCAAGCATCTGCAATTCACCTCGCCGCCGCGCCACCCAAACTGCCTGGGCTGTTTGCCTGTCGTGTGCGATTGTGCGGTACACCAGTGTGCTCGTACCTCCTGTCGGCCGTTCCCGCTCACTCGGTGGCCTGGTCACTTGGTGTCTTTTTTTGCGCAAAACCTGTGTAATCAGCCTAGTGAGGGGAAGCTTGACCCCAAGGGTGACCGACGTCGAGTTTTGGGGCGGCGAACATAGGCTTTCTTTTCCCTCGCATTGTCTGTTTCTGCCTCAAGGGTCCTGTCCTGACTGAGACACTCGCGCGAACCCCCCTAGTCCTTCGTACGAGAAGCTGTACGCTGCATCGTGGAGGCACTGAGAGACTGAGACCTTAGCCAAGCCGGCGTTATCCCGGTGGGGCTAGCCAGTACTTGTCTTTGTGGCGCTCTCAGGAAGTGCGGGCAATTCTGCCAACTGGGGTCAAACATCCGAAAACACGGACCATGCTCAGGGTTGGCCACAGGGCAATTCGTCTGGTTATCGAGAGCCAAGGTCTTGGAAATGCTTGCCAACTTCCCGACATGGACTGGGGTGCGACGTTATGTTGACGTCTGCCATGACAATGAGGATGACGGGGGGGGGGGCGTCAGACAACTGGCCTGGGGCGGGTGCTTGGCAAGCCACCAGTCCTCGACCTCCTCTTTCCAGGACAGCGCGGGACGGGCCAATGGGGAGGGATTTGAGCCTTATCAGACTTTCGGGCAGCCCGTCAGCACCCGCCAGAGCTTCCGGCGGGTCCTCTTCGCCTCATTTGGCTGATAAGGTCCTAGCTTTGCCTCGAGATGCAAGTTGCCCCATGCTTCAGCCGCCAGCCAGCAGCTTGTCCGTTTTGCTGGACCGAGGAAAACCGCCGCATGGGGATTGCATCCTTCGCGAGCCCCGAAGCCCGTGTTGGTTTGTGCAACACAGAGGACATCGGGGCTCACGGGGCCACCGGCGGCCAAATGCCATCCAGTGCCATGCGGTGAGAGAGACATTTGTTGCTTGCCATCATGCCAGGCAAGCCAGCTTGCTGGCGTTGGTAGCACGCGACACCGACACCGCCAGTGACCGCCACCAGGTGCTGGATTCCCGTTTACCTGCTGCAAAGTGGGGGTCATCTTAGCGGAACGGCGAGGCACTCAGTCATGACATCAGGTGCCACTCTTGCTTAGCGCCGAATGCCCGATCGCAAACAGAAGAGTTGCTAAAAGTCTGGCAGACAAAAGAAGCTATCGATCGTATGCGCATCCTCGCGCCTCTGTAACCGTCCGACCGACATTCGATGTCGTCGATAGCGCGTTGTGCCATTCCGCTTCCAGGCAGGGCGAGGGCGGGCGAAGGCGCCTTAGCTGCTGGCTGCTGGCCTGTTACCATGCTGGCTGGCCAGGTGAGCCAGGTTCCAATCTGGCGGGGTTGGGGTTCAGGAGGCAAACAGCCAAACAGAGCAACATAACAAAAATGGCGGACCGAGTGTCGAAAAGCAGCCAAGCTTCCTCCGGTCTGTCTGCTGATGGCCGTCTGTGAAACAATGCTGGAAGCACAGGGCCCGATGCGGTCGAAAGATGCGGGGCTTTGAACTTTGAGATAGTGCAAATCCGTAGCAAAACCGAAAACCAGCATCGGCAGACTTGCTCCCCAGACTCCAGAGAGCAAGGGGCCCAAAGCACTGTCCCATTGATGATCAAGTGGTCAGGCAACTGGCAAGGAGGCAGGAGCAGGGCGTCATGCAAGCACCGCCTGGCGTTCAGCAATCGCCTCAGCCGAGACACGGGAATCACGTGTCGGCCAGCTGGAAGCGGCAAGTGCAACTTGTGCAACTCCCAACACCCCGCCAAGTGCCTGCCCGGTTTGAGCCGCCATGGTCATCGTGCAACCTGCTGATCGCTCACCCCCATCGCGATCGCGCCTACCCCCCTCAAAGTCGCACACATATTACACATGCGCCCATACATGCACTCGAGCATTACTACATGAGATCGCGTGACCGTCCAGATGCAACATCGACGGGCAGCTCTCAATCCTCGCTCTCAAGTAGCTTCCCAAGGCAGGATTCACTAATTTGCACTATTTGGATGTATACCGGATTTGCCTTCCTCATTTGCCGTGTTGCTGGACGCCGTGCCTACCAGACGCCAATTTACTTACACAAACAGATTATCAACTGCTACCGCGGCAGCCAGTCAGGCACAGCTGCGACCATCTGAAGGACAGGCCCCCTCAAAATGCGACTTGCAGGCTGCAGGAGCTCATCTCTCGCCAGCATCTCCCAGGTTGACGAGACGAAACGATGGCAATGCGTTCCTCGAGCGTCCATATTAGGAAGGTCGCGATGACGACTCTCCACCATCCAGTTTCCGCCCCCCTGTCACCCGCGGAAGCGGCTCCACACATCCCTGTGTATTGGATGCATCTGGGCTAGCCTGGACTTTTTGTTTATTTGTGGATATCTGAACTCTGAATTCTCCTTGGCAAGCTCTAGATTTCGAATGCTCACCAATCGATGACGCACTAAACGTGTGGTCCCCTAAAACGTGTATCCGCTCGCCGACTCTGGCGCGCATTCGCCGGGAACCACCAGTCCAACGACATCCACAATTCCTCACATGCCGAGCCCGTTTTTGATTTGATGCTATCCCCACTTTCTTCGTGAGGCCAGCCAAACCGTCCGACCCAAATGGCGGCTGCTCCCTTCCCTTTCACCGATGCAGGGTCATGCAATGATGCCACGCTATGCCATGCCATGTCATGTCGAGCATGCCACCCACACCCGGGACAGACAAGCCATTTTACAATACAGCACCGACATGATGGACAGAGCACCGACACGAGGCGCCCCAACGCCGTGGCACGCCGTCTCCGGAACAGGAACGAACGCCGCTGATCGCTCACCAACTTGCACCCCAGCAGGGCATAAGAGTCCCCCTTCCATCCCTCGCTCATCCTTTGCTCCCTACTAAGATGTTGCAATTTCAATGTTGGTTGTGTCGAGCCTGTCTCGTGTTTGGCCCAGAAACACCACTTACACCCAGCCTTGCTGCACTAGCATTCACAAACACCGCTGAGAGCATCACTACATTTTTAGTTGCTTTGCTTATGCATCGATTGGAGCATCTAGCGAATCCACAGCGTTCCTTATCAGACCATCACATGCCCAACGCTGTCAGCGTTGACCTCTAGGAACGAGAATCAACGGTTGACCATCGACCACACAATGCCAGTTGCCGGTTGGGATGGAATTCTTTTATCACTCCTATCCGTGTTTCAGGAACCGATAAAGACTAATTACTTTCATATGGATTGTGGGAAGACGGGTACATGTATCCTGCATGTGTCTCCGACTCAGCCTGATAATCAACGAGACTGCCTCAAACAGCCCATACTTTCAGCATTCGTTACGTCTACACAGCCTTGACAACGAACCTCCAACCCCCCAAAATGAAACATTGGAGACGTTGAAAGGAAGATATTAGCCACCTTGGGCATTGCAGTAATGGGCATTACACGTCGACCACTTCCCAATTACTACCGCTGGTCCTTCTCCGTGGGCAACTCCGAGATGGCGCCTCCCATCCCCGTGCCGTAATTCCCATCATACATACTATTCAAATCAGCCTGCTGTTGCTGTTGTCTCGCATTCCTCGGCCACGACGGTCTCCTCCCCTGACCTGGTGGGAACCCATACCCAGGCTGCCCGGCACCGCCCGGCGTCGTGGGCTGGTGCTGCTGCTGCTGCTGCTGCTGCTGCTGTTGTTGTTGTTGTTGTTGTTGTTGTTGTTGCTGCTGCTGCTGGTGCATCATCATCACGACCTGCTGCTGGTTCTGGTAGTGATATGCTGCATTCCCGGCCGTAGTGGGCGTCTGCATCCCCAGCGGCACCTCATACGAATCAGGCGACGGCGACAGCACCTCGTCCGGCCCCTGGCCTGGTGGCGGGAAATAAGTTGTCAGCCGCTGAGCCGACATGCTCGGCCGTGCAGATATGATACTGCTATGGCTGCTGTACGACGTTTTCCTCTGCGCCGAGGTCGCGGCCGCCGTGGCGGCGACATCTTGGAGCGTCTCGACCTGTCGCCGGAGCCGGCGGTTTTGCGTGCACGAGAAGAAGATAGCAACAATGCTGGCGAGGAGGAGAGACCCCAACAGGCCTGCAACGACGATGGGGATGAGGCGCAGCCCGCGGAATTCGGACATTGGGTTGCAGTTGCCGCCGCCACGGAAGCCGGGCTGGCAATCTCCATTGTTGCTGGAGTCGGCTGTGGTGGATGAAGACGAAGAAGAAGGCGCCGAAGACGAGCCCGAGATGGACGCGGATCCCACGTTGTCGAACTGCCGCATGACCGTTCCTAACCCTCTTGCGAGGGTGAAATTCCGCGCACAGCATTCCGTCTTGTCGCACGCCATGCCCAGGTTGTCGAAGCAGCAACACCATTGCCCGCTGCCGCAGAAGAGCATGGTATAGGAGGTTTGGATTGGCACTTTGAACCGGGGGCGATGAGTTAGCTACTAACGCTTCAGGTGTTCGTTCCTTCAACTCCCTCAGCCAGCCGGTGATGTAAGAGAAACTCACTCGAGATGAACGGACTTGACATGCCGCAGTACGACGGACACGCCGGGTCGAGCCCCGTGGGATCTGTACAGCCTTGCGCCCAAAAGGTATTGTTGTCACCTCGCTGTGTGGCGAAGCAGAGTCCGCTAGACAGACATGCCTCCTGCTTGCTCTCATCGCAGCATGACGAGTGCGACCCCGCGCCGGACCCTGTCGCCGAGCTGTTGCAGGCCGAGAGCGAGCTCTTTTGCCCGTTGACGCCGTAGCATTGTGCCGCTGCGGCGACAAAGACTGATTCCCGGAGGAAGACAAACGACAGCGTGATGGACAGGACGCAGGATGAGAAAGGGCGCCGCATTGTTCGACCGTCCCTTTCTTGTCACCTACACGCGAGCTTGTTCCGATGAAGATACCACGCAGAAAGAAAAGAAATGAAGGGAGGTAAATAAATCGTGCAGGATGTGACTTCGCTTCAGTCTTTTCTGGTGAATATCACCCGTTTGAACCGATTACGCGGGAAGCGATTCCCTCTTTGCACAACGTGGGAGCATTCTAGAGAGGGAAAACTTTCTCGGAAACCTGAGAAAGAGAGAGGAGGGGGAAATCGGACAAAAGGGAAATACTACCCACCGGGCCTTACAGCCCGCGATATTATCCCGGAATTTCGAAGGACATCACAAATGCATTCTAGACATGCATTGCATTGCCATATCTCTTTCTCTAGCACTCGTCGCCGTCTCTCCTACCGTTTTGCATTTTGCTCGGTAGCTGCCCGGCGGCCAGTCAAGGTTTGTGGATCCGCTTCATCGGTGCAGGAGGTTGGATTTAGCCTGTCGATCCAGGGGTGTGTCGTGTTGCGAACCTTTTTGGGTTTGGGGGAGGAGCCGTCCGTGTCCCGAGATTCCAAGGTCGCGCACCGCTTCCTTCCCACGCATCACTTGTCTGTTGCTTGGCGTCCGAAGTCTGTGTGCTTGTTTGTGTGCGGTAGAGATAGGGATAGATGTAAGTACCGAAAAACGTCATCTGGGCGCAGATCAAACAGACACACACACGTGCACACACTGCCCTGCTTTCTATGTGTGCAATTGAAAGAAAGGTGCGGTGTGCACTGATAGCACAGACAACTCTGTGCGCACTTGTGCAGCGTGATGGTGAAACTTTATGCGTCCCCCACGAAAGAAAGGGAAACATTGTTGCTTATCGGCAAGTTCCAAAGCCCTTCTTGGGGAGGAAAAATGAAGCTAAAATAAGGTAGTGGGTAGGAAACTCTGACTCAAGGATTTGAATTTAGTAAGAATCAGAGGATCCATTGTGGAAGGAAGCGGGCAAAGAAAGTACCCACGGACTTACTAGGGGTCGAATCGGACTTTGACGACAATCGGTACGGATAATGTTAGCGAGAAGTGCGAGAAAGGAAGCCTCCTGGGGATGCCCACCTGCCTTCTCTACCCTTCGTTGAATAACAAAGACCTCGCAGGGTGTCTTGGTGAGCTCGCTGGCTACTTTGACCAGTTGGCTCGACGTGTGTCCGTTCCACATGACTGACTAATAAGTTATCTGATAGTTGAAAACGCTTGGTTCTGCTATGTTGGTGGGTCGTCAGCTCAATAATTTCAGATATGTGTAGCTGGCTGTCTAGTTCTCCTTAATGCACAGTGAGTGGTGGGACCTGATGATAACAAAAGACCGTTTCTCACTTGAGCCAAACTATGATGAAGTTCTACAAATTAGGACACCCATCACCATGAAAGAAAAGTCTATTCATATTAGTACTTAGCCTCGGATTTGGAAGGGAACTGGCCAGCTCACTAAACTTTATGAGAAAGAGAGCAGAAGGGCCTAACCTCGGGTAGAGACGGACTGACTGAGTGGATGGGTGGGACGCCGGTTTAAGTTTAGTTTTTGAAGGCTACCTACCAATCTACCTACCTAGGTAGGTACCTAGGTATTTCGTACCCGAGTATACAAGGCACGGTCTGGAGTCGAGCTGCCAAGTTGAACTCAACGGGGGGGGTTGAGCCCCGTATGAGAGGAGTTGGCGCAACGGTATCCCTTGCCCAACATTATCAACTATGAAAAACCCTGGCCAGTTTTTCGTAAGGTCCCTGTTCGATCCTGAGTCGGGCCTCGCCCCGACCAGGACGGATCGTTCATACCTAGCTTTTTTGCCGGTTATTTTTTGGGGGATTATATCTAATTAGAACTAAAACCTCGATGGTTTTTTCTTTCTTCCTTTTTCTTAGAGAAAGCAACCCATGGAGCCACGGTTGATTTGGCTGGTTAACGGTTGCCATACAAAACCATCATTAATTGTAACATGCTCCCATATGCCCCTTACTACGCATACTTAGCATATATCGCCGCGAAAGGACGATGGGTGTTAGTTCCAAGTCCGCACTGACAGTCGTGTCATCTCGCTAGGCTCCCAACACAAAGTCAACATGGAAATCATTTCAACCTTCAACCCTCGTCCCTTTCAGACAGGGAGCAGCCAACCCATTATGATTACAGGTACATCCATCTCACACCTATCAAGCATAGTACCTCCCCTCCTCAGGCTGCCTCACACTCTGCCCTCCTCCCAGCGACGCAAAGCTCAGATGCCCCACCTCGCCCTCTTCAAAATCCGCCCCGGGCCGCCCCGTAAACTGAGCGTACCACTCGGGCGGCATCTCGACGACGCCCCACTTCAGCTTCTTCCTGCTGAGTTGTAACCGGTACTTGGAACTCTCATCATCATCCTTATAAGCAGTCCTAGTAATCTCCCTGTAATAGTCGTCATGTTCCTCCTCCTCCTGTCTCATTACATCTCGAATAATTGTCGTCTCATGTTGTTCGCCTCCCTTCTTCGTCTCCCTATCATCTGTCGACTCGCTTGCCACAAGATTCGTCAACTCCCAATCCTCCGAGAAGGCCGTCGTCGGGGGTGCTGCGGTTGCCAGCATGGGCTTTGAGACGTCGTGGGAATGGGAACAACTCCCCGGTGACGACCGAGGCGGGGCAGAAGGAGGAGCAACATGGCAGGCTGCCGAGATGACGGTGCTAATGGTACCGCCGATGACCATGCGACCCTTGAGCCGGGAGAAGGTAAGCGCGAGCGGAATAATGGCGAGAACGATGGATGCAATGAGGACGACCAGAACGGCTGCCGTGGAGTAGCCCATTCCGAGAGCAGTGTACGAGTCGAGGTCCGGGTCGGTCGAATTTTGGATCGCGCGCCATTTTGCGTCTCCTTTTCGCCGCCATTGCTGCCACTCGTTATTTTCTGTGGAGTAGTAACCTGAATTGGATGGTGGTGTTAGTAGTGGAAGTGGAGCGAGTGAGTCACTCAATACGGGGAGAGGTGAGGGCTGAGGGGTGTGAGAGTGAAAAGGGTGGTGTGACTGAGTTTTTGGATAAGCCAGGCATTTTCTCACCTCCTTGGATAGCAAACGAATAAATTGTGATCGAAACCAACCAGTGGAGCAGAGCCGAGGTTGCGATCAACGGGATGCTATACCGGTAGGGCAACTGAAGTCGGTATGTGGCGACTTGATCGCCGGCAGGGCTGGTCACTCTCAGCGGCACCGGCGACGGACCAGCAGCGTACGAGCGCCACTCCTTCTCCACCAAGATCCGAGAGAACAATGTGTTGTACGAGAAGTATACAATGGATAAGACGAGTTGCGGCATGTTGGCAATGAGGACAGAAGCCAAGAACCCGTGCGCAGATACGGTAGGCGCGAAGAGGCCATTCTCCGTGCTATGGCTGAAGGCCTCCGAGCTATATAAGAGTAGGGTTAAAAGGAAGACCAAGTGCACTTGATGTTGTTGGAAAAGGGTAGAGGGGAGAGGAAGTAAACGATAATACTTACCTAGTTGAGAGAGGATTATTGCGGCTGCCCAATCGGTACAAATAGGCAGTAGCAGGAATGATCACAGCGAGCATACCATATAGTCTTATCCATGCTCCTCGAGATATGGCAGCAAACAACCTCTTTTCGAGTCCCTTTGGCCATTGGCGTGGACCCGGCGCCATGAGGCTAGCCGCGTTAGATTTGCCCAGCCCAGCCCGGTAATCCGCCATTGTCATGGTTGCCATGAGATCCGTTGTTGGATCGGGGTGAGTGATGAAGGACGCGATGGCATCTCCAGGAGTCACTAATGGATCCCCTTTGACTCTTGTCAGCACAATTATGCACAGAATCGCTTTAATTATAACGAACACCGTCACGACCAGGAGAAGGACGTTAGAAAGTCCAACTTGGCATGTAGGGTTGAAAGGCTGTGCATAGCAGTAGTTGACATGCAGGAAGGGATTCTCCTTATACTCGACTATTGCTGTGCTGCTGTTGAAAAAGCGAGGCGTAGCAATGTCGGAGCGAAGCCAGGGCAGGTAGTCTACGTCCTCGCGACGCGTGTCGTTTGATTGGACTTCTATTGCCCACTCCGGATCTGACAACTTGGGAAAATTCAGCAGAGCGCCGCAGGTGTGAGAGCATGTTTTTGGCGCTTTATCGTGGTTGGATAGAGCCATGTTGTACACGAGACATTGACCTGAGTACCAAAGAGTGTTCGGCTCAGAAAGCGGCATGTACTGGCTCCAGTGCGCTTCGACTTGTTCTTGGCTGTAGTATTTCCACTCCGAATAAGGCGTGGGCTCGTCTGAAGGCCGTAGCCGATTTCTCGCCCTATTATTTGTCGCGTTCGTCCCTCTTGTCATGTTGTAAATTTGAACTGGCACAAATCCTCTGGTGTCGGTGCGCGGATTCCCGGATGTGTTCCTTAGCTGGCTGTCCACGACGAGGACCAAGTTTCGATAGTGCTTGCGGGGGCTGCACCTGTACTCATTCAGGCAGTCCTGTGTATTCAGGCGTTTCCAAGAGGGCACATCTCTCGCCGCGTCCGACAAAGCCCTTGAGATGTCAGATGAGGGATCGAGGAAGTCAACGAGACTCCCGCCATGGCCCCAATCGCTGGCCCCGGGCCTCGTGTTGTTTCTGCAAAGAAAGTGTCAGCCGGTATGCACAAGCGCGCCAAACAAGGCGGCGGGGTGTGAACCTACACTGAATCCGAAAAGGTTCTGCCACCCGGGGGCGACAAGCTGGCGCCGGGCGCATGGTATTTCTGACCTCTAACAAACTCTTCCGTTGCGATTGTGAGATGAAACTTGGCGCCCATGAAGTCGGTCGCGAATATTGCGCTGTTGAATACCAAGTGGATAGGCACCGAGCTCAGACAGAATAGGACCCAGAGTAGCGTCTTGAATCGCGAGACGTGGAACGCGTTTCGCATAGAGGGAATGCCGATCTCGAACCATTTAGAGCCGCCACTCGACGCGTGGACAAGGTCAACCTCGCTCCGAGTTGGCGCATTCAGGATCTGCATAAAGAAGTTGGAAGACGACAAAAGCAAGGTGGAGAAGATGTTGAGCAGAAGATGGAGAATCAGGTTGACCTTGTCAGTGTCGGCGCATGGACCCTGATAGAACATGAAATTATCAGCTATCGAGTCGGCATTGCTGATCCGGATGGCGGAAACGATAACTAAAAAGAATGCGATGGGTATCACAAGAAGGGTATTGATGGTAGCTACACGCCGCCATTTCTCGCGGGGAAGGCTGGGAATCCGCAGCGGGAACGCCATCATTTTTACGAAACCGACAAGAACTGAAAAGACGGTTCGTGAAAAGGCAAGACCTGTGATAAACATATCAAAGCGGTTCAAATTGCCTTCGCCAGTTCCGTGCGGTCCAAGCTCTGATCCTTCGCTTCGGCTACGCCTTGTCAAGGGTGGTTCACTATTGGGCTTGGCTTTGATGATGGTTGGTTCTGATATCGACTGACCCCTTGCTTGCAAGGAAACGGTCGCTTGGCACGGCACAATCCGTACTAGTCCTGGCGGCTTGAAACGTGTGTCCACTGTTCCTGACAGCTCTTCTTCGGTACGAATATTGCGGACGTATAGCTGCAGCCTTTCGAAGCTGTTATAGTCCTGCTGTTTAGGTAGTCTTATACGTGACAAAACAATGTTCAAGTGGCTGACTGTTTTCAATTTTGCTTTCCCTGTACGAATGTCAACTGGTGATGGCCTTCCTGCCCATGGGGACTGGACAATTTGGGGAACTCAAGACTCATGTATATCCTCCCTCCCCCACATACAAATACTCACAAGACGCTCGGTGGGCAGCGTAAACGAAAGGCCTCCGGAATACAGTTTTCCACCGCCCAAGGCGACAGCCTCCGAAGAATGGGCCTTCCAGTGTCCTTCTGCCTCGTGATCTTCCAAGCAAACTGAATAAGCCGAAGGTACTCAAGTTTAGTACATCTCAATGCAAACTCCATTGCGACACTGTCGTCCGTTTTATTGGGGCGGCTTCCTCTAGCTTCAATGATAGGAGTGACAACATGGTCAGTGCCGGGGTCGGTGAGCCACAGCTCGCGAAGATCCTCCATCTCGGCAAAGGTGGCGATGAATTCATCGACGTGGGGGTTGTGATATAGGTGGACGCTCAAGTAAAACAAGTCCCAGGTCATTGGTATGCTGAAGGATCTGGCGTTCAAATGAGACTTGCGGAACAGTCTGGCAATCATTAAGCACTCGGGCTGTAAAATTGCTCGCCCTAGGGATCGCAAGACAAGCCCGCCGAACGAGGGGCCAAGTGTACTTATCTGGAGCTCGGGCATCAACATTCGAGAGGTCAGAGGGTGCCGCGGATAACCATGATCCGAAATCACGAAGTGGGCCTCAAGATTTGCGATATATTCATTGTCGATATCCTCGCCGACGTTGGCTACCAACCGTGCCCAGGAGTAACCGCTCATCCACGGCCACGTGATCTTCCGCAGCTGGGGTAGAATCTCTGGGCAAACCAGGCAAATGGCTTCCTCGTTGGTGTAGTCTGGGGCAGAACCGAAAGCTGGGGTAGATCCCCCAGACAGGTTACGCGGGTCATCTTCTCTGTCCAGCTCGTGGAGGTGGAGCTCCTCGAGGTATGACAGGTGGGCAAGGTCGGCAAGGTACATAAACTGATGAGCGGGCTCCAAAGACCATGCGTGTTGTACAGGAGCCAGACCACACCGTATGCCAAGCCAAAGACCGTGGAGATGCAGAGGCCGCCCTCCAGCTATCTTGTACTCTTGGCAAAGATATGGCAGCAGCATTGTACTACCAAAGGGATCGGCCAGGTTTCGATGACGCGCTCGTCGGTACGTAGCCGACAGCTCGAGCTGCTTCAGGTTCGGGGACGCCATCAGGAGAGAAACCAGACACCGGAGGTGCTCGGGATAGTTTTCGGAAGAGCCAGGAAAAGGAAAGGAGATCAGAGAGAGTACGGTCAGATGCTTGAAGTTGATGAAAGATGGCGATTCGACGAGGCCGGAGTCAAGGGTGCGATACTTGGTGTTCCCAAAAGGAAAGATAAAGCGGGTTGGATCAGCCGCCCAGGGCCCCCTGTGGCCCACATCAGGCACTCGGAGGCCTTGCTCGTCGCTGTCATTTGCTCTGAGTTGGATGGACTTGATCTCTGGGCAATAGCGGTCAAGCAGCATGAAGAAGTCGAGGAGGCGCGGCCAGCTGTCTGACTTGAAGGCCAGCAGACGCGGAGTGTGAAGCAAGGTCTGTTCGAGCCCATGGAACAAGGTATCGACGGTGGCATTCATGTCGGTGGAGGAAGGGTCACTGACTGCCCAGCTCCAGTGACCTGGCTCGGTGTACTTGAAGCCGGTCTCGGCAGCGATTCGGCGGACGCCAAGAGATCGGGCATAGGCGGCCAGCATGTTGGAGGTTCCGTAAAACGGCCACATTTGGCGTTCAGGATGTGATTCGGGGGGCAGCCAGGGTAGCTGGACAGACAGCCAGAAGCGATGGGCCACCACGGCATTGAATTGGCGGCATGTCAGGCGCAAACTGCACATGTCGCGCGGCCTCTCGATCCACTCCATGATGGCCATCCCAAGCTCGGGCACGCCGATCACAGCCTGGATCTGGCTTGCCGCCATTGCGCAAATTCGCAAAAGGCGACGGCTTTGGAAACTGTTCAGTAGCGCAAGGTCAAAGTTTCGAATGTGGCGGGGTGGGCGGAATAATCGACCAGCGCAGGGGATTGAGGGGAAGCAGGATATATGCATGGCAGGGAGAACCCACGACATCCTCGTCAAATCAGCTCATCCCCCACGTGACCGCCGAGGCAGGGCAGTCGTCAGTGAAAATTGTTAGAGGAAAAAATTGTCAGATTCACACAATTCGTCCAATACCAAAAATATCCCTGCCCAGATAATAAATACCTAGGCATTTAAGTTGTCTATTTAGCCATATGTTATTGTATGAAACCCTATGATTTGTGTCCGTATCGCTTTGCAACCTGTCTTGGATGCATTGCGCCAACATTAATAATAAAGGTATGAACGACCCAGTAGCGCAAAGAGAGGTAACTTGCTAAACAGACAACTGATAGCGCTGCATCTCCTGCCCAGGCTATAAATACATCGGCCTTTAAGTTATCTATTTAGCCATATAACATTATAAGAAGCCTTTTGATTTGCGTCGTTCTCGCATTGTGGTCTGTCTTGAATATATTGTGCCAACATTCGACGGCGAGCGAGGTAGAGCATCGCAATCGGGACGGGTTCCGAGGGCCGAGCAGGCTGACCGTGGCCGCGGCAACGGACATTGCGGAGGACAAAACAGTAAGAATCGCGCCAATATTTGTTTGGGTCGAAGAGGCAGCCCACATTCCCGGCGCTGTTGACTTAACTGAAAAATATAAGAACGGCCCGACCGAGCCCAAAAAAAAAAAAAAAAAAAAAAAAGGAAGCAAGGAAAAAAAGGGTACCTCAAAAAAGTCAATGAGACACCTGATAGCGCTGCATCTCCCTGCTTACGCCGGGATTGGGTGCACAAAAAAACAGATGAACCAACGTGAGAAGATGTTGGTAATTGACGAAACCTCATTACGACTGCTATAACATAACAAGACTCGCATGAATTTGGTTGTTAAATATTATAAGTACGATAAGCCGGAATGGAGTGTTTCCACAACTTCCCAACTTTGTCTGACCAGATCTGAGATATACTTTGTTTCATTCTTCTTTTTTTTAAAAAAAAATAAACAGAAAAAAGGAAAAGAAATATAAACCTAGACTTTTCAAGCCGCTATATCACCTTTAAGAGATTCACTCCCTTTTAACTACTGTACTAAAATATACCTCCTTTTTTCCTCTCCTTTTTCCCCTCCTTTTTCCCCCACCAATTTTTCCCTCTCCTTTTCCCTCCTTTCCCCCCCCCCTTTTCTTCATTCGATGTCTTCCCCCTTTCCTCATTCCTTTTCTTCCCTTCTTTTATCCCTCTTTTTCTTCCCTAGTTTTCTCTCATTCATCTTTTTCATTTTCCCTCCACTTCGTAAGTTCACGAATGCTAGTGTACTTAATGCTCATCGTTACCTTCTGCGGCGACAGTCACCTATAATTTGTAAATGTTTAACACTGCTACGCCCTGGTTTATACCGTCTCAAAATCCTGCATCTTTAAGAGTTGTTGATGTTTCAGTAATTACTCCAATGAAAGAGAGCTAATCAGCCCCCCGAAGTACTTGTCCAGAAGCATATTGACGATACACCTCTCCAGGTAGAGACCCCAGGCTAGAATAGCCGTGCGAGTCATGGGTTCTCATCACATTCCACTGCATCAACAAGACGATATGTTTATAAGATTAACCTCGGAATGAATTTATTCACCGAGAGGACATCGCACTCGAGTTTAGACGTCCGGTTCATTTTCAGTAGCACCAAATAATATAGAGGGATGGAAGGCAACCTTCAATAGCAGGGCTGTTGCTGTTGGGCAGTCTGCTGACTCCACCACAACCTCAACCGCGACACCTCTGCCTCGCACCACCCCAGAGCCTCAGGATTCCCATGCCACCAATTCGCGCCATTATTCAGTCTGTCGCTGGCGTACTTTTTCAAGGATCCGCCATCGAACCTATGGTTCTTGACACCAACCAGCAAGACCACGCTTCCGACTTCCGGGACAAACTGCTCTGGGTCGAGAAAGACGGTCAGATGGACCTGCTTACTGGTAGACGGGTCTGCCAGCCGAGCGGTGCGCTGGCTGTGCGTGGGGGGCAGATGGGATGGCTCCACGTCCGACAGCGAAGCAACCACAGCCAGGACGTTGACCATCCAGTTCTGTTTGTACGGTAGGTTGGGGATGGAGCGCAGGTTCGTGAGCTTGAGAGGCTTGGTGGGATCGTTGGCCATCCAGGGCTTATTGCCTTGAAACTTGGTGGTGGGGATAGCAGCATGCTGGCGGGAATCGCCGGGCGGCTGGATCCGCCGCTGGAAGGCCTTTTCCTCTGACACTGCGAGTGTCTCGAACGCGTCGTCGTCCGAGTCTGAGAAGTCCTCAATATCTTCTGAGTCTTGGACAGGCAGAAGCTTCGATCCTGTTGCCAGTCGTTCGGTGTTCCTTTCGCCAGCAGCACTGGCTATTGCTCCATGCTTTGGGTCTGCACGAACTGGCTCCGCTTCTCGCTGAGGCTCACCCACTTCGAGCTTCTGAGCCGCGAATTTACCCAAACCCATTGTAACCCCCTGCCGTACTGCAGACGCAGGCCTCGAGTTTGCGGGAGGCCCATTAAGACCCAAAATCTTCAGGTAGGCATTGTTCCAGCCAACCGTGATCATGTCCCCCACGACGAGGTACACCAACTTCCTCGGCTTGTCTTTTTTCCTCCGCTCAGCGGTGGCCGGGTCACCTAGCCCATCGTCCGGCTTGTCCAGCACAGGGCCGGACAGATCCTCCGACTGAAATTCGACCTCGTCGACTCTCACATAACAGCCCTCGTAGATTTGGCCGCCGTCAACGAAGCCATGTATCTCAGACCGCAGCAGGGCTTGGATACAAAGCTCGCCGTCACCCAAAAGAACACGAACTGCGCGATATCGCCTTGCCACTTGCAGACGCGGTTCGATGGACTCGACAAGGAAGACAGATCCCGGGATGACGTATCGGGTACGAACGATGTCGTTGATGAGAGGCACAGGCACAACCGGGCGCGCGGGGTTGAGGGACACTACCTCTACCTCCGCTGCAGCGTAAGGAGACACAGACATGAGCCCGTGCCGGTCATGCGCATGATCGCTCATAAAGACTGGGTTGGCGATGTGTGGTGGAAGTTGTGTGGCATGGCGAGGCAACCTTCGACGTTGGGTACCTAAGTTCAGGTTATTAATTGATGGAACAGTGGAACACGCGACGCAACGCGCCTGGTCGCGTGGGATGGTCGTGGCACAGTGGGGGCATTAATTCCAGAAGTGCCAGCCCTAACCCCAAGCTCTCCAAGTACCGTGGAACTGCCTGAAAAGGCTGAAACGAGACCGAGGATATGGAACGAGTTTAAGTTCAAACTGGGAATGGGCCCTGCATACCCGGCCGGTGGTTGTTGAGAAAACGCTGTACCCACATGATAGCCAATTAAGCTGGCAGGGACTAACGGAAGTAGTCACCGCTTCGGTGGAAAATTGGCTGAAGAGTTCGCAGAGTGCGATGGACAAGATCATTGCAGCATTTCACCACCATAGACCGAAAGGGGGGGCGGGGGCGCGCTCGAAAAAAAGTTGTTTGCTATTCTGTCGCTCCTAGAACACAATAGATCGAATTGCGGACTCGCGTATCGAGAACCTGATATTAGAGACTCCAACCGCGGAACCACCAGGGACAGCTGCGCTCTCGCCGTAGCATATGTATTCCGCCAGGTATCGAAACTAGCTCTCTATTAAGGGAGGAGGGCCGGGTGATTAAGAAAAAAGTCGCAAAGATGTGAAGGAGCTTCAAATACTAAAAGAAAATAAGGGTAAGAAGTCCAGGCCACGGAACTCGATTTGCCAACAAGACGTAAACACCATAGGCCAAAGGGGTATGACCTGTAATCACATCGCATTGCGCCATCGCCAATTCCTCCCGTAACTCGTGTGTTCTGTTCCCCCTTTTTGATGGGGTGTAAGAGCTTTTTACGCGCTGCATCCGCCGGAATATCAAGGCCTCTCGCACACAGCGGGGAGTGGGGGTAGGCAAACTCTGTCGGAAAATGCTGAATCAAGGGTATTGTCGAATTGCGTCTAGTACCCGTTCATGGTCATCCGCTGCGAGCTCCGGCTCATCTCACGGTCGGCTGCAGGGCTGATGGGTCTGCTGCCATGCCCGCCTTGTGCACTGCTCTCCTTGAGGGCCAAAAGCTGCTTCGCGCGGAAAGTCTCATAGTGGATCTGAGACGTGGTCTCGATCAAGTCTTGCAGGTGGGTACGGAGGAGGAAGTTTCGGAGATAGACGAATTCGCAGTGGTTCTCGTCCTCGACATTGATCACACCCCACCGGTTTTGGCGGCCACGGACTTGCTTGCCATTGACAAGGATCGACTTCTCGGATCCTACAACGGCGAAGGGGATCAAGCTCTGCTTGGTTTGTTAGTCAAGTCAAATCCGGGGCCCAAAGGCGAGCAAGCGACTAACCTTGATCTGGTCGTTGACGGCGCGCTCCTCAGAGTCGAACTCGTCGTTGTCATAGGGGTACATCTTGAGGTTGTGGAACGCAAACTCCTCCTTGATGCGCTCCTTGAACTCCAGGCGCTCCTCGAGGGTGAGCGAGTCGGCCTTGGCGATAACAGGGACAACATTCACAACGTCGGACAGTTTCTTGAGCACGACAATATCGATAGGCTTAAGAGAGTGTCCCGACGGCTGAATGAAGAACAAGCAGCAGTGGATGCGTGTATCTTGGATGTACCGCTCACGCTGGGCAGTAAGCTCCTTGCGCAGGTAGGCAGAGTGCTGGTCCTTGATGTACTTGACAATGGGATCCCAGCACCGGTCGTTGTTGATCAAATCCCCATAGCCGGGGGTGTCGACAATGTTGAGCCTCAAGCGGACGCCGTTCTCCTCAATAATGTGCGAAACGGACTGGATTTCGGTGGTCGACCGAATGATCTCCTCGGGCGCGAGACGGCCCTTGGATTCGATAAGGTGCGAGGCGAAGATGGTGTTGATCAGGGTCGACTTGCCGAGACCGGTTTGGCCTGCATTTGGACGAGACACCCACACGTCAGTCTCGCGATCCCGGGCGGACAGGTGGAGCAACAGCAAGGAAGAAGCAAGCGGTTGAACTGACCAACGCAGATGACATTGAACTGGAACCCGCGCTTGAGGAGCTTGCGCTCGATCTGGGAGGTGATGCTGTCGAAACCAACATGGCTCTGGGGGTAGATGGTAGCAGCAGGCATCGCGGCCATTTTTGTGGTGTGTGTGTGTGTGCGGATCGGATAATTCGCTGCTAACGATCTTGTCTATTCCAAAAAGCAATCGAGGATGACGCGGCGAGAATTAACAGGTTGGAGGTCCGACGGAGGGGACGCGAGGAGATAGAGGTTTTGGGGGAGTTTGGAAACGGGTCAACGAAGCACAATCTGGTGAGGTTTGGAAAAGTTAGGGTGGTTTCTTCGCACCTTCCCGCCTCTGGCAGCTTTCCGCCAAACAATAATTTCCGTTCAAGGGGTCTGAGCTGGCTGGGGAAAGGGGGAAGGGACAGGCCGGTCTTGATTGGCCTCGGTGGAGTCTTCTGCTCCAGGCACATCCAGATCAGGCTAGAGCGTGCAGTGACAGTCTGAGCTGCGGATGGACCGTGCAATCCCGGCCGCTTTCCTGCTTCCCTCCTCAACGCACCGCCTCCACTGGGGTGGAACATCCCGTCTAGAAACCGCGCTACGTTTTTTTCTGGCAACACCAAATTCGACATCGCGACTCCCGACGTACCGGCCCACCACGACAGGAAGATCTACCACTAGGGCGATTGCAAGACGAACACCAGTCGAGGTCCGAAAACTGCAGCATTATCGCGAGGCCCAGAATTGGCAATTGTCACGAGACTGCAGCTCCCAAAGCTCAAGCCAACCCGGGGCTCAACGCTCACATAATGGCGGCAATGGCGGCACCAGGACTGAGGGTAGCCTCCTCCGGCTCGTCTTTCATTACACGATTTTTCCCTGCGGGCATCCTATCGTCGACCAAGGCCACACAGCTCTATACAAGACAAATATCGCTCCCCTTCCTCCCCACAGTCGCCTTCGCGCTTCCCGCCTCCTTTCAACTGGGGCTACCTTCCATTCTCGGAGACATCTGGGAATCGATACTCCGGGCCGTACCGAAAAAGAAGACGTCCCACATGAAGAAGAGACACAGGCAGATGGCAGGCAAGGCATTGAAGGACGTCACTTCGCTCTGCAAGTGTCCGGCTTGCGGAGGGATTAAGAGAATGCACTACTTGTGTCCTGGGTGCACGTCAAGTAGGCAAACGATGCCCAACGTCATTGCCACATATGCTAATTCAACACTTTTAGGGCTCCAAGGCCTGATTAGGAACGATAAAGAGACCAAGAAGGGAGGCAAATCTGGGGAAAGCAACTCCGAGGCATACTAGAGGAACCAAGGGAGGCTCAGTCAAATACGAAAGGATACTCTTGCATATAAATCCGGTATATTCCCGCCATGTTGCTGTCACGAAATATGTATATAAGGTTAGGGGTGGAAGGATTTGTAACGCTATCAGCTGTATTGTTACTCAGGCGCTGTATTAACAGCAACGGAAGAAGGAAAATGGGAGAGGTCTCCACTAAGGCATCCTTCCTATACGAAAAAGAAGGCCAATTGAAAGATCTGAAACGTACTATCTGAAATAAAACATGGCTGCTAGTCATCAAGTTCGATATCCGAATTTTATTTTGTTGGATTCGTGGGAAAGCGACATCAATGTCACTTCCAGTGCCACATGTCGAAAGGCGTTGTGACGTGTGCCCGGAACCACAACCCCAAATCGCAGAAAGCTACCCCACCAACACCATCCTGCCACCAGCACCGACAACCGCGATTCTCCAAACAACTTGAACAGCGTCGCAGAGTTTACGCAGACACCACAACAAATTAGAGGCATTTCTTATGGATCGGTAACAATGGCAAGTGCTGAATTCCTCATCTCTGACTTTTGCCAGCGACTAACTCGGCTGTCTAGTCCAAGCAGTATCTCACCGCGCACACGGTGGACCAAGGTACGTACAAAATGCCCCGCCCTTCCTCCCAACGCCTTGAGCTGCCTGGCCCAGCCAACAACCATTGCTCGACAAAACAGCACACACGGCCGACATCTTCTCTCTCGCTCCGACGCCCACGGTGCTCTTCTCCGCCAGCGGCTCTTCGTCGATCCACATCCACAGCACCTCAGATCCCACCTTCCCGCTACAACAAACGCTCACCAATGCACACAAGCTCGGATGCCACCACGTATGCGCAGCGCGAGGTGGTGTGGGCGATGTGGTCGCCAGCGTGGGGTTCGGCGGGGAGATCAAGGTCTGGCGGCGCCATGAGGACGGCAA
Organism: Podospora didyma; assembly: GCA_033439775.1. Classification (NCBI taxonomy): domain Eukaryota; kingdom Fungi; phylum Ascomycota; class Sordariomycetes; order Sordariales; family Podosporaceae; genus Podospora; species Podospora didyma. The sequence continues at coordinate 4,495,524 of JAULSW010000003.1, forward strand.
GCAGTGGAAGCTGTGGTGGGAGATCACGCCGACCAAGTCGTCGGGCGGGGACGTCTGGGCCGTGGCTCTCACCGCCGACGAGGGCTACCTTGCGTGCACAACTAGCGATGGCTGCATCCATGTGTGGGACCTGGTGGCCCGCGAGCGGATCACGACGTACGAGACGGGCGGTAGTAGTGGCCGGGGCGGCGGTAGCTTCGCCATGGCAGTGGACATAAGCCGCGACGGCAAGTTGACGGCAAGTGGTCACCAGAGCGGCGCCGTGTACGTGTTCAACAATGACGCCGGACGGCTGGTTTATTCTCTCTCTGGTAAAATCCACTCCTTAACTCCGTATTCTGGTTTGCGTGAGAGCGTGTGTCTTGTTAACAGTTACTGCAAAGGTCTTAGCAAGCCCGTTCGAGCAGTGGCCTTCTCGCCTGGCGGGAAGCGTCTCGCGGCAGCCGGTAACGCCGGCGTCATCGCCCTTTACGACATGGAGCACGGCGAGCATGTGGGCAACCTGACCTCACCCAACAGTCGCCCAGCGTGGCTGACATCACTGGACTGGAACGACACGGGGGCCTACCTCTTGAGCGGGTCACTGGACGGCAGGGTGAAGGTCTGGGACGCAGAGCGGGGAATCTGTGTGGCGACGCACAGCGAGACGGACAGCGCGATCTGGTGTGTTCGATGGCTGCCCATGTCGGACCGAGTCCTGGCGCCTGGCATGGCCAAGGGAGAGATGTTCTGCGCCGCTGGCGCTAGCCGGAGCATCTCGTTCTACCGGGAGGCCACAGGGACGTAGAGCGCCTTGCCCAGGAGGTATAGACCGGGTGGTATCTGTCCCAAGTAAATTCTTACAGAGCAGGGTCAGAGCGGTTGGTTGCTTTTCGAGATACATATGCACAGCGTGGCATCGATAACAACTTGTCCTCGGCAGGCGACGGGCGGATAGTCTCGGAGCCTATGGACAAAATAGAGTGTTCACAATGGCAGTATCTCTCATCAAACACACGAGCATTGCCATGATCACCGGCGATCGAAGTAACCAGGCGAAGCCTGTGGCAATAACTGATCCCTGACACGCAGCCAGTAGCGGCAAATTGCCAGTCACCTCAAGCAGACACCAATTCAATGTAGATTTAGAGGGGAGATGGTGATGAAACTAGCTTGTCTTGATATGCAACTATTATTGGTGGCTGATACGACGAACCTGTCTGGGTCGCGATGAGATTTTAGGGGGCTGGTGAATGTGCTAACAGAAGGCAACAAACCCCTTGCCGGTGTGTTAGTGCTTTTATATTCCGACCAGACCCTGCCCAGTTGATCGTCAAGCCATCCCCCCTCACTGTGCCCATGAAGCCACAGTACTCTTCTGTGAAATCCGCAATCTTGATATCTGGTTGAGGGTGAATTTGGCCGTATTTTCTATATCTCTTACTCCTAAGTCGAGATTGACCAAGGCCAGTCAAACATAGGGTCTTTCATACTTTCGTCACTTGTTTTGTTCCTAATTTGTTCCCGCGGGATCTGTAGGCTGGTTCTCGCTGCGTCATGTTGTGAGGTCCGCGGGGCTACGGGGCGTATCTTTCTCGCAGTGCGTGTTGCTTCCCACACCGCTTGCTGTTGTCTCACCACGACACCCGCGATCACCCTTTCCTGAAGGCAGATTTATTATGTCTCGCCCCTAGGCACTCTCGACCGTTGCGGAGCTGGAATCATTTCTTATTTTTTTAACTTGCTTGAGAAAGCTCTTGATCTTGTTACTTAACTCCTATTCAAAACCCCAAATCTTGCTTTTTGGCCGTGCCAAGGGTTCTCTCTATTGTTTCCGCCATGGAGGAATCCGCTGATTCTATCTTCTTCGGCACAAATGATTATGTGGCTCTTCTCCAAGATAGAATAGGACAGTCCTCAACTGCAGGCACTCCAGTAATTGTTTCGACACTGACTATGAATGCTAAAGATCCACTGCCGCAAGACTCTGCGATCCCTCTGCGTAGTCAGCAAGGCGTGGAATGCAGCCTTTTCTCCTGCGTTGTATGCCCATGTCCGCTTTGACGAGCCGAACCAGGGATTTCTGTTAGGAGGACGGGGGACAGACTCCTGCTTAATAACCGATTTTTGCTTTGCACAAGGACGTTGGAGTTCCGTTGCATTCCATGGCCGCCGCCTCCTGAAACCCGAACGCCGTTGTCGTTGTCGGCCGCTGTGACGCACGGCCGGGACAGGTTGAACGATGCTGTTCGGGGGTTGGTTAAACGAACACCGAATCTGAAGGAACTCATGTAAGATATCCATTTTCCTGTCTACCTTTCTGCTTACTGACCTCGTGATAATCGGGCTGGTTTGCTTAACAAAGCACTGTGATGTAGATGGTACAATACCGTTCTCTACGAGAAGACCCTGATGGATGTACGGCGGCTCTGCCCACAGATCAACGTCATATCGGGGTCGTCATGGGTGCCTTCATCCGCCAAAACTGCGGCCCTCATCTATCCCGTGGAATATGTGTGCCAGTTTTCTGGACTCGGGTCTCTACGCATCTATGACTTTCGAGGCGACACGCTTAATTGGCGTGATGCCATTACTTGGCATTCTGCTGGCATCCCCGGACCTCACAAAGCTGGGCCTTTCCATGCACAAGGATACTATCAAGGAGGCATGTAAGATTGATGGGTGTTCAGCGGCCGAGACCATCTGTTGCAAGAACCGGGAGGTGTCATTCTTCCTGGCTCTGTGCCGATCCTACAACATGATGGGAAGGCAGCCCCTCCGACTCAAGTCACTGGAGTTGGGATTGGGCATGCTCCTCGATGACACGATCGAACCGCCGAATGTGAACCTTCAAAACCTCACGCCGGGTGAGTTCGACATGACACATGAACAAGTTAAGAGACGCGCCCATGAGCTGATCCAGTTCGCTGATCCGTCCGCGCTGGAGGTCCTATGCATCTTCGGTTCTCCATTGACGGTAACGATCACAAGCTCCCGGCTCGGGATCAAGCAATCTCACGCCATCTTTTTTGTAGCTGATATAAGATCATGCCAAGTCTAGAAAGCTCTTATCGGAGAAGGAGACCGCGTCCCAAAACTCCGTCTCTTGTCACTGTCGTGCATTGAAGGCGCCTCGCAAGATATTCTGACCAGCAATCGATCGGACGTCATGTCGCGCCTTGCGATCCGAATGATATTCACACGGCTCCGCCAAGACCACCCAACAGCCGAATCATTCGTGCGATCTTTGCGGGGAAAATTCCAAGTTGCTCAGGCGTGGACGATAGGGAGGGACTTCACCCAACCCCCCTACACGAATATATTCGACGGTGCCCTTCTGCGCTCCCTGATTGTCGATTTCCGGGACGAAGAGCTCGTTCAGCTGTAGCACAACATGGTAATAAGCAAACTGGGCGCGCTTCCAAACCTGGAAAACCTCTGGCTGCGGTGCCGCTGCTGCGTGCACGTAATCAAAGGACGCATTTGCCCTCCTTCGCTAAACGATAAGGCTGGTGATGGCCCCGGGTCCGAATGGGCGAACCTCAAAAGGTCATTCACATGGCTCGATTGTGATTATATCGTCCTCGCAAAAGTCTGTCGGAAGCTTCGGTACCTCCGCCTCTGCAACGATCGGATTCGTGTTGTGAGGGGAGAAGGGGCCCGAGATATCTCGCTTGAGCGCCTGAGCGAGTGGGAAGATCAATATGTGGCCCCAGAACACTTTCTGGCAGAGGGTCATAGGTGGAAAAGGGCTGTGGCTGTCAGACGTTAGATGTAGAGACAGGGAAGGGCGAGGGGGAGGGGCTTGGAGAGCTCTACTGCCTTAAGTGTGTGATGATGAAAGGGTGGGAAGGAGCACTGGACGAATCCCGCTGGACTGGGGGGAAAATGTAACAACAGACTATTTAAGGGAAGACTCGCTCTGATTAAATGTAACGACATAGAAGAAATGGGGGAGAAAGAAAGACAGAGAAGAAGAGAGTAGCGTCGAAAATGGTGACAATCCAGCTGCTCCAAGTCACTCTTCGTGCTCACATCTTTACATGTTTTACACGCATGGTGACGGCGACCAAGGCCTCTTCCAAGGAAAACCCAAAAAAGGCCAGATGGCAACCTAAGACATGCGGACTGCGAGTCTCCAATAATTCGTATTTTGATGAGGAATGTAGCTCTTCCTCTGGCCAATGACTCCAATTCACAAACAACGGAACGCATAATTAATTAACCTCACGTGACAGGGCGCATTGGTCGCGCCTGCCTTGGCACGCTGTTGCCCCGCCAGCGACTCTGCAAAGTACCATGGACAGGCAGTCACCGTCATTGTTCGGTTCAGCTGCGCAACTCCAAAAACGTAACCCATTACCTCACAAGACTCTTCTCCTGTCCTTGCGCCAACATCTTTCAACATCGTAGCCCAGTATAATTGAACGAAGCGACACTTTTACCCGCCTTGAACTTTATCCTTCCCAACCAATTCCCCCCTGACGTCACACTTCGCACCCCTTCAAACCCGACGACGACGAGAAAATGCCTACCACCCGCAAATCCAGCCGTCTGTCCAGCGGCCCTCTTAAAGGCCAATCGACGCTGAGCTTCAACCACCGGGTGACCAAAAGCGTGCCCAAGTCAGCCAAGGACTTGCTCGTCAAGCCCACAGCATCGTCGTCCCTGTCCAAAGGAGTCCATCCCGACCCGGCGGCGGAAGCTACTTCTCCAAAGACGGAGGATGTCTCGACGGTGGAGCCGACCCCCGAGCCCGAGTCCCCCGCCGCCATCGAGGCAGTAGTAGTCGAAAAGACCGAAGCGGAGCGCAAGGCAGAAAAGATCAGCGACGCTGCGATCGAGCAGTACTGGAAAAAGATTGACGGGGCGCGGCGGGCTAAGGCAGTGCACAGGAAGCACACTGCGGATTTGACCACGGGCGAGAAGGTGCTGCGGTACTTTGATGTTAGCTCGCAATATGGGGTATGCACTTTCTCTTATTTCTTTTACACGCAGATTTGGATGAGATGTCAGTAAAACTAACATCCAATCACTTTTCTCTCCACAGCCGTGCGTCGGTACTCCACGACTTCAGCGGTGGCAGCGAGCAGAGAGACTAGGCCTCAACCCACCCATCGAGGTCCTTGCCGCGCTCCTCAAGGAGCAAGCCAGTGGGGACGAGAAGAACGAGCGGGCGCATATGGATGAGCTGTTGAGCTCAACAGCGGTCGGGTCTGTTTAAGAGACCGCATATTTGTTCCGTGAAATGTGGCTATGTATTGGACGATATTGGCGAGGCGTTATTACGAACTTTTGGTTTTGGGAGACGGCGTTCCTTGATTTTGTTTTGACCCCTCACGCGAGGTTTACCTATTTTTAGGGCATGCGTGCGTTCTACGTCCTTGAGAAATATACAACCAAGGGAGATAGCTAGCGGCCAAGAAAAGTTGACGATCATAAAAGAAAAGTCTATCGAGTTTATCTTCTTGTCTATAAGCACTTTAGTACCATATGCTCCTTGTCCGGTGGTGCGGAGTGGTGTCTGTTCCCTCTAGTTCCATTGCCTTTATGGTATCATACAGAAAGAAATCGATCAGGACGGCGTTGATATCTGCCTTGGGATGCTGCTTCATGATCTCTCTCCGAATCAGCTCTACGCACCAGATGCTGCAGGCTAGGTTGTCACATATCCATGTTAGCAAACTCACACCGTGGGGAATGAATAAAAGCAACTTACCTCTTAACTGCATTTCCCAGCTCCCTCCAGAAGGAATGTCCTTCTTCGACCGGATAGCCGCGTCCAGCGGGGGGCTGTAAGCCAGGCACCCCATGCTGTTGAGAATCTGCGGCACGCGGTAGTCGGCGAACATGGTGATCTTGCTGATGTCGTGGAACGCGCCGTAGCTCTCGCCCTCAAAGCACGCCCAGAGGTCGGCCACAAGGATCTGGGCCCGCTTAAGGAAGCGGATCGGCTTGCGCTGTCCCTCGAACCTGTGCTCGTCGCGGAAGCATCGGAAGTCACGGGCCAGCAGGTTGACCAGACTGGCCGCGGAGCCCTTTGCAGCGGATATGAGGTTCACCGGGTGGCATTTGTATTGCTGTGCGGTGTGTCAGATAAAGGTAACTATGTATTCTTTTATCTGCGATAAGGACGTTTCTGGTACTTCAGGAGTTTATGACAAGGGGATAATGAGAAAGGAGCAGAGAATTGGCACAAGCTTACCTCATAAAGAACGGTGCCAGCTTCACGGAGACAAGCGAGACGCTGCTCAAGGAGGGGCATCTCCTCGTCTGTGCAAGACCGGAAGACATGTCTCAAAACATCCAGAGTGCACTCTTCCTCGTCCTGCCAGAAATGAGAGTCGGTGATGGGGATTCCTTTAGTCAAAATTCGGTCAGTCTCCGGCTCCCCATGCCGGAATGGAAGCCACATGGCAATGTGCGGCATGTACTACAACCGAGATATGGACTCCAAATCCTCGTCTCAGGCAGAAACATACCTTCATCCAAGGCCCTTTGCAGGGCGGCGACCAGGCTCCAGTACCCTGTCCATCGTTGGTCGCGGTAATACACGGCAAAGCGGGTAGCAGTGGGTTTCTCGGACCAAAAGGAGAAATTCAGCAGGTCCATGGTGAAGATAAAGGCGATGGTGCTTTCATCCTTCGTCTTGGGGTGCAGCTCATGGATCGACCACTTGGCGGGTGAGTAACCTTGCTGCTCCATCTGGGCGTGGATGGCCGCCGCGGCATTCTTGCACGACCGCATGTCTAGCGCAACGTCGATCGAGTTGTCGCATACATACTCGGCGCCCTCCAAGACTCCCGTGTTGGGCTCCTCATCGAGGGTCAGCTTCCCCTGAAGATGCTGGCGCAACAGAGCCAGGAGCTCGGGATCTGCCTCGTCGTCTGACATTGTTGCAGGACCAGTTGTCGAATCCACCGGAAACAGTAATTTAGACTTTTTAAAGAAAGTGACAGAGAGGTCCCAAATAGACAAAATCAAGAATTCCAAAAATGAAGGTAGAGCAAAAAGTTGCCTCTCGACGTGCTTCGGGGTTTGCTGTGTCGTTTGAATGGAGCACGCATTGTTCAGGGGGAGGAGTCAACTTCTGCCTATCCCCTGAAAGGGAAAGAAAGGTGCGGTGAGCCAGATGTCGGCATTTTGTGTTTCGCTTATTAGCCCCAGCGCCCGCCGTGGGAGAGGACGGATAGAATGGTGCATGAACAAGTGGAAAGCGAATTCTTTCTAATGGGGGACATAATGGAAGCGAATACTCAATTGACATATTAGATGGAAACAACTCAGCACTAGATTTTGCTACTTGAACGAAATATCTCTCTTAGGGTTGCTCAGCAGCATCCGATTGAGTGCTCCAGGCGACCCCTCTGCACTGTGCAGCGAGTCGGGTGTCCGATTTGGCTGCTCAGCCGTCCGCCTCGCTCGCTTGGCCAAGGCGGCCAATGAGAGCGCCGCTTTGTGTACCCTTCCCGCCTGTCGGGAAGGCGCCCCAGGCACCCCACGAGGGATTTTAGCGTGCTCGCCCACTGTGCCGACAGGCACCTAGGCGACTACGATGATGCGTGAGTGTCCACAGTTTTACTTTTTTGCGGTGATGCGACGACATTCCCATCTTATCCACCCCCAGCAGGGCTGAGGCCATCCTGCCGCCGATCACTTTGGCAGACAACATCGCGTTAACAAAAATCATCATAAGCGAAGCGCGTCTGGCTCGCAACAGCATTGCTTTTCCTTCGTTCGGCTGAATACGTCGAATGCTACCAAACCTATGCTACCAGCTGGCCTCGTTTCCTTTCTCCCATGGAACCAGCCCAAGAGGGTAGCAGCGCTGCTGTCGCGGCCCCGGTTGCAGCGCCGCCGGCCTTGACTCGGGATGCCTTCAATTCGCAGTCACTCGGCCGCGGATTAAACGCCCACGTCAAGCAGGTACGTCCTCGCGAGCTTATCCACTGAACAATCGCATCACACCTCGAGCATCATTCCATCTTCCACCCCCACTACAACCAAACGCTTAGCAGCGCCAAACGTCGCGCCCGCACCCGCGCCGCGACTTTGCGCCAAACTCGTCAGCTTCTTTTTTGTCTTCGGCATTCCATCTCTCCTCCCCCCTCTCTTCTCTCGTTGTGCACGCGGCGCGCACCTTTCTCCCATCATGTCGTCGGCATCGGACCTCGAACCTATATCCCCGCTAACTGTGGCCAAACAGGCGCGTGTGTTGATGGTAGGTGCCGGTGGTATCGGATGCGAGCTCCTCAAAAACCTCGCCCTCACAGGCTTCGGAGAGGTCCACATTGTCGACCTCGATACCATCGATCTGAGCAACCTTAACCGCCAATTCCTCTTCCGCTACGAGCATATTAAAAAGTCCAAAGCGCTGGTATGCAGGCTGCTGGTCGGGGGTTCGGAGCACAAGACGGGGGAGGCTGACATCGTGATTTTTAGGTAGCCAAGGAGGCAGCGCAAAAGTTTAATCCAAACGTCACCATCGCCGCACACCATGCCAACATCAAAGATGCCGAGTTCAACATCGAGTGGTTTAGCACCTTCACTATCGTATTCAACGCTCTGGACAATTTGGAGGCGAGGCGCCATGTGAACAAGATGTGTTTGGCAGCCGATGTGCCGTTGATTGAGAGCGGGACAACTGGCTTCAACGGGCAGGTGCAGGTTATCAAGAAGGGCGTCACGGCGTGCTACGACTGCTCGCCCAAGGAGACCCCCAAGTCCTTCCCCGTGTGCACGATTCGCAGCACGCCGAGCCAGCCCATTCACTGTATCGTCTGGGGCAAGAGCTATCTGCTGAACGAGATCTTTGGCACGAGCGAGGACGAGTCTGCCTTCGACCGTTCGGCGGATGGCGAGAATGCGAAAGAAATCGAGGAGCTGCGGAGAGAGTCGCAGGCCCTGAGGACAATCCGGGAATCCGTTGGCACACCGGAGTTCCCCCAGATGCTCTTTGACAAAGTCTTCAACACGGATATCGTTCGGCTGCGGTCCATGGAGGATATGTGGAAGACGAGGAAGCCCCCTGAGCCGCTTGACTATAAGACTTTGATGGAGAAGTCGGCGGCAGCCATTGCTACAAAGGACTCCATCTTGAAAGACGGACAGAAGACGTGGTCGCTAGAGGAGAGTTTGGTCGTGTTCAACGACAGCCTTGAGCGACTGAGTAAGCGTATGCTGGAGATGAAGGCATCGCAGGCCTCCGATGCCATCATTACGTTCGACAAGGATGACGAGGACACCCTGGACTTTGTAGCGGCGAGCGCCAACATTAGGTCTACGCTCTTTGGCATCGACCGAAAGTCCAAGTTTGACATTAAACAGATGGCTGGCAACATTATTCCCGCTATCGCAACGACTAATGCCATTGTGGCAGGCCTTTGCGTCCTCGAGTCGTTCAAAGTCCTTCGGGGCGAGTATGACGGAGCTAAGGAGGTCTTCTTGACCCCATTCGCGTCGGCCCGGCTCTTGGCATCGGACCGGTCGAGACAGCCCAATCCTGAGTGCCCCGTTTGCAGTGTTTTCCAAACGCGTGCCATTGTGGATCTATCACGGGCAACGCTCAACGACCTCGTTGAGGACTTTTTGAAGCTTGAACTGGGCTACGGCGAGAAGGAAATTTCCGTCAGCAACGACGTTGGCATTCTTTATGATCCCGATGAGACTGATAACCTCACCAAGAAATTGAGCGATTTGGGTATGCTGCTTGGACTTTCTGTCGTTACCACATGCGGTGACTAATATATCATACAGGCATCAAGTCGGACTCTTTCTTGACTATCACTGACGAGGATGATGAAAACCCGTACGTCAATGTCGTACTGGCCATCCAAGAATCGTAAGCGCACCCGAACCCCATCGTAAACTGCAGCTCAATTGACCGACTTTTCGTCAAACAGAAAGGAGCCACTCAAGGATAAGCCCATCCAGGGCAGCTGGACTGATGGAATCAAAATCCCGTCTAAGCCAAAGAACGAAGCCACAGCGGTGCCCGAAACCAACGGCACCAACGGCCACGCCAACGGGAAACACGCACTCAATGGTGACCTTGGAGAGACCACATTAGCCAAGCGCCCGCGCCCGGATGACCTAGAGCCAGTGTCGGCATCAGCGAAGAAGGCGAAGACTACTTCGGCCGCTGCACCTCCAGATGACGATGACGTTGTTATCGTTGTTGGTCCTGCAAGCGGTGCCATTGTCATAGATGATGACTGAACGCCAGCCGCCTCGTCCATGTATTTGCTGGGGAGTGAGTTAAAGCTTTCAGGAGGCGCTCAAGCCGCCATCGAGGTTGAGGATGCAGTTGTTTGCATACTCGTTCTTTGCGAGAAATACGGCCGCATCGGCGACCTCAGCAGGCTCTCCAAAACGTCCCGCTGGAATTTTCTTGATTAACTCCTCGTTCCCGACTTCTACAAAAGAGGTAGGGATGTACAGTTAGCCTTTGGCAATATGTAAGAATACTCGGAAAGAATTTCTTTTCCTCCTTCAAGGATCTCGATTCCTTTTAAAAAGATGAATCTGCTCGAGCATAGCTCAACCTGGGATAGGACGAAAAGGAAGGAAGCACATTGCAGACTCATTGCCTGTTATTACTGAAAGGGGAATGGAAATATCAGGGCGGCTTTGGGCTCGTCCGCCGCTGGGGAAGGGAAGTAAACCAATGGAACAAGCAAACAAAGACTTACGCCTCTCTGTCATCTTGGTCAGGATGTAGCCTGGCACAATGGCGTTGACTCTAATGCGCCTGCGGGCGAATTCCAAAGAAAGGGATGTAGTCAAGCCTGGATTGTTTTTGTAAAAATTGGGAGTTTTGTCAGTATTATATTGTCTGTTTGACGCGGAATAGAAATCACACACCACTCCCTCTTTGTCCACACTTCACTTGATGATAAGTATTGCGAATACAAACTTACCAATGACGCCCGCCTTGGAGGCAGCATAGACTGATGTGCCCACCACGCCCCGCGAGGCGAGTAGGCTGGCGACGTTGATGATGCACTTGTCGCCTTGGCTCTGGTTATTACTGCGGCGCCACATCGACTTGCCGATGTACTTGCACCCTAGCACGACGCCGCGCAGGTTGGTGGCTAGGATGGTGTCGAGGTTTGAGGTCGGGGTGCTGACTAGTGCGGAGGCTTGTTCGATGCCTGCTGCGTTGATGAGGATGTCGATGTTGGGCTGTTGTGTTTTGTAAATAGGCTATCCAGTGGTATATTGTGTGTAGTAATAATAACAGCTTTTCTTACATGGTCACTTGCAAGTTGCTTCCATTGGTCTTCGTTTTGGACCTCCAGCAGGAAAGATGTGTGCTTGTCTTCCGTGACAGGCGCTTTTGGGGTATTTGCGTCCAAGGGTGGGCGTGACGGCATTTGGTTATTAAGGGGTACGATCTCTCGTATCCTGTGTAAAGACTCCTGAAGCGCGGTGGGATTCCTGGCCAGGAGTAGAACGTTGGAGCCTTCTTGCGCGAATCGCCTCGCGATCGCGAATCCGATGCCGCCTGTTGCGCCGGTGATGGCAACTGTTCTGCCGGCCAGGGCGCGTGGTATTGTAGATGTCATTCTCTGACCGAGTATCTATTATACTGAATGTTGACTGGTGGTATTATGTCATCAACTGGTTAGGTTTGTCTCGACTCGTCTGCCCCTTGAAGCATTCATTATGTTCATGAGCTCCAAGCTTAAAGTTCACATGCAAAACATGCAACCTGCGCACTGAAAGCTCAGTGCTGTCCAGCTTACGTCAGGCTTGGAACAGGGTGCCGACGGTCCCTAGACCCTGGTTGATAACCAAACGGTAGGGCGAATTGCAGTGCGGAACCCCCCAAAAATAACTGGATAACGGAGACCGCCAAGCGCGCCGCGCAGACTGCGAAAAGCAACATCAATTCTCTCTCTCCATTCTGCCTTCCTTTGCGGGCCTGGCTGGGATGAAATCCAGCGCATGCGGCTCCTTTTTTCTGATCAGATTGATTTTTAAAAACTCTCTACATCGCCCCAATGCCGACCAGCAATACATATCCTAGCAAGAACGACACCGAAATCGCCCGCTCCTTTCCTGCACCTGGCCGAATTGATGACGACAGACTCGACACATCGTTCCCCTTTCCATGACTGCTCCCGCCCATGGCTCTAGCTGCGGCTCAGAGCTCTCCGATGGAGCCCAGCAGCCCGCTGCCGGCAAGGACGCTGCGAATGGCGTGATTGATGCGGGACTGAAAAGTCAAGATCACTGTATGTCTGCGTCTGTGTGGATGTGCGTGCGCCGTCACCCAGAAGCTGGCTGGGACGTGGTGGTGCTGGGTGGTAATAGAGGTCGAGCTCAAGGAATCGCAAAGCTGGTCGCGTCTTTAAATGCAGCCCTCGAGACACTCCCGCCCATTGCCCCGCTTCTAGCCATGCAACTCCCTTCTCCCTGCGACCCAGTGTCTCTGAGAGCAGGTTGGCACGAGAAACACTACCTATCTCTGCAGTAACAAAAAGAGAAGCCATGTCACTGACGGTGACGAACAGACAGGCGAGCGCTCCCAAAATGGCGATATGCTCTCCGACAACAACTGCTCCCCCTCGTCCGGTGGGAGACCCCTTATCTCGCCGCCCTCCAGACCAAGATGCGCACACCAGTCCTCGATAGCTACTTCGCCATCACGGCCAACCTCGGCACACATACGTTCTTTATGGTCGGCCTGCCCATCCTCTTTTGGTGTGGTTTCTATGGGTTCGCAAAAGGGTATGTGGGACAATTGCGTGGCGACGGAAGCTTGAGAGACCCCGATGTCTACCGGGAGGTCAGCATTACTGACACACGTTCAAACAGGATTGTTGACATCCTCGCCCTCGGCGTCTTCTTCACCGGCTTCGTCAAGGATATGTTCTCCCTCCCGAGGCCTCTCTCGCCGCCCCTGCAACGCATCACCATGTCCGGCCATGTGTCGCTCGAGTACGGGTTTCCTTCGACCCATTCCACCAATGCCGTCTCAGTCGCCCTGTACGCGATCCTAATTCTGCGGAGCGGAGGTAACACCTTCTCGCCGTCGGTTTCCCTAGCACTTGAGGGTCTCTCTCTACTCTACGCCATCTCCATCGTCTTCGGCAGGTTATACTGCGGCATGCACGGGTTTACCGACGTCATTGTCGGCTCTCTCATGGGCGCCGCAATAACCCTTGTCGAGTTCTACTACGGGCCTGCCTTTGAGAATTGGGTCCGCAACACCGGCTATGTGGCCCCTATCACCATCGCACTGGTCATTATTGTTCTGGTGCGCGTGCACCCAGAGCCAGCCGATGATTGCCCATGCTTTGACGACAGTGTGTCCTTCGCGGGAGTCATGATCGGCCTGGAATACGGTACATGGCGCTTCGCGAAAACACAATGGGACTCCATTTACAACGGACCTGACGCAACGTTCGACTTGGCGGCCATGGGCTGGCCACTTGCCACAGCGCGTGTTGTATTCGGCGTGTTGATCATCTTTGCCTGGCGTGAGGTGGCGAAGCCCACCCTGTTGCGCTTCCTCCCTCACCTGTTCCGGGTTATCGAGACCCAAGGCCTCTCGCTCCCCCGCCGCTTCTTCGTGCCTGCTTCGGAGTACAAGGATGTCCCGCTCCGCCTACGTGACGATAATGTTCTTCCTAACGTTAGCGACTTTCCCAAACTCGTCCGCAGCATCCGCGGGCCCGGTCGCGGTAGGTCCGTGAGTATCGGCCCACAGAGTGCTGCCGATGCGTACGAGACACTGGCGTACCGTGAGCGCCGCCGCAGAGAGAGTCTCGATAGCGAGGGAGGCGCCGGGCTCCCGAGCAAGCGCAGCCTGGTGGGGTTGAGAGAGAATGCCAAAGCTCAGGCAAACGGGGAGGCCATCGCGGCGGATGATCGCGGCGGCGGCAGGACGTCTGGTTTGCAGAGCGGCAGCCTGGCCGAGTATGAGCACATGATGGGCACAGGCACCGTTGGGGCGGTTAACAACGCCATCAAGCCGTCTTCAGCTGCCACGAGCGTGGCCGGTGACGAGATTGGCGAGAAGGAAATGTTTCAAATGCTGGTCAAGCCGAGAGTGAGGTATGATGTCGAGGTGGTGACCAAGTTGGTTGTTTACGCAGGTATGTTCTCCCTTCGAATGTTTAAGTACTATTGAGAAACTTGGCAAACTAATGACCGATCTCTACAGGCATTGGATTGCTGGCGGTAGACCTGATTATCGTGGCTTTTGAACTTGTGGGGTTGGGTGCAAGCCACTTGGGCGTTCAATAATAACAAATAAAGGAACGGGGGGGAACGGCAGGTGCCTACCTAGTTCTGTTGCAGCTAATATCTCTCTGTGAATATCTTTTTCTCTTGGGGGCATGGTGAGTGAGACTCTTTTGAGGGGTTACTACGAGTCCGTAAAAGGGCTTCTTCGACTACAAAAGGGCGCGCCCCTCCCTTCGGAGACGCACGCCGCTCACAGAGACAGCTCGGACTGGCATTTGATGATCATAATGAAAGAAAAATACAAAGATACTTCAAAATATTGCAATGCATCTGTAATTTATTTAGGAACACTTTACCGGGTAATTCCCCGAGCTGCGGGGAGATATGGTTTGCCGTTTGACTGCACATGTTGCCTTCGAGTATTGTGCGGTATGCCGTATATTGTGTGGATGCCTCAGACACTGATTTCGCTGGGCGGCATGATTTGGAGCATGCATGCCAGAGTTTATAAGGCAGGTTCGCGGGTCAAATTCGCAAGTCGACATCAGCAGGGGGAAATCGCCCTGTACGATTGGACGTTGGCGCAGCGAGTCTCTGCTCAACATAGTCAGCTATGAAAACCTCACCGGTTTCCGGTTTTTTCATAAGGTAGCGGGTTCGGTTCTCGGATCGAGCGAGTCACCCGAGCTTTTTTGTCTTTTGTCTTTTTTCCTTTTTCATATCTTTTTCAACTTTTTCCCTTTTTAAGAGACAGACCTTCGGCCACTATATGATGATACCTGAATCCAGAGAAAGCCTTGTAGGAGGTCTTCGCGTCTCCAAAACTGGACTGGCTGAACCCGTGGAGACCGAGTGCGTTGTGATATTATGCCTCCAAGCACTGGCAAGGTATGTAGTCCCTTTTTCGTACTGTGTTTACGACTTGGTGAAGGATACACCCGCTAGGTAGATTTACCCATCCAACGTAATATGACCAGCATAGCAGCTTGACCAATCCCTTGCTGGTCCACAATTCGCTCACTCAACGAGGGCAGGTAACATGTCTCTTTGGGGCTGGTTGTATCTTCATTTGAACCTCGAAGTGACTAAATAACGTTGTAAATGTTTAACGTCTATCTCTATTGTGCTAGCTGAAGTGGGCGCTGAGCTGCTGTGTCACAACTGCCAAGGGTTCCCAGGCCGTTGGAGGTGGAGGTTCTCAACCGCCAGGGCTGATGTCTCGCATGCTACTCAGCACAACAGCCAAGAGCCAACTATCAACAACCGAAAGTTCCATGGCATGATGTCTTGCTTCGAGGGAGTAACAAAAGGAACACAGAGGTAATGGCCGGTGTGGGACAGTACAGCATTTGAGGAAAGAGCGATGGTCAACGCAGCCAAAGCCAGCCTCAATACAAACCCCCCTCCCAGCCGGGACTTGGGGGCGAATCCAGACACACGGATCTGGAGAAGATCGGTTCTGCATGAACTAAGAGATCGAGAGCTGAAAACTGGAGCAGTGACGTCCCTGATTGTGGATCGCGGGTGAGAGGTCCGAATCCATGGCTGAAGTTTACCCACGATTCAACCGACCTCCGGCACCAATCATGTGAAAGGATCTTGAATCGCAGCGTTTGGCCCACTGCCCCATCGAGCTTAGCGTAGCAGATAGCCAACTTTAGCGGCGAACCTTTGCAGAGCGCTCTGCTTCACTAGCCAGGGGCAATGAACCAAATGAATCCCTCCCTTGCGACTGTTGCGACTGGAAGCTGGGAAGTGAAATGGATGCAGCGCAGCTTTGGGCCGCCGTCGAGTTGCACACAACCACAGCAAATGTTTAATCTAGAACCCGGTGACAATTTCTTCGCGGTATCTAACACCTGGCAGATAGGCGTCTTACGCAGAGACAGACAGAAAAGTCATTCCAGCCATTGCACATCAGCACTGCACTGCGCGCTCGCTCCCTCCACTGTAGTGTAAACTGCGGCTAGCGAGGAAGGCTTGTCTCTTTTGGGGAGCTGTCCACTTTTCTAATCCATCAGCCCAGACTCCTCCCAAATCGTTCGACCCATCGGAAAAGACACCAAATTCCCGTCTCCCCCAATCCCAACCCCCCCCGCCTGCTGTCCGAAACGACGACCCTCCAAGCCATCGAAGCTGGCCGTCTCGAACCTGCCCATCCACCAGCGCCGCGACTCGGCACTTTGCGAAAGCGCCTGGGCGCAATCCCTCCCTCTGCCCACTTGTGACACCGCAGACCAAGTGCCCTCGTCAATTTTCAATCGAAGGGTTTTTTTTTGGGGGGACAGCGTCGTCACTGCGGAAAGAAAAATTGGGGACGCATGTAGCACCCGTAGTGCCATGTCCAGCGAAGCGATTGGCGCTGCGGCGCCCGAGGAAGCGACGATCGTATTGACTGTCCAACAGCCACCATCGCCAACGTCCGCTGTCGCGAGCAGCTCAGAGTCTAAGCCGACCGCCGCCGGTTTGAACTCGCCACCCGACAGCAACAATGCAATGAACCTCGACGGCAGCGACTCGGAATTGAGCGACATCGAGGAAGTTGCCGACAAGCTTAATAGCACCCACAACTACCACCCGCCGGGCCCCAAGGCCGAACCCGAAGAGCTGGACGGGTCGTCTGCGCCTGCGACAGAGACAGAGACAGAGACAGCGACGGCGCCAGAACCAGAGCCTGCCGCGGAAGAGGAGGAAGAAATAGAGGACATTGGCGAGGTCACCCCCGACCACTACTTCGGCAACGTACCGGTCTTTATGCCCACGATCAAGCAGTTCCAGGACTTCAAACAATTTGTGCGTTGCCCTCTTGCTCCCTTGGGCACCCCCAGCCAGTTTGCGCGGACCTACTTTGCTAACGCCGTGGCTCCCAGATGACAAAGGTCGACCGGTATGGCATGAAGTCCGGCATAATTAAGATCATCCCGCCACAGGAATGGAAAGACTCGCTGCCCCAACTCGACGACCTGGTCAAGCAGGTCCGCGTTCGCGAGCCTATCAAGCAGGAAATCATGGGATCCAATGGAACATATCGACAGGTCAACATTCTCCACGGACGATCCTACAACCTCCCGCAGTGGAGACAGCTATGCGACCAGAGCGAGCATCAGCCACCCGCGCGCCGAGGCGAGCGTCGTGCAAACGCCGAAAAGCATAAGCCCGCCACCAGATCCCGAGCTCCGGCGAAGGGAGGAGCAACAGCCATAAAGTCGCGGAGGGGCAGGACGACTCGCGGGGCGGCCAAGGCGGCAATGGAAGAGGCTGCCGCCGACGAGGACCGCCCAATGACGCCCGTGTCCCCGGCTCCCGAGAAAGAGGATGTTGTGGAATCAGTGGAGCGAGATCCGGGAATCGAAGATGACGCATGTGACGACGAGGACGACGTTCCGATCATCCGCCGGATGGGTTTCTTCTCGAGACAGTCCAAGCCCAAGACGCAGTCTACATCGGCGCGGCGGAAATACAGCCGTCGCGAGGGCTCGGCAAGGATCGACGAGGCGGCCTTCGAGAATTGGGACTACCGGATGGATGTGTCTGACTATACACCTGAGCGATGTGAAGAGCTGGAGAGAATATACTGGAAAACGCTCACATACGCATCGCCACTATACGGAGCCGACCTTCCAGGGACGATGTTCGACGAGTCTGTCAAGATCTGGAACCTTAACAAACTCCCCAACCTGCTCGACGTTCTTGGCACCAAAGTCCCTGGCGTCAACACCGCATACCTGTACCTCGGCATGTGGAAGGCCACTTTCGCCTGGCATTTAGAGGATGTCGATCTCTACAGCATCAACTATTTGCACTTTGGCGCGCCAAAGCAATGGTACAGCATCTCCCAAGCCGACGCCCGCCGGTTCGAGGCGGCTATGAAGAATATATGGCCGACAGATGCGAAGGCGTGTGATCAGTTTCTCAGACACAAGGCGTTCCTGATCTCCCCCGCCCACCTCAAGCAACACTTCAACATCACCGTCAACAAAGTTATTTCTTACCCGGGCGAGTTTGTAGTCACATATCCCTATGGCTACCACTCAGGATATAATCTGGGATACAACTGCGCGGAGGCCGTCAACTTTGCTCTGGATAGCTGGCTCCCCATGGGCAAGATTGCCAAGAAGTGCCAGTGTGCGCAAGCTCAGGACAGTGTCTGGGTGGATGTCTACGAGATTGAGCGTAAGCTCCGTGGCGAGTCGACCGAGTACGAAGAGACCGAAGATGAGGAGGAAGAGGAAGACGACGATAACGACACCGGTCTTCCAAGTCCCCCTTCGAGTCATACTGTCGTGGTTAAGGCCCCTGGCAAGAAACGCAAGCGGGCCACTCACGACCAGGACTCCAAGGCCAAGTCCAAGAAGATTCGCATCCGCCCCAAGGCGCCCCCAGTGGAACCTCCTTGCTGCCTCTGCCCGAACGATATTCCTGGAGCCCAGATCTTGATCACAGACAATGGCCGCAAGGCTCATCGCATGTGCGCTCTTTATCTCCCAGAGACCTTCATCGAGACAGTGGACGAAGAGGAAATAATAGCAAATGTTGCGGGCATCGACAAAGCACGTTTGGAGCTGAAGTGTTTGTATTGTCGTTCCAAGAAAGGTGCTTGCTTTCAGTGCTCACACAAGAAGTGCCCAAGGGCATATCATGCTACTTGCGCGGCCGCAGCTGGCGTGTTCGTGGAGGATGGAGAGGTCCCAATCATTGGAGAGGACGGGACCGAATACAAAGAGCAGGCGTTTGAGTTCAGTTGCCGCTTTCACCGGACGAAGCGAGACAGGAAATTTGGAGGCGATGCCCTTGAGGAGAATCCCCAGATCCGTGAGGCTGCCGCCGCCCTCAAAAAGGACGATATCTGCCAACTACAATATTACCGGGGCGATATTTTTGCTGGTCGGGTGGTGGAGAACCGCCAAGACGAGGAAACACTGCTTCTGGACATTATTCCCAATAGGTATGTGATTCGCGAAGGATTTAGTAGACGCAGACTAACAGAAGACAGTGACCGCGTTGAAGTGGAATGGAAGTGGCTGCTGCTTCCCGATCCGGCAGACTTCCGCCTGCCCAAGGCATCCGCCAATGCCATTCCAATGCCAACATCGAGAAAGGCGAAGGAAGAGATCAATGGCAAACGGCAGGTGGATGAACTGCCAAGGAAGGACGACGAGTTCGGTGCGGGCTACGTGTGGGCCGAGTTCCAGTCTGGCGACCCGATCAAGAACCACACCCAAGTCAAGATCGACTTCTCCAAGGAGAACCAAATCTGGCACTACCTTGGCAAGACGTCGACAGAGGCTAAGGCTCAGTATACGGAGAACCTGGCCCGGCCGCAGCACAACCTCAAGAGCAACTTTTTGGACTCAATACCAAGGCCACTGCCCAACATTCCCCAGCCAAGGCGGTCCTACCCTGCTGCACATCCATCACTGCCCAGGACTGGGATTCTTGGCTCATCTCCGGCTGGGGCCGACCCGAAGCAGAGGCCCTATGTTTACAAGCCGAGGGTCAAAATCGAGCCGGCCTATGCGCAGTTCAAGTATCAATCGTTCGCACCCAAGCCTGTGGCTCCCAATACCAATCCCCAGCATCTGCAATACCAACACCACCATCACGTCCAGCACCACCCCCAGCAGCAGCAGCAGCAGCAGCAGCAGCAGCAGCAGCAGCAGCAGCAGCAGCAGTCCCACCATACCTACCATGCCCAGCAGCAGCAGCCGCCGCCGCCACAGCAGCCGCAGTCCATGCAATGCACACCAGTGCCGTTGCCGCAAATGACGTTGCCGGCTCCTCAGAGAGACTCTCAGCCGCCGCCATTTGCTCTCCAGGTCAGGCAATACCAACCGTCTACCAACAAGGATTCCAAACGCAAGAGCTCCTCGTCATACTATTCATCGGATTGTTTCGCGCCCGTCGGAGGTAGTAATGGATTCCCGCAGCTTTCCGGCTTGTCCTGGCCCCCCGCTCACATGAAATCAGGGCAACATTCCCAGCCTCAATCAAGAGTCTGGCCTCCGACGGACGCGGCCCCCAGTCCGCACTCCGTGCCGATGACGTCGTCGGCTTTGAAGTCTCCGAGTCTTGCCCTCCCGCAGTCGAGCACTGCAGGAGAGCAGCCGCAGATGAGCGCACACCAGAAGTACAGCTTCTTCCAGGTCAATCATAACAGGTAAGCC
Organism: Podospora didyma; assembly: GCA_033439775.1. Taxonomy (NCBI): domain Eukaryota; kingdom Fungi; phylum Ascomycota; class Sordariomycetes; order Sordariales; family Podosporaceae; genus Podospora; species Podospora didyma. Next base: position 4,515,863 of record JAULSW010000003.1, read on the forward strand.
GACCGATTTTCTTCGTCTCATGATCAGACGCTAAGATGAGAAACAGGAATGCCTCGAGATATCGGACGCCGTACGGTCCTTACGGAGGCTTCACGAATGGTTATGAAGGCAACCTGCGAGCGTTCCTGCTTAGGGCTCAGCACGCTCTGTCAGGAAGCAAGGAGCCATTCAAGGCCATCCCATCGTCGCTCCTCCGACCTCTGCAACCTCGGATCAGCCCTTCACCAAGAGGCCCTCCCTTGCCATATGTCTCCGCCTATGGCCCCTCACGGAACTCGACACCCTCTAATCCGGAGTCGTTCAGCCCCCGGCCTCGGCCTTCGTTTGAGAACTCGGGAGCTCCGCATATGTCGATGACCCCGCCGCCACAGCAGCAGTATCCGAACCAGACATATTCTGGTCCATCCTCGCGCCGGGAATCGTTCGAGATCAAGCAGCCGGATTCAGCGCCTTTGCATCCTGCGATACGACCGCAGTATGGTCCCATGTGGCAGCAGCCCATCACCGCCCAAGCGAACCATAACGCGTGGTCAGGAAACCCGCAAGTATCGACTCCCCAGAACTTGCGGCCGCCGGCACCTGTTCCAACGCCGAAGACTACCCCCTACACAAAACAAAGCCACAGTCCGATCCCACTGCCACCATACGTGAAGCAGGCGACTGCTGCTTCGGCGGCCAACGGGTCACAGCCTTCTCCTGTAAGCTGTCCCCCACAGCAGGCGGTTCCTCAGCAGGCGGCTCTGGTTCCACAACAGGCGACTCCTCAACAGGTGACCCCTCGGCAGGCTACTCCTCAGCAGGCGGCAGCACAGAAGCCCGTTCCTCAACCGGCCGCCTCCCACTACGGGAGGACGGAAAACGCACCTGCTTCTTCCTCGGCCAGTCATTCACCGATACAATCGTCCTCATCTGCACCACAACCGCAGACTCGCTCCTATAACCACTCGTATATAAACTCGGGACTTGCACTAAGCATCACAAGCACATCTGAACCTACATATTCTTCGCAGCAACATCAGCATCAGCATCACCAACAGCAACATCAACATCAACATCATCATCAACAAAATCACTGGGCTCCGCCCACTGGAGGGTCAAACCCTCCTGGTCTTCACAAGCCGCCATCCCTGGCTCCTGGGCCATCGTCAAGCCCAATGCAGCAACAGCCGCCACTGCATTACCATACACCGATCCAAGTGCAGCCCACCGGGTCAGGAAGCAGGCCTCCCGAGAGTTCGGATGCGCTGGCGCGAATCAACACGCCAGATCTTCCCGAGATTCCGACAGACCCGACGGCGTTGGTGGAGAAGATGATGATGAACCTTAAGCGGGCCAGCCAGCTGGGGGCGTCAACATAGGGTTGGACGTTGAATAATGAAGGCAGGACTGCATGCTCGCGCTGATGATTTTGAAGGGAACCATTTTGGGCGGTATAACATGTTTGGGAATCGGGCGTTTGTATCGGGGTTTGCTTCTAATGAGTTCATGTGGCCAGGATGGCCTGGGCAGTGGCTGTCATGATGGCATGGGCAGAGAATTATCATGGTAACCATGGCTCTGAGTTTTCTTTATGGGTTCTCAAGCGTATGTATGACTAGGCGCGATATTATTTTCCTCCATCGGCTTCATGTAGAGGAGCATTACTTGTATGGCTGGGCTTCAGAAAATTGAAGTCTTCAGCGGTAGGCAAGCATCAAGACCTTTTTTTTCTCTCTGGAGAGAACCTTGACGGATGTCCGTTTATGCTGTGGAGGGGCAGTGCATGATGGAGATGGCGGTAAAAATGCAGCGGCACCTTTCGGCCCTTGCGGCCCTGGGGTAGCTTCCAGCGGATGCAATCTTTTGTGTCATTGGACCTGCATCCATACTCGTGATTACCGCATGGTGTCCTGGTCGTTGTATTTTGGTGCGATAGCCAAGATAAAAACCGATACAATCCGCGCGCAACAAGCCCCTGAATCTCTCGAGTAATGAAGCTACTGCATAGCATGCAATTAAGGTGATGATCCCGATGGCAGGCACAGGGTCACTTGTTCCCATCCATCCATGGATGTTCGGAGTGCCAGGTGGAGCAAAAGGGCGATCGGGCTGAAGATCCCCGCCCTGCGCCAGGTTTTTCTCGGGGGTCTTGGACTTGCATGCATTGCATAAGGGTGGTGTGGGTGAGATGTGACGTCAGGTTTAGGGGGTATGACATCCCCCCCCCCCCCTCCAACCGCGCAAGCAAAACAAGCGACAACCTGGAACATTCGCGCCTTGCAAACAAGCACAAGAAAAGGTTTTGGACAAATTTCCTGCTTTTTGGTGAGCTGATGGGTAGGGGGAGGGCGGGAAGATAAATACTACCGTTACTCTCTTTTTGGGGTTTCCGCTCTAGCTTCTTTTGCGACAATCTCCTCGACGTTTTGTGAAAAATAACCCATACCGACCGAGCCTATAAAAAAGTGTTAGCTTTTCCCCCTGCCTGTCTGCTTTCAGCGAACCTTACTCCAGCAATTCTCGTTTATATAAACCAACGACGAGAGAGCCAAAAAAAAAAAAAAAGACATGCCCACGCTCCTCGGCCTTACCAACGACAAGCCCCGCACCCAAACCCAGACTCAAACCCTCACCAAGTCTCCTTCTCCCAATCCCCAATTCTCCCAAATCGCCAAACCAGGCACCTCCAACAACAAGATGGGCGGCCAGAACCGTCTCGACACCATCTCCAAGCGCAACCACGCGGCCGCTAAAGAAGTCGAAACGCTCCTCTGGCGCGCGCTGTGCGACTCGCCCGAGGCCGCAAAAGAGTACATGGCCGAGGACTGCATCATGATCAACCCTCTCTTTGCGCCCGACGGATCCACGAAACCGATGAGCAAAGATACCGACCCTTCCATTGAGGAAGTCCTGAAGGGCGGGGAGCCATGGAGCGGGTTCAAGTTCCAGGGCGAGCCGTTGGTGGTTGAGATTGATCTCATGGCTGTCGCGCTGGTGTATAAAATCACGCTGTTTAGACACGGCAAGAAGGGCCAGTTGATGGAGGTTAGTGCGAGCGTGAGTTCCAGCTGGAGGCAGACTGCGGGCGCGGATTGGCTGCTTTGTGCGCAGCATGTGGCGTATGCGGATGATGATGAGGAGGAGGAGTAACTAAACTAGGGGTGATACGGGGGAAAGGGTTTTGGTATTACCGTTGTTTTTATTTGTCTGAGGGAAAGGGGTTAGTCGGGCTGAAGGGGGAAGTTTTGCTTGCTAAACTTGTTTGAATTGTCAAGTTCCTGTTGGGATTTATGTTTTGATATTGAATGGAATGAAAGGAATGATTTTGTTTCAACTGCTATTCAATAATGCACCGTTTGATTGTCTCCGTGTCCTACCAAGGTAATATTATTTTGCGTCCAGTTTCCATGGATAGAATTTGAAAGTTGACGATGCAGGTCGTAAGTAGTCTTTGAGGCTTTCTCCCTATCTCCAACATGCTGATTAAGAAGGGAGATTTATTTGTTGTAGCATTAAAGGGGAAGAGAATGCTGTGAGGAACCTAGTACAGCCTTATTTGAAACGCAAAATTGGAGATACTATGCCTTTTTCTATTGAAACATGTGTTTGTTTTCATACCTTGAGGTTGCTCAACCTTGCGCAGATGTTTCTGTTTGTTCAAATGTTGTGTTGTGGGAGCATTTCTTGATACTCATTTTTCACACGTCTGACGTGAAACGATGGCCATGACACCAAGTTAAGCTCCTAGCCTGTGAACATATATACACTTGAAAACAGTAACGCAATACTAGCTGACAATACGTACAGGCAGGCCTCCTTCAATTTGCCCTACCAGCCGCCTTTTGTTTCCATGCCCAGCCTTTAATTGTTTGGCTTTCTCGAGTCGGGCTCATCCGGGTATGGCACACCCGTCTTTCCGACCTCGCTGACCGTGATGGCCGACGACCCGCTGCTCTGGTACCCCTCGGTGGCGAGAATCATGTAGTCGTGCGCCCCCAGCTTCAGGCCGCTCTTCGTCCAGGCATCAAAGTGGTTCCCCGTGCTGATCTGGCCGCCCACGCGCTTGCTCGTGCGGACGGACCAGAACTGGTAAAAGGTCGCCTTGCCGACGATGGAGGGCTGGTTGACGCGCTGGGTCTGGTAGATGTCGTAGGTGCCGCCATCCGAAGTGATGGATCCCTTCTTGGTGGCCCCGCTGCTGGGGTTGTACGACCCGTAGCTCTCGACGATGTAGTACTCGATGAGCGGGTTCTTGGTCCAGCCATAGAGGGCGAGGTACGAATTCACGTTGGCGGCGTTCCAGGTACCGTTGTACTGGATCGTCTTGGCGCCGCCCGGGTTCCAGCCTTTGCCGCCGACCCAGTTGCCCACATTGTTCCACTTGGCGTCGTACGAGCCGTTGGCCAGGTTGTTGTACGTGATGCTGCCCCGTCCGTCGGACCAGAACGAGTAGAAGTACCCGCTGTGGAACCCGTTGCCCTCGGGCGAGCCGGCTGCGAGACTGCGCGCGGACTCGGACGCGTGGTCGACCTTGCTGCCCAGGTCAAAGTCCCGGCCAAAGAGCTCTTCGCCCAGCGGGACGGCGGCCACCAGAGCCGCGGTGAAGAGGAGAGACTTGAACATCATTTTGAGGAAAGGTGATCTTGCGAGTTAATAAACCTTGAAATGCACCCTGTGTGTTAGACCGAGGAGAAAAAAGCCCCGAGTGGACGGCGAGAAGTCGTGCTTTTATCCTTTGTTCGGTCTTCTGCTACCCCGACTTGAGGGTGGCATCAGAGCCTTCCCGCCAAGTTGATCCCGGGTCATACGGCTCCACGCCATTCGGGTGAGCGGTGATCAAAAAGAAATTCTATATGCTGTTCTCTTAGAAGCGGTCGTATCGCGTGGTCAGAGAGCGCGCGCGGCTTCGGCAAATCACCATCATATATTGAAGGGCTCCGCGGTCAATTTTACCAGCGGCTAAAACCATCCAATTGGAGGTGACTGGCTCTCACTTGGTCCTCTCCGCGGCTGGGATTCATGGTCGTAAACCGTCCGGGTAAAAGGCATAGATACAGCCGGGCCTCGGAGCTGGGGGAAAGTGAGTCTGGGGAAAACCTGGGGAAGACTTGAGTGAGGGATGGCGTTTTCTTGTGTGCTACACTTGGCGCACTTTATCGTTGACAAGCTATCCCAGTTTATATGCTCGTTCCCAAGACTTTCTTTCATGAGTTTGCCACACGTGGATGGATGGGGGGTATTCGGGATCCCGGAAGCGGCGTGAAGCGCTCCGGTTCTGTCTGGTCTGGCCATACCTCCCAACACTTGCATTTCGGTGTGCCGTTTGTGGGTCTGAACCAAATATACAAAAGATAAAACAGTTATGAATCGAATCTACATGGGTACCTGGGTAGGTAGGTAGGTCATGTACAATACAAAGCAGTGCAATTTGCAAAATGCCTGCTTCGATAGAGCCCAGCAGCGAAGAGTTCTCGACTTGAGGCATACCAGCCGCGCAGTAAGTGCAGGATTGCATAGAAGAGGAGGATATTCCAAAGCCGAAAGAAGATAATACAAAGATGGAAGCCTCTGAGAGAGAAAAGTACGAAGACTCAAAGCTAGTCAATCGGTCAAGTACTAAGGTTGAAGTTACGACGGCGACGGCGACGAACAGCAGGAGTCTGGTTGTTTACGCACGGCTGCCCTTGCGAGCAGGCCTTGTACAGCGACATGGCGCGATCACCACCGCACGTCTGCCCCGCGTCGCCGCTGCACGGCTTGATGCACTTGTTCGCAGGGCTGGGTTGGCGGTCGGCGGGCAGGGTCTGGCCGCAGAAGCACTCGGAACCCCACTCGACGCCGGCGAAGAGATGTCCGTCAGCTTGGCAGAAGGCAATGCATTTTTGAACTGTCATGTCGGGCCAGCCGACCCATTTGTTGGTCCTCCCGAACGTGCGATTGGCTGGGTCGTCTGACGCGCAGCCTACGTAGGAGAAGCCGAGCGAGGTTGCGTCGGTGAAGGAGCCACCGCCGGGAACGGGGATGGTGATGACGCTGCCGGTTTGGGTGGGCGTGGATGAGAATTTGGTGGTGGTGGTGGTGGTGGTGGTGGGAGAAGTGGAAGTGGAAGGTGAGGCTGTAAGAGAAGTGACTATGGTTGATGCTGTTGTCGATGGAGAAGAGACAGATGATGGAGCTGTGCCGCCGTTACAGCTAAAAACAGACCGGGCAGCCGCCTCGGTGTCAGTGATAGGATTACAGCCCGGGAGGGTATCCAGCACGCTAGCATTTGGCTTCTCTCCCGACACCGAAGGAAGTTTGCAGGCGAACGCTTCTCCCTGATTCGTCATATGCCTAAGCACCGCATCGGCACCTGTGTAACCCGGCTGGCACCGGTTCCCATTCTGGACCAACGTATTCTGGCAAGCCGTCGCCGCATTCGCTAGCACATCAACATCCCAGCCGTTCAAGAAATCGGCATGAAACCCTAAGCCAGTCGGATCCCCACTGGCAAGCACAAACGGTTGTTGTTGGGCGTCGTACCACATATCCTGGAAGACCTCGGTCGAGTAGGTGACCTCGTAGAACATGGAGAACAGCCGCTTGGGGTGCGTGGGCGGACAGGTGCCGCCCTCGACAACGCCCACCGGGTACGAGACGTGCGACTTGTGGTCGGCCGAGTCGACATTGACACCATCCCAGCACGACGGCATGACGATCTCGGCGCGGATGCCGCCCGAGCACTTGCGCGGCGGGAATCCCGGGTAGTCGACGTTGCCGCCGTCACCAAGACACTTCATGTGCACCGCCCGCCCGGCCGAGTCACTGGTTGCGTTTCGTTTCATGGGGCTGCCGGCCAGCATGCGGAAGTTGGGCGGGAAGGGGTATATGTGATTGTTGGGGGTGTCGCCTCGGTTGTCGCTGTTATTGTGTCAGTGGCTGATGATATATGGAATCCTGGGTAGGGCACGTACTTGTAATAGATTACCATCCCGCCCATGTTGCCATATTGGTTGTCTCCGACGATGGGAACCGGGATGAAGCTTCCGTTCTGCGCATGGAAGTACATTTTTGGCGTCCAGTAGTTGGACAAGTCGTCGCGGACGTTGCATGTCGTGCATGACGACGCCCGCGCCATGTCGAAGTCCATAGAAGCTGCGAAGCCATTGCCACCCGCGATGACGTGCACGTGCTTTGACAATTTTCCTGGGTCGACGATGGGGTCAAGCCGCTCGTCAAACAGGCGGCTGAAGCACTGGACTTGAAAACCGGCATACGTGGGGACCACCAACGAAAGAGAGACGGCTACGGAGAGGAGAAGCGAAGATGGCATTCTGCCCGCAAAAAAGAATGTTCAAGGATGAGTCTGCCAGAGAGGTAGAGAGCTGTCGGCAAAAGTTCCGCAAGCAAAAAGAGGAGGACAAAAGACGCAACAGAGCGTCGCTGGGTCGTAGACCGCGAAGGAAATGAAAATGAAAATGAATGACTGAAATGAGTGATAAAAACGCCGTGGAGACGAAAGAGAGCGACGACGATGACGAGTACAAGTCCTTGCTTGTCAAGGCGCTCACATGGCGAGGGTCCACATCACTTATATCTTATCTTTACCTACCCCCGTCATTTCGACCGCCGCCGCCGCTGGCCGTCTTTTGGGATTTGACCCTTGTGCCGCACAGCTCTGCAGGGAAAGAAAGGGGTGGTGACGGTTTTCTTTTGGAAGGCGCACCCCTTCAATTTTCCCACCTCGGACTCCACTTCGGTTTTTGACGTATGTTTCAGGTCTACCTCCCTGATCATTTGAACAGGTATCGTCAACGAGTTTTTCCATGTTCAAAGTTGCCATCGAGGCCTTCCAGTTTCCAACGTCAACAAACCCACGTTCCCGCGATACAGAATTCCCTGAGTAAACTGAGCCGGGTAGGTGGCTCAATGAGGTTTAAGACACAAGTGTTAGATCTGGACATTTTCACAAAGATCGGGACCAGGCCCCCCGGGAGAAGTCATAAAAAGAGAAAAAGAAAAGCCCGAAAACCATGTAAGTCATCAGTATCCCGACTCGGTCACTTTGATATTTTGGAGATCCTCCTCGCCGTCGTCCTGCGGCAAAGATTTTCAATTCTAGCCGACCCTGCACAGAAACTATTGCCGCGAATTCGAGTGAAATCTTGTGCCTCATTATCGACATGCAGCTTACACATACCGTTTTCACAATCTTCCCCGAGAAAGGATGCCAAAATGGGCGTCGAAGGAGTTTTGTGGTGTTGCAAGTTGCTTTATTTGTCGGATAAAGCCTTGGACCACATTCGCAGTAATCCCCGCGAGGGCATGTTGTGGAAGTGTGTATAGGGCTCATGGTATGTGTGCCGCCAAGTTTGGCTGAGGAAGCCATAAACCGTGTCTCGTGGTTACTTCTGGAGCACGGGAGATGGTGGGATTCCTCCTCGCCGCGGTGGAAGATCGGCTGTCATCAATTATGGCTGCGTATTATATCTGCACGGAAAAGTGGATGAAGCGATGCACTTACTCTTGAGACCTACCTAGTTTATTCAATTTGGCTCCTTTGTTGTCCGCACTGTCTTCACTTGTTCAACATGCACTCCTATCTGCAGTTGGTTGTTACGTTGGGCATGATGCCGTCTGAGTGGCTGGCTTGGCGCCCACCATCGCGGTTGACATCCAAAGCGGCCTAGCGGTTCGCACCTTCCTCAGGTAGTGAGTGTTCACGCAGCCGCAGCGGGTTTCTTCAAATTTGAGGGATGAACAATCGCACCTACCCCAGCAACCTGGAAGGAACTCCCAGTCTTTATTTCTCCTCTTCAATTGACAATGACGAGGGTCAAGCGCTGGATGCTGGCTCTTGCGGTCGTCGCCCGCTAACACTCGGTGGGCGTCCAAGCCGGCGACAACCTGTCCGACTTCTCCACCAACTCGGCTATGATCTGAGTCCCCTCCTCGCCCTCTTCGGCGAGTCCGTCACGTGGCAGTATTTGAGCGAGAGTACATCTCCTTTGGACTATTTTATTTTTGCCATGGCGCCTATTGGTATTTTGACCGCCATCGTCTCGGCAATCCGCGTGTGCGGCACGTCGTCGCTTCGCGCCTTTATCGGCAGGTCCCAGGAGGGTGATGGCGTAGTAGAGGCAGAGCTCTGCACGTCGACGAGCCGTGATGTCTGCGAGCTTTTCAACAAAGGCGGCATCACTCGGGTTCTTGGCCGACCAAATGTTATTGAGCTAGTTCACATCCCACAACATACCCAGACCCGGACCTCAGCATCGTCCCCGACATCGAAAGACACCACAGCCGGACTCTTTATCTTTCAAAATTATCTCGAGAAGCATACCGATCCCGACAACTCTGGATGGACTAAGAACCGAGGATCCCTTCTGTTCAGAGGCAGTAGTAGCAGTCGTAATAGCAGTAGGAGTGCGGGAACATCATCATCCTTCGCCCCTAAGCCTAATCTTTCCCTCAATGTTGGCATTAAATAGCAGTGCCGCTGGGTGTTTCTCGCTGTCGCGATTGGAGGCTTCGTCCTGCAGGCTGGAGTGCTCCTTTTTGCGGGCATAAGCGTCTGGTTATTGGGATGGAGCACCAGCGATGAGGGGCCTCAATCAGCATCCACCCAGGACTACGCACCCAGTATGTTCATCGTGGGTAGCATTACGATGTGCGCGGGCTTGTACGGATGTGTCGGGAAGACGACACAAGAAGTCGAGTATAAACGGAACCGCGATCTTGCTCAGCGGAGTCATCTTCTCTGGCTCCAGCCCGGTCCCCAGCTTGTCGGCGATTCAAGCTTTGACTCGTTCGCCTGCTTTGAAAGAAAAGATGATCCTCTCCTTCACTAGACTTCGTCTAAGAAGAGCTTTGACGAGAGGTTCGAGGTCTACACATTCTTCGCCATCTCAGCCACACTAGTCGGTTATGTGATGCAGTTTATCGGGCTTCGCGGGATGAAGGCCTGGATCTCTCTTGCCCAGCTGGCCATCACTGTTGTCATGAGTGTTCTTCGTGGGATGCTTCGCATGCAGAGACTTGGAAGGACGACAACATACTGGCCGGGATCCCCGAGCTAGATGTCGGTCACGAACTGGACTGGCTCGCGTTTGAGATTGTTCTCCAAAAAGCTGAGAAGGATTCCGTCTGGTACATCACTGGGCAAGGCAACAAACCCCAGTCTCAAGAACACGCCGACAGTGATAGTTCCAGCGGAAACCCCCAACCTGGCTCCGCTAGCATATCGGACGGTAGAGACCAAAACGGCCAGGTCAATACAACAGGGGAGCTGTTCCGTATTCGAGCTCGGCTCGCCCAGTTAACAGGCCACATCACCATAGGGACGCAGAATATTGAATTTAACTACCAGATGTAGGAAGATAAGAGTGTCAAGGTTCGGGTCAATGCAAGGAAGCTTGCCAGCGCCATTTTTCAGGCATCACAATGCCTCTTCCGCAACAACCTCCCCGACAAGGACATTCTTCTCCGGGTTACAGCAGTCACCGCAATAGATGACGGCGTGCCAGCCCATTGCGGACAACAAATCATCACATTGCAAAGGCCGCGGCCCGAATCGGCCGAGCTTGGCTGGAGTGTTGATTCGGCGGAGCTTGAGGTAATGCGGGGCTTGATGGTGTGGTCCATGGCTTCCGACTACCGCCTCCTGGACAAGAGTGATCCAGGCGACCACAAATCTCTCGTTGACTGGCCTGGACGCGGATCAAGCGTGCCTGCGGCGAGGATTGTCTCGGCTGGCACCGAAAGAGATGACGGGTTGAACCTGTAGCTCGGGCCAAACCTTGTGAGAATTGTTGAGACAACGCTTAAGCTAGACGTCGGTAATAGCTGTCCTGCCAAAGGTTATGGCCTCGCAGATCTGTGGCAAAGTGATTCTCAATCGAATGTTTGGTCGAGGATCCCAAGGTCATCTTCACAGTAGCCAGAGGGGGAAATAGCCCGGCTTGCAGTCAAGAACATGCTGAAAACCCCCGGATCAGTACGGTTCGGTGGGCGGAACACGGTTTACGACCACGTTGTACAGCAGCAAGCCGACCTTTCCATCAGCTATGTTGACATATCTGGGCAGTCGCTGCTCGACGTCTGTACCCAAGAGCTCTTTACAGCACTCGTCAGCTCTTTGGCCGTACACATGAAAATCGACAAGGCGACGGTCATTGAGAACGCAGGCAAGGTCCAGATGAGTAGCCCCACGATTACTACGCTTGCGCCGGCCTTCGTAGACAGTGGCCCTGGATCACACTCTGACGCTTTGATGGTCATTATACCTACATTAGGCAAGCAGCTCCGGCTAGATCCTGAAGTCATGATGGCGGCTTTGATAAAAGGGGCCGAGACATACCGACAGGAAGGTGAATGGAAGCGGGTCGAAGTCTTATTACGCTGGGCGTGTCGTCTTCACTCTCAGAATCCGTCACTAGATCTCAGTGGCAGTGCAAAATTTGAGACAAGTTGTCTTCCCGACGACCGTGGCAATAACTATGATGGCGAAAATAGCGAGGCACCTCCGTGCCCGTCACCGTCCCCATCACCGTCGTCGCCAAATTGCGGCAATGATGGGGAAGACCAGGCAGGTTCTCCTCCTAGGGAGAACGAAAAGGACGAGAAAAATGATGAGGGCGTAAATAGTAACGACGAAGCTGATAACAGTGAGGCCGGGGAAAACGAGGACGGGAACATCGAGGAGGACGAGGAAATCGCGGAAAATGACGACACCTTCTACACGGATAATACCCACAGCACCCTTCTTGGTCAAGCCCTGCGCGCCATGAGGGAGCTCTATCGGTGATCGCCTGCCTAGCTCTCCAGAAGTGCAGAGAGAAGGTCTATGGGACTCGAGGGAATTGAGTGGATGTTCCAAAATTACGGCAGCGCTGGCGAGCACAGTCCGGAGATCAAGGGGATTCTCGCTTCTTACCATGAAATTGGCCAAGGAGCTGCCAGCACAGGCCAGCAGGTTTCGCCCCAGGACGCCGCTCGCACGGCGAATTTGCTCATCCGGGCGATACGAGACGGCAACAGGATGGAAACGCTGTACCAAATCTCCTCTCCTACTACGGGGCCGTTTGGCTCCGAGACTCTGGCACTAGCACTCCCTCTCGCTGTCCGGGATAACTGGCCCAAGGTTGTCGGCGCCTTTCTGGAGTTGAAAGCCAACCCCAACAGCCGAGATGAAAAGGGGAGAACGGCAATTTCCTACTGCACTGAATTGGGCTATGACTCTTACGTGAAGTCTTTGGTGGATCGAGGAGCCTCGTTAGACATATCGGAAAACGACCATCGGACGCCGCTGATTTAGGCGGCTTCTAATGGGCACGAAACCATGGCTCGGCTGCTCATCGACAGCGGGTACGTCGACGTCAACAGGCCGGATGGGGAAGGGGCAACACCGCTACTACATGCCGCCCGGAACGGGCATGAGAAGATAGGCATGCTGCTTATGGAGACGGGAAATGTGGATGTTGACAAGGCCGACTCAGTGAAGCATCGGACGCCATTATCGTGAGCTGCTGAGAATGGACTGATGAGCCTCGCCAAGCTGCTGGTAGACAGAGGGCGAGCGGACATCGATTGTAGCGGCAGGGATGAGACTTGGAATTCCTTGACCCCAATACAACATGCCGCCAAAATGGGACACGGCAAAGTCGTTGAGCTTCTCCTTGCATCGGGGCTAATGCGAGTCTAAAGGATTCGATCAGCTGTGGCCATGGCAAGATTATGCGGTGCCTGCTGAAGGGAGACACGATCGACCTTGAAGCTGCGATAGGCAGCGAGGGAAGAACAGCACTAGCCTTGGCTGCGAGCTATAAAAGCATAGGCCTAGTGTAACAGCTGCTTGATAAAGGGGCTATCGTGAAAAAAATGGATATCGCAAGCACGAATTCGCTCCTGTTAGCAGAGAACAATGTCGGCGTCATGAAATGTTAGAGAACCATGACGCTGATGTTATGGGGTCCATATTCCTGGGACTGAGGGATGGAAAAGACCACAGTGTGAAATTTCTACTTGAGCAACACAGCCATCTAGACATCGAGACCAGAGACGCCTCGGGGGGACACTACTATGTCGTGCTGCGCAAGGAGGCTGCGTCGTGGTGATCGAGCTGCTGATCGAGAGGGGCGCCGAACCCCGATCTTTTATGCAGCCGCCTGTCCGCCAGACGAAGACGGAGCTGGAGGTAGAGCGTATTACCTCCTCGGCGAGGATGGAGAAAACATGGCATTCGGCCTTCTGAAAAAGGGGGGTGTCAACGTCAACCCGAGAGGCAAAGACGGCATTACGCCTCCTCACGTTGGGGTCGAGTTCGGGAGTCTGGGCCTAGTGCAACTCCTGATAGGCAAGGGCGCCGAGATCGATGCAAGAGATGAACGCGGCCATGCACCGCTATGCCGAGCCGCCGGCCGTAAGGTGTGGGGTACAAAAATCAGTCGCCTTCTCGTTGAGGAGGGTGCCGACATCAGTGCGGTGGGCGAAGACGGCTGTCAGTGAGCTGATGGAGAAAGGCGCTGACGTGAACGCCAGGGACGATCTCGGCCGGACACCGCTCTTCTACACTATCTGAAACAAGGCTTATTGAGGCAGTTGGCACTGGCAAGGTAGTTGCATGGTGCAGGTTTTGTTTGATGGGGGAGCCGACGTCAACGCCAGGGACAAGAAGGGCCAGACGCCACTCTTTATCGCGGCCCGTGATGGGAACGAAGAAGCAGTCCAATCTCTTCTTGAAGAACGGGGTGCCAAAGATGAGCTAGCTGATAACGACGGCTAGTCGCTAAAGGACATTGCAGTTGAGAATGGGCATGACGAAATTGTCGCGTTGTTCGAAAGGCATGTTTCCGTTCAGGGTTTAGAGGAGGGCTCGGTGGAAAGGTCAGAAGGGAGATAAGTGGAGATACAGAAAGAGAGATAGATGCAGACACGACGTGAGATAATTGGGGAGATATAGTGTTCCAAAAGCTGTCGATTTCCCTAGAAAAGAGATACCAGTTCCCATTCACAACTCTGTAATGTGTAGGATAATTGATCGTAGTGACCATTTTTGATACCAGATACCGCTAAGCAGTCCTTGCTTGTTCATTACACTGACCGAAGGTATGTAGGTAGTTACTACCTCATTGGAACAATATTTTGATAAAAAAGAAACAGTTAAGTAGTATTCAAAATGATAGAATAATTGGATAGTAGCTGGCGGTCTGACGTCATGTTGAAGAACGGCGAAATCAGGTTTTGGGAGTCAATTATGAGCTCACATTTCCCTCGGACTTCAAAATCGGACCAGAAGCATGTCTAACTCAATGGGAACTTTCATGGCTACGTCTCTCTTTTTTGCTCATCAAATAGTATGTTCAAGTAGCCACGCCGCCCTTATCATCAACTGCATCATGCCCCAGATAGGCCAGAACTATTTCACCATCGACTGGCCTCAGAACCCTCGTCCGTGTACTGGCTGCTGCCAGGGTGCCGATCCTGACGTTGCACATGGCTTTCGCAGGTCATGGTTGAGAGATATCCGAGAAACGGCCCGGCGAGGTTGCTACAAGTGCTTGGTGCTATACAGCAGTTGTCTCGAGTATGCATCCAATGCTAGCTCGACGGAGATCAATGTGCATTCCAGTTATGCTGGAGCATTAAGAGTTGTTCGGTTTGTGGACAACGAACCTGGCGAGACGGACAGGTTGTATAGCGGCGTGCAGGTTGTATTTCCTGTCGGAACTATGCCGCCACCGCCGTGGAAGTATATATCACCGGGCAGGAAGTCAGAGAGGGTTGAGGCGCGGCGGGATGAATACGGACCGCTGCTGCGGTCGTGGCTTGATGCTTGCGACTCGGGATACCGGAAATGTGCTATGGAAGGAGCTAAGCTGCCTCGACGGGTTTTGGATGTGGATGATCAGCTGGGAGACGTGGTTTATCTACGACGGGATTGCTCGGGAGAGGAGAGGCGATATGTTGCTCTCAGCCACTGTTGGGGAAAATCACCGCTTCCTCAGACCACAACACTCAACATCGACCAGCATACTCAGGGAATTCGGTTTGACTCCCTTCCCAAGAGCTACCAGGACGCCGTTACCGTCACTCGAACCATCGGCGTCCGGTATCTTTGGATCGACTCCCTGTGCATCGTCCAAGATAGCACCACGGACTGGGAGACGGAGTCTTCACAGATGGCACAGATATATAACCACGCATACCTTATCGTCGCGGCATCTCAAGCGTCAGACTCGACCTGCGGCTTCATCGACCGGATCGAGCCATGCCTCGAGCTCGAAGACGATGATGATCCCAAAGGTCAAGCTTCAGCAAGCATTGAGCGGGAATTTAGCTGGGAGTCATCATCCCTGGCAGCAAAGAACTGGACACCCATCGGACAGATACGCAACCCGGATGCCAGCACCACGTCGCAAATTTTCCGCCGACCCCTGAAGGGATACTCGTACCGAGACAGACACCACTACCCGCTTGGCCTCACGCCCCTCACTAAACGAGCCTGGGCCTTTCAGGAAAACCTTCTCGCGCGGCGGATCGTGCACTTCACTCCCCTTGAAATCTTGTGGGAATGCGTCGAATGTGGGCTCAAGTGCGAGTGCATGGAGATGGACTACACATCCACCTCGGACACCGATTTCTCTTTGGTCAGCGCTACGAGGAAAGCGCAGTACACTGATTTATTTTGCGACCGAGATGCGGATGCGAGTTCCTTCTGGAGGGGATTGCTCTCGCGATATTCGGGTTTGCGGTTGACGTATGAGAGTGATAGGCTTCCGGCATTGTCTGGGCTGGCGAAGTTGTGGCATGAGACAAAAGGAGCGGGGCAGTATCTGGCGGGATTCTGGAGGGAGGATATTCTTGAGTCTATGACGTGGAAGGTGGAGGGGTTGTGTAGGAGGTCGGAGGAGTATCGGGCGCCTTCTTGGTCGCCTTTCTCGCTGGATTATGCAGACGGCAATAACGGGAGGAGAGAAGGAGTTAGTTTTGAGTATTTGGACGTTCACGTCGATTACACGAGCGTGATGAAGCAGCGATGCGCGACCGTGGTTGATGCACGTTGTGAACCAGTGGCGGGTGACCTGACGGGGGCTGTCAGAGCGGGGTTTATATTGCTTCGCGGACGGGTGTTGCGGTGGGTGAATCAGCGTGACGACACGTTTCACGAAGGCCAGGAAACATCGGACAGATATGACAGAATATCTGACCTGGACGATACTGATAAACAGAAGACGACCTGGATTTCGGCAGGTGATAGGTACAGGGTGAAGGTCGAGTGGGATATCTGGGTGGACCCCAACAAGTGGCCGATCTTGACGCTCATATTGATTGGGGCATCCACAAGGATCGCCGGGGCGTCTATCATACCGCGACGAGAAGGGCATCTTCACATGGAACCGATTGCCATGGTTTTGGTGTCCACCCAGATGAACGGTACGAGAGACGGTGCTTTCGAAAGGGTTGGTATGGTTTATCGTACTTCTCTCGGAGAAGAAGATATGTTTCGGCTGTTCACTGGCGAAGAGGAGGAGATTCAGATTGTCTGAAGAAAGGTGTTGCACCATGATCTTGGCGCAATTATGCAAAACACTCCTCCACAGTTCCTCCCTGTTCGTACCTGCTGTGGCAGACTCTATGGAAACCCAATGATGAAAGAAGTTGCTGCAGTTTGAGAGACACGCGCGCAACAGGACGAATGTAAACTCGTGCGCTACCGCTCGGCCAAAGTGGCATTGCTCAACCCAGCTTCCCTCATACTGCCCAATGACAAACTTTCACCATTATTCTGTTTGACCCGACTTTGGTCTTGGATATCTTGGTCATCGAAAATGACCTGACTGACGGAAGTTCAGCTCAAAGTGCATTCAAAGACTTGCTGGAGGATAGGGTCACCGAGAAGTGGGGAGAGCGAACTTGGATATGGGAGACCGTTTTCCTTCAAGAACATTGCTTTTTCCGCAATCTCAATGTATCTTTGGACCTCCCGTGGCCCGTACATTTCCAAGTTCTTTCGACTCCGCTGTCTGCCACTGGGCGGCTGAGATGAGCCTGTGGTTTCTGTCGTGGCCTTGAGCTTGCGATTTTTGAAGGACAAAAGCAGCAATGCTATTTCAGTCTCATCGAATGTCTCAGAGCATGCTCTGGCTATATATCAAGGGATTTCTTTTATGTCAGTTCCGGTCGTCAAATACCCACCAGACTACATCTCATAACGAAGCTCCCTCGCCCGATTGTAGAAAGACGGCATAGAGGACGTTTGTTCCAGTTCTCGATACAGTTCATGCAGCCCAGCCTGTACGAGGTCTCCAAGAGAGAAGACGCAAGACCGACCCGCGTGATGCACCTCGCCCTGCGAAAGAAACTCCCCATTGTCGTAATCTGGACTGCCGAGACGAAACTCGAAATCCTCCCGCATCGACTTATCGGGATGGAGCTCGGCAGTTTCGCGATATGCCTCGACCAATACCATGTCCCGTGCAAACAGGCCCCTAGGAAACTTGATCGTGTCAACGGCGCAGATCGTGACCTCGTTCGCGGCACGGTTGCGTTTCTCGCATCCCTAGATGGCGTGCTGGATCACAAACAAGAGAGAGCCGCTCCACGACATCAGAATCGATGTCGAGAGCCCCAATAACTGTAACAGTGTTTAAGGATATATGTGATAAGGGGGATGTTAGAGATTCCGGTGTATGCGGTTGCGTATGGGCCGGGGGTGGTGGCGCTTGGGCTGAAGGTTGGGTTGGATTGGGCGGTGTTCGTGTCGGCGAGGTTGTTCTTGGAGGTGGAGAGATTTGTGAACTTATCGTATCTGCCGGAGTGGGCGTATGAGATGCCGAGGTGGTCGTGGTATGTTCCGCATATCGGATAGGGAGCGTGTCGAGAACAGTTAGGAGCACCACGATCCTAATCACGCCCCTCCTGCTCAGGTCTTCCACGGTCGTCTGTAGAGGAGCTGGTACTATCACCTTTGGAGCCTGGTTCTCCCTTGGGAGCCTTCCGACTGCCATCCTTTGCTCTCCTGGCTTGATCAATCAGCTCGACGATCTCATGACGCCCCACGCCCCACGTTGTCAGGTCAAGGGCCGTTTTCCCGTCGTCGTTTTTTGCATCCACATCTGCCCAGTCACCATGCAGCAGTTCCCTGACAACCTCGATATGACCCTTGGACGAGGCGAGCATCAGCGGCGTCATGCCATCGTCGTCTCGGATGCCCGGGTCCCGCCCCAAGTTCTGCAGCCGCAAGACCGCAAACTTCATCCCTCGCTCGGCCGCCCAGTGAAGCGGCCCCCTTCCTCGGCTGTCTCGGGAGGTGGGATCCTCCATCGAAAGTTCTAGCATTACGCTAGTGTCGGCAACCAAGTCCCTGGTATTGACAAGCAGGTCGAGTTTCTCGGCTTGACGGTCTAGCGACCTCAAGATATCCACTCCCATCTCCTCGAACATGCCACGCCGCTTTTTGCGGCCTCTTCCCGACCTGGAATCTGGTGGGTCGCTGGCATCGTCTCCTGAGCGTGGTAATAGAGTCTTCAGGCTGCACTGGAGACCCCTCAAATTCCGAGCCACGACGTCTCTGACGGTAGTCACCGCGGCTCTGTCGTTTGCGCCGGTATCTGATGCCGCGTAGAGAACAAAGCAGAGCACCAGGCTGACGATGTACAGAATGAAGACATCTCTGCTATCATCGGGACTTGCCGACGCGTCAAGGCCTCGATCCCATGTAAAGCCAAGGAAGATACCGAAGCCAATGAAGAGAAAGAGCAAGGATGACGAGAGCAACGCCGAGGGTGCTGAAACCGTCAAAGTCGAAGCTGGGGAAGGCAACAAGCTGGCTAGGATGTCGGCGGCGACATTGGCGGGGGGGCGGCTCTTGATGTCTTCGGCAACGTCATCAAGACTGTTCAATCCCCTATGGTTGCTAATCCACGGCTTGAGCCCGCCGCAGAGAACTAGATAGCCCGTCTTCCACGCGAGGTTGTTGGCGCAGTACACGGCCGCCAGGCTCGCGACGAGACTGTACAGCCACGCTGCTCGGGCGACCCAGTGCGTCTGGCTCAGCGAGTCAAAGCTGAGAGCCGCAGCGGCGACCGAGGCGATGATGCTTCCCTATTATTGCCGTCAGCATGCTCTCGGGGGCCTTTCCTAGGGAAAACCTACCGAAACTCCGATCCTGGTACTTTCGCTCTCAACCATCTTCAAATACTCTTCTTCGACTTTATCAGCCGCCTGAGCGCAATATCGTTGTCTCTTCCGTCGCCATCCGCCGCCGTCATAGTCGGAACTATCATGGTCTGAAGGATCGGAATCGGGATCGGGATCCGGAATAGGATGATCGGCTGAATCGCTACCATTGCTACCCCGACCCTGCTTTCCCTTGCGGCGGCGGCGGCCCCACGTCGCAAGAACGCGCGCTTGCGTCTTCCAAATGGCTTTGCGACTGAAAAGAGTGAGGGCCAACGCGGACGGGCGGTCGTAAATTTGGAACCATGTTGCGACGTCCTCAAAAGAAGTGGCGATTGATGCGGCAAGTCGAGGGAGATGCTCATTACGGCTCGAAGGCGATGTTTTGGAGTCTTTCGTGCCTTTTTCCTGTTTCGATTGCTCGTTTTCCGAGGGGAAGAAGTAGCTCCACTCGTGCTTGCCAAAGACCGACGCAAGGGCGGGGATGGATGCCTGGCTGCCTTGTGAGCCCTCGGAACTTTGATGCTCGAATAACCTCCTGCTGCTCTCCATCACCATCATGGCTGGTTCTGACTGCATTATGCAAAACTTCGAGAGCAACCGATACCGAGTGAGAGAAGGGTTGAGCTGGGAGTATGGAAATGAAATCGTGACCGGTCGTCGACCTCAAGAGACGTGCGAGCACTTTATCACGAACCTCTCATCTGTCACTCAAGAAGGTTGCAAGAAAAACGGAGAGAGAACGTTGGCCTTCTCTTATCACTGATCGCGGTGGCCGGAACCGCAGCCGTGTAACAAGGATCTGATTCTGCCATTGGCGGCGTTCTGCTCTTCGATGGCGCATTCCCACCAATAACTGCTCACGCGCTGCTCTTGCATTGCTGTCGATGATTTGAATGGATGGACATGCATACTATTGCATTCCATTCTGCATACC
Organism: Podospora didyma; assembly: GCA_033439775.1. Lineage (NCBI taxonomy): Eukaryota > Fungi > Ascomycota > Sordariomycetes > Sordariales > Podosporaceae > Podospora > Podospora didyma. Next base: position 4,535,937 of record JAULSW010000003.1, read on the forward strand.
CCGCGCAAAAGTGCATATCCGGGTTTCCCAACGCGGCTCGGATGTCGACCGGAGTTGCAGCAGATCACATTGAATGGACTCTTCTCGAAGGAAGAGTTCTTCTTCCGGCATTTTTATACAAGAATCATGATTGCACCCAAATTCGCATGTATCTCCTCCGTAATAACATTGACGGGTGCTGCGTTGCAATTTTTGGCGACATTCCTGCCAGTTGCACGAATGCCGGCTTGGGGTGGTCGGGGACGCCGTGTTCTGCGGCAGTGACTACGTGAGACTTGATCTTCCTGGTCTTCCTATACATCTCTAGCATCATGGTTGGCGATGCCATGGAGCTTTGGGGCCTATGGTGGCCACCGCGTCCCTCTGCGTCTCGGGACCCGTCATGGACTACCTTGGCGCGAGCGGAGTGGCCCTGGTAGCCTCGACTCTGGGAGAAAGTGTTTCGGTGTTTGACGCATTCTGGGAGCAAGCGTTTAGGCATTTGACGTGTTCAGGAAGCACTCGTTCTACCCCACCACCCTTCTAGACTGCAAAAACTGCCCACGCCCTGCACATCATTCACCCTCTTCATTTCCATCCGATAATGGTGTGCCGTCAATGTCCCAGCTGGGAAGGAGACCGCCCCCACATGGAGGGGCAGCGCCTGTGTTGGAGTGAATAGGATTGTACACTAGATAATTTCTGCAGCGTGCGTGATCATTTGATTCCAGCGGTGCGAAGTCCCGAAACTAGGTCCTCGCAGCTCCACCGCCATTATAGACCGTGGCAACTCCAGGTGAGGCAGCCGAAAACAATGACCCCTCCCTCAGTGTGGCTTAGTCCAGGTCAGGCTAGGGTGGTCACTCCATGGTTCCGAAGGAGGAAAGGGAAATTCGTGTCACCTGAATATTCACAATATCACAGGCATTGATGTGTCCCATCGCCGCCGTGGGAATACCTTGTCCGCGTTGTTCTTTTTGCCAGTAGTAGTAGTACGAGCCGCATGCTAGCAAGATGCTGTTAAAAAGTGGCCGTTATTAACTGCCCCAGACGGAGGTGCATCGGTCGTACTTCGAGTTCCGTAATACTAACCAAATAATTTTATTTTCGTAAGTAGCGCTGAAGAGGGCCTAAATGGCTTTTAGGTACAATTCTTACATATCCTTCCTTATTTAAGGGCTTACGTAGTGTTTGGTGCTATGACGGCGCTATAAGTAGTTGTGACGTTCTGGATCCTCGTCAAGGGGTAGTATTACAATCCACACACGGAGTGTCTGAACTGCAAGGCGGTACGCCGTGGGTTGAGTGGATGCGTCACGTAGGGAAGGTAAGCTCCTTGAACAATGCCGGTGGAAGTCTTAATACACACGATGTGGAATGCCTTCACAAGTAATGAAGCAGATGAATGTGTATTGCTTACTTGCCGAGTCTCATAAGGAGAGCTCGGCCTATTGTATATATAGACTATAGGTGCTCCGTGTGCTCCGTGTTCAGAAGACGGAGCAGACGGAGCACCGCCTGCAATGGTCTGATTGGCTAGTTTGCGTGGGGCGATAGGGTTGGTTGGCCCGTTCCGGCGGCCCACCTTGGTGTAGATTGAAATCGTGACACGATACCCCTCCTTCGAGGCCTTCGTCCATACTAGCGCCCAGTTTTCTGCCTTCTACCTGGTGTGCCTTTTCTCTCCTTCATCGTCCTTGACTATGGCTAACCGTGTTTAAAAGAGACGCGCGGCAAGAAAATCCAGCGCAGTTCGCCGCCGCGATAAAGCCGACCTTGCCGACCTTCTAGGCCCCATCATGCCTCCGAGCTCCAAATGTTCCCGTTGCGCGGAGAAAGAACTCCCCTGCAACGTTCCCGATGGTGGCTCGAAATGCAGCTCGTGCCTCCGAGCCAACTGTACTTCCTGCGATAAGCTTGGGGTTGATCGTTAGTTTTTTTTTTTTTTTTTTTCGGTTAGCCTCCTTCTTGCTGATTTCGCCTAGTTGCGCCGTTCGTCCGTGAGCTGGCGCGCTTGTAGCGTGAGAAACCCGAAGCTCTTGCCAAGTTCCTTCGCCTTGAAAAGGAAACGACCGCATTTCGTGCAAAAGCCCTCAAGGCCTTCCACCGCGAGTCCCAAGTTCTTGACGAGGAGGACGCCGAGGCCGCCGAAGCTACCTCCCGTGGCACTGCTCCTCTCCCAGCCGATCTCGACTGGTCGCTGTTTGACCCCTCCCTCCTCGAGGGCCTGGAAATGGCGGCTCCTTCCCAATCCGCAGCTCCTTCGTAGTAGTATAATGACAGTGGTTTCCGTTCTTGCGTAATAAATGAAATCTGGGCTGGTGTCTCATTTTTTTTGGTTTGTCGGGGTTCTTTTGATGGAACTCCTTTTTCTTTTCTTCGTAGTTCGTTAGGTTAGCTGAGGGCTCCTAGCTATTGTCCGCTGAAGGGTAGCCTTCCCACTTGACGAATACTGTACTCCTCTTCCGACTTTCCTAGAATCAAGGATCTCTTCCACCTCGAATTCTTCTTGCTCATCGTCCTCTGCTTCCGCTTGGAGGCCCAGCTTAGCGTTCTTTGGCGCTGGTTCCAGCAGTGATATATGAAATACTTTCGACCGTAGCCTTATGGTGCTAGGGAGTTTGAGCTCGTAGTTCGAGTTTGCGACCTTTTTGATAATCTTGAATGGTCCAATCCTCTTAAAATCCAGCGTCTTGCTTGGCCGCTTTGTTCGCAAGTATTTCGTCGAAAGAAAGACTTTATCCCTCTCCTCTAGGGGAGGTCCCTCGACCCTGTGTTTGTCGTAGTAGGTCCGCATTTGTAGTCGGACTTCCTCGAGTCTTTCTTTAAGCCACGCGTGCAGGTCCTTGATTCTGCTGGCTGCCACGCCTGCTCGCGGGACTTGCGTCCTTTCTCCTAGTTTATCTTCTGCCTCGAAGCCGTAGTTGTTAAAGAATGGTGTCGTCCTTATGCTCTCAACCATAGCTGTGCAGTAGCTGTACTGTGCAGTGGGTAGCAGTTCGACCCAGTCATCTTGCTCATAGTTAATGTACATCCTGAGCCATTGCCCGATGACCTGGTTAACGCGCTCTGTTTGCCCATCTGTTTGCGGATGGTAGGCCGTTGAGAGTTTGTGGTTCGTTCCGAATTCTATCATCAATGCTTGCCAGAATTTGGACGCGAACCATTTGTCTCTATCGGTGATGATGTTGTCCGGCCATCCGTGCTGCGAAGAGATGTATCGGTGGTAGAGTTTTGCGAGTTGCTCCGCCGTATACGTCTCCTTGCAGGGTAGGAAGTTTGACCACTTTGTGAGTCGGTCTACTACCACCCAGATTGAGTCGTAGACCACGTCCGTGACGGGGTCTCTTGACTTAGGCAGCTTGGTGATACAATCCATTGTGATTGATCCCCAAGCTCTTTCTGCTACCGGGAGCGGCTCGAGGAGCCCGTAAGGTAGATGCCTCGTTGCCTTATTCTTTTTGCATGCGGGGCATTCCTTAAGGACTTCTTCGACCGACTCCTTCATCTTCGGAAACGCGTAGTGTTGTTTAAGCCGGGCCAGTGTCTTGGTCACACCGAAATGTCCTCCGACTTTGGTTTCGTGCGTCTCCTTAATGAGGTCTCGCTACTGGTTCGGATGGACGTACATTCTTCCCTCATACCAGCATTTCTTGCCATTATCTTCCGTTACTCCGGCTGGCGGTCGGATGTGTTCGGCGAGATCCATGCATTTGAATTGGTATTTCTCTTCCCACTGTGCTCTGTAGTTGGCGCACACCTAGAGCCATTGGTCCAGTGGCTCGATCCACGCTTCTTACTGCTGAATTAGCTAAAATTTACGAGGACACAACAACCACAGAACGTCACGTCGGCTTCGACCCCCGTGCCAGCCTTAATAAAGTATGTCATTCCGCGCCGTCTTTGCTGGCTACGAGCTTGTACGTGGACGGGAACCCGGACCCGCCGTGCGAGATTAGCTTGGAGCTGGTAGCTTCCAGGCCTAGGGCCTCGAGGATTGCTGGGTCGATATATGGAAACATGGTTATTGTCGTGAGGCTGGGATTGAGGTGGAATGATTAGAGTTTGGCGAGGGGACGGGAAGGAAGTGTCTTGAATGACGTCAATTTCAGGTGAGGAGGTGCAACCTTATCTCAACGGAACAGCAAGTATTCGGTGCGGACGAGACCCTAGAAGCTATTTCCGGCATCACGAAGGACGGGACCGCTCAAACTTGCAGCTTCAGTTTCCATTTCTGATACTGAGTCCAGTAGGTCTACTCGACCCAAGTTGAAGGACGTCGATAGTGCTGAGTGGTTGTGGTGGGGAAGTCAGGGGATACTGTCTGGTACCCACTTTTTATCATCATAACCCTGTTCGGTATTGGACGAACAGTCCACCAGATAAACTGCAGGTGGAGGCACGACACCTCCTACATAGTGTCCTATTGCAAGTAGAACTGTCACATACGACCATAGACGCCGGAAAACTCGGGATCCCGTCCGCTCTCCCATAGATAAGCCGACGATCGCCAGATTAGTAGTTGGGTGGGTGACCACCAGCGAATCCCTGGTGTTGTATGTTTTGGCATCCTATTTTTATTACACTCCCTCCGTTGTGGAACTTTATTAGGCCGAAAAAAACTCACTATTTTTGATGTTAATATCTTTTTGGCTGTGGGATTCTTGGAGGGCTGGGCAGTTGTGTGATTCAAACGTGGCGCTATGATGAGGAGATAAGGATGAGTAATAATATGCCAAATGGCGGTGGCTGAGCCAGCCTTCAGCTGAGGGTGTTTCTTGCTGACAGCGTGCCCAGGCTCACGAATCCCCTATTTTCCCATCCGATGTCAATCGTCGACGCCTGCACTTCCTGGCACCGAATCCCCGCCCTGCTTTGGTTTGCTACTCGCCACTCTTAGTCCAACCTCCAAAACACAGTAGATACTGACCAGTCTGCGATCATATATCAGCAATAATGCCACCGACAAGAGGCCTGCCAATTGTCACACCCGGGCCCCTTTATTACGGGCTCCTAGATGCTTCCATCTGGACGTGCCAGCTGCTCGGCCGCTGTACGGATATGTGTATTCCTCTCGCCTTCGCCTTTTATCAAATCGTCGTGGGACAACCCTTCGGGCCGGAAATTGGACATCATCGTGATCTTGGGGTTTGTAACGACGGGTTGCCACAATGTATTGATCTTCTGTGCCACCCTTGTTACGGACAACCTGTTTGTCAAGCCGTTCCTCCTGCGCTACTTTGATATTCTCCGCAACAAGATGTTTGGTAGGCACCCACTGCACCAAACAAAGCAGCCAGACGGGCACGCTATCGCGCGTGGGGCAGCCTTCCTTGCAGCAGCGTACTTAATGCAAAATATATTTGTCCCTGTAGCAAACATGCTTCTTGGACTAACAGGACGCACAACTGGCCAGAACTCCTAACGACGCTGATTATCGTGGCCATGAGCACCGCTTATTCTCATTTTATCCCCATCACGCGAGACCTTTCCTTGGACAAAACCCTACTGGCACTAGTACCTTCACCATCTCCAACGCTCACACCCATACTCCTCTTTGTTTCGAGCTTGTTGCTCCCTCGGTACCCCTTTGATCACAGGTTGTCGTAAAGATAAGCTTGCATGCATTAGTTCTAGATCCGCTCCACATTATTATTCGTCGTTTTATCTCAAAATATTGAAGGTTAGCGGTAACGTCCATGATAAGCGAGTGAAACACTTCCAACTACCCCCATTACAACTATCCTCAATTACACAATCACAACACTAGGAAATAACAATAACTGAATCGGAAACAGATGAATCAGATGATTCTGCAGCCTCCTTATACGTACGTGCATTATGGCTAGGCTTACCGCACACGCCACAACACCGAATCTTCGTACGAGACCCCCCTGCACTACCACCATTTTATCGTGTTTCCTGGATTACCTGCTCCTCCATGGCCTTCTAATCCAGTAGATCCTGTGCCTCTTGAATAGTAAGTGACCCTCCAAGCCGTATACGTGTTTTTTATTGGCTCTCCGTCGCTTACTATAACCCTCATTGGCCTTGCGTAGCGAAGAGACCTCTGCATAGGGAAGAGCGACTTCGTGCATTATTGCTATTGCTCCTTTAGCAAATTGGTCTATAGTAATTGGCATAGGAGTTGGAGATCTGCTTTAGTGCTTAGAAATTCGAGTTTTAATAAGCTCCGATTGTAAGGTTGCTTCTCGAGGGTTGCGTGGTGTTTGGGAGACCTAAGGTAGTGCCGTGCCTGGCCTTGAGGCTGGTGGTGTTGGGGTCCGAATGCGTACATTAAGTTTCGATATTACCCTCTCTAGGTTATACGGTATAAGGCCGGCTCTGGTAAAACCTCCCTAGATATTCTTTTCCGTAATTGAAGCAAAAAAGTATTACAATCTACACACAGAGTGTCTGAACTGCAAGGCAGAGCGCCTGGGGTTGTTGGGGTTGGATCACGTAGGAAGGGTAAGCTCTTGAACAAGGGAAATTGTCTGATACACAAAGGTGAATTGCCTTCACAAGTAATGAAGCAGATGAATGTGTATTGCTTACTTGCCGAGCTCCATAAGGGAGACTCGGCCTAACTGTTTATATAGACTGCTGGTTCCGTGGACCCGAGCCTTCCGAGGACCCGGCCCGGGTCCTCGAAATGCGCGGGTCCTAGCTGATTGGTCCGATCCCGCAGAGGACCCGGCACCTTTTGCCAATCTGCCCGGGTCCTCTATAATTGGTGGACACCTCGTCAGTAACGGCTGGTTGGATTGGTCCCCACTTTGGATGGCGGGGTGGCCCACTCTTAGCTGCATATGAAATCGCAACAGGACGTACCGAGGATTAAGGGCAATTAGGTTATATTAGCTACTAGTTTGTTTAAATAGCAATTGTTAGTCAATGGTTCCTATCGCAATCTCAAGAGGCGGCTTATTAACATATAGATGCAAAAAGTCTGCCAGCCAGTTCAATAACTAGATAGCCTCGTATCCGGGGCCACTAAAGTTAAAGAGAATGCTGCCTTTAGATAACGTAATAAACTTTTTAGCCCGGCTTCTGAATAGCGGGAGACTAAAGGTCTCCTTCGAGGCAGGGTTCGTATAATTAATCGGGACCAAGATGTAAAGGAAGGCAGGTACGCCTGATCAAGGTGGTCACAATGCAGGTAACAAGAAGGGTGAGCAATGACTGGCAAAGGTGTAAGACTTCAACCTGGCCCTCGCAGAGGAAAGTGGGCGAGGGCCACGGTCTATATACCTAGTGGTGGTTTCATCTGGCATGTGCTTGTGAGGGCTTAGTGCCACATTGTGGCGCCGAGGTCCTAGCCGGCTGGCGATAGCTAGGCCAGTTGTCGACAGGTGGTGGGCGCGCACAGGGTGCGCGTGTGCAAGTGCTTGGGGGGCTCTTTGTGACGATCTGGATCCTCGCCAAGGGGTATGGGGTGAGGCTCAAGGGGGTGAGTGGTCACACACAGTAACCAAGAGTGGATAGAGTATCAAAGAGTAAATAGATCGCTTGCTGAACGACGGTTCAGTTGCAAGGACTAAACTGTCTACTTTAGTTGATAGCTGAAGAACCGCAAAGGCTCTTCAGCTCTCTGGTTTGTATACATCATGGTGGCCCGTGCGTCAGCCCATGCGGGGTCCCCGCATGTGTCCCCCCTGGGCCCACAGTTTTCTCCAATGAGGATCGTGACACGGCACCCAATCCGATCGCTAGAATAAAGTAAACTCGATATAAATTATTACAAGAACTAAGCAGTACTTAGCCACATATACTATTATAAATCTCTAGACTGCCGAATGGAGAAAAAACGAGGTAGAAAATAGGCCGAAGAGATGGTAAGCGCTAGTGGAACAAGATTGGGCTGATTTTATTAAGCGGGAAAGATCAAGATGAAGTGACGCAAGCAGTGAGGCACAGCGATACAAACCCACACAGTGCGTGTTTATCCGTGACTCTAAACCTAACCCAACATCGACTGCTGGAAGTTCGATTAAAGATGGTCTCGTCCAATGTTATCCCTAAATGCAACTTATAAATACAGCCATAGTATAAAAGAGGAAGGGTTTTGAGGCAGGGGAGAAGGGCAAAAATGGAGACTCATATCGTAATCGAACTCTAGACCGTGGCGTCGCTGTATGTAATGAATCCTCTGTCACGGGCAGGTAGGTATAACCTTCTGTATTGTGTAATTCTAAGCTGAGGAGAAAAGGGTGGCATAAGGCCGGGCCCCAAGGTCCTTTATATAGACCTCTCAGCTGTAGTGAATGGATCTAAGATATCTAGGTTTAGGCTAATGCAAGAGGTCCTGTAATCAATTGGTCCTGTGGCCTTTACTATACACAAAGGGTGTAGTGAAGGCGGCTGACCAATGCCGTCATCATTCAATGAGGGCATTCAATGGGTGTGTTCGTTGCGTGCCAGGCGCCAGTGCCGGTGCAAGGTGCCAGGGCCGTAACATCCTCCTTGAAATGCGAATATTGTAAACTGCCATATATTGTGCCCGACAAACATTCGTGTGGCACTTCGCAATGAACTAAAAACCTTACCGAAGAGAAAAAAACCATCGCCCACATGCCCACCTAAATCAACAGAGCACACTGGCATCATACCCTATCCGTGAGCGCGAGCCGCCTCCAACTCTTCATCAACGCTAGCGCAGCGGCCTCGAAATTTTCAATATCCTTGGGCATGACAGATTGTCTCATGATAGCAATAATATGCTCAAAGTCGACCCCAGCGCCCTTTGCCTGAGCCAGTCTCTTTGCAGTTGACAAAATCTTGGCCATGCGCACCTCGCGCGGCTCAAACTCGGCAAGAAAACGGCAGAGCCGGTCCCGCCCGGTCTCAGAGAGTGTCTTTGCAAGGACTGGGAGCCCTTCGAACAGGTATTGCTGCCACATCGCCATCAAAGGCTCATCCGGTATCTCAGCCTCGCAGTTGATGACTGCATCGATGGTTTCGAGATAAATCTCCCCGAGCGTGTCACCATTGTCCGAGGACAGAAACAAGACGCCAGGGTAGAGGGAGAAGGCCTTAGGCAGAACTATTATTACAGAATAGTCAGCCAGTTGTGCAAAAGATGCATGGATCCTCCACCCGCTCATGAATAGTAGGTTCAGGCAGTATTGCCAAGAAGGAAAAAGATACGCACCTTCCAAGCCCACGGCATCCATCAGATCGCCACGTTGCTCGACGAGCAAGATAGCGCCCCACCGCAGGGCAGCCCTCGATTTGTCGAAGAACATATCGGGCGCTTCATCCCGTGGCAGGGAGACAAGGGGTCTCTGCAACTCCTCTGAAAGGGCTAATTGAAACCTCTCTCGTCAGTAGTGCTCATTTCTCAGCGTTGAACCCTCCGCATGTCCACAACTAGGTAATAATTGGATGCAGTACTAGTCGTGCTGAATTAAAGGGCATTGAAGTTAGCACTTACCGCGAGCAATTTCATGAGTGACCTTCCTTCGTCCTTGCAGCAACAGGACAAGCCCGGCTCCACTGACCCGGTGCCGCTGAAATGCCTCCAAGTCACTTCTACTGCCATCAGATGCTAGAAAGTCCCCAATCAGAGCTTTCCAGAGCCCGAGATCGATTCTCGGCTTTACCGCCGCTGCTACCTGGTTGTTGAGATGTTCTCCTCCTAATCTTCCCCACGTAGTCGGCCGCAGGCCCGAGACCATGACACCGATCGCATTCATCACGGAAGACAGCAAATATGCCGGGACGTGCCCGCGGCAGATCGAATACAAGTCCTCGTTCAGAGTTTCATATAGGGGTAATGATTCACTGTCATCTCCGCTGTCCTTGCTTTTGGTGGTGTTGTTTTCGAATCGTAAGAACGAATCATCGGCCTTCGGGAGAGCTACCGTGGGGTCATAGTTGAGAACGTAGTCGATGCTGCTGCGGGAGTGAATGTTACTTGTTGTAGGCGTGTAAGTGACATCTACTACGATTCTCTTTGCCGTATATTTCTGCGAGAAATTTAGTATAAGCTTCTGCAAAAGAGACAGACCGGAAGAAGACCAAGGGGGAAGTGGAGTGGGGTGTGAATCCGGATCCGTCCAGCCAAGGTACTGTTTACCTGGAATCTCTCAATCGAAGACAGTGTCATTTCGTTGTTAGAAGGGAACTCGGTGCTGAGATGAAAGATACGAAGCGGACCATCATAGTCCATGACGCTGAATGGCTTGCTGCATAGCTCGATATATCGGCGGCCCCTGTCTATTAGTCTGACACGTATGGCCTCCTGCTCCTCCCAAGGAAGCATACTGAGAGGGGCAATGCCAAGGCCCTCAACCGTGATTGCCCTCGTGCCCGTGAATTCTTGTATGTAACGGCGGGACACAGCGAGCCGCGGCCCAGGCCGACTCCCACATTTGTAGACAACCTCCTCGATAACGAGGCGCAGCGCATTACGTTGGTCTGTCACGGTAGTAACATCTTGGACGTCCTTGATTCTCAGGCATTGCTCGTACGTTGCTCCGTTAGGGGGCACGAGACGCTTCTCGTACATGATCTCTTGCGGCCGGAAGAGGGTCCACAGGTGCTCGTACGAAGCCTGTCCGCTCCGACGCATCTCGCCCTGCATTCGCTCGGCGTCGTTGAATGTGTGGTTGATGAAAAGTACCAGAGTTGACAGGGTGTTAATTTGATCCTTATCGGGCCTTCTGGCATTTTTCATGTCGTCAAGATGAAGGACAATGGACCCCTTGAACCAAAACAACCATTTGTACTTTTCCGCTTGAATCGTATCGCCATTGAAGAGCGAATTGCGGTTGGTGCTGGAGAGCGAGTAGAGAGACTCGAGGAAGTCACTTACGTCGCCACCCCCGTTTGCGAAGACGAGCTCATCCGCCGTCTTGCGGCCCAACACATCGAATACCAGTCTATGTCTGATCTTGGCTAGCTTGCGGGTTGATGTGATAGCCTCCCATCTTTGCCACGACTTGTCAGGTTTTTCCAGCCGTTTCTCCAATACGATGTTGCTCCCGTTTGTTGTTCCGTTTGACTTTGGAATCCATCTTCGCGTGTCTCGTATGAAGTCAAATTCCTCGAGTGTCGAGCGGTAGCCATAAGAGTCAACATCACTATCAGTGGTGGCGCTACTGGTGTCGTGTTGACGTTTCACCTTTTGGGGATCTGTGGATGGCCCTGCTTCATCTGAGCAATTTGCGTTAGACCCAAGGGTTCAACTTCTGTTTTCATCGACGACGGACATGCCTGGAGTTGTGGTTCTGTTGGAGGGGCTGGTCCACTTCGTTCTAGATGATCCTGTCAGCGGAGCCCCGCTCAACTCCCGCAGGACCTCTTGGAACTCGTTAAAATGGATGACTCTGAAAAGCTAGTCATTTGGACTTATAGATTGAACGTTCAAGATGTGTCGTCCGGAATGTGCTAGTTGTCATTCAGGTTGGGTAGTGGTTTTTTTGGGACCGCCCAAACAAAAGATGGTGGTAGAGTATCCATTATTTATGAGTATCGCTCAAATTACCAGACGGGGTAACAAGAAATCGGCACATTGTATTCGACGTGGTGTGTTCTCATTGGTTCAGCTGATAGTAGGAATTGTCTTATCAACTTAAAATAATCGCGTGAGGGAACTTGCCCGCTTTCAACAGCCAGGTTCTGTACCACCAACCTCAACTCCAGCACGATTATTCATTCGTTATACAGCATTTCAACATGAGCGGCCAAAATTTGAAGGATATTGATAATGGCCAAGGCCACACCACTTTCAAGACACCCATTCTGCCAGCAACATTGACAGGGGATGGTAGCAAGGGCGGAGGCCAGACGACGCAGCGAGCGATGGTCATTGAAAAAATGAAGAACCTTCGGACTTGCAGGTCCGCGAACTCGGCTACCAACAGCGACGCAGATAGACTACCGAGATTTGGCTCTCTCTCATCGTGCAAGATTGACGATGCCAGAGAGGCGCGGCTATGGGAGCTGGAGGCTATCCGCCTCCTTGAGAGTATAGCCTCCGCACAAGTACCCCTCGCCTTCAGTGCGACAAGCCAGTTTCCGAATGAGATTGGCCGCTTGGGCTTCGAAAAGCTGGCAGCAGTATCAGACCGACTCCTCTGCGCTGCAGCTGTGTGCGAGCTTGAGGACCAAGTTATGCTGGTACGGTTCAACTCGTATGGGCGCCTTGGAAGCCCATTCGCCATGACCAAGAGCTTCCAAGCTTTGGAAGAACGGCTGGTTGATGTCGATAAAATAGCCGACGAAATAATGGCGGACCGTGACAGATTCGTGAGTCACCATCATCGCCACCATGGCGCCCATGGTGCCCATCATAGAGTTTCTCGGGAGCGTTTTCAGGCCGCTTCCGAAGCACCAGTCAGCGATGCGGAGTCGATGGATTACTACCTGCTGGTTGACTATATTACTGTCACATTGGCTCGACTCTTGGCTTCTGGCGTTGCGCAAGAAAAAATGACTTACTGGCACTGCATCGCCCTCACTTCCTTGGCCAAGTTCTCGGCAAAGCTGAAAGTGCTCTCCCACAACTTGCCGTTGTACGGAAGGGAGGTGATTCGCCAGCCCATGATTCAGGAGACCGTTTATCAGTTGAGAGGCTCATCAATGGACGTGCGTCACCTCGGGCGTATGCTCGAACAGTTTGTGGATCCAAGTCTACGCTTCCAAGATGCCCAAGTCACAAACTATCTCTCTGACATGTCCGAGGTCTCAGAATGGCTGTTCCACATTGTCTGGGAGGTAGTGAGTGACTTGGCTACGCGGACGACACGGGGGTGGGCCCTGGATGAGTTTGATATCGCAGCAATGGTCTGTGGCACAGGGCTACGCCTTCATCTAACCATCATCTATCAGAACCGCCGCGGCTACTTTTCCGGCTCTCCGTCCGGGATTTCGGTGGGGCTGTGTCACTGGGCGTTTGGCATCCTGGCCGACACGGCCGAAGCCATCCGCCAGAAGAGGAGCGAGGAAACCCAATCAGACTTCATGTTGGCTCCAGGCCCTGTCGGCAGCCGTCCAACGCTGATTGTGACTATAAAGAAAGGCACAACATTGGAACTGGGCCTGAGGTCTATGGCGGAGCTCGTCAGCATCATGGTTCCCCTGTCTTTCATGGGCCCGACCGCTGCCGCAGCTGTTTTCCGACTCCACGGCGCGGCCAGCGCTTCTGCTACCGTCCAGCGAATACACAATGCGTCTTGGGGCTTTGCGGCATACGCGAGCCTGCACAACAAATCAAGCACCCGTCCGGGCGAGGAGGGTTCTGGGCCAACCGCTACCAGCCCGTCATACAGTTGCCCTCTTTCGAAGTCATTCGTGGCATCATTCGTGGCGAATGGCAACAACAGCGCCATGACAACTTGGAAAACGACAAAGCAAACGGCTCAGCAGCGACAGACTGAGGGATGGGCGATTGAGGAAATGGCCATCAGCGTCGGGTGCCTTCGATACACGTTGGGCGTAATGTCTGCTTGCGCACTCCTCGTCGCTGGCGGCTTGTTGGCCGGCTTTTTGGTCGGCTCTAGAATAGACGGGGTCGATCCTTTTAATCTCGCAATGTTTTCCTGGATCATCGCCGGATTTTCCCTTCTTGTGGCCAAGAGTGTCCGGGTAGCCGAGTGGCCATGGAGAGACTTCCTGAAAGGTCGGGTAACGTGTCGGAGCGTGCAGGAACTGGCAAGTGTCACCGGTCTGGACGAGCAGGTCATTATCACGCATCTCTTATCCTTGGAGTCTAGAACCCCATTGAGGACAAGAGGACCTTACAACGTCATGTTCAACAAGGCGGGTGAAGACGGCTTCTCGATCGACGTGTCGCCAAGAGTCGACACCCTGGCTGCTAGCGGGATTATCATCGTTGAGGTCCTCGCGGCAAGGGGCCCGGTGCTCGTATGCCTCGATATCCGGCCTGGGCCGGGCGATGACAATCTGAGGTTCGATACATTGGTCCATTCACAATTCGAAGAGAGAACAATGCTCGTTTGTGTTGACCCCCCTCGTCAGAACGATAGCGAGCTTAAGCCTCTTAGTTTTCTGTGGTTGAGGATACGGTGGGAGAAGGTCATTGGCGTTTTCAATAACCCAGAGCGTACTGTGATTTAGATTACTTAGACTTCAGTGCCGCAATACATATCTACTCATGGAAGAGCAGGATGACTTGAAGATTTCCAGTGCACAATAAGGCCGATAACATGACTATTCACGTTGCTCAGTTAACGCATAACCCTATATCTTCAACGCGTAACTGCAGTTTTTCTTAGCTAGTAGTAATAACACCTAAAGTAGAACTAAGCTCCCCAGAAGAATGCTCGAAGCTTGAAGTACATATTCTTTCCGGCTAGTAATAACTTCTCTATTACGGATTCAATAGGCAGGATCTTCCACTTAGTATAGCGAAACGCCGATAAGTCAACACCTTTCTCCGCAAAGAACTTATTCACCTAAATCCATTACTCGGTGGTCGGATCAGCCTGAACGCTTGCTAGCTATTATTAGGCCATTATACGGAAAATACGGGAAACGATTACTTACCGGCGCCTAACAGCGGCTCCAAGTCAGCGATCAGCTTCTGTACCTCGGCGGTATTATCTTAACGTGGCTAAGCCAGATCTTCTTCAAACATGCTAACGGCTTCGATCGCGAAACCAAACTTGGCGATCATTTCATCTTGATAGAGACCTTGGATCTTCGACCACAGTGTTAGTCTTGTATGCGAAGCCTTTTCTGCCTGTAACTGCATCACGAGAATCTCTCTTTCGAGGGACATGGTGGTGTTGGGAGTGAGCGCAGCTGGCAGTTTGAACTTGTGATTTTCTGCTTGAGGAGTTAAGCAGAGCAGGCTGAGGATAAGAATAAAAAGACGTAGGCAAGGGAATAAATAAGTAGCAGATTCCTAAGAGTTCGACAGAACCGGGAATTGTTATGGAACCTTGAGTAGGACGGCTGTAATGAGCCTTTGCTCTTTTCCCTCATTCTCATGGTTTCGGCCTTTGTCTGTCTGATTGGGTAGGGCGCGGGCAGGGCCCGTGCATTTTCTCAAGGGGCAGTTTCAGCGCCTTGATACCACTAGTTTTGGCTGCCTCTGGGCGAGCCACACTTATTTAACTGCAAATTTTACTCGAAGATAAAGACATACTATGTAGAGCATATACAAACGTTAGAAGTTATAGGTTGGATCGCGAGAGGCTGTATCGCGAGGTTAGCAACGAACAGTTGGCGAGATATGCCGCTTGATATTTGAGTTACAGTCCCGGAGGCACCGAAAACCATGCTTCAGCCTGACTGCGCCCCTGTAAGATCTTGTTGGGGGACATGTGACTCCCTCTTTTCGGCTCCCAAGTTCTGCCATTTTCTCTCTCCTTGAGTCGTCTCAATAATCTATGTGACCGCCAGACTAGTAGTTGGGTGGGTGACCACCAGCGAATCCCTGGTGCTGTATGTCTTTTGCGCTTTTTGCTACTTTCGGTCTCAGTAGACCACCAAGGCAATGCTAATACTTAATTGTGCTACCTCACTTGACATGAAATTCCAGCGGCCATTGCAAAGCCTGACTGAGCTCCTGTACTCAACGAGGTAAACCATTCAGTCCAAGGGGGGTAAACTCATGATGCCAGCCAGCAGGCAAAGTTCCATCCCACACCAACAAAGTAAGGTACTGCTTATTCCGTCCCATGTACAACGACTTCTTGAAGCTCCATCCCGCCATTGTTCTCAGACTCTCTCACCTGTCTGAAGCCAGAAAGCCGATGTTTGATCCCTGACACCAAAGACCGGATCCCATCCAACTTCAAGTACAGCAGCGTCAAAACAGTCACGCACAACGTCCCAGCCTGGTCCAACTCCGACAGTGACGACCCCGTCACCGGCCAAACTGTCCCAATCTTTCCATAGGCCACCGAAAAGAAAACAACCTGCAGCAGCCCAAACATCAAACACCTCTCCGCCCTCGGCCGATACACCGCGCCCCGGTACGGATAACTCTCGCTCAGGAACTCCCCCGCGAAAAGCGAGTAAAGCATCAGTGCAAACAACATGACATACACCGGAATCAGCAACTCGAGCGCATACGAATACGGCTCCCCGATGATCGTGATAATCACCCCATGAATCATAAACCCCGAAAACTTCCACGCCCAGCTGCGATTGGTCTTCGGCAAGAAATCCAAATCGTTGTCCACCCCATCAACCTGCCACGAAAGCCGCGAGGTCGGGCCAAAAATCATCAGCGCCGAGAATAACACAAACACCGCGGCGTTTATCCCCGGATCGATTTTGCAGCGGATGAATCTGACCAAAACGTCGCACAGCGCGATCAGCGGATACAGCAGCGCGGCGAGCGTCTCCCCGTCCAGCACATTCTCCGGCTCCTCGGTACTGCCACTATCGAACCGGGGCAAACTGAGCATGCTCCAGAACTCATCCGCCCTCCCCTCCCTCTCCCTATCTTTTTCTCTCAACGCTTCACTGCGCGCGCACTTGGACTGCCAGATGGACCCAAACGACGCGACGTACGCGGTCACCAACCACGCGAGGTACGCGCCGGGACCGTACCATCCAGAAACTTCGTCCACAGAGGTTGAGAGGGTGGCGTTGATTTTCTCGGCGCGCGACATGCATCGTCCCGGAGGATCCAAATTGCCGATGGTGTTGCCGAGCAGGGCGTCGTCGGACAGAACGGCAAAGTTGGGCACACCGTCGGCGGAGATCATGGAGAGCCAGAAGAGCCAGTTGTAGGGTGCCCAGAGGACGGGGGTGAGAGACAAAAAAAGCCAGGGGATGCACAGGGCCGAGGAGGTGTACATTAATTTGAGGCTTGAATGGGGGATCTGTCAGTAAATGGGCAGTGGGGGAGTTGAAGCAGACGCACAGTTGGTAGCCCCACAGGGTGAAGATGTGAGACCATTCGTAGTGGAGTTTTGGTTTTTTGCCTGTTTCCGGCATGATTCCTGGGAACTTTTTATCAGAGTGCGGATGTATGTGAGGGGAGATTAATGGCGGCGAGGAGAGAAGAAAGAAAGAGAGGGGGGAGGGGGAAAAAAGCATATAAAAAGAGGCTCGCGATGTTCGGCGGTGCGGGGTGGTGGAGGGGAAGGAAGGAGGGCTCCGAATTCCTGCCCGCCAAGCCCAATGAAACCATTGCGTGGCTCAGCTCAGCCGCACAGAGGAGGTGGGCGCAGCATTCAAGATATCGGACTACTTTGGAACCCATGAGGAGGTCTTGATAAATTTTCTCGTTAGTTATGTGACAGAGGTGGGAAAATAACTACCAGCTATGTACCACAGGAGTAGAAAAGCGGACGTTACAACTTGACACAGTCCCCCTTTCAGTGAATAGCTGCTGCACCTTGCAATGGTTTTATCGGCCACGGTGGCTATTACACCGTTTCGCAACCATGCTGCCGATGACATAGGTAGCTAAATTCGGCAAGATATCTATGTTCAACCACTAGATCATCCTACAATACCGATCAGACGCATGTTTGTCTCCTTTTATATTGATTGGAATTGCTGGTTTTACTCATATGTGGGCGCTTCACTTTAGTTTAAGATGTAGGGAAAAAATGGGCGCATGGGTAAGGCAATGAACGGCTGCCCATATATATGACTGGTGCATGGGTGCTTTGGAAGTTAAGGAGCCTAGGCACTCTTTTTATGCCGTTGCAGAACGACCTCAAAATGTCACTGAGTGATATTTCACATTTCCAAGGCACGATGCAAGCGGACAATCGAGATGGAGTGGATAATGTTTTGGCAGTCGTCTAAAGAAACGAGCTACCGGCTACACAAAGCATAGATGTGGCAAGCTGTCACTCGTCCCTTGATGTTGCGCCAAGTTCCTGATCGGAACAGTTATGGTGTGTATGACTCGCGCGTGGGCCGTTTTAGCTACCTACCTGGCTCTCTACTTAGGAGCTTGATTGTTGTTTAGTACTACATGTATGTTCGGGAGGGCCGACAGGAAGGGCGGTAGGGCCTGTAGATCTGAGGCGGCGGAGGACAGCGATACTCCAACTTCACCCCGACCTATGCGAACGTCTCTCCCAAACCGCGCAGCTCGTCCGAAGACCCCCGATTAGTGCTTCTGGCGAAATCGGGCTCTGCGATCAAGACCTGGAGAGACGGGAGCCGCGGACAGCAGTGGACGGCCAGTGCCCGGAACAACGAGGCTGCGTTGAAGCGGCAGTCGCATGCCCGCTTCTTAGGGTCTTTCTCGTAATGGGTACTCTTGATGGGTGAGATGGGGGCCATGTCCGAGTGTTCCATGACGAGGCACAGCTGGGCTTAGGTTCAGGGGAAGCTCGACGTTGCTCGCCACGAAATGACCTTCTCTTCGTAGTGCTTGCGCCATTTGGTCTCGTAGTACTCGTGCCGCTGCTCCCACTCTTCCCACGAGCCATACTCGGCTTCCTGCGGGTCGTTGAACTCGCCGGGTCTCGTGCTCAGCGCACCAAAAATGGCATTCATCGGGACCTTGAGAGAAGTGAGAAAGGACAGCTTGGGAAAGCAGTCGTCCAGTTTCAGATTGGGTCCAAACTGGCGCTGGTACTTGCGATCGGTCGACGGCTTCGCCTTTTCAAAGTTTCAGACAGGTTGCCACGAGTAATCGCCAAACTCTGCCGTCTCGAGGCTGTCTGCCCGCGCGAGCAGAATGCTGGTCCAGTTGTTACTCCCATCTGGGCGGCACGATAGGTTGGTTTCGTCGCTGCTACGACCGTGGCTTGGTCACTCCGTCCTCCTGCTCGACTCGAATCGTGCGCAGGTTCACGGCATTTTCCAGGTATTCCTTGAGAACACCGTGCTGGCACGGATATTCAGGAAGAAGACTGCGGACGGTGAGATGACGAATGTTTTTCATCGAGTCGAAGCGTAAAAAAATCTCTCCCTTCTCCTCCGCAGACATGCCCAGGTCCGATTCCTCGAGCCATCCGTAAGCGTGGTCAAGAGCCAGCATCAGCGAGGTCAACTTGCCGAGCTGAAAGAGGGAGTCCATTCCGTTGATCGTCGAGAAGTGGTTGTTGATATAGAGCTCCAGAGCCTCCAGTTTCGGACAGGGATACGAGCCATTGACAACATTCTCTGCGTTGTCGGGTTTGGCTTGATTGAGGGCACAGATCGAAGCAACCAAGTTATGGTAGGTAGGATGCCTATCATAGCTGGAGCGCCACCCTTCGGTTCGGGGCTGGAAGACAAGAGTCTTGAGGTTCGGCGCAAAGCAGAGGGCTGCCACAATCATCATTTCGGTAGCTTTTTGGCCCTGCTCGAAACACTCGATCTTCAGGTCGAGGAGCCGGGCCCAGATTCTCTCCGACTCGCCGCTGCCGGTGGTATACTCGTCCGATTCCGAATATCTTGCCCAGTTGTCGCAAATGGAGTCTGCACTCGCGCTCGACGAATCGGCGTGGAACTCGCGCAAGAACTGGATGAAGGGAAACCTGTCCATATCGGGTCCGAAAAGAGCTTGAGTCATCCCTTCGTCTTTTTGAAGGGCCTCCTCCATGCTTTCCATCTCGTACCATATCTGTCCGTCGTCCATGTCATAGTAGAGATTCACCCAGATGGCCAAACGCCGCATGAGCTAAGCATTATGCGGGTATAAGACCTGGCGCTTGACAAGCTTCATAAGGGACGCCATGTTGCGGACAGTGGTTGACTCATAGAGAATGCGGTTTGCTGGCCCCGGAGAGAGACCTTGATACCAGGCAGAGGTTGAGCAGATCTTCCTGAGAGACTTTGTATTCACTGTGACCGGTGCCTGGCAGCGAAGGTATGATGCGGGCTGTCTCTCTGCTGCTGGCGGGCCTGAGACACTCGCAGATTCGCAACTTCATCTCTATTGGCAGCCGCTCAATTAGGGCGGTGCCCGGAGGGAATGAATTTGCCGAGGTCATTGCGAGGAGGCGACGGAGGAGTTGGTTAAAATGATAGAGACTGGACTTTGTTAGACATAAGACGACTTGAATAAGATGGTGCGCTCACTTGCCTTTGAGTGGTGGAGTAAGCAAAGGGTTTCAGGATGAGATATACGATGCCGTGGTCGAGATGGCGGGGTAATGGAAGAGGAAAACAAAGGTTGTCGGGAGCTGTGAATCTATTGTCGACTGGCTGGTGACTAGTCATCGATGTCGATGTCGAGACTCCTGCAGGGGCGGTGGTGTCTGGAATCCAAGGATGCAGAGTTGAAGGAGGAGAAGAGGGAGGCGAGACCTTGGAGCTCCTTAAATAAAAAAAACGGCAGATGGCGTGAGCGTAGATTATCGAGTGAATATGGCGGGTCCAGCCTCAACATTAACTGCCAGCTGACCTGAGGGCGCAGTTTGAAGTGAATGTAGTGGGTCACGCTCGGAGAATGACGGAACAAGCCACAGTGTACGGCATCAGGTGAATCTGTAAGGTCTATTCGAGGTGAATTTTACACCGTGACCATCATGGTGACAGCAGATTGTCAATTTAGTGAATGTGGCGGGTCGAATAGAAGCCATAGGTACTGGCCTCGGACCGTATGAATTACAATGGAGAGGAATTGGTATGAATGACTTCCTATATCTACTGGTATCGAAATTGCATTTTGGACGAATATTGAAAATGCCAACTCATTTATTGTGTTGCGTACTTGAACGGAGAGGTGTCTCCTCCTATTCTAATTCCACACTGATTTGGTAAGGGCTTTCTTATTTATGCTCAAACTTGAGCATCCAGAATGTTTTATCCTGATGACTCAGCTCACCCAGATTTTTTTTGGACTGAGGGAACCTGTGCCATAACAGCAATTATACCCAGGTATGCTAGCGATGATGGGTCAGAGAGCCCTGTTTTCCAACACTCTTCTTCTCCAAGGTGAGATACCTGGCAGGTAACCAAACCACTAGTATGTACAACCAACCTAAGCCTAAGCGGCCCACTATGGGAATGGCTTGACGCCAGCTGGAAACAAATTCATTGCCGCGAGATGTGGGGCCTCATAGGAAGTATCAGTTGCCGCCGGGGTCAGACAAGACACTCCAGTGGCCCGAAGTCACCGTCTCCGGCCAAGCAAAGACGCAATGACGGGTAGCTCTACCAACCAGCGTCCCCGTATCATCACAGGCAGACGTCTCCACCATATCTTGCGCTTCATCTTCATCTATCGGGGAGGCTGCTCGGCATTTGAACCCACTCTCTGAAGATCGATAACACCATGCCAGCGTCTGCTCTGGACAGGTTCGATATCTTTGTCCAGTAGAATTCATCATTTGCCATGTCGATTCACGTCGATGTGTACGGCGGGTGGCGGGCCTCTGGGTTCTCTCCGATGCGTGAATGCTCAGAAAGGTCAGAAAACAGACGTTGCTTCGGGGGGGGATGAAGGCTGAAATGGTTACACTGGGCCGCTCCCTGCAGTAAATCCAAACAGGGGAATTTACTACGTGGGCTAACCTATTAGACTTTTCACGCAGTCTGTAGGGAGCACTCTAATACAGAGATTTCACTGAGCCCACGCTTGCACGAGCAGGGCACGTGGAGATTGTGATTTTCCTTCACATCAAATAGATGCTCTGATGGGCGTTTCCTACGTAGAAATCAAATCTTTCACAAAGCTTCTTATGCTCTACTAGTGAGAGAAAGCATGCAATAGTCAAGTAAAAATGTCGTCTAGGGGTGAACACAAGTAGCACTCATTTAGTTTCCAAGGGCATGCTGCTAACCTGACTGGGTACATTCCCGCATCCTTTTTCTTTTTAGTACATGCAGACTTGTGAGATGTGCTGTCTTGGGAGTTTTGAGCGGCGTGGACCGAAAACGCTTTGGACTGTTCAATAATACGCTGGTTCGATGGGCGAGCGGCTGTTTTACGTACCTGTCTCAAAGCGGTCGAGGCACTAGTTCCAGTATGGACTCAAACGCGATACATTGCGGGTCTTCAGCCAGCCACAAGTGCTAGGGCAGCGACATACCTGCCTTCTTGCAATGTCTCAAGGGTCTAGAGCGGTCTGGACCGATGAGATATCGACCACTCGCAGGAAGTGCCAAGAAGCTGGTTGGACCTGCGGTCATTATATCCAAAACGGTTGAAGCACGGACAACGCTATATGTTTTCAGCCAGCCACAGCTGCCCCGGCCCACGGCTGTCGCTTGCATTTTCACCACATCATTCTGCGATTGGCTTCATGCACAATAGAACTACAGAAGAGGCTGCAGGGTAGAGAGTCGAGACCAGCTGAAATACGGTCCTCTTCCGGTTACAGCAGCTCTAACTCAAGTTGGGCCTCGAAAAAGCCACATGGAGCTTTGGTGTAGCCATTACATGGCATCCAAACGAGTCTGGACTCCCTGACTCAGATGAAAGTCAGCAGGGGCAGCATAAAATTCCTCAAGAGCTCAAATGCATAAAGTGCAGCCAAATCGTCAAGCAATTTCTTCATGTTATCAAAGGACTCCATTCCACCTGGTATCATAGCTGTTTCCAGACTTTCTTCATATCCGAGCTCATTATCAGCGAAATGGAGCATTCCGATATCGCCGGGCAGCATGAGCTTGATCAGGGACAGATTCAACCGGGCGGAGGTCGCAGCTTTATTACGAAAGCCCCAATCAAACCTCAAGTCGAAGCAAGTGTGTGCTGCCTCTCACCCTGCTTACTTTTCGTCGTCCACGGCCCGGCGTCGCTGACAAAAACTAGGGGCCCTCATCGAGAGCAACTTCTGCGAAAAAGCTACAGGTCCAAATATTAAGGACAAAGTCACCAAGGAATTTCAAGAGAAGGGGCGGGTCATCAAACCAGAGCGCGCCATCGCTCTCTTCACCGATGCAAAGCTCAGGGGCTCCGTCACTGTCGTGGATCTAAGGAGCGGAGACGAAGGTCCGTATAAGCAAGCAACAAAGGATAGAATCATTGCAGCTAACGGAAAGCGCAACAGCCGGAGACAAGGCGCGATGGAACTTGCGTATCCCTGGCGCAAAGTCCCACCCTATACCCGAGAAAGCGGAAAACATGGACGATCCACGCCGACTGCGGGCTGGTATGCACCCCACACTAACTGATACAGACATCAAGAGGTGAGTTTACCTTTCTCCGCCCCCGAGCAATGCAAATGCAAATGAAGAACTTGGGTTTAACTTGTGGATGTGCACTGTGCAGAAACTGGGCTGCCCAACTCGGCGACCAACACTCGATCTGGGCCAGTGTGCTGGAGAAGCCAGTCGTCATTTTCCACTGCCGTCAATCGGCAAACAGAACGCCTGGTATTGCCAATAACTACCTCAACTACGTGGCAGGAACGCGAAACCCCGCGCCGCAGCTGGTCTTGATTCTAGATGGAGGCTTTGACGCGTACTTGACAGCGGTCGATGATTACCTCAAGGTTGACAAGAACAAGAACAATCGTCGTAGGTTTTCTTTTACCCCTATGTTTCCGCAAAAACTGTGACACATTTCGCTGATCCTTGAAATATAGCTCTCATCTTGGAGGAAAGGCCGTAAGGGGCTGATCGGGCAGATACAATGGGTTTCCTAGGACAGACTGTCGTTTATTTGGCTCAACCTTGACTGTCACTTCCATATTGCTAATCTCGTTTTCAAGTGATTGACTCCATTTTCACCATCCTTTTTCCAGCAGGTAACGAGCTTATGCTTTTTAATATATGACATCCACACCCAAAAGCTGCCCTGGCCGCCCCAAGTCTGCCTCCTCCGATTTGGAATAACGGAGAAATTTCATTGTTCCTGCTAATTAGAGGGTAATGATCGCTGAATAGATTGTGTAGTGAACTACTACGTATCAGGGGGGCTTAAGTAACCTCTTGGTAGCGGATATACCATCGTATTCGCGAGATGATTAGGGCCAAGAGGAGGCGGGCGGCCGAGCTGAGGACGTAGCGCCTACCGTTAAATTAGTATAGAAAATGATGGTCTGCGTCCTAGATAAGCTTAGCGAGACTGAGGGAAGTAGATTATATTTTGTTCAACAGAAATAACTTAGTAATTGGATAAATTAGACATTAGTTGCATTGTGTGTGGGAATATGATTGGTTGTATGTCCAGAGTGAATCGGTCGTGAGGTCTTGCTTTCTACCTCTCTACCGTGTTATCGGCCTTATCGGTCTCATTCAACAGTATGGATTACTCTGTATTGGGCTTGGTTCGGCAGTAGCTGGCACCTTCCTCCACTAACCACAGGTTGAAAAAGCTACTTCCAAGGCAGCTATGCAGGTTAATCCAATTAAGCACGCTTCCAACCACATCTCTTCAGCAGCCATGATATGCGATAAGAGGAGGAGGTGCAGCTCAGCTGCCGTAGACATATTAGGCCAACACCGCCCCATGAATTCTCATTAACCCGCTCATTTCCTCTAGAGGTTTTTTTGGACACCTCATTTTCCGTGCGTAGCATCCAGCCCGCTGCGGCAATTACCTGTTAGTATTATCGCTTCGGACAACTTGATGGATACCAACCTGCGCACTCTCATTGCTCGGAACCGAGCAGGTGATCATCGCAAGGGCTCAGATTGTGAGCGATGCATCGACGCCACGCGAAATCCCAGAGGCTCTGATTGGGCACCCTCTCCAATCCTACCAACGCCCGCATATATATTTCCTTGGACTAAGCTAAGCGAGTTGCTCTCATCACCATCACCTATGCAAGGTCCTTGGTGAAGGTGTGCTGCACTTTGTCCAAGTATTCCGCTCTCCCATTGCCGTCAATCCCAAGGAGGTCCTCGTCACATGTATCGGACCATCCGTCGACGACAGAGAAATTCGTGGGATCGGCGTCGACTTCCCAAGCAGCCGCCTGGGGATATAGACGTTCTTCGAGTCTCGTTTTCCTTCACCGACAAGTCAATGAATGTCAAAGAATGCCTAGCCAGTATTACCGGTTGGATTACCAAGTGTGTGGACGACCACAGACCACAATGCGTATCGACCAATCCTTCAACTCTTCCTTCACGACTGCTCTATGTTCGCGGTGACGGCATTCGATTCGTCGACAATACCGACATTCCGGCATCCCAGGATCATACCCTTCCGAATTATCTCGCCTTGAGTCATTGCTAGGGTAATATCACAAGGTCGCTGAAAACAACCAAAGCAAATATGTCGTCTCTGCGGGAAGCGATCTCAGCATCGAAACTTCCCCAAACATTCATGGATGCAATTTGTGTCACCCGCGGTCTTGGCCTTGGATTCATCTGGATTGACAGCTTATGCATCATTCAGGACGATCATGCGGGTTGGGAGCGGGAATCCGGGCGTATGGCCAGTATTTTCCAAAAGGCGTTTCTTACCTTGGCTGCGACTCACTCGCCCAACAACAACGGGGGACTGTTCACCCCATTTGGCGCTAAGCCTTATCTTTGGTCTGGCAAAAAAGGAAACTCCTGTACCAAGGTTGCGGGATCTACTGGTAGCATCTGGGAGACCTTGAAAATGGAAAAGAAGTTGCCGGTACAACGAACATTCTTTCGTCATTTCGCTCTTTGCCCAGCTGATGATATCCGTAATTCCCCAACCAAAGGACGCTCGACAGATTTCTCAAACAATCTTGTAGCCGTTGGCTATCCTTTGCTCACCCGAGCTTGGGCCTTCCAAGAGCGGCTCTTGAGCCCCAGGGTGGTCCATTTCGGAAATACCCAGCTGGCCTGAGATTGTCAGTGCGATTTCTGGACTGAAAGTCTTGTTTTCACAACAGATGTGCTTAGGGGCCAGCTTACGCGCCAAAACGTGCACGAGAATCCCAACTTGAAGTATCCCGTTGAAGGGACACGCAGGGAGTTCACCGCCCTGACACACGAGACGGGTAGTACGGCGTCGCCCCATGATCACCAAAAATCACAAAGCGTATCAAACCTTCCAGCCATTGTGAATGGCCACGGCAACAATATTCTCCAGACGTGGAAGACTCTCGTGGAGGACTACAGTCGCCTCGACATGACAGACGAAATGGATTGCCTACCCGCCCTCTCCGGGATTGCCACTTCCATCCATTCGTCGCTCACCCGCATTGGAGACTCTGGTGCCGCTTATCTCGCCGGTCTATGGTCCTCAAAGCTGCCGTATGCCCTGTGCTGGATCTGTGTATCAGAGAATTCAAAGAAGCCAGCTCGCTATCGGGCTCCCAGTTTCAGTCGGGCGTCTTTCAATGGGCCAATCTCCTTCCGGGAGCCTCTGACCTTCAAGCGTGGTCTCGACTTTGACAGCTTCTCCTCCCAACCTAAAGGGCTAGCTAGACCTTATGGCAGAGTCTTGGGAGGGCACATCGAGCTGCGTGGCTAGCGCTCCATCGGCTACGTCTCAAGGGTATACATTACCAAGAAAGGCACCGCATACATCTTGAGCCCGCAGATAGGGGCAGACAACGACGGCATGCGACAGAAGTTCTGGCCTGACATCACCCCAGCTGATCCCAGCGATGGGTCAAAGGATGAAAGTCACCCCAGTGTTGCGACAGAGGTGCGGCTCTTGTTACTAGGGTGCGCCAAACTACCGGGACCTAGACCTAATGGAAGCGCCCCCACCTCTCCCTACCGCGTAATGTGTCTGGTGTTGCGGCCGGCGGCAGCTGTCGAGGGAGCATGGGAGCGGATAGGGCTAATTTATCCCGCTGACGATACCGCAATGTACCTGGAATTTCGTGACGATTTAGCGGCCGACATTGGGGCTGACAGAAGCATGTTTGAGCGTCCATCATCGTGGTTCACGGACAAGCAAACACTACTCGTTGCATAAGGGGCAATTGGCGGCTGGGTTCGGGGTGGTTTGCTTAGCATAGCATCCCATGGGATATCAACACATACTAACCTGGAGACGGGTGCTCTGTGAGTGCTGCGCGAGACTTTTAGCCTGTACATAACCAAAACACTTCATGGTCTCCCTTGCCGCCGCCGCGGCGCAGGGGCGAGTCAGGAGCCGACGGTTGAAAGCGGTCGATGATTACCTCAAGGTTGGCAACAACAAGAACAATCGTCGTACGTTTTTAATACCTTTTGTTATCTAGTGTTACTACAAACCGCGCGGCCTTGCGAATCCTGAAATGCAGCTCTGATCTCGGAGGAAAGACCATAGAGATAGCCTCCGGCTTATCGTTTCTCTCCCACCAAGCCTGCAACACAATCTGCAGAACGTCTATTGCACGCAGCGCTATCAGCTAGCAGAGGCAACCAGCCGGGTCCTTATGTACTTCTCTTTAGAGTTCGACTCACTTCATTGTTCAAGTCACTAAGGTACTCGACCAGAATGCGTGGGGGGGGGGGCTGCGCTTGCAAGCAGATACAATGAGTTTCCTGGGACAGAACGTCGTTTACTTGTTCAACCTTGACTGTCACTTCATGTTGCTATGCTCATTCTCAAGTCATTGGCTCCCAGGTTTTCGTCCAACCACATTATAGCGGTAGGGAGCCTTTCAAGCCGCATCAAAGCTGTACAAACATATCTACACTAACGAAGCTATACAAGCAAGACTCACTATACTGCAAATATCTATCTAAATGCCAAAAGTTGTTGATTAGCTTGGAGACTTAATTTGTGCTTGAATATACTCTATATCTTTCTAATTTGGGAGCTGACTCAGCTGGCGAGCACTTATTACACTTCTGTGCAAATGCATTTATGTATTTGGCGCTGGGCAGCGTTAGTCCCAGACGGGAAGAGGCAGTCGCGGCCTGACTCACCTTTCTGTTGCTACCTCGACGTGGAACCAACACACAAGATCGTTACATCAACAAACGGAAGGAGCAAGGCAAATTTGGTCAAATGCGCTTGCATCCCAGTTCCACTCCGTTTCTCTTTCCTCTTGCTTCTCACCCTCACAGCAACACAGTAAACACAGCAAGCACCATGGCCTTGCACCTCAACGCCAAGTCCAGCCAGGCGCTTCGCACTTCGCCCCAGCAAGCCATTGGGAAACTATTGCAAGAGCACGGCAGCGAATCGTTGATCGCGCCTTTGCTTAGCGCTGTCGAGCAAGGCTCAATCGCTCCCTCTGTCTTTGAATCGTTCATCGAAACGAGCCATGATGCGAACGCCATCGTCGCCAGCATCCGGCAGGGCCACAGCGCGAGCATCCGTCGCGCCGCCATGCGCCATTTGTACCTGCCGCTGCGATCAGCATCCCACTACGCTCCCACATGGGACGCTCTCGGCGGCGCCACTGGCATCGCCCACTTGATGCGCGAGCTCATTGCAACCGATGTCCACATGCTTTGTCGCGTGCTGGGCTCAGCCGCACACGCACCTGGTGCTATGGCCGAGAGACAGCAGAACATGTCAACCCTGCTTCGCCTCCTATACCCCGGCCCGCAGATGGCTACCGACGACCCCAGACCCCTCGTTAACTCGTACAAGCTCCTTGTGAAGGCCTGCGACTTTGACCTGTGCGTGGAGCTCGCCGAAACCCAGTCTCCTCTCTGGTCTGACACTGTTTACAAGAAATATCTTCTTTCACTTCACGCCGCGGCATACCAGCAGAGGGCTGTGGGGAAATGGGACTTCCCGCCCAAAGACAAGATCCTGAACCTGGCTCCCCTGCAAGACCTTCTCGATCGGGACTGGAAGTTCTCCCTGGCCACTCTGACGCAGATCGCCGAGGCCAAGACAGACGACTTGAAGATCACCGACCCAGAAGGCTTCAGAGACAGCCTTGTCCTGCCCGTGCTGAGAGCTTTACGAAGCCGAAAAGGCGTGGGCGCAGTAAAACAGAAAGTCTGGAGCTTGTTTTTTGTCTGCCTCGAGAAATGGCCAGAACTAAATACGATACTAAGTGGACTGCTCCCACATGCGGTTCACTGGTGGAGCTATACGACCAATGATCGCTCACGCCAGTTTGGAGAAGTCGCAGTCAAGTCGATTCTGGAGTCATTGCCGCCTACCGGCAGCATTAGCCTAACGTGGCTGCCTCAATTCATCACGAGACACGCCAACCGCGATAAAAAACGCAGTTACGATGTGGTCCGCATGGTGTTTCTTCACCAAAAGTACAAGATTGACATTGAAAATCCCAGCACGAGCGACAAGGAGAAAATGAGACTGCTAGACCTGTCATCATTCACGACCGAGCTCTTCACCATGATCCCTCCAGCAAAGGCCCTCAACTTGTTGGACCTGCTCGAGCAAGCCCAGCCGGGCCAAGGTCTTCGCAAGCGATTCTATCAGGGAATTCTGTCACAGGCCTCAGACTACGGTGAAACGGATGGTGTTGACTCACAGGCAGACCTCGTGATTCTACGCTGCTTCCTCCTCAGCGCCTCGGGCCGCGAAGGTTCTGATGGCGGACATTGGGCCACCATCAAAGATCTCATCGAGAGGAGGATGAAAAACGCCACAAAAGGTCGCGACTGGTCTCGGCGGTCCTTCTGGGCTATGTCGGCCTTGTTTCTGGCCATTGCTCATGGAGATGTCGACATTTACTCTGGCATACTCACATGGGCTCGACGCTTCGATAAGGACCCGCTCACGGTAGCGGCTCTCTACAAAAGCAGCACGCTTGGGACAAGGGAGGGCGTCGACTTGCTTTGTGGTGTCCCCATTAAGGATCGCCTATTTGCCAAGACATCCGAGGCAACAGTCGGACAAGCGATCGTGGGTGGCAACAAGGTTGTCCTCCAGCTCCTGGAAGCTGCTGCGGCGGGGCTACGAGAGCCAAGCAATTCGTGCTCAACCTGGGAGTGTGTTGGACGCTTGGCATCGGACGTCACGGAACGACGCTTACGTCGTGTTAATGCACTTCAGGCGCATTTGGGACTGACAGATGACGCCGTCTACAATCTTGTCTGGCAACCAACACTTCGCATACTAATCGATACTGAGAGCTTTTCGCTTCAAGACGAGCATGAGTCATTGGGTTTCGGTGGCAGGAACGGCTTGCTTAGATTCGCCATGCCCATAGAGAACCTCAGTGAGCCGACGTGGAGATTCTTCGATAACCTTGCCAAGGCCCGTGACGAGCTCTGGCAAATGCACCGAACCAAGACAAACCCGGCCGTTTTGACTCTTGGGACGCCGTGGCCTAAGGGACTGCCAACGCACTTTCTTGCCCAGTTCAACATCAAAGAAGCTCAATATCGGATGCCTTATCTGCTGTCGAGAGCCGAG
This sequence comes from Podospora didyma, assembly GCA_033439775.1. NCBI lineage: Eukaryota > Fungi > Ascomycota > Sordariomycetes > Sordariales > Podosporaceae > Podospora > Podospora didyma. The sequence goes on from JAULSW010000003.1 coordinate 4,565,959, forward strand.
AGGGTGGTGTTCGGTGCGGCAGAATACCTCCTTGCTCCGCCGCCAGAAGACAAAGAAACAACAGACACCATCTCGGGCTTCGGCGAGAACTACAAGATGTGCGTGAAGATATATGTCAAGGGTGCTGATGCCGATGACGTAGCGGGACGCGAGAATCGTTTGTCCCGCGCTTGGAACCATGTCACCGCCAACTTGACCGAGGAGAAGAGAGGTGTTACATTTTGGCGCAAGTGTGTTTTTACGACCGACTTGGGAGTCCCGTTGGCACATTTGTTCCCCCCTGACACTCCTGATGCAAAATTCGACGTGCCTTGGCCAAGGTTCCCAGCGACAGACGACCCGAGCGAGCCTACAGAATGGAATCCGGATCCACGAGTGGAAGTTCAAGTGCAGCCCGAGCCAGTCGTCGAGACGGGAGAACCTAGGCTAACTTGCTTGGACGTAATGCTCGGCCGGTACATCCATAGTCCTAGTCTTGGATGGAAGGCCGGATTCTATGTGTCAGGCAACAACGCGGCATCGACCCCTGCGACATCAAGTGCCCCTCGTACCGTGATGCTTCCTTCCATTTGGAGCAGATCGTCTTTTGCAGGGTGCGCTAGTGACCCGCTAATTGCAGCGGCAATCTTGACATTGAACAGCAGACACGGAGCCGATACTTCCTTGCTGATGAAGCCTTTCCCGACGGCAGAAGACGCTCGCTTCCCAGCTTTGTTTCTTGCAGATGAGTACCTCGAGGGCCTGAGCATGGCAAACAAATCTCTCGGCTTCAGCGTCCTAGAGGGAAACAGCAACGTACCTGTCGAATTGCTCTTTCGCCTAGCCTCATCCGCGGTTGCACGAGTCAAGTCGACAGCATTTGAAGGCCATGTCGCCGACCCAGCAATGGCGATGGCACTTATCAAGATCATAACGCAGGGTGATAGGCCTTCAATAGCATGTCCGCTAATTCACGATATGATCTTGAACGGGCAAGGCGAAAGCGCGTGGCACAGGCAGTTTTTTCACATTGGATTCCTCTCACGTCTCTCACATCGCGATGCGCAGGGGTTTCTGGTAGACGTTTCAAAAGCAATCGTGGACATCTTGCGGTTACAAGCACTAAACTGGACGGCCACTCCACCGCCTTCAGCAGGGGAGACAGCGAAGTCTGCCACGTCCACACCCTTTGTCAAGATCACGACAGTCAAAATGGTGGTCCAAGTGCTGCAAGACTCCAGGTTCATTGACAGTCAGACTGCCTGCACAGTTCTGCAAGACATTCTTCAATATTCCCGCCACGTCGACATCAGACTCGCTGTCGTCACGAGTCTTATTGGGTTGATCCAAGCCTCTACTGATCAGAAGCTGATTACCACGGCTTCGAAGGTGTTGGAGACGCATGCCATCCCGATGGCGGCGTCTCTGAACGAGCGACTTGTTTTGACGGAAGAGGATTGGCTGGACGCGGCAAAGGCGGATGGCGAGCTTCCTGAAATCGAGCCATTCAATGCAGAGGAACGGCCGGTAAAGGATATGATATTTGGGTTGCATGGATGGGGAGAAACGGCTCAGAAGGCTGCATTGAAGTTGGCATTGCAAGCAAGAGTTCTAGAGCTTTCTATCGAGAACAACAGCCGGTGGACGGCTTTGTTTCTCAGAAAAAATAACCTGTCGCTTCCTGAGGGCGAAGTGCTTCCCAAGGCTCCGTTAGATCCTCGCCTGTTTTCCGAAATCGGCTTAGATATTACAGCAGACGTGTTTGAGCTGATAGAGCGTTTCACAATAGCAAACGTGTCTCCAACGCCAGGACTCGCCGCTATCAACGCCACGGTGCGAGACAACAAGCAACTAGCCAACTCCAAGGCTAGGAAACATTGGCTTTCTCTGTGGGGGAATACTGGCCACGCTGCTCTGGGGCTGGGGCTACTGTATCATGCTGTGTATGAACTCCAGAAGCCGGCGCACGTTCCATCCATGATTCCCATGGAAAGGATACATGCATTTCTCATGGATGTTGCGGAGGCGTTTATCATGTCATCAGACCGAAATGCTCTGGATGCGCTGGTGGGCAGGTTTCAACAAAACTGGGAGCGAAAGGCGCATATCTTAACGTGGAACACCAACGGGCTGCCGCTAATACTACGCATCATCGCGCGCATCGACTCGCTCCGTACGCCGGCCTGGCAGCAAAATCCAGATCGATTCCCGAGGGCTTTGCCGGACACATTGAAGTTACGGGTCAAGTTGTTGAGGTCTCCGAGCGACGACCCCTACTGTGCAAAGGCTAGCACTGCTGCTGAGCTTGAGAGCGACATCCGCGCATTCACTGCCCAAGTTGTTGGCCTGGCTGAGGAGCTCGTTCAGCGCAAGACGCCGTACTGGGAACTCTGGAGCTGGATATCAAAGCAGATCGTGGAGAAGGTAAAAGCGAAAGATCGGCTCCGCGTCGCTCTCGCGCTGGCCGAGGCATGGGAGAAGACCAAAGAAGATGGCAGTATGGTGGACTGTCTGAAAATCGAGCTGGCGGGCGAACTGATCAAAGCCTCTGGTGGTCCAGGCGACAAAGATGTTATCCAAGCAGCCAGAACAATGCTGGCGGGCTGGTTGACGAGTCCTCTTGAGTGGCTACGCGAGTATTCGCCGGAGATTGAAAGGAAGGTGGCTCAGTGGCCGTTTTGGAACGATGGAGTTTGATATTTCTGGATAGGTTGGCTTCAATAGAGGAAGAAGAAATAGGAGAACAGAAATTCGGTGCGCCCATGAAATTGCCCAGCCCTTTCTCAACACTGCTCGGATTTCTCGGACGATATGCCGGCGCCACCACATCGGGGCCAGTGCTGACTTTGTGTCACCAACGCACATTTTACATCCCCGTATTTAACCGCGCCTGTGTCGCTCGGCCACGTTAAGCATCAACGGCCTATTCAGCCGAGAGCTGTCCTCCGCACATTGAGTCACGACCTAACCTGAACATCCACATATCGACCCTCATCCCAATTCTCATCCAACCTCCCACCAAACAGCAACTTCGCTTCCAGTTTCCTACACTACAAGTCTAGATAGTAATGGCTCGTCTTTGGTACACATATCACACAATCCTCCTCCTCCTCGCTATTCCCTTTCTCGCCGCATCATCCGCAGCTCCATCGCCTTTGCCCCCTTGCTCCCCCCTTCCCGACGCAAACACCCCGCTCTGGAACCTCTCCGACTGGTCCACAGATTACACCCTCCCCGACGACGGCGGCACCGTCTCCTTCCGCCTAGTGAATGCCTTGACAGGATACGGCGCTCTGTGTGTTCGTGTTGGTCCGTACCCCGAGGGCTACTGTGTCTCGGGGGCTGGGCAGGGCGGGACAAGCACAGGCGTCGAGGAGGGGGATGATGATGATACCGGGACTTTGTTTACATATTATGAGGGGGTGGACGGCGAGTTGAGCGTCTATCAGGAATGGAGTTGTGGTGGTGTTGCCGGGGAAAGGTGCGTTCGTTCTTGTTTCCGACAATTTTGTTTGAAGCCACCCACCCAAGTAGTACAAGTTGTGAAGTTCAAGTTGTTGCGGTGTGGCAGTTGAGAAAAGGCTGACAGTATGGGGTATTTAGTGGTGGGACGACAAAGAGAATACAAGTGGATGGGAAGGTGATGGTTAGGAATCCGAGTCAGTGTGGACCCGCCGGGCCCGGACATGATGAGATGAAGAAAGGGGAGATGTGTGGGCTTCAAGGGGGGCAGGGGGTGATTTATCCGACTTTGGTCCAGGCTACCCCAACTGTGTAGAATAGCACTGTGAGAGACAGCAGGGGGGAGGCTGTTGTACTAGGTGGGTAGCTAGTTACCTTACTACCGAGGCTTCGAGCTTCAGTATTACATCAAACAATGCAAGCACAACTGTGCGGTGATACCCGAAGATCTCTGTTTTAAGAACAGCCGCGACCTCGACATTGTCCAGCTCTCTTCCAGCGTTGTTGTTCGGATTCCTCGGATTTTTTCGTTTGCAAGAATCACGAGTAATTATAGATTGACCTGGTCAGGTATTGCTGCAGGGGAAAATGTCTTCAGCGAATAGGAAATATATCCGGAACCTTATTCGGTGAGTCCCAACGCTCGAGCCAACTGGGTAACTGCCGAGTTCAATAACCCATAAAAGAAATACGTTTATCATTTACATTAATCTGGGGAAGACGGAATTTAGCTTGCACAGCCCCTGGTGCCCGATTGATGAAACATAACAGAGCAGCAACTCTCGCTCAGCCCTAGGCATACTATTTGCGGGACGCGTTTTCAAGTTGGCCCCCTACGATATATATAGTAGTCCTATAATAGTTAAAAATTGGCGGGGTCCCCGCTTGGCCCCCTGCTCTCATGTTTAGTGACAAGACGAAACGATGCCGAACCGGATCCCTTGGCGTAAAGCAAGGTCGAGAGTGGATGATGAAGAAAACGACTCCCTCCTTGGTATGTTTGAACAGTAAGGTTTGGTCCTGGATTTGGCGATTGTAAATCTGACAGTCTCCAAGTTTTAGAGCCCACTGTTCGGGCGGCCGAGCTCATCCGAGTAATGGCTTGCGTGGAAAGTGGCTCGTCGATAGCTGATCTCCTGGAACCATCCGAGGTGTACTTAAAGGTGCTCGATGCAAGACTGGACAAAATACCGGAACGTCTAATAGACGTAACACGCACATCCACGCTTGCAAACACATCCCCAGCTGGGTTTCGACAGCGGCTGTATACTATCCTGCTCGCAATCGCCGAAACGCTTGCAGCCAATACTGGTCCGGTCTTCATGGAACAGCTGTACCAGGAGCTGGCAGATCGCAGTCTCGTACAACGCAGCCGAGACGACACCCTTCTCCAGCAGCCACCAGCTGGCACCGCGAGCTCGTCAGAGGAGACGTTATCAGCCCCCAGCTACCAACCCGAGGTTGCTCAGCTTGTCTTCATACTCGTCGGTGCCCTCACCCTGCTCTACACTCCCGTCACGGATCCATAGCCGAGAACAATGCAAATGATGGAGACGAACAATCCCGGTTTTAATAGCCAGAGGCGCCGGCACCCACATGCAGCCACATGGCAACATATGTCACAAGATGTTTACAGCTTCGGGGAAGACATCACGCTCGATAAACTCCTCCGCCGGTATTCTCCTGCCCTCAAGGGGCCGATACCCAGCCCAAGAAAACCGCAACAGCAACACCAGTACCAGCAGCTACAACAGCAGCAGTCTCTGCACCGGGATTTAAACACCCTCCAGGGTGAAGATGTCAGCTTTTATGTCCTCGGTAAAATGCTGAACATTCAGATTACTTGGACGACCTCTATCTGCGAGCACCTGGAGTTCGATGCCCGAGCGAAGCAACTAAAGATGTTCGGGTTGCCGTCTTACTGCGTCCTGCTGTGCCTCCTGAAACCCGAAAAGACATATCTAGACGCGTAGGTACCGTGACCTAAGCAAGAGATAAGAACGCATCCCAAATTCTGAGAAACCCTTTTGACAAATTGAACCAGCCTTATTGGGAATTTACTCGGCTTCGACAATGAGAACGAGGCTCCGGATGTGGCATCGTCGGCAAACTTTTTCTGCGAGATCCTATCGACCTACCGTCTAATATTCGGCCAGCACAAGGACGCGAGGGCGCTGATGAAGAAATACTGTGCAAGGGGCCGGCTTTTCGGGAAGTTCAAAAGCCCATTCTACGGTCCGCACCCCTCAGCATTTCCTTCCAAAGACGACAGTGCCAGTGCCACAGACCCTCTCCTCAAAGATCTCTGTTCAAAAGACAGCCGCGACCTCGCCTTATTCGCCGACCTCGACATGGTATCGGATCTGAGGAACTTGTATACCCTCGACACCGACTTTCCCTATTTCGCAGAGCGACTCTCGCATCTGCACCAGTTCGTCCAGAACCAGCTTCCGCAGGACTGGAAAATCCTGCGGCGTGAGCGCAGAGAACTCCGCAGGTACTGGACCATCTGGGTGGCCATGATTTCGCAACTCGCGGCAGTTGTGCTGGGAGTAATAGGTGTTATCTTGGGTGGAATCCAGGTGCAGATAGCGCAACGCGCCGAAGCGGCGTTGTCACGCCGCCTTGAACAGGCCCGTAATGGGGACCGAGAGAGACGGGGTGGGTAAAGGCGAGATGACAGGAGCCACAGAAGCGGAGGCGAGAAGAAAACATTTCCGTTCGAGTATTATAGAGGACACGTAGCCTTTGTTACCTCAGTGAGCGGGGCACCATCGAGAAGGAAGTGATGACTGGTCTTGTGCTAGATAATTAGGAGATAGGTGATTCAGGGTGTAAAGCAGTCATTACCTGCCTAGAAAAATCAATATTCTTAGGTGTGGTTAGCTCAGTTTTTTTCAAGGGATTCCTCTTGGCGGTGCCTCCTACACCTCGCGAAGAAGCTGTGCAATTTTCTCAATCCGTTAATCCACACCCGCACATCTTGGTGTGGTTCATTTGGCTGCTTTCTGTTGCGAATTTTTTTTTGGAGATTACTGAACCCATCAATCAGCCTCATCTCATTCAACATTGACATACAAGACAAGCTGTCTCCTCGGCCCGCCCCTGAAATCACATTTTCGCCAAAAGCGGACCTACCTACCGTATCTACCCCTGTCATTTTTTGGGGAGCATGTCAAGTTGTCAACAACGACGCCCTTCCGTTACATGGCGCTAAGAGAAACTGACTCGCTCCCGCCACGCTAAGAACGTTTAGGGATACCCACTGGCGATACCCACTAGCTGGGATATTAGTATTTAAGTATCCGTATTTTCCTCCCATCAGTCGTTTGCTGCTCCGAATACCGGCCGACACAGCAATCCGTTCCTGCGATTTCGTCAAGTGTTAACATCCTTGGGAAGAACATAATAAAACACCACACAACAACCAAAATTTCTTCGAGGACGTCACAGTCATCAACAACAAAAAGGTCGACAAACAGAAACTATCATCATGGCAGCAACATCAGTAAAAGCAGCAGCAACAACAAACGGCACCACCTCTCCCCCCCCCACCGGCGCCGCTGCCGCCCTGAACTTCCGCCTCGCAGTTGAGTCGGATGCTCCCCAACTCATCGTTCTCGTACAATCCGCTTACCGCGGCGCCGCATCCCGCCAGGGCTGGACCACGGAAGCCGATCTTTTGTCCGGGAATCGCATTGATCTCGACGGGCTGGTCACCAAAATCACCGCGCCCGATAGCGCCGTCATTCTCGCTTTCTCTACTTCAGGAGAAATGGTGGCATGCTGCGAGGTAGTCAAGAACGGAGACGATGTAGCATATTTCGGCATGTTCGCGGTCGACCCGACTAAGCAGGCTGGTGGCATCGGGCGGCAGGTTCTTGGGTACGCGGAGGAATGGGTGCGAGCGCAGTGGCAGGGAGTGGCAAAAATGGAGATGACGGTTATTTTTACGAGGAAGGAGTTGATAGCTTGGTATGGGCGCAGGGGGTACAGGACAACGGGGGAGAGGAGGGAGTTTCCTTATGAGGAGATTCGGAAGATTGGGGGCAAGGATAGTGTTGGACGGGAGGATTTGTGGTTTGAGGTTTTGGAGAAAGATTTGTAAAGCTCTGCCTATGTGTACCAGTACCTCCAAAACTCAACCCGCGGTAAATACATGAGTAAATGTCGCCCGAGCAGAGTACCCTTTCATCTATAAATCTATAAATCTATAACCATACTTTTGTTCATTTAATGCCTCGCACTCACCACCAGCGCAACTGACTTATCTTCTTCCATCTCATACACTTCGAGGTGAGATTTAAGACCAATCTTTTTCCTTGTTCTCATGTGTAGGAAGAATAAGGCGAGCCAGTTCTCGATACAATGCGAGTGCATATGCTCCATATCATGCGTCGGCGATGGTCGCACATGTTGAGTACTTCTCCTACATGAAGGGCAATTTTCTTTCAAGTCCATAAGGCATTTTAATAATGAAGTCTGAGACTTTATAGAACGCAACTGAGTTAGTGAAAAGCCAATGTAGACTGCAGTGGTCAAACCGGACTACGGAGCTTCCAAAATGGAGAAGACGGAGAGAAGAAAAGTTTAAAGGGGGAGAAAGAAGGTTGTCTAACCCCCAGTGTCGTCCGTGGATGTGTGCGTCAAGCACTAAATTTATTAGTGTGCCGTTTATCAGTGACGATGGATTGGGTGATCACTTGACAATGAATTCAAGAAAGGTTGAGAGGGCTGCCAACAATTGCTTAAGTAAACGCATTCTGCTGTTTCATGGCGGCGGCCTAGCGCTCCATAAACAAACCCGTACCGTTGAGCTATGCCGTGAACCCGACAAACTAAATTGAAGCCGATGAATTGCCCCGAACATGCTTTCCGGCCCCCCTCAGCGCGCACGCCTGACAAACCAAAGCCCCTACCTCGTAGCAAACAACATTTGTACCGCAATTTGCCCCAAAATTTGCCCCAAAATTTGCATTGTATCCTTGGTGTTGCCCAGTTGCACTTAATTTCCGGCGATGAGAGCTTGGTCTGGATTAGTAGTTGCGAATAACTAGGTATATGAGGTTTCCTTGTCGTGGTCCACCCATCCACGCCAATATAGTATATTTCCCCTAATTACTAGGTCGTATCAACAGCTAATCAACCCTGGACTTCTCTACGGTTTGGGAAAGTACTAACCTTTGGTTGTGGGCCTTGAACAGCGTGGTACTGCTGGATTCATATTACTCAGCCTTCGACGCTTGGCAGCCGTGGTTATGCAAGGATCAGTAAGCCCAATGCCGAGACTGTCGCCCCCTGTTATGTCCGTGTCCCATTCTCCCGAGCTTAGTAAATCTTCCGTTTCGTCCAACGGTGACGACTTTGCAGGTGCCTCGCTATATTTGTTCGGAGGCTTCGTTATTTTGTTCGTATCTAAAAGCCGAGAGCGGCTACGTACAAGATTGGTGGTTTGCAACGGCTTGGTGATTCCAAGTCTGGCGGTGATTTGTCTCGATTTGGAACCTAGCTCGGAAAGGAAAACGTTCAGTATCATGAAGATACAGTTCGTTGATCAGTCTCAGCCGGCGAATCGGGCCTCGCAGCGGCAGCGGCATGCCCACGCCGCTCGCGAAGCCCACGCTCGAACGAGACGCTTGCGTACGGCTGAATATCAAGCGCAGCAGCAGCTGCGGGCCGGGCAGGATGGAGCTATTGCATCGACTAGTTCTAGCGACGCAGCACTAGGAGAAGCACTTGAGTCAGGACCTGAAGAGAAGGCCATATTGCCAACAGTGCCCCTACCGAGCCCTGTGGGCGGCATACTGGGGTCAGCTCACAGGGACCCGTTTGATGCGTTTGCAGTGCCGTTTAAGCCCGTGGAGCACTTTCTGCTGGATCATTGTTCGTCTTATCACCACGCATACATATGAGGCTATCTTCCTTTTCCCCCAGAGAAGCTAACATTTTGGCAGATGTGCAGGCAGTACTACCCGACCTCAACGCTCAGTGCCCTGTGCTGAGCAACCCGCGTAACGCCAGGGTGCAGATGGATCACGACTGGGTGCGTCGCCTAGCCCTTGTCGACACCGGCTCCATATCCGGCATCTTTCTCGCGGCGTGTCGCCATCTGTCTACGAATGGTTGCGTGCAGCATCATGATCACGTCGTGCACATGGCGACCGAGTATAAGCTCACTTGCATTCGGTCGCTGAACGAAGCCATCTCGACCGAGTCCTCCCGCCGGAGAGATGGGCAGGAAGGGTTGGTCATCAGTGATGCAACGATAACCAAGGTGCTGTTGCTTGCAATGGACGAGGTGGGGCGAACTCCAAGGGACCCAAATGTGTGACGATGTTAGACTAATAATATTCTCATTTAGATCGCGCTCGGAGACTTTTCCACGACCCTGCGCCATTTACGCGGGGCGGCAAAAATGGTGGAGCTGAACGGCGGGAGCATTGACCACTATCTGGGTCAATTGCTCCACGAGCTATTGGGCGATAAATCATTGCTTCGGCAGGGGGGCGATATTGTGGAGGATGAAGCTATTGGAGATGCTAGTAGCAGTGTTGTGGGGGACGGAGAGAATGGAGAGAGTTCCGGGCCTGCTTAAAAAGTTAGAAATGTATTGAACGGATTTCGCTGAGTAAGAACCCTGTAAGGACATTCTGTGCCAAGACTTGCTCTTTCCTTGTTGGGCGTCGATGCAATGCAGTGACCAAGCATTCTCCGCCTGGGAAGGTTACCTTACCCTTTCGAAGCGGCAGACCACCCTCTGCCCCGCCTTCCAGTCTTACCAATTACCTCGCCTAGCATTGTCCGCTTTGGGATTTGGACTGAAGCGCTGCAACGTGCTTCGAAATCAGCCGCAAGTCGTTTTCTAAGCCAACGAGATTCTGCCCCAACAACAGGCTAGCAAAGAATCCAGTGGATACTTTGGTGACGAATGTGCTCAGTAATAGCATCAAGACGCAATATCGAGAGAAAAGAAAGGAGACAAGATGTATATAACTCGACAGCCTCGAGCCCTTGAGGCGACTTTGTCAGTCAACACACAACGCAGCACGCAGCAGGGGGAAAAAAGACTTACAAGCCACAATGCAATCAGCCACCAGCATGCCTCTCCCCACCGCCACCATCCCCAAAGGCTCCCTAGTCCTCGTCACCGGCGCAACAGGCTTCCTCGGCTCCCACGTAGTAAAGCAGCTCCTCGACCGTGGCTACCGCGTTCGGGGCACCGTCCGCTCCTTCCCCGCCGCGCAATGGCTCATCGCCTCTGACCCCTTCCAACCCTACGCCGCGTCGGGCCAGCTCACACTCGTCCAAGTCCCTGACCTGGGTGCCGACCACGCCTTCGACGAGGCCGTCCGCGGTGTCTCGGCCATCGCCCACATTGCCAGCACCGTCGACCTCTCCCCCGACCCAAACCACGTCATCGCCCCCGTCGTCGCCGCCACGCTCGGCATCCTCGAAGCCGCTCTGCGCGAGCCCTCGGTCCGCGAGGTCGTGTACACCAGCTCCATCATGGCTGCCACAAACACTGCTCACGGCATCGATACCGTCATCGGCCTGGACACGTACAACGAGGACGCCATCCGCGCCGCCTGGGCGCCGCCGCCGTACGAGCCAGAGCGCGGGTTCCCCGTGTACATGGCGAGCAAGGCGGAGGCCGAAAAGGCTGTCTGGAAGTTTGTTGAGGAGAAGAAGCCGCACTTTACCGTCAATACGGTGCTCCCCGCCATGATCGCCGGCGAGCCGTTGGACAGCAAGCATGCGCTCGGCAACGCGGTGTATCTGCGGCATGTGTATGATGGCAATGTGGCATTCCTGTCGGCTGTGTCTGCTTGTAAGTCTTTTTCTAAGACTCCCAATCGTTTATGCTGGTGTTTGATAATGGCACCTTTTTGCTAACCCCTTTCTCTCTTCGTCTCCACAGCATTCACAATCAATGTATCTGACGTCGCGCTGCTACACGTCGCCGCCATACTAGACCCCGACACCAAATCGTCCCGGCTGCAGGCGTGGGGCTACCCGACGACATGGAACGACTGGCTCCCCATCCTGCGCAGGCTGCGGCCAGACCACAAGTTCATGCCCGACATGCCCGACGTGCCGTACCTGACCATCTCGACCGACGAGAGCGAGTCGCTGGCGCTGTTGAAGAAGTGGGACGTCGGCCGCGAGGAAGGGTGGACGTCGCTGGAGCAGACCATCAAGGATAATCTCAAGGGCGGGTACTACGAGTCTCTTCCGTAGAGAGCAAAGGTTTAGGACCTATCTGAATTAATAAAGTTGCTGTGCTGAAGTGGTATGGTGGAAAGATAAAGCACTAAATGGGTACATGTACGTACCATGCCGAGTTATATGAGTTTTCAATCAAAGTCGAGAAAGCGGAGCAGAAGTGAATGTTTGCATTACTATTAACCCAAACGGCAGTGTCCAATTATAGGATCGTGGTGACCGTGCTGGCGGAAAGCGAGTGTCATCTCTTCCCCTATCCTCAATCCTCAGACTTTGATGACTTTTACCCCAACAACTTTGTTAAACAGTTCCTCGTCATTCCCACGCTAACTCGGCCCGACCAATGTTTTCCCAACAACAGAGATCGCCAACCCGACCCAGTGCCTCGTCATGGCGTCTTCATGATGGCTCCCTGCAGTCATTCAACCTCTGGCAGATGTTGGTCTTGGAGACGATGCCACAGCAGAATAAGCCCGGACAGCACTGCTTGCCAATGACCTTGCTCATCCTCTTGTAGCATACTTTGAAGTTGCGTACGCATTCTTGGTCCTTTGGTCGCCATGGCAGAAGCTAATCGATCGATGCAAATCATCTGTTAGCAAGAAGCCCTGGAATTGCTGCGGGGTGGCGGTCGGGGGTGGTGCGCGTTGTTCGTGCGAGGCGGATGTGGGAGAGAAGGCAAAACTGGCTGGGTACCTCTTCTGGGATGGGACCGGCTGTGGCAAGGGCAACGAAGACGATGAAGACGAGGCTGGGGAGATGCATGTTCGTGATTGGAGCGATAGTGGTTTATATGATGCTGTCGTATAAATAAAGAGCCTGGCATCGCTCCAGGATGTTGGAAGGATGGAGGGCGTGACATGTTTCGCTTCGAAGGGCTGGTCGGGTTTGCGATGTTTGCTGCAAGGAGACCAAGAGAGTGTTTGCCCATGAGGAACTCTGCGCGTGGACAAGGGGTCCAGGGTTGGACCTGCTTGATTGAAATGCCGCAACAGTGGAAGAAGGAAGGCGCTTGGGAACGTCGGCCGGTGCTCTGTTGTAGATTGGCTAGTCGCACTTTCCCCCTTTCACGAAACATTGGTCAGTTGACAGCTTGGATGGGAGACGCCATGTAGCTGCTGAAACTCTGGGTGGCCGTCTCCATCTTTGGGTTCCAAATCTCGCACAAGTTTTGATTGGACGTGCTGACCTGTCTCTACCAACCCTCATCCTTCCTCCCCTCGACCCTCTCTCGCGACGCGTTACATATGCTGTTCTCGGGGCATTTTGTATGTTCTTCATTTCATGACAATAAGGCAGTAAGCACGTAACTCACGGGTACCCCTTGATTCATTCAGTCTAGGCTGTCAAAATTCTAAAAAGGGTCAGGATAGAGAGCTCGGAAGGGTCTCGGAAGCAGAGCCACCCGCTCTTCCACCTTGCGCGAGAGCACAGTAACGCGCATCATATTCCGCGCACAAAACTGTCCCCTGTATCGCCGCCTCAGTTCCTCGACAGACGAACGCGCCTGGTACCGCCAGGCAGTCGACGCAGCCTCAGGCGCCCCTAGCTCCAAGAAAAACTCGCCGAGCTCCACTTGGCACTCCGTCTTGAAGCAGTATCCCAGTATCCCACCGGCGCCGTAGTTCTTGGAGTACTCAACGGCATTGCGAATGGCCTCCTCAATCTTGGCCGCTGACCAGTCGCCCAGCAGCCGGTGGGCCCTGGCCTGGAGCAGCTGGCCCCAACCTTGATAATACGCGCCGCAGCTGCAGGGCTTGATGGTGTCAGTGCGGCACCGGGTGATGCCGTCGCAGATGGCAGCGGCGGCGAGGAACGACTCGGCCGCCTGCTCGTTCTTTCCCAGCTCTTTCTGACACTCGCCTTGCCACATGAGCGCCCGAGCGAGGTACTTTGTCTTGGCCTTCTTCTCAGGCCTCTTTGCGTAGCGGCGGTCGTACCACTGTTGCTCCAACATCACATTCTCGCTGAACAAGGGCTCGGCGGCGGCCTGGTTGCCCATCAGGTGCGTGAGGAGTGCCAGGTTGAACTTGGCATCAAGGATCTCCTTGTACTCGACCATCATGCCGTGCATCTTGGTTCGGATCCGGCGGTCTGCTGCTGCGAGCGCGGCCTCGGCCTCGGCGGTCCTACCCAGCCGGAACAGCACCTCTGCCAGGTCGATCTCGGCACGGAACCTCTGAGAGTCCGGCATCAGAATGGTCTCCAACAAGGGAAGGGATTCGCGGAGACACGCGGCGGCCTCTTCCAGTCGATCGTGGGCGGCGTGCAAGACCGAAAGCGCCTCCATCATCTGGCCCTTGCCCTGCTGGATGAGGGCCTTCTCGAGCGGGAGCAGCCGGCGCCACTTGCTGAGAACCCCCGGTCGGTTTGGAGCGGCCAGGTGGGCCGTGCAGGACGCGACATCACGCCTGTAGATCGCTTCGGCCTCGTCCCATTTCCCATTGTGCGCCAACGCGTTGATGGACCCGCTCGTGCACATCATGGCGATTGGGCGGCTGTAAATGGTGCCCGACGCCATGGCCAACCTCGCCGCTTCCATCATGTGCGCCTGGGCCGAATCCATCTCATGCAGGTGGTATAGGCAGCACCCGACGTACGCCAATGCAAGTGCCTCCAGGCTGCCTCCTTTGCCCCATTCCTTGGCCAAGGCTGCTTGGAACGGCACCAGTGCTGCGCGGTAGTTTCCTCCTACGATCGAGAGATAACCTCTGGCGAGCAGCGCAATCGTGGGGGTCATTCGAGCGGGAGACAGCCTTTTGGCCGTGCTTGACGAGCCCTGAGGCTTCTGCTTTCGGTCAGGCCAACGCCATATCGACGAAGTCTTCGGAGCGTCGGAGAGCTGCTGCTTCTCATCGAGGGATTTCGTGGCTGGTTTGGTTTGATCTGTTAGTGTTGACGCGCGAAACCATCCCGTTCCATGTATTGTACGTACCTGACAGTTCGGACGAGTTGTCGTCGTCAATGTAGGCCTCAAGCGGCATTACGAGCGCCTCAAGTCTTTTAAGGCAAAGCTGCAAGCGGCTGTCGAAACCTCCAACGGGGGCGCGGTCATATCGCTGTGCAATTCTCACGTTGACCAACTCCCTCAGCGACCGCAGCTCGGCATGCAAGTCCGTGATTATCGCCGCAAGTTCCTCCTGTTCGGTCGGCACTGGCGCCCTTGTTGCCTGAATTGCCCGTACTTTTCCGAGAAGGGTTTCGAGGACCTCTAGTTGCGATTGGCATTCGGTCGTGACGGCGGCCATTTTCTCCCCGCCCATGGTTCTCAAATGGGCGACGGTGCTGCTGCAGCATCGCAGCTGGCTGCTCGCGGCTTCGAGATCGCCGGCCATGGTATCGAAACTGAGTTTGATGTCAGGAATTGGGGGTTTCAAGAGGGTGCGTGATTGTTGCAAGAAGAAAGCATCAAGGCATGTCGTCGAGGCATGCGCACAGATGCGGGGACGCGATGGCTGCCTTGCTTCAATGATGACTCAGGCATTAGCTGTGCGAAGGCCGCCCACGGGCGCAGGCGTTGGCTTGGCTGGGGCATTTCATTGGCAGAAATGAATTGCCAGGATGCTGATTTCGTCGAGGGGTGAAACAGTCAAACACCCAACCCAATGGCCCAATCCATACTGTCTGATAAATGAACGCAAGAAATTGTGCACTTATCCTCTTTTCATTGGTCTCTTTCTATCGCGCGTCAAACCAGCTCTCGTCTCATCCGGTAGGTGATTCTCTGAGATTGGGAGGAGAGAAGGCCGTGTTTTCCTTTGCAGCTAGAACCCGACAGGCCTCGAGGCGGGCAGCGTGTGGTTTTCTACAGTGAAGTTATTAATTGACAACAGGGTGCAGTGCTCGCATACGTCGTCTTGGCTACTGCAGCAGATTGCAGGAGTCTGATAACCACTGCTCATGCTGCCAGATGAGGGTTGAGATACGTAATAGTTGCGCAAAAGCCTAGAGTAGACTTTATATTGAGATATATGTTCATGATATTTGGACGAGACCAAGGTGGGTGTGGATAATTGTGTTAATGGGGATGGTAGTTCGAGGGTATGGATAGGTGCTTTAGATGTTCCAGACCTAGGTGTCTACTCAAAGGTACTTTGACCACTAGCACCACCAGGTGAAAGTGTATGCATTCATTCTGTGATGAGAAAAAGTACCTGGTGGTTTGCCAAAAGATTGAAGTTTACACACTGTTAATGACGCCAATCAAGATTACATCACAGGAAGACGGACAAAGTCAGCCTTGGGGCCTTTCTTCTTGCCCTCCGTTGTGGAAATCTTTCCGCCTCTTAAAAGCGAGTTTGTGGGGTACTGTACGGCGTGGTTGGTATAAAAGGCCATTTGCAAGATGAAGTTTTCAACGAAGCTTTAGTCAGTTGGTGATGGCGCATGTGGGGTGGTGGTGTAGGTTCTTGTGTGTTTGCGTTAGGATCTGCAGTAATCCGCCGAGAGTCCCACCTCATGCCTTCGATTCCTGGCTGGGTCTTTGTTTTTGCATTATTTTTTTTCCTTTTTTGGTTTTGATCTAGAGGTGTCTTTTTTTTTTAAAAAAAAAAAAAAAGTCTTCGAGGAAGTTTTCGTTTGGCCCATGCTCTACAAGCCGTTACATTTTTGGGTTGAATTGATTGACGAATACGGATTGGCCGCCTGCGTCGGCCGACTTTGAGGCTTGAATGATGACCAACGCAAGGATATCAAACGGTGAAAGTGGTAAGAGTAAAGAGAGTAGACTATCCGAGTCGTTGCGGTTACTGAGCCATGAAACCCCGGCAGCTCGGATCCCGCAGTTCCGCTGTCGCCAAGAATCCACCCCCGCGGTCGTGCCGCTTGCAGCTTTTTCAAAGAAAGACCCAAGTGACTGGGTGACTGGGTCATCCTCCCCACAAAGTTCCATCGGTGCCGCAACCCGTGTCGGAACGAACAAAGCGTACTAGCTGGGCACTAAAAGACATTGCTTCCCGGCTCACCTCGAGACGAGATAGCTACCTATGTGTCATGATCTAAAGAAGCAGGAGGGGGCAAAATAACCGAGGCCGGCATTGCCAGATAGCTGGGAGGAGGCAGAATACCATACATTCCTAACTGCCGATATTACGAACGGCCAAGGTTAATGTTATCAACAAACACACTTCCAATTTTTCTTTGCTACATACTCGTAGCTGAAACTCAACAAGTTTTCCTCAAAAGATGTTCCAAACTTAGCCATTCCATTCATGAATGACCCCATGAACCCTGAACACACGAGTATCGTTATCAAAAAAGGGCTTCTTTGAATCGAAGATTAGACTTACATACACACTGAGTGTCCATTCTCATTTCGAGCAGACGACATCATATCCAGTTTCGTGTATCTCGTGAAAAGAAAGCTTCTATCTGTGGTGAAAATGACGGGCGATGCATGATACATTCCGATTCCGTTCCCCTTCCCTTTCGGTTCGATTTTCTTCTTTTTTTTGGTTGTCCATATCAGCTTTCCTCCCAAATGGCAAAGACCATGACACATTCTTTCCATATTCAAAACAACCGAACCGACGAACTGTGAGCCAGCCATAGAATGTCACTCACACACTTCAGGCACGTGCAGGACGGTCTTGAGAAACAGGGCCCCGCCGTCCTTGGCGTGGATATAGTCAATCCACATATGCTCCAGCAGAATCTCTTGAACCTTGAGCCATGCTGTCGACGCTTCCAATGCCGACTCTGGCATTAAGTTGAGACGTCTCAGAGTCTGAGATAAGCTGGTCACGATCAAGTATTCGTCTTCTGGGTCGTTCAGGACGGAGCAGCCGGCGACGAAGATGAACCACAGCTTCAGCTTTAGAAAGGTCGTCTCTACGTCCGAGTCACTGAATAACAGTGGACTTTTCTGGAGTCGCTTGTCTTCCTCCTCAGCCGTGCACGATAGGATAATGTAGTGTCGAACCCTTTCCGCCAGGTGGTGATATCTCATTGGAAACAATCTGATTTGGAAAATGGCGGTACACGCAAACGCGAGCATACCAAGACGCATGATGGCCTCTGTAACGGAGTGGAACTCGCCCATATCGTGATCAAGGGATACCAGCCGATACTGGGTCATGATGACCGTCTCGTGGAGCATCTCGGGCCGCGTGGTTTTCTTGAGCTGCACCAGGAGGTTGATCACCTGCGCAAACTCGTGGAGATCAAGCCACATATCAACGAGCCTGGCATCCGTTACATCGAGGCGGTTGACCAGATTGCTGGCGGCTGTCGTGATCACGCTGTCAGCGAAGCGAGGGTATCGGTTTTGGTAATCGATTCTGTTCTGGGGGTCCACATCAATGCTAGTATCCCAAAAAGGGCTTCCCGCAAAGAAGAGTGGTTTATCTCCCGAGGCAACAGCGTGGCCAATATCCGCACTAAACCCGGTCCGTGTCAGTGTTTGGGCTTTGGTTAGACTGCTAAGTGAGAAGGGACATAGGGAAAAGCAGCTAATACTGTGTTAGTGGGACTCACCGGCATATTTTTGCTTGCAGCTGGCGGCTCGCCGACATGCCGCGGAGGCCGCCACGCAGCTGGACAAGCTGGAACAACCCATGCATGTGCTTCTTGGCCGTCTCTCGGTCGGCCAGAATTTCAGACATCAGGGTCAATGAGAGTACAACGGCAATCGTTGAGTCGGATGTTGCCAACTCTGACTTTACGAGATTTTCCCGGAGACTTGTCAAAGCGTTGTTACAGTGCGTGATCAAGCCCGGCCCAAAACAAGACTTCTGTGAAAAATCGGTGAACGCCTGGCTGGAGAAAAAGATGGTGTGGAGATAGGCAGTGTCGTACGCCATGTACTCAATCCACGGGGACATTTGCGGGGCAGGACACAGCTTTTCGGGGTACATGGCCTCTCGAATAACGACAAACCCTGGGCACACGCAAATAAAACACGTTAGAAGACTTTGTACCATGGCAAGCGGGGACTTGAAGCAGCAGCTGAATAAGTAAGAATGGACCACTGACATCTCTGGACCAGATCACGCAGTTTGGGCTTCATGTCGAGGGCGAACGCAAAGGTGCCAAACTCGCTTCCCACCTTATAGGGAACTTTCGAGTACATGGACATTGGCTCGCTGTCGGTGCTGCTACTGCTACTGGCGGTGCTGAGCGCCGGAGAGATCCGCCCTCTGCTTGTCTCGGTGCTGGTCGAGCCGAGCTCCGAGGAGTCGTCCTGGTCGTCCGAGTTCTGGGAGACCCATGACGTCGTAGTGAGCGCACGATCGTTCTGCGGCTGAGCGTGGCGTTTGCGGTTCTTACCCAGCATGACATGGCTCCGGATGAACTTTCTCGAGGCCGGATCGAGCTTTGCATTGGGCTGTGTCACAACTATGAACGGGTCACCCGGCGGCGTAGGGCCGTTTCGGGCGGGCCTGCGTCGTCTTGGCTGCGTCGCACTTGCAGCCGACATGCCTACTTGTTTGGTTCCAAGGTGGTATAGCGTATGGAGGCTGGTGAGACGTTGATCTGGCTGGAGGTTTGTTGGATTGTTTTCCTAATCGGGACGTGTGGGCGTAGGGGCAGCCAATCTGCGTGGCAACGGGGGGTTGGTCGCGAGTCAGTCTGCTCAAAGAACCACAGCGAGTCGCCGAAATCTCCGACACAGACAACCTTTTGCTTGATTGGCGCGCTGCAAGGTGATTGATCCCAGTGGGTCGATTGCCCTTGTGGCTTGACAATGCGTCCCAAGACTCTCGGGGTCTCGTGGCAGATGATGTTTCGTGCCAAATTTGTCGATGCGCACGATTAAAATGCCTATTATTTCGTAGAATGACCTAGTAAGGACGGTAAAGTCGGATTGAAGGCGAAGAAGGACAGAGCCGTTGGCGATTTTATGGGGAGGTTGGTCGCTCTGAGATGAAGAATCCGCCACTTCGTTTTGGTCCTCATTGTTCAGGCCAACCTGCGCCAAGACATGGGCAGGTGTTCCGTTTTGGGGAAGGTGCAAGCGCCACCGAGCTCTCTGATTCGAGATCTGAAGTGTTTGCTGACAACAGGTGACCAACAGCGGTGGGACTTGCCGTTACCGGTTCTCGTGTCGGTTGGTGTATCGTTAGATTATTAATAATGAAGAAAGGAAAACGCATGCGGATGTGGCCCTGGGGGCTGTTGTTGGTTCCAGGCTCTCTAAACGCGCTTTCCTTTGCTCTGGAACTTTTGGAATACGTATTTCTTTAACTAACACGAAGTCCAAAAAGCTGGTCGACAAGCCTAATCACGTTATCCCCTTCCAAGTCTTGATCATATGAGCGCAAGCAAAGCGCGACAATCTGATGGGCTCGCTCAACTTAGGCCAAAAACAGATTTTCGGTAAAAAAAAAAAAAAAAAAAAAAAAAAAGCAACGCAAGCTTCGACATGTTGACTTGCACTAAAATTTGGCAGAGCAGTTCTCAAACGACCAGTCGTTTGTCTCCTTCAATGCCAATCGTTACGCAGCAGTTCAATGCCTGGCTGGCTCATTCGCTCTCCGGGATTTGCACCCATTCCCGCCGCTCCAATAACTTCCATCTGCCGCGCGCCCTCGCTCAATTGCTCGAAGCCAACCGCATTAAAATCTTCAAATTCGACTCGGGAAGCGACAGTAGCCCAATTACCGCACGATACGGCGCCGTCCCGGGGATGAGCTTGATGTCGTATCGCTCGAGCAACAGGGCGAGGATGAGCTTCATCTCGTTGACGGCAAAGAAACGACCAGGGCTGTATCCCACATGCAGCAGCGACAGATCAGCATCCAGCTTCTGAACGTAAATGCATCGACACGCAGATAAAAGTGAACAAGGAGGAAGGAACATACCACGCATGCCGCCCATGCCCAAACAAGAGATTCTCCGTCGACGTGCTCACCATGTGCATACGCTTGCCCGCCGCCTGGCGCGTGAACCGAAACCCGTCGAAGTCCTCGGGATTTTCGTAGATCTCGGGGTCTCGCTGGATCACGTACCCTGGCGCGGCGATCATGGGTCCCGCTGGAATCACGGTGCCGTCGCTGAAACGGAACGGCTTAGCGACGCGGCGGCTTACGTGAGCCAGGCTGAAGGGGAACAAACGGCCTGATTCGGTCAGGAAGCTGTCCATCTTTTCGAGCTGGCCGAGCTGTTGCTTCGTGATGGTCTGCTGCGGGGAGGCACTGCTTTCCTGACCAGGAGTGGGTGGCGTTGACAAGACGTCGGCGAGTTCTTGGCGCAGGGCAGGGATGTACTTGTCAGGTTCGGCGGCCAGTTGGTACACAGCTGTGGAAAGATTCTATGTACACAAAAAGGTTAACAGTGAGTTGGTGGGGATATGACGACCGACTATGTGATGGATGGTCTTACAAGTCCTGTCGAGTGAATACTGCCCAGGTCGAGGAAGATGATGGTCTCGGCGATCAGCTTGGCCGTCTTCTGAGCTGGGGGTGCTGCTTCGATGAGCCATTGCATCAGGTCGTCGCGGACCGGCTCGCCCTTGGCCGTCGCGTCGAGGCGTTGTTGGACGATTGGGACGAGGATATTATCGGCCATCTTCCGCCTTCGATGGATGGGCGTGAACCAAACTGCGAAACTATGGCTGTTGTAAGACAGACGCATCTCAATAATCTCACGTCACCCAACATGGTGGGTGAAGGTATGTGTAACAGGGTGGGATTAGTAAGATGACTGCGGCTCAACTCACGACTTCAGCCAGTTGGGATAGTTGCGGACGCTGATTGATGCGATAACAACATCCATTGCCCACTTGATGGCGTTGTCATTATATGCGTCGTTATAGGCTATGGTTGTTGTTTTTTTTTTTTTTAGCTCTGGCAGGATTTATTAAATAATTATTGCTGGACTGGGAAGACGCACCCAGCTCAGGGCCATAGAATACCATGTTGTTGACTCTGGCGACGCACTTAACAATGACGTCGTTTATGGGAATTTCGGTCCAGTCTGTGGCATTCCAAATTAGCCACACGCCTTAGTGAAATTGCAGGCTGTATCTCACTTGAAGGCGAGCCGATCAACTCGTCAAAGGTTCTTCGGATCTCTTCGCGCATCGTGTCGATACTGGCGGCTATGCTCTGAGTGACACTGGTGCGAACAACGGCGACGTGGAATTTATTGTCGGCAATAGCTTTCCCAACTGTATATTGGGTTTGGAAGAGCTGAAGACAAAGTCAGCAGTAATAATACTTGAACTGTTGTTGATATTCAGAACTTGCATCGTTCACGGAATCGTCCATGCTGATCACGTCGTCAGGGGCGGATAGGTACTCGGTAATCTTGGCCTGGTCCGCTACAATCATCCACTCTTGATCGGGCATCGCAATGCGAAATATGGAGGCTTTGTGCTTCCGATATCCCTCCTTCATGAACTCAATGGGCTGGCGCATGAAGCCCTTTGAACCAGTCCATGTCTGCAAAAATGAGATGGGGATTGAGCTATATCCAATGGCTGGGATTTTAGACTGCAAGTTTATTAGTGAAATACGCTCCAGAAAGGTATTGATATCTCGTACCTGAGCATGGTAGTCCAATGCCCATTTTCCGATGAAGCCGAGGACGACTAGCAGAGCGACGGTTTGTGGCGAGATAGCGACGCCCAAGGGAAGATTGAGCGCACTAAACGACTCAAGGTGGAACATGGACATGTCAAGACGTTGGAAAGCCATGGCAAGAGGGCAGATGTCCTGGAAATGCAGATAAGAGTGCACTAGAGTAACTTGATGCGGGGATTTCGCGAGCTTTATCTGCGTGCAGTGTGCTTATACGAACAAGTTCCCTAATCGGGCATATCCTTCGATAGCCGCCAAACCATTTCGTCAAGGTGGTGCCGACAAGAGGTCCCCGTAGACGAAGATCCACTTTCCAAGACGGCAGATGTAACAGACAGGATTCGTCTCGCGTCTCGCCAAGACTTCGATATGCCAGTGCATGTCGGATATCATTGGCTGTTTTAGCAATGAATCACGGTGATGTCCAGCTCGGCATCGCCAATTTGGCATGTTCCATGGATTCCCCGCGTAGGATTCCTCGTCTCGCACTTTTGTCGGATACCCGGTATCAGACGTTGCGGCTACCGTATACATTCTTGTTTTCACATGATTTTGAGAACCCTTCCGGACTCTGAAATCTTGCAAGGTGTCATATCATTCCTGGTGTTGAGCATCGCAGCTGTTAAGAGGTTCTTTTGATCTTCCAGTCCCAGTCACAAAACCAAGTTTAAAGCAAAAGTCAGCAGCGAGAGGTAGAGGTCACGCCAAAATACCCCACCATCCGGCCCAGGTGAACAGCGCGGCCCGCGCTGGGGAGTTCATCAATAACCTTTTCGCTCAAAGTGTTCACCAAATAAACGAGTTGGCCGAGTGTTCTTCTGTGAAGTGTCGCGTGGAGGCTTATTTCTATACTGCTAAGTCGATAGCATAAGGCTATTTGGTTCTTTTTTTTTCTTCCCCATGCCTTTCTTCCTTAGCATATACTAGTCAAATTTTGAACATGCCGAGAAAGCCAGATCTCGGAGTCTGGAGAGCACAAACATTAGGTTCCACCAACAACCCAAAGCAATTGCAACCCCAAACTCATGATGAGAATCAATGACGACCGTAGAAACATATGCAAGTCTGTCCGAGTGAGTCACTCGCTGCTCACACTGCCGGACGTGATGTCTTCATCTTGAGTCCGAAACTCCACCACCCACCCACCATCCTTTACGCTTTGGTCCTCCAAACCCAATATTTCCTTTAGCTGGCATGCACGAGGATGCTTTCAATGGGCTTCGCCGGGCCAAGCCGACCCAACCGACACCGCAAGCTCGGACTTCGGTAAACTTGCAAGTCCGACCATTATTGGGAGCTCGCAAACATCACCAAATCATGCTTGGGACTAAGGTACCTAGCTCAGGGTCATATTATGGATGTTCTTCCTGCGGCTGGTGGTGGTCTAACCCAGCTTGAGCCCGCGAAGTGAGTGACTTGCCGGAATAAAGCCGGTTATTGCGTTCGCTGATTTTAAGACATGGTTCTCCTGGTCTTTTGTTCTAGCACACGCATGAAAGAAATGGCCTTCGATCTTTCTATTTTGCCTCTTTTCTCCCTTTATTATACCAATCGCTGGAACCCATATCCAAATTGGATTCTAACCAGTATCTTGTCGACGAACCGTCCCCGAGCGTGCGGCTCGATCATTTCCGGACACCCGCATCCGCCCTGAGGATGTCATTCAACTCATCCCTCCGCGCACAATTCTCCAACTTAAACGACGCAGCCAACTCATCCAGCTCCTCCCAGGTCTTGCCCTCGAAGTAGCTCGCATACTCCCAGCACAAAATCTCGCTGAAGAGCGTTTCGCGCAGCACGCGATGAATGTGTCCCTCTACCTTCCACTGCTGGGGGTACCTCCTATTCAGGAACTGCGCCGGGATCTCGTCCTTGAAATGCTGGATCACCGGCGCGTAGATATGCGCAACATGCCTATCGTCGCGGCCCCACTTGTCAAGCCCGAGGCGTTTCTTCTTGTCTAGGAAGGGCTTGAGGAGCCGGACGTAGGCTGATGAGGGTGCAGCGTGCACCATGCCCTGGAACCCAATGTCTTTGTATAGCCATATGCTCCAGCTAATCTTGTCGGCTTTGTATATGGTGAGCTGCTGTCCGAGGAGGGCGTACCGCTGGCGGTTGATGGTTTCGTGGTCGAGATCTTCCTGGCTGGCGTAGACAGGGCCAAATTCGCCGTTCCATATCTGTCGTTGGGGATATCATTAGTGTGACGTTTGGCGGGTCTTCTCGAAAGGGGGTCAGTGATTGACTCACGGGTACGCTATGAGCCTTCATGAACTCGACCTTTCGCTCATATGACTTCTGGAGGGTTTCCTTCTGCTCAGGAGTGCCGACGTATGGCTCGCCGGCCGGAAAACCCATGGTCGCGTAATCGTGGATGGCGTACACGCAATTGGGCAGGACCTCCTTGAATGCCGAAAAGTCCATCGCGTACGTGTTGCCGTCGAGGAAGAGAATGTGTTCCGGGTCGACCTCGCGAATCGCCTTCTCCGCGCGGCGGTAAAAGGCCTGTAGGTTGACGTGGTCCGGGTCACCCGGCTCGTTCATCGGGTTGTAGCCTGCCACCCACGTGTTCCCTCGGTAATGCTTCCCAATCTCAACCCAAAGGTTTATCATCCTGTCCTGAAAATCCTTAAAGTCCCAGAACAGCGCTTTGTGGATGCCCGAGTCGCTGTGCCAGCCTTGGTTCTGACCGCCCGGGAAGGTGTGCATGTCGAGGATGGTGTAGAGGCCCTCGGCCGCGCACGCGTTTACGATGCGGTCGACCAGCTTGAACCCGTCGGGCTTGATGACGGAAGGGTTCAAATCATCGATGAAGTGGCGGTAGTTAATGGGGATCCGGACGCAGTTGATGCCGAGCGATGCGAGGAACTTGGCATCGGCCGTTGTGAAGAAGTACTCTAAAAACTTTGTGCAGATGTCAGTAATTTGCCTCCTGCATCAAGACACAGGAAGGATAGAAGGAGACCTTGTCGAAGAAGAACTCGTACTTGTCGCGGCCAAGTACCTCGAGCATGGCGGCCCGCATCTCGGTTTCGTGGCCTGAATATCCCGTGATGAAATTTTCCATGTTTGTATGGCCGCCGGTCGCACACTGAAATCTCAAGTTTTAGTAATGGCAAAAATGTAAACAGAATGTCACTCAAGCGCTCACTCCTTTGAGAATGACACGCGCTCCGTCAGCATCGACAATGTCGGTGCCCTGCACACGCAGGCATGCTTTGGGCGCGGGAACTACCATTGCTTGATTTTGGACGTTTGTATTCGTCGCTCGATGACGAGGAATCACGTTTGGCAATCTTTTTGGTGAACGGACACAGATATTTGCTCTTTCAATGACATAAAAGTGGGCGAAGGCCAAGTCTTGGCGCGGAGCTCGCCCTGCTCGCTGTTCGGGTAGCAATGCGCCGATTCGACGCTTCTAGTCACCTGTTCACCAAACCCCGCATTGCTGCGATACTTGTGTGTCACGAGCTCAAGGAAGACGACGAGATAGTTGGTAAATAGTTAGTTGGATTTTACGTACGCTTGTGTAGTCAACATAATTGATGCAATGGTTGCCGCGATCGGGAGAATGCCCTGTGGGGAGCTGCTCGGTCCGGTCGAATGCGACCGAGTGAGTGGCTTCCTGGCCTGTAGCATTTTTTGCCCAAAAAAACTGATGTTCGTACCTTCCTTATATTTACACACGTTTGCCGCAAGGGAGCTGGCAACACTTTCCCATCATATGTACGCTGCGTCAACACCAATCCACGTGGGAATCCACAGTGCTCAGAACCTTTGCACGCCTGCCAAGATGAGCGCGGCGCTCGTCGGAGAGGTTGCGTTTCACTACAGAGTAGTCTGGGTGGGTCCTCATTGTCATAGCCGTCCAACACGGTTTCATTCTACAAACTCGGTCTCTCACTGGCCTGATATAAAGAGTCGCTCAACTGATACCGCTGGCTTTCGGCTTTCTATGCTAATCCGCCACTTGGTCCCGCCGTGTACAGATTTGCTCATTGCTCACGTGTCCCCTTCTTATACCGTGACGGGCATATTAACTCAACGCAGTGCCCTCTGTGTGTGTTTGTCGCGCTCTCATGAGTGCAATTCCTGTCTCGAGCACATCCAGACCCGTCTCAGCCGTCGGTTCTTCAACATTTGGTGGTGACTGAAGAACTTGGGGTGGAATTATATCTTCCCCATGTCGACGTGACATCGCAGGCACTCCCATCTCGACGGCTGCGGCTAGAACCATCTGATGCCCTTGGTTGAGAAGGTTGGCCGCCATTCTTTCGGAATTATCTTTACCCAGCCTAACAGCATCCTCAGTACGTGCAGTGTCCAGCTTGACGCAACTCACTCGCAGCTCCAGGGAACCACCAGCAGCAGCTCAAAGGAGATGCAGTGGCAACTTTGTGAAGCGCAGCATCTTAACAGCTTTCGCCCTGCGCTGCTGGACACACACCTGTCGGGAAGAGATGCTCCGGCACGGGCCCAAGTTCACGATTCCGGGCTGTCAAATCTCCGCTCAAGAACCTCATCGACCCTCGATACTAGCACTGCGTCTGGCAGTCGAACACACTGTGCTTCTCTACCTTCGCCCAAACGAAGTTCCCGCCTCAGCCCTGCCATTTTAGAATGCGAGACTGTTCAACCCTTATTAGAGATTAAATCTTCCAGCGGAAGCACATTTCACCTGCCCGATTGTTGAGACCCTTGCAGGTAAATGGGTCCGTAGAGCAGAAGCACCGTGCCTGCCTAATTCGTCGTGTGCTTTCGGCCTTCACCTCAACTGAACAGCCCAGACGTGACCTCACTGACGGCATTCAGGAGATGTGGGGCATATATCACAATTCCCAACTGCTGAATCACCTGCCGGGTTGAGCCCTTTTGAGCGCAGGCACCGTACATGTCTAATTCGTTGTGTGCTTTCGGCCTTCGCCTCAACTGACTTACCCAGGCACGACGTCATTGTCGACAACCAGCAAAGCTAGAACAATGGTAGCCTCTGCACTGCCTGTTCCCGCTCGCCCGATCAGTGTTTGTTCCTGTGGTTTCGTAATTTAATTGACCGATGATCACAATTACATGTTCTATAAGAGGCTTTTGCTCAACGTTCCCGCCCTCGATGCAAGTTGTACCGAGGTACTGCTTGAGGCGAAACAATAGACACTGAACAATGCCTCTTCACTCCTCACCGGAGTGGTGAAGCTGGCGAGGCGGTTGACAGGGATTTGTCTTCGTCATACAAGCTACTAGGGGTGTTGCTCGGAGTGGAGGCTCCGGGCATCGAACATTATTGCCTCGCACTTTCCTTTGAGAGCCCTGCAGGCCAACGAAGAGACCGAGACTCGCCGTCGGGCAACTGACAGGGGTGGGGCTGGCCACGTGGGTGTTGGAGGTTGCTGGTGAGGTGACAACTGATATCGCACTACGTTTTTCACTTGTTGCCGCTGCAGCGAAAGGGACTGACTGGATGAGGCTCTGACAGGGTGGGGCTGGTCACAAGGATGTAAGGTGAAGCAACTGATATCGAACATTCGAGCTTCATTCTTCGCCTGCTACCCCTGCTGGTAGAAGGGCAAATGCGGGGTAGTCACGAGCGATGGGGGGTGGCAGATTAGTTTGAGGCGGCAGAGCTGCAGTCGATGGCTTCCTTTACTCGCCGAGCGGCCAGAGAGAGAGTGTTGAGGTGGGGTAGGGCAGTCAAGAACGGCAAGAGGGATGGATCTGCTCTGACATTGGAAGGACCTGGAGACAAGGAGGGAAGCCAAAGCTGAGATACCACATGGCCGTCGATGGGCTTGTTCCAGGACTTGCTCAGGATAAAGCAGACATAAAGGGTTTTGAACATAATGAGACAGGTTCCCTTTTCCATGGTTCTGACTGCCAATATCTGTTAGGAAGGCTGTCTCCAGTTGTGATATTAGTAGTCCCAGCATACATCTTGCCTAATATTACGCAGCCAGAGGTTCCAGACACTCCCCCGTGACTTTGCAGACTATGTCGAAGTCTCTCGGTCATTTTGGCGTGTTTTTGGACTGTCTCTGCCCTTCTCCCGGTGGGGCAAGTCTGTCCGACCGTTTTCATCTCATCTCACTTCGCATTCACCTCCAGCTCACCTGGCGTCGACTATCCGCCCGCCCGCCCCTTCATCTCCACCTCCTGCCGCCTAACCACCTCCACAGAGCAATTCGCTCGGCCAGTTACACCCCCCAACCTTGAGTCACACGCCCTGCCGGGTACATCAAAAGACCCACGCCTCCTAGGAGGGTGAGAGCAGTAAAAAGTTGCAAGTGAGCACGGACCAACAAAAAAGTATTTAAGGAAGCCCCCCCCCCCCCCCCCCCCCCCGAATTTCGCACTTCTTCTTTTCTTCATCATCTCAGTTCTTCGTCGACATGCCTACACGACTGGCTGGACTAGCCAACTGGCCTATGGAGGACAACGACATCCTCGGCAATCCTCTCCAACAGCATGGCTGCCCCCCGATCCGACAGCAACCATTGCCTACCCCGTCCTCTGAAGCGCACTCAACCACCTTCACTTTCAGAGAAGCGCGTGGTTGGCTACGGTGGTTTATACGTCACCTGCTAAGGTCGCCACGCGTGGGCTCGTGAGGTCCCTGGACCTGCTGGACTGGATTCCCACTCTTCGTCCCATAGCGGTGATAACGCTCAGAGTGATACCGCCTTCCCAGGAGAACGTCACTCACCTTTGATCAGGGCCCCAGAAGCTTCAGGAAGGCTAGTCATTGGTGTTGCAACGGAGCGCCCTCGAGACCCGGCGTACCTCTTAAGTGGCCCAGGTGTCGCGAAAGCTTCACTTGGCTACCTGGGTTGAGGAATCTTAGGCCTTTAAACCCCGACTGCTGACTGGTGGGAGTCTTGTGGTTGGGTGGCTATCCTTTGTGGCTGATGTGGACACGGACTGTTGTAGGAAGTAAGGCGTTCATCTGTTTCGAATGGCGTTGACATTGACCCGTCACTAGACGCAGTGTGGGAGTGCCTGTACCTTTGCACAGATCCCGGAGATACTA
Source organism: Podospora didyma (assembly GCA_033439775.1). Taxonomy (NCBI): domain Eukaryota; kingdom Fungi; phylum Ascomycota; class Sordariomycetes; order Sordariales; family Podosporaceae; genus Podospora; species Podospora didyma. Next base: position 4,595,164 of record JAULSW010000003.1, read on the forward strand.
CCAGCCCTGCGGTGTGGGAGGCGGTCGATGTTGCGTGAGTCTTTCATCGATCGTCCTCTCCAGACGGTGTGGGCAAATCTTCCATTTTTTGTTTTATCCTTGGTCCAAGCCAGTTTTTGGAACTTTTCCCATGATCACATCTGTTTTCTAATTGAGGCTTGATCTCAGAGAGCTGAGGCCTGGTATTACACTACCTCCAGGTCTTGGCGATCTGACCTTTTTTTTCGGGTGGTCTGAAGTCGGCCTCTACTGCCTCCTCGTGGCACCATCTGGGAACCTGGACTTCTAGATCAGAGCCAAGTAGAGACGCATCCTCCATAGTCTAGATAGATATCCAACCCTTGAGATCAATTGAACCTCTTCCTTTGCCATCCTTGTGCCTTGTGATAAGTTCTTGTTTGTCATTGCTCTTGACATGTTTAAGCCCTACGATAAGTGCCTGCTTGTCCAAGATATCGCTCCTCCCATGATGTGCACCGCATCAAGAGTGTCTGCCACCAATATGGCTCAGCCTATTACTCAACTGAGCATTTTATCAGCTCTTTTTCTCGCAGGGTCTGCATCCTCCCACGTCCTAGCCAAGGATCGTCGCAACTGACCATTTGAATTAGCAAACACTTCATGTGACAGCCGGTCGCTGGAAGCTTTCAGACAAAGACCATCCCTGCTGGGTTTGTACAGTTCAAGAACGAAACTAGAGAGGCATGGACAGGTGCAGAGGCAGGTAAAGGACTTGTCTTCAGCGCCAACCAAATTTGACTTGACTCCTTACAAAGACCCAAATCTCATGGCGTAGTATTATGCCTTCAAAAAACCTTGTTTATGGTGTCGAGGCTTGCGTGGTGCTGACGCCAAGATGTGGCAGTGTCCTCTTATCTAGACAAGTCCCCCGCAGAGACAGTCAGCATTCCGCACATTCCGCCAAGCCAAGAACCCACGATGCAACGCCAAACGCAGCGGCTAAATGCCAAGTAACCACATTCATGCAGCCCGCCTTGTCCCACCCCAGCTGAGCTGTCCCGACTACCCGCCGTCACGGACTCAGTAGGCGATGACTTCTTCTTCGGGGGAGATAAACTGCCATATTGAGCGAGGGGTGCAACTCGGGCGCTGCAAGATTGAAGCTGAAGATAGTTGAAAGACAATCACATTGTTCAACTTCTCCGCGGGCAATCGTTAGCGATGGACTTGTTGAGAAATACTTAAATAGAGCGAATATCGCTTCAATTTGCCTTCTCGTGCATCAAGCCTTCAGCAAACTTGAACTCAAGCGATAACTTCGTCTATCACTTCTCAGGGCACTCAACCAGCACAGTCCATCAACCATTTTTCACTCCTCTTCTATCAGGATGTTCCCCAAATTTGCCACCGTGGCCGCCGTCGTCCTGGCCGTGTTGCCATCCACCTTTGCCGCTCCCGCCGCCGAGCCTGTCTCGGCAGTCGAGAACATTTTCAAGAGGGACGGCGAAGACTGCGCATCCCCTCGATACATGGTAAACCAAACAGCAAACACACCTTTTCAAAACCAAGAGAATAAAACTGACTCCTCTGAGGCCCTGGGACAAGTCGAGTTCCACAACCGCGCCGCCATCGTCGCGGTCCTGAAGTACAGCTATGACCGTAAGCTCCTCTCCTTGCGCTGCCTGGCACCGAGTTTTCTTTTTTTTTTCTCTGACAACAAATGCAGGTCAGACCTGGAACAAAGTCGGCGGCGTCCAAGGCCCTCAGGTCTACTCCGGCGGCAACTACGAGTACGACCGCGACGCCGAGCTCAGGAACATCATCAGAGACACAGATGCAAGTCTTCCCCCAAACCCCCTCTCGCCATTTATCGACTCGTGAACATATCGCGGCTAACATGCACTTCTGAGGGGTTTAGTTCTGGCTTGAGGTCTGCGACTTTGCGTTCAACGGATGCTGGCCTGTTGGTACGCAGGAAACCAACTTTGTACGTGAATCCATCCTCACTCCATATTTCTGATCCACGAAAAAAGAAGGGTAGGGCTGGGAAGAAAGAGTGGTCCGCTCGACTCCAAGTAGTCGCACGCTCTGCCTACGTCTCGGTCGCAGATGCAACACCTCTGCCTTTTTGCCTTCAAACCTCACGCTCCAAATTGGCATTCCCACCATGCAGAGGGTCAAATAAATGCTAACCTTTTTTCTAGCGCATCCCTAGCTCTGGCTCGGAGTGGGTTGCCTCCATCACATTTGACGTCGAGTCTCACTGTGAGTTTTTGCCCGGGATCTGAATGACGATGCACCACATGCAGACAGACGCTGATGACACATGTTCTTCTTAGTGAGCACTGGAAAGGCTAAGTGCATCGTCGACCGCCAGATGCAGGATGCTTGGTATCCTTAAGCGTTATGCCAAACAGATGAGAGAAGTGTGGGAGAGGAATCCGACGAGGGGAGGGGGGGTCATAGGAATTTGGCGCCTTCCGGTTTCGCCACCGTCAAGGAGACACGTTCCTTCCCTCTGTTCTTTGCGCTTCCTCTACCCACATGCAATTGGGTGCACACTATGTCGCAGATCATTTGATGCAAGGTTTTCTCTTTCTTTCTAGGCAACAAGAATGGAAAGCACCACTGTCACTAAAGGGGGCAAAGACTGATAACGTCTGGGGCAGGTGCCAGCCTCCCAGCGATGATACATGGATATGGTGGAAGAAAGAGATTGGAGATTAGAAGGATGTTGGAAATGATGCGATCGAAAATACGAGGAATTGGGAGATAAAGGCCAAGTGATTTTATTCTTTCTTTTCAAAGTATTTCCGTTGGTGTTCCTCATTTCTTGGCCTTGGTGACTGCTTGACTGCTTGACTGCTTCATTTCCAAGAACTGCGTAAAACTTGGCCGCTGGCCGGGGTACATCCTGAAGTCGATCACTGTCTCGAATTCTTTGACCATTCGATCGGTGCTTTTTCCAGAGCCTATGCAATTAACTCGGGCAGCCATACCCTCGAGAAAGATAACAGGTTCATACGAGCCGCAGTGTTGTTCGTGCACTTTGATCGACACTCCAAGACAGCGCAATCACAAAGGAGGTTCGTGTAACTAGTCACTCAATATGGTAGCTCGTAATCAGATATTTGTCTCGCCATTCAGGCAACACCGAACTGGACGCAGATCATACGGTGGGATACACTGTTTCTGAAACTGGTGACGTATGTACGTACGGGGGTCATGGAAGCTGACAGATACTGGCTGTGGAGCCATGTCGCCGCACTTTATATGGTGAAGTTCCCATTCCTCGGACCCAACAAAAGCCCAATAGCCTTGAACAAAAGGCGTTGTTTTGGGTGAGAATACAGTCTTTTCGATGAGAGTTTGAGATCATTGACGTGGAGGAAGGTTCATTGTGGGCTTGCAGTTACACACCTATGCAAATGGAACCCACGGCTTGAATGGAAACTTAATCTGCGAGCTCCCTAACGAAGAATCTGCGAGGGAAGTGCAAACAGTTTGGCACTTTGGTCTCTATCTCATTGGGGCTTGTGGCACCCCGTACTACCTTAATATCCTGATGCTGTTTATGTCCATTTTTGCAATGATAGACGACTCACATACTGCTCTCGGCGTGCCGATCACTTCAAGTTGCTTCAGTCAGTTCCGTCAGCTTTGTCAACTTATCAGTCTCGCCACTTGTGTTCATTATGCACTGCAGGTTTGACGAGAACTCTCCAGGTTACTGAACGTTACACACATGCTCCCTGAAGATTGACTTCTTCCCACACCGAGTTGATCGATTATGAGTGGTTGATGTAGGAAGAACTGGATATAAAAGGACCTCTCTCGAAATTCCACCCAAAATGCGTATCGCGGCAATCCTAGCCTTCATCAAGCTGACGAGCCTCGCGGCCGCCCTCCCTGCTGCGGACGTGGACCATTCGCCGGAGCTGGTTGATCGTCAGGGCAGCACTGGCTTATTCGTCTGCTCAGGAACACTCGGCGGTTTTCCGATTTCGTGCTCAACTGAGTCTCGCGGTCAATGCGAATGTCTTAGGTAAGTCATTTTCTTCAACGAATGGTTACGAGTTCCTGGAATGATTTGATCTGTACTGATACAATGTGTGCGTGCTCTATCAGGTGCTGCAATATTTGCAGGGACCAAATGCCGCTTGGAAGTTTTGCAGCGAACGCGTGTTTTGCCGGCTGCGATGATTTCTGGTGTCCCGGTGGCTGAACGGATTGATGATGATAAATGTGGAGAACATCTGGAAGGAGGAGGGTGGTGCCGATGCAAGGTTTTGGATGGGTAGTCGCGAACACCTTTTACCACCATTCAACTGGCAAGTATGATGAAGCATAAGTTGGAGCATTCCTAGGAAGGGAGCATGGGATAGGACAACTATTGGCGGCCAGCCGAGAAATAAGGTTTTAGAGTTGAACTTTGCGATCACAGAAAGCACTATAAGGATTTTTAAAGAAAAAATTGGGGGGGGGGGGGGGGAACTGTGCACTGGTTAAGATGTTCTTGAAGTGCAGGCTGCAATTGCCTTGGAAGAGGAAGCTCTGCGACGCCCGCCAAGCCCTCGTCGACGGCACTCTTCGACGGCATGGCATGCTTAATTTTACCAATGGTGCTCCTTCAAGTCACTTTCTGCCAATCCGGCGCCAACATGTGGCTTTTCTGTTCCGATGTCGGACGATGGGTGACAGTTTGACGACATATGTTTCGAGATGGAGTGTTAATCAACAAGCTCGGCACACAACCATGCTCCCCAATAATGGGGTGCAACACCGCCAGCCTTGTGGTCATTATTGACTCTCTCTCTCAACTGCAATCCTTTTGACACGAATCGTTCCATCCTTTTCTTTCAAATGACTGTGTACACTTTCGGGACACATGTACAATTACCTGGCCACGCAATGCAACTTTTTTCCGGTAAAAATACACAGTCAATATTAGCGATAAGGATACCTGAGCTCTAAATTGCGGCTGGGATCAATATGGCAAAGGTTGGGATTAGGCTGTCCTGTGACTTTCTGAGGAAGAAATGGTGGTGGGGGAGTTGCAGTTCAAGTAAGCATACCATCAACCCTCAGCATATCTGCGAGTAATTACCCGGGGGGTCATAGCGATCATATCCAATGTTGTGCAACCGCCAAGATGCAAAGACGAACATGATTCGGACTTCGCCACGACCTTATAAATCAACCTATAAGGCTGATTAGAAAGGCTCGTGGGTCTCTGTTCAAGAACCGTGCCCTGCGAATTTCCCTTGCACAGGGTTATGTCGGACAGTCTCTCGTTCCATACACCTTGAGTCAACAAGAGAGACTTCCGTAATTATCTAGGCAAACGAAAAAATATGATGAAGCATCTCATCTGCCGCTCGCTTGTCAGCATTTTCTTTCTTGTCGTGGTATTGACAACCAACGAGGTTCATGGACAGACCTCAACCACCAAGACTGTTTCGACAGACCTCCCTGCCCTCTTCACTTGCGTGGTGAGACAGCCGCTATGGGGATAATTTCAAGGACCAGAACTATCTCTAACCTCTTTCATAACCACTGCGTCAGGCGTGGGTATTATGCTCGCAGCGGCTCGAGGAATTCCGTCCCAAGGGCTGTGATGCAGCTGTTGAATGCGCCTGCGTGGCTAGAAACACGACCGGCTATATCGACTGTGTCAAAACCAAGTGTCCGAATGACTGGCAAGGTAATTATGTGCGGCTTGGGAAAAAGGGGGGAAAATTTATACGTTGTCGCTAACAATAGAGAACCAAGCTATCCACGACACCGACATGGAGACATGCACTGAGACCTTGGGCATCGACGTCAGCGGTAACACCACGTACACGGCCGCACCATACGCGACCCCGACCATGCTAGCCGGTAGCTTCACATTCACTGTCGGGGGGGATGACGGCCGCCTCAGCCAGTCGGATAAGATCGCCATTGGGATAGGCGTGGGATTTGGCGTGCCCACTACTATCATCACTCTTGGTGCATGGCTTTGCGCTCGTCGGGGGGGCAGGAAGAGATCGAAAGAGAAGACCACTGGTATCGGGCCCCAAGCTCGTTATGGTGATGCCATGATACAACAGAGGTAAGAAAGGCCAGGCTAGAAGGGAGGGGAAGAGGACGGGCAGTTATGGAGGGACTTAATGGTATAAGCACTCTATGATGGTAAATGTCTAGGACAAAATACTACAGAGCGCAGAAGAATGGCATCTAATAACTTGGAGAGAGGGCACCAGCTCAAGCCTTGATCCGTGACCTCAGTCCCTGTCGCATGCCGGGAAGGTGCTTCTTCTTCGCCACTCGTCCAGCTGCGATTCGTCTCGTGGGAAGGATTCTCACCCCAGGCTTCGCGTCACAGCCCTCAAGATCCCCGTCATCACCAACGCCGCCGCCCATCGCGACCTCAGACTTGTCCTCGTCAAAATCCGCCGCCTTGATCTTGATCTCTCTCTTGTCTTCCTCAACCATGTCCGGAATCCCCGGCAAATCCTCAATCTTCACTCCATCATCATGAACTTGCTCGACCTTAATCTTGACCTTCTCCTCCCCCTCTTCGTCCGCCTTTTCTTCCTTGACCAATCGCACCTGTAGACGTTCCAACTTCTTCCTCTCCCGCTCCTCCTTTTTCTTCTTCTCTCTCTCCTCCCACCTCTTATGGCTTGCGGCCTCCCTTTTTGCCTTGGCCCGCCGCCGGGCGCACTCTTTCTCCTCCTTCTTCTTCTCCTTTTCCGGCAGCATCTCCCAGCGCTCGGCTATGTCCCACGCGTTCACCATGTGGTCGTTCCACGCGCAGCCCTCGGGGTCCAGCGGGTGTTTGCTACTCGCGTGCCCGTAAAACGAGCCCGGCGGGATGTACATTATGCACCCCGACCGCGCCCAGTAGCATAGGCAGTGGCCTGTCTCAGCGACGTGTGCGACGCGCGCTTTCGGGGTCGGCAGTGGGATGTTGCATCGTTCGCATTGTGGCGGGGCGGTTGCCAGAAAGGGGTTCTCGGATACCAAGCGGGCGGAGGCTGCGTCGAGTTCGACGGCGGGGGTTTTGGATTTTTGGGATGTTTTTTTGGGTGGCATGTCGATTGTGGTTGAGCTAGTTGGAGCGTGAAGTTTTGAGTCGAGGCGTGTGGATGTTGGCAAATTTTTGGAGGTTAGGTAGAAACCGATGGGCGTTCCCGGGTGCTGGTCAACTGAGTATGATTGCTGTTTGGGCACGCGGTGTGGATAAGAAAGTAGATAGAAAAGCACCGGCTACAGAGGCACACTCTTTTATACTTCAAATTTCTCCTCCGATGCTTCTTCTGTGTTTTGCTGTTGTTATCGTCCAGTGTCGCCTCCTTGAGGCGTCAAGTCACGGTTCGGCATGCTGCTGAGGGCGCCAATGGCAGATTTAGGAGTGTTGGATGGGTTTCTAAACGCCTAACTTCAGCCGCCGGACAACCGACCTCTGGGCTGAACGGTCTGCTAAAATGTTCCGTGAACTCACACTACTCCGCCAGGGCAGAAACGGTAGCTCAAGCGCAGCATTAGTTCTCAAAGCGCCTCTGTATTTCTTTTTACGTACAATGTATTTTGGTTGCGTTCGTTCTCTTCAATGCGTGCGTGCACCTGGAAGCCACCACATTGTATTTCACAGCCCGACCTGCTGCCTGAAGTGCAACCTAGGTTGTGGTTGCCTTTAGTCTCTCCCGTCCAATTTGTTGGACGAGACGGGCTGTGTTGTGGACCCCACTTCAAACAGGTTTGCTACTTCCGCGAAGAGCCCAAGCTCTCCCAATATTGCTGTCGTCGCTGCCGAGCGCACATGATCGGAAAGGAAGCCTTTGAATGCAAACGGAATGGACCCCCTCTTACTAACAGCCGGCATTATCGCCGTTCTCCAAATCGCCGATCACATCGCTGCCGTCTGCAAAGCCTATATCGACGGGGTTGCCGGTTACCCCAAGGAGTTGCGATCAATCCTCATCGAGATGAAGTCGCCGTCGGCGGTCCTGGAGAGTCTTGCCTCCCTCTGAAAGGATAATCAAGACGACGCGCCCATCCTGGAGAATCTGAGAGGGCCCTATGACTCACTTGAAGGCTGCAGAATTGCTCTCAGCAACCTCCAAGCCCTCCTGCATGAACCAAGACCAAGCGCAGATGTTGCCGGGACGAGAGACAAGATCAAAATGGGCCTAGACGTCCTAGCTTAGCCACGCAAGCGGGAGTGAGCCCGCCTATTGCTAGACGAGATCATGAGCCACAAGACGACCATTAACATGGCCATTAGTGGATCGCTATTGTGAGTCTTTACCATGGCGAGTTTGTTCAGGAATAAGCTGATTTTTAACCTAAACAAACAGGCGAGAGATCCAATTCATGAAGCTTGTCCTGGATCAAGCGCAACGGCGGGAAGTCTATGACTGGCTAAGACACACAGATCCGTCACCCAACCACAACGAAGCTTAGCAGCGTTACGAAAAAGGAACGTGTGATTGGATCGTTCAGTCTGAAGAGTGGAAGGACTGGATGTGTGGGAAGACGCGATGTCTTTGGTTAGTCGGCCCTTAGTCCCTTTGTTGCCTGTTCTCTCCAAGCTACGTCATCTACGTAAACTTTATCACCACCGCAGAATATTTTTAACATGATACTGCAGGGTCCATGGCATTCCAGGGGCCGGCAAGACAGTTCTTGCGGGCTACATAGTTGAACAAGTTAGAACATTGTCCGAGTCCGAACGCACGCGAAAACTCGGCAACGTCTACTACTACTGCTACCACGGGCACAACCAAGACGAAACGGCTCCGTTTCTTTTGTGGCTGGTCAATCAACTATGCCGTCAGGCTGACACCGTATCGCCTGAGGTGCATAGTCTCTTTCGATTGGGAGTTCAGCCAAGCATCCCAGCACTCCTGTCTAGTCTCCATTCAATGCTCGCCAGTTTTGATATCTTTGTAACCGTCGATGTACTTGACGAGAGCAAGCCCCGCGACATCCTCCTCGACACGATCCAAGCTTTAATCCTCGACCCTCGCTCTAACAGCATTCGGCTTCTCGCCACCAGTCGCGAATATACTGATATCGAAAATGCAATGGCCCCGATTTCAGTTTCCGTCTCCATGCTAAACCCCCTGGTCCAGGCAGATATCAAATTTTATATTACAGCACACATTCAAGCCAGCGCCGAGTTCCGATGATGGCCACGAACTCTCCAGACCGAGGTCGAACAGTCACTGTCCGAAAAATGCCACGGGATGTTTCAGTGGGAAATATGCTAGTTAGACATTCTTCGACGCTTAAAATCCATAGACAAGATTCGCGAGTTATTGAGGTCTTTGCCCAAGACGCTTTATGAAACGTATGAGCGGATATTCTCCCTCGTTCATGAAGACGACTGGGAGCTGGTCCGCTTTGCGTTGCGTTTTATTGCATTCTGCAAGTCCACCGAGAACCAAGTGGTCACTTCCTCAATTATACTTGCAGCATACAGGATGAAGGTTCAACTCGAGCGTCCCAGTTTCAATGATGAGACCTATCATGTACGATGCGATCTGCAGACATTGAGGGAGGCATGTGGCTGTCTGCTAGATACTACCAATGCCCCCAACGGCAGCTTCATATACGAAAACCCCGACAGCCCCGCAACTATTCTTGCTCATTATACCATCAGAGAATTTTTAGAGTCAGATTGTATCTCGGCAGAGAACTCGTACTATAAAATCACTCCAAACGATCCGGCACCTAAGGAGGAGTTTGGTCGGCTTTTCATCCTCTGCGCCACGGATCTCCAAAGGGATGTGGTCAGCAGCTGGGAAAGCGAGGACAAGCTCTTGCTTTTGGATCTGGCAACTCGACTGTTGGTATCCGAGAAGGAATGGATCGAACTGGACGTAGCCTGTGGCTTCTTCGATGTGTCAAAACACGCCAAACGACCTAACTTTGCAGCTCTGGTTGACGCTTCGGACATAATGTGCTCCTGGGCGTACGAGCTTTATCGGCCTTTTCAAGTTGTTTGGAGTTCGGTTCAGACCATTTCAGACGCCGCGTTTCGGCTGCTCAATCTGCTTGAAGCCGATCTAAGAGGATTGGCCGGCAGATATATCCAGTCTCTCAGAATCCTGGACTGCATCAACGGGGTCATCACCCTCGAAGCACGGTCCCACTCACACAAAGACGGCCTGCGTAGCTATGGCCCCCTTTTAGAACTAAAGGTCAGTGGAGGTTCACAGGCACGATTGCTGAGTACTTTGCGCAAGCGGACGGCAGATTTTATGAGCTGCAATTTATCCTAGATCATTTTGCCGACACAATCAATTTGACTAACTTATTTTGGCTGCGTCTTCTAGACCACGAAAGCCCATGCTGGGTCATTCCCCAAATCGACATATCATGCACGCTTAAAGATCTACTAGCCCTCGGTGCAAGACCACATCCCGTGGGATCTGAGATCGGAATGCTGCAGATTGCGGTTGCCAGACGCGACACGTGGGCAGTTCAAATCCTCCTTGGGGCATCATTTGACCCTAGCCACTGGGGATATCAGATGGAGGGCCAGCACTGGCTCAGCAACCCCAACAGGAACGGAATTCCTCAAGGAGGAGAACGCGGTGAGAGGATGGAATCCCCTCCACATTTTGAGATACTCGGATCCTATTCCTCTCAACCGTTCAGGGAAGAGTTTTTACGCGAAAGAAAAGACAAGGAAAGATATCAATGGGCTTCTTGCCCAGTTTGGGGCTGAAGAGATAGTGGTGCCGTGGACAGGTGATGCTGCCATAAAAGAAGGAATCTAAGACAAGAAACAGACCATTCTGTTCGATGGTTGTGAGGTAAGCAGGCCTGTTTTCAATCCGCATGTTTCTTTTCCAGTCTGGGGGCCTTCTTCGACCTGAAAGGGGGCTGCTGGCAAAAGTTTGGAATTTACTTTCATACATTCAAATGAATAAATGAATTTCTATTAACAATTCATTCTTTCAGCCCAGGCACCCATTCGATCGATTGATTTCTAATATATCGTGGCAGGGTGACACCTTCGGAACAAATTCGACGTTAGTGGTGCGGCTGAGCAAAGAGATAACGTCGTTTCATTTGCCAGAGGCTATGACGCAATCCACTCACCACGTAACATTGGCAGGGTTTGCCTAAGATGGTCATTCTCCGGTTTCACAAGTTGTGACTGTGCGCCCGCCTTTTTCAGCTGCCGTAAGTTTGTGTTTATCATCTTCTTGAGGTCTCATAACATCCTCGCGATCCCTTGGTGCCCAGCTCAGGTGGCATTTATTCCTGTTTGCGGAGACCAGCTGCCCCTCTTTTCTATGATGATGGCCCGGTTTCGATGCGACTTCACGCTGATGGTTCTGGTTACGTTCCACTGCACCTGGTCCTCTGCCGCAACCTTCAAACAATGCAAGACCCGCGTCGAGAGCATCCTCCGAGGGTTACCAGACCCTTTCCCGGGCCCGGGTGGGAACTTGACCAAGGAAGGGCTGCAGAAATATATATACACCGGCCCTGTCAGAAACCTCAGCCCCTCTTACGACCGAGATAGCTATGTCACTCTCACGCTTGAAGGTACGGTAAACCCGCCATGTGTTTTGTCGGAGGAAATTTGAACTGACCCGTTTACTTCTTCAGGCTGCAGAGAGGTCTGCGACAGCCCCATCGACTGGTATCTGACCGAAGCGCCCACCTTATCGCTGTCGATCGCGTCCAACTGGATTCTTCCCATCCTAGCCCTCATCGCCTGTCTGCCGTACGACTCGCTTCATTCCCGGACCCCTCCATCAGGAGACGGCAGGCTGTTTAAGACAGCCAAGACGCTGGCCAACTGGCTCGGCTCGCCCGCCACGGCGCTCACGGCCACCCTGTTCAACATCCACCAGATCCGCCAGTGCAAGCAGTACATCTTTTTGGCGGGCGGTAGCCATGAGCAAGTGTCCAACAGGCACATCAAGCGCAATGCATATTATGTTCTGAGCTGCATTAACCAGTTTGAGCCGCCCGACAGCGAAACGGAGCGAGCTGCGTTTGTTGACGTTCTTGTCTATGGCCTGTTCAGACCCATGACGAAACCGGCGGCTGGTCGTCCCAGGGAGCTCGAGGCCGCGCTGCTCACCCGCGAGCTGCTCGAGGCGCTGGCGTTCCAGCTCCGCATGTTTCGACGGCGCGGCGTGTATCCGGCTGGCATCAACATCATTGTCTTTCTGGGCGCGTTTGCGATATCTGTCGGGTTGGCTTTCGCCTCTGACCTGGGCGAGTGGACGACGGCTCACTCTTTGGCCTTGGGGTTGTTGGTCAGCTGGCTGCCGATTCTGGTGACGTTCTCTATTCTTGATCGTAACCCTATATCCGCGATTCGCAACAGGTGAGTTGTTGGGTTTTCTCCAAGTTACCCTTGTACAGCCGATACGCTCATCATATATATACTAAAAGCGTTTCTCCAGAGTCCTGATTGAGCGCTGGCTGTGGAACGTCGAGGCCATCCGTCTGTGGCAACAACTCGGGCCCATGTCAATGGTAGAACAACCACAAGACCAATTACCACCAACCAACTCCACCTCGCCGGCACTCCCATCACAATCAACGCAACCAGACAAACTACAGCAGGCAGAAGAACACATAGACTGGTGGACACCCTCCAAGCAATCCGCCCGCAACTGGTCATCACGTTCCTCACCACAGTCCTCCCCTCTGACCGTCCCCAAGATTTTCCAGCTGGGCGAATTCATCGGCCAGGGCCGCAAGATGGGCTACCACGGCCTCGCTTCCGCCGTGCTGACTTCCATCTACAACCACCACCCGCAAATCGACACAATAGCGCCCATCACGTCCATCGCGTCTAGCACAAATACCAAGCTCGGCGCGAAGTTCCACCGCCCTGCGCACTGGTGGGTCCTCGCACTGGTGTCACTGGGTTTGGTGTGGCTGGAAATCTTGATGGCGCTGGTGGTGTCGATGCAAACCCCAACGGTGGGGTTGTCGTGCCGGTCGGGCGCCTATGTGACCTATGGGTTGTTGGCGAGCGTGGCGTGGGTGGTTAGCTGTGTGTCCAAGAGTCCCGGGTATTGGACCAGGGCGGGATGTTATCTCGTGAATGGGCTGGCCGTGGCGGTGTTGTCGTTTATTGTTTTTGCTCAGGTACTGTTTCCTTTCATGTCCCTGTCTAGAAGTAAGTTCACGTTGAGTTGTGCTGACTCAAGTATCTTCGTTTTGCTACACAGTTCAGCGGCATCCTCAACAACTGCCCGTGCAAGTGCGGCATCGGCGGCTACATGGGCTTCGAGGACGCAGCCTTCTTCAAGGACAACTTCGGTGTCTCGACCTGGTGGGGACTAGGAGCTGCGCTTGGTGGCTTACCTCCAATCGTCTGCTTCGTGGCGGCCGCGATTCTCTATGGCCGGCTTAAGGAGCTGTGGGTGGCTTCGGAGCAGAGCCAGCCGAGTTGGGATCTGACGGATTGGCGCCAAGAGATATTGCCTGTCGATCGGGAGGAGACGATTCACGCTAATATGCTTTGGTTATCATAGGTTGACTGGGTCCGGGGTTTATGTTATGTTACGTTTTGCTGGTGGTTTGAGTCAAAGTTTCAAACGATGCTGTATTAGCTTAAAGCGTGCGTACATGATTATGCGGGAGACCAAGCCTACGCAAAATGAATGTAATGGTTCAACCTTTAGAGGCACGGAATAAACGACAATGCTGAGGTCGACTAGATGAGGGGAATTGCAAGACTTGCCAAACTCGCAGACGGCGAGGTGGCGGCAAGCACATGTTGCAAATGTCAGCTTGTAGAGGCGTGCGTGACCATTGGGGCGAAACCAGCTTGTTATTTGATATACTGCGAGGTGACTCGAACTAGGTGCATGTCCGCCAACTGATTCCCACCTTTCCTCCAAGGGGAGCAAATATCTCAATGCTTGCTGGCCTGGTCGATGATTGACCGGTTAAGGGCGCCACGCGGAGTTCAGCGGTGATGTTCAGCGAGGCTGCTGAGCCGCATGCAGACCATATCCTGTCTGTGTCGACAATGCGGTCGTTTCGGTAGTACAAACCGTCGAAGGGGCCGTCGAAGTAGTATGCCTTGGATACCTATGATTGCCTGTAAGTAAGGACTTTTGAAGTACATGCAGGTATACAAGATTTGAAGAAATGAAAGCTTGGGTAAGACACCTTCTTTGTATCACCAGAGAAAGAGTACGTGGTCGTCGAGATGCCCGTGACGCCTGCAGGGAGATGTACACGTCCGTAGTAGTCGGCCTTGGCAATAGAGTATTGCCAGCCCGAGGGCTGGTTGACCTTGATCAGGATCTGGCAGGTCGTACGGGTGTCGACCACCTGGGCCTGGCTCTTGCCCGCCTCGGCGGTGAAGTTTGTCTTGGGCACCGATATCGTGGTGGGATCGGACAAACTCTGGGCTGGGTAGGATTTTGCGCCGCAGCCGGAGCCGGAATATGCAATCTCGGCAACCTGAACGCCTTGTGGCGCTGACTGGCGTTGCTTGAGATGACTCGACGGAGCATTGGCGGCGGGGAGCGCAGCTGCGAGGCCGGCAAACAAGGGGAAATAATGAAAGAGGTGCATCTTGTCTGCTTTGCCATGCAAGTTGCGGGGGAAGGGAAGGAAGGAAGACGCCGAGGTCGGGGCCAGGGAAGGGGATGATGTGAACGATTCAGTCCAGCGGCTCAGGCTGGATTTCGTGTGCTGAGACCTTTTATAGCTCTTGATGTCCTGGGGTTTGGTTGAAAAAGTCGAGACTCGGTTAGGCTATTAACGCTGCCTGGAGCATGGCGGCCCGCGGGAGATAGATGGTTCATAAAATCACGTTACATGCAACAAATGATATTCAAAAGTAATTCCCCTGCTTTGGTTCGTGGTAGTAGAGAGTTTCCGTTATGGAGGGTAGGTATTCTATCTCCGCAGAGTTCGGCCAAACTCTTAGATTACCCCTTTTTTATCCGTCCACTGGCATCATTTCATGGCGACGTTGTGTAACCGCTATTCCGGATGCTACTTTGAGGCGCCGGATCCGATCTCCGATCATGTAAATTGGGGTTGCAAGTCGGAAACTGTTCCCCGCACATGTGAACTAGAGGCTCACACGAGGTCAAAGCCCTGTCCATCGTCGTCATCTCCTGTCAGCTCAAGACAGAAAGGTTGCTGTCGTCCCCTTATGCAACCGAAAATCTGCGCTCTGCTACTCACATATTGAGGCTCAAAGAACAGCAAAGTGCATTGTGATGGAACCCTGGATTGGATCTATGAAATAGCTAGTTCAAGTGCGGGTGCTTCGCAGCGATTCCACCTCCTACCTCCTTAGGTAAGATAGGCTTCTTTCCTGTATGGCATCTGCATTACGCTGACTTGCAGAGCCCGGAACTCTCGCATGCGGTGGGCCTGGAAGAGTGTTTACTTGGCTGGACGATTACAAATCGATGAATTACATGTCCCGGGTCTGGAGCACGTTCAAAACTCGGCTCCTACTCGCCGACATACTTGGCAGAGGTCTCCGAATGTGGAGGTTGAAACCCACTTTCTGGATGTAAAGAAACCCTCTTTTAAACTAGGACCTGATTTCCTCAGGTCAGTAGTCTCTGTTCTATCGTGGACCATAAGGCCAGGGTCAAAACAATGACTAATTTAATGAAAGGTGATATGGAACGCCTAAGAGAAGTTAAGCTAAGAAACAAACAACAGAATTCTCGAGACTTGGACCGCCCCAGTATAGTTCACCGCGCTGCGTGCGCTACAACTCCTTGTTCCTCAGACTATCTTAGGAGATCTTATCGTAATGTAAGCATTCGATTCTTAAGTTAGTGTAAATAAGCGAAAGCTGACAGGCGACGAAATAGTATCAGTATAGCTGACCTGGACCTAGGAAATGTTTGAATCTTGATTGGTACCTAAAATTGCTGCGCTGGTGGGAAGCGTGATGGGAAACTTTGCGTGTCCAGTTTCGGTAGGCGCAACAGGAAAACGGGTCTCGGAAACCATGATTGGTCGTTAGCGTCAGGCTGCTTGGTTTTACCCGATCTTCCTTCTTGCCGTGAGACATTCTCAAAGGACTCAGACTCACGCTAGAGAGTTATGGTAGCCCAGCGCTCCCATTGAACTTCCTCAAGTTGTCAGCGTCAGGCTTTCCGAGGCACGGTCTTGGCTTCAAAGCCACCGCGCCACGATGCCACCAAAAGTCACGAGCTGAAAAATGTGGCTTTTAAACTTGAGCTCTCATTGGCAATGAGCTATTTTTCCCACTTCATCTCCTTGACACCCCGACTTCCTCCTTTCGCAAGGTCAAACGGAACGGTATTACCAGCCATGAGATCACGATGGCTTCTAGTACACAGCTGACTGAAAGCCCCACATCTTTGGCCTACGACTCCCAAAACATCTCCTTTTCCCAGTGGATCTCGCTCCTCACTCTGTGCCTCGCCCCGGTATTCGTGCACATCCTGTCGGGAGCGCCCGAGCCAACGTACCTCACGCCCAAGGACCATGGCCCGCGACCCAAATGGCACGACCGCATCTGCCACTATGCGCCACCCTCCATCATCTGGCGCTACGCCGCCATCACAGACCGCCGCATCCGCGCGGTAGAGTGGAACGCAGCCGACATGGCCGCCGCCAACGCCATCTTCTGGACGTCGTACGGCTGGGACGGGTCCGAAACGATGGCCGTCGAGAGCGTGCGATATCTGATCGCGCCGCCCGACTCGGCGCGCATGACGGTCCTGTCGTGGGAGTTCATCAAGACGGTGCTCACCACGCTCCAGGGCGGCCAGGCCATCTTCGTGTTCGCCGCC
Source organism: Podospora didyma (assembly GCA_033439775.1). Taxonomy (NCBI): domain Eukaryota; kingdom Fungi; phylum Ascomycota; class Sordariomycetes; order Sordariales; family Podosporaceae; genus Podospora; species Podospora didyma. Next base: position 4,611,906 of record JAULSW010000003.1, read on the forward strand.
AACTGGGCGCGCATCACCACCACCCGGAGCGTGCCGCTGATCCCCGCCGTCGACCGCATCTTCCACCCCCTCGCCGCGCTGGGGTTGTGTCGGCTATACGCCGCGTTCTGGCTCACCAGCGACTTTGCCTATTTCGCGCCCAGGGGGGACAATGCTACCACTAGTGCTACCCCTTTCCGAAACACACAGGTTATAATGGTTCCACTGCCTACACAAGCTACGACCTCACAAGATGAAGACACCCCTTCGAAATCCCAGCAAATCTACCGACAAGACTCCAAGCAAATATCACCACCTTCTTCGGACATACCAGCAATGGACCTCCTCACCGCAGGCCCATACCTCCCCAGCTCGTACCTGCCCAGCCGCCTCTTCCGCGCGCTCTACCTCGCGCCCATGTTCCTCCTCGTTCCCTTTATCAGCCTCGCGTTTTTCTCACCCTGGCGCGTCCGCGGTACCAGTACAACAGCCACCGCCAGCGGTGGTGCAAGTGGAGGTGCGTTTTACGTCGGCGGCGAGTACAGCATCACCATGATCCTCATGATGGCCAGCAGCATGACCGGTGTGCTCACGAACGTCGTGATATATGCATACTACGCGGCGCGGGTTGGTTGTAACTCGACCATCATCCCGTGCATCGCCAAGACGTGGTACAAGGTTCTCTGCTGTGTGTATTTTGCGGGTTCGGTCATGATTCTGGTGTGCGCGGCAATACAGACGCGCAGGACGCCGTGTGGATCGTATACTACCACTGCGCCAGAGTACGACTTTCGGCATTGTCCTGGTTTGGTTTCGGTTGGATCATCTGGGACTGGGACTGGGACTGGGCTGGGGACGACTGTGGCATTTGGGCTTGCCATGGAGAGTGCAAGTTTGGGCACCACCGCCGGCGGATTTACCGTGGCGAATTTCACGGGGAGCTGTCAGGGGTCGATGGGGTTGAGTGAAGGGGCTGTGTTTACGACTTAGGAAGTGGCTTGAGACCAGAAGGGCGTTACTCTCCACTCCACAATGCGCCCGAAATGTGTTATTACGGGTAAATCTCTAATCATCTAGTTAGTAGTGTATAGTAGTTGGAATAATTTTCCGGGTTTAGATTCATGTTGAATGAGAATTAAACAGGAACGTTCGCCCAAAGTGCAACACTGTGCGATACCGCCACAGTATATGATCACCACTCCTCATCCCATCTTCCACATACGGCCATAGGCACTGGAAAATTCGGGATCCCGTCCGCTCTCCCATAGACAAGCCAGTGACCGCCAGACTAGTAGTTGGGTGGGTGACCACCAGCGAATCCCTGGTGTTGTATGTATTTTTTGGGTCTTTCTCTGCCCCGCTCATGGTGTGGGGTATGGTTTTTTCTGGAACGGAGACGTGGCATTATATAAAACCGGCACCAACAATATGCCTTCCCAACATCCCTAAAATATTTAACAATTTCCGAGGCCATAAACTTGCCTAATTAAGATGCATGTCCTTGGTGAGTGGTGCCGGGCACTTGCCTCGAGCCCCATGTTACTCCAAGGAGATTTGTTGAGCAATGTTCCGTAACTGTATATCCTGCCCAGGTGGACCATGCTCCGTAACTGTGTACTCCGAAACTCTATCATGAACAGGGCGCTCAGATGGTGGTGTTTGCTCGTCGAATTCATCAGGCCGAGGTGGTGCATGTGATGAAACGATATCCGATGGTTGCCGACGCCCGAAATTCCGGACAGTGAAGATTCGGCCCAAAAACCAAGAGGTCCGCCCCAACCGCGACGTTGACTTCAGCGGCGGTGGGGAGCTGATTTCATTCGCAGGCGCGGGATGCCGCTTATACTGGATCCATACACCCAAGCAAGCTATGGCTATCCCAATAACGGGTGTGACAACGCCGAGTACAATGGTTTCCGATCGCGTGAGTCCTTCCTGTGGCACGTTGGCTTCATGGTTGCTACTTGGTGGCGTTGATGATTGGGAGGTGGTTGACGCGGTTGGGGATTCGGAGATACTTGGCAGGGCTTGAGCCTGGGAGGTGCTTGCCGGGGCCTGGGCTTTGGAGGAAATACTTGACGAGGTTTGTGATTGGGGGGTGCCTGGCGGGTTTCTGGCTTGGGAAAAAGTTGACGGCGCTAAAGATTGGAAGGTACTCGATTGCGTTGGTGCACTTGACGGAGTTTGGGCTTGGGCCGGCGGCGTTGAGGATTGAGAGATAATCGACGAAATTTGGGCTCGGGAAGGGTTTGATGGCTGGTCGCAGAGGTCGATCGAGTAGGCGGCAATTGAGCCGTTGCTATTGTCGTAGCAGAGGTCGGGCTTTGCAAATCCAAAGTTCGTCACGGGGCATGGCGGGTTCCCGGATGGATAAAGGGTGACTTTAGAGACAAAATCTCATTTAGAATCGAGTGCCAGCTGAGTCCCCGAGAATCGACGCCAACCAAAGAACAGCGATTGAAACCACGCACTGTGCTTTTAAAGGAACGAGAGAACGTACCGAGACAGCCTGACCCTAGGTTGACCACCTTGAAGCTGATAGCCGCCGTCCCAAGGGTGGCTTGACAAATGCCAGCATAGTCGCCATCGAGATGACCTACTTGATCTCGACATGCCTTATCCGTATACAGCTGTAGGCTGACGCCCCAGGCAGACGAAATGAGACAAAGGCAGAGCAACAGAAACCCCCAAGCATCGCCGATTTTCGAATGAGTTCTCGTCAACATTGGAATTAACAGCTTCTAATTTGGGGGCGGAGCCGATGTGTCTTGACAAATGCCAAAACGCTTGGATTTACTGGTGGGCCTTTGATCTTGCACCAGAGTTGTTGTGCGGGTTTAGAGAAAACAAATGTAGATGGAATATTGAGGAGAAGGGCTTTGTATTTATTGTCGCCCGCTTCCATATTGGTCGTGACTTGTGAGGCTGAGGACCGAAGGCCTGCAGCACTTGTGGCTGTCCTCTAATATAACCCTTGTTTGTTAATCAGTACAAGGTACGAGCAGCAAAACTTGTCTCTGCCTTAGTAGTTTCACGACGCAGCAACAAACCTTTCGAAAGATCTGGGGGGCACAATATTTCCAAGTCTGAGATTGAACCTCATTTTATTGTTTTACTGTAAAGGATTGGACTTCATTACACCTTTATCCAATGACCCGGATTGACAAACAAAAGGAGGGCTGTACTTGGTATGGTTAACACGCGCTCGGTAAAACGAATTCAGCCGCAGACGCCACCAGCACTTTCAAATGGAAGTAACGACAATTTCTAAATTGCATTTGTCTCTTCCATTGGACGTGTAGAATCGGAAGGCCTTGGCAAGAGATAAGAGGTTGGGGCGGTTGTGTATGGTGGGGAGATAGTACGTGTATGAGTGCGACGAACCCCAATCTAACCCTGCCACACCTCAGGTCCGGGCGGCGTGTAAGCCGTGGTCTGCCAGCTGAAGATCAAGCCCGGGCCGCCAGATTTGTACGCTCCAGGAAACGCAACCAGCTGTCCTGGCGAGCCGTTTCCACCGCCAGTGACCTCGACCTGTGCGCAGGCGAGGTAGAACTGCGCCCCGCCGGCTGACTGGGCTTGGTGCAATGCAATCGACTCGACTCGGACGAGGTATTTGCCGCTTGGAACGTTTTTAGGGATGGTGAAGCTGACGGACTTCTTGTCTAGAAGGAGTAAGCAAATGTGTTAGCCAAAGTGTGTGGCGGAGTTGGTATAGTTGTCTGTGTAGGATTCTTACTGTAAGTCGGCCAGGTAAAACCACTAGTCTTGGCCCCGGGGTTCACCCCGTTGATTGACGCCGCCTTGAACCACACATTGCCCGTGGCCTCCCAGGTGTTGATGTCCTTGCCGTCGGGAACACGCGCCATGTAGAACTGCACTGGGCCAGGATGCGTGACGCCCTGGTCGGCGACGAAGCCGAGCTCATCGCCCGCCACGACGGTGGCGGTTCCTGTGCCGGCCTTGGCCTGGAAGCAGCGGATATCCGCGCCGTTGACGTCGGTCACGCCATGGTCATCTTGGTAGTTCTTGGTCATCCGGATCGAGGTCCACTCCTTGGCTTCGGTTTGCCCGCCGACGACGAGTTTTGAGAATCGATCTGGTTGATTCGTAAGACAATGTCTTGTTGTAAGTGGATGTTTGGGAGAATCTTACAGTGCGCATCCGCGACAGCTGCCAAGGGCAGGAGGTAGGATAGGATATGCATCGTGGCAGAGGGTAGAGCCGTTATCTGGCTCGTTGAGAGAAACCTGGGGGATGACGATGAACGAACCTGACAAAAACATTTGGCACGCGTTCGGCCCTTAAGAACCTCCAAATCGCGGGTTCAGCACTGCATACATGCCGGCAATGGCCCCGGATTCTTGGTCATGAGAGCGGGAAACAAAATGCCGATTGGGTGGTGGTATTTTAGCCTGTTCATTCCCCAGAATTTTTATTGTCTTCGGGTTCAGAAATGCTGGGGAAATGAATGCCGGGAAAATGGGTGGACGCCCTCTGTCACGGACGGCAGTGGTCCTCTTTTTTGGTCTATGTGCAAAGACCTTCAAGTTTGCGTATGCCTACGAGAAGAGGACATAGCTCCTTTCAGAGCGTGAGTGGTAAGTACCTACTCCGTGAAATAGAAATCGGATACATGTATATAAAGATATGGGTATATAGCCTGGTCCCGCCAGGTCTTCCTCTTCTCGTCATAACGTCAGTCGTATTTTTTCGGCATCCTCTTAAACGCCTCGAACGCCGCTCCCAGTTCCTATCTCGATCCCCTCCAAGCAGTCGGTGTAGTCCATCCCAATGCGCTCCTCACCTGACACCCCGACCATCTTACCAAGGCCGACCCACTGCTTCGTCGTCTCCATCTCTCCCACCACCAAATCCTCCAAGATCCTCGAGTCGCAAACATAAAACAACCGTCCAGCCAGCGTGCCCGGATGCACTGGCAGGACGGGGTACCGCACACATCCCATCCCGTAGGCGAGGACGAGGATCATTAAAGCTAGAATTCCAACGGCCGACCAAGCGCATGCTTGATGTGTTGGCCATGTTAGCCACGGGCTGAAAGGCACGTTGCTCAGCAATAGAGGAATGACTTTCGACAACGCGGCAATGGTTGCTGTAACTAATACAAGGTGGTGACCCCGCCTTCCCAGGTTGACAAGATTTGAGGGCGTGAGCGCAGAGAATGGTGTCGTTGGGAGGGCTGCGTGAAGAAGGTGAGAGGATGGAGGACATATGGCGGCGAGTTGGCGGTATGGGTCCTTGGTTGCGAGTTCTGCGACAGGGATGTTAGTATCTCTCACCATCTAAGGAATGGGGTACAAGATGCAAACCTACCGAGAAAGTAGTTGTCCCAAAACAGAGAGACGATGATTCCCAGACTAGTAAAAAGGAACCGCACACCCAGTCCCTGCGAGTCCATGAAACGCTCGAATGCGGAGTCTGAGGTGGTTAGCTCATAGTACAGGATGATGATAAGAAATCCGGTGATGGCAGACAGAAAGGCGAGTGGGCTGATCAAGTCTTTGCGGGCTGGTGAAAGCTGAAAGCATTTTCTTCGTGTTGTGCTCCTTGTGGTGGTCTTGACAAGGACCTTCTCGTTTGGAGATTCGCCCAGGGGTTTGATAGCGAGGTAGTGGTCATGAGACAGTTGAGAATCTGATTTGGGCGAAGACGGCTGAATGGAGAATGAGTGGCCCTCCAGGCAGTGCACGATGTTGTTGCTGCGTGTAAGTCGGCCGTATGATAGGTCAGTGGTGGCTTTCTGCAGGTACTCCCTTGTATCCGTGCAGGAGAGCAGAGCTGCGCTTGCAGCAATGCTCCGTCCGCAGCCGACATATGAGTCGACGGCTTTTCTCCAGCCGGAGTGGAACATAAGTAGGCCGCTGGTGATCAACACAACCGCCAGGGTCAGAGCCAAGAACGCCTGCATACAGCGGCCCGAGGCATTGAAGACAGCAACGCCCATGTGGCACCCTTTGAAGTCATCCTCTTGACAATGTCCGTACAGTTTAATACCGAGAGCCTCGCTGGAAAAGGAGACGACAAGCGACGAAGAGAGAATCAGGAGATCTGCAAGGAACGCAACTGGCTCTCCGAACACAAAAAGAAGGCGGAGGGTGTTGAGGAAACCGTACCACCCTCCCGTGACCAGACACAGCGAGTCCGCAGCCGTTGCACCTTGTGGGCGCCTAGTCAGAGCGTAAAACGGGAGCAAGGCCTTGAGCTCTGACGACTGCATCTGAGCTAGGATGGTGAGAGGGAGTGTCATCAAGGTCAGGCCGAAAGACGCAAGAACATAATCCCGCCATGAGATGGGGTGAAAACCGGGCGCGTCGAAATCGGGTGACAACGGGTCCTTGGCGCCTTGGCCAAGACGACCCGTAGGAGTAGGGGTCGGTGCCATGCCATTGCCCGTCACGGTAGCGACTGGCACGCCATTGGAGTCGGTCAGAGTCACGAGGCCAGGGACAATTGGGACCTGTGTGGTGATGACCACGTTGCCCCCGTTGCTGTCTCGGAGGGTTGCCTGAGTCGGCTCAAGCAGAACGTCTGTCACGATGGTTGCTGTTGGGAGACCCCGCGAGTCGGTCATGGTCATTGTGGTCCGGGTAGCCCTCAGCAATGCCATAACAGTAGCAGTGGGTCGTCCTTGTTCGTTGTAGAGAACGACTCTGGTGGTGATAACCCAGTCCACTGGCTCGGCGGTCGGTATGGCGCTGGCTTGTCTGATCCTGGTCATGGTGGCAGTGGGGTTGCCATAGTCATCTGACAGTACGGCCACCCGCGTGGTGATGACCTCCTCGACGGTGCTGCCCGTCGGCTGTGCGACCGGTCTTGCAATTGGCTCCAACGGATTTGCTCTACCCTCCACTTCGATGGGGACTCGAGTAGTGACCGTCACGCGGGATGGTATTCCAGCCACTGTTGTGGTTCGAATAATCTCCGCGTCGAGGCTGTAGGTCTTGGTGGCGCCATACAGCATCGAGCACGGCTTCCCATGGAGCCAAGAGTCTTCCAGCTGTCTGCCCACGGCCGTGGGATATGTATTGAGGAGGCTGGTGTATCGGGAGGCAACGTGCTTCCACTTGGACCAGCACTGCGCGTTAAGAAACACCAGTGCTGGCCCATCACACATGACGGGGCACAGCGTCTTGGCCATGCGTTTGAAGTACTCCCCGTTGTTGTCATCGTAGAAGTAAGAAATCTCGGCCCATATGATGCGCTGGAACGGCGCCTGGTACTCGGTGCTGTAGAAAGCGTCGAACTCGACCAGCTGGGTAAAGTCTGGAAGCTGTCCATATTTGTCGGGGGGCGGGACTCGTCGAGCCAAGTTCGACGTTCCGTTCTGTGTTGTGTTCGGACTGAATCTCGGGATGCCGGTCCTGTTTCCGAGGGTCACTGGGTCATTCCAGCCAACGGAGGTAGTACCAGGCGTGTTGGAAGAAGTTGCTGGGGTGGCCGCCAATTTGGCCGTGGTGGTCGAGTTAACATACACACGCTTGGGTGGTGTGGGTATCGCGTCTGATGTGAGCAGTGGTGAGATAGAGACGGCAGCTCCCGCGACCCGAGCCAGCGGCGCCCATCTGTAGGGGCCGTATGTGTCAGATTCAGAGCCCTTGGGGATGTCTCGTCGGTTTTCGGCCACCGGAAATGCCCGAAAACAGTATTCCAATGCCGCGATCAAGCCCAAGATGCTGAAAATAAACCGTCAGAAATTTCAACAAGAAAGGAGGTAGGCCACGGCTTACTATACCACAAACACGGCCGAAAAAACTGCTCCAAGAGAAATAGGCTTTGAGTCTCGCCTGACCTGAGCCTCCTTGGTCCGAGTCGGCAGGATCGTGTCTCTCATCCGCGAGGTGCAGCGACTCAATATCGCCGCCATCCTGACGAGATCGCCTAGCGAAGAAAGGATGCAAAAGCATAGAGTTCAGAATCTCGCCAGCACACCCATAAACCCAGACCTCGTCATCTTGAACATTGAAGTGGGCCATTTATCCGGACCCAGCCACTGGCCCCCCGGCCACCGAAGGATCGTGGTGCCTTGCCGGGGCTGCGCCGCAATCTATATTCCAATATCCGCCTTGTCCCCGCGCCGATGCAGGTGGGGACTCAAGAACCAAACGTGCCTAAAGTTAGGCACCGCTTTGTTGGAACCCTAAAAAAGACACTCCAAACCACACAGACCCTGCGTTAGTGGTGGTAATGGCGTTTGCCTGTCACCCTGTGCAGTATCTCGCACTCTTGTTAGCGGCTCGCACTTGTGCGCTTGGACACCAACTGCCGTGATCCGGCCGGCACTGGAGAGTTTGGAATCGTCAATGTAACCACCATAAACCACATGGCCAATATGCTACAACTCCACCGGGAAGATAAAGCTTAGTGGAATCGACTCTATACCCGCACCCCATTCCACGCGCTAACCATGTACTTCCCTGGTAAAGGGAGTGTTATTGCTTCATCCTATGAATGAAGTATGTGACACAATAGGAGGAATGAAAAACGAATCTATTAGAGAAGGTTGAGTTCTGAGCACCTAATAGAAGAAGCAACCATGGGAAGAAATTAAGAACAAAAGAAAGAACAAGGTGCATGAAAAATGACCTGTCTGGCAGTCAACGTGAGACCGTTCTGCGAGGTTTCAATTCCCCAGATTCCTCTCCAACAGATACATGCGACCATAGGTACTGGAGAATTCGGGATCCCGTCCCCTCACCCTCAGACAACAAGCCAGTACCCGCTGGACAAGTAAGGCACCTTGGTTGGGTGGGTAATAACCTGCGAATTCCTAGTGTTGTAGCACTCTATACATCAGATAATGTATATGACATGCCTGCTAGTTACACTATCTAATATCAAACTCTCAAAGTCGGACTCGTCGTAAGGTGCGGTGAGATACCCTGCAAGAGAATCTGCGTCATACTCTAGGTTAAAGGCGAAAGTCCCGATTCGCCGGTACCGCGCCATGTTCTCGTCTTCAGCAAGCTCAAACAACAAAAAGTCGCAAGCATACTCGCCCTTGATCCAGTCCATGGCATAAAAGACACGTGTTTCCATGTCCGGTATATCGTTGTCGCTGACCGGAAAGTCGAGGTCTGCCCTCGCGGTGTGGCGCCGCTCAGTTAGGATCTGGGGAAGGGGTGGTGAGATGTCGAGGACGCTGGCAGGGAAAACCTGCAGGGCGTAATTCCGGACGTCTCTGAGCCGCACTGGCCGTAGAGTTCCCACGGCTTTTACTTTGACTGCGGGGGTGGAGATGGGGCCGAATACGTCTCTTGTGATATCCCACTCCTCCTGGTCAAAAATAGATGAGCGGTACTCTATGCACCTGACCTCGGGCAGGAGCCCTTGGGTATATATGTCGCCAAAACTAACCTCCTAGTCGATGAATGCCCATGAGAAACCAGGAGCCCGGTGGTGGATGGTGGTGTGTCGCGGGTGGTGGCGGCGGCCGACCTAGGCGGCGGGGGAGTAGAGGGGACTGATGGAACGAGCACTCCACATCATTTGCTGCCCCAAGTACTTCACCCACAGGCCGGTTACGTATATGTCGTTCTGCAGCATGGGTTTTAGAAAGCGCGCAACGCCGGCGATGGCGACAAGCTTATCGGTGCCGTACGTCATTGTAGTGGTGGAGTATTTGTACACGATGTAGCCCCAGGAGTAATAGTACTTGTCAGTGTCGGGAAGTTCGGCGCGAAGCTCCATGCCTTTTTGGGCATCGGGGGAGGAGGGCTCGAAAGTCTTGAGGAGTGAGTTGTAATGCATGGGAGCTTTCATGAACTGCCGCGGAATACTCTCAGACGCCGTGAGTTTGAGACACTCCCAAAAGACTTCGCTGCAGAAATGAATCTGGCGCGGCGATAGAATCCGTTCCTGGACTACCTAGCCTCTTTGGTTCAAAGGAGACCTCTCGACCTCTTCATCCCAACTTGTATGATTCAGGAGATAAGGCGATCTCGTGGTGAACCATCTGCGTAGCCTTGTCCCAAATCTGGCTGGAATTCCGGGTTCAACATGTAATTCAAGCTCGAGCATGTTGATGTGAGTGGGATCGCGAGTTATGCAGAGGGCACCGGAATCTGAACTCCAATCAGCCGACACGCTGCAGAAGGAGGCTTTGTACCCCTTGTCCATCATACGCGCCTGTGCAGTCCAGTCGGCACCAGAGTCTCCTTCCTGGATAGTGTACAGAGAGTCCACCCACACGTAGCGAATATCCATGCATCTGGCGGCGTCGAAAAAGTCCTGGAAGGTCCTAGGGAGGTCCTCCGCCGGCAGATGACACGGCAAACTTTTTTTATTGCCCGTCGACAGCTTGGTAGTGTGAGCAGTGCCCCATCGGTGGCTTAATGTCATGTACCGCTGGCCGGGAGGAAAGTCACGCCCTAGGACCAACTTGCAGCTTGTCGCTGCTGAGCTGGCCCCGATGTCCACCAGCCGAGTTGGATACCCTTATCTGGAAGAACTCATGTGGGCACACTTCGTATGCGTTGACGCACATTCTTGAACCCAGCTTTTGCTGAGAGCAAATGTTTCATCCGACGCAGTTGAATGAGTAAGAAGATGCGGTTCTTTGGATGTGCCCAAAAAGACATCAGCATCAACTTTCACGTGCGTTGTTTCAGGCCATGACTTACCAATGAGAGACCGGGGAACGAGTTTGAGGATGACCAAGAGATTTTCCACATATCTCGCCCTTCCTAGAACATCTATGACCTTAGCTTGCCATATCTAATGCAATTTATCAGATGGCCAAGCCTCATCTGTATCGCCGTGTCGAGGAAAGCCGAAATACAGTGTAAGACAGCCGTCAGGATCAGGTCGGGCTCTCGGCTTCCTCGTGTTAATGTCAACCAAAATACCGACGGGACCTTGGCCTGTTCGCTGCTCTGTTGCAGCCATTTGTTCCAGGACATCCCGAAGCTCCTGGTCCGCTTGCTGGTGAAACCGCCAGCAGACATAGCACTTCGAAGCTGCAGCATCGAGGAAGATCTTGACCGAGGTATGCAACGGGTAATGCTCCGTGTGATCTAGCCCTGCCCTGATGATGATGGCTTGAAGGGATTTCGTGCAGGTGTAGCAGAGTCCCATTCTTGGATGAATGTTCGTGTCGTAAAGCACTCAATACCAGTCTAGTAGGAAAATAACATCCCAGATCGGTTGGTTTTCCGTGAATGCATATTCGATCTTGTCATTGTCAGGATGCGGCTAAGTTCGACAAGCGTCGGCTGCCACTTTTTTTTCTGCGGAGACTCTCTTGTCACAGCACGATGAGTAGTTTTATCAACATTATACCTCGCTCCAAATACAGCGCATCCTCGAGAAGGCCTCGTTTTGGGGGAGCGGCATACTTGCCACGATGCTCGACACCAGCACAAGAGGGATCTGTGGTCTGTTGAGAAGAAATCCATCCTGTGGACAAGATCGAACGGCAGCCTCTGAAAAGGATCCGATCTGATCTTGGGCAAGATATCTTGGTGGGCGGTAGTAGAAGGTTGAATTGACGCCAACTTGATGATGGCCGCAGGACCTTCGATATAGCCTAGCTATCGGTCAAGGGTGCAACGACGAATTCAGTGCCCGGTCGGCACACCCCAAACTCCACCTTGTCGTCCTCCCTCCGACACCAAGCCTTGAACTCATAGTTAGGCATGATACAGTGGTCCGCCCACGATGTTAGGGCCATCTCGGTGTCGTATGCCAAACAAACCCTTGTCTACATGTACTGATGATGCAAGAGCCACCGCGAAGAAAAGATCAGTAATTTACGAATCTGCACCGTCTGGGTTCAGCTAGCTTCGTACTCTCTCAAAAACTAAGGTTATGTTCGGGTGATACACAGTTGCCTGTCTCGTCACTGTCGTCGTGGTCGCTGTCCCATTGGGACGTGCCAGATATTTTCTTCTTTTGGAGGGAGAAGCGGCGTTGGTTAAACGCCCCATCTCATGTTTCATAAAAACTGCAGCAGCCCTGACAGCTTCAAGACAGTTATGCGCATGTCAGCATATTTGCACCACCAAACCACCGGAAATATCTGCACTGGTCCTATCCGACTCCAGACCGTGGAGGTAGCTCCGGATACCATTAAAGGTTAGGTGGCCTGTCCTCCTGATGACAGGAAGGGCATCGCTCCTTAGGTCTTACTCTTTTTACAGTCCATTTTATTGAAGATTCGTTTGCTGTCATCGCGCCTTGGTCAGTTATTGCAAAGATGGGTGCTTTGATTTGTGCCAGTACTTTTTGTATCATGTTGCCACAGCGTTATTATCTGCAGAGCAAGCCAATGGCTCGCCCTGCCTAGCGTAGGCAGAGTTTTCACGTGTTCGGTATGTGTGCCTAGATGCCTAGTTATTAATGATCCCAAAATCCAAGGACAGGTCTAGTTGGGCAGGTTTGCATCAGCCACACCGGAAAACCCAGTCTGCCTCGAGCACCACCTATCCAATTACAACACACGAGACCCGCCGAGGCGTTTTCTTTCCCTCCTGATCGACTACGTGTGAGCACCACCATCGGACATCCATGGCAAGGGTGTCAATTTTTGATCCTATCAAACCAATCCAGAGAGAAATCAGCCATTCAGTCCAAGCCATGAAACAAAAGAGCAGGGCTGCATTTGCGCAACCAGCCGCCCCCAATCCTGGCGCTTTCAGGAGCCAGAATTGTTGACCAGTAGGTACGTTCTCTTAGTGATGCACCCGCAGGCAATAAGCCAGATTGCCGCACATTTCATTTTCGGGGTCAAACCCGGTCCCCGGGCAGCACACGCACTGCAGCTCCCCTCCTCGCAACACAACCTAACACTCAACACGACACTCAACCCACGCTGCAATATAAATCATACCATGCCAACAATCGTGTCTCGAGATTGTGACATATATTTTGCCTTCAGTCCGTCGATTGGGAGTTATGTCCTTGACACCCCCAATCACTTTAGAATGTAGGTAAATTTTGTCCCAAATTGGGGGGGGTGCGGACCACTCTAATCACATTTCACGCTTCCAGCAGCAAGGATACATAGTTGGCGCTTACCAAAGGATTCTCAACAGAACGTAGACCTAAATTAAAGCAATCAAATATCAAGAAGTTGCACTGAGCTGTCGTCGGCGAAAACGGGTACGCGGCCTACGCATTTACAACGAGCATAATGGGGATTCCGCGGCAGTGGATGCGTAGGGGCACATTCTCTTTCTCCTTACTTTGGTTTAAAGTACTAGGCCGTGTGACTTACTATCACTAATCGTTAAATCGTCCACAGGGACTTGATCTTCATTACAAACAGAACTCGTCAATCTGAAGCATTTTATCGAGGAATGTCGAGTTAACCCAAACCTCCGAGTCGCCGACCTATCTTTGACACTTGGCAGGGGAGACGACTATGTTTTCTGCACTCCCTCAGAAGTATGGTGGTCCCTAAGCCTTAGCGACCGCCTCCAAGACGAACTTTCCCCTGATCGATATGTCTGCCACGTGGCCCTGGGTGTGGAGGATTCCTATGTCGTCTTGCATAAAAAATACAAACAGCACTCCGTCGTGCGTGCCTCTTTCTATCTCGGAGGAAATTATGAAGCTCTGGACAAGCTCCTAAAAAAATTAGGTCTAACGAGAGTATTGCTGTAAGTACATGTGTACATTGGTAGTCTTAGGGCAGGTTGGCCTTGGGGAAAATATGTTCTGTTAACGCCAACCCGTGTTTACCCAGTATGTGGCGTTCAACCCATGGCGGCGCGAAGAGGTTTTCTTGGTGATGAAAGATGGCTCGGTCCACTTTCAGATTCACCCGAGCGTCGAGGACGATATCAGGGATGTTCTAGAGAGCTACGACAGTGCATCACCAGGTCCCGATCACAATGCTCTTCGGAGCGCATTTGGCTAACTCACACGTCGTCAGTTCCTATCTCCGTTACGGACCCGTTGACACCGGCTGGAGACGTCACGGATCCGATGACAACGGTTGAACACAATACGGAGGACCCGGTGACAACGGTTGGACATTTCACGGATCTGGTAACACCGGTTTCACATAACATGGTGCCAACTCGTCCGGCCAGCAACAATCTCGTTCCGCACCGGCTAAAAGTGAATAGCTGTTGCCACCTGAGGCTAGACCAAGGTTTGGCGCGGCGGCATTTCTCAAGCAGGTGCTGGGTGTGATAAGCGGCGTCGTCGTCGTTGCCGTGGCGGGCTCGATATGTATTGTCATGTGATAAGTTGATTCTCGACGTGTTTTGAAGTACTAATCTATAGGTACTAACTACTTTTTGTACCTCCATCGATTCTAATTGCACGCTTCTTGATTCACTTTACAGCTGGCAAGGCACTAACCAGCTTGTATATGGTAAATTCGCGTATTTCATGGCGCCGGCCCCTCACACAAAAACCTTGGTGGTTGCCCGTACTGTAAACCACGCCGTCAACTTATTAAGGCAGGATAAAGCCGTTAAACTGTCATGGATATTTCTCCATAGTATTTTTCAAATACATACCAGTTAATATAATTGTATTACTTTTCCAGTATTACGAAGTCGCGCATTGCATTAAACTTGTAATATTTACATATATATACTCTTAAGGCTGGTACTCAAAGTCGCGAATAACTTCCATTTAGCGCAGTCTTCCCACTTCAAAAGCAATACCGGGCTTTAGCATATAAATACTAGTAGCTTCAACAAGGTCTTATTAACGTTAACTCAATACAGACGAAGGTGTGTAAGTAATATGCTGGCGTCATAAATTCAAGCGTTTACCATGTGAAAAATAGTCTGTGCCCTTGGCGGCTGCTAGGCACCTGCAGGAGCGTACAATCAGAATTGATGAAAAATGAAGCTCCTAATCTATATCTCAAACCAATATTTCGGTGAAACTAACATCGTTTCCAGTACCAATCGAATCGGCGTGGGTAGTAAAAATGGCCCCAAGTTTGTTAAGGGCTCAGATTTCACTGGCAGAGCACCTCCCATGTGAAGAAACCGGCTGTCTTTGTATCAGAACCGTTCACGCCAATTTGTTTATTTCCTTTTGCGCTGACGACACCCCTCCACCTGTTAGTTTCCGGGGCCAATCCAAGTACGATAAGGTAGTATTTGAACTAAGGACGATCCAGCGGTACCCCAATCAAACTGAATCATAGAAACGCAACAGTCATTTAAACATTACATGTCTTCTAGCTAGGCCAGCAATATCCTCTCATGACGCAGTTCTTCTACCTTATCCTCACCAAGCTTCTCCCCAACCGCGTTAACAATCGCCACCTTGAACGAATAGCCTGTCTCGTCGGGATCAAAAATATCATCGCCCATATAGATCATGGCAAAGATGTGTCTGAGGACAGCATCTCGAGTGGCTTGCTTGCCAGCGTCTCTTGTGAGATGTTTCTGCAGTAGACTCACCGCGTGCCAGCTGTCATTGTACGTGATCCTGGCGGTCTCGTCGGTGTTTTTGTAGTTGACACACATCTGATTGCCGATTTCTCGGAGCTTGTCGAAGAGACCAGCCAAGTCGCAGTTGAGCAGAAACTGGTAGTCGTCCCATACACTTCGGAGCCGGGTCAAGCGGTCTTGAGCGGCGTCCGCGCTATGCCGAGCGTTTTCGACATCTTGGCTCAGCATGTCGGTTTGATACTTAGTGAGGCTCTTAATAGATTGGTCAGCTTCGCATTGCATCCAATAGATTTGCGTCCAATAGATTTGCGGGATCAACAGGTTGGTATGGAGAAACCTACATCTCTGGGCGCTTCTTGCACACTGAGCATGGCACGCACACCCTCGTATTTCTTTTGTTCGCCGCCGAAAGTGTACTCTGCCGCGGCAATGACGTCCTGGAGAAAATTCATGTCGACGAGTCGACGCTGTTCCAACCCTTTGATCTGCTCAAGCAGTTTCAACTTCGCTTCGTCCATTTTTTGAGTGCCCTCGACATACCCGACTTGATTACTGGTCTCCTGGGTAGTTGATTAGCAGTAACTCCGACATAATTTGGGTTTGTTTGTCCTTACGCCAACCCTTTGGGAGTCTTCGGCGAGAGACCTAAAGCGATCCACTACAAATGGCAAAGACGGCACGTGGTGCGTCCTGCTATTGGTGTCTTGCTGCTGAAGAATTTCGTGGGCAAGATTGGCGAGACTCTCATAGGCTGAAGTCACCAAGAGATCGCGTCTGTGGAACAGAAGTTTGACTGCGGTAACGTGTCTGGCAATCTCCGCTTCCATGCGGCCTGTCAGAGCCTGTGTCTCTTCCAGAAGGGACTCGTATTCTTTCTTGTACGCTTCTGTTGTTGGTGGCAGCGATGGTTAGAGAAATGTGGCAGTAGCGGGAAGCACTTTTCCAGCCGCAAATCCAGTGTGACCAGATACTTACCAAAAGTCGAGCGCCATCTTTCGACTTCGAGTTGCACATCATGGCCCGACATTGTTGCGACTTATCTAGAAAATACACGTATAAAGACCTGCTACATAAGGACAAGGCTTTAAGTGAACGATGGTCGAAATTGTTGGGGAATGGGGGATGGCCCTCCTCGACAGAATGAAAGACGGGAGAGGGGGAACAGAATGTCACTCCGAGTTTTTGGTTGGTCGGAATGAGAGAACCGCGGAACATATAATTGAGACGAGGGGGGCCGAACCAAATTGAGCCCGGCAATCTCACAGGCAGCAAATTCCCGTTCCTGCAGATTGTGTTGCGTGCTTGCCCAAATCCCTTGGCCGCATTCCCTTTTTGGGCGTGGAATTGCTGGTGCAACCCCCAAATAGGGGGCCGTTTGTTTAAAACTGGAAGTTCAGCTTCGATGATGCAAGCAGGCGCGACTCGCAGGTTTCCAAAATCGGCAAGTAAGCACAAACCTCTGACTCAGATGGAATAAGCCAGTGTGGATCCTCTTTTTAAAACTGATAAGGGAAATCGCACAGCGGCGCCTCCCTCTCTCCCTCTTTCCTCTTTCCTCTGTCCTGTGTGTCCCAGACTTCAGCTTATTCAAGACAGCCGGCGCCCCGCACGCCAAAGCCGTTTTGGGGGGTGTCCACATGAAAGCCAAGACCTGAAACACTAACCGATTTGGTGTTGCGTCTGCGACGCTTGCATTAGTGAAACTCTTCAGGGCAAAACGAGAACCTGAGAGCGCCGAAACTATTGCCACTAACGAGAATTTGTATCCGCTTTGGGATTACCGTCAGTTCTTTGACCGCTGTGCTTCAAAATCTAGGCCTGGGTCAGCACTGTTCCCCCCTACTTCCAGAATCCAGGTGCATTAGTTCTCTTGTTCCTTTTCGATTGTGACCCGAAGAAAATACCAATTCCCAATAGGAGTCTTTGGACATTTCTTACCGCTAGAACTAAGCCACGAGTGGTTGACACTGGGACTGTGGCCAGCTGAAAGTTGTCAACGGGGCAATCGCCCCGGTTTTCAACGGTCTGGAACGGCGTGCTGACTGAATTATCGAATGCACCTTGCAGTAGCCTTATCGACAAGGATGCAAAGTGGCATGTTGTTCATTGTCAACGAAAGAATTGTTTGCCCAGTCTAGAATAGAGGCAGCACACAAAGAGGTCATGCACACACATTTTATACTTGAATCCTCAATCGTCTCCCTCTCGTAGATTTCAATTTGTCTCTAAAAATACTTTGTACTAAATATTCTCTTCTCACCTTCTAGCCATCCATCATTCCATCATCATGCCTTCCAACCAGAAGGATGCGCTAGAACAACTCCAACGAGGCAGCCGTGAACGGCTCAAGAGAGACTATTCTGGCAAGTCGGGCACCAAGTTCGCGACCGAGGTTCGGGAGTCCCTGAACTACCAGTACAACCCGGCCGATCTCGTCTTGGCCACACCGGCGGCTCTCTCCATCCTGGGAACCTACCATGTCGCCACTGGCAGCCCGGAGGCGGCATCCACCCTCCTGGGGCCCTTCATGCCCAACGGTGGGTGGAAGTATCTCCAAGTCGGTCAGGACCCGACTGTGAAGGCATCTCTCGTCCATGTTGCCGACCGCGGCATGAAGGCACTTGCGATGGCTACAAGGCAGTTGGATACTATTTCGAACGTCAGCCGTGACTCAACGGATGTTGTAAGACAACCTGAGAACCCTTGTTTCCTTAAAACTAGTTTTAGCAGATCAGAGAGAAAAAACATCACAGCGCTGACAACGAGACATGCAGATCACTGAGGTTGTCCGCGCGACGCAGATGCTCTCTGACCAAGTTCAAATTGCACGCATCCTCGACAGTAAGCTCAACCAACTTCGCCAAGTCTCTGAAGGGGGCACCAACTATGCGAGCGAGGCCGAAAAGGAGTTTGACTCTTGGCTTCTCGCCGTGACTGAGCTGCACACTGCGTTGGCCAAGAAGCTTGTCACCGCCGAAGTTGCCGAGTCTGAGAAGCTTCAGGCCGATGTTGAAGCCACGCAAAAGAGACCCGAAACTGGTGCTGCTGATGCCGCTGCGGCCAAGCTGCTCGTGGCGTTGAACAACTCGGACGCAGCTTTCCAAAGGGTCAACGACAATGTTCCATCTGGTGAGTGGGAACCCCCATTATGCTTTGCCTTGAATATCAGAAGCATGAGCGGTTCAGTATACTGATAATGGAACACAGGTTGGGAGAGTTGCGCCATGGAAGCCGTAAATGCCATCGCACAAGCAGGTCCTTCCATTGTTGCTCAAGCCCTCCCTGGCATCATCAACGGCATGAACTCCTTATCGGCCCTGACATCAAGCCCCAGCGCTCTCGGCAAGGCTGCAGCAAGAAGCACCAGCCTCACACCGGCTACCGACCCAGCGTACTCAGCCGCCCTGCTTCTCGCTCCGTTCGTCAACAGCTTGTGTGCCTACCTCACGGGAGGCACCGACGGCAGCATCGACTGGGCCAAATTCCACGATCCCGCTGGCGTCACATGGCTTCTCACCAATGTCAGCGAACAACAGAAGACGGCAGACCTTGGCACCACGCAACCGAGCGAGGAGCTCAAGGGAGCCTTCACCAAGCTGATTAGAATCCTCGAAGCTCTCAAATCCTCTAGCGGCACCGCGGCCACCGCAACCATCACGTCGTGGCAGGACGACATCAAGCAAGCCAAGGCCACCGTCCTCAAACTCGAGACCATCGCCAAGCTGTTTCCCGGCACGTCTCTCAGCGCCTGCCAGATGCGTCCGGCCCAGATCGACATCCCCAACACCGACTCGTCCGCACAAATGGCGGTCATCAGCGCAGCGACGCAGAAACTAGCCGTCGAGCAACACTCCCTCGCCGATAGACAAAAGACCAACAACAAACTCGCTGAAAGAAACGCAAAAACCCAGAAGGAGCTTGCCGCAGTCCAAAACAAACTCAAGGCCCTCGAATTCTCTGACAGTCAAGCCCTCGAGAAGATCACCTCCGTCCTCGCCTCCAACATCTCCATCATCGTGCAATTCAAGACAGAGCTCAACAAGATCAAGTGCCTCTTCGCCGCCATTTCCCTTCTCGTACACAAAGTCGTCCAGCCCAAGATCAAAAGCTTCGAAGACATGGATCGCATCCCTGAGAAAGGTCAACGCCTTCTACGCCCAACAGACATCGCCATCGAGATCATCTACAACACCACCCTGCAGATCAAGGCCCTGTTCGATGTCCTGACGTCGGTCGCGCGCATGTACCAGCAGATGCAGTCCATGGTCCTGGGCCAGGGCGAGCAATTGGTGTGGAACCTGAGTCAAGTTGCAAGGATGGATCCCACCGGTGGCCAGGCGAAGAGGTCTAGGGAGAATTTGGGGCATTGGGCTGAGCGCGCGTCGGAGGATATTTTCAAGGCAGTTACTAAAAAAGAGAGTGAGACGAGGGAGAGCCTTGGGGAACGGATTGGGGGCTTGGATGAGCACTCGCGGAGGGTGGAGGGTATAGTGGGGGTACATGATGCGGCTTTTGTGGCAGCTATGAAGGATGGGGCTGCTTTTGTAGGTGAGTATGTGGAGAAGAACATCTCTTAAAGCTTGGTTTAAGTTGAAGTGCTAGACTACCTAGTAGTAGTGGCGGATTTGCCTATCAAGTTGCCCTTCTCAGACTGCCCTCATATTGTCATAAGAGTCTTTCTTACATGAACAGATTCAAGCACAAAGTTCATAAAATACACAACACCTCCGAATATCCCTCCCTCACACGCACCTCACCATTCATGATACCATGCACATACGCCTCGCAGACAAGTTGGAAATCCAAGATCTTGCGGGGACTCGAACCAGCAAGACTACTACTGCTGGGATGAATCGCTTCAGACCTGCCTAGCTGTGTAGTACTACTCTCCGGGTTCGCACGGCTCATGTTGTTGAGGATGGAACCAATGGAAAGAGTAGGCCGAAGAATAAACGGCACCTTCGCCCCAATGATCAGCCATACCTCATCTCCTTCCTCTACTCCGTTGGCAGCTAACCCCACATATGGGCTGCTGCTGCTGCTGCTGCTGGTGTGGGTGGTGTTGCTGTTGGTCGTCCAAAACAGGCCGCGGGAGGCGCCGGTGCCTTCGGTCAGCATGGCTTGGAAATAGCTTCCTTCAGCGGTCCAGGCTTCCTGTGCAAGTGAGGAAGATATTTTAGGGGTACTATTTTTGCCTTGAGGTGGTGTGATGTTGTCTTGAGGCGGTGTGTTGCTATCCTGACTAGCGGTCATGGTATCGTTCTGGGTAGGACATAAGAGACTGACG
Source organism: Podospora didyma (assembly GCA_033439775.1). Taxonomy (NCBI): domain Eukaryota; kingdom Fungi; phylum Ascomycota; class Sordariomycetes; order Sordariales; family Podosporaceae; genus Podospora; species Podospora didyma. The sequence goes on from JAULSW010000003.1 coordinate 4,632,555, forward strand.
AGCTCATCAAACCCTTTCCCGGCGGGGTCTCGTTTCAGGTACTCCGGATTAGAAGCGATCAGTGTTTTCCACGATACTGAATGTGTTGATTCAGCATCTGTTTGTCGAGTTGTGGGGTAAGGCTGCAGAGAAATGACTTTGGCCCTGGCGTTGGAGATGAAGCTGGGGAGCAGCGCCATGTTGTGCTCTTGGTCGCCCCTTATCATACCAGCTACCTTGCCGATAAAACGGCCGTATGGCTTGAGGCTGGGACCAAACAATGTGGGACGACTACAGTCGTCGTCGTCGTCATCGTTGCCAGGTAGACGGGACGGAACATGCCAAAAAGTGACACGTGGTACGACCAAGGTGTTGGCTGGGAGGTATGTGGCCTTGAAGCGGCCAGGTTGGTCAGACCAGACGCTGTGGGGCGGCGGGGTGCTGAAGTCGGGCACCCACGTCGGCAGCCTCTTTCGGTTCTCTGCCTCAAAAAGCGGGCGCGGAAGGGCGAGGCCGCAGTAGCCCAGAAGACTGAATGACGTCCCCCGCGCAAAAATGGACATCATGGTTTGAAGATAAATGTCTGGGGCGGGGATGGTATAGTCGGGCTTGATGTCTTGGATGAACTCGCGTCTGGCCAGATTCAGCATGGCAAAGATCTTGTCGCGAGGATCGGTGGCTTTGAGGCCGTAGGAGACGCACAGGATGTCCTCCAGCGTGTGTATCGTACCGTGGGCCTGGGACTGGCGCAGAGCGCGGAATCGGGAATAGTTGCGGACCATGGGCGAGACGGGGATCTGGCAGTTGCCGCGCCCCTCGTCCACGAGACGGCTGAACTTAGGGTCGTTGCCACATTGCAAGACGTAGTCGAGAAACAAGGGCCAAAGCTCCAAGTCGCGGTAGTGGAATCTGTGGATGGTCCCGAAGCAGAACTCTTGCAGCACCCAGGCCCGCTCGAACCATGACGACCACATCACGTCCAGCACCTTGTGGGTTCTATACGGAGTGAACGGGCTGCTTCGTTCCGGGTTATGGTGGACGTGGAGCTTCGATGACGAGGATGTGCCTTCAGCCCATTGATGGATCACCTTCTTCAAGCCCTCGTCTTCTTCCAGCCACACCTCGACGCAGCTCGCGCGTCGGTAGATGTAGGCCATGAGGGGAATTTGGCTGCCCTTTTCGGCAGCATCAGCCTGGTTGATGCAGACGGCATCCAGCCAGAGCAGTGGTGGGTTGGCGACCCCCGCGCGAACTTTCGGTCGATCGGCCACGAGGCGGGTCAGGATGGTGGCGACTTTGGCCGTGATGGGCAGATAGGAGCCATCGGCTAAGGCGAGCTTGCTTTTTGTGGGGTGGCTTCCCCAACAATAGGAAATGGCAGAATAGAACGGCCTCTCACCGATCGAGTTATCTTCGAGATTGTAGATGACAAACTCGAAAAGGACCGTGTTGGCATCGGCCGCCGCCTGGGGAACTCGTCGGAGAAGCCTGATGCAACTTGGTGGCAAGGGCTGGTAGACGTGATGCTTGGCGTCTGGAGCTGGCTCGGAGAGTCTGAGGATCAAGCTGGCTACTGGGCCTCGAATGTACGAGACACAAAAATCGTCTTTGTGCCTATCGATGCCAACGGTAAAGGCGTTGCTGAAGTCGATTCCGCCATGTTTCTTACGGCGCTCCGCCCATTCTGGTGACTCAATGAAACTCATCTCAGGGTCAATTAGTAGTATGAACAAGTGTTTTGGGTGGAAGGTTTGGTCATCCGCAAGGACGCCACCACCGAAACTGTGAAGCTTCAGGGGGTTGTACTTCGCAACGAGAAAACCGTGCCAATACACAAGGCGGCATGTCTTGGACCGAAAGTGCCTAGGTAACCACGACATCCTTGCTCGGTTGGGCAGAATGGTGCGGGGTAAGACGCCTTGCCATGACTTCCTTACGTCCTCAGGCCTCAGGTTTGCCTTCGCTGCTTCTAAGCAGTGTGCAGCATAGGGTATGCAAGCAAAGGTTATGGAATTCATTAGCGATTTGTTTCAATAAGAACATTTAGTGAGTAGTAGTTCCTCGGCTATTAACACGTCGAAGACATTGTAGCACCAACCACCCCCACGAAAGCCGTGTTGCAAGATTGAGCCAAATTTGTTCACTTCCTCAGACTACCCATGGGATCTTCGAGACCCAAGATGTTGCTCTCATATACAGTAGTGCTCTTTCCCGTGTTGAGGTTTTGAATCTAAGAGGGCCCTGGTCAGCTGACTTGCTTTCTTTTTATCCATCCACCATTCACGTCTCGTCCGTTCCTTCGTCTGGCACCGTGGGCTTTCGAAACCCAAGCACTCATTAACAATATTGGCTACAACATACCTCGTAACGTGGGGTTTCTTTGCTCGCATTCACATTACGTCCGGCTTGCTGACCGGGCTCAACCAGGACGTCCTGAATCGTGCCCAAGCTCTCCGATGTGTTAGAGTCGCGGCCTGAGATGAGTCGTGTTATCCTGTACCTTTTTGCCTGCAACGTCCCAAAAAAGCCCGGAATGATGTTTCTACAAGTGACTTACCTCCAACTGGCTTGTAGCGTACTGTCTGACCGAGACCGTAGGAAGGCATTGTTGGTAATTATGAGTAGATAAAGACTTGGGACAGAGAGGTTTTGGAAAGCAGGGTGAAATTCCTGAAGTCTCTAAATCGACCACAACTTCGTTCAAATAATCGAGAAGCGCTCACCACAGAGGTGTAGTTCTGTCATCATTGACTCATGGAATCGAGACTGAGCGATGCTGTCTTGTAAGTCATGAAACATTGATACCCAGTATATGACCGCATTGCCAATCTGGTGATGCGCAATTGAAGAAACGGAAATGACGTTGTATGACGCCTCGTTGTCGGCGAAGACAAGAGAATGATGCAATCGCTTAACTCGAGCAATAACATCATGAGAGTGGAGCTTGCGCGCCTGGGCCTCTGCAAAATGAAGCTCGTGTGACGTCAAGGAATTTGTTTGCAAAACGGAGAAAGAGCAGCGCACGAAACCAGGCCCTGCACGGACCCTGCCGTCATAAACCTGAAGTCTCCGCATCACTTTCACATACGACCATAGACGCCGGAAAACTCGGGATCCCGTCCGCTCTCCCATAGATAAGCCGACGATCGCCAGACTAGTAGTTGGGTGGGTGACCACCAGCGAATCCCTGGTGTTGTATGTTTTTGCTTTTTACGCTCAGGTAATTATGTAGTGGTAAGAAAGTGGTCGATTCTATTAACTCACTTGGGCGCGGCATACTGGGCAACTAAGGAGTATTGTCTGAACGTCAGAAAGGTATTGGGGGTGGGCTGTGTGCAGTTTGCAGCCAAACTCTCCCAAGGCAATGGCACTCGCAAGGAACAAGACATGAATGAAACCAAACACTCTTCTCGTGCATTGATTTCGCTAGGATGCAGCAGCACAGATTGCGAGTGTCCGGGTTTGTCATTCCATGATTGATAATGTGGTGTCGACTTCAGTACCTTGGCCAGGCACTTCTATCGTCTGCTACATACAGATTGGTGAGAATGTTCTAAAAACGCCGAGGATTTGGGTGGGGTTGTTAGCGGTCGGCAAATGGCGATTACTGATATCGCCCGGCGCTGTAGTAACCTCGGAACCTGGGGTTGTGGCCTGCCTGTCCAGTTACACAAACGGGACATCCGGTATTTTCGAAAGTTCCAGTTGGTCATTTACTTTCACAAGTTCCAAAGCCGAAAACCGAAAAACCACGCCTTGTTTGACTTCACCACAAAGTTGTAGGCGATGTACTTACTAATGATACCAAAAAATCTCGAGTTTGGTCAGTTGCAGGATATGTCGGCGTGGACACAATGGAGAGAATGCTACAGGATTTCTATAAGAGCCACGCTTGATAGCTCTCGGCGAAGGAAAGCAATTCTCGATCAACACAAACACAATCATCATCGACATCAATACAGATACACGGAAAGAAGCAACATACTAGATTCTTCGAAACTCTACTACTACATTCTTCTTCTCCATTGTTAAAATTTACACTTCAAGAACCCAGGCCCAACTCATCATGTCTTCCACCCCATTTAAAAAGATCGTCCTCGTCGGAGCGGGCGGCGACATTGGAAGAGTCGTCCTCCAAGCCCTCCTCAGCGAGCCGTCCTTCGAAGTCACCATCCTGCAGCGTGCCTCGTCCCACTCAAAGCTTGCAGACCATCTCAACGTGGTCACTGTCCCCGACTCGTACCCCTTCGACGAGCTCAAAGCGGCATTCCAAGGCCAAGACGCCGTCATCAACTGCACAACAACCTTCAGCGTGGCGGTCCAGTACCGTATAATCGACGCGGCCATTGCTGCCGGCGTCCGTCGCTACTCGCCCTCCGAGTACGGCCTCAACAACGCGCGGCTAGAGGCGCAGGCTCTCAGCGAGGTCTTCGCCGAGAAGGGCGCGGTGCAGGCATACCTCAAGCAGAAAGCCGCCGAGGGCAAAATCGAGTGGATGAGCATCGCCTGCGGCACGTGGGTGGACTGGTCTATCAATCATGACTTTATGGGCATCAACATGAAGGAGCGGCGGGTCCAGCTGATCGATGGCGGAGAGACGCGACACAGCGTCGCAACGCAGAAGAACACGGCCCGGGCGATCGTCGTCGCCCTGACTACCAAGACGGAGGAGACCAAGAACAGGGTCGTGTATATTCAGGACTTCACTGTCTCGCAGAAGGAGTTGCTGGCCGAGCTCGAGAAGCAGACGGGCGAGACGTGGAATGGTGATGTGGTGGATGGGAAGAAGCTTACCGAGCAGATGAAGGCCGAGGCGAAGGAGGGCAAGATCGAGGCAAAGGTTGCTCTGATCAACATTGGGCTCATGTCGGGTGACTATGGATCTTTCTTTGAGAAGGAGGGTGAGGTCTTGAATGGGACGCTGGGACTGCCCAAGGCGAACCTCGCGGAGGAAGTTGCCGCTGGCTTGCGTCAGTACCGCGAAGCCAACAACAGCAATTAGTTGGTGACCTGGATTTCCCCCCCCCCCCCCCCCTTTTTTTCTTTATAGACCTCGAGCGTTCTGGATGGTAGTATTTTATGTTTTTATTATTCTAACCTTTCGATTGAATCTATTTCGAAATCATTCCAGTTTCACTTTAACATGCATACCAGTTCACACCATTCTGTCATATTACCATGTACTCTGCGGAAACCTTTTCCTATTGATTCATTTCTTTGGAAACCATATCTCTCTCCACATTGATCGGCGCCTCTCCTGCCTCTTTCGTACGAACGATAAGAATTTTTAAAAAATTTTATTAAAATTGCCCCTTTAAACGTAAACATAGCACAAAGGGCCCCCCGCAAGCCCCATCGTCGACATGACATCCCCAAGCTCCACCGGCGCGGCATTCACCCCCAGATCAACAATATCTTCCAGGGTACCATTCCGACTCGGTGGGTTGTTATTCAGCGTGATCGTACCAGCAATAGCGTTCGTCCTCCCCCTCAACTTCTTCAGGTTCACGTTCTGCCAGATCCACCAGGTGCGATCAATCTGTGCATGGTGCAGATAAAAAGCCGGATCGCCGGGACTGGTGAACAAGTCTCCGCCCGGGTCGCCGCCGATGGTGAAATGCCCGCCCGTGTGCACTCCATAATTTCCTGCTGCAAAGTCGCCCTGCATGGCTGTCTGGAACGAGCCCACGTTGTCGTGCTGGGTTATCAACACGTAACTGTCGATGTCGCGCGTCCACCGCGAGCTGACCCACTGGCTTACATCCCTCCGCAAACAGCGCGGGTTGTATGCGAAGAAGCTGGGGGCAACACCACCCAAATCGGCAGATGCAAGGGCGGGCGAGATGGGACCCAGGTTGACGGACATGTTTGCAAAGGGGCCCGTCTGGACACATCCACCCCCAGCCCCAGGAGGGATGCAGTTCAGCTTCGTGGGCAGTCCGTTGGTGCAGTTGTGTTCTGCAAAAAGGCCGTTACCGCTCATGGAGGTGGAGGTGCCGTCGAACATGGGCGAGCCGAGCGGGTCAAAGGCGGATTTGCCCCAGTTCCAGTACGGTTGGTAGCCTGCGTAGCCGCACTCGTTGCGGAGGGCTTGCTCGTATGCCCAGGTGAACACGCGGTGCCAGGACAGGAAGTTGGCGGTGCCGTGGATTTTGAGGGTCTGGTTCATGTGCACGGCGACAAAGTCGTCGTACCGCGACTTGGCGCCGGGGACTTCAGTTGCTGTGTGGTGAGATGGCTTGTTCATGAGGCACTTGATGGCGTCGGTGTAGGCAATTCTCTCTCTGGCGGAGAGGGAGCCCCTGTTTTTATGAATTGGTCTTCGTTAGCATATACTTTATGATGCCATTCACTGCTCGGCACGAGGGCAAAGACATGTGGATCATGGTGTGTATGACAGAATGAACAAGATGAAGGAGATGTATGCTGACCATTCCCGCCGTTTCGCGGCATTCAGCAACGTGCAGGTCTTCGTATTTGAGTCATGGAGCGAATATGCAGCCAGGTTGACGAGCGCTTTGGTAGCCAAGACGTCCGTCTGGATTGTCGATGCTGGGACGTACGCAGTGACGCTGCTGGCAGCCGCCAGCAGAGCCGTTCCTTGGACCAGAGACAGAAGAAGCATGTTTTGGACTAGGACTACGTGCACAGGTTGTCTCCAGATTATCGCGAACCTACTATCTACCGTACCATATATACACGTGTGTTCAACCCTGTCTTCCCACGGCTGGGGAACCACCCGTCCCATGGCCTTGGGAGTGGAGACGCTTTGATTCGGCGACCCCTTCCCTCATCTCATCCATCTTTGGACTCGTTCACGTTCCACAAGAAAACCCACCATAATATAAATAACGTCCAGCGATTGGGAGCCGCACACGCGACATGTGGTGTGTAACGCGAGTGGGTATCTCTGGGCTGCGGTACCGAGTCGAAGGATTTTCGGTAGTCGTTGCCAAGGGGCTAGTGGAGGTAAATATCTAGGCGACGGCCCCCAATATCGAAATCTGGAGATGGTAATTTGACAACAGCATTGCCGGGTGCAATGCCCAGAGATGTAAGTGATCACTAGTTGCTACTCAGACTACCAACGCCCCGTTCTCGGGCTATACAAGCCAAGTTTTCATGCTCCGTATTCGGTTCTATTTCTTTACGATAGGTAGACCAGAGTACCCGAATGCCCCATGTCCGTCTACATATTACCAACGATATGAATCCCCACCATGTCACCCACGCACGCATCCACCAACCGAATTTCTTCCTCCAGTCCCTTAGAGCCCCGTCCTGGGAGGCCACTTGACCCGCCTCTCGGCGCGCACATACAGGTTGTTGGGCCGAATAAGCTGGAACATGGGGTCGTACTCGACCGTATCCTCCACGCCCTCGCGCTCAAACCGGTAGCGATACACCAGCTTGGGCAGGAAAACTTTGACTTCCTGCAGCGCAAAGTTGAACCCGATGCAACCCCGGGGCCCCATGGCAAACGGGATATAAGCCGCCCTGTGGCGGTTTTTTACGGCCTCGGTGTCCCAGCGGTCCGGATCAAAGCGGGCTGGGTTGTCCCAGAGGGCCGGGTTGTTGTGGATGTGGTGGATGGCGGGGATCAAGATGCCGTCTTGTGGGATCTTGTAGCCGCCGGGCAGAATGAGGTCCTGCTGCGCGGTGCGGCCTGGCTGGTAGGATGGGTTGTGACGGCGTTGGGTTTCTTTGATGAAGTGATCCAAAAATGTCAGCTTGTTGGTGAATTCGGCCGTGATCTGGGTGTCATCGCCGAAGCCGTTGTCGACGAGTTCTTGGAGCAGACGGTCTTGCATGCCTGGGTAGGTAACCAGGCTGTAGATGAGCCATGAGAGTAAAGAGCTGGTGGTGGTGAAGCCGGCGCCCGTGGCTACCAGGAGGGGGTCGACTAGGTTCTTCTTGGGGAGTTTGTTGCCCTTGGAGTCTGTGGCGCGAAGGCAGTAGTCTGCGACGTGGGTAACATGTCAGTGCTGATATCAGATATACACGTGGGAGTCAAGCAAAGAAGAATTATTACTCACCAACCATGTTTGTTGCCTTGATAGCTGCCTCCTGCAGGTCCAGGTCCTCGATACCGCCCTGCTTGGCTGCCTTGACCGACTCCTCGATCAACTCCATGATGCGGTCACGCTTGTCCCGCAGCGCCTTCGGGTCTCCGAAGGGGAGGCTGCCGTACCAACTGCCCCACGACGTGACTTTTTTGTTCAGAGAGAGCACCTCGGCAATGAGAATGACCAGCTCATGCGGCTTCGCGTCCACCGAGGTAAACTGCTGAAAGTCGATACCCAGCACCAGCTTGCCGACAGCCTGCGAGCCGAGCTTGAGCATATATGGATACACGTTCCAGGCCTCGCCACGCCCATCGAGCTCGTCAAACACCTTGAAGGCGTCCTCGACAGTCAGCTGCATGGTGGGTGCATAGTGCCGCACCGCCTTGGGACCAAAGGCTGGCGGCAGGAACTTGTGCACGATGCGCCACTCCTCCGTGTCGGTGTCACCTAGAAACACGCCGGCCTGCTCGTTCTTGATGGGGAACAGGGGGTGCCCCTCGATGATGCGCTTGGAGAAGAAGTCGCCTTCTGTAAAAGCCATGGCCGCGATGGCCGGGTCGTTGGTCAGGTAGATGGTCCGCCCCATGCTTACTGTCTTGATGACGGCGCCGTACGTGTCAAAGAGACGCTGGTGATTACCCAGATGGTCCGGGTAGATCTCGAAGAAGTTGCCCACATACGGCAGGCCCTTGGGTCCTGGTGGGTCCCGGACTCGCTTTCCGTCGATGCTGATAGCGATGGGCTCGTCTGTCTCGAGGATTTCGGACAGCGAGGGAAGTTGTGTGTTGCGCTGCTCGGACAGGAAAGATATGCCTGTTTTCTGCGACTTAGCCAAGTGATCAACAGGAAGTCATGGCGGTGCATTTGAGAGAGATGCTCAGCAGATAGAGGTTGACAGGGCCTAGCTAAACCATGCCCTCAAAGACAGAGCCCAATGCCTAAAGGACAGGAGCTGTGGTTTGAAAGACAAGATTTATGACATGGAAGCAGGGACGTGAAGAAGCCGACGTTACATACCGTCTGGCACGACAATAGCAAAATGGGAAGCCACCAAATGCTTCAAGTCATCTTCGCTCAGGCTTGACGCAACTTCGATCTCCTTGGCTGTCGAAACAGGTTCTCCGAGGAGATAGAAGAGTTTTGCCGACATGATGGCGGAGTGATGTGCTGTGAAAGTGAATTGGTGTTTGGTGCGAACGATCGAACACAGAAATGTTCGGAGTGAAAGAGCAAGTTCTTAAGTACTGGTTAGGTTGATGTATAAGATGCAGCAAGTGCGACAAGACAAAGCACAACTGTCCGTTTATATGGAAGATTGTATGGCGACCGAAGCAGCGGCATGAGGCACGTTGCAGGCCCGCTCGCGCAGATCGGACACATCAATGCCCGTGACGCGAGTCACGAATCGGGGTCAACAGGTGTCACCCCGTTCATGATAGAGGATCGTCCAAGATGTTCTGGTTGGGATGCTACTCATTCTTGTCAGGTGGATATCTGCCGAGGCTGGAACGTTGAGGATAATATGGGGGTGTCTGTACGTCATGCAGGGCAACGTGGATGACAGCCTGTAATAATGCTGCAATTCATTGGTGCTGGGAACTAGAGAACCATTTTTGGGCCCAGTAAGCACAGAATCGCTGCCCCGTTGCATTCCGAGAAGCGGATTTCGGCTTTCGGATCCACCGGGGACGGCAGGCGCTGCGGTGTCACCCACACGCAAACATCGGACGACCCACTCTCCGCGTGGGTGCGCCGAGGCCTGATGGAGCCGGGAGACGCTGTGGCCGTTTGACATGGATTTGTTCGACCGTCTTTTACTCATGAACCTGGATGTGGAGAGATGTCGAGACATGTTGGTTTGCACTATATACAACCTCCCCCCTGAGATGCAGATCGACTGAAGTATCCCACGGAAACAATATTGTCGGCATCTTATACTTTGTCTTATTGCTCGTTGACCTCCAAGTTTTCTGTTAGCCACACACGTTCATCATCATGGGATCACCTCTCGTCGAATACACTGCTGCGGAGATTGCGACGCACAACAGCCCTTCCGATAGCTGGTTGGTGATCCATGGCGAAGGTAATTTCTAACATCCAGTTCTGAGTGATTACAGTAAACAAAACTAACACGAGGGTTTGCAGTGTATGATGTGTCCAAATACGCCCACGACCACCCAGGCGGCATTGATGTGTTGCTGGAGGCGGCCGGCACCGATGCAACTCAGGGGTACGAAGACGCTGGCCACTCCGAGGACGCCCTCGAGATCATGCAGACACTCCGCGTTGGCATTCTCAAGGGCTACAAGAAGCCAGCTCCCAAAATGCGTTCTCAGACACTGGCCCCACGCCTGACACCAGCTACCACCAAGTCGAATGCGTCGTCTTCTTCAGCCACAGCGGTTGTCCAAACAGCTGCTCTCACGGCCGTCGCAGCCGGTGCCCTGGCGGCTTTGTATGCTATCTACGCCCGAGGCGGCAGCAGTCTACACCGAGTTAGCCTAGCAGAAGCCAGACTCTTCGTTCAAAACATTCTGAGAGCGTCGCCCATGCCTACCCACACCCATACAGGCACTACTGGGGGCTTTACCAGCGGGTTTCTTGCCGCTTCTGCGATTGCCTCCGTGCTCGGGGGTGTGGCAGTTAAGCAGTTGTCTAAGGCCACCCACATCAAGCATGGCTTCGCGCAATTTGCCCCCCACAAGAAGTCTGTCCGGCCACCCCAGCCTGATGTGAACGCCCTGCGCGGCTTTCTCGACCCCAAGACATACCAGAGCCTGCCGCTGGTGCGCAAGGACGAAGTAGCCCCCAACGTCTTCCGGCTGCTCTTCGCCCTACCCACGCCGCAGACCGTCCTCGGCTTGCCCACAGGCCAGCACGTCGCCATCCGCGCCACGGTGAAGGGACAGGTGGTGACGCGGTCCTACACGCCCGTGTCCATGAACGTCGACCAGGGCGTGCTGGAGCTGCTGATCCGCTGTTACCCCGACGGACTGCTGACAGGACAATACCTGGCCCATCTCAAGGTCGGCGACGAGGTTGAATTTCGCGGGCCTCGCGGGTCGATGCGGTACTGGCGTGGGCTGGCGTCGCGTATTGGTATGCTTGCTGGCGGAACGGGTATCACGCCCATGTTCCAGCTGATCCGCGCCATCTGCGAGGATCCCCGCGATACCACCCAGGTCAGTTTGGTCTATGCCAACCGCAGTCCTGCCGATATGCTGCTGCGCGAAGAGCTCGAGGGTCTCGCCCGCAGACATCCCAAGAATCTCCAGCTGTGGTACATGATCGACCGCAAGCCCGAGGAGGGCGAGTGGGAGTACGGCGTGGGCTACGTCACGCGTGAGGTGCTGGAGAAGCGGTTTCCCAAAGCTAGCGACGAGGCCAAGATCATGCTCTGCGGCCCGCCCGGCATGGTGGGTGCCGCCAAGAAGATGTTGGCCGAGATGGGCTTCATGACACCCGGGGCGTCGCCCAAGATGGATGACCAGATCTTCTGTTTCTAGGCTGAAATTACTCACATCATCGCCTCCACCATCACCTGCAGTCGCAGATTTCCTTTGTTATTTAGATACATACATGTAGTACTAATGGGCGTAAAACTTTGATCATCTAAGAAATACTGGAAGAAGAAACCACCATTGAACCGCCCAGGTTCTCCCTGCTTCTTAGAGATATTCGTTTTGTTAATCAACAACAAGAAAAAGTACTTACGGATTGAACTTACCAAAACAAACCTGCAACTACGAGATCTATGTGCATTTAAATGTAGGCGCCATAAATTCATGACTTACGAAATGCTGTATCTGACGTGAATGAGATGACATCTCGAACATTCTTGCTTTCTACACATGATGACACAAAAATGGATATGCTGGCACACCGAGAGACTGCCTTATGTCGCAGCATGCACCTCTCGTCTAGACCACCGTATCCGGGAATTGGGCATGCAAGGCAACATCATAGATTACAGGGTCTTCAATGCACATGGCATGTGTGTCAGCCTGTATCACACCAGTGAATAAATCCGGTGACGCAGGTCGTTTTCTTACTCCTTGAACCCCAATAACTCAACCCGGCTCATTCCGACTCAGGAACTGAATTGAAAGTGTGCGCGTGCGCGGATTGTACCGTGCAACGAGACAGTCTCATCTAGCAGGGGGTTGGCCTGGTGACAACTGACAAGTATGGATATTTTTTTAAGCTTCCGAATGTATTTTGGTAGCATTATCCGGGTCGAACACTGTTCCAAAAACCAAAGAAACACTTTTGTGCGCTGGGCCGAAAGAAAGCTTTCCGAGCCCGAATTTCCGAAGCTGGGAAAAAGAACAGAACAGATAGACCCTGACCATTCCGACCCGGCCGAATTGGGGTTTGCGTGCGCATGCGTGCGTAAGAATCAGGCTTACTCGCGCTTTGGCTTTGCATTGACGTCCAAAGTCCCACACCACCAACCCAACCACCCGCCTCCCGGCTCCACCGCCCTCGGCTCGGTATAAGTGAGCGTGGGTGTGTGGATCTGAGGCGCAACGAAGGGGAGTAAGAAAACAGCCTTATTCAGCCTTCGGCCGAGCAGAGATGGGTGAGAAATGGATGCAATCGCGGAACTTGGTGTCGTCCATATGCCCGATGCAAAGCCCGTGTTCCGACGGCCGAAAGCCCATTGGGTGCGCTGAGAACATCATGGGTCTCGTGCGAGAGATTGTCGTCATACGGCGCGACAAGGCGAGGCCGAGCTGACTCTTGTTTGCGATGTGAAGACTATAAGGTATTACTTGGAGTCTGACCTTGGAGTCGTTTTCTGGTTCGTGGCAGTTCTGACCAAGTGCCTCTGACCCTTCTCGATATTTACCACTGATCAATCTTACACACAACGACTTCCTTCCAAAAACGGCAGAATGAAGACTCCAATCTGGTCCCCTCCCCGTGACTACCGTCGCCGACCCGTCACCATTCTTGGGGCAGGTGTTCTCGGGCGTCGTGTAGGTAAGTTCAACCACCTGTCCTATATGTACAAGCTTTCAACGTCATGACATCCAAGGCGAGAAGCAACTGCTGACAAGACCATTCATCTCAAGCAACCTGCTGGCTTTCCGGAGGATACGATGTCCATATCCGCGATCCCAGCGCCCAGCAGCTTCAAGACTGCCTAGCCTACGCTTCGAGCGACCTGCAACTCTACCTCCACAATGCCAGCATCACGCCGGGCACTCTCAGAGTCTTTGAGTCTCTCCCAGAGGCACTTGAGAGCGCATGGCTCGTCATTGAGGCCGTGCCCGAGAAGTTGCCACTGAAAATCGACACCTTTGCCCAGCTCGAGGCCCTCGCGCCTGCCGACGCCATCCTGGCCACCAACTCGTCCTCGTACAAGTCGTCCGAGATGCTCGACAAAGTTGGCGACGCGACCCGTGCCCGCATCCTCAACACGCATTACTACATGCCGCCTGCCGCCATGGCCGTCGAGCTGATGACGGACGGCTACACCCACCCGGAAATCTTCCCATTTCTCGCTGATCGCCAGCGCGAGGCAGGCACAAACCCTTACATTGCCCGCAAGGAGTCCACGGGCCTGATCTTCAACCGGCTCTGGGCGGCCGTCAAGCGCGAGGTGCTCACCATTCTCGCCGAGGGTGTTTCAGTGCCCGAGGAAATCGATGGGCTGTGGTCCGAGGTCATGTCAAAGGGTGGCGCCGGCCCCTGCAAGATGATGGATAGTACGTTCTGCCTCGTATTTTCATCCTGGGAGCCATTTGACTGACAATAACGAACACAGTGGTCGGCCTCGACACTGTGGCCTTTATCGAAGAACACTACATCCGCGAGCGCGGTCTGTCTCCCGCCATGACGGTTGACTATCTTCGCCGAGAGTACGTGGACCAAGGCAAACTAGGAGCCAAGAGCCTGAATGGTGGCCTGTATCCTCCCAAGCAAGAACCCAAGACAGCGGCACCACCGCCCAGCTCCGAGGCTCAGACCCAAGGACCGAATATATACGCCCTTGAGACAGGTCTCGCCAGCGCCTCGCCATCGTTTACGTCGGGACAAATCCTCGAGCTTTCACCGGACGGCAAAGTCAACCGCGTCATCGCCAGCGGCCAAGCCCTCCCAGACGGCATCGCCATAGACCCAGCCGTCGGTCGACTGTTCTGGGCGAACATGGGCAACCCAACCGCCAACGACGGCGCCGTCTACTCGTGCACCCTCGACGGCGGCGACATTCGCCAAGTTCTTGCCCCCGGACTCGTCCACACACCAAAGCAGCTCGCCGTCGAGCCCCGGAGCCAGACACTCTACTTCTCCGACCGCGAGGGCCTGCGCGTGCTCCGGTGCAAGTATGATGGATCTGACCTAGAGACGCTCGTCCAGACGGGCGACTTCACCAACCCCGCCGACGCCGCCGACCAGACAAAATGGTGCGTTGGCATTGCCGTCTCGCCCACGCTCAAGAAATTCTACTGGACCCAGAAGGGACCCTCCAAGGGGGGACAAGGTCGCATCTTCTGCGCCGACATCTCCACTCCCTTGGGAAGCACACCCTCCACCCGCCCCGACGTCACCTGTCTCCTGCAAAACCTCCCGGAACCCATCGACCTCGAGATCGACGAGGCCACCAACACGCTGTACTGGACCGACCGCGGCGAGCTGCCGTTCGGCAACTCCCTCAACAGAATCCAGCTTGGCGACGATGGCCTGCTTCTCGATGCCAAGGCTGCCGCCGCTAGACCACATGTCATGACAAGAAACTTCCACGAGACGATTGGGCTCAAGCTGGATGCCAAGAACGGTCATGTCTACGTGAGCGACCTGGGCGGGGCGATCTACCGTTGTGATTTGAGCACTGGAAAAAAGACGACGCTTGTTTCGGGCGAGGAATGGGCCTTTACGGGGATTACGATTTTGTAGTCAATTTGTAGGACTCGGATGAAGTCATGGGGGGTGTCCAATGGAGTGAAGATGAGTGAGAAGCCGGGTGGGATTGGTTCGGCGGGATTGCCGCAAAATACTGCATCAATTGAATACAACTTTGCATTCTCTTATTGAACATTGGTTCATGGGGGATTCCTCGTGGCGCACGTGGCGTTTTGTCTCAACCATGTTCTGTCGTAATGGATGGCTACGGCAGCATTTTCAGGTTCAGCTCGTTCTCATGTTTTGGGCATAAGGCTGTCTCGTTGATGACTGATGATGTGTGATGCAACCCCCTTTTTACGGCCAAAATCGCAATGCAAAATGTCTGAAAGAGGGAAGAAGGCCTATTTTTGTGAATGCGCCGATCTGTCAGCAGCATAAAAACGAAATTGCAGCGGGAACTTTTAAAGAAGCCACTGCACAAGTGCGTGCCCCAGAATTTGCTTAGCTTGACGACCGCCAACGCTAGGCACAAAAAAAGGGGCAACGTTTTATCCCCCGACTGCGAACAAAGTAAACATTCAAGACGGACCGCACGGGGAAAAAGACTCGCAGCGATCTTAACTCCTTAACTCAAATCCAACCGACGATCAGAAGAAAAAAAGGTTTCTTTGAACTTGGTCTTTATTGATCCTTTAACAATGCACATGCCTCCCCCCGGGCCGGAAACCCCTGTGACCAAGCCGTGGAAGCGCTACGGCGAGTCTGGGCCGCCGATCTGAAGCCCGCGCCGCACG
The DNA here is from genome assembly GCA_033439775.1 of Podospora didyma. NCBI lineage: Eukaryota > Fungi > Ascomycota > Sordariomycetes > Sordariales > Podosporaceae > Podospora > Podospora didyma. Next base: position 4,648,246 of record JAULSW010000003.1, read on the forward strand.
CCAAGGCATCCCTAAATCCCGCCGCTAGGATGGAAGGGGGAGGAGCCCAGACAGCCTGAGGCTTCGTGATTGGTGGCTCGGGGGGGAACCATCATGGGGGACAAAATTGGTGGATCCCAATGGATCTTATGTGCGACTTGGAAATTGGCGTCTTGGGTGCTCGGTGGTGTGTTTTGCGTTCAAGCCTTTTTTTTTTTTTCCCTCTCCGAGTCCAGCAGCTTTTTCTCACTTCATCCACTTTTATCTCACCTCCCCCCCCCCCTGGCATTGCCTGCCCACACCTTCCCCAGGACGGCCGACGGAACCTAGCTCCATCTTCCTGGGATGAATTGATCACGATGGTGCCCTTTGTGCGGCCGCGATTGTTTTCGCCTCGAGCCAAGATAAAGGCCTCGACGACGACGAGCATGGCTGGGTTCTTGTGGGTGACACTGGTGCCATTGCTGGTCCTCTTGCCGGCAGCCGCCTGCGCCCAGCAACAAGAGCAGCTGGTCTTTATCAACGGCAACTATGAAACTCCAAGAGGGAAAGCAATCCCGCTCAAATGGCGAGGCAACGTGGGCGCCGTCACGCTCACGCTCATGAACGGGCGCGACGAGGACCTCCAGCCCGTGCTGGTCGTTACATCCAACTACGCGGGACCCCCACCCGACAGCTTCGTTTGGAATCCGCCCGCCGACGTTCCCACCGACTACTATGAGATCCAGATTGTCGACGCGGCGGGCAACATAGACTACACCCCGCGATTTCAGTACCCTGTGCCGGGGGACAACATACGGCCGACTTCATCGTCGGCAACATCATCACCATCACAAACATCATCCACTTCCTCATCTTCAGTACAAAGTTCCACTCCCCGTGGTAATCTACCAGTCTCCACCAGCACCTCGACCCAATCCGGGACCGCCAAGCCAACAGGCACTACCAGCAACGGCAGTCAGGGCGAGAACAACACCAACAACAACATTAACATCGCCACCACCAACCAAGACTCCAAACCAGGAAACGAGCTCAGCACCGCCGCAAAAGCAGGCATCGGCGCCGGCGCAACCGTCCTCGGCCTGCTCTTTCTCGCCCTCCTAGGCTGGATCCTCTACAGACAAGGCAAGCGAGCAGCCGAGAGGAAACTCCTCTCATCCTCCGGAAACCCCCCAACCACCTCCGCCTCTCAACCACCCTCAGAGCTGATGGGAAGCGGGCTCTCAACCCAAACCCTCACATCGAACCGATGGGGTGGCCGTGGTCACAAAAGACGCGCCACGTCCGAATTCGCCGAACTCCCACCGGAAATCGACCCCAAGGAACTCTGGGGCAGTCCCGGGCCGGACACCCCGCACGGGCGGGCCGAGTTACCTGGGTACATCAAGAGCCCAAGTGATGATCAGTATGCAGTGGCGCGGAGTTATGAGGACATGAATGCCGAGTACGACGGGTCCAGGGGTGCGACGCTCAAAGATAGCATGACGTTGCCCTACCCTCCTCCTGTACCACCGCCAAGTAGTTTTGGGGGCGGGACGTGGAGTCCGCAGACGCCGGTGACGCCGTTTAGAGCGACGCCGACCGTGTCGCCGATGCAGGAGCCCGTCGAGTTGAGTTCTGATCCGCAGCATCGGCGGAGTCGGCATCGTTCTGGGGGGTGAACCAGGTGCTGAGCGAAAATTATTAGGGAGGGAGGGTACTGCAGGTAATAATAGGGGCTGTATATATTTTGTACATACATATTCTGAAGAAACACATTCCGTATCTGAAGAAACGCATTAAGCTGCCATTTTCCACGACTTCAAATATCTGTCTCGGAGACTTTGGCTGTCAGACTTGATCTTCTCTTTTGTTGGAGGGTTTGGTTTCGCTCGTACGGTCACGCGTGTCATTGAGCTCAGTGCCCACCGGACCCTTTTTCTCGACAAATGGACGCTCACGTGTTTTGAACCTTTTTGATATAAAGCGTCTCTGACTACCTGCTATTTCAGTATGAAAAACTTGACAACTACCCTACCCTACCCAAGACATGGGCGACGCCTTATACAAGTCTGGATCCGTCTCCAACAAACCAGGCCGCACAAAGACCATGACAATATAACTCTTTCGTGTCGGCCCAAGAGCTTCGTATTCGCCCTGGCTCCGGCACACGGTGGCCTGAATGGTGACTGGCCTGTTGTTAATCAAACCAGTAGTACTGCCACCCCCCAAGGGATTACTACTAACCCCGCCGACTTGCAGGCTGTGAGAGATGCTGCGCTCGTAATCCGGCCCAAAGGATGCCCAGTGCTGTTCGTTTTGAGGGGCAAAGTACTCCGTCGCGAAGTCGTGTTGTAATGTGTCTACATCAACTGCCAGTGGTGTTTCCTTTTGTCCTGGCAACGCGTGAAGCTTGCAGAGCGCGAGACCATCGTGGTTGATGCCGCAGAGCAATCCGACAGACGGAAAGCCCTTGCTGCTTTTGAGGATAAAAAGGCCGAGCGTGGCGACCCCGGACCATTCGATGATGTTGTCGTTGTGGCTCCATTGTCTTGTGGAGGTGTCGAGGTCGACAATGGCGTAGTCGCCGAACGTGGATCTGCTTTCATCACTCATGTTCAAGTTGCCGCTCTTGGCCTGGAGACGGAAGGGAATCCCATGAACCCGCAACGACTGCAGGAAACGAGACCGTGCCCACACGTCGAGCGGGATGCTTAGGCGGATGAAGATGTTTTTCTGGGCCTGGATGCCAGCGGCGGGCACTATGGGTACTAGTGTCTTGCCGACTCCATATTTTTCACCGTCGTCGTCGTCGTCTTTAAAGAGGTGGCTCGGCGTGCCGATGCGATAGTACCAGCGCGCGTGGGTTTTGTTCTTTGGAGAGTTATCCCTTGCGAGGAGAATCTCGACCTGCTTTTTTCCGATCCGGCAGTTCAGGGTGGCGCGGAACGTCTCGCACGAGCCGTCTTTCCAGTACAGCGCGTGGTTGATGGGGAAATGGTATGCAGCCATAGGGAGGCTTATGCTCAGGCCTTGCTTGGTGATGGCCGAAAGAACGTCGCCAGACTCTTCCTCAGTGGGCACCGCGTCGGCCGAGTCGGCAAAGTCGGCAGGGGACTTGGCCAGAACGGAGTCGGCGGCCCAGATGCCGGGGCTCCATTTGGGGACCGTCCAGGCGTAGATTGAGTGGTCGTCGGTCGTCTGCAGAATTTCTTTCTGGAGACGCAAAAAGGCACCGCCCTCTTCGCCATACAGCAAGGGCATATTGACATCGAAAATGCCCATCAGGCAGTAGGCGATGTCTTCCTGTCTGGTGCATTTCCGTTTGGACGCCCAGGACATCTTTTGGGCTACGCTGTACTCGTTCTTGTTCTTTTTTCCGGACAGCAGCTCGATGGGGATGCTGGTGATCTCACAGATCAGCGGGAGCAGACGGGTCACGCTGTCGCGCCAGGGAAGTGTCTCCTCGCCGCTCCAGAGCTTGGCGCTCGTCTTAGTGCCCATTTTTACCCAGTCCCTCGTATAAAAGCACACGCGATACGGCGCAATGAGTTCCTGGAGGGTCCACCCGCGCGTGAACCAGCGGCTTTGGCGGAAGGGGAGCCCTGCTCGTCGTGGTCGCGGTGCTCGGGCACGTCATAGAGGTAGGCGTAGCAGACTGCGGACCGGGTGTACCACAGGTACATGGAGTTGATGGCCTCTGACAGCTCGGCGCTGCTGGTCTTGTCGATGCAGCATGTGTCAGCCCAAGCCCACTTAAAGTTGTCTCTGCGGGCTTGGCCGACGAGGTAGCGGATTTTGGTGTAGCCTTTCTTGTGTTCGATGTCGCGTGGGGACGCCTTCATGTCCTGAAAGGTGACTTCGTCGTCGCCCCAGGTGTGCGAGAGGATGGCGTATTCGTATTCCGGGATCCTGTCGCCAAAGAACTCCTCCATCTCAAAAGTGGCCACATTGATGAGCCGCATTGTGTTTTTTGTTGACCTTGTCTTTATTTCGGTGCCTTTTAAAGGCGCATGGCTGATGGAATGGTAAGTCCAGCTCTTCAGCTTCAGCCTGCGATGCTTGGCTGAATACTACCCCTCACTGGCTGGATTTGGGGGTGCGGATCTGGATCAACGAATCGCCGTCCGTCCATCGCTGTTTTGGCGTATTTACTCGACTTCAATAGGGGGGCGTTTGAGAAGAGCGCAAAGTAATCATAGATTCATCTCCCACAGTTGGAAAGTAAAGAAAAAAGAAAAACCTACAGAAAAAAGAAAAACCTACAAAAAAAACTCGGGGGGTTTGTTCGAGATCCTTCCTCGGGGTTTTACCCCCAACTCGGGATCGAACTCGCCACCTTACGGAAGACCGGGTTAGGGTTATTTATAGTTGACAGTGTTGTGTTGGGCTGAGACTCGCTGCACCAACGTCCTCTCACACAGGCGCTACCCCCCTGCTGAGGTCAACTTGGCAACTCGACTCCAGACCTGATTTATAAACTCGGGTACAACGTAGATACCTAACCTAGGTTTTGGAAACTTAAACCAGCACCCAATCATTCTACCCGAGCTCAAGCCCTCCCATTAACCTTGACGCTTAACTCAGGCCAACGGTGAACTTATTTTAACTGGCAGGGACGCTGGATAAGAGATGGCACTCTTCGACACCAGACAAAATGAAAGCGGTGTACGATTCAAGAAGATTGAAACTGCTGCACTGACTTGGGGATTTATATACATGGTAGGTACAGAAGTCAGAAAGATCAAGCTGGGTAGTGGTAGTTCAACATCCATCCATCCTAGGTATGACATGATTTGTTCTCAGTGCATGACCTGAGTGGTTCGTCAACACGGGATCCATCCATTCTTAATGATCCCAGCCCAGCCTTCTACCCGCTAGCACTGATGGTGTACTTTGAGTTACCACCAGCGTTGCCCCATCCCTCGGTCGCCAGGGTCTGGTAGTCGTGCGCGCCCAGGTTCAGACCAGCCTTCTTCCACGCGTCGAAGTGATTCTGCATGGTGACCGTGCCGTTGCCAGGCCGCTTGTCGACGCGGTTGGAGATGTACTGCCAGAAGGTGGCGGTGCCCGTGATGGACGGCTGGTTGACCTGCTGGTGCTTCCAGATGTCGTACACGCTCCCGTCGGACTCAAAGCTGCCCAGCTTCTGGCCCTGCGCAGAGCCCTTGCCGTTTGATGTGTACTCCTGCACGTAGTACTCGACCAGCGGGTTCTTGGTCCAGCCGTAGATGGAGACCAGGACGGTTCCCGAGGTAGCGGTGGTCTGTCCGGTGAAGGAGATATTTCTAAGGGGGGAAGGGTCAGGGTTGAGAGAAGGTATGGTTGCTAGTTTTTGGATGATAGGGAGTCCAGGAGTTGGAAATATGTCCCACGTTTTGGAACTGTTGGACGAAAAGAAAGAAAGAGAAAGTCTCACCTCGCGGTTCCCTTTTTCCAGCCCTTGCCGACAACGAAATCGCCAGCACCGGAAAAGCTGACCGAGTAGCCATTTGAGCTGGGCGAGAAGTTGACACTACCGCCGGTCTTATAGTTCTGGTTGTAGTCCTGGCGGCGGGCCAGGTTGTTCTGTCCGAGCTCAAAGTCAGGAACATCCCTCGCAACGGGGCCAGCCACATCAGCGGCAGGGGCGGCGAGAGTCCCAGCAATGGCCGCAGACACGGCGGCGATGAAAGTAAAGGCAACCATGATCAATCAGATGCTCTGAAATGTGCTGCTAGTTGGCTGGAATGCAGATTTCGCGATCTTCCCGTGATGAAAAACAGGAAGCAATGTCCTCGGCCATGAACTAAATACTCAAGGCTCCTGCGTCGCCTCCCGGGTAATGTGCCCATCGAAAGAAACACCAGGATAGCCTTATTCATTTATATGGAATGGACACGTCCGAAGGGAATATGCGCACCAACGGCGATGTCCAGTGCTCTGATCTTTCTCCCCAGAGGTGACCAACCGCAATTTAGGGGCACGCTCTTATATTAATCTCATGTTGCAGAATGAACAGGGTCGTGTTGTAATTTCTCCAATACGGTAAACTTGTTGGCTGGCGTGTGGTGAGTGACTGGTCGACTGTTCGCTTCCCAAACCACTAGAATCAATACGTGCTGTGATACTTGGCGGCTGTTTACCGTTTTGCAACATGCGTGTGTCCGTGGCCATCCTGCGGGTGGAGCAAGGGGTACATCTTTTAATATGTGCTGTGGCATACCATTCAAACCGGATTGGAGAACCACAGATTTAGCCGCGGAAAAATAAGCCTTGCCGTCACTTTGATAGAGCGGGATGGCGAGATGAATTTTGCGGGGAATGCCGGCATAAGACTGCCGATGGGCGCTGCGGAATCGACGCCACGGCCAAAAGGAGTGCGGGGGGTTTGCATTTCCCGCCTTTCCCTTGTCTCGGGCTGTTTTTCGTGGCTTTCGCATTTCTCTCGTTAGATTACGCCATGGATCTCGTGGCATCTTGGAAGAAGCTTGTTATGCATGTCCCGCGGTTTCCTGGCGTCTTGGCCTCACGTCGTCGATGATCTTGGACCGGGTCTCTAGATATGGAGCAAAAGCTTGTAAAAGCTTGTAAAAGCTTGTTTATCTTCCAAGACAAAAGCTGCCCAAACAAGCGGTATTTAGACTGGGATTCAGTTTCGGTATGTTTGTCGGGTATTTCGCCTGTTTGACTAAATCCGTGGCTGTACCTTCCAGAAGGAAGCAGTCCGGGGGAGCTCTCACCGAGAAAAATGCATATGTCAGATCCGTCACTAATGTGAGAAAATACCCGCTCGACGCTATCATACGCTTACGTGTAGCCGCGGGCCCAATGATATCTCAACACGGTGGGCGAGCCAACAGAAGCCAAGCCCGCGTGGACGGACGAAGTCTCGCGTCTTCGGCCGAAACTCCAGGAGCAAGTAAGCAAAGCACGCATAGGGGCCACAACGTTTGATCATCAACCAATCGGTGGGCTTTATACACAGTTGGAATGGCGGCTTCGCCGATACACCGGAACAGCAGATGTTTGCTGACTGGGGGTCGTTGCACGGATGAGGTAGCTGTGCCTCACTGTTAGCGGACGAGCTCGGCCGACATTATGACCTGTTTAGTGACTACATGTTCAGAATTAGGTCGGACGCCGACGTGGGGTCAAAAACAAGAATCAACTTAATACATGAATGACAGCGAGGATTAAATGTATAAAACTTCCTGGAGAGTCTGGTCTGAGGTTGATCTGGGACACTCCAGTTCAGAATCTCCCTTCTTTCAGTAAAGGACGGACTAAGTGCACCATGGACGACCCAATCGAAACCCAGTTCCTCATTGTAGGGGCTGGCCCGGCCGGGGCTTCTCTCGCTTGTTTCCTAACCATGTATGGTGAGAATGAGCCCCCCTGTTACCTATGCCGGCTGCCAAGTTTCTATCCTCGGGGAGGGAGAGCTGAACACAGTTACGACAACAGGTCTCAAAGGAATGATCATAGCCTCTGCCTCGGGCACAGCAAACACCCCGAGAGCTCATATTACAAATGTCGCGACCATGGGTGCGTTATCTGCAGCTCTACAGGCTGCGAGATGCAAAATACTAACAACTTGATGTATGCAGAGTGCCTCCGTGACCTTGGTATTGAGGAAGAAGTAATGAAACTTGCCCATACAGGCTCCGTCCTGCAACATGTCCGATGGTGCGAGAGCCTGGCTGGCGAAGAGTACGGGCGGGTATATGGATTCGGGAACGCTCCTGACAGAAAGGTAATAGCGTGATTGCTCAGAAAGTTCATCCATCCTCAGCACACCAGAAACTAACCAAGCTGATGACGACAGGGAGAATACGAACATGCAAGTCCCAGCAAACTCGTCGACATTCCCCAAACCCTCCTCGAGCCGATTTTGATTCGACACGCCACCACGCACGGTTTCACAGTGAGATTTGACACGACACTGCTGCACTTTGAAGAAGCGGCCGTGACAGAAAAGGACAGCTCATCGGGGACCAGTATTGTGGCGACAGTACGCGACGAGCTAACCAAGCGCGAGTACCGCATCCGCACCAAGTACCTCTTCGGCGCCGACGGAGCGCGCAGCAAAGTGGCAAAGCAGATCAACCTGCCCATGGTGGCGAAACCGGGCGGAGGCATGGCCATCAACCTGCAGGTCAAGGCCGACCTGTCGCACCTGATGGAGCACCGCCCGGGCAACTTGCACTGGATCATGCAGCCGGGCCGGGACGACAGCAAGGACAACTTCGGCACCATTTGTGTGGCGAGAATGGTCAAGCCGTGGAACGAGTGGCTGTTTACCATTGCTCGCCCGGCGCTGGATCCGTCTCAGGGCACGGCTAGTAACCTCCCGAATGAGGCCTATCTCGACCGCATCAAGGAAGCCATTGGCGACGACACCCCAGTCGAGATTCAGCATGCTTCGCGGTGGTTTGTCAACGAGACGTACGCTGAGACGTACTCCAAGGGGAATGTGTAAGTTCAGCGTGCACCCTTAAACAAAGACAAGGTGACAACTTGAAGTGTTAACAAGTTTTACCAATGGGACAGGTTCTGTCTCGGCGACGCCGTCCACCGACACCCTCCCTCCTGCGGGCTTGGCTCCAACACCTCCATCCAAGATGCCTACAACCTGGCATGGAAGATCGCCTACGTCGAAGCCGGTCTGGCGACGCCTTCTCTCCTCGACAGCTACTCGCTCGAACGACAGCCCGTCGGAGAAGGCATCGTCACGCGCGCCAACGACGCGTGGCGCGACAACGCCCCCGTCTGGGAAGCCCTCGGCACGCTGCCTCAAGCGACCAACCCCTCAGCCCTGGTCGAACTGAAAAGTTTAACCACGCCCGAAGGCGACGCACGCCGCGCCCGCCTGCGCGAGGCACTCGCCAAGGTCCAGTGGGAGTACAACGGGCTCGGGGCAGAGATGGGCCAGCACTATGTGAGCTCTGGTATTTATCTCGCCGACGATGAGGAAGAATTCCTGCTGGGGGAGCGAGCTACAAGAAATCCCATCCTACACCACGAGCCGAGCACATACCCCGGCCGCAGACTGCCACACGTCTGGCTTAATTCGGCTGTCCCCAAGCATCCCATCTCGATCGTCGACTTGGCTGGCCACGGCAAGTTTTCCCTGTTTACTGGTCGGAAAGGGGGCCAAGAGTGGAAAGAGGCAGCGGGTGTGGTTGGGAAGGCATTGGGTCTCAGCATTGAGGCGCACTCAATTGGGTTCCGCCAGGACTGGGAAGACGTGTACTATCGCTGGGAAGAACTGCGCGGCGTTGACGAATCGGGCGCGGTGTTGGTGCGCCCAGATCGATTTGTTGCGTGGCGGGCCAAGCGATTGCCAGAAGGCGGAGTGTCCGCGTGTGCTGCGAAGTTGGAAGGCGTGATGCGGTCAATTTTGGGGTTGGAGGGAACAAAGTAAAGGGATTATCCTGTATCTGAACTGTTCATTGTTTTATTTGTTAAAAGTCATTTGACGCCAAGTAGCATTCATAGATTTAAGTTATATTATAATAAAAAGGGGTTTCTCACGAGTTTGACATGCAGCCTATCAAAGATGAGATTGAAACTTCCCCCATTTACCTAACTTGAACTTTCTACCTATTAGAAAAGAACTGAGAGCCCTCCCCAAAGAAGTTCAAAAAGATAAAGAATGGCCAAAAAACATACAACACCAGGGATTCGCTGGTGGTCACCCACCCAACTACTAGTCTGGCGATCGTCGGCTTATCTATGGGAGAGCGGACGGGATCCCGAGTTTTCCGGCGTCTATGGTCGTATGTGGTAGTATTGCTGTGATCAGATGCTTATCTAGGACGGCGAGGCTTGGCGGGTTGTATTGCACTCATCCCGTTCTTCCACTGGTTGCAGACCAGCAAGACAGGGAGCCCCCAGACTTCGGTCCTCGCGACATCTGTTTCTCGCGCTTGTTGCGTGATGTAAACTGTATGAGCCTCCCTTTCATACCACTTGTTTCACTGTTTCCGCGGATGTTCAGAACTTGGAACGGGCTCAGCAGCCAAAGCGGCGTCTAAGGACGCCACCTCGTCCCGTTTCGTCTTCTCCCTGCTCAGTCGCTGCAAAACTGCCCAGGCTTAGGCCACACAACTGGGCCTCCACAAGCAACTTGATGACGGCCACTTCACCGCCTGGTGAGTCCCACGAATGAATACCTGTGTAGTTGCAAAATGCGGGGTTGTGTGTAACGGCTATCACGAGAGGGCAGTTTCTCATACTGAACCGGCAGATTGGCTGTGAATGTTGCGAGCTGAACCACACCTTGCTAGTTCTAGATCCTTGGCGTTTCCACTAATCCGTGCAGAAGAACATGCAAGGGTGGCTCTCGAAGGCTGGCTGAACCTGCGGCCCCGCCCGCGTTCCGAGCCATGAATCAAAGGTTGGTTTTTATCGACCGGATGCAGGCCAACAGACCAAATAAACAACCAATCATCGGAAGAATGACTGCGAATCTTTCAGGGACATCCTGGTCACGGTTCACTCCCCGAGTTCTGGACGACAGTCGCAACCCTGAGCCAAGGCCGGTAAGATAACGACAAGAAGCGGGGAATCAATAGTTGGCCCAAAGAAAGGGAAGGATCGTCCCCATCCACGTGCTAGAATCCAAAGGCTACGACGCTTGCCCGCCTCTGTTGAGTAGACGCAAGTTCGGGGAAGGTGCATATCACTTATGCAAGTTGCTGTTACACATTACAGCTTGTTGGCAATGGCTAATCATCTCTTCTGGGAAAGCGCTGCTGATCATGCGCAATCCGCTTTCCTTTCTTCTACGTACCAGATCATCCAGTCCATTCCCAAATATGAACTATGGTTCCGCGCAGACCTTGTTTAAGCGCCAAGGCTGGCTGTCTCCCCAATAGTTTCAAGGTTCTCATTTGTATAGCTCTGTAAAGTGTAGCTTGGTAGAGTTCAGGCTGTCAAATCCATGCTAATTTTGAATTCTGCCATCTATCTGCCCAGGTACTACTATGTCTTATTTGTTAGACTTCAAATGAGAAGCACTGGGCGATAACTATCACACCCAAGTCCCGGCAATCCTTATCAAAAGGCTCTGGTAGTTGGTTGCCAAGTCACATCTACATGGATTCCTATACAAGTTAACACACCACCCCGTGGCTGGCTGGCTTTTCTACCTAGTCGAACCCGTGCATAGTACTCTATCGACCCCGCAGAGCTGCAGGAGGTTCGGAAGCAAAGAGAAGCTTGCGAAGATGTTCGGAAAGGCCGCCTCTTTTCGCGCCGCCCCGAGCTGTGTTCCCATTGGCGGGCGCCCACTGCCCGAGGTCTCATCGCTGCAACCCGTGACGAGAAGTCCAGCTCGCCTCCGAGAGTTCGTGCATGAAGCGAGCTCAGAAGCAGAGTCGAATCTAAGACATGGCTGTTTCAAGACATGTTCATTCAGCTGCTTCCGTCCAAGCCATCTAGGCCCACACCAGAATCCAATGAGAGATCGTGGTTCCAAAGTACCGTCGTCGCGGGATATAAGAGACCTCTTCTTTTCATCGTCTCTGTTTCTCTTTTTTTCCTTCATCATCATCAGCAACTTGACTTCAAAACAAGCCTACCTTCAAACTCTTATCAAGATTTCGTCTTCTCACCAAGTTTATCACATCTCTTATACAACATGTCTCACAACACCCTTGGCAACGGCGAGTGGCTGAAGGTCGGCCAGAGCCTCTTCAGCGCCGACGGCTCCGTCGAGTTCAAGATGCAAGAGGACGGCAAGATCGCCGTCTACTGGGGTGGCGAGTGCCGTTTCCAGAACACGCGCGAGCAGTCCTGGGGCAACATCAAGGGCGTCAAGATGCAGGAGGACGGCAACCTCGTCATGTAGTAAGTCCTATTCTCACCATCGCCCCGGTTCCCAGTATCTCCGATCAGTGCCCCCCGACGACTAACACACTCGCTCATCTAGTGACAACGCTGGCAAGGCCGTCTGGCACACCGACACCGCCGGCTCCAAGGGCGACAGCACCGTCATCTGCGCCGTCCAGAACGACGGCAACGTCGTCCTGTACAAGGGCACGCCCATCTGGTCTTCCGACACCCACAAGAACTAAGTCTCTCCGCGAGAAACAGATGACGGTCTGAAATTGGACTCCCGGTTTAGGGATATGGGGGAACAGCGGTGGAAATTTTGGGAGCTGTCAGATTCAACATATGACTGAACAAGATGGGATTGAGACATACCGTGGTAGTAGAATAGCTCCTCCTATCTCTGGCGGATGAATAAATTGATGAAAAATCCTTGTTCGGTTCCCTCATCATTGACTGCCGGCGCGTGTTAAATCGGTGAGATTTATGACGCCTCGGGGGCGACGAACATCTGGCGGTGTGTGTTGTGCAAGGACAGAAACAGTTAGTAACGTCACACGATTGCAAAAACGGGCCGCCGTAGCATCGAATTCCACTCATCGCCGCTCTATACACTTCAGCAGCCAGGCCTTGCAACCACTGCCAGCTTCCTCTTCTTTTCTCTTCAACCCTTTATCCACCTTGGTATCAAACGCCCCTTCTTCTCAATCACATGTAGTCCAATCTGTAACCAAACAACGAGTGCAAATAGAGCTAAGAATAAAAGGGACAACTGCTTCCATATTAATGAAGAGTATGGGTAGAGATATCACGGTCGCTGGTCGATTCAGTATAAGTATGGGGTGTGGGAGTGAGCGTAAAGCACAATTTAAACGAGCTGGAAGAAGAGTCTCAGGATACAGATGGCCCAGGGGGATTTTTAAGAAAGATGAAATGTATATAAGGAATATGACTGAGCCCATCTCTCTCTTTAATCAAGATATAGCCATTCATCATTGAAGCAAAACGGGGCGTCGCGCCACATGATTGGCTGTCTTTGGTGCATGAGGCAACCAATAGGAGAATTATAGCTTGTTTTCTCTTTCTTTGCACTGCATTTTTAGGCTCGCAGGAGAGGATGATATTACAAAGCCCACCTCAAAGGAATTCCGCACAATCTTTGTTGAATATGAATCATCATGAATTCCGTAAAACAGATCAGAACGAATGAACAATCTCACTGATTTGTTTACCGTTTGCTTACATGCCGGCTCACTTAGTATTTATGTATTTACTCATTGGTATGCACTTTCTAATACAGAACCATGTGATGAGTCAACACTTCAAAATAGGTACCAGATGCACCTAATCTACCCACCTAACATGTCCTCGCAAAATGGTAATTAATCGCCATGCTCAGCGCAGCAACATCCCCACGCCGGGGATACGCATCCACGTCAATCACATTCGGGTACGAACTCGGCGACATGGCAGGCCACAGCTTCTCCTCGAGGGCGTAGTTCGCACCCTTTGCGTTATCGATAATGCTCAGGCCGGACTGCGTGAGCGTCCACGAGAGGAGGAACATATCGGCCGTCGGATTCGGCCTCTGGCGCGCCATTTTGCCCAGCTGGTCCGAGATCATGCCGTCCTGGTTGTTGGTGTTGGCGTACGAGTCGTACAGGGGGAGCTGGCCAGGCTGGAAGAAGCCCTTGTCGGCGGCGGCTGCGGATATTTGGACGCGCGTGCCCCGGCTGTCGACTACGTCGTCTACCACGATGACCACGGCGGCTCGGTTGTCGGAGATGAAATCAGACACGCGCAGTCTTGAAAGGTCAGGCGTCGAGCCGCGGTTTATGACTCGGTTGTTGATGCCTTCGAGGAACGTCAGGAGGCGTGCCCACTCGGCTTGCGAGAGGTGGTTGTCTTTGTCTCCGGCAAAGGTGTCCGTGTTTAGGCCGTGGGACAGCTTCAGGATGACGAGTTCTTTGTTATTGGCCGTGAAATCGTTGATGCCGTCGACGATGGACCGTATTTCCTCACCGTTACCACCGTGCCAGGCATCGGTTCCATCGTGGAACGAGTAGTGGCCGGTTTTCCAGTTGCCGCCCGCGATGACGGGGCGGATGTCGAACCAACGCGCTCCGAACTGGAGCTGCTCTCTGATGTTTAGTTCCTGCGTCAGGGTGTTGATGGGCAGCCCGAGCCCTGAGCCGCCGCTGAAGACCGACATGCCCGAGTCGTGTGTTCCCGGCATGGAGAGCTCGCACAGGCTGAGACATGAGATTCTGCTGTATGTTGCGTGCATCCAGTCTTGCGGCGGGTTGGATGACACAATCTGGGCGGACGGGTTGGACGGATGCAGCTCGGAGCTGGCGAGGACGAATGGCATGTTGTTGTCGCGACGCCACTCCAGCGTTAGGGTCGTGCCGTCGGGGTTGTGGAGGGTCTCCAGGCCCATGAACACGACATGGACTCCGGGAATAAAAGGGGTGGCCCCAAACTTTTGGTGATATCGGATTTCAAAGGCCGCAGGATTCAGGTCATTGATCGTATATCTGCATTCAGCCCCGTCGTCTGGGCGCCCTGTCCCTTCCATGAAAATCCTGGTAGATGTTCCTGGATGTCATTGTTAATAAAGATGGAATCTGGAAGAGACTCGCGGTGATGAACTCACCAGGCGAAATGTTTTGCGGGCAGTCCCACGTCTTCATCTGATAGCTGTGCGAATAGCTCTTGATCAAAGCCCAAGGTGTGGCATTGATGAGAAGAAAGTACGCTCCACTGCTCGCCCGCTCTTCCAGTAGCTCGTCAAGAGCGTCGCCATCAGAGCTGCGAACGGTCATTGCGCCCCCAACGAGTCGATTGTGGCTCGTAACACCAGACACAGGAGTTTTTCTAGAAGAGGGGAAGGCGGTGACATGGCCAAGAAGGTAACTCAACCCCACCAGCGGGGGAAAGAGGAGGCCGGCTGGCCACGAGAACTTCATGGCGAACAAGGGTCGAAGAGTCGAGTATGGAGTCTAGACTGAATCTGGTTTGCAACAAACAGACTCAAACTCATCTAGCGATTAGCCGCTTTGAGCAACTTCGTCTCTGGCTCGAAGTCGGGACGAGGACTCGATCAGCCAAAGCCCAGTTCCATGGATGATGGCCAGACGACGTTCATATGGTTTTCTCACGATGGCAGAAAATGGATACGAGGCGGCCGCATCGTGGCTTGTGAGAGAATGCAGGGCCAGACTTGGCCGCCATTAAGGCCTAAAGCAAGGGTGGCCCCGACACTCATTCCCAATGCGGCATGTGAATAGCAGAAAGAGGCTGGCGGTCCCTAATTTACGGCCAGGAACCAAAAGGCTGTTGAATGGGATTGGCTATCGGTTGTAAACCCCAGCATCTTGGGATGCGGGAGGATTCCCTTGCCGCAATCGGTTGGACAGCGGTGATTTATGCACGACAAGGCGGCATCTTTCTACTGCTTGAGGTCAATACCGGAAATTTGAGACATTATGTGACACATCAAATATATAACCCGGCCCGTGGCAAAGTCGAGCCTAACCAGACACTTCTGAGTCCTGACCTTCCTTCTATCGACATTTGACGCCAAGTCACGCCCGAGAAATGCCCTAAAAGGCACATAGGGAAGTAACGTAACGTTGGGCAAGGTAGCAAAAAACAATCCATATATTATTATGTTTATCAGCGAGTCACCAACGTAACCATATTTCCGTCCATTTCAATCTGCTACCCCAGTATCCTCTTCCCCATTCGCCACTCTATACACGATGCCGGATGCTAGAGAAATCATCTAACGTATACGCCACAGAGGTATCTGAATACCAACAGCCGAAAAGTCCGCTCATCGCCATAAGTACACGCCAATGCATAATTCTTTCCTGTCCCGTGCACCGAAACTCTCTAGTTGCGATGATGCATGCATCCTAGTCGACAATAATAAAAAAACATCAAATCGGGCCTACCCTGGGCTCATGCTCGTCGCGTTGCCCCACGAAGAATAATGTTTATTCACAACATCCCGATAATATGCACTCTCAGCCTTTTCGTAGCCTAACGCTAATTGAGGAGTGAGGAGCGAGGAAGCCCGGGAGATATAGAAATTAGACAGCAACACCAAAGATACTCGGTCATGTCGTTTGGGGAGTAGGGCTGGTCCACTGTCCGTCGTTGCTCAGCGTATCAAACCGACTGATCCCAGTCTCGGGGCTGTCGAGAATGGTTCCAAAGCTGCTGAAGTAATATCCCGTAACCACCACCAAGTAGCTGAGCAGCAAAATGCTGCCCTTGAAGTAGTTGCTCTTGCCCTCTCCGTACATATAACTCAGCAAGAACACGCACAGGATCACCGTCACCATGTCCCATTGTGGGAACAGCAGCGTGAATGTATACCGGGCGACATCGGCCCCAAAGGGAATGTCAACCGAATAAACAGCCGAGAAGAGAACGAGTGCCGGGATCTGCAAAAGGCAAACCTGGAGTGCATAGGCGGATCCAATTTCCATGGAGAGCGCAATGTTTCCATTCATGGCGAACGAGATGGCGTTCAGGAACTCGGTGGTGTTGGGCACAAGGGCAAACAGAGTGATACCGAGGAACTTCTCGTCAATCTCGAAGCTCTCGAGAACCACGTCCACCGTGTCAACCAGAATCTCTGCCACCATGGCGTACAAGAGCGTCGCTCCCATGAGAATAATGGAACTCTTGAGCCGGCTCCAGTTGGGCGCATCATGACCGCCATGGCCTCCTTGAGCTCCAGTCGACTCTCCGGCATCATCAAGATCGGGAAACGTGGCCGTACGGATCTGACCCGGGGTGCGGCTGCCAACAACAGATGCCTGGGCTGCCGCTGATATCGAAGCCGGACCATGGGCCGAGGTTCGCCTGGGGCCGTGAACATTGCGTGCAGCCACGGTTGCAGCAGTCGCGGCTATTTCGGCAACTTGATGCACGAGATTATTATTCTCAGCGTCACTGAAGCCTGGGATATTGATCGTGGCGCCGAGGTTGTCATGGCCATATATCGTCATCGACGACTTTGGGGGGACAACGTGAGGAGTACCGTTGAGACTGCCGGTGGCAGGAATCGCCGAATTATGCCGTGTCTGCTCGTCAGACCGGGGCTGGTGGCCAACCTGTCGAAGAGACTGGCCGAGGATGCGCTTGTACAGGTGCGAGTCGCGAATGTCAATGCCAGTCGTGTCCCCGACGGACGGTGGGTTTCCCGAGGGGCGCGCGTGAGTGCTATGGGGTGTGATGTGATCATCATGCTTCTTCTCGTCAGCATCCGTGTTCCAAATGACGGCTGCGTGTGTGCGAAGCGTGAACCAGAGGCCAATGATGTACGACAGAAACAGCATGCTGGCGGCCATGTAGCAGTACGGACGCACAGCCTGGATATAGAAGCGGTCATTGAGCGCAGGCGTCTGGGAGAAGTAGCACCTGCGGCAGTCTCGTGACGCCCCACCATGATTAGGGCCGGCGAAGTTGTTACAGTCCTGGCAAGTGAGCTCATGGGTTCCATAGATTTGGTAGAAGAGCGTGGGGCCAAAGGCAGCAATGACGGCGAAGAGCAGCATTGTCGATGTCACACCAGCCGACTTGGAGTTGAAGCGCTGCGTCTTGCGCTTGATAGCTCCGCAGCACATGGAGATGCCAGGGAGGAAGAGGATGCCAGCAAAGATACTGCCCACGATGCTGCCCTCAACAAGCTGCGACTTTCCCTGCTTGAGCGCGACGCAGTAGAGGAATACCTCGACTACGGTGGAGAAGAAGGCATTGATCGCGGCACCGAGGCCCATCGACGACTGTGCCGAGATGGAGGCGACAGCTTGGCCGATAAAGTACGCCAGGGGGATAATAGAGGCTAAGCCGCCAATGAAGAGGAAAGCAGGCGAGGTGAGGAAGTTATCGATATGCAGCATGCCTTCGAGGACAATCCAGTCAAAAATGACGAAGAAGACAATGGCCATGAGGTTGATCAGGAAGACGTTGGTGCCATCGATGGTGTACTTCCAGTACTTGAGCCCAACAGCTCGGTAGGTGCAGAGCAGAATGGACGAGTGAGGTGCCGCCGGCGCGCGCGCGGAAGCTATATCGGACTCGAAGGACAACGCCAAGGGGTGCCGCCGAAGATGGTCGAGTAGCAACATCGTGACCTTGCCCATGGGAATCCAGAAGACGAGGAAGTAGCACACACCCGACACGATGAACAGCGAAGGCATGATCAAGAAGTAAAAGAAGGCGAAGAAGATGACTCGGCCAATATTCCACTGCCCGCGGCCAAACAGGCGTCGCTTCATCCTGGGGAGGTCAGGGTCCGAGCCCCGTGCGCCGCGGCCTCTGCCGAGGAGGCTGTCCGTCTCATCCGGCTCCGAATCCAGGCTGCGTCGTGAACGGCCGATGATGGATCGGCTGCCCTCCGGCCCGAAGAACAAACGGCCATATTCCAGGTCGCCGCTCTGCCATTGCTCGTACTCGCTGATGCTTCTGCCCTCGCCCTGGTCTTCGTCCAGGTATGCCTCCTGTTGTTCCAGCCGTACGAACTTGCCGAATGGGTAGAACAGGTAGGCCGACAGGCCCCACAACACTCGCCCGTACTCTCGCCCGCTAGGCGCAGCAGCAAAGAGGAAGCAGATGGCGGCACCGACAAAGGCAATGCATGCCATCCACCAGCCAAATGCCAATGTCCAGAGGACATTGAAGAAAAGCAGCCAGTGGCTTACATGGCCGCCTGGCGACGAGTGGATGTCGCCCTCGGCCGTCTTCTGGACTGACCGGTCTTTCTTGTACAAAGCGGGCTTCCACAGTCTGATACCAAACGGATGTGTCTCGTTTATGGCTTGCTGGCGATCCTTCAAGGTGAAGCTCTCGGCGTCACTGATATCGCCGTCTTCATCGTCGTCCGGGGACTCGCCTGACGGGCCCTCCTCCACTGCTATGTCTTCGATGGGCTCTTCCATCGGGAGAGGCTCGATTGGCGGCTCTACTCGCTCTTCAAACGGCTCCTCGACGTCCTCTTCGTCTGGGGAAGCCTGCACTCGCGGCAGGGTCGATGGTGCAAGGGTCCGTCTCCGTACCGTGGAAGTATAGCTGTGATGACGCCCGGCGGTATCGGCCTCGACCTCGGCGATGCCGTCATCGACAGAGAAATACTCGCCGCGGTGGGGAGCCTGGGTGTTGGAGGATGTCCGACGCGGCATAGGTGGTTTGCGGGGACGGGGACGACCTCGGTCGGGACCAAGCATGGGAGACAGTATGGAGCCTTGGCCTTGGCCTGGTCGTGGGATAGTGAGTTCGGACAGAGCAGATTGACCGCCGTCGGCAGGGCCGCTGCCCCCTACAGCTGGAGTTTGGATAGATCCTGATGTGGCAACGAGAACAAGTCAGACCAGATCCAACAGCTAACGAGAACATGGAGAACGAGAACGGGCGCTTGGTTACACATACCATAGCTTGGTTCCGGTCGCCTCCGCACGGTATCAGTAGACTGAAAATTATCCGAGAGCTGATCGTCCTGTCCGGTGACGCTTTCGTATCTCGAGGGACGGCGGGTGTCGGTCGGTGAGGGATCTCCGGATAGCTCTTCGCCGGGCTGGGTTGGGGGATCCATGATGGTAGAAGAGCCAGCTGGGTGGGTATGGTAAAGTAACGGGCGCAGAAAAAACTAGAGGGAGTTATGTCTTGTCTGATGTCTGAGGTGGATGTTGTTGGTGGATGGGTTTCCGGTCGCGCAGTATCTCGTTTTTATTCGATGAGCGACGGTGGTTTGAGGTGGGTTGGCATCACAGTTGCACAAAACCGTGGCAGGAGTAGATTCATAGTACGATGTATGCTCTCGTCGCGGAAGGAAAGGAGGGGAGGCGGTTAGAGGGGATGCTGACGCGACAACGGCAATCGCGGGTCGGATCGAGCAGAGCTGCTGCGGTTGCGCAAAACAAACACACGGACTGGCCGAAGATGGATCACGGACGTTGGTAGGACGGCAAGCGACCGAAGGACTGCAAAAAAGCGCGCAAAGGGTGAATGCAGCTTCGTCTTAACTGCGCAATACGAATGTTTGAATGGTAGTACCTTCCAATGAGGTAGTTAATTAAGTATGGATGTTTGACAAGTTGTCCCAGATGCGAGCCGAAGGAGTCGGCGACCTTGATGGAACGAACCAAATCTTGGAGACCTAGACCAAGCGATCCATCTTTCGTCCGTGCCAGGGTGCGTGCGGAAGGTGGATTTCAGGGTTGGTCAGCGGGGGCGACTCGCAGTGGCAGGTGCACGACAGCGTAGGCCTGGTGCAGATGGCAGAGCTTCTGGCATGGGGGACTTGCCCTTGCTGCCGTCCTTGTGCCAACTGCCAACTGTTAGAAAAGTGCCCCAGAGCCCCCAGAGCCTGGACTGC
This sequence comes from Podospora didyma, assembly GCA_033439775.1. NCBI lineage: Eukaryota > Fungi > Ascomycota > Sordariomycetes > Sordariales > Podosporaceae > Podospora > Podospora didyma. The sequence goes on from JAULSW010000003.1 coordinate 4,668,410, forward strand.
CTGCCAGCGATCCGCCCAGATCAGCGTCGTCGTCGGGTGCAGGCGCATCCTTCCAAGGCCCAGCCTGCGACCTGGTGTTTCCTTTTTGCGGGCCGTCGACCAACACGCCTCCATATTGCTTTACTGTCCCTGCCAAACGCATCGACGATTTGCGATGATAACCCTTACTGCCAATGTCTGGCGCCGCCAAATCGCCCATTTCAGAAAAACTACAGCGCCCTAAACGCCGCCGGCCGAGCTGCGCCGATTCCCCTCCGCCGCATGCTTCAAACTAAAATAGGAATAGACAGGCATTGCCTGTCATTGATACTGAACAGATGTACGCCTAGTGCCGACGGTAAACGGCTGATTTATGAACGATGTCTGTTATTATTGCGAGGAAAGAACAGACAGGGAGGGAGAGGATAGATCGATGGTGATCATCCAGGAGATCGACGATGCCCAAAACAGACTAACCATCGGCCTCGCTGCCCAAGTGAACTTTCTTCAGCGGATCTCTCCTCGAAGTGCCCCGCATATGTGTTGTATCGCGTTAAACAGGGGAATTCGTTGGAGGAGGAAAGCAGGTATGCCATGGATAGAACACCTAGAAAGCAAGACGAGACAGTAACACAGCGGAGAAAAAGCGTCCAGCAGACCACATTCGAGACACCCACTATACGGTTGCATACTGCTGCCTCCTAACTTCCGAGCACGCGGAGGTCTCGAGGCACAGCTCTAAAATCCCATGTGGTCGTACCTGAGAATCATGGTACGGGAATAACGCATGAGTTCTTTCCCATCTTATCGGCTGCCAATTGAGACGGACAGAAGGTTGTAATCGCAAGGAGGATATTGGACAGAAGGGAACTCAGAAGAATCTCGCTCGACTAAATCCCACTGTGAAAGGCATGCTTAATTTTGCGATAAAAGCTTCTATCTCGAACCTCGCTCCAGGCTTGGCGGTGACATCACAGCTGACCAATGCCTTTTTAGGGCTAAGCGAGTCGGCCAGAACCAGCACTGGCTCACCGAGCTGAATCTCAGTGTTTTGGGGGTTAGCCCGGCCAGGTCACGTGCACTGTCCAGCATCTGGCGCCCTGGGTTTTTGACAGCCGAGTCTTGGCAGCCATGTCCATGCATTAGGTTGTGCCAGCCGCGTTGCGTTGCGTGGGCCTTAGCTGCCTTCCGTTGATGACCAGAAACGAAACATCGCCATCACCATTCACGTCAGCGTCAAACCTCCATAATCCTCCCCCCCAACGAACACACCGACGACATCACATCACCGCGCCATTTATTCAGCGACCGCTACACTCCGACGCCACATACGAGCCGAATTGCCCAGATCCCGTCCTCTCCCCATCACAATCGCATCGAGCAGCGAACCGCCCGACGGCAACGCAAAGTCGAAATGGCGCTCGACAACTACTACCACAACAAGATTGAGGCCATGCAGCTCGAGATCCTCAAGGGTCAAGCTGTCCTGCGCCGCCTCGAAGCACAGCGCAATGACTACAATTCGCGGGTGCGCCTGCTCAGAGAAGAGCTTGGCCTGCTGCAACAACCAGGCTCGTACGTCGGCGAGGTGGTCAAGGTCATGAGCACCAAGAAGGTGCTTGTTAAAGTACATCCAGAGGGCAAATATGGTATGTGGTATTTTACACATCACTGTCCATCTATTCATTCCCCCCAGAAACACGACACTAACTGTGCGTCTGACTCCTAACAGTTGTCGACGTCTCCGACTCGGTGGACATCACGAAGCTCACAGTCGGCAAGCGCGTGACCCTGCTCTCGGACTCGTACAAGCTGGAGAAGATGCTGCCCTCGTCGGTCGACCCGCTCGTCTCGCTCATGATGGTCGAGAAGGTGCCTGACAGCACCTACGACATGATCGGCGGCCTGGACCAACAAATCAAGGAAATCAAGGAGGTCATCGAGCTGGGCCTCAAACACCCTGAACTCTTCGAATCCCTCGGAATCGCCCAGCCCAAGGGCGTCCTCCTCTATGGGCCCCCCGGTACAGGAAAGACCCTGCTCGCCCGCGCCGTCGCCCACCACACCGACTGCAAATTCATACGCGTGTCCGGCTCCGAGCTCGTCCAAAAGTACATCGGCGAAGGAAGCCGCATGGTGCGCGAGCTGTTCGTTATGGCGCGCGAGCACGCGCCCAGCATTATCTTCATGGACGAGATCGACTCCATCGGCTCTTCCCGCGTCGAGGGCTCCTCCGGAGGCGACTCCGAAGTCCAGCGAACCATGCTGGAGCTGCTTAACCAGCTCGACGGCTTCGAACCCACCAAGAACATCAAAGTCATCATGGCCACCAACCGTCTCGACATCCTGGACCCGGCCCTCCTTCGTCCCGGACGCATCGACCGAAAGATCGAGTTTCCCCCTCCCAGCGTCGAGGCCCGCGCCGACATTCTCCGCATCCACAGCCGCAAGATGAACCTGACCCGCGGCATCAACCTAACCAAGATCGCCGAGAAGATGAACGGCTGCTCCGGGGCCGAGCTCAAGGGCGTGTGCACCGAGGCGGGAATGTACGCCCTCCGCGAGAGGCGCGTGCACGTCACCCAGGAGGACTTTGAGCTGGCCACCGCGAAGATCCTGAACAAGCACGACGACAAGGAAGTGTCACTGGCGAAGCTCTGGCGCTAAATTCTACATGGGATGGGAATGAGTTGGTTGGTTGGCGGTTATATCCTTTTTTGAAAAATGACAAACAACGACAAATAGGTCTTTCTCTTCCACACACATATGCGGTGCTATTATTTTGCTCATCTCAAATTGCGGTGCCACATTGGGAGGAGTTGCTGGGCTACAACCCAGACTTGTGAGAGGAAGCCTCGTCATTGCCATCGGGGCAATAAGGAATCGGACCACGGCAGATAAGCAGCACCGAGAGGGATGGATCGTGGCAGATGACAGATGACCCTGTTGCAATATGGCATATTATTACTGTACAATACTCTAAAGGCGTGGTGGCTAATAGACAACAAAAAAAAAACCCTGCTGGTGATGGCAAGCAGCATTATTTCATAAGTCTAGAGACTCTCATTTTCATTATTGCTTCCCCACTGAAGGTGTGTGTGTGTACACACCGCGAACTGCAAACGCTTTGGTCCTCATAGCCCCAATTTCGAGAACGCTCCTCTTTGCTGGGAGCATAATATTCCATGGAAAACACCACACAAGTCAGTCATATGCCAAGCTCAAAGAAACTGGATAAGAATAAGGTAAATAAGCCATAGCCCCGTTACACCAAGAAACCCGTCCTATGCAAAGCTTCCCATACTGTTTTCCGCCCAGGTCTCTGTGTATGTATGCAAATGTGTATATAATGCTCCTGAGTGCTATGCTCCGAACCGTGACCGTTCCGTTGCTCCGCTCCCAAACACTTTTGTGATAAGAGAAATGCCGAAGTTCGAACTCCCACCACAACATGCGGATGGACCTTCGCATGTGGGCCTCTCCGCTCTAAAAACGAAAGTGGAATCTATGATATGTACGACGGCCCGACCATTCGTCACAGGCGGATTTACGAAGCCAGGCTCCCGCTTCTCGCCCTTCCCCTGCCATTGGCGCTCCCGCTCCGGTCCTGAAGTCGGTTTATCCACTCGAGGACTGTCTCGTAGCAGAGGACGAACTGCCGCAGGCTCTGCACCATACTGAGACGCTGACCGCGGAAGTCCTCGACTGTCCGAGCAATCAGATCGACACTTTCGTCGTCCAGCCAGCTAGTATCAATGCCCTTGTTGTCTAGGCTCCTGTCCCTTTTGATCCCTGACATGGCGAACGAGGCCGGTTGTTCGAATGAAGCCAGACGGTCGACATCGTCTGCTCGCTCCGTCATTGAGACGTCACCATCTACATCGCGGTCTAAAGCTTGCCGTTTTATTCTGCCGGTGTCGTTTGTCTGTTGACGAATCAGACGCTCCCTATCCTCAATCCGCTTGCCCGCGTGCTTGATCGCCTGCAGCTTCTGGCGCTTGAGCATGTCAATGACACTGTCGACGGTACAAAACGCGCCCGTTCTGCCACAACCGGCGGAGCAGTGCACCAACATGGGCCTGGAGCACTCATCTGACTCGGGTGCATCTTGCCAAGATGAACCGGCAGTCCGAGATTGGTTGACAGGGAGCGTGGCGCGTTGCTGGGCATTTGCGAGCTCAACCAAGGCAAGAAGATGGCTGGGTTGCGCAGGCGCGCCGAAATCTGGCCAGGAGGCGTAATGAAGATGAGTGATCTCACGCATGGGCGAGAAAGGGTGCGCCTGATGGCTCAACGCAAACCTCCGGATGATCACGAACGGCGCCTCAGAGGCACCTGCTGGCTGCGAACCTAGAGTCGGTTGGGCATTGGCAGTGGCAGCACCATTCGCGTTGTATGGGGCCATCATCGTTGTATTAGCGCGTCGTCGAGCACCTTCAGCCTGGGAAGTTTCTGCTTGCCGCCCTTCATGTGTTGTGTTTGAGCGATACTTGTCAATATCGAGTGAGTGTTTCGTCTCGGATAGCGCCCGAAGTTTGATAGAACCGAACTCATTGCCCTTCCAGTACGGGTGACATTTCAGCTGGCCCCCTTCCGATTCGGCCGTTAGCATCACAATGACGCGTACGTCTTGCTCCCAGATCACAGACCAAAAATCCTGCAAACTTGTCAGCAGGCACTCGCTAATATGGACAAAACAGAGCAGGGCAGAGAACACGCCGCAATACATACCTCGAACGTAGCTGGCAATGGGCCCTGGCTAGCAATATATCGTTTGTGACTTCGGTTGGCTTGGATATGGCTTGCATTAACGTAGTCGCACGCTCCATCCGGACGATCCATCAGTCGTACACGGGCATGTTCGAAAGGTAGGATATCCTTGTAACGATTCTTTCCGCCCTTCTCGATACCTGAAAGCTGAATGTGCTCGTCCGAGTGACTCTGACCGACCGAGTACGCAGCTTTCATCCGCAACTGCTCTTCTAGCTCGATTCGCAGGAACTTGTCCGAGACTTCCTTCCCGTGGTCGCTGAGCTTAGTTGCCTCTCGCAGCCATCGTGGCAAACGAGCTTCATCGAGGCCCGCCGGCAGGCCAATATCCATCTGTCCAACGCCATCAACCAGGTCTTGGTTTTGCCGAATGTTGTTAAAAAACGGATTGACGCTATTACTGGTGGTGGGCAGCATGACGCCACCAATGACAGCAGGAACGTTTGACCGCGCGCCACCGGTGAGGGCCGATGCATCCAGTGACAGGCTCGGCGACGACCTGCCAGAACTCCGGTCAATCATGTCTGGATATTCGGCACTAAATGCCTTGAAACCTCCACGCAGGATGCTGGCAGGGCCGGGGTATCCAGCTTCGGTGAACTTGGCGATCATGTTTTTGGCTGACACGGCATCTCGCTGATCGGGCGAAAAGGCATCATAGACAACCAAGTGGCTCACATTGGGCCAGCTGGCAAACTTTTGCTGTTCCTCGACCGCCTGGAATGTTTCCTGAAGCTTCTTCAAATTAAACATTTTGCGCTTGAGAAGCGTGGTAGGTATGCACAGGTTCAAAGCGCCCTTCACCCTCGACTGCGCATACTGCGGCGAAACGCGAAGGTCCAATAGCAATATGTCTGCGCCATCGGCCTTCACTATCAGACCTTCGAGCTCGGCCGGAGATATCATAGGGGGGAGGGGGGTGCTATCAGCCTTCGGGGGCAGAGTGCCTGCCCGAACTTGCTGCTTCGCGGGGCCAGGAGATGGGGGGCCTGGCCTGCCATGAACGAGTGAGAGACGGGGATGGCGATCATCAACTCGAGAGATGGATGTTGCAGAGTGTCCCCAGGATGAAGGCGGGGCAAACGCTGGGTCGATCTGGGCGGGTGATTCGTGGCGGCCCATGTTAAAGAAGGACGGCGGGTTAAGAGACGCCTCGGAGTTGCGTTTTGAATCAGCAGAAGCGTAGGCCGAGTCTTGTAGGCCATTTGTATCGGTGCTAGGCTTTCTGTCTGCTGCATCTTTCATAAATGTGTTCCCACCAAGAAGCCCGGATGCTCGTGCCACGGGGGCCTCCGTGGTCTCGCTGCCGTGAGTATGCCATCTTGGCGGCGGACGGGGCCGCTGCGAAGCCGAAGGTGTTGAGACTAAGGGTGATCCGCCCGTTAAGCCGGTGGAAAGGCTGAAGCCCGAAATTCCTCGATTCGCATCCACCTGTCTCCGGAAGGCCTCGAAATCAGGATTGGCATCCAAAGGCATCTGCTTTGGTATTGCGGCCGCAAACGACTTGACTGACGAGGTAGGCGGGCTCCAGTTCTCCCGCGGTAATAGTGTAGAGTCGCGCAGGTCCGCAATAGGTTCGACAGCCAAGCCAAAATAGTTAGGACTTGGTGTGCGAATGTCTGGCGCTGCAGCCCGGCCTGTGCCGGGCGGGGAGAGTTTTGGGGCGTATGGTTGGCCCACAGAAAGCGGCACTCGAGGTGACGTCGTTGGGGTGCTCGAAGGCGGCTTGCTTGTGAAGAATGACTGTGAACTTGTGCGAGAATGGGCGGAGGTGTGCGTCGAGCCAGGCGGTAGCCTGCCCGGTGTCTTCATAGTGTAGTATGCGGTTCGGTCGTTGATCCTCTGCTCTGGAGGCATCATAGCGGTATGAAAGAGGCTATGATGAGGAACAGGCTGGCGTACGCGGGGTTTCTGACTTCGTGAAGCTGCTCAGCCGTTCTATATCTCCAGGTACTCAGTTCTAAACGTTTCATATAACCGCCATCATCAAGATGTGCCGTCGGGAGATTTCGAATGAGGGAGGAATGGACAGTGGCAGAGATGATCGTGAGTTCTCGGTCTGACTTCCAAATCGGTAGAGAGGTGAATGTGTGGGGTCAGGGGGAGTCAGGCATACGGTTGAGAAGACAAGTAAATTAAGGTAACGAGTCTGTGGGTGGAGAGGAGACTCTTGGGCTCCTGGGGTTCTCGAGAAGGAAGCAGCGCAAGCTGGATGGCTGGTACACGTGGAGTTGGAGTCTTTCGCCGCGAAGTGGAGAAGAGACGGCGGGCCCTGGAAGCTGTATGTGTGGACGGTGATGACGTTGGCGGTCGTCCTGGTCACGGCTGTAACAAGCCGAACACGGTTCCGAGTTTCTCGGTGCCTTACTGTTCTTCCTCCCTTGCTTTCAGCGCCGTCGGGCTCGCCTCGTCCTTTATCAAGTGACCCAGGCCAGAGGGAGGGGGCCAAGTGGTCCACAAGCGTCCAGCGACCAGTTCGGAAGGGATTTCAGGCTGCTGAGTTTTTTTTTAAAAAAAAAAAAATTGGCAGTTGTCTGTGGGGGTTGTCGAGTCGAATCCAGGCGATCGCCAGCGACTATCACACAATGGGCCGCTGAGAACTGTTAGACTGCTTGTGTCGAAATGGAAAGAAAGAGGGTGCGAATGGGCGGTCCGAGAAATTCATCAGGAACGGGTGGTCCCAGGAAGATGGGGGCCTGTCTGGTGTACATTGTCGGGGGTGGTCCAGGGCGGTGGGAATGGAATGAAAGCGGATGCTTATTGTTTGGTGGTAGGCACAAAAAGGTACATGTAGAACACAGGGGAAGGGTTGATGTCAGGATGTGCAGGGATGAGGGTTTGCTGAAGAACGATCTGCAGTCCCGAAATGGCAAATGGCGCTACCTGACGTATTGACTTTTGCTGCGCGTCGGCGAGGCGAGAGCGCTGAAGATTAGAACAGGTATAGGTACAATGCCTGTACCTGGGTTTCTACACATGTAGACAGTGGCTTCCCTGAGCCAAGGCTCTCTGTATGACAGGGCGCAGTGCTATACCTATTTTGACAGAACCAATGCACCTGGGCAATGGATGCAGTTGTCTCAATCCACGATACTCGGCATCCGGCTGCGCAAAGGTTGGGGGATGATGGAATAAATAATCTGCCCTGCCAGCCTTTTCCCGCAGTTCAGCACGTAAGCTAAAGTGTAGCAGCAACAACGACGGCAACCGAAGAAAAAGATGGGGCGTGGCGGGCGGCCCTTGCGTCACTGCTCGTCATGCTTATTGTGAATGGGGATCGAAGATTGGCGGTTGTACGGTTGTACCGGAAAGTTCGACTCCCGTTAGTGACCCGATCTCGCACAAAAAACGATGGTGCTCGGCGCGGTCTAGAACTCCAGCGTGGAACAAAGAGAGGTGTTGATAGATCGTCTTTGGCAACTTGGGTCCAGAATGCGACAACTCCATTGAACTGCCATGGAAGAACCTGGAGATCGGCTTTCATTCCCAATTTAGAGATGCATGAGTCGTTTGGAATGAACATTCGAATTCGAATGGTGCCTTTCTCTCGATTCCCCACGTTCCTTCCGCAGCTTTCGCATGGAAAATTATAAGATTAGGCAACCCGGACGCCCCAATGCACAACTGATGATGGTGGCTGCCAGTTGCACTAAACTTTGTCTGTCAATCCCACTGAAAGCGCCCGACGGGCGGTGCAGCTCGCAAGTACAGAAGGTACATACCCCACGCAGGCTTTGTACCGCTACTTCCTGATGTTCAGGCGGGCGGGGGCGCCTGGTGGGGCGAACAACGTCATAGGGCAGACTAGGTGCCTCAAATACCGAATATCGAACAGCCCCTGCACCTTGCACTGCGTGTCTCACAACTGGCACTGTGGAGCATCTCTCAGATCTGCACCTGGTCTTCTCCGCTGTCGCCCGCTCTCGCCGAGTCGTTGCGCGCGCGCGCGCGTTCGAGATTGAGTGAGTGCACAAAGAATGACCTGTAATTTGTCGAGTTGCCCGACTTTCTTCGTTGGTTACAAAATGGCCCTGGCTCCGTGAAGTTTACTGAGGCTGGGACGGCAGTCACGATGGTGAGCTTGGGAAGGAAAAAAATCTCATCCCTGACGTGGCGCCTTGGACGGACTGGAAGGACGGAAGATCAGGGTCCAGGCGAAACCGCCCCAATGCTTCCTCGCGCACCAATCCGAGCCCGTTTCTCTCAGGATTTAGCAGAGCTAGGGATAGAATGCGGGCTCTGTCTTCCGTCTCACACCAGAAGTTCATGGCGGGTGTCCGAAGGGAGGTTCGTTCTATGTCTGTCCTCAGGTGCCGTTTGGAGATGGTGGTGTGGTGTTCTGGGATTTAGGGGTCCTCGCGGCCTCGTGCCCAGCCAACAATTCTAATCAGGTTGCCAACAACGCGGTCGCAAAAGGTGCCATTCCCCACCAAATGCCCCCCATTTCTCCCGCGGTTTTGCAAGCGCCGCAGTCCACATGTACGGCGTGGCCTTGATTCTGTCAAGCACGAGCTGGTCTAGAACCGAGAAGACCGTCTCGGCACGCAGCCACAACCGGGATGGTGCATGCTGACTGCTCTGTGCAAATCCGTCTCATCGGTTTGGCTCCCTGCCAGTCAGAGTGCTTCACACACGTACCTCGCCCTACTCGATGAGAAGCGTGGCATACAGGCATCGCGGAGGAGCCCCTCCCTGCCACCTGTAGGTACAGAACGGCCTACCGATCTTGACAGCAGAACATGGTGTGAGGCTGACGACAACCAACGAGGCACTCTCACGATAGTTTGGTCAAGTGACTGCGCAGTTGTTGATTCAGCGACACGACAATTTCACATCATGGCGATCAGGGTCATTTTGAGCAATGATCCCACTTGTTCAGGCAGTGTCCCCCTGAGAAATCCGTTGTAGACGTCATAGCTGGAGGTTACCGGCCTGCGCCCCCGCAAGTTTACCGTCTCAATTTCTCAGCTCGGGCTTGGTAGGCTTTCGATGATCTATGCTATTCAACAACTCTCCGGTTTGCCATGGAGTGGATTAATACTGCTGAAGCTCAAAAAAGGCGATGCTACAGTAAACAGCAGTGACTGGTGTATTTTTGGCGACATTTGTTTTTTTCTAGTGGAGAGCGGGCGGAGGTGATATATCAGACGTGAAACTTGGCAAACGAACGCTGCACATGACAGAAGTATCACGACGTGGATGGGTCGAGACTTGTTCTGTTACACAATCGGAAAAGAGGCTCCAGCCGTAAGATAATGACGAACATGTCTTAGTTTTCTATATTTGATAAGCAGTGCCACTCCCGCGGCCTTATATGGAGAGCTGGCCGTCTCCCCGCACCCGCGCGGCGCGCTTCCAGTGTGGAACCCGGAGCAGAAGACCACCACCGCGATGGAAGGACGAATTCGGAGAGATTATTAATTGCGCCGAGCTCAGGACAGGGTGGGGATTCACTGGCGCTCTATCGGTTGTCAACAAAGACTCGGAGACAACATGACAATACGACAATATGATAATATGACAGCTGAGCTAATTATTGGAGACAAATAGACGTGTGTGTGACCTTCTTATATAGATTTATGTTTGGACATCTCCGAGGCCGACCCCGAGTATTCCATACGCTCAGTATACCATGTTTTTTATTACACGGTCTTCTCAAAGAGCGGCAAACACAAGTTAACTAGTGGAGGGTCTGCCGGACTTAACATGCGCAGATCAACCCCTTTATTAGGTTAAACGGGTTAAGTTCAATGCCCCATTTTCAAGAAAAAGGAGGATGCAGTGCAGGTACACATCATTTCTCAACTGTGGTGAAGCTACTTCAAAGCACCGAACCTTCCTATGGCTTCAGGTCCCCCATTATTTATACAATATTTCGGGAGGGTCTCTTACAAACTGTTGTTTGTCATCTTTATAAATATATCAGGTTCCCAAGTGTTTGTTTCACGGACATCATAAACCCCACCTCTTTGAGTTGATAATGCGATTCATATGCAGCCTGTTTCTAATACGTTACTGCTTGTATATTCATAGGTACTTAGACGTGGGTGTGGTTCGAGTCACCTTGGCTTTTAACATCCTTTTTACTGCCAGTGAGGGAAATAACTAAATTCCGTCCATTGATTTAAATTTTCTATGTGATAGACGCCCATGTTTGTCAGAGAGTTGCTCCTGCACATAGTGGTGACACAATTACTGGAGGTAAGGATGACCGGCGAGGGATAGAATGCTGTTATAATGTCAATAAGGCTATGCCTCCCTCGTCCGTAGCCTCAAGGAAGTTTTATCAGTGCCAAAACACGTTCCAAGAGCCTTTATAATGAACATGTTGAACAGATCCAGGCAGTTCTAACGGCAGTTCCAAATTGTACTACAAGGCAAAACAGCGCTGAGGCATTATGGACCAATGCCTTTGAGAACAAATGGTTTGGCTACAAAGAAATATCAGAATGTGCTTTGTGGTTCCCCAAATAATATCTCATTTTGAAACAAGTTAGAGTTAAACGATTTAGCATCCCAGGAGCCTCTTCACTCCCCATTCTGCTGAATTTAGCTTACCCCAGGGCCCTTCGCGATAGGGCAAGGACAGAACGCAAGTGTCATCTACATTTTTCATGAGTTAAACATGGCTGAGCGCAAAGCAGTGATATATATAGTAGCACCATGGAATCGACATGAACAAGAGACGCAGAATCTACCTCTAATCGCTGTGCAAGAGGAGGCAGAACGATGCCCAAGCGACGACAAGCCTCCGAAGGGTGCCTCGTCGTCAGTCTAAATGGCTTGACCTCGTTTTTACTTGTATTTATTGACAGTCTCCCCAAGTTGCCTGGTCAGCGGCTCTGCCAATTGGAAATTGGCTTACTCTCACTGTAAGTCGTAAACGTGGTCATGGCATACAGTATATAGATTGCGACTGGTAACGCCACGGTCTCTCGATCGAGCTTTATCACAAATATGTCCGATGATAAGCCCAATCTTGCACAAACAGACTTAACAGGGGGAAGTGATTGCACACCATGGCGAAGATTTCCCTGTCCTCTTTACATGCCTTGTGGTGCCTTTGGGCGAGCCATATCTGCGTCCCATATATTCACAAACCCCATTAACCCAACCAGTGAATATCAAAACAACCTTCCCCGCTGGTTATACCCGAACGCCATAGCAATGCAAATTGTGCGCATGAATGCGGCAGCACTAAAAGAACCCAAACTCTGTTGACCACTGGCTGTGGATCCAGGTCACCGCCTACACCCGCAAAGCAGAACAGAGTAAGAACACGCTGTATCGAGCCCCGGAGTATGCGAGCTCCCGAATATCGACGCTGGCGACTATAACCGAATATAAAGGTCAAGGCAGTCGATCCGCCATTCCCTCCTCCCGAGCAGGCTCCGCATCCACTCGAGGCCGAGCCCTGTCCATTCAACCTTTGTCCGTGTAAGCTGCTGAGAAGCAGCTGTGGCCAATGCGCCGGCAGTGGTGTTGACCATCTCGGCAATGACAGCCGATGCCGTAGCGTTGAGGTCTTCCGTGGCGTTGAGACTTGAGATCCCGTCTAGCTTCCAGCCGGGCACGGGCAAGTATACGAAACTGCCCCCCGGACGTGGCTGAAACCAGTTGCTGCTAAAGTCGAAGAAGCATCGGTCGGACCAGTGGCACGAAGTCAGGAAGAGGACGAGTAGTAAGAAGGAGCAGTATACGCAAGGTCGGTTGAGGAAGTAGGTGCACACGAAGAAGAGGAATATGAAGGCGGGCGACGCATTCGTGGGGATGAAGAGAAGCGGAAGCCAACTACAACCAAGACAAGCGATACTATTAGCACATGGAGTACCTTTCGGTGACCCAGAGAGAGGGGCAAGGACTATGCGCTATATACCTGCGAAGACAAAACATGATGGAGGAGGATAGCGAGGATAGTCCCCGCTTTGAACGATCTTCTGATGAAGTATAGTCCACCACTCGGGGAAGGCTCGCAGAGCTTTGCCGACTTGCGAAGGGGGAAAGCGGCGGCGGGAGGAAGACGAGATGAATATGTTTAGGGGATAATAGGTGTTGCCGAAGGCAGAGGGCGTCAGGGGCGAGCGCAGGGAAAGCGGCAAAACGTCGTGTGACCCGCGATGCTGCCACAAGGTTGGATAAGGGTGTGCGTCTTTGTGCGACAATGGAAGGAGAATTCGGTGTTGGTATCTCCCCGGGCCTTTGAGCTGCCTCTTAAAAAATCGGTTGCAGTTTGCGTTGGTCAAGGACTGAGATGCGCCGAAGCCAGGGGCAGCAGATGGTCAGGCGCGTGCTGTGAGAGGCTGCGAATAATTGAAGTTCCCGAACTGTTGGTTAACCGACTGGGGCTGACATCGACGCCTGAAAATGGGACTTGGCGCAAAGCAAGGGCATGCACGGCGGGGCGGGATGGCACTGGTGGGTCGGCGAAGTCGGGAATTTCGTGCCGGACGGGCAGCTTTCTTTTGCTTATGTAAGGATCCAAGAAGTCGACGTCAGGGTTGGTGGACAATGTCACAAACGGGGAGGGCATGAGAGAACATTTCCTGCTCTGATATGTAGGGCTATGCGTTACATTATTAGAGAGAAGAGAGACAAGGCTCATCGTTTATCGGATATGTCTCTTATCTTCTTTGTCACCGCAAATCTCCAAATTTGGGTGTGGTTTTTGAGCTGCTTGGCGTCGGACGGATGCCTTCTCTAATCTGATGAAGCATGGTGCTTTCGTCTCAACTGGCTTGCCTGTCTGGGACCTAGGAGTATCACGTAATGAGCATAAGTCGCGAGATCCATAATCCGGTATCTACCGCTGGATCTGGCTGAGATGGAACTCTCTTCGGCTCATGTAAGTGCGACGGCGGACAGGACGGATCAGATGCGCAACTCAATTCCAGGTTGTATTCTTCCCAGCGAGGGTGTGGCTTTGGGTGAGAGCTGGCAGCTGGGAGATCTGCAGTCGCCATACAAGTTTAAATAGAAAAAGGTATAACCAAGAAAACCATAGCTGGGAATCCGAATTTCGTCTGCCAATCGGATAGGAAGCCCTGTTTTGGAACTCTCGCTCTTTCCCTTTCCCTTTCCGTCTTGCTCGTGAGATGCTGCAGCGGGAACGGACTGTATGGTGCTGAGTGGAGTGCTGAGAGCTTCGCTGGTCGAGTGAATTGGCCGAGGCGCGCCATTGGACCACTACCACCCCACGGTTCGCCCCGCGTGTACACGTGTAGCACGCTAAGCTGGAAGTGGGCACGGGCCTTTGTTGGCAAGCCCAATCCCAGCCTCAAGACTTCGCAATATTTTTCTCGTCCATTCGCAGACCGCGCAAACAGATCATCTGCAATCTCTGCATCTCAGCGTCCTTTGGTAGCAGCACTGGCAACTCTTTTTCCCTTCCCCCCTCTCGCTCTCTCCAGGGTGTAGCATCGCAGTCGTCGCCGCTATCAACGCTCGTCGTCTCTTGTGCATAATTACTTCTGCTGAGAAAGGTACCTACTACTGCCCAGGATCAGAGGCTCTCCAACCTCCTGTGTTTGCCGTCCTTTGCCGCCCAAAAAAAAAAGACACCGAAAAGAAAAAAAAATCTCGCGCTCGAACGATACCCATCCGACATCGATCGGCACGCCACGCCCGCGTTTTTGCTTGACGTTTTGATACAATCAATCCATCTGGTTCTGAACGACGACACGAAAGGGCTCCTCGGGACATTCCGCTCCGGTCTGTCTTGGAGAGAGACCAACGTCTGGCGTCACCGCCTTCACCATGTCCAACTACGGCAACCCGCCTAGCGGCAACGGCGCGCCTGGCACCGATTCTAATGCCAACGACTTCGAGTCTCTCCTTGCTCAGCTTCGACGCCAATCGTCACCCAGCCCCGGCCCCGGCCCAGACCCTCTGGCGCAGTTCGGCTACAACCAAGGTGGCCAATCTTTCTACGGCCACCACTCCAATTCCGACTCACCAAACATGCCTGCCGGCTTCCATCCCCCAATGGACTCGCCTGCCTTCCTCCCCGAAGCGCCCACACCTCCCAACTTTTCGCATTCCCAATTCCCACCCGGGCTGATGAACCCAATTGGTACTGGCCGTGGAGTCACAGGCGGAGGCAGCGGTGGCGGAGGGGACGAGCGGACAGCCCATCTGCTTAACCTTCTCAAGTTTAGTGGACAAGCTGGTGGCTCTCAGGCCCAACCATTGCAACAGTCGTCGCGAGAGCCGCCCATGGGCTTCAACATGCCACCTGTCGTGGCCCCCATTATCCATGCCCCGGCTCCTACCTCGGCAGATCCGAGCGGTCTACTTGCTGCTCTCATAAAGGGCACCTTGCAGCCCGAGCCAGCGAAGCCCGAGCCAGCCCCGTCGTCGGGGGCCTGGAACACCGTATCTCCGCCATCAGATACCCAACAGTATCTCCTCAACCTGCTGAACCGTCCCAAGCCGAGTCAGAACGACACTCCTGGTGCCCCCGAGTTGACGCCCTCGCCCGCCGCCCACGAAGACGACAGCCGAAATGCTGACGGTAGCTCTCATGGTGCCAGGTCGGCAGAGCCCACGCTCGTTGGCACTCTTCCGTCTCGATCGGAATTCGATTTCGAGTCTAAGCACCTCGACCTCGGGTCTCCTCCGCCGAAGTTCGATTCGACTCCTCAGTCCCAGCACTCCCAGCCACACTCCCACTCTTCTGCACACAAGGTCGGTGCTGCTGGCGCGTACTCTAACCCGTTCGAGGACATCTCTGGCTCATCGCCGCTTCATCGCACTCCCAAGTCCTCCACTACCCCGGGCGCTTCCGGTTCTGCTGCCGGTGCCAATCACTCCACGTCTACCATTCAGATCCTGAAGAAGCCGGACTCGACCCAGTCCAGCCCCGACCACAAGCGCCCTCTCAGTGACCGTGCCACAGTCAGTAGCCCCGAGCACTCGCGACGGAAGCTTACCCATGCTTCCTCGCCTCTCAACCACTCTAGCCCGGCTCGTCTTGCCGCCCATATTGTGAGCGTGTCTCCTTTGTCAGATACCAGCGTCGACGATGCTCAAGCAGCGGGAGGCTTCACGGACGGCGGCGAGAAGAAGGAGAGCGTTTCAGAGGCCGTCAGGGGTCTTGCAAAGCAGGCCGACCGGGAGGCACGTGAAGCTCTGGCTCACGCTGAAGATGAGCAGGTCCAAGCAGAGATTGCTCAGGATCTGGAGGACATGATGAATGCTAGAACCGATGAGGAGTTCAACCAATCTGCACAGCATGCCGCTCAAGCCATCAAGCAGGAGCTGGACAAGGATGATGTCAACTCGGTCCTCGAATCTTCGTTCTCCCCTGCTGTCGCCCAAGAAGTTCGCGACATTGTGGATGAGACCGCGCAAGGTGCGCAGCCGGTGGCGGACAGCTGGGAGAGTGCCGAGGCCGACGAGATTGTGGTGATTGAGGAAGTTACCGCGCCCGTCAAAGTCTACAACTTCCCCATGAAGCCCTGGATCTCCATTGCCGTCCAGGAAACCGACGAGCCCCGCCCCGTCTTCCGAGATGAGGCCATTCTCGACGTCGCCCGGCTGAAGAAGGACTTTGACCAGATCGATCGCAACCTCGTTACTGCCTCGGAGACCTACATGGCATATGGTATGTCCAAGGCCGGCGGCCTTAGGGTAATTAGGCAGGAGGATGGAAAGGATGCCAAGCTCTTTACTGACACGAAAGATCGCATCTTCAATGTGGCCATGTCTACGTCTCCTTCCAACCAGCATCCCAAAGAAGCCATCATCGGCACGGGTGTCAGCGGCACAGTCTACTGGGTACAGCTCAAGAAGGGCGATCGCGATCACTTGGAGGATGCCCACCCGGAGCAATACGGATTCGCTTTGCCACCCATCTCGGCCCAGGAAGGCGGGGACACCCCCGGCGGCGTGCTTAAGACGCGGGCTCGGACCTCCTCCATCCACCCGGACTTTTTTGCCGTGGGTCGCGGCAAGTCGATCAACATCATCTGGCCTTCCTTCATATTCGAGAACAACCTTTTCAAGAATGGACATGACCGGGTGGTTGACACTGAGAAGCTCCTGAAGCAGTGTTCGCTCAAGATCAACACGGGCAAGGCTGGTAAGGACTTCACCTTCAGCCAAGATGATACTCTCATGGTCTCGCTGGATAAGTCTGGCCGGGTTAAGTTCTGGGACGTCCGCGACCTGACTGCCACCAAGGAGGGCTCGGATCCTCTGAACCCATTGCCTGCTCGGACGTCTCTCGAGATTAAGGAGCCGTTGATGACCCTGACCTCAACCCCTGAGGGCGAGAAGGCATGGCCCACCTCAGTATTGCTACTAGATAAGTTCCGTCCTTACCAGAAGCGTGCTGCTCTGAGGTACATGATCGTAGGTATGAAGCAAAACCACACTCTACAGCTGTGGGATCTCGCGCTAGGCAAGCCAGTACAGGAGTTCAACTTCCCACACAACAAGGAGTCGGACGCCGTCTGCAGCGTCATGTACCATGCTCCCTCGAGCATGATCGTTGTTGGTCATCCTACGCGCAACTCGATCTACTTCCTCCACCTGTCGGCGCCCAAGTATAACCTCAAGAACCTGTCGCAGGTGGACTATATTCAGCGCCTCGTTGCCCAGGACCCGTTGATCCCGCAGCCAGAGTCTACTGCCGTTATTAGTGGTATTCGGGAGTACTCTTTCGCCAACAAGGGCGTGCTGCGAAGCTTGACGATCCTCGAGAACCCTGCGGCGTCGGGCGATGGAGATGGACCGACTCTGTTTGAGCTTTATGCCATGCACTCCAAGGGCGTCACGTGTCTCTTCATTAAGCAGGCCGAGCTGGGGTGGACCAAGGAAAACAAGGTTATTGCTTCGGCGGATGCGGTGGAGCTTGGGATGGTGAAGATATCGAAGCTTGCTGCCCCGCCTCCACCTCCTCAACCGGCGGCTGATCCGCAGAACACCGTCCCTCCAACTGACGGTACCACCAACGCACCCACGCCAGCGCCTGCGCCCCAAATCCGGATTGCGACGCGCAGTGCTAAGGACGCTTTAGTCAAGACGCCCTTGTCATCTCAAGTTGAGGAGAAGAAGGGGCCAGAATCCGCCACACCGATCAAGCAGGAACGCAAGGACGAGGTGGAAACCCCGGTGCCCCAACCCGAGAGAAGCGAAAAGAAGGGTCGTAAGAAGAAGGGTCAGCAGGCGGCGGCGGCAGCAGCGGCAGCGGCAGCAGCAGCAGCAGCCGCAACAGTACCGGCCACCAGCACTACCGATCGCGATTTCTCCGGTGCCTCCAACGGTGCGGTGGAACTGAGCCGAACTTCGTCGCAAAATAATAAGACCACCAACGTCAAAAACTCTAATTCCTCTCGCGCCACCATGGAGGTATCTTCCTCGGCCCTCACTTTGAGCAGCCAGCTCGCCGACCTCTCCCTTGCGCCCAACTCGGTTTCCCCCGAACACCTTGATGCCGTCGTCGCCAGCATGGAGTCGCGCATTGTGTCCGGCATGACGGGTCGTTTCGACGCAGTCTTCAACGAGATCCTGAAGCAGATGCACAACTTCCAAGAGAATCGCGACTTGGCCTTCGCAAACAACCAGTCGGCCCTGCTTCACATGGTCGGTCAAGTCTTGAATGACAACACCGAGGCCGTGTTGAAGACTCTCATCATCGAACAGATCAACAACACGGTGGTCCCAACCATTCGCACTGCCGTCGACAAGTGTGTGACGGACCAGGTAACGTCCAAGACATCGTCGCAACTAGCAGCCTTCCAAAAGGAGATTCAGCGAATTATGCCTGGGGTTGTAACCCAAACCCTGCAGAAGCCCGATATTGTGAAGTCCATTTCTGACAAGGTTTGCCACAACGTGAACTCCCATGTTGAAGCTCAAATCGTCAAGTCGATCAACTCACTCGCGCCTGCCATCGCAAACTTGACCGCCACGACCATCCACCAGCGCATCGTCGACGATGTCAGCGGTCAGGTCAGCGAGATCTTCGAGCGGCTCGACGAACGCCGCCGCGACGACGACTCCAAGCTCGATCGCATCATGGCGCAGACTAGCGATCTTTCCAGCGCCATTTCGTCATTGGTCGCTTCCCAGACCCAGATTCAGAATGAGTTGGTTTCACTGAAACAGCAGGTCCAGGAGCAAGCCCGCGAGCGAGAGGCGCCTGTCCCAGAGCCTGTGGTCAACACCCACACTCAGTCTCGTGGCAGTTTTGGGTCGCACACCCAGCCTGGTTCTGGTCCTCGTGAGGCCGCTAACTTCGCGCCTCAACACCAGCAGCACCACGCGCAACCTCAACAGCACCAGCAGCTCCAGTCTGTTCGCCCGCGCGTTTCGCTTACTCACCAGCATCAACCTCAGTTTATCAACAACCATGAGGCGCAGGTAGTCTACGCGCCGATGAGCCGCGAGACTCGTGAGAAGATGGAGCTTGAGACCTTGCTCGAGACGATTGATGATCTGATGCGATCCGGCAACTACGACGAGGCCATTCTGCGCTGGCTGCAGTCAGCGGATAAGACCGAAGTCATTTTCCAACAGGTGCTCTCTAACTACAATCCCGGATTCATCACTGATCTGCAGCCGCTTCTCTTGCTCTCTGTTGGCGCCACTGTCTCCACCGAGCTGTCGCGCAACACAGACAAGTTAATGAAGAAGATGGCTTTCTTGGAGACCGTTATCTACACATTCAACCAGAATCTTGCTTCATTGGTACGTTTCTTTCCGCTCCTCATCCGCCTTTTTTACATTACTAACCATGCGACGTGATACAGGATGACCAAGTTCGTGAGGTTACACCAAAGATCATGACTCTCCTCAAGACCCGAGTGGAGCAGCTCTTTCTAGATATCAGCCGGGTGGCGCCCAACGACAATTCTCTTAAGGCGCTTTCTACCATGGGTCAAGTCGCAGGCCGCATTGCCGACGTCATTCAGAACAACAGTCCCTCCCAGCACCGCCACGCTACCGGCCATCATGGCTCTGGCTACTGAAACAGCTGAAGGAAACCCATAATACAGCGGCAGTTAGAAACGGCGGCGCAGGATCGGCCTATGAGATACCCTCCTGTTTTTTGTTTCCCGTCAATTAGCATTTGCATGGTTGACAAACGTGTCTTGCTTCGTGGCGAATAATTCATCATGGGCAATAGCGGGGATGGCTTGGGGCACAGATTATGACATGGCTGTTATGGTGGTTTCTTTATTTCCTTTTCTTCGTCGGGTATCTTTGATCTGAACATGAACCAGGACAAATATTCATACTCTCACATATAGGATGACAGCAGTTCGGGCGGCTGTTATCATGGTCCCGTCGGCTCCCGCTTGCGTAAAAGCAAGGTGGAGCACTAGGGCGTCATCTTTGGCGGGACAGGAACATGACGACCGGCAAGACTTACACTTCTAATGTTACGAATAGCATGTAACAATACTCTTTGGTTGCAGCAGATAGCTGAGACAAAATGGCTACATAAGTTACTGCTTTTAATCATATGTGCATGCGAGCCTTGTGTTCTAACATGGCTCCGAGTGACTCATAATTGTGTGTGTTGAAGAGGTTGAAGGACTGCAGGCAATGTTTACTTGCCAGTGCGATATCCAGTCATCTGAGTGAGATTATGCCACCAAATTCCCCTACCCTCCCTGAATCAGAAGGCCATTGACCATAATCTACACTAAGCACCACTCTTTCTCGATCTTGCCGAGCTCCAACATCAGCTTGGCACAGGATGCATCCGAATATCCGCTGGTCTCGAGCTTTTCGGACACCATCAGCCTCAAATGATGGCAATACTTGCCATACTCACCACAATAAGCCTGTGTTTCTTGGCGCGATAGTGCTATAGAATTAGTGGGTTCAATTCGAAGAACTCGGCGTCTCTCTTTCGGAATGTGGCTAGGTCATCGCCGGGCCGACCAGCCGATCTGGTGATGACTCTCTCTTTAGCCAGCTCCTCCGGACACATAGTCAAAGAAGAGGACAAGATCCGGGAGGTCCAAACTCGTACACCGAAGATCGCCGTGGTCAGCAGGTATTCTAATGAGTATACCATGTGAACCAGGTGAAAATACTGGCCTGTTCTTTAAACTCTTGGCTTTAGTCTACACGCCGAGAAAATCCATCGAGGACAATGGTATCACGTCTTACACTTTGCTTTTCTTTGTTGTCTCCTCCTCCTCCTCCTGTTCCGCCAATCTCTGGCACCAGGATCGAGAAGAGCATTTCCGTGGGTAGGAGCTCACCCCGTTGCACATATTCGCGAATCGATACAAGGCTGTGGTAATCTGCTGGTGGGACTGCCGGTGGAACAGATTCCATCGTCAGCAGGGAAGAGACTGTCTGGCGGACTAGGTCGCCGACAGAGACGTGTCGGAAACCTCTTCGGTCATTTTATTGCAGAGCGTTCCCTTTCCTACACCGGCGGCTCCTATGTGTGTGGGCACGTGCGCGGCGGAAGTCAGCTTGTTGAAGCAAAAGTCAGGGGGTCACTGTTGCTGGTGTTTACCAGTGACAAAGATTAAGCTGCCTCTCGAAAACTCTATAGTCGCTCAGCATATATTGCGGCTTTCTGTGAGCAGTAAGGAGGATTGTGTTGCGAATTTTGAATTGATCACACCCTTCTGAAGGCGCCTTCTAGTCCGTTTTAGCACCCTTCTTCCTGACAATGTTTCAGTGTCAGCTTGAATTGTGAGAGTCTTGGTTGTTGCGGTTTTAGCTGTGACCGTGTGCAATGGAAACAAAAGTTTCTCGGCAAGCTAGTAAACTACCGCAAGCAAGACCTGCGGCTTGAGTCCGCCTCCATCGTCTCCAACGGGAGCTCATCGGGCCCGAGTTCTTCCGCAAGCACGGCCCAAATCTCGACATAATCGCTGTCAGCTGCGACTCGTTCCACGAGCCCATCAACATCGCCATCAGCCGCGGGTCAGTCAACCAGGTGGCCAAGCTGTACGACATCGCGAGTTGGTGCAGGCACTTTATGTCGTGGATACACGGGTGTGTAAGGTATGTCGCGTTTGGAAAAAAAATTGTTATCACTCGCTCAGCTCGTAATTATGTCTAAATAGATACACTTGGAAACAAGATTTGCTGACTTCATCACGAAACAACCAGACGATGCCCAAGCTCCGTATGCTCGCAGAGATAAGAGCCTTCTTATCGTCACAGTATCTCCGTGTAATTTCCTGGGGCTGAACTTTGACTAAGTCCACTGACCCTGTGAATGCCTAAGGCATCAAACTAATCAGGAAATTACCATCCGCCTGCCTCCCTGAGAACTGGCCATTCAGATTTCATTTCCAGCTCCGAGACCAACCTGCATACTGCAGTGTACCACAAAATGAACAGAAGACATACGTTGGAGAGCCAGGGAGGGGGTGACCGGACTGTCCGAGGGTTGCCTCCTCAGAGCCTTGTCGTAGTTAGCACTTTTCTCTTCTTCTCCTACGCTTTCATCTTTCCCCTTCCTCCTCTCCATAGCAGATGCATTTGATGTCCTCGCTCGATTCGCAGGAAAAGGAAATAAAAGGATACACATATCTGTACAGAATGGCGGATTCTGATAGCACAAGCGCAACGCTTGTAGGATCCGACGACAGAAGCGACGCTCCCCAGGTGAGTACCGATGTCCATTCTAGACAGTTACGAGAACGACGAAACTTTTTTTTGGGCTCCGCTCACTGTACCGTTATCAGTTATGCTCATCCTGCAAAGATCTTGACCTTCGCATCGACAAGTTCGTCATCAGTTCCAACACAGCAACCGCTCCTGATAGCTCGCCTGCCGCGGCAACGGAGACACCGCGCAAGGTTCGCTTGACGTCTGGAAATGCCAGCAAGGTCTTTGTGAGGGTTGGGAAAGTCCAGGAGCGGCGCAACATTTGCCGCCTCTGCGAATTGATTTGTATGGCCGTCGATCGGTACAGCGGTCGAGGTGCGGTCGAGACAAGCGCCGACATCTACCTCACTTGGGAGGTCGATGGACGGCAGCGAGCTGCTGAGTCGGATCGTCTCATCAACCGGACTCGGAGAATCCGGCTCACATGGAAGGAAAAGGACGGAAAGGAAGAGACAGTCTACCTCGTCTTTGTCGCCCCAACAGGTGCTCGCAGGCTCAACTCGGATGCGTACGCCAGCAAGGCAACCGAAACGCATTTCTTAGGACGGGGCCTCTTTGATACGCGGGAGAAGCAGGCACTGATGAAGAGCTGGATTGATCTTTGCGTTGAGAAACACGGTTCCGGCTGTCAAAACAAACACGGCAAGTCGTCCGAGTTCCGCCTGCTCGTCGAGAGCACCTACTTTGGCGTCATCGACGTCATTGACATGCAACTGAAGCCGTTGCCCATTGTAAGCGGACAACCGGAGCGCTACGTGGCCCTCAGCTACGTGTGGGGCGGGGGCCATCCGTCGACGAGCCAGAAACCCTACACAACGACGCGCGCCAATGTCATGGTCCACATTCAACACGGTGGTCTTGAGAAGGCCTGGGATAAATTACCCCGGACCATACAGGATACGATTCTCTTGGTCAGCCGGCTGGGGGAGCGCTACCTCTGGATCGATTCCCTGTGCATTGTGCAAGACAGCAATAGTTCCTGGGAGCTCAACGCCAAGTCCATGCATCTCGTATACGGCAACGCCCACTTCACCATCTGCGCGGCGGATGGCAATGCTGAGACGGGACTGCGCGCTGTGGACACGGTACTGCGGACTTTTGAGCACGGCCGCCATAGAAATAGCCGAACGACTGTGCATACGCCGGTTCCAGCTCCCAGCAATACCTCGCCAGTGGTCCAGACAAGCCGTGCTCGACACAGAGCGTCCTCGCCGTTTCCTACTGGTAGCCCAGCGAGCAGTATTACCAGCAGCAGTCAACCAACAGTAGTAGTCGGCAGCCATCCACCAAAAACTACTACTACTACTAGTAGTAGTAGTAGTAGTAGTAGTAGTACTCCCCGATTGAGCATGGCGGCCCAGGAGATGCGACAGCATGAAACAGCCACAGATGAAGCCAACCTGCCGCCGTTGACAGCCGAGTGCTTGCCTGGGATACGTCTCCTGGTAACCCGGCCGACCGAAGCCGTCATTCAGGATTCCCCCTGGAACCAACGAGGCTGGACGTTTCAAGAGCGTCTCCTCTCCCGCCGATGTCTCATCTTTGCAGAAGGCCATGTTTACTTTCAGTGTCGCTCCGCCGTCATCTCGCAGCACATCTTCACGGACGGCGGCGGCGCCAACGGCTGGTCTTTAGACTGGACCAACTCGCCTCTGCGAACGCTTGGCGAGCTCCGACGTCGTGCCTTTTGGTTCTACATGAAGTGCATCCAGCTGTACACAGGGCGGAACCTGACCAAGCCCAAGGACGTCTTGACGGCCTTTCAAGGCGCGTCGTGGCTCCTGGAGGAGCGGATGAAAGCGCCGCTTCTGTACGGGCTGCCTTCGTCCCATTTCGATCTCGCCCTGCTGTGGATGCCCCTCAACCGGCTGGAACGGAGGCGACAGAGGACATTGCGCCACAGCAGCAACGGAACCAGCGGGGTGTCCTCGTGCACGCAGGACGACATGGGGAACTGCAGCTGCCGACTAGAATCGGATGGTTTCGGCGGCAAGGAATTTCCAAGCTGGTCATGGAGCGGTTGGATGGGGGGCAAGGCCGAGTACCAGCTTAGCATGATAGAGGGCTGCCTTCAAAACGTGCAGGAGTGGCTGCGCGATCACACCTGGATCCTATGGCACGTTCGCGACTACGAAGGAAACCTCCGGCCGCTCTGGAATAACGAACTGCTGTTCCAAGACGCCAGCGAAGAGGTCCGTTGGAGAGGATACGCAGGAAGGCCGGCGAAATCGGGTCCCATCTTTGCCCATGGACGCGGGAGTCGACGACGGACCGTGGGCATCACAGCCACCGTGGGCGACCATGACGGCCGTAGAGACCGCCATGAGCCCCACACAAGGCCAATGCCCGACGTATACGCTGAGAGACGGTATCCGCACCAGCGCGGCGTTCCGCGAGCTCCAGCCGAGTTTACCCGGCCTCCCAATCCCTTCCATCCCGCAGGTGATGTACCCGATACCATGCATGGTAGGCGGCGGCGATCAGAGGGGACGGGATCATACACTTCGGCGGGTTGGCATCGGTCGTCCAACGCCGCATACCTGCAACGGCTTCCCAATGGGTACTACGACGACAGGGCCGACAACGATGGTCACGACCACGACCACGGTCACAACCACGGCCACGACAAAGACGACGGCGACAGGAACGCCGTTAGCATGATACCAGAGGTGAACCTCCTAAGTCGAGCTTCCACCAACGAAGCAGACTATCCAGCCAGAGAGACGGTTCGCCATACGCATAGCCCCCGCTACAATCCGCGAGGGGTGAGCATCTATGACTACGACCCGCCACGGCAGTCGGTTAGCTATCGACTGCCATCACCGCCCCCTAGAAGACGATCCTATTACGGGGGTCATGACGGGTTCAAGCCAAGCAACGCGGACCATTCAGTCGATGCCACCACAGCCACTACAAATACTTCCTCTACTAGCAGTGATTACGACGACGACAACAGCAGCGAGACCGAGTCCCGTAGCGACGGGCGGTCAGCAGCAACGCAGGATATGTATGGCCGCCCCGTACGTCCTAGCCTCGCTGGCCTCAACAGTACCGAGTTCACCGGCATTCTACCGGACAACCCGTTTGGGGTGATTCGTGGACCCTTTGCTGCGGATGGTAGTAGTAGTGGTGGTGGTGGTGGTGGTGGAGGAGGTGTACGCACGGCCATGCCTATCTTGCAGTTCTGGACGTGGCGCACTGAGCTGCTGGTGACGATCCGGCGCGAGACAGAGAACACGTGGGGAACGCAGCTGGGACCGGGCTTGTGTCGGTGCAGCATCGTCGACAGGGCGGGCGACTGGTGCGGCGCCGTCGTGTTGCCGCACAAGTGGATTGCTGCCGGGCGGGAGGGCGTGCCGCTCGTGTTTATCGCCCTTTCGGACGCCAAGGGGCTGACGGCTGACGAGTGTCCGGTGTGGAACTACTACATCCCCAAAGAAAAAGACGAGAGCGAATGGGATCTCTACTTTGTCATGATTGTGGACCGGAACAGGGAGCGTGCCCTGTGGGAGCGCGTGGCTGTTGGTAAGGTGTTTCAGGCGGCGTTTGGCGACGCTGTGTGGGATGAGATCAAGTTGGGATGAAGCTCATCTACTCTGTAAAGTGGGTAAGCCGCCGAGAGTCGGACCTCATGCCTTTCACTTTCCGGGCTGAGCCTTTGTTTTTACGTGGTTTTTTACCGGTTTTTGATCTTGTGGTGAGACGAGTGAATGGTAGTGGAGTTCATGGCTTTTCTCTTCAAGTCCCTCCGTTGTTTTTTGACCTTTGGCCATTTTATGATGGTCGTCGTGCTTTCTCTCTAGGTCTATCTGCCCTGCTTCCCCCGCATGCGTTCAAAATAGGCCGTCAGCTTGCCAGTGGGCTGTCCAGGCGTAAAAGCCCACGAGTAGCGGCGCATAAACTCTTGATCCGCTCGTCCATCCCATGCATAACCAACTGCTTTTCCTCCTCCGTAGGAGGCTCCCCGTTGATACCCCTAGCCAGGACCTGCTGCAGTTCGGCCTCGCCGATCTCGTGTCCAAAGTCCATGGTGTCGAGCACAATGTGAAAGTCGTCGTTGGCGATCCAGGTTTCCCGGTGGGTGGTGAAGGCGGCCATTTCACTGAGTCCAAAGTCGTCGGCCGCGGTGGCCTCGACGCCCGTGATGCGCTTCACGCGGGCGGCGATGGCGCCAACATCGGTGAGCTCTTCAAATCTCGAGTTGATGAAGTCGCCGCCTTGGTATCTGATCTTGGCCTCCCATTGACCGCTTCGTTTCCTGACCTAGGCGCCGGCTGCTGAGAGCATGTCGGCGCGGTCGTAGTAGGCGTCGTGGATGGTTGTGGTGGGGAGGCTGCGCAGGCTCTGGAACTTGGGCGTGCCGTAGTGACCGTGCTCCTGTGCCAAGTCGCGAACAGCCAGCGAGCGGAACTTTCTCCACCTCGAGGATACAGGATGCCATAGGCTTGGATGCCTTCCGAATCGTCATGGCGTGTCGGATGAGGAGATATAAGTTGGGTGTGCTGGTGACTGACGGTTGAGTGAAAACCGATTGTTGCCTCCTTACTTGATGACGGAGGCAGAAGAGGTCAGAACGCAGTTGAGTAACGAGGACGTGGAAGCGAGCATACTCACTGCTGTGCCACTTTGCCTGGTCAGTCCAAATACATTGGCCTCGTTGGGCACATGTCAGTGGCTGAGTGACAGCTTCGTTGTTATGCTGTAGGTTAAGTGAAGGGTTTTAGCAGTTCCGCCGTCCCCAATTGCGCGAATGTCGGCGGTGATCTTGTGGGTAAAGAGCGAATGAAAGTTGAAGGGACAAGACCCCATGAGGGAAAGGAAAGGAAGGTGTTGACATGGTCGCTCGGAAGCACACGGATACGCCAAAAAAGGTCTTCAGCTCTGTGCGACGCGGCAACACGTGACGCTGTAGGCCTCACTCGCTTCGGTCTTCACTGGGGTGGCCGGGATTAAAAATCATGAGGCAAAAAGGTCGAACCTCGTCATCTCAGCCGACCTAACCGACAGAAATACACTGCTTGTCTGCGCAGAGGGCGAGTAGTTATACGTTCGCTCCTCTCTCAAACCTTATATCGCCGTCTTCGAGACCCATGTCGAACTCATAATTGAGAGAAAAGGGACTACAGAATATTATGTCCAACAACACCCGCTAGTAGGTTTTTTTTCCTATTAAAATATTATCTCTTAAAAAGGAAAATGAAATTGACAAAAAAGCTCGGGGTCCGCCCGACTGATCCACCGGGGAACAAGTACGAGCTTGCTCCACTCCAGGGTCGAACTCGCCTCCTACGAAAAACCAGGCCTGTTTTTCATAGTTGACTGTGTTTGGCAACGAAACCGCTACACTAACTTCCACTCGTACAGGGCGTCCCCTCTAAGGTCAACCTGACAGCTCGACACGAAGCCTGGCTTATAAACTCGCGCGCAGTGGCTGCTGGTAGCCGGGCTTTGAACCTTAAAGCCTTGTCTCGAACTTTGGTAGCTCGACGGTTCGGGGGTTGAAAGTTTTGGCTGAGAAACACAGTTTCATCATCTTCGAAGACCGCAAGCTAGTCGACATTGGTATCACTGTGCAGAAGCAGTACCACGGGGCCTCCTTGCGCATCTCGGAATGGCCCGATGTCGTAAGTCTCGGCGTCCAGAGTGGAGATAGGATTGTCGAGGCTGAAGTCAACTGAGCTAACCACGCCTAAGAATGTAGATTTTTCTAGGCAGGAAACAACTGTCTTACAAGCCGTTGGACCAGACTGTCACGTCGCCCGACTTCCCCTTTCCTGATCAGAGGGCTTTTCTTCTCCCTCACCGAGCGCCTTCGTCGCCACGAACTCAATCACGGAGCGCGGGAATTTGCGCGCCAGGTCAACGCATTTCTCTGTGTAGGATCCTGGAGCGAAGCTGCCCTTCGGCGTCATCTCGTCAGGAGATGTGGTGGCAGGAAGGTAACACTTTCTTGTCTTCGTCGCCGGTGTCAACTTTGCCAGCAAGGGTGACAAGCTCGACCAGTGGTACCAGACTCCAGCAAGCGCTGTCGAATGCGGGGCGGAATCATCATAGCCCGTAGAGGTATTTATTTACACGGCGTCAGATTCGGTGGAAGCCACTAAGCGCTACCAAGCTGAGGGTTGGACAGCCTATATCAAGAGAACTCTGTAATGAGGAGTCAAACGCATCGGGGCATTTTTCTATGGGTTCCTGTGCTATGTAGGTATGTCTTTTAACTACCTAGCTGTCTACTCCCCGTAACCAGATTGGATCGCCACATTCCATCATGGCCCGATACTCGTCAGTTCTGCACGAAACGTCCACCCCGTTCCAAGTCTCGGCCCCGCCGGGAGAAAGGACTCTGTGAGGCAGGCCAACGACTGAACCAGTGATGGCGGCTTCCGTCAGATCAGCTGTCTGAACATGACAGAAAACGCGCCGAGGAAAGCATTTCCCGCGCCGGTAGCATCCACCACCTTGTTGGCTGAGGTAGTACTACCGTGGTGAAATGCTGGAAACCACCGGGCGGGGTACGACCTTGAAGCAACAAGACACCCGTGCTCGCCACAGCGAATCACGACGGCACCTTGCCCATCTTGTCCGACCCCAGACTCCAGGAGGTGAAGAGCATGATCCTGGATCGCGCTGCGATCGAAGTCGCTCGGCGTTGCTGCGCCGCTGCCGGGCCCCTGGAAGATGGCCAAGAACTAGATGTGGTTTGGTGAGTAGACATCGACTAGTTTAGCAGCCCGCAACTGCGCGCCCTAATTTTCTGGGCGGCAAGATGACGGTGCAGCCTCCCAGACCATGAGGGGCCGCGCAGAGAGCCCGCCGTCAGCCATACGTAGGGCTAGCAGACTCGACGTAAATTCGTGTAAATCTTCGGGCGAAGCCAAGAAGTGGAAAGCTGAAGACCCTAGCAGAAGCGGATTGCCTACGAGGTCTGCCGGTGTGGGTTGTAACGGAGGGGTGGTATACGCGAAGGTCCGGTCTGGGGTACCAACACATTAGCAAGACTCTCTCAGAGGCTGCGACGAGCCCAGGCAGGTGCCATTGTTTAAGGCCAAGCCGCCCCTTACCCTTGAAGTTGAAGCCCTGATACTGGAGGAGGCCCCGCGTGAACAGCTTTGACGCGTATTTTTTGACGAGTAGAGTGATACCCCATCCCTTAAGCGTGTCTTCTACAGAAGCTGGGAAGTCGGTGCCGGCGAGGACTATATAGCCTACTCTTTCCGGCTGCGTAGACCCCGCTACTGCAATTCGTGCGCCCAACCTGCCTACTTATAGATAAGTACTGACGATGCATTCTTTGTCGCGCGACACTTACTCTATAAGCCAGACCCACTAGGGACGTCGTGAAGGATGGTACCGTTGGGGAAACGGAGTTCATCTAGAACAACTATGCCGAGAGAAACAAAGGTGATCTCTGCAACCGCCATTTTTTTCTGTCTTTGAGCCGGTACAGATGGACGACAACCACACTTTTCCCAGAACTTGAACTCGACAGCGGTGAACGTGTCTCCCTGTGTACGGAAGGAGGAATCTCTTACCCCGCAGAAATTTGCCTCTCTGACTGTGAGTGGGTCGTGGCTAGCACCAGATCTCGCGTAACTTCGGGTTGAGACGACATCTGACTTTTGCACGCCGAACCAGCTTAACTCCGCCCTGCGCGTGACTTGAATCACAACATGGCGGCGAGACATTCTTAAACTTACCTTGTCTTTAATACTCACTCTACCTCACCCCCTACCCAGGTTCTGGAACTAACCCGGGCTCAGGTTGAAAAGTGTTGGGGGTGACTATATAGAAGATGTTCAAGCTGTTTTGGTTGTTCTAAAACGCTTCCTTCAATCCAACTCTGGTCCACATCAAGCCTTCCACATCAGCTACTACTAATTTGAAAAAAGAGAGAACAAGATAGATGAGATCTAGTCAGATCCCTCGTAGATGCTGAGCAGCGGGATGTTCCTCTGCAGGTAGCCATGCCACTTGGGCAGCGAACGCTTATAAGGCGTGTTGGACTTGAGCAGCAGGTCCTCGATGGCGCTGCCCCACTTGACGAGCTCGGCCTCGGCCCAGGCCGTCTGCATGATGGCCAGACCAAATGGCATGCCCGTGGCCGAGTGAACACCAGCTGGGACAGTGATGACCGGATACCCAGCCTGGGCAGCAATCTGGGGCGCCTGTCCGACGTCGGGCGGCACCAACAGTCCCGAGAGCTTCTTGCCGCCAGACGTGGTCAGAGCGTCGTTGATGCCCTTTCGCGTCGAGCTCTGGGTGAAGTTGAGGGCCTGGTAGTAGGTGGTGTCCCTGACGCCCTTGGTCTCCGACGAGGCAAGGAAGCCGTCCTGGCCCGAGTAGAAGGCCGGGTTGCCCAGAGGCCAGGGGTTGCCGCCCTCGCTGCCGTCGTTGTCGTAGTTGTACTGAATGATGTCTTCCAGAGAGCGGATGTTTGTGTTCTTGAGCTCGGACAGGTACGTCTTGATGTTGTTGTAAAAGTCGACCTTGACCACCGTGTACTCGGACTCGTTAGGATAGCCGCGCGTGGTGCCGTAGTCCCAGTTCCAGTAGTCGGGGCTGACGATGGTCTCGTAGTTGGTGATCTCGGTGCCGTTTACGATCCTGGCTCCGGCCGAGGTCAGGAGGCCCAGAATCGTCTTGAGCACCCGAAGCTGCTCGGGGTCGGCCTTGGTCCAGAAACTCCTCCAGGGGATGCCGAAGACGGCACCCTTGAGGGCGTACTTGTCGGTCAGGAACTGGGCATACCCGCCGCTGGGTGTCTTTCCAACCTGGCCGAGGGTGTAGTTATCCCGTGAATCGACCCCATAGATAGCGTCGAGTGCGTACACGGCGTCTCGGACAGTGCGGCCAAATGTACCAACCGCGTCTTGATGCTCGCTCTCCGGGATCACACTGAAAAGGGGGTTAGTTAGATGTGAGCAGAAGGGGGGAAAGCTTCAAATAACTCACCCAGCACGGGAAGTGAGGCCGACGGTGGGCTTGAAGCCAACAATGCTATTTCGTTCTGCCGGGTTAATAACTGTAGTTCTCATTCCAATTGTTAGCGTTCGATTTCTCAAACTAGTAGTGATAAGTGAACTCACCGCTACCATCCGTCTCGGTTCCAAGCGAGAAGGCAATTGCATTGGCAGCAACACCAGTGGCACTCCCAGTGCTGCTCCCACCGGGGTTGACAGTGAAGTTGTACGGGCTTCTGGCCTGACCGCCACGACCCGAGTAGCCCTCAGAGTAGTTGTTGCTGCGCATGTCGGCCCACTCGCTCAAGGTGGCCTTGCCAAAGAGCACGGCGCCAGAATCGCGGAGCTTCTTGACCACAAAGGCATCGCGGGGAACGACGCTGCCGAGGAGGGCCCAGCTGCCGGCCGTGGTCTCGAGCGCGTCCTTGGTCGCCATGTTGTCCTTGACGGTGAAAGGGATGCCGTGCAGAGGACCACGCACACGGCCAGCCTTCCGCTCCGCGTCCCGATTGGCAGCAATCTGAAGTGCGTCAGGGTTGAGCTGCAGAAGAGAGTTGATGTAGTCGTCTGTCTGGTAGACACGCAGCATGTAGCACTGCACCAGCTGCACCGACGTCAGCGTCCCACTCGCCATGGCTTTCTGCATCTGGTCCACCGTGGCTTCCTCGAGCTTGAAGCTACCGCAGCGCGGCATGGGGAACAGGTTGGCTGAGTCGGCATTCTGCAGGAGCGGGAAGAGGGAGTCGGTGGATGCTATCGTCGCCTCTGACAGAACCTTTCCGAGGACTGATCCTGCCATGATAAGCACGGCGCCGAAAGACGGCCATTGCCAAGGACGCCACTGTTGCGAGCCAGCCATCGTCATCTTCTTATCTTTGAATTCTCACAGGAAGGTGAAGAGTGGAGGTGATGAAGTTCAAGTTGAAGAATCTGAACTGCGAGTGAGGGAAATAACACCGCATCCCTGGGCCCCAAGCCTTCCTGCAATCTCGATTATGTAGATTTGACTAATCCACCATGGTGGAGGAGCCGCTAGTTGCTGCACGATGCTGAAAATAACGTAGCACAGGGAATGTATGTTGGTGATTGTTCGTCCCAGATAGGGTCGGAACCGTCGCCAGCTGGTTGCCAACAAGTGGGGGGGGGATGGCCAGCTGTAGATGACCAGCAATGTCTTTGTGACTGGCGGTAGCTCATAATTCCTAACCTCTGGCCCGAAAACCATCTCTATCAGCATCAATGGTGTAGTGGTTAGCATTCAAGCCTTCCAAGCTTGAGAGGGGGGTTCGATTCCCCCTTGATGCAATTGTTCAGTTGTTCTCAAATGTTCATTTTAGTTTTCTCTGCCAATTTTTATGGATGGATTTTTGGTCATAATTTCTGTGGATAACCTCAAGACCAGATGCTTGAGAGTCCCTAGCATTTTGACCCAGTAATGGCCCCCAGCCACCAAAGAGAACCATGCATGCCCGTTCCTACAGCCGTGACACAATCACCCAGTAAGCTGTAGGCCTCCGAGTGGCTTTGTCACCAAGATCCGAGCTTTGTCCCTGGACATCACTTTGGCCAATGATGATTGTGCATGCTTGGACCCAGAAAGGCAGACCGACGGGCTCTTGAAATGCGCCTGGAAAGGTTGCTGCCGGCACTTCCCCGCGTTTTTGCGGACCGCTGTCTGTGCCAATTGGTGGGGTGGTCAACCACTGAAGGCGTCCTCCACCAAATCCCTTTTCGGACGCCTTTCGCTCCCGTCCCCTGTTTAGCGCTGTGTCCCAGAACTCCCGGTCTTGCATTCCCGCCCACTGGTCAGAAATTACGCGGCCTCCGATGGGAATCTTGGAGCAAGGGTTTCAACGGACTGCCTTGGCCCATGGAAACAGGGGGTTATCAGAAAGCAGCACATATGAGCTTGTGTTTCTATGCTGCGCACAATACTTCACGGTTTTCGTCAAGAAGTTTGTGGTTCGGGAATGAGCAAGGCAAGTGCGGGAGGCACCAAACCAAGAAAAATGTCGCGTCACGTATCTTTCTCGTCCGTCGCGAAGGGATGTGTTGTTCTGCTGTTCAGGCAACAACCACCACTACCCACCCCGGTCCAGTGGTCCTCAATTGCAAGTGCAGCACCAAAGGTCATAGCTCCAGGGGCGCCGCCACCACCATCGCACTGCCTTCCTTGCCAGGTCCCCCCTCCACCCCGGATGAGTCCTACGGACGCCCAGGCAGCCAGGACTTCAAGCAATATTCCGAGTTGTCACAACACGTCTCTTCTTTTGTCCTGTTGACTGCCTATTTATTATCCCCCTTCTTCCCATCGTGTTCCTGCCATGCCGTCCCCCAACTCTCACCCTCGTCATTGGACCAAGCTGCCACAGCCCTCCTCGACTTGGCTCACATCACATGCCTCGTCAAGGGCAACATATCCAACTCACCAATCGCCTTAGCTCGAGCTCAAGTTACAGTGACAGTGACAGCTCAGAACGCCCCCCACAGCAGCGCCAGCAGCGTAACTACCACTGTCGCCGCCCAGAGAAACGAAAGAGACGTATCCTGCCCTTCAACATGCTCAATCGTGACGAGGTCTCAGAGAATCTCTGGAAATGGCGGTACAAGCTGCTGCATTTGGGCAAGAGCGACGAGAAGACGCTGTCGGACTTCTCTTCTGCCGATACCACCGCGGACGAGAAGGCGGCCGCTGGTAAGACCGGGAAGAAGTCCAGGTCGTCACTCGCGGGCGCCTCATCCACGGCAGCCAACACCGAGCTTGGGTCCAGCCCCTCCATTAAGACGCTGTATGAGGGACCCAACAGCCACGACACCAGCTATGAATGGGTTGACTACCCGCCGAAGCAGCTGAGCAAGAGCGCTGCGAAGGCCCAGGACCGCGTCGCCATCAAGGTGTTCAAGATCAAGGACACGGACAAGCCCGTCATTTCGGGCCGCGCCAGTCTGCGCTACCACATGATCGAGATCCAGAACCCGCTGCTCGTGGCCGCTCTCGCCGAGATCCTGAAGAAGCAGGAGATGCATCTGGACGTCAACGAGAACGCCACCTTCAGGCACCCGTTTCCGGAACTGTTCTTTGGCTACGACGACATTGTGACCGCCTACCAGGCGCTCGAGAAGGATGGCACCAGCGACCCGCTCAGGCCCTTTCTTCTGCTTCTCATCAAGCTCCTGGACGACATGTTTGCCGAGACACGGGCCAAGCTGGAGAATCTGCGTGCCAGTGGTCTGGTGTCCTTCAAGCTGGCCTGGGCCTACTTCCCCCGGAATACAACCATGATTACTTGGGGCAACAACTGTGAGCTGCTCGCCAAGGTGACCGACACGTCTTACCACTGCGCCGGTGGCTTGCACTTCATGGTCATCGAGGGCAAGGTCCTGCGCTTCAACGGCAGGGGCTTCCAGTGGGAGGACTACCAGGTCAAGCTGCGGTCGTTTGGCGGCAACAAGCCCATCACCGAGCTGCCCGCTTACCCGCTCGAGTTCCACGACGGCGCCGAAGACGTGAAGGCGAGGCTGACTGAGCGGGGCCGGAAGGTGCTCGAGTACCAGGGGCTGGCCTATGTCAACTACAGCGGCATCGCCATCCACCACGAGGGCAAGAACGTGCAGAAGCACAACGTCGACGGGAGAGTGCTCATCGACGTGGTGGGATACAACAAGCACCACCTCGCGCAAGGCGTGCGGGAGGGCAATGACCCGCAGACGAAGCGGCAACAGCTAATCGTGGGTGACGATGATGCTGACGGCGAGGACAATGCCGAGGAAGATGACAACATTGTCAGCAACCGCAACACCAATCTGAGGGAGCAGGCGGGTGCCTCAGCATCGGCTGCGGCGGCCAAGGCCAAATCGGCCACCAAGCGGCTTGGGCTCGCAGCACAGAAGCGCAACGAAAAGGCCTTGCTGGCGCTTGAGAAGCAGGAGCCGCATTTCATGTACATGCTCCCGCTGATCGAGGGGTATGCCCTGAAGAACAAGGTATGGGTGTCCTTCTTCGTCGAGGACATCTCGCCGCTGGCGTGGAACGACGCAGCCTACGATCATCTGGTCTACGACGAGCAGCAGAAGGATTTGGTTATGTCGTTTGTCGAGAACCACGGGGCCGACGCGGCACGGAAGAGGCCCAAGGCCATGCAGGATGTCATTGCCGGGAAAGGTTAGTCTGTCCATGCACCTCTAGTTTTCTTCGTGGCAGTTTGCTAACTTTTGTTTGTTTCCTTCCAGGGGAGGGCTTGATTATGCTTCTCAGCGGACCACCGGGAACAGGCAAGACGCTTATGGCGGAAGCCGTCGCTGACCGTACTCACCGACCTCTCTTCTACTTGCAGGCTGAGGATCTGGGCATCAACGCGGCCATCCTGGGTGCAAACATTAAGAAGGTGTTCGAGATGGCGACTGAGTGGAACGCGGTAATTTTGCTCGACGAAGCCGACGTCTTCATGGCCGAGCGACACCCGCAGGACATTGCCCGCAATGAGCTCGTGTCCATCTTCCTCCGCGAGCTCGAGTACTACCGCGGCATCATTTTCTTGACCACCAATCTGTACAGCACAATTGACTCTGCTTTCCGCAGCCGTGTCAGCCTGCACCTGCTGTTCAACTCGCTCACACCCGAGGCTCGCACCATGGTATGGCGCAAGTTCCTCGACCGTCTCCCGCCACACCCGACCGAGAGTGCTGGGGAAGTCGGCGACGAGGGCGAGGCAGTGAGTGCAGCTGTTGAGATCAGCGACGATGACCTCAAAGAGCTCGCAGCATGGCAGCTCAACGGCAGAGAGATCAAGACGGCCGTGAAAATGGTGCGGAGCTGGTGTGATCACAAGGGATACGCGATGACCCTGTCGCGGATTGAGAATGGCATCAGGGTGACCAGCCCCCATGCGAGCAAGAGCTCAAATGAGAAGGACACTTCGCTCTACGACGAGTAGATGTTCTCATTTGGATTATTGGGGCGTTTTCCTAGGTTGGATTTCACGTAAAGAGTCAATCCCTTTGAGGTGGCATATACCAGTTGATTTTCGGTTTATAGTACCAGAAAACAAAAGTACCTCTTCAGTGAGGTAGATAATATTTGGACAAGTTGAATGCAATCAAAAACCGGGCTTGTTTGATAATCATTACGTAGAATAAACAGTATCTTAAAATGGGGTGATTATCTTTGTCAATGAACACCGTATTGTTTCGTTGGGCATCCGCATTGCATGCTAAATAAACGTGACAAAGGCGATATTTTGCTAGGCAATCCCCGACTTTGGTCCTGTTCCTCGGGTTGGGTACGTATCATGAGACCTGCGGGGTTGCACTTGTGCGTGCCAGCGTGTGATATGGATGCCACGGAAATAAGGTGTACCAGTAGCAGGTGCAGCTGGAACCTGCAAGGTCTCAGCGGGCGGGAGGAATACGAGGGTCTTGGCGCTGCTAGTTTTCGTTACACGGGGCAATTTCTCCGTCAGACCACTCATTGAAGGCGACGTGACCTTCAGCTTTGAACACGAGACGCCCCGACCACGACACTTTCCGATGTGGCTTTTCGGTCTCAATGGGGGGTTGGTTAAGTCCCCGAGCCGTTTCCTCGTGCTGAATTATATATTATCAGCACACTCGCACACTTGGTTATCCTGCAGCAGCTGAACCCTAGAATAAACAATCTTCAAATAAGCTTCATTTCCGCTAACGCATTCGTTATCTCTAACAATACACCAAAACAGTATGCTGAGTCTTGTTCAACTTCTCACCACCACCCTGCTGTTATATACAGCGTCCTCGAGCCCTGTCTCGCCACGGCATGGTGACGACGGCCCAGCCTGCCCCGCAAAGCCTCCCCATGGGGGCAAGTGCTGGAAGGATATTCTAGCGCTGGAATGGAAGGTCCACGGCTTTGACTACCATGCGTCGTACATCTTCTCAACCCCTGCTCACCAGAACTCGTGGGGCTACGTCAACTTCAACCTGACCAACAACGTCGTGCCCTACACGGCGACGTGCAGCGCTAGCAGCAACCAGCTGTCCGAGTTCTTCTTTGGCACGATGGAATATCCGTGCACCCTCCCGTCGACAGCCCCCGCTGGGTCTGCTGTCAGCTTCAAGTTCAGCCGCCCCACCGGACAGCTGGACATCAAGGAGACCATCATTTGCAACGAAAACAAGATCACGTAGGCCTCCCTTCACTACATCCTTTACTCCTTCTTTCAATACTCTGCCGCCAAGCCTTTTGGTAGACGGTGTTGCAGCGAAGAACTTGTGCAAAAACAATTTGACAGTACTAAATCCTGATTGATGTCTTAACAATAGGGGAGACTTCGTCGCGTCCGGGGCAAAGAACCTCACGCTCACCTGCACCAACACCTACTACCAAAACCCGAACTGGACGATTGGCCAGATTTATAGCGATCAGGAGGTCAAGTGTACGCCTGTTGATGTCACCATCAAGCCGTCTCAAATTGTCGCTTGACGGCAGTCCTTTATGGTAGGGCTTTTTCTTGGGAGTACACGTAAGGACCACATTACAAATGACATAATGATTTCAAATACATAAAAAAGAGAAATGATCATTTGAGACAGAGGAAATGAGAAAATGAGCGACTCAGCCCTCAGAACCTAACAGGATCAGTACATAGACCGAGAAGTGAGCAAAATACCAGTAACGCCAGTGGTTAGGTCAGGCAAGCCCTCGATCGCACTGGAGCAAATAGCTGTAACTGGCAAAATATCTAAGGTTGATCTTGAAATCTGGGCACCATGCCATGAAAAGTCGGTGCCCTCGACGCTTCCCATATTGCCCGACTTTCATCTATTAGAACCAGTTATACGTACCAAAGGAGGCCACCGGATACATGTAATAATCGTATTTCGAAAGCCATCACATTCTCCAAGCGGTCCATGGAAGTGTGAAAGAGAATTTAGGCGGGGACTTGTCAATGAAAATGAACCCCAACATCAATTCTAAAAATGATGTTCCTTACTTTTCAGCTGACTAGCCTGAGACTTGTCGACTTCCTCAAATCAGGTTGAGATTTGAACTCTAGCCGAGAGAACGGTGCTCTCCTCAATGGCGCCGACCAAGCTGTCCATCAAGCCCTCAGCCCGACGTCGGCCAACCTCCTCGATTGAAACTTCATGTAAGGCTACATCCAGGTTAACCAGATTGCTGCTACGAAGAGAGGCGAGACAACTGCTGTACGCGGCCCGAGCAAGCAGTTCCCAGACCAAAGCCTCCCCGGTTTTAGCAACAAGGCTACGGGACCCAAGCCGGCATCATCGCCTGCTACAACTACCTGAACGCGCTGGGAACTCCTCGGTGCAGTGCTCCCAGCTCTGGCATCACCATGTGCTACAATACCCAGTCCAACTGACTCATGTCGTACATTTCAGGGGCAGCCGTCAACGAAGGGCTCGGCATCCAGCTGGTGCCGCCACGTAGCCCGGGGCGCTGCATTGGCCTCAACAACTGCGCGTGGTATCACTCTGGCTGGGGCAACTGCATGCTCAAGTAAGACTCTGCAGCGTACGTAAATGGCGATCTGGCCATGGCCGACTAGGGCAATGCGTTCCCTTGAGGGTACAAACGATCGTTGAAACTTGAGTGGGCATGAAGAGTCTCTTTGTGTGTGCTCTTATTTTAGTCCAGTGGTACCTCTCTTATTGGGTCTTCTTTCTTTCACCACCCTCCTTGGTTTCATGTTTCTCCTTATTGATCTGAACAGTTGCCTTCTGCATACTATGTAGTCTCACTCGTTTATCTCGCAGTTCGGCTGCAACACTGAACAGTAACACTTAGCAAAACATTCAAGTTCTCGCAGCGGAAAATCAATAACACGAGAGGTTTTTGAGACACCGTTGGCAAATCGCAATAGTAGAAGTCCCTTCGTGACTATGTAACTGTGATCTCTATCTGCCTTGCTCCCCCGTGTGCCCGTATAATCATGCCATGATGCCATAAGTTTTATCATGACATGTAACCATCGCCACACTCTGACATGAGAACCAAATTGTTGCAGAACACCGTCCCCAATGACGTCAGCGACAAGCTGCAGCCTGCATGTAAAGAGAAGGAGGACATGGATGAAAAGGGGAACTATAAGCCTGCTGTGTTTGGTCAGACAACTTGCCAGTGAAATCGAAAAATTGCGGTAGGTTGTTTGCGATCCGTCCCCATGCTTCCAATTACTTAAAATGCGTGTCGGTGGAGAGGTAGAGAATGCGTTTTCGTTTCATTGCAACTTGTGGGTTGTTATTAGGTTGTGTAGTAGCTCCAATCGGCGAGCAGGCAATGTTAGAATGAAATTCGGGGAGGCCAACGTTCAAGACTGTCACTAACTTGCCAATGGCACTTATTACTCACGAGTGGTCTGCCCAGCCGCTCTTTCCCCCACGATGGCATAGCCTCACAGTCTCACCTGCCTTACTTACTGCGGCAGCCCCAGGCTTTGCCAAGAGGCCCCGCATATCAATCGACCCACTGCACTGTCACCCTGCCTGGTAGGTACTTCAACTCTGACTTCCCATCGGTCCTCCTTCCTATCTCTCGCCCATCCTGTGGCGTCAGATCTGGAAACACTCAATTCCAACCTAAGCCGTCTCATCTGTGAAATCCTCCACGAAACGCCAGCATGAATCGTCATTCTGCGACCCTCGCGCAGAACCAAATTCGACTGCTGACGATCCACCCCGCAGAAGACAGCAACAGCGAAGTTAAGTGCAACCTCCAACTCGTTTCCCTGGACGACGGCCCGCTGTACAACGCTCTATCCTATGTATGGGGCGACCCAACGCTGTCTTCGCATATCACGGTCGACGGGGAACGCTTCAGAATACCAGAAAACCTCAGCGTTGCCCTCAGGCAGATCAGGAACAACTGCGAGCCTGTCGTTTTCTGGATCGATGCGCTGTGTATCGACCAGAGCAACACCGACGAGAAGAATGCCCAGGTCCCATTGATGGGTCGCATTTACTCAAGCGCGGCCCATGTATTTGCCTCAGTCGGTCAAGAGGCGGACGGCAGTCCCATGGCATTCCGCTTGCTCGAACGATGGACTGTCCAGTTCGACACGTCCCTTCAGGACAGTGACCAGATCGCCAATCACGCTGATGAGATCCTACAACAGCCCAGCTTCCTGGCCTCTATCATCGACCCTTTCGACATTCCGGCCCTCAAAGCGTTAGACACTCTCATGCTACGACCGTACTGGACGAGAGTCTGGGTTCAACAGGAACTCATTCTCGCCCGCCACGCCACGATTCTCTGCGGAAGGGACTCCATTTCATTTCGGAAGCTACAGTACTTCGATTCGTGCCACTCCTACCTCACTGCCTTCCTGCCACCCCAGCGAGCATCGGGCGAAGGTTCACAGCATATCCACATTCCCCTGGAGTTCCACAGCACAATCTCTACGTCAATACCCGTGTTGACTCACAAGCATGTACCCAACAGGCCTTTCTGGCAGCGTCTCCAAGATGTCAGACTGTGCTCAGCAACTGACTCTCGAGACATCATCTATGGAACCTTGGATTACCTCACATTTCCCAATCTGTCTCTCGTTCCTGACTACAGCCAGACGGTACAGAGCATCTTCACCGACTTCACCCACCGCCTAATAGAAGCCAGCCAAAAACTCCACCTTGATGGCACCAATGGCATTGGTGAACACCGTGAGAAGAGTCCCCTCCCAGCCCTTCGGTCTTGGGTGCCTGACTTCAGGGAGCATGGACCCAACTTCTACTGCCTGGGTCGAAGCCATGCCGGCGGATCGAATTTGCTAGATGCCGACAGACAAATCATTCGATCCTTTGCCGTATCCGACAGCCCAGTTGGTCTTTCTTTAGAGACAGTCGGGATGAATCTGGGGACCGTCGAATACTTTGTCCCAATGAGAGCGACGGATGACGTGGATCATCTTGAACTCTGGAAAATGCTGATCGCTGGGCTTGACATAGCGCATCCGAGCAGCCAGCCATGGGTTCAGTGCTTCTTTCGCACCATTCTCCGATTCAGCACTTCATTCGAGACGGCCAGCGAAATGATCTTTACCGAGTCTGTGGTAGGATTCATGCAGTGGATCGGCCACGTCGCTATGAAGACAAGACAAGTACACCCCTCGGTGAGCGAACTTGCCGCTCGGTTGCCTAGTGACGATGGTGGGGCCTCCATGAGGCAGTTCGTCGAGATCAGCCAAGAGTTTCCAGAATACGCTTGGGGATTCCTTCTCGGTGCTGGAATGGACATCGACCATGTTATGGAGCATTGCACCACCCCCGAAGGCGCTATCGATATCGAGCGACTGCGGGATATCCCAGAGCAGGATCTTCTCTCCGTCTTTTGCGGTCACACCAAGACAACCTCTCGCGTAATGCCTTGGAAAGGCGTCGATGAGGCAAGTGCCAAGGACGCCATGACTGCCGAGAAGTTCTGCAGCCGCCTTGCTCGCTCAACAAAGAACCGATCCGTATTTATCACTTCCAGCGGATACGTCGGACTGGGGCCGATTGGGATTGCACAAGATGATGAACTCTGTGTATTCATCAGCAACGATCTTCCCCTCGTGGTTCGTCGAGAAGGTGAGCATCATCGTGTCGTAGGTGCATCCTATGTGGATGGCTTGATGGATGGAGAGGCACTTGAAGATTTTGGCGATAAACTACAAGCCGGAGGGGTTGAGACATTCATCATTTTATAACTATCAAATCCTGTTTCACACTACTAAGAGATACCAGACATATGCAGTCCGAGTCGCAGTTCTCCAGTATTCCGATTCCTGATGAGGAACTGACACCACCTCCTTCCAAGGGGTCAGACCTTGCTGTAAGCGCAAACACCTCCAATCCAGGTTTCCAACACCTTGCAATCGGTATGCAGATCTTTTCTCTCCTGACTCCGCGGATCAACCTCGAGAACGACGAAGTCGGCCTTCTTGCCAGCCTCGAGGGAGCCAATCTCGGCGAGCGCACCCAGCTGGTTGACCGGGCTGTACATGATGCCACGGAGGGCTTGTTCCAAGGTGATGGTCTGCTTAGGACCTAGCACCTCTTCGCTGGGTTTCCCGTTCATGTCATCCATGCGCCTGGTCATGGCCGTGTCGGCATACTGCAGTGGCGCGACCTCGGAAATGGACGAGTCGCTGTGGAACGAATAGGTGACGCCCAGGTCGACATCGTCGCGCACAGGGACAAGCGATCGGACCGTCCATCCTTGTTCCCCAACACATGGTCTCTGAACGTACGGCCCCATTCGCGCACATGGGCCATCAAGTGGCTCACACTTAGGCCCAAAGCCTGAGCACGCCGAAGTTGGTCGGTTGTGACGTCGGCCGTGACATGTTCAAGTCGGTGCCTGTATGGATTTTGGGCTTTCGTGCTACTATGGCAAGCGCCGGACTGGATGAGAATTCGATACCTTGGGCCACGGCTCGCGATCCGTTGGCATGCATTACCATCTGCTACCCCCCTTTCACGAGCGTTTTCACCGTCTCCAGAAGCACCTTCTCCTCCTTCTCTGTGTTGTAATTAAGCTTGCCGCAAGGCGAGTCTTTGGGAGGTTTCAAGTACGGCGTGCTGACAGCGGCCGTGAAACGCTGCGTGGATCCGTCGAGCAAGAACTTTATCGCCTGTACCTGTACAGCACCAACATTCCACGACACGGTGGGGTGGTCCTGGACGAATGTCTGCGCGTTGCCACCTGGGATTGCTTGGACGGATAGGGCGCCACGGAGCCGTGGCAACGGCGCCGCCGTAACACCGCCCGACTCCAACTGTGACGCGACGAGCCCGATCTCTCGAAGGTCGCCGGTAACAGAACCCAGTCCGCAGTCAATCACAGTGGTGCAGCCGGCATCGGCCCAATGTTTGAGCGTCGGGCGGATGCGACTGACAGCGTCAAGCATGAGCTGAATGGGCAATTTCAGTGCTACAACACCAACGACCGTCTCGTAGAACACCCCGTTTAGCATGCCCTTGTCGTCTTTTCCAAAGTTAGTGGGGTCCTGGGGGTAGTTTTTATCCCCGTTTTGATATCGATGCCATCTTCGACAAACGCCTTCGTATTGACGTAGGCTAGATGGCCCGACTAGTTGAGGATAAAGACGGGATTGTCCATTGCCATCCCATCAAAGTCGCTTCTAGTCAACTCTTGAAGATCGGACATCATGGACGGTTCGAAGCCGTACGCTGTGATCCAATCCTTTGGAGTCTTAGTTTTGGCGAAATTTCTGATCAGCTGAAGGGAACCGTCTCGCGAACTTACACTTGGGAACGACATCTGGAGCACCAGAGGCGGATACTGCGCATCCCCTAGGCCCATCAAGGCCGTCATCATGAGATGAACGTGGGCTCAATGAAGCCAGGGTCATTCGTGAAGCCGAAGTTTTTTATGGCCGTATTAACATCTTCCTCGGTGCTAACGACAAGGATGGTGTCGCCCAAGACGGCCACTGCTTCCGCTGGGCTGAC
Organism: Podospora didyma; assembly: GCA_033439775.1. Taxonomy (NCBI): domain Eukaryota; kingdom Fungi; phylum Ascomycota; class Sordariomycetes; order Sordariales; family Podosporaceae; genus Podospora; species Podospora didyma. The sequence goes on from JAULSW010000003.1 coordinate 4,712,158, forward strand.
GTTACCGCCGGCCATGGTGATAATGGCGCTCTTTTACAGGATGACGTTTTTGTCAGGGGAAGCTGTTTGCGACGTGGTACTGTTGAAGCCATTGGCGCCGTTATGGCCGTTCGTACCGTTGAGGTAGTCGCTGACCACCTGAGATGGTATCTCCTTCTCCATATTCTGAAATACCGCCTTGGCGAGGAGTAGGGCCCCGTCGTTACACATTTTGGCAGGCGTGTGTGGCAACAGACTTGAGAGACCTCTTTCTTAGGAAATATTGTTTCGGAAGGATGAGGACGGTGGAGGCGACGAGGATTAACGCCCTATTTGCAGAAGAGAGTATAGACGAGTCTAGTGATGAGGTCAATGGCAGCACGTTCTGCATGCATCCTTAGCCTCATCAAGTCTAGTTGCTAACCGAATACGGTTAACTTGATACAGCTATATGCCGGCAGTACCTCCTGGGGCAAGATTAGCGGTTCTTTAGTCCACTTCCACTCAGACTTGGCTACATTCATCCCCGTTTTCCCACCATTGCTGTAATGATAGGTTCAGTCACGCGTGCGGCCTGAAGTCGTCCTCTCAAAGGCACTCCAATATAGACATTTCACAACTGCAATCATCCGTCTCGGATAGTAAGACGTGGGTCATTAGGCCGACCGTGGAAGAGTCGCCATCGACGATTGGCATTCCTCCGCGGATTGGAAGAACATATGGTCGGGCCGAGAATAAAAGCGTTTCTTTCAATAACTCGCGTTCTTCCCCAAACGGAAACATCTTACTCTAGGAATGATCATAAGACTGTCCCGTAACGGACTAATATCCCTCCTCTTCTGGTGAATCCCCTCTCCCTTCCACTGGACGGAAGAATGATATTTGTTCACTTGGATAATTAAATGGTTGCAAACGAATTGATGTGTGTGCAAAGAAAGATGATAAAGCATTCAGCTAGTTTATCATGACTCGTAATTAAAGAATCGAAGTAGATGTACCGAGTCATCAGAGTGGTGGATACTAACCTATTGGGAAGCGTCTGGCAATCTGTCCGAAGTGGTGAGTGACATTGAAAGAACATAAGAACTTAAGACAGATTAAAAAATTTGCCCTCGCCCATTAACCGCGGATTGAACTTAAATTTGAAAAAAATCAATACGTCTACCGCCTTTTCAGGGGCTATTTTCAAATACACCGAAGCTTTCTTAGCTAGGACCCGCCGGGTTGTACCTGATGGTGCTGGAGGCATTGGTATTTGGGAGGTTGTCGTAAGTGAAGTAGGTACAAGTTTCACAAATTGGTCGTTCGTCTGGACTTCCGCCTGAAATACCATGATGACAAGGGAAGTGGGTGGCTCTCGCAAGGCCCCAGTGGCTCAACCCACCACCAAGATGGGATGACCATCCGTTCCGTTCAACCTGCCCAATCTTGGACGGGTTTGTCTAAATGATTATCCATATATTTAAATTGACAACCTCTAGGTTCGATTAACTTCTGGGACATATCTTGTCGCACAGTGGCTTAATATTGTCGCATACAGCTATGTTTCGAAAGTACTTCCCGTTTATTTTGCCCCTTTGCCGTTATAATTAAAATAAAATGTCTTATTGGACGTATAGTATCTCTATCTCTCCTATTAAATATCGTATACGGGCCGTCAAGCTGCAAACGTTCGAACCCAAGGACCAGACACGGTCGAGAGAGATATTAAACTATTACACACTCTAAGACTCGTTGAAAACCCTCTTATCAAATATAAGAGCAAGCGGAGGACCACATTACTACGCGTCATTGAACCAGCCATCGAATGGCTCAAAATATTCTCTCGCGCTATTGGCAGCATGAGCCAGGCTGATCTGTTTGGCTCTTTGGGATGGGGAGTCGCGCAGCTCTTGCTTGAAGTTGGTGACATGCTTCCTACCTCCCGTGCCATGTCCATTTTGCTGACTGCTTTCATAACTGTTCTCATAGAGTACGCACTGCTCCTGAAAAATTCTACCGCATATTACAAACCACCTCAACGACTTAACAAACTACCTCAACGACTTCGCAAAAACCCTTCCCCGATGTAACGAATATATTACAATATTGCCTCATTACCCTTGCCTTCGTGGGTTAGCAATCAAATTCAACTAACTCATCAACCTTAATAATTCTAGTCAACCCAATCGTTATATACTGAAATAGTGGACAGGTTAAGCGAGATTTTGAGAACGCTGAAGGCAAAGTTAGAGAGTGCAAAGTCGACTTCGAGCGAGAGGTGAATCTCGCCTATATCGAAGCAACTAGCCAAATGCACAAAGTCATCAATAGAGCAAGTGGATCGCGAGCCTAAGTCACTAGGGCTAAAATATTGCCCTTTAGCTGCAACGCATCTTTTGTCTGCCGCGAGCAGGTGCTGACGCGAATTCAAGACGGCCTCTATAAATAGCGGCGTAAGCGAAGGGGAAACAACTGTATTATAAATAATGGTCGTTGATTTTCACGCTATCAATACTTCGGAAAATAATTCTCGATTATTTTTATTTTATTTTCGTTAATATAAATAATTATTCTTTAAAAACTGCCCATTTATATAAATAACCCGGCAAAATCGTTTATATTGTTTTCCTTAATATTAGAAGTTAAATGTGAGTTAGTTAATAAGCTCTTCAATATAATAGCGGTTACGTACTGCAAGGTATCTTTTCAACAATGCACTAATCGTACTATTACAATCCACACACAGGGTGTCTGAACTGCAAGGCGGTACGCCGGGGGTTGAGTGGATGCGTCACGTAGGGAAGGTAAGCTCCTTGAACAATGCTGATGGAAGTCTTGATACACACGATGTGGATTGTCTTCAGAAGTAATGAAGCTGATGAATGTGTATTGCTTACTTGCCGAGTCTCATAAGGAGAGCTCGGCCTATGGTATATATAGACTATAGGTGCTCCGTCTGCTCCGTCCCTAGCAGACGGAGCAGACGGAGCACCGCCTGCAATGATCTGATTGGCTAATCTGCGTGGGGCGATAGGATTGGTTGGCCCGTTTCGGCGGCCCACCTTAGTGCAGATCGAAATCGTGACAAAAGTATGTAAACAATTGATTATTATTATACTAAATAATAGTAACGAGCTTATTACTTTAAGAATAACTTTATAGTATTACAGTTTATAAATGAAATGTTTACGTTATAATACGATGACTTAGCTATAATACCTTTAAGTTTGTAGATTAATACGGTTGTCACGATTCCCATTAGTCATGTGACAGAATGCGGGGCAACACTTGCTAATAGGTGCCGCACTGGTTTATGTGGGGCGACAACTGCAGGCAGTTGCCACGTAGTCTTAGCAGCTGGAAGACATTGCTCTGTGATGCTCTGTGCTATAGAGACAGAGCACGAGGGAGCACTTAAGGTGCATTGCTCTGTGGTGCTCTGTGCTATGGAGACAGAGCTGTCACGATTCGTGACGCAGCTTAGTGGAGCCGCAGAAAGGCGTGGACCAATCAGGGCCGTGCTCTGTGAGCTCTCCAACAGAGCACACAGAGCCGACCAGTGGACCAATCAGGGCCGTGCTCTGTGAGCTCTCCAACAGAGCACACAGAGCCGACCAGTGGACCAGTCAGGGCCGTGCTCTGTGAGCTCTCCAACAGAGCACACAGAGCCGACCAGTGGACCAATCAGGGCCGTGCTCTGTGAGCTCTCCAACAGAGCATACAGAGCCAAGACGTAACTTATATAAACAAGTAGGCCGAGCTCTCCTTACGAGACTCGGCAAGTAAGCAATACACATTCATCTGCTTCATTACTTGTGAAGGCAATCTACATTGTGTGTATCAAGACTTCCATCTACATTGTTCAAGGAGCTTACCTTCCCTACGTGACGCACCCATCCAACCCACGGCGTACCGCCTGCAGTTCAGACACCCTGTGTGTGGATTGTAATAAGAGCACAAGGGAGCACTCAAATAGATAGTTCTATATAAGCAGCTAGGCTGAGCTCTCCTTAAGGTTGTAGTCTGTATAGGTTACGTACTAAGTGCTTAGGAAGCTATAATACTACCTTCCTTCTCAAACAAGGCACTACGTACTACTAAAACGCCTTCATAGCAAAAATACCATATAGCACTATTCTTCTTATCCCTTCATTACCCTAATACTCTAGAGATATTAGCTAATCCTTCACTCCTTCCTCGGATAAATTACTATTTGTTAATTAATTACCTCCCAAAGTATTACAATCCACACACAGGGTGTCTGAACTGCAGGCGGTACGCCGTGGGTTGGGTGAATGCGTCACGTAGGGAAGGTAAGCTCCTTGAACAATGCTGATGGAAGTCTTGATACACACAATGTAGATTGCCTTCACAAGCAGATGAATGTGTATTGCTTACTTGCCGAGTCTCATAAGGAGAGCTCGGCCTACTTGATTATATAGACATATAAATACTTCCGTGCTTCATGCTCTTCAGCCAATCAGGCCGTTGCTCTCACTGCTCTCGATGCTCTGTGCCCAGAGCACCCAGAGCCCGCAGAGCACCCTCCTAATTGGCTAGCCTGTCTTGCTCTGTGGGTTCGGCCGCGGGGCCCACAGAGCCATCCCTCACTACTCCTGATTGGTCCGTATTACAATCCACACACAGGGTGTCTGAACTGCAAGGCGGTACGCCGTGGGTTGGGTGGGTGCGTCACGTAGGGAAGGTAAGCTCCTTGAACAATGTAGATGGAAGTCTTAATACACACAATGTAGATTGCCTTCACAAGTAATGAAGCAGATGAATGTGTATTGCTTACTTGCCGAGTCTCGTAAGGAGAGCTCGGCCTACTTGTTTATATAAGTTACGTCTTGGCTCTGTATGCTCTGTTGGAGAGCTCACAGAGCACGGCCCTGATTGGTCCACTGGTCGGCTCTGTGTGCTCTGTTGGAGAGCTCACAGAGCACGGCCCTGACTGGTCCACTGGTCGGCTCTGTGTGCTCTGTTGGAGAGCTCACAGAGCACGGCCCTGATTGGTCCACTGGTCGGCTCTGTGTGCTCTGTTGGAGAGCTCACAGAGCACGGCCCTGATTGGTAGCTAATCCTTCACTCCTTCCTCGGATAAATTACTATTTGTTAATTAATTACCTCCCAAAGTATTACAATCCACACACAGGGTGTCTGAACTGCAGGCGGTACGCCGTGGGTTGGGTGAATGCGTCACGTAGGGAAGGTAAGCTCCTTGAACAATGTAGATGGAAGTCTTGATACACACAATGTAGATTGCCTTCACAAGTAATGAAGCAGATGAATGTGTATTGCTTACTTGCCGAGTCTCGTAAGGAGAGCTCGGCCTACTTGTTTATATAAGTTACGTCTTGGCTCTATATGCTCTGTTGGAGAGCTCATAGAGCATGGCCCTGATTGGTCCACTGGTCGGCTCTGTGTGCTCTGTTGGAGAGCTCACAGAGCACGGCCCTAATTGGTCTACTGGTCGGCTCTGTGTGCTCTGTTGGAGAGCTCACAGAGCACGGCCCTAATTGGTCTACTGGTCGGCTCTGTGTGCTCTGTTGGAGAGCTCACAGAGCACGGCCCTAATTGGTCCACTCCTTTCTGCGGCTCCACTAAGCTGCGTCACGAATCGTGACAGTCCGGTGCACGGGTGGTTCGACCAATAACGTCCTTGGATCGAGCGCCGCCTTATGCAGATTGAAATCGTGACACAAAGGCCATGTAACCTATTATAACAAATCCCTCTCCTATCCTCCTAAGCGGGGGAGGGGAGGGGAGGGGGGGGGGGGGGGGGGGGGACCTAAATTACCGTCCCGGTTTATGTTACGATTTTCATATGCAGGTAGTATTGGGGCGGCACAACTGCTCGAAGTGGGCACCGCCCCAACTAGTCACTACTGACGAGGAGTCAACCAATTATAGAGAACCCAGCCAGACTTGCATTGTTGCCGGGTCCTTGGCGATATTGGACCAATTAATGAAGACCATGGGTCTTGAGGATTCGGGTCCGCGATGCTTATGAACTATATATAAGTAGTTAGGCCGAGCCTCCCTTATGGAGCTCGGCAAGTAAGCAATCTACATTCATCTGCTTTATTGCTTGTGAAGACACTCCATACGTAAGTATCTAGACTTCCACTCCACCTTGTTCAAGGAGCAGCACCTTCCCTATGTCACTTAACCACCCAACCCTTGGCGTACCGCCTTGGAGTCCAGACACTGTGTGTGTGGATGTCACGATTCCCATTGGTTATGTGACAAAGTGCGGGGCAGCACTCGCTGATAGGCGCCATGCTATCTTATGTGGGGTGACACCTGTGGGCAGTTGTCACGCGCTCTTGTCAGCTGTAGGAGGTTGCTCTATGGTGCTCTGTGTTGGGAGGACGGAGCACGACAGAGCACTTGGAAGCATTGCTCCGAGGTGCTCTGTCCTAGGAATACAGAGCACGAGGGAGCACCCAAGTAGATAGTTCTATATAAGCAGTTAGGTCGAGCTCTCCCTATGAGACTCGACAAGTAAGCAATACACATTCATCTGCTTCATTACTTGTGAAGGCAATCTACATCGTGTGTATTAAAGACTTCCATCCGCATAGTTCAAGGAGCTTACCTTCCCTACGTCACGCACCCACCCAACCCATGGCGTACCGCCTTGCAGTTCAGACACCCTGTGTGTGGATTGTAACAACAAAGTTATGGTCTACATATATTAAGTACTATTTATAGAAATTCAGAGTTATCTACAACAGGAGGTTTAATTTATTTTTTATTAAGAGGTTTAAGTTCTTGTTTTATTCTACTAGGTACTAGTTTATTATACGCGAATTCAGGTACTACAAGCTTAGATGGTTTATATATAATAAATAGTATAAGTGATGTAAATGATAATTTAACTTCGTGATATAAATCTTATTTACGAACGGTATTTAACTTTTAAACCCCAAATGCTATAAGTACACAATACTAAAAACCTTCTTATTATGTTTAAGATAATATTACCATTCGGACTTAAGGTTACTAATTAAATAATATATCTGTTAATATAACGAATACCATTTATTCAAAGTTATATATTTTCTGATAGTTTTTATATAGAAATTCTGTATTTAGTCTTACCTCTATTTGCTGCGATGCCCTGAAAGGCCTTTAAAATAGTGTGTATAGGGAGTTACAGTGGTACAGTGTACTATACTGCAACAAGCGATTGCGGAAGCTAAAGGTTGGAATAAGCTCGTTATTCTAGGTATAATGTCAGTGCTAAGGCAAGTAAGAAGGCTAGCGTTACAGTGGACGGAGCAATGTAAAAAAAGGGAATCAGCAATTAGTATTTAAATTTTAAAAACTTAATATGGATATTATTTAGAATTAGTATCTCTTCCTATTTATATAGGAATTTATAGATTAGCTAGGAAAAGGTAGGGAAAAGTTAAGTCTTTTTATGTTTAAACTTTATTTCCGCTGTTATATAAATAAAAATGAAAGTTAAAAAAAAATGGAAAATGGAAAATGGAAAATGGAAAATAATATTCTGAGCTTCGCTAGGATACTAGTACCTAATTTTGAATTGTAACATTTAGGCCAATTGACATATTAATTGCCTCTTAAATAGAGATTAAGTACCTTTTAAAGGAATATTTTAGAAATTTATACTTATATATACTAATAATATACTTATTTGTAATACTAATTATCAAGAATATGAGTAATACCTTTATTATATTTTTTTTCAAGTTAAAAAGGGTAAGTTAGACATTTATTTAGAAAAGAGCATAATTTTTCAAAATAAATTGGAATTTTCAAGTTATGTCACTCGTATTAAAGAAATATATGTAAAGCAAATTAGAGTATAAGTAATTCAAAGTCAATTTATATCAAGGAATATTATAAATATAGAAACTTTTCTGGGCTTTATAAAGTTTTATTAAAGATATTTATAAAGCTATACAGTTATAGAAATTTAATTCGATTCTTTTCGGATTCTTTTAAAAAACACTGTAAAATAAGAAGCACAGTATAGTGAGTATTTGAAGTTAGTAATTTAAAAATAAAACTAAAACTACATGACCCAAATGGAAGATTTAAGGTCAAAACCGATAATATATTAGATTATACGGTCAGAAAATTTATTTTATGACAAATTCATAAAAAGAAGGTGTATTTTATTATTCTTTTCTCTTATTGCTTAAAAGAGCTGAAATAATGATATTTCATGTATAATATACTACTAACCATTAATTAAATAATGAAAGATGAGTATTAATTAAACGGTATACGATATTTAACTGAAATATATATAGATTATAATATTAAAATATTACCATCCACGCACACAGCGTCTGAACTGCAAGGCGATATGCCGTGAGTTGAGTGGTGGGGTCACGTAGGGAAGGTAAGCTCCTTGAACAAGGTCGAGTGGTTTGTCTTAATACACACGTGTGGAATGCCTTCACAAGTAATGAAGCAGATGAATGTGTATTGCTTACTTGCTGAGCTCCTTAAGGGAGGCTCAGCCTAATCGCTGATGGAGACTTATACTGCTCTATCAACAGAGCAGAGGGAGCAACTGTCTGATTGGTTGTCGTAGTGCTCTATGAGCTCTCTTCATAGAACGCACAGAGCATTTCCTAATTAGTTGATCCGAAAGTGATAGAATTGGTTGGCCCAATTCAGGGGCCTCACTTTAGTTGTTGCTAAGATTGCGAATTGTGACATTATATTCCTGCTTTATTTTTACATTTTTAAGTATAATAAATCATTGTATAGTATTCTTAATTTATTCAATACCTTATGAATAAGTACCATTATTTTAACCGTTAGTATAATATTTTCTTCATGTTAGCACTTACCGTTAATTAATTGATACTTTTCATTATTTACAATAAGACTATTAATTTCGCCGTCAGTCTATATACCGTATTTTAAGCTACTATTTATAAGCTATTATTCTTTACTAAATTATTCATTTTAAATTTGAATTAATATACATAGTAAACGTTAATAAATATTACCTGTACTACAGTTAATGATTAAATATCTCTATCATTAATGATATATTAATATAAGCCTTTTTAAGTTATTTCATATTTTATAAACAAGTTGTATTCGCAATTTTATTTTCAGGTAAAGAATATTTTTGGAAGATATTAGTCCATAATATTCGTTAAATATATATAATATGCTAAATATTATATCATATTCTTATTTTTACGTTGTATTTTTAAAGGAAATTGAATAATATTTATATCATCTTCTTATCCCTCTTTATTATAATTGAACCTTTAATTTTTCTTATTTTTCTTTCTGCCGTTACGTTATAATTATTATAATTATCTAGAATTAAAATAAAACTAAATTTTATATCTGGAATTTTTCCTTCAGCTCGTTTACAATTTGATATTCTTATAACCGTTTCAGTTAAAAGAACTAATATTCAATATGTTCTACATATTATCATATAAAATATTTTAAAGCCTTTCTTATACCTTACACAGTTCACGAAAAGTAAAAATATAATTATTACGTTATTACCCCAAAATAATGGAAATGTAAATTAACCGCCAAATTCAATGGATGAACGGGGATTAAACTCCCCTGTTACCACTGACACTTTTTAAATTGAACGTATAAGTAGAAGATTGAAAAAATAATGACGGGAATGTAATTCAAAGAAATCCTGAGGATTCGTAAACAAAGATTTCGAAAAAATGCATTACGAAAGCTATTAAATTAAAGGGAAATAATTATAAAAGAAATTTAGCCGTTACTGTTCTTTAAAAAGTTAAAGAACCGGGAATAATAATATAGTAAATTAAATAAGTAAAAGCTATAATCACTTGAAGCGGAAAAGGTAAGGCTATTAAGAATAATGATAATATGAAAGACGAAATTGAAACTAAAGTTAATTAGAGGACAAGGTAAAGTAATTAAATTATTATTAAGAAATGATAAAAGATAAAATATAAAAGATAACCAAAAATAAACAAAAATAACGAAGTATAATGTAAATTAAAAGGGTATTTTTATCTTATTTTAGCTATGTTATATACATACATATGAATAAAGAACAATTAGGTAAATAAATGAACTTATAGTATTCAAACAAATTGAACTTCGAAAAGTAAGATAATTTAATAATAGTAATAAGGAGTAATAATATTAGAAATACACGGTAGTTTTGGGGCAGGTACGTGGTTAATCCTTAAACTTTGGTTAAATCATTTGGATTACAATGAAAGGAAAATAAACTTAATAAAAATAAACTCTATTTAAAACGCCAAATGCATCCATTTTAAAGTTATTATCTAGGTATTAAATATAAATATTATATAGAGAATTCAATATTTTAAAAATGGTGGTACATTTTTAAGATAGTAAATAATAACAGATAAAAGTAGTAACAGTCGACATACAGATATATGGAAATAAAGGCTCTAATTGGAATCTTTTAACTTAATTAAGGAAAAAGGCATTATAGATGCACGGGCTATATTTTAGCGGTTTTCTTTTTTTAAAAAAAAGACTTTTAACCCCGACTTTCCGTTTTTACTTTTAACATATGTTAATAGCGTTTTAAATCATTCGTAATATTAAAAATTTTATTCCTATGGAAAAGTATTCGTACATTTTTTTTAAAAAAAACTCTAGCAAGCTAGTGACTAATTCTTAACAGTACCCAAAGAACCAAGCTATTTACTCTATGCTCTAGCTTCACGGGCTAAGCATAGAGGTTATATAAACACTTTTAGCCTCAACTTCTATATAAATAATTAAATCCGTATTATTAACAGAATTGACTATACTTACTTGAAAGTTTTTAATATAATAATACAATGAATAATATAATGTAATAATAAAATATATTTTATATTACTGTTACTCAACTAGTCGTTATATTATTGAAATGCAAACGCATTATTCTAACGTTCAAATAATTCTTCAACATTCTCCCTAATTCCATTTTTAACATCTACGGGCATTAAGTATTTAAATAAATTAAATACAGTAAGATATATATCCGTTTGATAATTTTATAATATGTGACCATGGTATATACAAATATATATAATCGATTAATTGTTACCCGTATAACGCGTTATTTTTATATTACGTCCCTTTCAAAGTTTTGTTTATATTTTTAGAAATATATTATACTTTTTATTACGTCTAGACATTTATAATACAGATATTTTCAATGGTTCTAATAATTCGATTAACTATATCAAAGAGTACTACTAATTTATATACCTTCTTTTTCTGTTACATTTTAAAGATTCTGCTTAACTTTTCAAAATAATAATTATAATTTAATAAAACTTACGTAAATAATGAAAACCAACAGCTTACGCGTATAATTCTTTTCAATAAATAAGGATTTCATTAATAGTATATTAAGACTTAACGCCGTCTCATATTTTTATAATATTAACAAGGCCATGTATGGGTTTATGGAGTTAATACGGTTTAAATTAGATCTACTTTTATTTTCAATATAAGAGACATTGTTTTTAATTTAGCGATATTTTTATTGAAGAAAAAACTTCAATAATATTTTGTTTTCGAATTTTTTTTTAAAAAAAGGCTCTTCCAGTTTTAGATATATAATTTCTTTTATTTCAATGTCTTCACCATTAAATTATTCTTTTCTTAATGAAGTATTTTACTATAACTCTTATCTTTTTTTCAATCATTAATATTTAATTATATTTATTCTTTTTGTTTTACTTTCATTATATAAATGTATGGAGGATGTTTCTTAAATATACCGTATAATTAGAATACTTACTCCGTTAATCCTCCTTTACATTATGTAAAGCCTTTATGTTGTTTATATACAATTTACTATATATTATCATGTCTAACATTTTTTTTATTTTCTTATTCTTTTAAATTCTATAGGTTCCTTTTACAAAGTCTTTTATTTTAATCTCTATTTCTTCACTAACTAATTTCAAGTTGAACTTACTAATATTATAATGAATAATTATCGTACGGGTTTTTCAAATTAGTTGTAAATTCAAAGCTCGTAAGGTAACGTATCATATTATACTTTTATTGTAAATCTAAATATACTACTTATAGTACTTTCTATACATATATTGAATTAGATAACTGTATACATTTTTAACGTCTGTTATCTATACGGACTTTTAATATATCTTTTTAAATATATTATCACTTTAATTAATACTATAGGTTTTCAATGAATTTTCTTGCAAAACTAATCAGGTTGTATTTCAATGGTTTTTCATGGCTTTGAAAATTTTAAATCAAAATATTATAAATATTAATAAATTATGAATTCTTTTTAAAGAATTTCGGATTTCAATTTCGATATGTTTTCTTCGAAAGACATTACTTTTGTTATAATATATATAAATAACATTATTTGGACCGTTGTATCAATCTTAATAGCCTTACTCGTATGATGAATTTCTTGAATTATATATATAATCGTAGTTTAGTTATTCAACGACTTTGTATTTATTATTACCGCAATAATTGCAAAATATTGGGTTATATAAAAAGGTTATAGAAATAGTAATAAAATGAAAGGAGGGTTTACGGCGCGGGGTCTTTAACGCTATTATTAGAGACTTTTATTTAATTAATTACCTTGATTGAGTTTAATTTACTAAGATTAATCTTAATTAATTAATAATATAATTGTTAATACCATGATTTAATACATTTCTTTATTAATACCTGTATTGAATACCGGCTATAAAAGGAATTCTTTATAATATTAATGATGCCCAGTATTTTATATATTTTATATATTCATTTTATGAATATATTATATATTTTATATAAATATATAAGCATATGAAAAGATTATTATGGAAATCTACGCTATGTCTTAAAGAGATTTAATTTATGTATGTTGTCGTTGAAAAAAACGAGCCACTCATTTTTTTTTAGTATGAGTTCATACATATGAACTCTTAGAGAATTATTTAATAGACGAAGTGAATTGAAATATTTTATTAACTTGAGGGAAAAAAATCAAACGAGATTCTATAAGTAGTGTGAGCGAAAGTAGAATAGCCTATGTAAATAAGTAAAATAAGCCATAGAGAAAAGTACCGTGAGGGAAAGCATTTTTGAAGTAGTAGGTTTATAAGCAGTTCAAGCAAATAAAAGGCATGAGCGTATCTTTTGCATAATGGGTTACCAAGTTAGCATTAGATGCGAGCGAATTAAATTTAAACCCAAAATTAAGTAAATGAATTAATTTTATTAGAATTTACTTCCATTTAATAAAACTTCGTCGAAACCTTATAAGGCTAATTTATTTTAAGCCTTAATGAAAATATAAATATATATGCGTAGTTAAACCGATCATTAAAATAATGAATAGTGTCTAAAGTTAGACCCGAAGCCTGGTGATCTTAAAATAATCATGGCTATGAAGGCCCGAACGGGTTATCGTTGCAAAGATATCCGAAGAACTATGGTAAGCGAGTGAAAGACAAAACTGACTAGGATAGCTGGTTTTCCGCGAAACCTATATTAGTAGGCAATTTAAGTAACATCTTAGTAGGTACAGAACTTAATCTCAGACAAGATGTATATTTTCATATATTTATATATGAACACAATTTATTTTGTATACATCGGGGAATCGTGAAGATTTTATCGGTGAGTATGTAGACTCGGAATGACAAAGATGAATCTTGAATTATCAGACGTAGAATGATAAGGTTGTACGTCAAAAGGGAAAAAGCCCAGAACAAGAGTTAAGGTTCCAAAGTTATTATTAAGTGAAATTAAGAAACTCGACAAGAAGATGGGTGTCACGATTTCAACATGCGGCACAGTGGAGACGGGTGGAACCCACCAATCGGATGCGCCAACCAATCACCTTGAGTGGGAGGTCTCTGTGGGCCTTGGCGCCAGAGACAATAGAGACTGAGTGGACTTAGCGGTCTCTGTTGACAGAGACAACAGAGACGCATCTGATATCGTTTTATATAAACAACCTAGGTCGAGCACTCCTTATGAGTCTCGACAAGTAAGCAATACACATTCATCTGCTTCATTACTTGTGAAGGAAATCTACATTGTGTGTATCAAGACTTCCATCAGTATTGTTCAAGGAGCTTACCTTCCCTACGTGACACACCCACCCAACCCACGGCGTACCGCCTTGCAGTTCAGACACCCTGTGTGTGGATTGTAATAATGGGCTTGGAAGCAGCCATGATTTGAAGATTTCGTAACAGAGTCACTTGTTAAATCTCAAGAGCATCGAAAATTTAACGGATCTAAATAAAATACCGAAACCTTGTCCATATATATTAATTATTGTAATGTTGTATTATGGGGTAGCAGAACGTTGAGTGAATATTTAACTTATCTTTGTTAAAGATAATTATAGGACAACTCAAGTGATAATGGTGACATGAGTAACCAAATAGAAGATCGTATTGCTGTTAAACGTTCCTGAAGCGGTAACTGTTACAATCCACACACAGGGTGTCTGAACTGCAAGGCGGTACGCCGTGGGTTGGGTGGGTGCGTCACGTAGGGAAGGTAAGCTCCTTGAACTGTGCTGATGGAAGTCTTGATACACACAATGTAGATTGCCTTCACAGGTAATGAAGCAGATGAATGTGTATTGCTTACTTGCCGAGTCTCGCAAGGAGAGCTCGGCCTACTTAATTATATAGACATATGAATACTTCCGTGCTTCATGCTCTTTAGCCAATCAGGTTGTTGCTCTCACTGCTCTCGATGCTCTGTGCCCAGAGCACCCAGAGCCCACAGAGCAACCTCCTAATTGGCTTGCCTGTCTTGCTCTGTGGGTCCGGCCGTGGGACCCGCAGAGCCACCCTTTATTACTTCTGATTGGTCCGGCGCACGGGCAGTTTGGCCAATGACGCCCTTGGTCGAGCGCCGCCTCCTGCAGATTGAAATCGTGACAGTAACGTGAAGGGTAGTTCGAACGTGTGTATTTTTTTTCTAAAGGGATGTTGAGAAGTAGGCTTAAGCGTAAGCAAGGACAACTGTAGATTAAGGGATTAAAGAAGCTAGTATTCCTTGCCTAAAGCTTATGGTAGGAGACAAGTAACAGCCTCTAAGTTAATGATCTTAAGATTATGAAGATGAGAAAATCTTATTCCTCTAAAGGAAAACATTTTTAAGTAAAAAATGTGCTGGAAAATGTAAGTAATAATTTATTATAAAACAAAAAACTAAATAGATGGGAATTATAAATAATGAACAATACCGTACCTAGAAACTGCAATAAGTAGGCTAGTAGAAAATACGAAGGCGTAAATGAGATAACAATCATAAAGCAACTCGGCAAACTAACTACTTAGGGATAAGGAGGGCTCATTAATCTCGATTAATACGAGTAAAATATTGTTGTACGACTGTTTAATTAAAACAAAGCACTTTTCAAAAAGATGATAAATCTAAGTATTGTGTGTGATGTCTGCCCGATGCCGGCTGGTTAACGAATTAACTGAATTATTAAAGGTTTGGTTTTAGAGGAACCCCCGGTTAATGGCGGCCTTAGCGTGAGGGTCCTAAGGTAGCGAAACGCCTTGGCCGTTAAATGCGGTCTTGCATGAATGATTTAACGATACAACAGCTGTCTCTATGATTGACTCAGTGAAGTTAGACGAGAAGACCCTATGCAGCTTTACTGTTACTAATCATTGAGTATGATCCCGGCAACTATTAGTGTATAAGGTAATCGATAAGATGTAATTGAAACACCTTTATTATTCTATCATATTATTACTTGGTTTAAGTTAGCAGAAGGAAATTAACCTTAAATTAAAAGGAACAACTGCTAGGAGACAATTTATGCGGGGCACAGACCCCATAAAGAGTAAATGGATGTGTCTAAAATTTAAAATTTAATGTTTGCAATTTTTTATAGTAATCCTATATTTAATCATATTTATTCTATTCATGTCGTATAATAGGTATATAATTTTTTATATACATATTGTATTCCGTGGGTGCAGTATAAAAATTATATGTGTATTAATTTACATATTGAATTATAGGAAATTAGGTAAGATTTTATTTATCGAGAAATTAGATGTAATATAAAAAATATTATGAATTAACTTTCTAATGTTCTTTATAGTTATTACTATTATAGTTTACACTATAATAATGATAATAATGTTTATTACTTATAAAGCTTAATGGCTTAATTAGTCGCGTAAGCGGGGCATAGGATCGCAAGATAAAAAAAGGAAAGATCTTGGATTTTTGGAAAAGCTACGCTAGGGATGTTTATCCTTCGATATTTTAGAGAGAGCTAATATTAAAGCTTATTCTAAAAACCTTTGAGAATATATTGGGTTAATTTCCAAAAATACTTTAATAATTTAAGTAAATTTGAAGCGAAACTTATCTTAGTACAGTATATAAAAGATAAAACTATTCAACGACTATAAGATGAGTAATGCTAACACTAATTCTTTATTAATACCAAGGCTTTTTTGGGCTTCTATATCTAAATATGTTGAAAATAAAAACAAAAATGAAGTTTAATGTAAATAGTAATATAAATATGAGTACGGATACTATAAATATTAAACCTAACATTAAAAAAATATTTTTTAATAAGTATATCACAAAGAATTCTAAATTAATACCTTTTAATATTAAAATTTAAGCAGTAGGAAATACTAAATATTTTCCCACTATTTCTAAAGAGTGAAAAAAATAGTATTCATGTTTTTCATCATAGTAATAAAAATTCTACGTGTTTATATTATGAATATTAATTCATTAATAATAGATTATTTTAATTTACATTTTAATAATAAAATTTCATTTAATAAATATAGACCTCGCAGATATAGACACTTTATCTCTTGATAAAATATTTGTAAGTAAAGCAGAAATAAAAATACTAATGCTAAAGCTATTTTAACGGTTTATATTTATAGAGAAAAAATCTCTTTATTAAAAAAGATAAAAGATTTAGAAGAATCCTTTCATAATAAACTTAAATTATGAATATCTATAAATAGTCAATTAGGCGGTATGAAATATTATACCGGTAAATCTAAAAAACTAATTTGATATATTAAATACACAAAAGCTTTATTACATAAAGAATTAATACTTTTTAGAAAATACAAATTAAGATTAAGTAATTTGATAGAAAAATATTATAATAAAAAAGTAATTTTTAACATTGTGAACATTGAACCTATTATTTTTAATAGCGATTTGTTTACTAAAATATTGACACTAAAAATGAAAGATAAAAATGCCAGTGTACTAAAAATGATGGATATCATTTTAAACAAAGCTGTTTTACCTAGAGTAAATAGAATAATTGAAAAAAGTGTAACGGTAAAAACTCTTGATTTTAATTTTATTAGAAAATAAATTTGAAAAGCTTAATATAAGTTCCATATTAAACAGTAATAATTTATCTCAGTCGGTAAATGAAATTTACTTCAATGTTAGAGGTTACACCTTAAATATTAATTTTAAAAAAGATTATCTAAAAATATATATAAATATATTTGATTCTATAAATCATAAAAACATGAGAGGTGTAAGGTTAGAAGTTAAAGGGAAATTAACTAAGCGTTATGGAGCTGATAGATCTTTATTTAAAGTAAAAGGAAAAGGTGGATTACAAAATATCGATTCATCTTATAAAGGATTATCTTCTGTTAATATGGGAGGTTATATTAAACCTAATGTGGAGTATTCTATGTTTACGTCTAAACGACGTATTGGTTAAAGTTTGAATTAGTGGTAAATAAATAAAGGTTTTTAATAGCAATAAATACATAAGAAAAAGGAAAGGAAGAAATAGTCTCAAACATTTTTTAATGATGGAAATAAATTAATATGACAACAAGTTGAACAAGCTAATTTGCGCAAGAATGCACAAAATGAGTGCGCGGTTTGGCACCTCGATTTCGGCTTAACTTATCCTCATGGATGCAGAAACTATGTAGGGTACGACTGTTCGTCGATTAAAAAGTTACATGAGTTGGGTTAAATACGTCGTGAGACAATATGGTTTCTATCCTCAAGGAAGAAGTTAAAATATAATAAGGATTAACCTTATTTATATAGCAGTTTTATTAACCTATGGTTTACCTGGTGTTTATGTGCCCAATATTAATTTATTAAGAAAACAATTTTCTAATTAGGGATTGAGTATACTTTGAAGGGAGGATGTTATCGTCACTTAAGTAAATAAATAGCATAAGCACGGCAGGAAAGCTAAGTTAGTCAAAATAAGTGCTGAAAGCATATAGGCACGAAACATACCTTAAGATATTTCTTAAGTATACGTAATATTTTATTACGCTAATAGGCTTAATTTGTAATAATCTAGAGATTTTAAGGAATTGAGTACTAATTTTATAAAAAACTAATTAGTATATATCTCATACATCATAGCTTTAGCCTAGTTAGCATAATAGTAATGCGATTGTTTTGTAAGCAGTTTAAGTGCGACCCTTGTACCGGGCTTATATACGGGGCTTATAAACCAGGCTTATAAATCCCCAGCCCCTTTTTTGAGGATTAGTAGTCAAGTGGTATGACATAGCTCTTTCAATGCCACCATCCCGGGTTCGATCCCCGTCTAGTCCATATATAACGAAGATAAAACTAAAGACTAAAGTAAAGTAATTATTACATATTACTAAACTGGATTTTAATTTAATTATAGGCTATAGTTAATTTATTCGTGCCGGTTAGTGTAATAGTAACATTTTCGGCTCGTGACCGAAAGACATTGGTGCAAATCCTTTATCCGCTTAATGCTTAAAACTTGTTAAGCTACTATTGAGACTTGAGATCTTTGGACAAATATTTAGTACCTTTATCTTAATCCTAAGTTTTTATTTAAGATGATGGAGTAATAAAGAATTTACTATTAAAAAGGGGCTATAGTTTAATTGGTAAAGCGTACTGCTCATGACAGGTTTAGTAAGTGCTCAAGTCACTTTAGTCCTAATGTATATAGGGTCACTACATATAAGATATAGAAAACTGTAATTCTTTTTTAGCCTATATTATTACTTTACACCTGACTTCCCCCATCTCTTTTTTTTTATTAGAGATAATATAGTGGCTTTTAAATCCGAGTGATGGAATGGTAGACATAACATGCTTAAGCCGTGTCGGTTAGTAGCCGTGAACGTTCGAGTCATTCCTTGGATATTAATAATAATATTATATATTATTGTTGTTGTGTGTCTTGTGTTTAAATTATTGTTCTGTTTAAATTATCAGGGGTCATAATTTAGTTGGTAAAATGGTAACTTTGCAAGTTATTCTGGAAAGTTCGAGTCTCTCTGACTCCATATTGCAAAAGTATTCATTTAATTTATTTACTTAAGTAAGCTGTTTAGGTAATAAATGTTATACGACAATCTTTAATTTAAATAATTATATATATAATAAAAATGCTATAAACCTAATGTTAATATATACTATATATTTATGTATAGCCCGAGAAGCTCAATTAGTTGAGCAGAGCATTGAAGCTGCTTTGGTTGTCAGTTCGAGTCTGATTTTGGGCAGCAGGTATACTGGAATTTGGTAGACAGACTCCGTTTAGGCCGGGGCGGGGTGAGCCGTGTAAGTTCAAATCTTATTACCTGGAATAGGATAGGAAACTAAGAAGTAATAAATAATATATGGTACGAAAACCATACTATAAAATTCTTTTTGTGGTCATGTCATAAATTGATAACTACCTTCTTTTTACTATACTATAACTAACTAATTTAAGACTTTTCATTATTAAATTTATATGGTATAGACTAATGGGTAAGTCACAGATTTTTAGTATCTGTATTTGAGTGTTCGAGTCACTCTAACATAACTTTCTTAGCGGTGAGGGTGCGGCTACAAGTGCGGGGTACGGTGCGGGTGCGAGGGGAGGGTCATAATGGGAATAGTTACTTATGAACTCCTCTTGGGATAGTTAGTTAGTACTTTTATTATTTAATACTAATATCTTTATTTGTATTAAATTTTGTATGAATATTAATTACAATTCTATAAAAGAAATGTGTTAATTAGTATAATATATACTTGGGTATTTTATATCTCAGATAAGTTACTAAATTATTTTATCAAACATTCAAGTTGGACTAAATCTTTTATAGCCATTATTACTGCCTATACATTCCTTATATTTAAGTATAATATATTACCTCTTATTTCTACAACGGGAGAATTAAAATTTTATATTCCCAGTTTCATTACTAATAATATAATTAGATTTAAGTCTTTGTTGTTTTATTATATTATGTTATGGATATGGATACTATATTCATCTGCTTATTTTTTTGGTACATTGATGATTTTCTGGTATATTTACTATAAGATATTTATTTATTAATACCTGTATTGAATACCGGCTACAAAAGGAATTCTTTATAATATTACTGATTTCTAATATTTGATATATTCATTTTATAAATATATCATTCTATTTTAAAGTAAATGTATATGCTTTAAATTTATTCGTGTTCTTAATACAACGTCATCATTTCCGTTGAAAAAGGCCCTTTTAATTATGGATTAAATTTCTTTACACCTCAATCGATCTTGAGAATTTTTATTTTGTGATAAACTGGTAAAAAGAGCAATATTTATTTATTAATCAAACTTTCCTTATTTAATATTTCTCTATAAGCTAGATCGAGGTACAATTTATAAGACTTTCTTTTTAAATATTATTGTCACGATTTCAACATGTGGCATAGTGGAGACAGGTGGAACCCACCAATCGGATGGGCTAACCAATCACATTGAGAGAGGGGTCTCTGTAGGCCTTGGCGCCAGGGACAACAGAGACAATGGAGACTGAGTAACCTCAGCGGTCTCTGTTGACGGAGACAACGGAGACGCATCTGATATCGTTCTATATAAACAACCTAGGTCGATGTGACGATCTGGATCCTCGTCAAGGGGTATAGGGTGAGGCTCAAGGGGGTGAATGGTCACACACAGTAACCAAGAGTGGATAGAGTATCAAAGAGTAAATAGATCGCTTGCTGAACCACGGTTCAATTGCATAGACTTAACTGTCTACTTTGGGTTGATAGCTGAAGAACCGCAAAGGCTCTTCAGCTCTCTTGTTTATATACATCATGGTGGCCCCCCTAGGCCCCCTTGTGGCCCCCCAAGGGGCCATCCTCGAGTGGAGGGGCCACTTGGTCCGTGCGCCAGCTCATGCGGAGTCCCCCGCATGTGCTCGTGCTGACCCCACAACTTCCTCCAATGAGGATCGTGACAGTCGAGCTCTCCTTAAGAGACTCAGCAAGTAAGCAATACACATTCATCTGCTTCATTACTTGTGAAGGCAATCTATATTGTGTGTATCAAGACTTCCATCCGCATTGTTCGAGGAGCTTACCTTCCCTACGTGACGCACCCACTCAACCCACGGCGTACCGCTTTGCAGTTCAGACACTCTGTGTGTGGATTGTAATAATTATATTCATAATTTTAACTTTTTTTATTTAATGAAATATTGTTAATTATAGTTAAAAATGTTATGTTATATAATTACTTTCATTTCGTATAGTTTTAAACCAATTTTAATTATTCTTAATAAACATAAGCCATAATGATATTTAAAAAAACGGTTTTTACTTTATAGAGCTTTAATAAGTAAAAGTTGATATGAATATATATATACATATAATAAGAAATCCAATTCATTTATATAATACCTAGCTTTTTTAAAAAATTCTAAAGGCTAAATTATTATTGTCACAATCCTAATTAGAGGATACCTCTGGGGCTTAGACAGGTGCACAACATGTAGGCTGGTCCTGTAGGACATAAGGGCAGGGACCATGTTACTCTAGTGGCTCTGTATTGTCAAGAACGCCCACGGAGCAAATAAGAGGCCAATTAGGTTCGAGGCTCCACTGGCCCTATGGTAGGAAGGATAGAGCTAATAGATCCACCATGGTTCTATATAATAGTGAGGGCTGAATAGCCACTATGGTTCTTCAGCTATCAACAAGAGCACAGTTATTTTTTGCAATCGAACAGCGGTTCAGCAAGTGATCTATTTACTCATTTAATACTCTATCTACCCATTGTTACTGTGTGTAGCTACTCACTCCCTTTACAAATAATTAAATAGCCTTCAAACTTAATAATTACGTTATATATATTATTCATTATATACTCTGACCGAAGACCTTAAAACATAATATTCTTTAAAAGAAAAATACGCTTATATAAAGAAGAATGGCGCCCTGTATTAAAGCTATATTATTATGCATACTATAAAAATACGTTAGTAATGAAAAATAAAGAAATTTGAATTTGAATATATTTTATATAATGAATGATTATTTATTTTTGCTTATAAAAACACGAATAGAAAGTTTAATTGTAATAATATGTAAGATTCAATATTATTATTTATATAACTAATTTTAAAAGAAGTCATTAATATATACAAAAAAATATAAAATATTAATAAAGTTCCATTATTTAGATAGTTGTTTAAATATAACTGATTTTAATGCCTCTAGTATATATGCCTTTCCAATAAACTATTACAATCCACACACGGAGTGTCTGAACTGCAAAGCGGTACGCCGTGGGTTGGGTGGGTGCGTCACGTAGGGAAGGTAAGCTCCTTGAACAATGCGGATGGAAGTCTTGATACACACAATGTAGATTGCCTTCACAAGTAATGAAGCAGATAAATGTGTATTGCTTACTTGCCGAGTCTCTTAAGGAGAGCTCAGCCTAGCTGCTTATATAGAACTATCTATTTGAGTGCTCCCTTGTGCTCTGTCTCCATAGCACAGAGCACCACAGAGCAATGTCTTCCAGCTGCTAAGACTACGTGGCAACTGCCTGCAGTTGTCGCCCCACATAAACCAGTGCGGCACCTATTAGCAAGTGTTGCCCCGCATTCTGTCACATGACTAATGGGAATCGTGACATAAACTTATTTTATGTCTTTATTACTAAACCCTTTGTGAATTTTTTACTTATTTCATGTAGAATAATATAATTAATCCCTTCAATTTTAATTGAACAAAACTTATAACTAAAGATAATATAAGTATATGAAAAAAAATTTAAAATAGAAATTTGATTTAATATTTTATATTATTAATCTTCTAGTATGTCAAATTCTTTGAAGTAATAGAAATATAAATAGAATTTAAAGTATAAAAAAGTTATTTCTAAATAAATCCCCTATATATTTTAAAAAGAGTTCTGAAAAGAATTGAAAAGGGGTTGTTTGCCAAATGAATAATAATACAGCTACACTAATTTATCCATCAAGATTTGAGATGAAAAATATTACGATTCTCATCTATAAAGCAAATTACAAGTAGGATAAGTTCTATGTGGTTTATTAGGTTAGGAGGAACGGACTAACTAGGGCAAGCCCGGGGCCTGACCTTCATTTGCCTAGGCTACGGGATAGAGCTTGGGAAATAAGTACGAACTTTCTTATAAGACTTAATAAATAAGCAATATATCTTTATTTATTTTATACGTATATACTAAACCTTTTACTTTATAATATGCCGACTTATAATTTGAATACCCTATATGTAAATTATAATATATTGTATACTTTACTAACATAATAATACCTTTGGATCATTTAGTAAAGCGGGGGCCTTCTTTAAACAATAATCCATTAATTACTAACTTGAGCTTTAAAAGCCCGCAGCTTCTATAATATTTATTAAACGCGGCCACGGTAACACCAAAAGCTGAACTTATGCCTCACTCTCTAATTTCCAAATAGATATTAAAAGCAGTGACAAGGAAAATAACTTGAAACTGGTTTAAAACGCTGTATAGTAATTGAAAAACATTATTGTTTTATATAGAGGACTTTCAAAGGCTTTAAAAATAAACAAAAGGCTCTATAATCTATTATTAACTGTAATTATAAAAATTGAATAAGAAGGGTTTTTAAAGAATTATAAACGTTAATAAAAACGGCATAATAAAAATAAACCTGTAATTAGTTGATTACCTAAAAGGGACTGTTAAGGTTTTGAGTTTCCAACGGTTTAAACTTAAACGAATTGAAAACGTTTCAAAATTAGAATTTATAAAAAATAAAAAATAAAATCCTCTAAAATATTAATAAATAAGGTTTTATTTATCAAAGTCATCTTAGTTAAAAAGTTTATTATCGTAATATTAAACCGTTATAAAAGAGTATTTAAAACGGAAATTTTAGCTTTCAAGATTGAAAAGGCGAACGGAAAGTTCTTCCTAAGAACTAAAACTAGAAAAAAGTCATAAGAAACATATTTTGAAAAAATAATGGAATTTTTTATGTAAGTTTATTTTAAGAAATCCTCAAGTTAATTTCCAATGAAACCTATAGTACCTTTTCAGATAAAGATATAAGTACTTATTAAAATAAAATAGTATTTAAGGAATATTTTCATTAAGGATCCAAAAACGAAATTAAAACCGCAATTTGCTTAATTTGAAGAAGATTGTAATAAATAAAATGGTTATTATGATAAGAAAAAGTATTAAATCCATAAAAACTCCTTTAAGTATTATATATAATTATATATTTAAGGCTCATAATTATTTTAATGCTTGAAAGAGGTAATTTATATAAAAATAACAATCATAATAATGATAGAAAAAAAAGCCATTAGGTTCGAGAATAAAAATTAATTCTCTCTGTGAAATCTAAAATTATTACACACAGCCTTAAATACATTTAAAATAATTCATAAATTAACGATTAGAATGACAATCCGCTACATAAACTTTTTAAGAAGAGTTTAATTTATTAAATACAGTTTTGTCCTTTTTCTGGATAACTTTTTTATTAATATAATTATAATGATAAGATTTTTTTGGTTTGTGTTAATCAAAAAAACTGACCAGTTATTATTTTATTAAAAAATAAATAATACTTCCAACTTGAAAAAGAGAATCTTGAAAATAAAAATGTAGTACTAGAAAGGACGAATAATGGCAATAAAAGCAAAAACATTACTTATTTCCACATTTAGATACTAAATAATTACTTAATTAGCCGGGGCTCTATATTTAGAATACCGGAACTACCGAAAATATAAAGTACATCTCCCTGATAGAGATTCTACCTCTCTTCCTAAAAAGAATTACAATATATATTTCTAAGCCTCCTATAAAAGAGAAAAGAAAGAATGGTTTTTAATATCACGTTTTGAATGGTAGTGTAATTCCCCAATAGAGGAAGTAATAAATATATTCTCATTATTAAAGTTAACCGTAACGTATTTGATAAGCGAACGGTACAGATAAGCGAACGGTACAGATAAACGAACGGTACACTTTCCACCACCCTACTACAACTATTCTTAATTACACAGCCACAACACTAGGGAATAATAATAACTGAATCAGAAACAAATGAATCAGACGATTCTGCAGCTTCCTTACACGTGCGCGCATTATGGCCAGGCTTGCTGCACACACCACAACACCGAATCTTCGTATGGGACCCCCCTGCACCACCACCACTTTGTCGATTTTCCAAGACTATCTGCTCACCCACAGCCTTCTGAGCCGCACACGTCTTTTTTTGGCTCTCCGTTGCTTACTAAGCTCTTCATTGGCCTTTCGTAATTCAGAGACCTCTGTGCGTAAAAGAGCCACCTCGTGCATCACAACTATTGTACCTTTGGCTAATTGATCCACAGCAGTTACCATTAGGGTTGGAGAGCTGCCTTGATGGTTGGAAATTTGAGTTTTAATAAGCGCTGATTGTGAGGTGGCCTCTCGAGCGTTGTGTGGTGTTTGGGAGACCCAAGGTAGTGCTGTTGTTGGGCTTGAGGCTGGGGGTGTTGGGGTTCGAATGCATACATCCAACTTCGATATCACCCTCTCTGGGTCGTACGGTATAAGGCCAGCTCCGGCAAACCCCAACTGGATGTTTTTTTCTATAATTGAAGCAAAAAACGCTTCTTTAAACCCGCAAAGAAACTCTAACTTGCTGATATGTGTGATGTTCATCCGCATCAACTGCTCAATCTGGCGGCTGTATGCCTTCTTCAATGGCCCAAAACAGCTAACATCTAATGGCTGGAGTAGGTGGGAAGAGTGCGGAGGCATACAGAGTGTTTTGATGTTGTGCTCTTGGCAATGGTCTCGAATTCCTCGGAGTGGTGACTATCGTGGCCGTCAAGGATTAATAGCCGGTATGTACCCTTTGTACAAGATACTGTATAGAAATCGAAGTGCCGAATCCAATCCATGCCCTTCTCATTCGTAGTCCAACCATTATCGGTTGTTGGCAAGGTAATATTGCCCAGCTAAGATGATTAATGGTGGGATGGCCCAGCCCAGAGCATTTACTCCTTGGATGACCGACCGTAGCCCACTCTCGATTGCCAGGCGGGCTTGTTTAGGCCTGCTGCTGCTACGGCCATCAGAGGTAGTAACTACCATAGTAGGTGTAATAACACCCATCATAAAGCCAGTCTCGTCGAAATTGTACATATCGTCATCAAGGATACCGTACTTGGCCTTCATATTATGCACAAGCGCGAACCACTCGCTAATAACCTTTGGATCTTCGCATTTGGCCCTCTGGTAGTCGTACTTACGCGTAAAACGCGTCCGAAGCTCTGGCTGGCGTTTGACGAAGACAAGGGGTGTGTAAAGGAAGGCAGGTACGCCTGATCAAGGTGGTCACGATGCAGGTAACAAGAAGGGTGAGCAATGACTGGCAAAGGTGTAAGACTTCAACCTAGCCCTCGCAAAGGAAGGGGCGAGGTCCACGGTCAATATACCTAGTGGTGGTTTCATCTAGCATGTGCTTGTGAGGGCTTGGTGCCACATTGTGGCGCCGAGGTCCTGGCCGGCTGGCGATGGCTGGGCCAGTTGTCGACAGGTGGTGGGCGCGCACAGGGTGCGCGTGTGCAAGTGCTTAGAGTTATCTTACAGGGTGCGTCGCGTTCGCGTAGCAGTCGGTTAGCCATATCTTCCACGTAACAAAGCCGAGGGTGAAATGCGCGTGCACATAGTTCGACTATATACTGAACAATCGTCTTTTCTTCTAAATCCGTGAGCTTCCGTGAGTTGGCTGGAATATTGCGTCGTAAAGGCCGGCCATCCTGTCGAGTAGAAAGGGTCATTGGAGACATGTTGTAAATTTTAGCTGTTTGTCGAAGAGTAAGTTTTGGATTGTTTTTGATGACCTCAATGGCAAGAATAAGCCTCGATTCTTTTGGAAGCGAATCCATTGTAAATTGGTAGTAGTAGGACTGGTGAAGAGAGTAGGAAGGTCGCATCGTGCCAAGAAAGTGTACCGTTCGCTTATCTATACCGTTCGCTTATCTATACCGTTCGCTTATTAAATACGTTATAATAATTTCTTATTTATATCCCCGTATATTCTTATTTATAGTTTTATTTTCGAAATATTATTGTCACGATTTCCTTATTTAGGCAAGCGGGGAGGGAGCGGCTACATATAGGACCGTGCCCAGCCAGTCTTTATAAGTGGGTCACCAACCAATCAGGAAGGACCCGGCCATCTCGCTGATGAAGCCGGGTCCTGGACTAAACGCAACCAATCATAAGGGACCCGGACAGCTCAGGACCCGGCCCGGGTCCTGAGGGGCCGGGGTCCAGCAAGACACGGTCTATATAAGCAGTTAGGTCGAGCTCTCCCTATGAGACTCGACAAGTAAGCAATACACATTCATCTGCTTCATTACTTGTGAAGGCAATCTACATCGTGTGTATTAAAGACTTCCATCCGCATAGTTCAAGGAGCTTACCTTCCCTACGTGACGCACCCACCCAACCCACGGCGTACCGTCTTGCAGTTCAGACACCCTGTGTGTGGATTGTAACAATTATTTTACTTATATCTTAAATCTATCATTATTTGAAAGTAATTTATCTAGTTTTACTTTAACAATATTAGTTTATAACCATCTATATGATAATAGATTTACTTTTTTCAGATTTATATTATAATATTTTTTTAATAATATTAATGGAATTTTAGACTCTTCGATTGTTTACAATTCAAACATATATTTTTGGAACTTAATATTATGATTTATTATAATATAATCACAAAAGAAACAATTACTTATATATTTTAATATTTTTTAAATATAGTTTATTTCGAACTTTTTCATTATTTATCTTGATTACGGGGTTATTTATTAAAGACATTTATAAAAATTAATATAAAAATCATTAAACCATTTTTATTTTTATAAATATTTTCAATTAGTAAAAAAGACTTTTTCTAACTTTAAATATTATTAGGTTCGTTAATAGTGTAATTCACTATTCAATTATTTATATAAATTTATTACGATCCTCATTAGAGGAAGTTGTGGGGCTAGTAGGAGCACATGCGGGGTCCCCCGCATGAGCTGGCGCACGGGCCAAGTGGCCCACTCTACTCAAGGAACGCCCCTTGAGGGGCCATGAGGGGGCCTAGAGAAGCCACGATCTATATAAACAAGAGAGCTGGAGAACCTTTGCGGTTCTTTAGCTATCAACCCAAAGTAGACAGTTTAGTCTTTGCAATTGAACCGTGGTTTAGTAAGCGATCTATTTACTCTTTGATACTCTATCCACCCTTGGTTACTGTGTGTGACCAGTCACCCCCTTGAGTCTCACCCCATACCCCTTGGCGAGGATCCAGATCGTCACATCCTTGGATGACTATACCTAGCCTTCTAATAATTGTATTTACGCGTAAAACGCGTCTGAAGTTGTATACCTAACCCTTGCCGATGGGGGGCGCATCGCAGTCGCGTAACGATTGGTTGGCTATATCTTCTACGTAATAAAGCCGAGGATGGAATGCACGTATACATAGCTCGATTATATATCGAATAATCGTTTGCTCTTCTAAATCTATAAGCTTACGCGAATTGGCAATAAGGTTGCGTCGAGGAGGTTAGCTGGCGTTTTGGTAACGAAGCGTTTGTTCTATAACTTAGGTGTAACCGGTATGTTGAGATTCGTATTGTTTTGAAGAGCTTGTAAGGCCAAAAGAGTCCTTACTTCTTTTAAATGGGTTATTATAGCTTATTATAATAAACTTGGTAGAAAATGCGGAGAGAGACGCGTTATAATAGAGAATCAGTTGCTCGCTTATTATATACGTCATTACGTTTTTATTTTTATTTTTATTTTTATTTTTATTTATTTTTATTTTTATTAATTTTTATTATTAATAATTTTTAATTATTAAAATTTTTTAATATTATTAAGTCTTATCATTATTAATTATTATTAGTTTTTATTCTTATTAATTTTTATTATTATTAAGTTTTATCATTATTAATTATTATTCATTATTTTTATTATTATTGATTTTTATTCTTATTAGTTTCTATTAATCTAATATCCTTTTCATTGTGAACTTTTTAATTAAAATTACGGATATAATTAATATATTTTTATATTATTTTATTAAATAGTACGTATCGTATTTAACCACTCAATATTAGTATTATATAATTAAAACGTTGAAATTAATTTAAAGGTTTGCTATTTTTTAAAAAAACTGAAAACAATTCTATATAGTTATAACTTAGTATTTTTATACCGTATTTTATTTAGGCGATTCATTAGTAGGATATATATATATAAAGGAGTTAGCTATTAGAGGAGCGCTCTATTAGAGATAAAATATAATTATAAAAAGAGTGATAAGTATAATTAAATTCATATATTGAGTATTTAGTAATAGGGTGTATTATTATAATATATTATAATTAAATTTATAATATTACCCCCTTTAAAATTTAGTATAAATTAGGCTTAAAACTAACTATATTATTAAACCCTTCCTTTATATAAATATCGTATAATTATATTTCTTTTAATTTTCAATTTTCAATTTTCAATTTTCAATTCGTTATTGTTATTTAATTATAGTATATTTATAATTCCAAATGCTTCTTAAAATATATAAACTTCCATCTAGTTAACGCTTTTACTTTTCAAAATGGCAAGGGATTACACCCTCGCATAATAGTTAATTAATATAATGACCCTATTATACTAACCCTATTAATAATATTAACAGTTTTATTATTATTATTCATTATTATTTACAGTAAGATTCTTAAAGGAATTCTATAGTATTATTAAAACATTATCATATATTAGTTTTGTAATTATATTTTCTGAAAGTATTTATAAAGTTAAATTAACTTTATCATAGTAACTAATAAACGGTCAATTATTACTCCTTCATTATATTCTTCTTGATTTTTCAAACAAATTAATAATGCTATTCAACACGAATTATAATATATAAAATATAAAATACCTATTCATAATTAAAGAAGAAATTCCAATTAGGACGTTCTTATATTCTCTATAGTTTAAATATTATTTTAATAGTATATAAAAATCGCCAAAAATTTAGGTTTCTTTCACTTAAGACATTAACCTAAAACATTCCTTCCTTTCAATATAAAACTTTAAAAAGTAAATTATAAAAGAGGTTTTCAATATCGGGCGTGTTATAATTCTATATGCTTTAATATAACTAACTATAGAATTTAATAACTTTTATAAATTATAAATACAGAATTCTTACTATTTAATTAATATTTTTAAAGTGCCCTTATAATAATTAATAACAGTTTCTTATGTATTGAATCTTTTACTATTTTTGAAAAAAATTAACTAAATAAAAAGGGCGCTAAAGTAAATACATTTATTCATTGTGTTATTATAAATATCGCTTTCAATTTCATATGTTAATATTTAATTTCAACTTTCATTTATATATTGGAGTTTAATAGCTTTATAGATAATTCCATAATTATTACTTCTATAAATACTTCTACTATTAATTTATATTTTTAATCCTATATTGAAGATTAATCCTTTTCATGAAATTTATCAGTAATTGCATTCAATCCCTTGAAAGTTATAATTACTAGTAGTAAGAGCTAATAAACGTTTAAAAAAGAGCTTTAATATTAATAATATGTCACGATTTCAACATGCGGCACAGTGGAGACAGGTGGGGGTGGGCGGAGCCCACCAATCGGGTGGGCCAACCAATCATTCCTGGCGAGAAGGTCTCTGTCGGTCTTGGCAACAGAGACAACAGAGACTGAGTAAAACCGGTGGTCTCTGTTGACAGGAGACCCTGGAGACAACAGAGACGTGTGAGATATCGTTCTATATAAACAACTTAGGTCGAGCACTCCTTATGAGTCTCGACAAGTAAGCAATACACATTCATCTGCTTCATTACTTGTGAAGGCAATCTACATTGTGTGTATTAAGACTTCCATCTACCTAGTTCAAGGAGCTTCCTTCCCTACGTGACGCACCCACCCAACCCACGGCGTACCGCCCTGCAGTTCAGACACCCTGTGTGTGGATTGTAATATAATATCAATTAATAATCGCTATTCTCTAATTCTTAGTATTATATACTTTTATACGTATTTTCTTAAGATAAATTATAATATAACTCGGGAAAATAAGCGTTGATGTTTTAAAAAAAACTTTCAAAATAAATACTAAGACATATAAGATATAGAACATCATTTTTCATATTTATTAAAATAATATTATAAATAAACTCCTATATATAGCTAAGAATGTCAAAAATTATATTTTAAAATCATTAGTTCTAATTTAAAAAGAAGTATAAGTATATTAACTCATTCATAGGGTACATTTCAAATTTCATAATATTTTACCATAATTTAAAAGTCTATTTTTCAAATTCCGCCCTTATATTGTATTTAATAAAAACATCAGTTCATTTATAAAAGGATTCTTATTTTACAGCCTTTTAAAGGTTTATTTCTTAAGGTCCATTAAATACTACTACTCTCTTTAATACTGCTTTTAAAGATAATATATAAAATAATGATGACCCGTTAATAATTAGAACTTATTTGGGTAAAAAAGTACAATAGCTATATTTCCGTAGTAATAGTAGAAATAACTATTATATTGTTATTCTTTTTTATTACTATCATGAAGCCTTTTCGCATTAAATGTTTAAGCTTATATAATATTAAACATTATCGTGTTTTAATTAGGGGCGGGTCGGGGCTAATATTCATT
Organism: Podospora didyma; assembly: GCA_033439775.1. NCBI lineage: Eukaryota > Fungi > Ascomycota > Sordariomycetes > Sordariales > Podosporaceae > Podospora > Podospora didyma. The sequence goes on from JAULSW010000003.1 coordinate 4,744,168, forward strand.
ACATTAATTTTAAGTACAGAAATAGGTATTATTAATATTATGAATAAAATTTGAGAAGATTTTAATTTATTTATCGAAATTATTTTGGTTTAGATATATATTCCTTTCACATTTTAAGGATTGATAATTTTCCAAAATTAAACGTTAACTTTCATTTTTAAAGTATTAACGTACATTGTAAGCGAGCGGTGGATATAAGCGAATGGCGGATTTTCCTTACAACGCGACCCTTCCACCTTCAACATTAAATATCCGCCCCAATGAACTATGGACAACATATGGAAAGAAGCCAGAATCCTTCTAGCACTCGATACTATCAAAAGAAGCAAGAAACCCATTATTACAGTAATTATTACAGTAATAGCTAAGTTATACGACGTTCATAAAACAACAGTTCGTTCTCAACGCGCCGGTCGGCTGTAAGGAAGAGCATCCCAAGCACTTGCACACGCGCACCCTGTGCGCGCCCACCAACTGTCGACAATTAGCCCAGCCATCGCCAGCCAGCCAGGACCTCGGCGCCACAATGTGGCACCAAGCCCTCACAAGCACATGCTAGATGAAACCACCACTAGGTATATAGACCGTGGACCTCGCCCCTTCCTTTGCGAGGGCTAGGTTGAAGTCTTACACCTTTGCCAGTCATTGCTCACCCTTCTTGTTACCTGCATCGTGACCAGCTTGATCAGGCGTACTTGCCTTCCTTTACAGAGTCACGTAGGGAAGGTAAGCTCCTTGACCAAGGTCGATTGAGAGTATTGATACACACGTGTGGAATGCCTTCACAAGTAATGAAGCAGATGAATGTGTATTGCTTACTTGTCGAGCTCCATAAGGGAGCCTCGACCTAAATTTATATAGACAGTGATTCGGTGAGTGTTTTTACCCAGACATAGGGCCCGAGGCCCGGAAGAGAAGAGGTCCGGCCCCGGGCCTGCCCTAATTGGTTCGTTCCTTTGGACCAATCAGGCAGCTCGGCACCTTCCCCGCTTGTGATCTGACCTGCAGACGAGAATCGTGACAGGTGAGTAGCCACACACAGTAACAATGGGTAGATAGAGTATCAAATGAGTAAATAGATGGCTTGCTGAACCACTTGTTCAATTGCAAAGACTACCTATCTACTTTGGTTAATAGCTGAAGAACCCCAAAGACTCTTCAGCTCTCATCATATATAAGAACCATGGTGGCTCCGTAGGCTCTGCTCGTGACCACACAGAGCATCAGGGCCACGAACCTGATTGGCCCCCTGTTCCTCCGGGCACAGAGCCATCAGAACAGCTATGGTCCGTGCTTCGTACCATGCGGGCCCAGCCTGCATGTCACCTGCCTAGCCCCTGGGCTTCCCCCAATTAGGATCGTGACAATTTCTAACTTATCCATCGCCGTGATTAACCATGGAGAGGCCATCTTCCAGCACAACCTTGGCTGCCGTCACCTTGCCGAGAAGAAGCTCCCGTGACATCAAACACCATTTTCCACCTTGCATCAGATGGCTAAATTATTGTCCATTTTAAATGCCATATGATTTTCCAGCACTTGGAGACTGATGCATTCCTGGAGCCTCGCTGTTTCCAGAATGGGCGAGGCAGTTTTGTTCAAGTGGGGCGGAGTGCGTGCAGGAAAGTGCATTGGGGTTGGCATCTGCACCCTGGTCCCATGCCCATGGGTAGAGACCAATAGCGCGGTTCCAACGGGGTTTTGGGGCAGTGCATCGTCAGACCAGGCAGAATGGCGCGGAAATGTGCTTCTCAAACTCGCAAGGCTCGGTCACAAACCGGGCGTCTCCAGGATGTTTTGCCTTCAAGATGCCCATCCCATTTGGGAAATTGTTTGTTCTTTTTATTCATATCATGTGTATCCAGTTTGGCTCTTCTTGTTTTGTATTTTGGCTTGACAGCCGCAACTGTTCAGTGGTTCCCCCTGGCTGGTTGGTCGGTCCATTATTGATTCTATGAGATCGAATCGCAATCCCCACCCGTGGTGACATACCGTCGATATCATGACCTCTGCGTTCTTGCGGGCGCTATCCAGCTCCAAGCCTGCCGCCTTGTCGTCGACCTCGAGCTCTTCGGGAAGCCATGTCACGGAGGCGCCAGCGATTCCCAGAAACGAGATTGGCCCTGCCGCCCACCACCTTAAACATGAAATGCTGCGCATGTACTGGGATGGCGTACGGAGGGAGCTGCCGCACATTATCCTCACGCTAAGGAGATGGCAGACGAGGGAAGACTTCGCCAAGACTGTTCTCGCTGACGAGGAAGACCATTTCGTTCACGGCTACGACACCTTCCTCGATCAAGTCAGCCACAACTCGCGGAAGTTCTCACAACGCTATTCGGCAAAACGCAAGCAAGAAAGCGACTGGGACAGCCTGCCCACCTACACGGACGCCTTGGCGGACAGAGGATGGGATATGTTTGCCGAGATGAAATCCCAAGGCATCAAGGACGAGGTGCGGGCATCTCTCGAAGCACATGGGGAGTCGGATGTGGACCGAGGAGTCTTGCGCCGTCGCGCGCGCTTGCTGTTGCAGTCGTCCCAATTCCTCGACATAGACAAGGTTATCGAGTACCGGGAGCCAGAGAAGCTCATCTCGTTCTGGAAGCGACCTGCCACTCCACAAGTGACGACGCTGTCGTACGACGAGACGCACATGCCCATCTTTGTGCCACAGCCATGCTCAGAGTGCCAGATGGTGATCCGCGGGTCTACGTTCAAGAGAATCACGATGCGCCCAGACGAGGGAGCAAGTATTGTTGTTTGTGAGGGGTGCTACATACGGAACCACTACGGCCAAGCCGACTTTACCAAGGTCTACAAGCACTGTTGTCTCGACGAGGCAATCCCTCCCAAGGCTGGCCGCTCCATCTGCCAGTGCACGACAGTGCGGCGCAGAGACGAGCGCGGCCGGCTGAGGACGCTCTTCCCCATCGACCCAGATGCCAACCACGGCCACCACCTGAACGAGAAGGCCACCCCCGGAACAGTCAGCTGCGGTCTCTACCAGCTCACCGACATGGTGGCCGAGACCAAGTTTGCTGCATCGCGTCTGCGAGTGGACAAGAACACCTCACTGGACGATGCAAAGAGAGAGCGCAAGGCCATGCTGCGAAAGCTACAAGAGGAAGCCCAGGAACGAGCCAAGCTGTCTGGACAGCGGCCTGCCAGAGTCAAGAACGCCAATGCCATCGAGCCCGAGGCTACCATGGCCGAATTTGGTACGTCGTACGGTCTGACCACCGAGTCGCCTGAAGACATTCCATTCTACCTTCGCGCCGTCACCGAGCGATATCCGTACGGGAACGTGCACATGGCTCTGCGCATCGGGCCGCTTCTTGTCGAGAATGGGGTTAGCAAGTATGTTGTTCTGCCCGGCCCTTGCCGTTATGATCTTAGCCTGAAAACTTGATTGACTTTCCTTGGCAGCACCCATGGTGGAGTTCTCATTACGAGCAGAGACCCGCCAAACCTACAAGTCCTCCGTGACGCTGCCGACGACATTGAGTACAGCCTCTTACTCACCGGGCGACCCGAACGAACCCTCTACTCCCAGCTGCGGCCGCGAGCTCCGAAGCGCTACAAGGCCATGACCAAGCAAGTGTCCGGCGGGGCCTTTTGCGGTTTCCTAGACCAGACGGCTGAAGACGCCCTTGTTGACGCCGTCATCGCCGAATCCAAGCGGCTGGTGGACGACGGGGTCGGTGTGACGCAGAAGACGGCCATGATGACGCAGAGCGTTGAGCGCTTGATGAGCAAGCTCACAGCCTATCTCTCATCGAGGGTCGAGGCCTACATAGGCAGCGTTGCTGGCCGCCTTCTCGACCCTGAGGTTGACCTCCGCTGGAATCCCCAGACAAACAACTGCCAGGCCTTTTGCGATAACCTCATCGACTGCAGCATGTTTGGTGCCCTGTTCGCAGCAAACAACCTGCCAGCAGATGCCGAAAACAATAGCAAGCCGATGATGTCATTACCTGGCGCCTCCCTGGCTCCATCTCCCCTTTACCTGATGAGCTTTGTGTGCCGTCCGGGCGCATACACGGCCAAGGAGAAGGCCAAGTCCAAGTTTGACGTCCCGAACGGGCTGACGGAAGAATACCTTCTCAAGTTCCGCTACGGCCGCCACGACGAGTCTGACATCATAGATACCCTTTCTGAATACTGGTACGACTGGGGCGCCTTTAGCGGCCCCATCTACCGCTACCAGGATCTGTTCCCCTGGGATTGTACCGAGGCATTTGGCGGGTACCCCGTAACCTGTGGCGAGTGCAATATCTCGAAGCACGTGTGGGCATTCCCCTTCGACTCGTGGTCCATTCTGTCGTTGCATCTTGCTCGTGGTCGGCACCTTTACCCTAAAAAGATCTCCCTGCTCGATGATCATAAGGCAGGAGGCGCAGTCATGAGCGACATGGACTGGTTCCAGAACCGACTGACCGTTCTCTTGGCCCAGGATGTCTTACTCACGGCGGCGGCGGCCATGGCGCGATGTGGCCGATTCCGTGAGGCCACCCTGTGGCTACACAAGCAAGAAGACGAAAACCGTGACAGGCTCAAGCTGGGCGGCATCCACCGTGCACAGCCCTTCAGCCATCACTTTGAAAAGGGGGCCTACCATTTGTATTTTGTGGCGGACTGGTCTCACCTCGCACGGCCCAAGAAGATCGCGGCTTACGAGAAGCTCCGGGACTGGAGGGCCACGCGGGCCGATGTGGGCTCAGACGAAGCGGACCATGATGGCGGCGATGGAGGTTGTGGTGGTGGTGGAGGATGCGGCGGGTTTGCTTGTGGTGCGGCTGCCGGCTGCGCTGGTGGATGTGAGGCAGACGGGGGAGGTGACGGCGGCTGCGGGGTTGGCTGTGTGAGTTCTTGCGGCGGCGGTGACGACGGCGGTGATGGCGGAGGGGGATGTGGAGGCTGTGGTGGCTGCGGAGGATGCGGTGGTTGTGGTTGATAGCTTATCTTGGTTTGTATCATGGTTTATTCTCTCCTTGTCTTTGAGAGCTACAATCTTACAATCAATTTCAAATCGTTGCTCACAGGGACTTGGCTACCAGGTCGGGTACTAGATGGACATGATACTAGTAGCAATCATGGGAATAATGTTTAGATTATCGCTGAGTACTAGATTATCAACAACCAGATATAGAATACAACGGACTTGTAGTACTTCTTACCACCTTGACTTCTTGGTTACATCGTGACCAGCCCAATGACACTCGTGGTTGCCCTTGTGGCAGATCCACCATCGCATACTCCCCCTCGGCAATCCCTTTTCACATCTTGCACAGTAAAGCCGTCGTCTAAGAGCGATCTGCAATGCCTCCTTTTCCCTGCCTTCTCTCAACGCAGTAATATCATCCGGAGCCAGAGTAGAGCAGTGGGAGCACAGCTCTACTTGGCCCGCGCTCTCATTCTGAAGTGTACGGAGTTGCTTGGAGATATCATCTGGGTGCAAGGTGGCTCCCAAGGGCGCTGGCTCCACAGGGGCTCGCAGCAAATAGCAGCGCGTGCAGATGGCATGGCAGTCCGTCATGTGCTGCATTGTCCGCGTGTCCTTGACGTTTTCTTTGAGCACTTTGCAGCCCTGCTTGTAGAGTGAGATTAGCAGGCAACACAAACAAATAACAGCTTGAAAGACATGGAAATAATCAACTTACTAAACAAATAACTCTTGCACAGCCCCAGCACTGGCTCTTACCCATGCCCTCACACGAGCTCTCTGCCAATAGCTCAATGCGGTCTGAGTGCCTATCCTTCTCTGGTCCCGCAAGAACGGCGCTTCTTACTTTCTTGGACGACAGGGAAACATTGACGACGTCCGAGTAGTGCAAGTGGCTGGAGATGTTGGCCGCGATGTCGCTCTCACGAAACACAGATGCCAATGACTTCTTCTCGTCCTTCTTGTCCATGTCTCGTCCCATTTCGATGTCCTTATAATGGTTCTTGTTGCGGTCCAGACAGAAGAGTGTCCGAAGCAGCCGAACGGCAAAAAACAACCCTGCTCGTAGGCTGACTGGCAGGTTCATGAAGGGCAAGAAAAGCGCAGATTGCACAACCATCACGGCCCTGCGTGGTAGTGTTAGGAGGGAGGGTAACTGGAGGGGAGAAAGGGGGGTTCGTCTGCGTACATGAGTATAATGGTCATCATCTGAGTGGCAAGGACACGTCGGCAAGTCCCGGGACTAGCGTCTTCTCCCTCCTCCCCAAGAGCGCGACCGATGCGGAAAAATAGGCGCGCAGAAGGGAGTGGCAGGTCATCGCATCCGAGCAGATCTGGCGGTAGCGATGTGCGGCCATAGGCGACGGAAACAGCCAGACAGGCGATGATAGCCACATCAACCAAGAAAAGATAAAAGTAGCCGCGAGACGCTTTCTTGGTCTTGGTTTTGTAGTAGGTGCTCACTTGATGCCGAGAGAGATGCTTTCTCACGATATAAGCAACGGCGATGGACCACGCCACTGCGAGGATTCCCTGGACAAAGCACATGGCACGTCAGCCGCTGCACTTTAAAATAACAGCACATCAGTGCCTCTAAACTCGACTCACCACAATGCCCTTGATTCCAGTACTGATGACGAGAGCCCTCGAGTTCGGCGCAAACTCATCGCTGCCAAAGGTTTTCCGCAAGACGCTGTATAGGTGGATGGCAGCGCCGCCGTGGATGAACTGGGCACAGCCGCTCATCATGCGAAGGCGCCCCGTCCACTGCTTTTCCCTCCATATCGCGATGAGACTGAAGAAAAGGACAGCTGCAACAAGGGCGCTGAAGAGCCCCAAAAAGGTCTTGACGCTCTCCCAGTCCATGATCTCAATTTTCCCGACGCCGTTTGCTGGTGAGTTTCTTTGGTCAAGAAAAACCTTGGTGGTGTGTGGAATTCATTTCATTCCCAACCAACCCTGGCCTGCTAGAGTGGCATGACGCCTGAGGGGAGATGATGGGAGACAGCCCCCTCTGTGTCCAGCGCTACATACAGCAGATTCAGCCTAACCTAATGCGTAGCGGGTATCAGGGGGTGTGAGTTTGTGTGCAGATTGAAGGCGGCCTGGGGCTGTGTTTAGTTTTCGTTAGCGTTGCAGGATGCGCCTCGGTCGCCAAAACAAGCATCCTGCGCGCCTTCCCTGAAAACCCCAGTGTCACACAGCATCATCAATGAGATGCACTTGCGCCCGGTGTCGTTGGCGAGGCAGACTTGAGCCAGAGCCTCGCGGCACCGTGAATCCAGCACGTGTGAAACTTGAAGCGGGCCTAATCGTGGACTGCAAGTTTTCATCAGCTCTGAACTCACCAACCCGTCGGTTAACTCATACTCATTTGTAATCGACTTTTGGGCGAGTCTTGTCTGAGTGCAATAACCCCCAATTGAGGACTCAAGCTTTGAGCCAATTACCTAGGTACATTACTGATCTCAACCGTTTCAGTCTTTCCTTGACCTGAGCAAACAGCCGCCATGGTCCTCGATTGCGCCAAAAACAAACATGCCCTTCATCACGTCGGTAAAGCGGCCACAAGTCAGCTTTATCAAGGCATAGATGGGCCGGCATCAAAGCTGAAGGAATACCGGCTCGCGGAAACGCCCGATGAAGAGCCCACCATTCCAAACCCCGATATCTTCAAATTTGAGGAGTCGTCGTCGAGCACCCTTTCGAGCTCGAGCAGCACTCTGAGGGACAGCAGCTCCTCTTCACAGTCAAACGCTTTTCGATTTCCTCTGTCCTCGGAATGCGCCGCTCACTTAGAACTACTGGAAGTATTCTTCGTCCTGCGGCAGCGTATCCTGAGATCGGTCGACATCGACCATGCCATGGGGATCGCGCCTGTCCGGGAGACCAAGACGGGCCATAACGGCGACACCAAGACCTTCAAAGATACAAAGCTGTGGGAGCGGCGCCAGGACAAATGGCCCAAGTTCCTCGAGTTCGCCGTCGTGAGATTCCTCGAGTGGCGGAACACAATGATGCATGGCCGGCCCCAGGATGAACACTCCTACCTCCCTCCCCTCGACGTCATCATGGTCTGGCACTCCTTCATGCTCAACCCTCGCCTCTTCCAGGAGTACTGTGTGGGCACTACGCTGTACAAAATTCGTATGCCATGGAAAAAAATCCATGAGTTCATCAACAACAGGGACTGGAACTTCAACTACCACGCCGACGCCGCGAGAAGCTTTGAGACCAGCACTGGCCTTGCCCCTGATCTCTTTCAGGAGTTCTCGACGTGGGCACGGGGCGGTGTCGGCCCAGACGAACCTGAAGAAGCAGACGGTGACGCAGAACCGCCAGTGCCGCTGGTCAGCTTGGCTGTGTACAAGCTTGAGGGCGAGATGGAGATCCCTCCTGTTCTCGACTCCCTCAAACCTACCCACCCGGCACGCAAATATATGAGCTGCTTTCAAGCTGCCGACAAAGACCTGGCCATCCAGCTCAGGGACGCCGTGATCCGCCAGACGGCCTTTGTCGATAAGATGAACGCCCACATGTGGATCCGCAGCCCGGGACTGGCTGGCACGCTGCGCCGGGGCATCGAGCGCTACGACAAGTTCCTGAAGCTGCTCAAGCTCTACCCATCCACCACCATTGTGCCGACCCTGGACATTGACCTCGCCTGGCACACGCACCAGTGCTCGGCCGTCATGTACGCCAAGGGGATGAAGGACCACGTGGGCCGCTTCATCAACCACGACGACAGCATTGTCCAGGGCAAGCTGGACGTGGGTTTTGCCCAGTCGAGGAGGTACTTTCGCATCCACTTCGGTCAGGAATACCGTCTCTGCGGATGCTGGGACTGCGAGGCCTTGCTGTGCGAGATGGAGGATGCCGTTGCCGCTGCAGCAGGAGAAGAGGACGGCAAGCTGGATATGTCGGCCATAGCCAAGCGAGTGGACGAACAGGTCATGTATTACCGCCTGGTTGAAGTTGCACGGAGGAAGAAACAGGCGCTTCCGATTCGGACGACATAGGGACTGTTCCTGATCCGATAGTAGGTTTTTACTATGAGTGGAACATGGTATCGCACAGGTAGTATGGGAGTAGTAGTAGTATAAAAAATTGTAAAGATATCATTCTCAATTGAAAAGAAAGCGCCACATCTGACTCTACGAAACAGCATCCCCACCCCATCCCCAAAGCTCCTACACCAACACCACCCCAAGAGTCTTAGCCAAAGCCTGTCTGAATACTGCGAGGTATTTACATGGGCATGGCGCCCATCTGGCCGGGAAGGGAATCAAGCCCTGCGATAGTTTGTCAGTGAATGTTGGCTTAAGTGTACATGAAAAGGCAGAGGAATAACTCACACTTGGAGGTGCCAATATCCTCGCGGGCAATCTGGCCGTTCGTGCAGGCAACAGCCTTGGCATCAGCCTGCCTCTGAAGGGGCTTGCAGTTGTCGCCAGCGCACTTGCCATCCATGGCCTTCTGCAGCGCGTCGCCCTTCCAGCCGAACAGGTAATCGCCGTGGATGCCATAGCCGGTGTTGTCGCCCTGGCTCCAGTAGAAGGGCTGCGAGCCGTCGGCGGGCCAGTCGGCCTTGTTGTTGAACTGGCGCGTGTCGAACATGATCTCGTACATGACCTGGGGGATCTTGACGGGGTGGGTGGACGGGCAGGCGCCGCCACTCTCAAAGGTGCCGCTGGCCGGGTAGGCGACGTGGCTCTTGTGGTCGGGCGTGTCGGTGTTCTTGCCGTCCCAGCACGAGGGGAACGTCACCGTCACGCGCCAGCCGCCGCCGCAGGCAGCCTTGGGGAAGTACTTGGTGTCGGAACCCGTGCAGGGCGCGCCACCGAAGGGGCTCTGCTGCATGTTGGCTTCGCAGCGGAAGCAGAGACCGGAGGGGACCTTGGCTGCCACGCGGTTGCCGGGGTCGCCGACGAGCATGCGGAAACCCTGTTGATATTCGTTAGATCAAATTCAGTTCAGGGGTAGTAAACAAACACTGAAAAGATTGAAACTTACCGGCTTGAAGGCAGTGACCTTGGCAGCGGACTGGTATCCACGGATGCTGGGAGAGAGTCAGGAAACATGAATGACATATACATGTTCTGGCGGGATCACTTACTAGTAGACCGTCATGCCACCCTGAACGCCAAGACCGAGGTTGGCAACCTGGGGCACGCGCTTGTAGGACCCGTTGCGGGCCTTGAAGTAAATGTTGGCGGTCCAGTAGTTGGAGAAGTCCTCCGAGTAGGTGCAGCTGGTGCAGCTGGACTTGGTGGGCGGGTCGTGGACGTCGGGCGTCATGGACGCGTTGAACGAGTTGCCACCAATGACCTGATGCATGTGTGCCGATGGCAGACTGCCAGGGTTGACCAAGGGGTCGATACGGTCGATGGTCAGCTGCGAGCAGCCGAAACGCATCAGCTCCTGCGCCGTGGCCAGCTGGGCCGCCGCCACAGCGCTAACGAAGGCTTTGAGATGCATCTTTTCTTGTTTCTTTTTTGTCTTTCTCACCGTCTCACAGACAGACAACAATCAGACCTGGGATCCAAAAAGGAAGAGAGGGTCGTCGCAGTGGCTGACTGACTGACAAAACAGACAGAAAAGAACGGGAAGAAGCGAGAGCCACGGAACCAGAACAAGAAAAGAATGCCATGGACTTGGCAGCTCCATCTCGTCCCCTTTATACCTCCTATTAGCTGAGCATCCGGATGTTCTCCCGAGCACACACTGCATCTGATCTGGGCCCGAAAAAAAGAGGAGCGGTTGCCGAGCCCATGTCCCGTGGCAAAAGTCGCACTACTCACGTACAACTGCCGTTGATTGCGGCCATCTCCGGTTAATCTAACCCCATATTCCGGGGCCAGTCTGGGGAACTTTTTATATGGTGGGGAAAGAGGAACCTCATATCACAGAGAAGAACCGATAGGCGCATGGAAGCTTTCTTTTTTGGGCACCCTAATTAAAGCGGGATCAGGGGGGGGGCAAATAAACAACAGTCTTTTCTTTTTCAGTTGCACTCATTCTCGGCAGAGCGAACCGAGCACGCCCACCTTCCCCCCTGACAAGCTCAACCCTGCCAAGATTTTGCGATTCTTGGAATTAGCCGTCCACCACGTGCCTTGTGTGCGCTTAAGGGCATAGGCAAGGCAGTCGAGCTGCTCATCATTTTTTTTCTCTGTCCTTCATTGCCGGGGTGGAGGGGTGTGCGTCGGTTCGAAAGGCACTCACTGCACCGGGAGAAGAACGAAGAACAACCACCGTCTTCTCGGCACTCGACGTCATGGTCACACTGGTCTCTATGTGTCTAACGACATTGGCTAGGTATTCATATATCTGATGAAAGACAGGTCGCTCCAGGATAACTGCCGTTTTCGGACTCATCCTTGTCCTGGAAAGCAGTACTACAGTACTTCAAGTCATGCGATATACACAAACTCTGTCCGCGTGCTGATGCCTTCCTCCCACACCCGTTTGAGAACTTTGCCAATGCCCCGTCGATATGCCACTCCGTCAACCCGGCGCTCGACCATCATCACATTTGCAACCCCCCAAGTGTGCTCCGGATCACGTTTTATTTTTGTCTTCAAGTCAGCTTCTGTGCCGGATAGGTAATAGCCCTCTCTAGTGAAGGAAGCTTCGGTGGCTGGGATATAAGATGTGGTTGTGGTTGTGGGCCGCAGGTTCTCTGGAATCGCTTTTGAGACAAAGCAAAGCCCTGCACCCCTCGAGATGTCTACGAACTCGTACTGATTCGTCTTTTTCCACTTCCGCATGCCTAATGTTGTGATAACCTCTCCGACGACGGTGTGTTGGTCCGGGTGCAAAAGTGGAAATGCAGCCACGGTGTTATCAGAAGTTTCTTCTTCAGAAGAGATGCTATGCATAGGACGACCGAGAGCCAAGTATCCCAGTCCGGTCCACAGCCCAAGCAAAGTGCCGGACTGTTGCAAATAGCCGCCTATGCAGGGCCCGTTTGGAGGAATATCTGCTGTTCTGTTGGATGCTTGGAGTGCAATTGGTAGCGGTCCTAAGGCCCCAGCAGCGCTGTTAGCACTAGCACCAGAATTGCTGGTCCAATAAAACATGTCGTATAAGTATGATATGCTCTTAGTGTCTCTCACGTCCCGTGTCTGCCAGGCACACCCGCCGGGAAGTGACCAACTGGCCCAAGACCAGGACGGGGCACCAGCCCCAGCTCCTTCGACACACAAGCTCCCAAGTTTAGGCTGCCACAGGATTGCTTCAAGGAAGAACCCCCTCGGAAGACCTGCGACATAGGCATTGGGGGATCGGTTCAGAACGCGGAGGACACCGTCTATGGCTGGCAAGGCATCTCGGGGGAATGTGAGCGTTCTTTGTGTATATTCCCCAACCACTGCCGCATAGTTGGCAAACGACGCACGAGCGTCCATCCTGGCGAGCTCCAGATACCCGAAGCTGAGGAAATCAACAAGGCTGTATGGGCGTCTCGTCGAGTAGTCGTGCGGGAGTTTATCGTTCCCCCATCGAAAAAATTCGCTGCCATCGGGACGGGTCAGACGAGTGGTCTCAGCGGCCGTGTCTTCGGCCCAAACGCCATTGGGACACCGGAAGTAGGCCTGATAGTCGGTGAAGATGAGAAGCCTTCTCGACAGTGCCTTTTCCTGAAATGTCCACGCCCGTGTATTCCATCTCAAATTGTCTCCTGCGTTTAGCTCGTCGAAGCGAGGGAGAGGGATGGCGAGCGTTAGACCTTTGACAGACTCGCGCTTTTGTCTGAATCTTCTCGGGACGCTCATCCCAGGCAGCCCACAGTCGGCGTGGCTCCCTGAAGCCGCAGCAATTGATAAGCTGGCGTTGCGGTATATCGAGTCCATGTGGAGGACCTGACTGTGTCGATCTTCATCGTCGTCTTGAACGATGCACATGGCATCCACCCACAAGTATCGATAGCCCAAACGCTTCGTCGCTTCGATGGCATCTGAAACGGTCTTCGGCAGCCAAGAGGGGAGAAGAACACTGCCTTGGGCCTTCTCCTCGTCCACAGCTTCTTTGTGTTTGGCGAGCATCTCTTTCGTCATGGTCGGCATCGGCCAATCCATGAGCTTCTCGCCCCAAACGTAGGTCAAGGCGACATACTCCCACCCTGAGCGGTACTTCACCACTGAGTTCTCCTCCACATCAATGACGCGCATGTTGGCGGGAAGCGTCAGGCTCACCGAGCTCAAGTTTGCCGCTGCTGGCTGGCAGAGCTCCCCGTGGCAACGGCTGCAATGCCGTAGCCACCATTGAAGCAGCGACCAGTTAGGTTCTCTAGCGCGTACTGCTCGGCCAAAGAACGTGTCACCCCCAGGCCGATTGCGGTCTGCCAAGCATTGGATCTCTCCCCGGGCCAGGCAGTTTTCCCACGTGATCAGGAGTTTCTGGGCCTCGTCGTCTCCCCTGAGCCGAACCGCCCTTGCTTCGTCTTCGAGATCGGCTCGGTTGGAGTAGACCTTGGATTCGCTGCCGTTGAAGTTGAATATCACGATGGACGTCTTCCAGCTTGGCCGGTTGGAAAGTTCGATCACATCGTCGGGCCCTGGTCGTCCGCCTGTGCTGGCCGCGAGGCCATCGACACACTCTACGACGAGACGACAGAACGGACACAGTGTCCTTCGCTGGATGTTTCTCCACGTGCCGAGACGCTCCGAGGGCTTTGATGCGGAGAACCACTGCCATGCTTTCCACAGCTGCTCTATCGATGTCTTTACGTGTTTGTTGAAGTCGATAGACTTGCACACATGGCAGAGGCGGTCAGATGGCTTTGCAGGGGCCATTTTCTTTTCGCGCTGGTCGCAAAGCAAACTTGATGCAAATCATGTGTGATTGATTGCAAAAATGAAGGCGATCGATCACACACGGATCGCATTTGGCAGGAAGGTGGGGTTCTGCAGAGGTGGCGCCGGCCATCGAGCGACTTATATGATTCTGTTTATCTGTGGGAGTGTTGCACAGCCTCTAAACTAGTGGCGTTTTGCCAAGTAAGGCACTTCGGCAAAGCCTACCAACCTATCATAATTCGTGCGAAAACGCGGGTGTGCACGCATTCCGCGCCATCGTGAACGTGATCCAATACCCGTAAAACAATGCTACAAAATGCTGAGACACGCTGAAGACTAACTTTAGCTGACAACTTGAACAGTTGAACACAACTTCAGATACAGAGAGACAAAGAGTTTCACGGAGCAGTTCTGGTCACGCCGAGTTCAACCAAAACCTCCTCAGCAAAATCCTCCGTAATCGAGTTTGCCGTATCTCCCCCAACGGACCCAAACTCCCTGAGCCTAATCTCTCCTACCAGCATGTTGAGCCTCTCCAAGTACGCCGTCCTCCGATGGACACTGATATCACAGAACAGCAGCTTGCAGAACTCATCAGGGGAGACCTTGTCAGTCTTGAGCAACGGCTCTGGGGACACCGCATCATCACTATCTTCTTTCATCTCGGGGGAATCAAAACAAATCCTCAAAACAATGATGTCCCCAAGTAGATGGAACACAGGTGGGGGAAGAGGCCACACTCCGCCCGCTTTCAGACCAGCATGCACCGCAATGCTCGAGATGCTAGGGCCAGTAGTGCCGATGTGACTCAAACTGCCGCCGGTTTCCGCCAACTTTTGGTGGTCGAGCAGGGGGCTCGCTACCGGCGGCAGGCCGTATTTGGAGCGGTAAAGATCGACGATGGAGCGGAGATATGCTTTGTCGGAGCGGGATATCATGTCGTACTCGTTCACAAACGCCATCAGCAGGCCGACATTGGGTTGCTTTCTGCAAAGCTCAGTCAGGCTCTGGCTAGTAGCTGGGGCGGCGCCAAATGTGACGAGAGAATATTTGACAGAGGAGACTAAGATTTTTCGCAGTTAATTATCAGAACATGGGTCTTCTAAGAGACAACAGTGAGACATTACGTTGAGCTGGCGAGTGGCACACAAAGTTCAAAAAGACAAGAGACGCAACAGCGCCGCCGGCGGAATGGCCGGTAAAGACTATGTTGGAAATGGCACCGTCCACAGCTATCTGATCGACTATGTCCCTCGTGAGGGTTGGGATCAGGGTCTTGGCACAAGCTAAAAACCCAGCATGGGCGTTGACGCTCGTTGTCACTCCCTCGAGTTTCTATGTAATTAAGTGTCAGTCAGCAGAGACTGTCAAGCAAGTACCGTGGTGGGACACTGAGGGCAAAAAAATTCTTACAAAAACACTGCTCGCATCCTTTGATTCCCCGTTCATGTTGACCATGTGGTCAGCCTTTGTCGCCGTGCCTCTGATGGAAACCATCAGCGTCTTTCCAGACCACCCCGGGATCCGAACGTGGTCAATTTTCCACATGGAGGCGGCCTTCACGGTCCCCATCATGGACGGCGTCCGGTGCAACACAGGGGCCAACTGAAGTCCCCAAAGGCTCGGCTGTTGAGATGGCTCGTAGACTAGGGATGAGCATCGACAGGCCGCCTGCAGCAACTGGCTCATGGCATGGGAGCTGTGAAGGCCTTTTGTAAGTGAGAGTCACCAGAAAAAGTCAACACAGGGATCCTTACCAAGTCCAGTCCTCCCCCGTCCCGTCTGCGACTCGGGAGCACCGGTATTTGGCAGCCTCTGCAGCCAGCCTCTCAAGGTGCAACTGCACCAAGTCTCCTGGCTCATCTGTCACTCATGGTCAGTCAGCTGGGCAGATATGAACTGAAAGAGACAAATAAAAAAACAAAGCCAATCAACTTGGGGAGATGTGAACAATAAAACAAAGGAGACAGAGAAACTGAAAAGAAGCAAAGACAAAGAAATGAAGTCCATTACGAACCTTCACCGCCTAGCTGGTCAAAGACAAAGCCCAGTCCTGCTGTCAGCTCGGCCACAGCAGCAGACGATGCCTGCGAGTTTGCAGCCGATGCGACTTGTGAGTTTGGGGTTAATGTCGTGGCCGAATTCACCAAGGTGACGGCCGAGTGCATCGACGCCTTGGCGGCCCGGGTCTTGAAGGCTTTGGGTGTCCACATTTGGTTGTTCTGTCCCTTCCTCCTATCGATTGATTGTCTGAGGCTTTGCTGACAGTGACTGGCTGCAATCTGAGTCTGCAGCTAGCCAGTACTAGGGTATTTCGGGGTGACTGCTGGGTGATTTCAAGCAAAGCAAGGAGGTTGACTTGCCTCTAGTGTTCCCCACCCTCTCACTGCCAACTGGTTGACATATTATAACTAGCTGATGCGGAGCGGCCAAGGCTCATTTTCTTTCCTTGTCGAACAAGCTAATCCGGAAGGGCTGTGTGGGTCCTGTGCCCAAACAGACACCGACTTCCCCCAAACCATCTCATGCATAGCCCCCCCCCGCAAGGCTTCTGGGGCTGTGCCAGGATTGACACAAACATCCCCACGCCAGGCGCTTTAGATTCTGCCTCAGCTGCAGATGTTTCACTTAGTCATAGATTCTACCCCCAGCCATCAAAATCCGATTCCGGTGGTTGCACGGTGTCCCCCCCAAAAATCCATGTCTCAAAATTCCATCTCATCTTGATGGTGATGAGGCATCTACTGTCAAAAGATTGCGCACGAAACTAATTGCTGTCTCTCTCATCCATTGTCGTGCATCCGTATATAAAACCACAAATTAAATAGACTGCAGCAGTTTTGCTATCACCGAGTGAGATCGTCAGTTCGACTAGGGGTGTGCTTCAAAGGAAATTCAACTTCAATAGTATCTGTGTCTCCAACCTCACTACGGAATAAGCTCTGAGGGAGATTTCTACCTTACATACAAGTGGACAGATGATTACTCACTGGTTTTGGGGTATCTGAAAGTCTAGAACTAGATGTCCGGGTACTCATCCGGTCCCCTCGCCTCGTCGCTCAAAGGGGCCTGCCTCGTCCAGATATTCATGCCAATTTTCTCCCCCGTGGTGACAGGCAGACCCGCGTGCAACGTCTTTTGGTTCCCAGTGCTGTCCTCGGGATTGAGATTCTCCCAGTAAATCGCGTTTCCCTCGATAGGGCGGAAAGTAAGGCCCCGGTCATACGGCTCGTCGCAATCAATCACATCGCACCAGCGCTCGTCCTTGGGCGGGGCGATGAGCGGGAAGTTGGTGCCACCGCCCGTCGTGTCGTTGCGCACATAGACATACGCAAAAAAGCTTGAGGCCCGGTTGCCCCCGTTGACGGCGAAGTTGTAGACCGGGTCCTTGAACCAGTCCGTGTGGAAGTGGTAGTGCTCGCCGGGCGCGTACTTGACCAGCTGCAGCGGCTCCAGATGGGACCGCGGGACATCGTGGCCTTGGAACGCGAGGGAGCGGCTCTCGATGCAGTGCACGACCGGGTCCCGTGGGACGTAGGTCGATTGCGATGTGCGCTGTGAGGACCGCGTGCCATCGGCCACGATCGAGTGACGGAATTTGTCGTTGCTAACATGTCATTAATCACAGGTCCCCAGTTTAGAGATTGGTCATACTTGAATACGGGGTTTGGTTCTAGATGCTTACCTGATGGTTCTCAAGTGAGCGCGCTCCTTTTCCGTCAAGAAGTTCTTGATGTATATGACCAGTGGCGAGGATGATACCAGCTGGATCTTATACGGGGGATGCTCACAGACAAAATCATTAGCTATAATGGGCGTCTGTAATACCGCGACCCCCTGAGCATTGCTCTCCTCGGAGCATGATGCTGCACCGAGCAGCGTCAAGACGCCGCCGAGAGTCGAAAGAGCTGGTCTCATACTTGCATGAGCAGCAGGATATGTGTGCAAGCTGAAGTTGGCTGCGATGCAAGAAAATGATGGGAGAACCCCCTCCGTTTTTTTTGGGGCGCCATTGGCAGTTGGTGTTCTCATCTAGGCTCAAACATGTGATATTAGCCGGCCCCAGTTCCAGACTCCCAATTCGGCGCTTTGAAGCCCGGTCACTAGGTCTAGGTCACATTCTTGACACAGCGGCTAAACTGGGGCTCTCTTTTCAGAATGCGACAGGCTGTCCTTTATGGTATTGGCTTCCACTTCTATTTGCTTGTCAGTTCGAGTTCATCACATGCGTATTGATTTAACTTGAAAGAAATAAAGCGCGTCGTTCAGTGAAGATGAGATATCCCACTTGTGTACTAAGCGTGGCAATTGCGTGCTTTGCGTCGCAGACGACTGCTTGGAATCACGCCAGCGAAACCAAACTTCAAGATGCATTGGAATCAAGCGGATACACGCTGATTGCTTGTGAGTTGTTGTGGCACAATATTCCTTTGGATCCACGAAAAGTACTCTTAAGTCCAAGCTAACTGTTGGGCCTACAGTTGTGCTGGTAAGAATTTCTCAAACATCAACTGAGGCTTTGAAACATACTAAAATAATTTTGGTGTCTTTTGTAGCCTTCACAGTGAGCTCTTTCTTACACTCACCTGCCTGGCCTCTTTCTGATTGACAGTAACTTCATAAAGCTAACATATATCACAGTGACGCTACCCAAGCATTGGAGACAGAATGGACGTCCCTACAAAAACAAGAAAAGGACGACAACATTATCAGCTTTGACTGCGAAGCTCACCTAAAAACTTGCAAAGACCTCGACGTGGCATCCTTCCCAGCAATCCGCATGTACCACCGAGACGGGCGGATGGACCGGTATCGAGGGCCGCAGAAGGCTAGAGAGTAAGAAACCCGGCTTCTCGTGACCTCCAAGTATGTGTAAATGAAGCCAGTGACACTGACATGCTTTCTGCCCTTGTACTAGATTTGCCCTATTCCTGCGCCGGGCTTTACGACCCACCGTCCTCGACATGGGCGGTCCAGCAGTAGACGCCATGACTCTCCTCGACGACGTGGTCATCATGGCGCATCCCGACCCAGACGACGACAGCTTGTACGAGCGGTTTACTGCTCTGGCCAAGCGATACCGCCTGCGCTTCAGCTTCATCATGTCGACGCAAATCCAAGCCGGCTCTGCCTTGACGTGCTATAACAACCTGGACGACGAGAAACACATGACTTCAGAGCTAGCAACGATCCAAGCGCTGGAAGATTTCGTCAAGCTATGCTCTGACCCCCTAATTCCAGAACTGACGAGGCAAAACGAGGTGCAGTACACAAAGGTATGTTTTGACTGGGGGCTACATTCCAGTTGAAACTTTGGCTAACACTCTACTGAAAAGACTGGTAAGAGTCTTCTCCACTACTTTGCCTCAACAGACGAAGAGAAGGAGCTGTACAGGGAGAAAATGCGGCCTCTGGCCAAAAAGTACGCAGAGTTCCTTCACTTTGCCATCACGGATGTCAACGACTATCCCGAGATGCTGCCTGCTGTGGGCCTCAAGGCAGGGTCCAAGACAGGACTGGCACTGGAGAACCCAAATACAGGCGACATGTTTCCTTACACCAAGAAGCAAAAGATCACACCAAAGACGGTTGAGATATTTCTGGACGAGATTATTGACGGCAAGATCAAGCCTTGGAACCAAGGAAATGGCCAGGAGCAAGAAGACGAGGAAGAGATAGCCCACGAGGAGCTTTAGGTGCCCGATTGACTGTCGGTTTTAGAAGGGACAAATCCCAAAGTGACACGGCTATGGAGGAAGTTCGAATGTTTTTTGGAACCAATGTAACTATATACTTTGTGGTGGAAATTCGTAACATCGTTCAATTACTGGTTGCTCTCAGATTCTGTCAAACTGCTTCAGAAAGGAAAGGAGAAAAAGGCCAAGAAAACAGAAGCTCACTGGGCAGCGATGCAACATCCCCTTGACCTATAACTCCAAGCCCAACCTTCATACAACATGGGCGGCATAAGAGAAAAGGAAGAAAGCAAGAGATACACAAACAAAAGATAACCACGTCATGTTCGGATCTGTAATACCTGCATTAGGACAGCGTTGATAGCTTCCCGAAAGGCGAAAAAGGGACAAGGAAACGCACAAAGACTCATCACTTACCAATGTGGTGACGTTTGCTCCTTTTGGCACTAGACAGTAAAACCTGAGCCGTGGAACTCCGTTCTAAGGATGGCTCAGTCCTGATTGACAGACACAGAAAGAGACGAGGGAGTCGTCTGAAAACCTTGCCCTGGTCCCGGCGCTGTATTCGCCGAGAGATTCGTGGGTTCCGCCTCGGTAAAGCCACCATGGCTCGAGGCTTCCTGAAATCCAAGACCTGTCGTCATCGTAGGGGGGCCGCCGAACTTATCACTAGGAAAACAAAACGGTTCAGTCACCATACTGGTAGCCGAGTTGAGACCAGGCCTGGCAAAGTCTTTTGCCGTCCCTAGGCTACGCAGCAGGCGAGCGGCTTCGGCGGCGCCAGGATGCTGAGCGCCCATTGACCCCAGCTGAAGTGAGCCGATGGTGACAAGGTCAGCTGGGTCCGAAGTGAATGTGGGTAGCATTTCCGAGCTCGCGTCCGACTGAGATGCTTCTTCTCTGTCCGAGACACCACCAGAGTCACACGTCGATGTGGTCGACAAGCCCGATGCGCGACGGGCCGCCCTTTGCATTTGCATGTTGACAGTCGGAGACAGGGGATGTGATATGCAGAAACTGGGAGAGGAAGCATGTGGAGTATAGGACATCTGTGGTGGCCAAAGTGGGCTTGGTTTCGGATGCTGTGGCGCTTCGTAAGTTGTGCGCGGCGACATAGGGACTGGAGACCTGGCGAAGGCCTGTTGGTGGTGGCTCGCTTGTTGTGAATCGATGGCAAGCGTCAGCTGGTAGAGTACAGCGGCAAATACCATGTGGGGGAGCAAGGGTGGTAATAGACCGAGTGTGTAGTGTGTCTGATATGTGCTGGTGAGGAAGACAATGGCCTCGGACGCCTGCTGACAGACGAGCTTGGGTGTCACGCCATCCCGTAGCCTGGGGGGTACACCATCTACAAGACTGGCTGTGCCCCCAACAAATGGCCCGAGTAAGTTGAGCAAGCAACAATGGTACCATATCCTTGAAGCGAGAACGGACTCGTATTAGTGATCTACTCCCCACATGGGATTGCCGCGGGAGAAGGTGAGGAAGAGGGGGATTTACTGGGCGAATATGAGATCTGGAGTGCTATCCATGTCGGGAGCTGATAACTCGGTAAATTGGCGGTAATAGCCAAGACACTTGTCATAAGCTCCTTCGAGATCTTCCGCTGACGTAGCTTTGGAGAAGTTGTACGTCAAAAATGTATGAACCACTTCCGTAACCTCGAAGATGAACCGAGTGAGAGGAGGACAGTACTGCAACTCAGCGAAAAATTGCATTTGCAAGGCGATGCCTGAACATGGAAGTCAGCAATCTGCTCACATGAAGAAGAATGAAGAGAAGAAGGCGGTAACGGGAGCAATGACAGACCTCGTTCAACTCGGGCTTCAGGGCTATCTTCACCCATGTATGGCGAGTGAGGCTGGAGTCTCATGAAAAGAGGACCAGCTTTGGGCTCAAGATGTCCTGTGAGGAGCTGAAGAACCCTGTTTGGATCAACATTAGACAAGAGACACAATCCAATAGAAGAAAGAGACAAAATTGCCCAGAGTCCACCTCCTAACTTACCTTATCAGCGAGAAGCCTCCGCAGTACACCAGAGCCCGCACAGCCCTAAAGTCGCCATCTAGTTCTTCTTCCTGATTCCTTGTCTGGAGGGCTAAGTGGATGGATGCTCTGACAGACTCTTGTGCAAGATCCCAAGCCTCTGTGTCGTTTCCTTGGCTCATCTCGGCCAGGGCCAGCACGCCGAGGGCCTGTATGCTCGGGAGGCTCACATTGCTATGCTCAACGGCCAGCAACCTCTTGGCCTCGGCGAAGAAGGCGTCTCCGAAGGTGACCCTGGATATGAGCTGGGAGGTGGTATCGAAGTACTTGCAGGCGCTGCCCAGAATAGCGTTTACCAGCGCCTCAGAGCAGAACCGAGAATTTCCGGCACAGAAATCCTTTACAAACTGTGGCTGAGAGATTAGAGATAGCGAGTGAAACGAGCCTGAAAAGAAACTAGCAAGGAGACGCTCGACAAGGCGCTTGTCGGACGTGACGTTCGTCCAAGTATGAAGGATCGGTTGCTCGAAGACGGGGGGAGCAGACGAATGTGCGGACCTTTGGTGATTCAGCTGCGGGATACCGATAGGCAGAAGCGATGGGGCGAATGTAAATGGCAGCGGCGGGAAAGCTGTGTTGTTATCTCGTAGCGAGAAGTGACTTGCTGGAGAGAAGTCCGCGGAGAAGCTGGTCCGAGACATGCCGTCAACAGAGCTTGCAGTCTGGCTAAAACTGCGGGTGCTCGCGCTGCTGAAGCTCGCAGCCCGAACTCTCTCGCCTGGAGTCGGCTCTGAACTCAGCGACTGGGGCGGTCGAAAGGGAGAACACAGGCGAGGGGAGGCATCGCCAAGGCGAGAATTATCGACCAAAGCCTGGGATGGCGGATGGGGCGGGCCCGATGCGCATCTCGTTGAATGAATCCACTCAGCGATGGAATCTGGAGAGTCGTCGTTTCGAAGGCGGTCCAGGATGGTCTCCCATTGCTTGGGATCGTTGTCTGTCAGAGCTCGAATCAAGGCATGGCCCTGTCGTTGTTCGGCTCGCAGCCTCTCGATCTCGGATCTTAGGTGGTCCTTTGTCCGCCACTTTTTATCTTCATATACGCATTCCTCTCCACGAGATCTGCATCTTCGACATGGCATCTGGCCATCGCACTAAGTTAATATCAGCGACTGTGTCATGCCGTCCTAGATGATGCCGGAAGAGAGACCCATGACACTGGGAGGCTGACGGGGACAGAGATAAAGAGAGATAGAAGGTGAGGAAATATATGCATCCCGAAGCTTCCTCTATCGGGACAAACCAGCCCAGTAAAGGCAAGAAGGAGCGCAAAGACGATGGAGCGGCTCGTAGACTTTATCTGACCTCAACGCACCTTGGTTCGTTTCCGGCGACAAACGAGACAAGCGTTCGGGGTGAGGTGTTGCCTTGGCATGATGGAGAGAACATGCTTCTCAGCATCAGCGGCAGAACAGGCTTCAGCAGTTCACTCGTCCCAAGCAAAGCTCCTCCAGAAGCCCACTCTACCACGGAATTTGGATTATATACCCTGCAAGCGCTGTGGTGCTGGGAAAGGGGTTTGTTCTGCGCTGTTCTTTGTGTATCCACGGCTCAGCTTCCAGGGGCAATGGGCGCAAGGGGCACTTATCGTGAAAGATCGGCTTGTTCTCGAAAGGCATGCGGCTCGGGAACCGTCGTAAGAATTTGATGTACCATCTGACCTATGAAGAATCATGGGGCAGCCCTTAGAGTGCTTGTGGTGATGCATGCCAAGCCTGCCAATCTTCTGCGTGAGTGCTCAATACATCAAAAAAGTTAGGGATACCGTCTTTCCAATACGACAGGCCTAAGTCCTGGTGACCTTTGGAATACTAGCTAGGGCTTAAGACGACTTTCGTCTCACCGGTCGGGGTGGTGTCATTATTTAGTAACACGGAAGGTGAATGTGTGTCGTCCTGGTAGGAAAGCTGTCCGATCAGGTCCCAATCGGGTTTAAGGAGCTCCTGCTAAGCTTCCATCGAGCAGACAACAGCAAAGCCTCATCGTTCCCTGTCAAGGATCATTTGCTTTCATGGTTCACACAACCCTAGAGCCCGAGGAGACACAGAGACCTGCCTGGAAGGGACCTAGATTCCAGATCAATCCGCAAGCCATTCAGCAATCCCTGCATACATACTTGATGCACCCCAGAATGTTGTGGGGAGGCAGGTACAGGGGTCGGACTTGCAAAGCGGGGATTGGATAGAAGTGATGGCTTCTGACGGCAGACGGCCGAGAGGAGGGCCCTGCCGTGCGTTGGCGGCAATGCACTCGCACAGAATCACAAAAGTTTGTTTGTGAGAAGGATGTTTTTGCAAGCGTGCGTATGCAGTCTCTGCCCTCGAAAGGTCGAGCGATAGGGCCATGTGTGTTGGCCTCAGTAGTGAAAGTTGAAGAGCCGCCCTGGCTTAGAAAGTCGCCAAGGTTCAGAGCAGCCATATCAGAGACTAAGGAGGTTTTTTTCTCCTTCACTGGTACGAGCTCACACTGTTTTTGGCAAGTTGGAAATGGTTAAGCGGGTCTTCCCGAAGCAACAGATCCAGAAAAAAGAGAAGGAAGATCCAGTGATCCTATCTGTGAGTTTTTCACTCGACAGTCGCCCACAGGTGAAGGACATGATCCCGAAAGTCTCAGGATTCTTTTGCTTTGACGATTCATGACTCCTGTGCATGCGGGACAAGGCGAACATAGCATCCTTCTCTGCCTGAACGATCAGAGAATGGGTATATTCCAAGAGAGAGAAGAGAGGGGCGGGAACAACGCATGGAAATAAAAGGATAGAAAGGACATGGTGTGCATGGCAGTGCTTTGAAACACCTGGCGTGAAAGTCTAAGTTAGTGGTTGCAGCCTCAGATACGGTGGCGCGGGGACGTTGTGGATAACAGCTGATCAGCGACGATCAATGCCAGTCATC
This sequence comes from Podospora didyma, assembly GCA_033439775.1. Taxonomy (NCBI): domain Eukaryota; kingdom Fungi; phylum Ascomycota; class Sordariomycetes; order Sordariales; family Podosporaceae; genus Podospora; species Podospora didyma. The sequence continues at coordinate 4,768,547 of JAULSW010000003.1, forward strand.
GAATGGCGGGAAGCTGTGACATCAAATCTGTTGAAAGCGAATGTACAAGTGAGAAGAGAAAGAAAACCGAGTTTTTGTTCAGAGCCTACTTGGAAACTTCAGGTTGGAAACTCCAGAATATCAACAACTCGTAGCTGCCACCCCTCCAGCGGAACATTGGCCCTTGGGACAGCCGAGGCGAGAAGATCAAGTAATTCGTAACGATCCAAGGAAGTGTTGCCCTCGGCCTGGGTGGTGGAGCTTGCCTAGAATGCTCTCTGCTCGTCGATCAATGTGGACGCAAGGTGCGGAAGCTGAGCAATCGAAGTGAGAAAACTGCCCCAGTAAAACGAAGCTCCAGATCTAGCGATGCTGGCAAGCTGAACGAGCTCGGAGAAGAAGCGTAGATATGCATGCAAGTGTACTCTCAACCACTCCGATATTTTTCGCGCGAGTCGATAGAGCTTGCAGCTGGTGACAGGTTTGTTGCAGGACGGCCTCGTCAAAGTGATGGATGGTCAGGTGCAGGGTGTGGGACGGGACGAATGGCGCGTCACTGAAGTGAATTACCGACCACGTGACTTGGCAACTGCCGCCCCACTTGTCCTTGGGAAGGGAGCATCGCAAAGACGGCACCAAAAATTGGCAGCAGCGAGACGACGAAGGGCACGTCGGAATCTACTATCCACCCCTCGTCTTTCCGCCCAAGATGCAGCCGACACGATGCCTCCTCAAGAGATCGGTCTGGAAAGGTAAAATGACCTCCATTGGTCCAGTCCCCGCATCATGCCGCCGTCACCCAACCCACCTCTCCAAGACTGCGATGCACTGCTGTCTCCCAGTTGCCTTTGACTAACAAATTGTCGCGTGTTAGGACCGCACATTGTCCCGTAAGAGACTCCCTTCATACGCTCCTTCCCGGCTCTCCTCTTCCCGACTGATCGACTGACCCCCCGTTCCACACACACAGCCTTCCCATCGTGCGCCCCGAGCCAGGAAAGAAGATTGTGCCCATCCGCACCCAGGCGCGGTCGGCCACCATCCTGCCCAACTTTGTCGGCCTTAAGTTTCAGATTCATAATGGCATGGTCTACCATGACCTGACCGTCACCGAGGAGATGGTGGGCCACAAGCTCGGCGAGTTTGCAATGTACGTCCCAACTCTCGACAAAGACACATGTGGCCAGGGCAAGACTGACACCGGATGGCTTGTAGGACGCGGAAGACCTACCACGGTCCCCACTCCGACAGATACAAGAAGAATTAGGATCTGAATTTTACAGGCGTTTCTGGCAAAAAGGGTGGCATGTTGTATCCATAAGAGCAAAGAGACTTGGAGGATGATTTGTATAATACCCATTACGAATGGAGAGAAGAGCCATTACCGACTGAACGTTAACCCGTTTGCGTCCCACCATTAGTATAGAAGTGGCGGCTCGTTGGACGTTGATGTTTGGCCATTACTCTCTGCAGCGTAGTGCGCTTGGACAACGTCAAAGAGGATGGATGTTGCCCGTCATGTATAATTATGAGTTTTTGTACTGTTAGGCCAGCCAGCATTAAAAAAGAAGGCCGACCTCTGTCGATATTTACTGCTTTCGGAGGGACAAGAAAAAAAGCAAATTCCCCAAACGCCGCCCCCCACTCCGAAAATGCCAAACGCCACGGTTGTTACAAAAGACGAAGGCAAGCTTGTTCCTCCTGCCTCTCCAACCGACCCATAAGACGGTAAGTGTCACGTCATGTCTACGCCAATCTAGTCACCACCCCCTCTCCACATCCCAACACCTACACATCCCAACACCTACCCACCCCAAAGAGAAAATGAACGGAAACCTGTAGTTCCCTCGTGCAGTCGTAGGCTCAGCGGTAGAACTCGCTCCGCTTGACATTGACGCCGAACTCGCCCACGGCCATGCCCAGGTCTTCCATGGTGAGCACGGTGCGGTTCTGACTGCCGCCCGCGCCGCCGCCTCCGAAGCCGGGTCGCTGGATACCCAGAGCGCCGTTGCGGCCCTGGTCCTTGTTGCCGGGCTGGTTGGCAGGCTGTCCGGGAACAGAGAAGCCGGCTGCAGCGCCGAGGTTGCTCATGCCGCTGGTATTGCTCGCGCGGATGCGGCTGTATTGGTAGGCGTCGGCGGCGATGTCGGCCACGAACTTTTGGGTCGCGAGCGCGAGGAGGCGAGCAAGGCGCTGGTCGGTCTGGGGCGGCGGCGGCAGCCCAGCGCGCGTCATGTAGTAGTTGGTCACGGCATCGGGGATCTGCGAGACAACGGGCGTCGTTAGTTACCAGTCTTCAATCTGAGAAGAAGCAGCAGCGGCGGGGCAATCTCATACAATTGGCGCGTACTCGTCCATCCTGTTCAGGAATTCTTTGAGCGACGCATCTTTCCTCGTTGCGACCTTGGCCTCGGGGATTGGCAGGTTCGCGTCGCCCACATTGGCATTTGACGCGGCTGCCTCGTCATCTGGCTGCGTGCCGTTCGGAACCGCGGGCGCAGCGCTTGAAGCAGTCGCAGGAGCAGTGGGAGCTCCCGGCTTCTCTGCGTTGGCTGTGGGTATGTTTGTAGCCATTTTGTAAAGACTTTGCGATCTGTTCTGTTGTCGAGTTCAACAGTCGGAAGATGTGGCTGGCTATGATGCAACGGGGACAGATGGCGGCGTCGCGGGGCAAAAAGCTGCAGTGGAGTCAAGATCACGTGCAGACACCTCGCTGTGGGTGAGTACTATTCACTGAATACAATTCCAACGCCCACGGTTTCGAGCAGCGATAGAATTTACAGTTACTCGCCTGTATGGATGTTCCATGTTAGACACACAGAACTTGCAAAAATGCAGCGCGATGGGGAGAGCTTCAATATTTTATGATTCATAAGTCCCATGAAACATGGTTTATAGTACCCGACTGTCTGCTGATTACAATTCTCTGCCTACATAGAGTTGCTTCCACCTCGCATTCCAAGAACACCAGTTTGAGAAATGCCATAACATTCGTACAGAAAAAATCGGAAGAGTCCATTGCGGCGTTTGTCTAGTATTATAGATATGGTGTACAAGCTAGAGTGTTAGCTATTGCCAATGTGTCTGCTATGTTGCGTTCCTTGAACGCAGCAACAAGATCAGCTTGATATCCGACCAATCTTCAGGGGAAAACATCATGTCCACCGAAGGAATAGAAAGCGCGCCGTTTGGAATTCACCGCCGCCTGCTTCGTGTGATCGGTGCAGACTCGAAGGCGTCGTCCTCGGAAATCTCATCATCGCTGATCTCAATTGCCTTCCGCGACTTGGCTGCTGGCCTTTGCGATTGGGAAAAGCTAAGCGTTGTCTGCTTGCTCTTGGCAGCACCGCGAGTTGTCCTAGCCGGCTTAACGGGGGGCAGTTCCGGCTCATCGTCATCCTCCATAATCACATCATCCTCCTGCTCCTCTTCTTCCTCGGCGTCATCGCTGTCTTGGAAGGGATTTGCCTTTCGGCGACCCCGTGCCGGCGCCTTTTTCGGCGCCGCTGCTTTCTTTGCTGGCACTGCTGCCTTCTTGACCGGAGCTGCTTTCTTGGTCGTCGTGGCCGTTGTTGTTCTTGCCGCAGCTGCTCGTTTTGTTGGTTGTGGTTTTAGCGGTGCCTCGTCGAATAAATCCTCGTCTTCTTCGCTGAACGTGACGCCTGAGGTTGGCTGCCCACGGCCGGGTTTAGCTGCGGGGGCAACTTCGGGCGATGGGGGCACATCTTCGATTACACCGTCCTGGTCTGCCCAGTGACCGTTGAGATCAGAGTCCCATCCGTCAGGCTTTGGTTTAAACCGTTTCTGGGGTTGGCCGTTCTTTTTCTGGGATTTCGACTTTTCCCTTTGTTGTCTCAACTCGTTGATGCGGGAATCTATATCTTCCAACTCGACGTCACCAAGCTTCATGAGATCCTTCACCCGGCCTGTAACCTCGTCCTTGACGAAGAGCTCGATTGCATGAATGTCGCTTGCGACGAAATTATTAACGGCATCCCCGAAACCCTCTCTCGGCAGACACGTGAGCGACTGCTGCCCAATGAAGTCATGCACAATCGCATCTACTTTTACCGCATCGAGCGATCCAAGTGCTTCCGATACGTGATCTGATAGGCCTTTGGCATCCTTTGTCTTTCCTGCTTCTTGTTAGCTAGGCTTCCTGAAATTGCGTGAGTTGGCAGCGTACGGTTTGTTCCCGTTTTTTTCCTGTAGAAGTATACCACATCGTTCTGGTTTGCTACTTTGCCTGCAAAGCGGTTAGAGAAACGCTGTGGATTCTCCACCTCAAACTTGGCACCCTCAGGAGCTGTGTATTCAACTTTGAGGCGAATCAAAGGCAACGGCTGCTCCTCGTCCCCCTCCAATTCCTCCCCCTCGTGGATGGACTGCCACGCTGCATTGGCCTCCTCAATCATCTCGTCCACAATGACCATCAGCCGCTTGGTGATTTCTTGTCGATTTTCTTGCTTCTTTTCCAACCCTTTGAACCGCTTGTCCGAAGCAAGTATGACTTCCCGCGTAACGAATGGCCGGACCGTCTTTAGGGGAATCTTCTCTATCTCGAAGCTTTTGCCGGTGAGATTGAGGATTGCAACGTGTTTTGTCACAGCCTCCCCTGGAACTAGTGATGTGGCTACCGAGGAGCCCGGCTGCATGACATGGAAACCGGTTTGTTCGTTGCGCACGGGGTCGATGAGACATTCGTGTTCGTGGCCCCATACGACGAGGTCCATGAAGTCGGGGAGCATGGTCTCGGGTAGGAAACTCGTTTGCGTATGAGCGTGGTGATTCTGATGTACGGTCAAGAGGTTGAAGAAATCAGTCTTTTGTTGGTTCGGCCGATAGAACTTGACATTGTTGTCCCTGAAAGTCCTATGCATGCGTTCGTCGCGTACGTTGCTGAGCCCGTAGAGGGCAAGCTTCGTCCTTCCCTTTTGCAGCAAGACAGGCTTCACCTTGATATTGTCGGCCTCAGGCACACGACCAAAATAGTTGACTAGGCCCGCCACCTGCAGGAGGTCGAGGGAGCAGAAGTGGCCGTCGCCGCTGGGTTCGTCATGGTTGCCGTGGATGGAGAATACGGGGATGGAGATGTTCATGTCGGGGTTTTGGTAGTTGACATATGGGACAGCGCCGTCGAAGACGTCGGCAGCATCGCTCAAGAATTCAAGCTCGCATGGCCTCATGCCCAGACAGTTCCTGCGCAGCGAGTTCATGACCTTGTACATAGATTTGCGGGAGGGTTTGTTTTCGTGGAAGAGGTCGCCGCCGAGGAGGACCATGTCGACGTCCTCCTGGCGCGCCAGGCGCATGATCTCGTCAAAGCTGCGCCAACTGTCATCCTTGCGGATAGGGTCTCGTTCTTCGAAGCCGACATGGTTATCCGTCGAGATTAGGATGCGGATCGTGTCCTCGTCTAGGAGTTATACGGCACACGTTAGCAAAATCCGGTGAGGTTCCATCCGACCAACCCTGGGATAGCCTAGTCAACGCACCTGAAGATCGTGGCATCTTGGGCAGTCCCGTCCGCGATGATTCGATGGGGAGGTGTTTGAGGGGAGTATCTCGTTTCGTATGCGTGAGGAGTGGTCGAGGTCGTAGCCCCCGCGAGCGGAAAGGCACAGCCTTCCTATTTACTTCGAACAATGCTGAGGCTTTGGGGTGAATGTTCCGTCGTCGCGTTTCGTTTGGGGACAAACGCGTTGTGATCACGAAGTCACATGTGCCACTCTAAAGGTGTTCTGGGGAGTTCAAGTAACAGAGGCAGCCGCTAAATCGTTCGGACGGCAGGGGCCGCAGGGCTGCTTGGTCCCAAGTTGTGGGCCTCAATGTGGGGTACAATGTGGATTATCTTCAACTTCCATCCAATCCCGTCCTAGGTAGGGGGCAACTATGTGCTGGAGGCTAAGACCTGGGATCGAGTCCTGGCCAGATTCGCTGGATCGCTGGACATCTACGACAACAACCACGCTCGTTGCACGTGTAGCTCAAACCACGAATCCCAAGCCCACAATTCGCAATGTCGGACCTCCCCAGCGCCCCTCGAGCGCCCCGGCGCACCCGCATCCTCGGGCGAGCAGCTGAAAGAGCTTCAGTCATGGCCGTGGCCCGCCAGGCAGCCCGTGCCGCCTTTACCACTGAACGCCTGCAGCAGTCCTCCCCGATTGCACATGCAGCCATCCCCAGGTGTAAGTCAGTCCTTTCGCCCCATCGAATCTCCTCCACCACCCACCAAGCTTTCACCTCCTTGCTCTCTTTTTTGCAACAACCCTCTGATTAGAGATTTACTACGCCCCGGATTATGTCATTTCTATCGTCGCAACCGCCTTTTGCGCATGCAGAAGTCCTTTCGTCTTTCTCCTTTCCTTTGCTCTCGTACTTTCCTCGTTCGGTCAGTGCGCAATGGAGTCGCCCCCCTCCATCGCCGGCCTGGTCTCTTCTTCAGATCAGAATTCTCAAAGAGGCTTCACATTCCTTTCTACTCCCGCCTCAGAGCATCACATTCGTTTCGTACACTCTGTACATTCTGTATCTATTGTACCTTCCCTCCTTCTGACGCCCTTCTTGCTGCGCCCTTCGTTTTTGCTGCCCTGACGTGCTTTGATGTGCACATACGTTCCTTTTTCCCTACACTTTCTTTTCCTTTCTCGCCACTCCCTTTGCAGTCTTAAATCGCCTCAGTTCAACAATGAGCCTTGCCCCCGGTCGGCGTGCTGCGAGGCCGCGACGTGTGCTTGGTGAGTTGGATCCCAACCGAGATCTCAACGCCCCTCGTGGGCTGACCAAGCGGGCGCCGATCACGTTTGAGCAGGAGAACGAGGACGCTGTCCTCGAAGGGATCCGGCTTGGCATCTACGACCAAGACGAAGTGATCGCCTTGACTAACCAACCAATTTTTACCTCTGCAGCCCCCATCGACGATGCCCAGGGCTCTGACCGTCAAGAACCGGGCATCCAAAGCGGGAACACTAGCGAGGCTGAAGTCGAAGCTGAAGATGAGGATGACGAGGTGGAGGAAGAGTTTGGACACCTCGATGACGAATTCCTCGGCGAGGAGATGGATGAAGACTTGGGAGAGGAGCATGACAATGATGAGCAGGTCGAAGCTGAAGAGCAGTTGCAGGGCCCTGTCTTTGATCCTACTGCAATAGGTTTGAAAGAGATCAACAACCTGGCCCACTTCGGTGTCAGCAGCCACAAGCCTGGCAACGGCGTCGATGAACTGCTCAGCGACGACCTGGACAAGTATTGGCAGTAAGTCTCACCATCGACATCCATGTTCTTTCTATCCCTTTTGTGTGCCACCAACCCTAGCAATCTGTGGCATTCATATTGAGGCGGACAGGCAACATCCTAGTATTTTCGGATTTATGCTAACAGTATCTCTAGATCGGACGGTCAGCAGCCTCACTTGCTCACAATCCACTTTCTGCGCCGTGTGGAGATTCGAGCCATCCGTTTCTATGTCGACTACAACCAAGACGAGTCATATACGCCAACTCACATCATCTTCTATGCCGGCACGGGTCACCACGACTTGATTCAGTTCGCAGAGGTGCCGCTCATCAACCCTGTAGGCTGGCAGGATGTGCCGATTTCCGAGTGCGGCGGAGGCCCTGATGGACATTCCCTCTGTTGCTGGATTGTGCAAATGCACGTCAAGGAGAACCACCAGAACGGAAAGGACACACATATTCGCGGCATCAAGATCTTTGCCCTTGATGAGAAGTCTGCTGGTGGCGCGGCGGCCGATGCTGTTCACGAGATGGAGATGAATATCGACCACGCCGCCGATCGACATGCGATGCAGAGCCTGGACCCAGACGAGGACCAGCATTATCAAGACCTACTAGATTCGCTGGGCCGCAATCCTTCTGGCACCCGATACCAACCCGGAGACTCTAACCTTTCCGGGTTCCCTGACTTCATGCGCGAAACTGAGATTCGATAAGTATTGAACAAACACAGGGCACATGCGCGTTTGCTAAGAGGAGGTAGCTTCAAAATGGCTGGCGTTAAGCATCTATTTGGAGTTTTATAGAGATTGGGATGGAAAGGATCTTGGCTTGGCTGGTGTTTTGACTGGGTTTTCTGGCATTATACCCTCTTTGCTTAAGGAACACTGTTTTAGATCAGGTAGATATGCCTGCAAGGGCTTGCCCGAAGTCTATCTAATATCTGCCTGCTCAGGCAGCAATATAGAAAAAGAAACAACTTTTTAGACGAAATAATGCTTGACCTCATGGACTGAATAGATTGCCCTTAATCTCACGACGACATCATCGTAAAGGGATACGTTCTGAGCATTGGTTGCGAGACTCAACCTCAGCGCACAGGACACCGGGACAACGGACAGGAAGCGGCGCCTAGTGAATGTGAACAACAAGCACGAAGAGCAAGAAGGAAATCCATTAGTTATTACTCATCACGGAGCAGCTTTTCAGCAGTCCCCGGGGCGTCTCCCTTCGCCCCTCCAACATGGTACTCAGTGTCACGTCTTCCCAGGCATCAATCATCTCCAGTTGCTCGGAACACTTTTGGCGGATGACATCCAACGCGTCCGGCCCCAGAATGACCCGCATGGGAAGTGGGCGTCCTTTGGCTAGGCCCTCGCCCTTGACTACGTCGATGATGGTGTCGGGGAGCTTGGTGATGTCTCCCTGCATCTGCGGCCTCCCGCCGCCGAATATCTTTCCGAATAAGGGGAGATAGTCTTCCACGTTGGGCTTGCCCCCGGATGGCTCCCCGTCGCGAGGGGCGGCAAGGCGCGACTCGAAGCCGCCAGGTTCGAAAATGACGGAGCGAAGGCCGAGCGGCGCGACCTCCTTTTGGAGTCCTTCGGCGAACACTGCAAGGGAAGAGAATTAGATTCTTTGTTTCCTTACACAATTCTATGTTGTTACTGGAATAAGTGATGACGGACTGGTCAGAGCGGCTTTGGTCAAGGAGTAATACGTAAAGAAGGGCAACGGCGCCCATCCCAGCCCGGCACCAATGAACACCACGGTACCCCTTTTCGCAGCGCGCATGTGGGGAAGGACGGCCTGGGTGGTCTTGATGGCGCCAAACACGTTGATGTCGAACATGTGCTGGATAAAGGCCTCGCTGGCCTCCTCGATGCCGGCCATGCGCATGACGCCGGCGTTGTTGACGAGCACGTCGAGGCCGCCGAAGATGGTCACGGCGTGGGCTATGACGGACTGTATCTCGGCGAGAGGCGCGGTGACATCCAGGTCCAGAACAGCGATAGAGTCCTTCTTCTCAACCGCAAGGCCCGCCAGCCGAGATGTGGCGTCGCGGCCGGTTGCGATCACCTTGTCGCCACGAGCGGCGATGGCGTGTACAAGGGCCAGGCCGCTGCCTGAGGTGCATCCCGTTATGAGCCAGACGAGGGATGCCATTTTTGAAAAGAAAAGAGATCACGAAGGGGTTATGTCGGTGAGTGTAGACAAGAGAGAAAGATCATGGAAGAGCAACTGTTCTGAAGAAATGAGATAAAGGGAGATTCTCGACCTCTTTTCTTGATATGTAATGTGCATATCCCCATTTGTTTAATATCAGGTAAGACGTAATAGCAGTCAGTTCATGTCATTTAACCTGCAGCTTGCCTGCAATTCACAGGAGGGGATCGCTGTCACTCAGCAGATTTCTCCTGAATATCCATCCCACTTTCCCATTTCATCCAGAGCGTCTGATGTAAGGAACATCAAAGTTGTCAGCAACTAGCCCAACACCTTCACCAGAGCAAAATAGTGAGCAAAATCTATTCAAAATAAGTCAGGATGGGATGTTTGAGTGCGAGGCCAATTCATGAGACCAAAATAAACCTCAAGGCTCGTTTGTTATTTGACAAAGAGTGGTCTTCGAGGAGATAATGTAAGCATTGAATGTGGGCTGCCCAATTTGTGACGTGGATGCTGGATGTATGGTAGCAAACCTAACTTGTATTCTGGTGTGACACGTCCGAGACAAAGTCCCATTTTCTCTGAAAAAAAGGGGAGGCCAAAAATGCCGAAATTTGACTCCCTTTGATAGATTCCAATGTTCCTTCTATTGGATGCTTTGGATGAAGGGGGTTGGAAGCTCGGCAGCTGGACTTTACCTGGAGCTCAAAGCTTCAGCTTGACAAACATGGTGTCATTGCCCCGCCCCCGCATTTTGGGAACATTCGGGGGCAGCTTGCGCGACGACAACTAACGCGGGGCACCGTTTCATCCCGTTTCCAGTCGGCCAGCAACGCCAGACGACATGAGTTAAGCAACAGCTCTCGCAGCAAAATGACACTTCCTGGCACGCTCGCGGTCGAACCCACGATGCAGCGGAATTCTATCTTCCCCGCTGGTGTGTCCAGTCGGTCACTCGTCGACGTGTTCTCGCGCGCCCTCACCTCGTTCCAAAGCGCAGGCACCAAGTTCCAAGTTGTCTGCACCATCCCCCCAAGTCGACGCCCGAGCCAGCAGCTGCTGAACCCAATCCCGCCTCGAACGAAACCGTCTACGCTTGTAGTGCTCGACTCGTCGTTCAACCCGCCGACGCGCGCACACCTGCGCATGGCCACGTCGGCGCTGCACGATCTGGCCAAGGGGAAGAAGGATTTAGGAACCGGCACCTTGCGGCTGTTGCTGCTTTTGGCGGTCAACAATGCCGACAAGGCGCCCAAACCAGCATCTTTTGACCAGCGGCTGGCCATGATGTGGGCGTTCGCAGAAGATATCCAAAACACACTACACAGCGGACAGCAGAAGGACCAGGAAGGAGAAGCGCCGAGCATTGACGTCGCCCTCTCAACGCAGCCATACTTCCACGAGAAGTGCGCCGCCATTGCCGAGTCGGATTTCTACAGGACGTCGGATAATAGCGAGGGCGATATGGAGCAGGTAGTCCTCGCCGGCTTCGACACGCTGATCCGAATCTTGAACCCGAAATACTACAACCCGCCGGGTTCGGTGGTTCAGGTGAGCGTCGGAGAGAAGACTCCGATGCAAAAGGTGCTCGATCCATTCTTTGCCCGAGCCAGGTTGCGCATCACGATGCGGACGGACGACGACTGGGGTGGAAAGGAGGAGCAGCTGGCATACCTGGAGGACTTGCTGAGAGGGGATGGCTTGCAAAGAATCGGTGGGAGTGGGGAATGGGGGAGCAGGATTGAGATAATCGAAGGACGCCAGGACGGGGAGAACATCGTTAGCAGCACGTACGCGCGGGCCGCAGCGAAGGAGCAGGACTGGAGCGGATTGGATATCATGGTGACCCCGGGGGTACGCTGGTGGATAGAACATGAAAGGCTCTATTCCGAACATTAAAAGCTGACTTGCAACTTCTTACCGCGCATCTTTGGTTCGATATTGCCATCCATCCACGTGTGTAACTCTAAGTACCAGAAAGGTTGGCGAGCCAGCGGGAAGAGATTTCCGAACTCGAGAAGAGTCCTGGTTGACAGATGCCGCTGGCCCACAACAGAAAATCTCGTCCCTGGACTTGGTGGATTAACAGCAGAAATCCACCGCGTCCATCATCCAGTCTCAAGCTTGCCAAGGAGACCTAGATTCTTGATTGCTCAACAGAAGCCTGGTGTGCCTGGCTGGACTAAAATTATGGCGGTAGGGGCTGGCAGAACACACACCATCCCACCCTAGTGACCCTAAGTATCCACTCCATGAACTCACCAGTCGTGGTGGACGTGGTGGGCCTGCGCAAAAAATTTGCTGCCCCGCTAGACTCGCACGGGCCATTCCTCTCACCTATTTAACAATCGTGAGCGCGCTCCCATTCCTCTTCTTTTTCTTTTTTTCTTCATGTCGACAATACTTCAGTAAGCCATCCCCCAAGCAGCAGCCTCATCCTCACAGCACTATCGCTAACCAGGGCTCTTCCCACCCAATAGGAGAATCATTTCTATAGTAGTCGTCCACTTTTGTGTTCCCTAAAGGAGCTACAGATCCCACCCGGGTTGATGATCCATATCCTCGGCGCCCTACAGTGAGAACCATTTACTCTCGATCTGCCTGCAAAGGCGGCGGTCGCTGGCTTTCGGGCTGCGGCTGTATAGAGAGTGGCGATGATCTGTACCCCGATTCGAGGTCTTGCCTTCGGGCGCTTGTCCGGGGTGGGTGCCGATGGAAGTCTGACCGGCCTTCTAAACCTTTTTTTTTTCGTTGTGATCTTGGGCTTTGCTCGAGACGTGAGGAAGAATTCTGAGCGTGTCCCACTTTGCCTTTTGGGGGGCGCTCAATGCGACCCAGTACTTTAGTATTAATATGCCAAGCTCGTATCCATTGTTGCTATTCCATGCTCAAATGCTGTCTTTTCTAATTTTCGGATCCTTCACGATTCACGACAGAACTTTAATCGCTTGTGGGAAGGTCCAAAAGAGCGAGCTTCCGCGTTTGGAGAGTCGCATGCTTGGCATGTCGCGGCCCGTGGCTCATCAAATTAATTGATCTTCCCCCCGCAAAACCGTTGGTGGATGCGATGTGCCTTGTGCTTGTCTGCAGTGTCAACGGAGACGCCCCTCTCTGTCGTCACCCCTGCTGATGTTGAGCGACATGGAAATCATGGAAGAATCCGATATGTTGCTGCTGAAGGCCAAGATTCGACCTAGTGAATCTCCACCGACAATGCGCAGTGCATCGCACCTTCTCTAGGAAGACCTCCACCGCTCCTCCCTACCTTTTTGCCCACGCGTATGTAAAAAGACAATGGACGTCAAGGTCGGCAGAGAGCTCCTTCCCAGGCAGCCCTCCCAAATCATCAAATGTCTCCAAATCCCACCATTTTAACCACCTTACAAAACGAGACAAGGCCTGTGCTGTGCGTGTTCTCTTATCGGCGCCGTCAGCACCGTCACATTCCCAGGGTCCAGTATCTCCCAGGACAGAAAATGCAAGCAATCCCACATCTGGGTAGCCTGACAGGTGATAAACACTACCCTCGTGACGCCCTGACGAATGGCGAGCCTCGAGAACCACTGCAGTCACACGGCCGCTCTTCGGAAATAAAACTCCTGCTCAATCATATCTCTCCTGCCCCTGACCAGGCTGTCCCAGATGGCCTTCGTACTGTTCCCGCCCCCGGTCCCCAGACGCCCACGATGCACGCTCACTTCGGAAGGTGTCGTCTGCGGACGTCGATGGCGCTACTGTAGGTGAACATCACACCTTTGCTTGAGACAGCAGCGCCAGCAACGAGTCCCGACTACTATCGTAGACCTAATAGTGCAACGTCGGATTTGTCGTGATCTTGGCGGGAACCGGACCAGGTGATAACATGGCAGATAAATGGACCGTCCGCGCTGCCCAGATGCATGCCTGGAGCTGGCTAGGTCTGTTCAGACACCAGACAGCCCAAAGCCAGCTCTACAATGCGTCTACAAGGTCTCATCTTCGCTGCTGTCTTGCCGTTGCTGGTTGCGGGAGACGCGGGAGGAAGAACCCGGCGATCACCCCCGAGTGGTCAGCGCCAAAAGACCGATGTCCCAACCAACACAACCTCATCCATCGAGCCAAAGAAATTCATCGTTGAGGTCGAAAAGGGGGCCAACGTTGATGTACTCTCGTCCAAGTTCTCGGCGGCTGGCGCCAAGGTCCTCCGCGCCTTCAAGACAGACGTTTTTTCAGGCCTGAGCATTGAGTCGGACGAGCAGAACGTCGATTCACTTCAAGAGCTTGTGGGCATCGCTCAAGCATGGCGCGTCGGCAAAATCCACTTGGATCCCTTTGCCCCTTTGGCATCTTTCAGTGACGATGCTACTGCCGGCAACTATTCGGTTCACGCCTTTACAGGCGTGGACAAACTACATGCCTCGGGAGTCTTTGGTAAGGGCGCCGTAGTCGCCATTGTTGACACCGGAACGTACTATACTCATCCTGCGGTATGTTCCCTCGACACTCCTAAGAGAACCAATGTGCTGATCAAGGAGTGACTTACAGCTCGGAGGCGGGTTTGGACCCGGTTTCAAAGTCGCTGGAGGCTATGATCTCGTTGGTGACGCTTGTAAGCCATTCGACTTCTCAAGATTTCCCCATCCATCGGACTCAAAATCAGTTATTCTGCACACTTTTGGATCCCAGCACATTGGCTGACTTGAAATCCTAGCTTGGCCCATTGGCCCCAAGACGCCCGACTTGGATCCTTTGGATGTATTGGGCCACGGTACTCACGTTGCTGGCATCATTGCTGGCAAGTCAGAATGGTACGCATCATGATTCGAACAACCGCAACGGAGCCATGACAAGCATTTCTATAATTCCAAAGCTTACTGTTTTCATGACAGGTACACCGGCGTTGCCCCCGAGGCGACTCTGCTCTCGTACAAGGTGTTCAGCGATGTGGGTATTGTTGGCCTATGAGACTGTTCTGTCATCCGCCATCCGCTTACCCTTTCTGCCTAGATCGACAGCACTGACGAAGACACACTGATTGCTGCCTTCCTTATGGCGTATGAGGCGGGGGTAAGCACTTAATATTCACTTCCTAAGGCGAGGGAACTACTGATCCTAGCCCGTCTGTTTCTAGGCCGATATTATTACTTCTAGTATCGGCGGCACGAGTGGATGGTCCGACGGCGCCTGGGCCACCGTCGCATCTCGGCTTGTTGACCAAGGTGTTGTCGTCACAATTTCGGCCGGCAACTCAGGCGACGACGGCCCCTTTTACGCCAGCTCGGGTTCATCAGGCAAAAACGTCATTGCTGTGGCATCGACAGATGCAAGTGTGATTGCAGCGCCGCCTTTCAAAGCTACCTTCAGCCTCAATGGTGTTTCGAACGTGACATATCTTGGCTATGAGCCCGACACAAACTCAGATGGGGTTTGGGATCTCCCCATGGATCTGCCCATCATCCCCGTCTCTTTCGACACGACAAGTCCCGCAGATGCATGCGACCCTCTCCCTGCCAGCACTCCTGATCTCTCCAAGGGAATTGCCCTGATCCGCCGAGGTACTTGTACCTTTGCGACGAAGCAAGCCAACTCGGCCAAGTTTGGCGCCAAGCGTATTCTGTTTTACAACAACCAAAATCCAATCATCAACCCGGGCTCTGTAGATGAAAGCATTCCAGTGGCTATGATCGACGCTAAAGCTGGTGAGGCCATCATTGCCACCGTCAAGGCCGGGGGCAACGTGACAGCCAACTTTGCTATCCCTGCCGATTCGAGTTGGGCAGTGGGACTCTTCAACTCGGCCGGCGGTATTCCCTCTGAGTACACAAGCTGGGGTAGCACGTTTGACCTCGAGATCAAGCCCGATGTGGCTGCCCCGGGCCGCAGTATTTACAGCACCTACCTGGATGGATGGGCAGTGCTGTCAGGGACCTCAATGGCCTGCCCATATGTGGCTGGCGTTGCAGCTCTATACATTGGCAAGTATGGCGGCAGAGCAGTCCACGGTGCTGGGTTCGGCAAGCAGCTCGCCAACCGGATCATATCAAGCGGCGCTGCAGTGCCTTGGCAGGTGACCCAGCCGACCAGCCTCCCCATTGACTACGGCTTTTGGGCTCCGGTACCGCAAGTAGGTACCGGGCTTATCAACGCTACAAAAGTGTTGACGTACACGACATCGTTGACCTTTGAAAAATTCGCTCTCAACGACACCTCGCACTTCAACAGGTATCACGAGGTGCAGATTACCAACAGAGGAAGCAAGCCTGTCACGTACAGCTTTACCTTGCAGCCAGCGGGTGCCTTCAACGCTCAGTCTCCTACCTACCCTACCTACCTCGCCGTATTCTACGAACTGGAGCCTTTCAGCCTTGCACCTAAAGTCAGCTTCCCCACAGGTTCTTTTACTCTGCAGCCGGGACAGACAAAGAAGGTGCAGATCAACTTTGACCAACCCACGGGCGGATTCGACGCATCGAAACTGCCCGTATACAGCGGAAAGGTTCTCATCTCGGGCTCGAACGGTGAGCAACTTAGCGTCCCATACACGGGAGCTGCTTTCGACCTCAAGACCTCCCTACGTCGCGCCATGTTCTCAGACGGTCGACCATATCAAGTCTCCGGCCCGAACCGCGAAGACATCTCAATCTATCACACCTATGACTTCAACGTGTCGTGGGAGGCGCAGTCGTTCCCAAAGGTATACGCAGGCTTCAAATGGGGCCCAAAGCAGCTGCGATGGGACATATTCGAGGCGAACTGGCGCGAGTCAAAGTGGACTACATATCCGCCCGTGCCAGGGGTCAACGGGTTCGTGGGTAGTGCGACGTACTGGCTCGAGTCCGACTTCTACTGGGCCATTGACCCGGCCACTATGGACAAAGAGCTAACGATACCGTTCCCGCTAACTGACCTGACGCGCACGAGTACCTGGAACTGGTATGACCAGGGATTCTGGTGGTTCGGCAAGCTGGCCAACGGCAGCTATATTGCCCCAGGAAATTATACGTGAGTCCATAGTTCTCTTTCCTTTCGCCCGGGAAAACCAAAGCGTGGTGTACTGACTTTGACAACTTTCGATTAATTAGAATGAGATTCGCTGCCCAGATACCCTTCAGCGAGCCAGCACACTCAGACAACTGGCACGTCTGGCAGACACCCCAGATAACCATTCTGCCGTACAAGCCCTGAAGTTTTATGGATCGGTATTCGTTATGATGATTTACGGAAGAGACTCCCAGTACTAATACTATGATAATATATCTTTAGTAATGAATGAATGTTGACTACTTTATGCGAACAGTGACGACGAGGAGGATCAAGCTCACAGGCAGTATACTGTACCCGTGACCTCTGCCAGTGGGCTTGTTTCTAGATTAAACGAATTGGATAGTGCGGTGAGAGGTACACATATTACCTACTTGTCCGCAATGTAATTTTCAACGAAACTCAGTGTGTGTGAATGGCGCATTTGCTGGTCGTGTAGTAAGCTTTGAGTGCCTGCCCAGGAAATGCGATGCAGTAAGCCGCCAGAGGTCGGACTTTTATGCCTTTGATTCCCAGGCTGAGCCCTTGTTTTTGACTCTTTTTTCTCCCCCTCAATCACAGCACAAATATCTCATTCAGATTTGTGATATTCAACTGTAACTAGTAACCCTCCAAAAGCCAATATCAATTCATCGGCCAACATTTCAATCCCGGCTCCCCGTCCGCATTGTTCTTGGATAAAACCGCAGCTGAGCCGAAGAAATTATCATCCTAGTCTGTTGGAGCTATTCATCTCGCCCCTTATATCCGTTGGCATTTGATTAAGAGATCTATCTCTCTTGGAATTTGGAAATTTATCGAGTCGTCGAAGTTAGAGAAACTTTATTTACACATGCATTCCTAACAGCATAATTCATCACAAAGAGCTCTAACCTGCCAACATTAAAACACAGCCATGATAAAATATGATTAAGTCTGGAATTATTTGGAATTATCATGTAGTACACTCCGCGCCAGCAGAGTCCAAGTCGTCAAGTCACATCACGTTATCCGTCCTATATTGTAACCCCCAGAAAGAAACGCGAGCAGCCTGAACACCCCTAGACCCGAGCCTCGGATATAAGCCCCTATTGCTTGGGGGAAATCATCATCTCCTCGTTCTCGGCAATAGGTGCCGGCCGGTTGGTAGACTTGTTGAGCTCATTCTCGCCCACCACGTTGGCGGTGCCCGTAAGCTTGAGATGGTAGTCCTTGTTATGGCTCAACACATACTCCTCCTTGTCGATGTGGCGGAACATAAACCAGAAGATGACGGTCAAAACACCGCCAGCAATGGCCGGACCGCCGAAGACCCAGGTCAGATAAGGATCAGTGACAACGGACGAGCAAGCCAGACCAATTGCATAGGCAACGGCCGTGTTAAAAAGGTTTAGGGCCGAGACGAGACCACGCATGTTAACAGGCGCGCGCGAGTAGGCGATGCCATACGCAGGGACGTTGACAAAGAGCTCCGAGATGCCGCCGATGGCGAAGGGAATCGCCAACCACCAAATGCTGATGGGGGCAACACCGGTGCCGACGGAGCAGTCGCTGGAACCGTACTCACCGCAGGGCGACTCTTTGTAGGCGTAGTAGTTAAGAATTGTGTATCCAACACCGCCGAGGGTCGACATGGCGAGGCCGGTGGTGATTCGCGCGACAGGGCCATAGTGGATGTTAAACTTGCGGAGGAGAGGGTAGAGGCCGTAGTTGAGCACAGGTGCCATGGCAATGATGCTCAGGGAGTTGAAGTTGCCAATGACGTCGTTCGGCACGCCGTTGGTCTCCAGCATGGTCGAGAGGAAGTTTGCTGCACCACCAAGACCGTTGTCGTTGATGTACTGGATGGGGAAGAAGCAGAAAATTCCCGTGGCCTGGAAAGTGCGGCGGACATCCTCTACAAACTGGTCGTTCCAGTCGGTTGGGTAGGTCGCCTCGAGGTTGGCAGCAGCAATGTTGGAGGGCTTAGCCAAATCCCAGAATCCGTGGCGGCCAAACTTCTTGATTCCTCCGCGCTTGAAGCAGATGCCCAGGATTCTGAAAACGTTGGGCAGATCGCTTCCCGCAGGGGGGTGGAGGATCATGCGCTTGTACAGGAACCAAAGCAAAAGGGGGAGAGGCAGGTAAAGGATAAGAGGAATGAGGAAAGCCAGCCACCACTGAATAACGCCATTTTGTCAGCAAATGTCCTCCCAAACTGAGGAAGTAAGGTGTTTCAGAGGATGAACTTACGCCGACGTATTTCTCAGAGTAAGATGTGGCAACACCCATGAATCCACCGATGTTGATCATGAGATAGAACCACAGCATCACTCGCTCTGTGGTGGACTCAGGGTCCTGGATAACACGCTCGCCGCTTGAAAGGGTGATAACCTTGGGGACGGTGGTGGTGATCTGATCCAGAAGCAGAGGTGAAACATTGGGCTTGAACATTGCTGCAGGCGCCAAATTTGATTAGCCAAAGATCCGGATGACTGATGCCCGCTGGGCTTGGGATGGGATATACTGACCTGCGCCGATGGCGAGAATGTAAACAGACAAAAAGTAAGGCCCCTGGGTCTGGCCATTGGCCAAAAGATCCTTGGAACCGGCGACAACCATGAGAACGTGGGCGATACCGAAGACACCAACACCCCAGCAGATAAGCTTGAAGCGGCCGGTCTTCGCATCGGCCAGGTAGCCGAACAGGAGAGGAAGCGAGTATGCCAACATGCTGAAGGACTGGGTGACGGCATTGGCGATCTTAGTGCCCATGCCTAGAGCACCACCGGTCTTCTGGGTGTTGGGGGGGGGCGCACCCCAGCCGTTGCCGCCTTCGGGGAGAGGACGGTTCACGTAGTTGCTGATGAGCGGCTGGACGCCGTAGTAGGAAGCACGCTCGCAGAACTCGACAATGCAGATGAGGTAGGCCATGATGGGGATCGTGCCAGGCACGCGGCGGAGAGTGTGGAGCTCCTCCTCGGTCGGCTTGCCGTCGTAGTCCTCGTCCATTGTGAAAGGGTCAAGGTAGGGCGCGTGGGCGTCTCCCGGAGGGGTGTGCGACATCTTCTCTTGATCGATGACGCCGACGGGAGAGTTGCCCTCGCTGCTTTTCCGCTCCAAAGGCGACATCTTCTCGGCTGCTGACGCTAATGGTGGGACATAAGTGTTAGTGGTGAGGACGATGAAAAAGGCGAGATGGCGCCGCCTGGTGCTGGCCAAACTCAAATCTCAATAAAACTTACCCATTGCAAAGTATTTCACTTGCCAGCCACGGATGGGACACACAAGTGAGTTTGCGACAGACGCGGGTCACAATCGCGCTGTCAAATTGGCAAGGTGCAAAAGTCGGGTGGGAAACAGGCAGGCCCGAGGGACGGGAGCACGGCAGGTGGGTGTTTTATAATGAGAGCAGCAGGCGCGTCAGGGCGGGGAGGGGGGAGTGAAGACGCATTGAGGTGAATGCGACTTGAGACGAACGGGACGGCGGGCATGGCCCTTGGCCTGGTGAGCTGCAGCATTGGACGGCGAGAGCGACGCGGCGATACACGGCGGCCAGATACTAGCAACTGCCTGTCACCAATATGCATGCCTGCACTTGCGCATCTCGCCCGAGTGGGCATCTGCAGATGGTTTACGGGGACCTTCAGTCCTCCACTGTTAGCCGTGCAGAGCACCTTCCTTGTCGGGACATCTCCAGGCCAGGCGAGGCCCTTCTCGGGACTGCGCTGGTTTGCGTTGACGGCCGTCACTTCCCAGCAAGGCAGGGACATGCACGGGGATGAGGTGACCGTGAGCAAACCTGCAAGGTAGCACCTTCCATACCTCCCTTCTACGGCTTGGTGGCCAGCACTCGCCAGGTCGCGCAACGGCCCATGGGATCCTTCGGGTGGAGCGCTGTGTGGATGGCGAGTAAGGTTGGCGCGATTTGTCAGGCCCCAGACTCGGTGCAGAATGCTGCACAGCTGCAGTGTTCCCTCTCGACTCTCGAGTCTCCCGCGGGGGGCTCCTCCGTTGTGCATGCCGCATGTCCATCTTGTCCCCATTTCGCTTACTTCCATGCTTCCATGGGCTCATAGAATTCCCAGAATCAGGGCACAGGCTCCGTCAGGAGATAAGATGCAGAAGTCGCGCCAAAAGATGCCCCAGGCCCGGCTCTTTTGCGCCTCTAGCGTTTCTGGCGCCCCTAGTGCCCTCTCCACGCATGCCAAGATTAAAAAGCACGTTGCGCTCCATTACATCATTCCACCTCTGCTCCACGGCTGCTCATTGGATCGCAGGGTATCGCAGTTGGCCGGGGCGCTGCACCAAATCGGGAAGGAGGAGAGCTGGATGAAAATGCGAAAATTCACCAAGCGGAGTCTCCTGTTGCGCGGTGTGGCGGCCAGAGGATGCGGATTCGGTCCGTTGCATCTGGGGTGGCCAATTTGTGCATTCTTGGGACTTTGCTGGCTTCCCTGGATATTCCCGGGCCAATTCCTATCGCCAGTCGGATATCGGCATCGCCAGTGTGGTTTGTCTCGACAAGCCTCGGCTTTGGCTCCTGCCAACCCCGACGGTCAGCCCTGCCAAGGTGGTACGGTTGGGTGGTAGTACTGTTGCACTGTAGCTGTCACACCCTCCGCGCTATCTCTGCCTTCGCGTCGTTGCAGCGCATGCAGTACCGTGAACCGTCCCGACACTCGGCCCAATCGAGTTACCGGACTCGTGCCTTCTTCAACGATAGCTGGTCAAGGAGGGTCGCGCCAAGATCGCAAAGGCGGGGATCCCCGACCCTCGTCTCTTGTCTTCTGAGCGGGTTGCCGTTTTCTGTTGTACCCGGTGCCTTTTTGGCCCATCCAACCATTCCCGCAGACCCCGCTTGCTTTGAAAGCTCAATCTCTTCTGTTGGTGGCTGTCTCCAGCAGAGTTAACACTTTTTAGGAAGGTGATCCTGGCGTCTTCAAGCACTCACCGAGAAACGGTCAATTATTGCTTGCGGTCTCTCCACTCGATTGCCCGCTGTTTCAGTCTTGCGCTCACGACATCGGCGAAGTATCACCGAGGCGTGTGTGGCGCCATCATTCCCGGAATCCTCAACGTCCCCAGCCTTGCCAAGATGTGGGAGTTATTCTTGGGTTCGGGAGGCTGAAGTGGTTGCGTCGCCAAGGGGCATCATGGCGCCCTCCGCGACTTGGCCATCTCTGGGCTTTCTTGGCCCCGTCCCTAACTGGCAGGAGAGCCGTTCAGAGCAGATCAGAGCGAATCATGAGCACGGGCGCAGGTCCAAACTTGTGGCCAGCACGCATGGAGTCGTACTGTGCTACAAAAATCACCAACGCCGAGTAAGTATTGCAGCGTCTTTAATTCCGCCATTTGAGACAATTACTGATGAATATGCGATGCGATGCAACATGACGTGTCTACCACCCTGGCGTGTGACCGGTACGACCTGTGCTATCATACGATGCACCTGTTCCAGATCTGACAAGTACCCTCCAATGACCGAACATGTCCTTGCTCTCTCAGGATTCAGCTACGGACCATTCCATTCCAAGACTTCTCCTTTATCTGCTCTCCCTCCCCTTCCTTTAAGCCTTGGCAGCCCATCCAAGAGTAGGCGGCGTTGAGCCGTCAAAGACGACAAAAGCTGACTTTAGGGCCACGTCACCCCAGATGTTGATGCCGAGGCCACTGCTGCTCTGGATCCCGCCGAAGCATTGCGACGAACTTGCGGATGCCTTGCCGTAGTTGATATACTCGGCCGGGATCGTGATCTTGGCCGCGCCGACTCCGAAGGTGAACGAGGGCAGCGTCGACGTGCACGGGAACACGTATCCTCCATACGAGCGACTGTTGGTGGCGCCAGACACCTGCTTGTAGTACGCATTCACGACGGTGTTGGGCAGATATGCAAGAGTTGTGCCGGTGTCGGCGATACCCGAGATGGACGTCTCGGTAAAGCTTCCGTTTCCGACGGCGAACCCCCCAGAGATAAAGGTCCAGTATCCTGGGTTGGTGTTGACTGGCACATACGTGATCTCTCCCTTGTATTTCGCCTTGTCAACGAAGCCGAAGTCATAGCTGCCCGCTGTACAGGTCCATACGTGTCAGTTTCAATCGGGAAAAAAAGGGGGGGAAACAACGGAAAGTGAGCGAAGACATACCAGCGTGGAACTTCAAGTCGGCCGTGAAGACAGGCTTCTCCAGACCCGCCTTGATGTTGTCAAAGTACGTAAGCTGGCCCTTAGGGTTGACAGTGTTGAGAGAGCTGAAGCCCAAGCCGACGAGCCCGTCAATCTGCGTCTCGCTCGTGAAGCTCGTCGAGACCTGCTGGGCGGCCTGAACAGCCTGGCCCTTGGCCTCGAGACCGCCGACGGTGAAGTTGTCGATGTAGACGGTGCCTCGCGACGCGGAGCCGTCTCCATAGGTGATGCTCCAGGTGTGGCCCGTTAGCAGCGAGGCCGTTGTAGACTTGGTGGGAGTGTAGATCTCCTGTCCCCTCCTCTGGCTGGTGGGCAAGAGGCTCGAAAACACCCACAGGTCGGACGAGCCGGTGTCGAAATCGAGATTCAGCGTCTGCGGTGGCGTGCCAATCGAAACGGGCGTGACATAGGCAATGTCGAATTCGTCGATGGGTACCGCGGCGGCGCTGCCCTTGTTGGCCGCGCGCTTTTGGAGCTCTTCCGCCTTGAAGCTGGCCACGGCCTTGACGAGGTGGTCGGGCGCAGGCACGCCGTACTTGAGATACGTCTTGTACATGGACATGGCGCCATTGAAGACGTAGTTGGGGTTGCGCGCTTGCTTAAACGAAGCCCTTCCAGTCTTCCCGTTCTCGGTCACCGTTGTGCCAATCTTGGGAGGCAAAGCCAGCCCGAGACCGGCTGCCCCGAGAACGGTGGTCAACAAGAGATTGGTGATGCTCACCATCTTGGCGACAGCTCAGCTTCAATAAGCAGGGTAAAGGCGGTTCGGGGACAAGCCAAGCTCACGGGGAAGCGCAAGTCAACAAACTGCAGCCTGGGCCGAATAATGAACCAGGGGAGGGTGGAAGAGGGACGAGGAACCTGGCGCTCTCTCTTAACGGGAACAGAGACGGCGGGGCTCCCGGACTGCTTATCTACACCAAGAATCTTGGGAGGAGGTCGGAAAAGAGGGGGGGCTAAAGGCCGTCCGTCAGCCATCTGGATGGCGATTTCCAATCCCGGCAGCACGACGGTGTACTGGCGGCGGACCCATGACCCAGTCCCTCCGCACCCTCAAAGATGAAGTGAAAGGCAGATCACTGAGTACCAAGCCCGGTCTGCTAGTACCATTGCTGGCCTTGTTTGGTTCCTTATCATTGAGGGGGAGGGCGGGGGAGAAGGGCGGCCAGTACCGGATCGGATACAGAGAGCAGAGATGCTCCGAGATACACACGAGGGCAGGCAAGAACGGGGTCTCGTGGCCGTCCTCTGCTGCTTGCTGGAAGTGAACCGAGAGGCTGAAGTCCCTTTGCCACGGTCCTTTCCTGACGAGCTCTAGACCGCCCGCAGGGGCTCCAATGCGGGATCTGGACTCGAATGGCGAGCATAGATGGGCAAATCATGTCCGTTGATGGGCAACCAAGCAGATGGGCAAATCAGGTGGGCTGCGAGGATGTGTCGTTGGCAAATGGGGCACTAATAAGAAGCTTATTGCCAGTCCCGCAGCATGGCTTCGGCAGTTTAGGCAGATAGGGGGTCATTGATCGGCAGTGGCCTATCGGGTTGGCTCACTGCCACGAGGACTCCAATATACTAGCCACTGCTAGCCAACCCGCCCCCACAACTCCCGAGGAGCGGTGGATTTAGCAGACGCAGGTTCGTTTGGTTTTCGAACGTTGCATGACGGCCTAAGCAAGCGCTTTGCGGCATTTGCGCCGCTGCCTATCATGGATGGGAATCCGAACCCTGCGATAGCCGGACGGCCGGTAAAGTGTGAGAGTTCCCAGATTATATCACTACGGTGATAAGAACCCGCGTCCCCAATATATTATAATAAATACCCCCATCAATGAAACAACCAGATCAGGGCCAACCGGTGGTTTGACTTGTTGATCTGCGCGCCGGGTCTTGGCATACGACGATCTGATGCAACCGCACAGTTTCATTGCCAAGACAAACCCTTTCCGGCAGACGCACCGGATACGGCGTCATCGCTGGACATCGGTCCGCAGTCGAAGATGATTCTCCGAAGGCATATGGCGAAATTCTTGTGAAAAGCGACGCTATTGGTCGCGCAAGGATGCATGTCGGCAATGGGGTCACTTTATTGATATCAGACTGGAAGAGAACATGATCAAATGAGAAGGTGCGAAAGGAGATAGATGGTGTTGTTGGATAACAACAAGACCGTAGCAATGCGCGATATCGGATTCATACTCTGGCAGTTCTCCTCGGTTGTTGATATGGGGTAGGAGAGGTTATCGGTAACTTTGGCGCTCAGCAGAGTGACGAGGTCTTGGAGGCATTACGAGTAGTACGATCTCAACTGATTTCTTTCAGAATCTATTAATGAATTTCAAATTATGAGTTGAGGAAGTGAATGATCTGCATCTCATGATGAGTCATGACTTTCAAGACCTAATATACTACTACCAGCACTCATTTTAGGCCATTTGAACTGAACTGAGTGGCAATTTCATTTATTGATAAGGATTGACAGCAAAAAGATAAATGCTTCTCCCCCGGTAAGAGTCGAACTTACAGCCTCCAGATTAACAGTCTGACGCGCTAGCCAATTGCGCCACGAGGGATATGCTTGGTGGGAAATCATTTGACTGACTCCATCTTGTGTGGATTATTCGGTGGGTTTCCTAGCTCTTGAACGAGTGGTAGACCACAAGTTTTACTCGTTGACAGATTGAGTGGAGTAAGTAAGGTCGGTTGGTTGGTACTTGGGTGATTGGCGACCATGAAAGCTGATGAGGTGCTTTGACTTGTTCACTCACTCGTTCACTCACTTGATAAGATAGGTAGGTAGTTGATGAGAACTGAACTGAGAATTAGGGGTCTCGATAAGAATGCGCCAAGCCAACCAGGAAACGCAGGTACCCGAGGAGGCCATGCAAATGTTGGCTTGGCTGAAGTACTTACATCACTTGCTGACTGGAGTCAATCTATGTCTTCGACCCTTCGCTCTGTGGATGTGCGGAAGAGCTCTAAAAAAGAAGACGACGATAATCAGAGACAGGCGTGCGTCAATCCTAAATTTTTGAGGGCATCACTTTCAGTTTATCCCTAACTGAACACTTACACAAGTGCGGTCGTTTCTTCGCACACATTGCCGTTCACTCCCCATCCTGAACGGACTCATATTCACTCAACCATTACCAAGACCTGGACGAAAAGTATCATCTGGAAGACCACTGCGAGGACCCCCCCCCCCGCCGAAATAGTAGATTTGCAGTCTCGATGTCTTGCTCAACTACTTCTCTTATAACCTTTCATTGCAATCTTTGAATCGCCCATAGCGAGGAAGTGAATTTCACCCCTAATCCCTCATCAATATCTCCTGTTGATAAGGGAGGCTCATCAGACACACTCATGATGGCCCACTTCACCGCGCCTCATCGATCGGGGAACCAGGTGCCGGGCTCTAGCTCCATCTCACAGTACAATGTCTTGCTAGTCCATAGGTGAAACGCCAAGACCCAACCATCCGGCACCTAAGTTTAGATCCATCGACATTCGACATCAGGCTATATCTTGCAGCCAGTCACCACACCCAGACCAGACCAAGCAAAGCGGACAATTAATTATCACCCTCTCTCTCCATCAAAGGCGATAACAGAGTAGTGTCAATCAATTAGTACCCTTCTTTCCCACATCCGTATCTGAGGCATTTGAACCTCGCGTCATTCCTTCAGAGCCCCCCCCCCAAAAAATGTGATTATGGCTTGTCCTGTGTGTGCACTAATTCAGTGATCTTTTTACCTATTTGCCTCATCTTTTCATCTCATCACTGTAACATTGCGTGACTGATAAACTGCCTCCCTCACTTAGAAAAATTGCCAAACGATGGTGACATGATTTATATATGCACGCAAGCCAGCAACACTGATATATAAACGGTGATATGATATATATAAAACGAGGTATGTAGATGAAACGAACTCCATCCCTAGCCAGGTACTACTTCAGCATTCCTCCCTTAAAAACACCAACCCACCCTCTCCCATAAAAATGTTCATGTTTAGTTCGCCTCGATTTTTTGTTGTTTGGGGGGGGGGGGGGCAATCGATTGAGGTATCCAACTTTGTAGAAATAAAAACTTGAATGCTTCAGAATGTCGATTGGCCGCATGCCCTGTCTGACGAGAGAGAAAACTTTGCGCCTAGCATAAACCCGAGAGAACATTCTATACACAATGATGATCGGCCAATCGTACATTCCCATTATACCTATAGCTCGGAGCTTCCTCCGATGAACTCCTTCAGCTGGTCCCACAGACAGGTGTAGCGGGTATCTTGTTCCATCAAGCGGGTGGCACACTGTGCTACGATCCATGCCGAGACCGCTTCTTTGAGAGCTGTTCGCCGCTGCCTTCCAACGCTATTGACCCGCAGTCATCATAATCGTGATCTTTCCCCCTTTCATGAGCTGACCGACGCTCCCGTAATTACATGTCTGTACAAGCTTGTCAAATCTGGAACGCCTTTATTTGTTCATTGCCACACCCTCCTTGACCGTCAGTAATCGCCAGTGTACAGTATGCTCAAACACTCAAGCAAGACTGGTAGCTACGCGATGCCCTGATGCCCTTGGCGAGCTTGCGGACACCCTTTGCCTCGCCCCGCAGCGATACGGTAGAATCCGGATGTTGTTGGCGGTGTAAATGCGTACCCTATCGCGCAAACACCTTAACAACGCCATCACCACCGCCGCTGACGACCCAGCGATTGTCCTGGCTCCAGACCACTGCACATACTCCCTCACCACGCATGACGCGGTGGCTCGTGATCTCCTGGGTGCACGATCGTTTCTCGAGGGACCAGAATCGCAGCGAGGCGTCATGACCGGCGCTGACGAGTTCGCGGCCATCGGGACTAAGTGAAAGGCTTGAGATGGAAGCAGGATGTGCGAGCATGTTGTAGGTGCATTGGCCTGTCAACAGAAAGTTAGTTATCGTAGACAAGAAAAAGGGGCTGACCAAACATGACGTACCGCTGTTTGCATCAAAGAACCGGACAAAGCGGTCTTCGTGGCCCGAGATGATTACACCCTCAACGCCGGAGCCCGCCATGGCCCGGCCGCCACCTGTTGGCCCGCCTCCGCTGCCAGTTTCCTCTTCGTTCAGGCCCTGGTGAGGTTGGTCGAGTCCGACGGTGGTAGCGACGACTGCATTGACACTCGTAGACGCGGTGCCATCATAGGTCTCTAAGCTGGCCATGGTTCCGATCTCCTCGCCCGAGCGCGTGTCATAGACAATAATAGCGGCATCCGAGTAGCTAACCACGAACGTCTCGCCATTGGGGCTGAGCGACGTGATGCACGTCGGGCTCGCCTGGGAGTTTGCGCGGGAGATGGTGTGAATTAGATTGTGGTGGAAGGGCGAGTTGGATGCCGTAGTTGGCTGTGGGGAGCTGGGGAATGCGGAACCGGAGCTCATCGAATTGCCCCTAACACGACCGCCTGGTCCGCGTCGCCCAGCTCCCGGCTGCGGTGAAGTAAGCTGAGGGGGCGCGCTGACAGCCCATACCTTGACAGCGCCATCGGCCGCTCCCGACACGAGCAAGATGCGGTCAGGTGTCCCGTGGGGGGTTGATTGCCCAAATATGGCGCCGAGGTTGGCGGGAAGGACGCACAAAGCCCACACAGCATCCGTGTGGCCGTCCAGGGTGGCTTTAGGATCTACCCTGCCTCGTTCCCAGATGCGGATGGTCGAGTCCTGACCCCCCGAAAAGATCCAGCCATCACCCTGAGCGCGGCCGCCGGTAGAGAAGTTGGGCGCCGGTGACCAAGATGTAAGTGAGAGCACGGCACCGTTGTGGCCGCGGTGAGTGAAGTCGGCAATGACGTCAAGATCCGAGCCGCTTGTGGATATGTGGCCGCCGGGATGGCGGTCAGGGATGTGGAACCGTTTGATCGTCCCGTCGTCTCCGGCGGTGCAGATCTCAGGCTCGCCAGGGCTGCCACCCCCAGAAAAGATCACAGTCCGAACCGTGTCGAGATGGCCGCGGAGGCCGAACCTGAGCTTGAAGCTGGTGTTCTCCGGCTTTTGTCCCAACGCGTTGAGCGACAACTCATGTTCCGCGCTTCGCCTGCGGCTCATCGAGGCTGAGCTCTTCCTCCGATGGGAGACTGGGGCACGATTGGGCGACTTGGGCAGGTTATCGGCCGTAGGGAAGATATCGGTATCTGGCCGATTGGACAGCTGTTGGAGCTGAGTTGCCACGGCTGTGTCCGGGAAGGTGCCTTCGTTAAAGTCCCAGCCGTCCGCGTCTGGGGCTCCACGTCTCTCAGCACCATCTCCAGTCTCTTCGACCCGGTTATTAAGAGACCTGAGCTGAGTGCCCGACTCGGCACCTGGTTCCTCGATAATCTTGTCGGGTATCGAGACTTGAGCCGGCCATTCGTTCGCACCGCTATACATGACAGGGGGATGCTCGAGATTGGATGTGCGGACCATGGGTGCCGTACCATGGTTGTCGCTATTCTTCACAGCGAAGCTGGCTGTGCCTGGGGGCGGCGCCGGTGCGTGGTGGTTCTGGTTCGCAGCCCTGGCAGGATTAGCAGCTTGGGCCGCTAGAAGCTCGCGGACGTGGTTCTGCTGTTGCTGCGGCCGCATGCTCTGCTGTTGCTGTTGCTGTTGCTGTTGATGCTGTTGCAGCTGTAGTTGTTGCTGTTGCTCTTGCTGTTGCTGTTGCTGTTGGAAGGATTGATCCATTGCCTGCTGTGCGAACGCATCGCCCTCTCGGAGGTCCTCAATCATGGGGAGAGGAGGGGAGTCTCGAGGGGGTATTGGGTTGGCGGGCGTTATCATTAGGTAGGTGAACTCGGCTTGGCATTGGTCGAGGAACGTCTTGAGCTCGTTGCGCGCATTCTCGTCATCGGCAGGACTCGCGACGGGTCCATCGATACCCACTGGCGAAGGGGTCGGCTTTTCTAGCGATGCTGTGTTCGGATGGGCAGGTTAACGCAGTCCAAGCCATTGCCCCTGTGTAGAATAATGAAACAGAAACCTACAACGCAACTTCTCCTGGAGTAGGGCAGCACGATCGAACTTGGCCTTATCGGACTCGGCATCGGTAGACGCAGCGGTGCCATCCTTCAATAGCGCGGATTGATCCTTGACCTTCTTCTCCAGTATGGTGACATACTTTTTCAGGGCCTTCTGGGTTGCATCGGCCCTCCGCGCCTGACCTTCGAGATTGGCTATCCTGCTCTTCATCTCCTGCCTCTCGATCTCCCAGGCATTGCGGTCGCGCTCGTGTCGGTGCCATTCTGTCTGGAGGAAGCGCATAACACCTATTGCACGTTCAGAATCAGCAAGGGTTATTCCAGTCCCCGTCTGGGGCTCTCGGTCGCGTAGCCCAGCTCAGTTGAGCTCAGCTCAGAGCGGCGGTGGGGAAACACCGACCTTGAAGGGTGTACTCGGTAGCGGGCGGCTGATTGCCCCCGTTTCCCATCGGTCCGCCCATCTCATGGTGTCCGGGACCACCGCCGAGGCCGTTCCCTCCGTTTGTGCCCATGACGGTGGGGGCGTTGCCACCTCAGATGCTGGGAGTTTCACTAGAGTTATGCCTGGCCATGGACACGTCGACAGGCGACGGCGAGACTGTGAGGTGGACGAGCTTGGACCGTCGCCGCGAAGCTCTGCAGCTCCGTCGGAATCGAAACACGGGTTTCTGTACACGGATAAAGATGGCGACGGGTAGAGTCGAGCTGGGATGCGGATCGCAGCGGCGAGCGGGTGAGGAAATCGTGTTCGTGGTCGCGTTGGTAGTTTTTTTTCCCTTGACGTTGCTGCAAAAATCGGGTAGGTGAAGACGGTGCAGGGCGGCGGCTGGCGATGCTGGCCTCAGCGCTGGCCCGCCCAATCTGGAGACGGGAAGCTTGCTGGGACAGTGGGGCCAGATCAAGTTCTGTCCAATTAGGGCGCTTCGCTACTCGTGAGGCTGTCAGGCATCAACTTTGGGGGTTCAATGCGCGGCCACTCCTGGCTGTCGCGCCGCTTCAGGGGGGCTGAGGTGCTTGCCGTTCCTGGGTCTTTTTTCCGACTGCTCGTGGCTTGCCATTTGGAAAATTCGAGGCGCGTAAAATGAAGATTGAGAGCCCAATCTCGCATGTTTGTTTGTCTCTCTTAATTCCACTGCATAATACACAGTATAGCAGCCCAGCATTCTGATTGAATCGTCTTCAAGGCGCGGCGCAGTGATGGTGGATGTCTCGTCTTTGGTAAATCTCTGGCTCATGCAAGACGGGAACACTGCATCCTTCAGACACGACCACCCCTGACGGGAGCCACGGGAGCTTGCTTCCATTCACAACGCGCACATCTCATCACGTAAGCATCACACGAACTTCCAAGGTAGCTATCCCATGACTGTACAGTTCGTAATACAAACAACACAGAAAGAAATGGGACCTGTATACACGATTACCCCAGCGTGGGTAAGGACGAACCGGTCCGGATAGATTCGTCTTCCGGGTTTCCGACCTGCCACCCACATATTTATTAGATGCTTTGTCTATGATATCAAAACTCGAGCTCCTCGACTTCCATCCCGCAGCTGGTGCATGTCTTGACCGTCTGGCCCTCCTCGTTTTCCACCGCCCGCCCCCAATCGTGGACGTGTTTCCCAGTGCCGCCGATGGTATCGCCAAATTTTGTAGCTTTCCCCCCTCCAGCAATGCCACCGCCCGCCTTCCCAGTGTTTCGCCTAAAGGCATCTGTCCTCGTCTTGCGCTTCAGGTCCAGCAGCTTCTCCTTAAACTTGACTTCCTTGCGCCGCTTCTTGTCGGCCTCGCGCTTCTCAAATTCGGCGTCCAGCGCCTCGGACGACCCCCATTTCTGGCTGAGGGCATATTCCTCCACCTGGTACCGGAGAAAGAGCATCATGTCATGCCAGTGTGACTTGTGTGGGTTGGGCTTGGATAGATGGGGGAGGAGTTCGGGGTCCTTCAGTTCGGCTGTGGTGGAGGGTTAGAGTTAGCATTCCTGCTGTGCCGGCCGGCCTCTGGTAGAGTATCGGAGGCGCACTTACGGTCGGTCAAGAGATAGTCCTCTTTGCACTCCGTCTTGGTGAGCAGACTGTACTTCTCGGGAAATTTCTCCTTGCAGGCGTTGCACACGGCGCAGCCAAACACTTCCTCCCACACAAAGTCGATTTCAACGCTGCGACACTCCTTGCACCGCTTCCTCGTCTTCTCGTCGGCCAGGGCGCTCAGCCCCGGCTCGAACGGCCCGGCCTTGTTGCGTTGTAGTTGCTTCCGGAGCTGCAAGCGCTCCCACTCGGCAGCCGTCATGTGCGCTGGCTTCTGCTCGCCCTCGGGCTGGCCGGGCTTGCCGGCGCCGCCTATAGACATGCTCTTATTCCATGGATCGTCTTCAGTACTGAGAAAGCCGCCCTTGCTGTCGGTCATGGCGCTGAGGTTGTAGTCGACGAACTTGGTGAACTTGCGCGAGAGAGGCCGCAGTTCCCCGGCAGCAGCGGCGCCCTCCTTGGTTGGTGTGGTGCGCGCATCGCGGTTGGTGGCGGGCACTTCGGCGCGCGAGATAGATACATGCGGTCGTTTCCTCCCGGCGGGCCCGGCTATCTCGATGTCGTCGGTCGTGACGAAGCCGGAGGCGGTTCGGGGTTGTGGAGGCACACCGGCAGAGCGTTGTTCGGCTTCGCGCTGGTCACGGATGGCCTTTGCGCGCAGGCGGGACTCTTCCTACCAACGCAGTAAGAACATCCATCAGCATGCATGGTATTCACCGATTGCCGTGGAAGTCTATGAGAGAGCTTACTATGCGACGAGTAACTTCGGGCGTTGGCGGGGACCGTGGGTGTGTTGAAGGTCCAGGAGCTCGCGCTGGTGGTTGTGTGGGTGGAGGAGTAGCTGGCCGCTCCATTTCAGATGCTGTGAACGCAGGTAAGGTCCTCCTGTTGATTGCCCCGCCGTCTCGTTGCGATTATATGTTACGGTACCCGTACAAGGAGGAAATCGAGTGTCGTATGGTGAAATGTCTGTGTTGTCGTATGTGTTGTCATATGTGTTGTCATAACGAGGGACTCGGAGGACGGAAGCATGATAGGCAGCGAGCCTGGATCTTTTTGTTAGTCGAAAAACCGAAGTCAAAATGGCGGGCGCGGCCGCGGGCCAGCGATAACGCTGCCTAAGGCCTGTTCAATAAATCATTGCCCCCCATTCCCTTCCTTCCCCTGTAAGATCCAAATGCTCTTAGAGCGGAACGAAATGTGACCCAATCATTTGAAAGTCGACACAGTCACGGTTCTAAACTTGCAAACAACGTAGTATATGGTCTCTTGTCTCTCTTATTAGCAGGTCGCAGTGGTTCGTGTTGCGGCTCGACATTTTCACAGCTGTCCGCGAGGCGGCATCCTCGGCGCCTGGACTCCGTGGCGATGAACCCTCCAAAAAAATCAACGCTCCCAGGCAAAACGCCTAGCACGAGGCAAAGCGGCCTTTCCGGTATCCCAAATCCCAGCCATTGTCTATAATATGATATTGCCTAGCAAGACCTTTTTGTTATACACAAGTAATCCGACCCCCCGCGCCTCCAAACCAATGCAACACAATCCTCACAAAGAGAATTTACTCCTCCTTGGCACCACCGCGGCCGGCACGCTCCGCCGACTCGACAGCCTTCTTGTCGCTCTGCGCAGGGCCGCTCTGCAGCCCGCTCATGAAGCCGGCAGCCACCTTGAAGGGCCTCTTGAGGTCGCCAGCCGCGGGGTAGCCGAACAGGTGGATCTTGGTCAGGTTGGCCTCGAGCGCGCCCTTGAGCGGGATGATGCTCTGGATAACGAGGGGGTTGGTGTACTTGAAGTAAACGTGCATGACGCCCATCATCGCGACACCCATCATTTGCGAGCGCATCAGATTCTTCAGTTGGCCGACGTCGTATGCGTGCACCGTAGTCGTCACAAGCTTGCCCTCCTCGGTGGAGCCCATCGGTGCCGGCTCGACGTATTTGAGCGTCGTCATGTCTGCAGAGAGGTGGCTGCGGTTAGCGGGGTGGGCTTTCAGAGAAGCGCAACATCAGCAATAGCAGTAACATACCCTTCTTCTTGTCGACCACGGTCTTGATGTAGAGGTAGATGCCGAGGATGATCAAGTTGCTGGCGATGTAGACCGCGCGGCAGGCATTGAGCACCGTGGGATCCTCAAAGGGGATCTTCTTGGCCACCTGCATCACTCCGAGGATGATGACCAGATTCGTGCTGTGAAGCAAACGCGCATTCGTTAGCTTCGGCCTCCATGTGCAAGATCGGGTGTCGTGGAAAGCGCGCCAGAGCGTCGCGCCAGCGGACGGAGGGGAAACAGGTGTTCTCGCTGCTGCTTGTGTTGCACTTACATTTGGGGGCTGAGGCCGACCATTTTGACTATGGTGATGAGGATAGAAAATTAAAAATGGGTTTGGTGTTGTGAGCAAGAAGATACGGCTTGCGCGACTTGAGAATGAATAAAGGCTGCTACACTTTCGAGGCGACGTGCTGGCTGGCGACCCTGGACGGATTTTATCTCTTCGACTTTCCAGGTTGGAGAAAGCTCCACCCGCATTGGGCCAATCTCCAGCCCCGAACCCTGCCCAGAGTGGTCTCTTGGCGTCGGCGTTGCTGTTGTTCCGCGATACAATGGGGTCGCTCGCGTCACCCAGCACGCCTCCCCAAGGTCCACTGGCGGCATCGGCCGCAGGGGCGAAGAGGCCACGGTCGCCCAAGAACCGCCTGGAACTTGGTGGCCACTTGCCCACGTGCTTTTCATAACCCACACAAACACCTTCCCCAAGGGGCGATTTGGACGTTGAGATCTAACCCCACCCTTCCTTTAGAGTCCACCAAACTCTCGTTGCCACAGTTTGAAACGATCCAATCCGTGCTTTCGGTGGCAGGAGCCACCTGGCATCGTTGAATAATTAACCTAATTAACCTTGGATAGACGGCACATTGACTTGTTTGCTTTTTGCACTTGTCAACTTTCTAGCTTCCCGTCGACAGAAATTTACCTTCTCTTATATACCCCCTGCTCCCAAGAGAACATCACCCCTGCTGCCTTTGTTGACAGTAGTCTTTGTTGTCGTCGCAAACTTTACAAGTTTTCGGCTTTCTCCCTTCTTTCTTTCTTTTTAGTATCATGACTGTGTTTGTCAACACCGCTTGAACAAAATGCTACACTTTCGCGAGCATCGTTTGATGAGAGGAGGTAATGCGGCAAACAAATGCAAAGTCGGACAGTGCTCCTTTCAACTTGCGGAGGCATAAATACTTACCTTGGGCCATAGCGCTGAAGCCGCGAGTGCGAATACTTCTTCCGTCTTGACTCTGACCCCGTTCGCCATCAACATGGGCAACGACAGAAGGAACGGGCTGTATCAGTTTCTATACCCTTCTGTCAAATCACAGAAAAGCAGGGCAAAGTCATTAAGCACGAGTTCGCGACAGCCGGCGTATTACAACATCAGCGACAACGTAGGCGCGAACATTTTTATGACCATACCTGAATCCGGCGAGTCATCATCCCATGCCAGGCGGTCGAGCTCCTCACAGCGAGCCCACAAGGACAATGAAGCAGCCAGCAGTGCTGAGGACGTGGCCCGCCTCATGCCTCAGCCGCCGCCTCTCCCTGCCATTTGGCCTGGCTTCCCCCTTGTTTACAACAACAACCACTCGTCGGCAGTGAACTCGCCAACACCCACGAGCCATCAGACAGCAGTCACTCCGCCGCAGCTGCCCAGGTCTCTATCCCAACGTCCCGCGCTGCCACCAGAGCTACGCAACTACCATTCGGGCGTAGGCTTGCTGCGAGGAGGCCAGCCCTTCGACAGCACGGGCCTTTTCATGACCTTTCATCAGTATCTCGCGCTTTCGGACGAGGGCCTCCACTGTTTTGTGCCAGCAAAGCCCGAGGCGGATTTGGAACCAAGTCTATTCTTGTCCGATGCCGTCACGGAGCGACTGGCAACCCAGTTCAGGATAGTCGATCGTACAGCTGCGGGCGCTGATGGGGCAGGTTTTACGGTGGTATGTCCTGGTTGCGACGTCCAGAGGATGATCGAGAAATTCGCACCCCCGTTGGGCCAGAAGCGAGCCCTTGTCCACTATGGCCGGTACAGCGAGGGTCCCCCTGAGGTGATTCCAGGAATCCTTGGCCGAGGCCAGCGCTTCTGGGTTGAGATCGTTGACATTCCAGCCACCGCTAAATAGAAATCAGTCAGCATACTCTTGGCCAAGATGTTGGCGGAGTCTGAACGGGCCTGTGGTTCGTTTGTTTGACGATGGGGATCCCGTATGTCTTCCCACTGAGCTAAGCGGTCACCTCTGGAGTTAAAGGTCTGTGAGTTGCCTGTTTCCTTCCGTTTGGACCGGTGAACTTGGAGAGATGATTGGGCTATGGATGTCAAGTGGGGAATCATTGAAATTGAATTCCAGAACTAAATCTTTGCGAGATCTATGACTGATAGCGTCAGTCAGAACAGTTCAGTGAGCATTGTTCTTGACCTATACATCCCCTCTCTTCTAGAGCCCAACAGCCCCTCTGCCACCTCGGCTTATGAGATTGGTGATATGAGAACGAACTTGGCAATGTAGCAAGAGCAGAATACATTTTGATTGTGATGAAATAGTTTCGACTCTATCCATTCACCATGTGTAGTGCATGTCGACACATTCAAAGGCAAGAATGGGAAAAGGCAACGATCTTGACCAGCTCGCAAGATCACAACTACCTTGGCCACGTGAGTTGTCTGGTTCAAGGCTCAAGGTGGTACAGCATGGGTAAGTTTTTCATTTCTTATTACAACATGACGAACAGCGACTTTAGCACAGTATCCATATACAACTTCCACAACTCGCTACTGCCCTTCCATGACTGAGCAGAAGACCACTCGACCAAGACTTATATCCATGCGAGAAGTGCTATCAACGAGCCAGCAACCAGCACGATTGGCGAGACTTCAGTCATGCCAGCCCCCCCTGACTTTGTACTGGACGCAGGACCCGGTGCTCCCGCCGCACCAGTGGAACCCGCTCCTCCTCCATTTCCTCCAACAACGGCAGCAGCGGTGATGGGCGGGTAAGGGAGGTCGGTGGGTTCGCAGGTCTTAGACCCAGGAACGATGCCGGCACCGCCCGTGGAGGCAATGCTCAGCAAGCTGCAGGTGTGCACGCGCGGGTTGACGCACTCGGTGAGGAGCGTCTTCTCGGCGATGTACGTCACCCCGAACACCGCATCCGCCTTGAGGTACACGTCGGCCACGGTGGTGGTGACGGCCTGGCCGCCGAGGTTGGTGCTGATCGTCTTGATGGTGGTGGTCACGAGGGCGGCGTGCGCCGACTGGGTGGCCTGCGTGGCGAAGTCGGAGATCCAGACGTCGGGGAGCAAGATGGTCGAGGCGGCCGTGTAGGAGAAGCTGGTCTGCGTGCAAGAGGCCGGCGCCGAGATGGGCACGGGCGCCCAGTAGGTCGTCGTGATGCTGCCCGTGGTCGTCTTGTAGACTGGTGGCGGGCCGCACGAAAGACGGCTCAGGGTGCACACGGCCGCGCTGGGCGAGTAGAACAGGTCGAACACGGTCAGCACGAGCGTGTAGCCGACGCTCGTGAAGAGGGTCGTCGACGTGTTGGTTGAGTACGGGGACGCGGCGCCGGTGGGATAGACGGCGACCGATCTTGTGGTTGGCGTCTTTGGGTTGGTTGTGATGAGAGAGGTTTGCCAGTGGTTTGTGGTCGTCCACGCAGCGACGGTGCTCACGCACGTCAACAAGACGGGAAGGATTGCTAATGCCCTCATTGTGCTGTTTTCGTGTTTTGGTGGACTCAGGGTGAAAATGAATGAGCGGGCCCTGGGGTTGAACTTGTAGTGAACGAATACAAAACCCGAAACTGTCACAGATAAAAGAGAGTCAAGAACCAAAGAGAGAGAACGGAAAGTCTTTTAGGGTATAAGTAAACGGCGACATGATGATCATGGCCATTTTCACAAGTCTGGGCAATTTCCTTCGCATGCAGAGCCCCAGTCGAAGCACCAAATAGTCTCGGTCAGCTGGTAGCGGTGGCGACCAATGAGTCCGTGAGGTGGCGTTTGGTCTTGCTAAAAGAGGGCCAATATTGCACATCCCCCCTTCTTCAGCTGAGCAAGAGCCGCGCGATTATCACCTTGGCAAAAGGCAGATTTCTCCTAATCCACGTCTAGTCCTAGACTTTTCTGATACTTGGCAGGCAAGGTAAGGTGCTTGAGCCCCTTTTTGTTGATCCCAGTACAGTGCCGGCAAAGCCCGCGCAGTGGTTGTCGAAACAGATAACACCCATGCACTCCGACAGTGCTGTCCATTGGACGAGCAATTGAGCATGGTATAATTCCTTTCGCCAAAAGCGGAAAGGCGAAGCAGTTGGGATTTTGTTCATGTTGTATTTGCAAGAATTTCATTTATCATCTTTCTTGAGATCCATGCAAAACAAAAATGGAATGAGTTACTTCAAGTTATGAGTCGAGTGGACTTGTACATTCAAACATGAAACTAGGTAGTTCGTCAAAACAATTTCGAAGCACTTCCAATCAATCCCGATTGAGGACGCCAAAGTAGTATATAGACTGTAATTGCTATCGAACATCTCGAGTCTCGATTTCTTGGCGCTCCCGGCCGAAATAGAAACATGGAAAGTAGGTACTAACCCGAAACCAAAAAATAAAATAGATGAACACTCACAAACACAAATCCCGTCAGCAAGACCGATGAGATCCAAACAAAATTTGAACACATAACCTTCAACTGACAAAAATAATATGAACTCGATCGAGCTGGGATTCGAACCCAGAGCCTTTGCCATGTTCAAGATACGACTCTGGCGAGTCATGTCACCGGAAGACAACGCGCTACCATTGCGCCACCCGACCTCGAGCCTTGCTGCTGGTCGATATTTCGCTCTCCACCAGACTAGGTTACATCTCATGGTGGAGTGTCGATGAGCCATTTTGAATGGTTTCTGTAATGCTGTCCACGCGACCAGATTCTATTCGGAGGCAACGACGTTTTACATGAATTAAGTTTTACATGTACATCCTGAATCTTCACGGCTAGGTTCTCAATTTTCTTTACGGGAAAGTAAAAAAAAGACGATAGTCGCAATGATTCATTGTGTGTTTTTAAAACGCGAATCATTATGGCAAAAAACTATTAATTAAAATGCAAAAGCAAAGGCTTAGACTAGGAATGGAAGGCATAAGGTCCGACTATCGGCGGCTTACTGCAGTTCCTACCGGAAGACGTTGGAAGCTTGCGCGATCAAATGCGCTATCTAGTATTCGACTGAGTCTTTGTTAAATTCGTAGGTACTGAGAGAACTTTGTACCCCACATTCCAGCTACCCCTTGAGATGACACTCCGACAAGCGATATTTGCCCTTGGACTGGAGGCTTTCGCACCGATTTCAAGCTCTGCGCTTATAGTCAAAGCATCTGCAGAAAGCCCCAAGGAAGCAAGCCAAAAGGACATTGACGAAGCAAGTTGTCTGAAATGGGATATCAAGCTCTCCAAAACCCTGTCATCCCCCCCCCCCCCCCCCCCCGAATGGCATAATCTTTACAGAGCTCCAACTCAACAGTTCGTTTGATGTTCACTAGAATGGGTGCCCGACATCTGGCCTACTGGAAACCCACTCCTTCCATGCACGTACATGCGTGGACATACCGGCAGAAACTATTACCAGAAATTTGCCTAACACACTCACAAACCCAAATCCAACTGCCTCATCTCCAAGAAAGACTGTCTCGCCAACAAGAAATACGGACTCACCATTGACACAAATCCCTGGCGTACACAACCACTCTCGACGTCTTCCTCCGTGAGCACTGACCATGAACACCCCAAGCCAGAGGGGTCGCAGATATTAGGCAGAATGGTGAATTCCTCAGCAATACGTATACCTGCTCCCCGCAAAGTTCACGCCACTGGCATGCGTTCCTTACTGCTTGGCTTTATATGTCTATCAGTCAGGTGCCGCGTGTTGTCGTGGAGGATTGGCGTCAATTTACTCCACACTCAATCTCATGCATCCATCCCCGCCCACATTCCGCCTCTGTCATCAATCAACCATTCTATATCATTTGCGTTCATATCGCGACCGGTTTGGTTCAGTACTTTATGAAAGCGCTCATGGTTACGACCTTCCGTCGATGTAGCTGTTTGAGTATTTTGAAAGATAAGGTACGTGCGAGGAATGGCGGATGAAAAAAAGAAAATCTCGATCGAACCAAGGCTGCAAAACATGAGAGCCCCTCCCTGGTAATATAAAGAAATGGGGATAGATTAAGCATATGTCTTGGCATGGCTTGGGGCCGGAGGATGCATCAGCGTCGTATTGGCAAATGCACAATGATTGCATTTCACTACTGCTAATGCTCACATACTCTTTTCTTACGGCAAGTGTGAGTGAGATATGACAGACACAACTATCATATCTGAAAACACATTCACATTCACAATGAAACACACACAGAGCTCCCAACTAGGAAGGTGAGTAAGTAAAACCCATGAATGCTCTGACTCTGGTAGATACAAGTAATATATATATGACTAGGTAGTGCTATGGGGATGGTGGGAAAAAAAAAAACAAAAGATGAATGAGTCATACAATTGTTTAAAAATAGGGACGGGTTTGTTTGCCTGGCTTTTTGCCAAAATGACACAGCCTTTGAAAGAAAAAAGAACATTTCTTTGCGGACCTGGCACACGGGTCAGATTATCGATTCCAGCGAAAAACTCTAAGCCTTGATGGCCATCTCGCCCATGGGCAGGGCCTTGAGCCAGCCCTCGACATCCTCGGGCGCCTGCTGCTTGACGTTGCAGGCGTTGTACTTCTCGGGCGCCTGGTAGGTGAGGCCGGCGGCCGGGCAGTCCTTGTTGAGGTTGCAGTTCTTGTCCATGGCCTTCTGGAGGGAGTCGCCCTTCCAGCCGAAGACGTAATCACCGTGAGCGGCAGCGCCACTGGAACCAAAAAATATTAGTAAGAAGAAAAAACCAAAAAAAGGCGAGACAAAAAAGGGGTAGGCCTGAGGAAGAAAAAATAACATACCCAAGGTTCATGCTGTACATGAGAGCGTTGCCCGAATCGGGCCAGATGCTCTTGTCCATGAAGCTCGACACGTTCCACATGAGCTCGTACATGATCTGGGGGAGCTTGACGGGGTGGCTGGATGGGCAAGAGCCGCCGCCGGAGGCACCGGTGCCGGAGTAGGCGACGTGGGACTTGTGGTCGGGCGAGTCGAGGTTCTTTCCATCCCAGCATCTTTTGAAAGGGGTTAGCAATCATATCATCTGGTCAAGTGGTTGAAAGATAGGAAAAAGAGAAGAAAAAAACGTACGTGGGGAAGATGATGGTCTGACGGATCATCTTGCACTTGGTGTCTTGGGGAATGTCGACGGTATCAGAGCCGGTGCAGGGAGCGCCACCAACAAAGGTGTTGTCGTTGGTCGAGGTCCAGCAGCGATGGCAGATATTGCCCTTGGTCACCTTGCTGTTGTCGGTGTTGGCCGCGTTACCAGCCAGCATGCGGAAGCCCTGAATTTTGGTGTTAGTATCACATATATCAAGGTTATTATTCAGGAAAAAAAAAACCCCCAAAACTTACAGGCTTGAAGGCCGTGACCTTTCCGCTGGGGATGTAGTAGATGTCGAGACCACCCTTGTTGATGAGCTGGCCCTGGGGACCGCCGTTGCCGACCTGGGGCACGCGCTTGTATGTGCCGTTCTTAGCCTTGAAGAACATGACGGCGGTCCAGTAGTTGGACAGATCCTGGACGAAGCTGCACGAGGTGCAGGTCGACTTGGCCGCCAGGTCGTGGTTGTTGATGTCCATGGTCAGGTTGAACGAGTTGCCGCCGACAATCTGGTGGAGATGGGGCGTGTACCGCTGGCCGGGGTTGACGAGGGGGTCGATACGGTCGACGACGAGCTGGGAGCAGGCGAACCGCAGCATGTTCTGCGCGGCGGCACCGCTGGCCAGAAGGCCGACGGCGGCGACGGTAGCCCAAGAATGCATTTTCTCGTGTGTGGTTTTTCTGTCTTGAGTTGTGTGGTTGCAACCGCTCACTCGAGTGTGAACTTGTTCTCGTCGACAACAGGAACAGAGATCAACAGAAGGTGGCCTGGCTGGTTGAAGGAAAAAAAGGGGAAGGACGGCGAGAAACCAGGAATTCACAATATCGCACCAGGCACTTATACATGTTTCTCTGCCAGCTCACTGCTCCTTTCGCCCTCCTCACCCTCACTCCACCATCCCCCCTGAGATGCTGGGCCCGCAATCGACCCGGTCGACCACGAGTCGGGGCGTTCAGGCCCGCAGCATGTGCTAACTGCCGATGCTACAGAACAAGTTCGAACGTCTTCTGCCATTTGGGTATAATATAAGTGATTGGGTTGGACGCGTTGAAGCCGTTATTAGCGCCATTGCTGCATTCGTCGACAATTGCCGGAGCTCCGGAATGCCTGCTCGGCGTGTAAATGAGAGAGCAAGCAGTGTTTTTTTTTCTTTCTTTCGTGTGGTTGTTTTGTTTCGAGGTACCTTGGGGAACCCCTGTCACCCTCCCTCTTGGCCCCTCTGTGCTTTTCTTCTCAGGCTGTCTGGCTGCTTGGTAGTTCCCCTGCCCTAACGCCCGCAAAAGGCACGCGGCCGAGTTGTATTGAGCCTCCCGGGTAAAATCACGCCACGCCCCATCCACCTCAATGTCTACGCATATTAAAACTTTTGTACCGTGGTCACGCTCCAGACCTTGCCTTGGTGCTGCTTCATCTCTCGCCGCCCTCGCCTACACACAAATACATTACACCACCCCCTGCCCCCTGGTCCAATCAAAATCCGCAGCGCGGCAAACCAAAAAGAGTGAGAGAGTGTGTGAGAGAGTGACGCACAGAAACTGCCCGAACCAGACTATTCTGGGGATCGGGAGCGTGGAGTAGGCTGGTCTGACTCTGGGGCAGAGTCTGGGGCCGTCCATCTCACCCCCAGTCTGGGGTCGGTGCTGGGGCACTCCCATGTGGAGGATCGCCTTTCTTGGTGGTCGATGATTGGCTGCTGCTGCCCTTTCTCAGCCGCTTCGGGCCTTTGAAGCATATGAGATATATCACACTGCAATCAATCACGCTGGTATTGAGAGAGAGCACACGGCGGCAAGTGGCAACACGACAACCCAAATCTCCACTACCCACCACGCTGTCTTTTTCCTCTCTCCACCACAGCTCCTTCTCGATGTTTCCGTATTAATCTTTTCTGTTGTCTATTCCCGCGGCAACACCCTTGTCACCTCCCTGATCAAGAGAAGCTATCCCCGACTCCCTCCCTCATACAACAGGGCTGCCCACATCATCACGTCACACCCGGCGCCGCTCCTTTCCGCGCTCGGGTGTTTGTGCCTATTCTTCTGGCTAATCTGGCTGGCATGCCATCCACGA
This sequence comes from Podospora didyma, assembly GCA_033439775.1. Lineage (NCBI taxonomy): Eukaryota > Fungi > Ascomycota > Sordariomycetes > Sordariales > Podosporaceae > Podospora > Podospora didyma. The sequence continues at coordinate 4,811,525 of JAULSW010000003.1, forward strand.
TCCTTTGCATCCCATCGCATCCATCTGTCAGAACAGACTCGTGGTTCTGGCACCTCATGCAGCCGGGAATTCGACCCCAAACTAAGGCAGGATGGGTTGTACCGTTGGGCGGTTGACTCCCACGCCATGGTATGGCTACTGACACAAGGAAAGAAAGGCGTCTGCAAGCAAAGCAAGCCATGAAGTGCCGTTGGCTGCCCTGCCGTGTCTGGTTGAGAGGCTGCGTCTGGGCCCCCCCTTAACCCCTATACCCCCATCACTTCTCCTCTCCCTTGCATCATCCCTCGGACCCATGTTCTGCTTTGATTAATTTCGAGCCAAAACTGCCCGCCGAACCATGACCCATCAGAAGAAATGGCCCGGCAGAGAAGAACTTCTCCCGGCTTCTAGAAGATGCAACTCCAACACTCACTGGCACATGACTGACTGGCATCACGCAGCGGGAGCGGGCAGACAAAATCTTCCAAGACAGTAAACGAGCGCCTCCCCCAGTCTTGGCTCCGAGTTCAGTCCGAGTACCTACCTATCTGTGCTGCTCGTTTCCCCGGACACGCAATGACACTGTCTGACCAACATGTCAACCGGTTCATATTCTCCCCCACAATAAGGGGCAGGGCAGGTTAGGGGTCGGTAACAAACCTGATCAAAGCGACGCAAGCATCCCATCTGCCGCCCGGAATCCCCAGATTTTTGTCTCTGTCAAAGTCGTATCCTTCCCCACGCCGGCTTTTGAGGCTGCCGTATGACATCACCCAGACAAAGGGGCATATGGATTGATCTAGTAGATATGCATCAGGTCCGCTCATGTGATTATGTGGACTCCCTCCATTCACAGGCCCCATTTGTAATCTTCAGTTGAGTCATTGTCCTGACTCGGATGCTTTGATGGACCCGATGCCACGTCAACATGGAATTATCTTCACTGTCACTATCACAGAATTCTCGAAACATGACTCGGAAGCGAGACTTGAAGAGAGAAGATTCATCACACACAATCCATAGTGACATGAAATTTACAATATCAAACAGTCTTCTACCTACCACAGCCTGCTGATACCTCTAACCATGTTCCGCCCGAAATCTTCCACCGGGCGAGTGGCTTGTTGAAGTGCCCAGCGCGCCCTTTCCTCCTGCTGACGCCGGAACGCGTCCAGCTCGTCCTGGACCCGCCTGGCCTTGGCTTGGGCCTCTCGCAGCTCACGCTCCACCCTTGCCGCGGTTTCCCTTGCAAGCCTCGCCGCAGCACTCCTCTCTGCCTCCTCTACGACAAGCTTCCTGGCCCTGTCTGCCTCTTCCAGCTCACGCTTGACCTTTTCAGCAACCAACCTCTTCGTCCTCTCCAAGTCTTCCGCCTCACGCTTGATCCTCTCCGCAGCAGCCTGCTTAACCATCTTCCCCTTCCTGTCCGCCTCTTCCGCCTCATCAATGAGCCTGTCAACAGCCAGCCTCTTCGTCCTCTCCAAGTCTTCCGCCTCCTGCTGAAGCCTGTCAAGCCCTGCCCGCTCCTTATTCTTCCCCCACCTATCCACCTCCCCGATGAGATCATCCACCTCCACGATGAGAGGCGTATTATCCCTCAGGAGCCTCTCCATTTCCCTATCGAAATCCGCTTCCGCCCGATCAACAGCCTTGCCCGCATCCTTGACCACCTCCTTGATAACCTTCACCCCCTCAACCACAGGCTTCACCTGCGCATCAAGCCACGCCTTCGTGCCCTGCACAAACATGCTCCCAGCCTCCTTGGCCGCCCTTTTCGCATCCTCCGCTACCTGGTCGAGGGCTTTGTCGAACTCTTCCCGCGGAACACCCAGCTCAGCCAGCCCCTGCGTGAGCCCCTGGTCTAGATCCCGTTTCGCTTTCTCCAGGACCTCTTTCCCTTCTTTGAGCAGTTGACTAATCGTCTCCCAAACCTGGCTCATCAACCACCCGATGCGTAACCACAACTGCTGTAGAAACCCCACCAGATCCGTCATGTCGTAGTTTAACTTGAACTTGATGTCCTGCAAACCGAGAGTGCCTTCAAGCCAAGCGGTTATCTTGCCCGTGCTGCCGCCCCACTCGCCCGTGAATTTCATCAGCTTGATGTTCACCAGTTTTTGCTGGGTGCTGCCCATTTCTTTGAGCGCGAGTTGCAGCGGGTCCCTGAAGATGGAACCGAATTGCGCGACGGCCTCGTCGAGGCTGTTGAAGGAGCGAGACGCAACGTCGGCTTTGCGCATCGCCATTTGCGCGGCTACCAGATTCTTGTATTCAGGTATTGTCTCCACATCGAATTGGGTGGTGATTTGTTCCTGCTGGAGCTGCTCGGCCAGTTCGGCAGAAACGAGTTTCTCTCGGGCGAATGCTCTGTCGAGGCGGGCTTGTTTTTGCTTCTGGTCTAGTTTCCACGTGTTTCGTGCGGACTTGAGATGGTCGTCGTATGTGGTTTGGGCTTTCTTGAGAGTGGCTTTTGTGGATGATTGGTGAGCGAGGAAGGTAGCGTCGGCGGCGGAGGAGGTTGACGAGGCGACTTTGAGGAAGGCCTTGGCTGAGGTGTCTGCTTTCTCGTCGAATGCGGCGAGGGCGATGGTGTGTTCAAGTAGCTTTTGTTGGAATGCTTGGGATTTGGCTGTGGGTGAAGGTTTTTGTTAGTTACGTGTCTATGTCATATCTCGGGGACCCTGTTTAGGTAAAGAAGAGGGAGAGAGATATACCATCTCGCTGCTCAACAAGTTCGCGATGCGCCCATCTCCATGGTGCGTGAGCTAGGTCTGTTGCAGCCGGCTCTTTTCTCTCGCTCGCGTCGCAGGCTGTTTCAGCCAGTGCCATGTCGTCTGTGAGAGTTTCAAGTTAGCGAAATGATGGATGTGTGGATGTGAGTGAGTATGGGAGTGAGTATGGGAGTGAGTATGGGAGTGAGTATGGGAGTGAGGATGGGAGTGAGTATGGGAGTGAGGATGGGAGTGAGGATGGGAGTGAGGATGGGAGTGAGTGTGTGAGTGAGAGTGTAGATAAGTGTGGGTGAAGAAGAATTGGATGAGAAAAATGGGTAAATACCCTCAGCAGCGTCTCTCGCGCTCTTTGCCCTCTCCACCACTTCATGCAAGCCCTCCATGATAAGCACGCCCCTCTTGCACTCTTCAAGAGCCTGTCTCGCCGCAATAGAAGCTGCCTCCAACATCACCGTCTTCGCCGCCTCCTCGGCCTCCACGCGCATCTTCTCCTGCTCCATTTTCGAGACCAGCTCACGGTCCTTGATCTCAATCTGCACGATGCACTCATCCAACTCCTTCTGCGCCTTCTCGTGCGCCTCGACCAAGGGCTGAATGGTGCTCAGCATCGCTGCCGTCTTTTTTTGGAAGTCACTGTCGATCTGGTCTCTCTTCGCATCGAACGCCTTCTTGGCAACACCGAAAAGCTCCGCCTTCTTGAGGTACTCGTTGTGCAGGGCTTGTTTCCGGTTGGGGTCGAACTCTTTCTCCAGGTGCTCGTTGGCCAGCTTGACGATGTAGTTGAGGATGTCCTGCTGCACGACAGCGTCGATCTTGAACCTTTTGTCTGCGAGGGGCCCATGCTTTTCGGACGTGGCTGCTGGCTCTTTCTGAGTTCCTCCGGAAAACGGCGACGATGGTGCTTGTTCTTTTTCTTTTTCTTCTTCTTCTTCTTCTTCTTCTTCGACTTGTCCGCCAGTTAGAAGATTGCGATCTGCCAGCACGCTCGTGATACCTCCCTTGACTTCTCCGATCACATCTGGCATCCCGCCAATCAGCTCGGCTTTGATCTTGACCTGCAGCGCGTCTACGATGACGAGATCGAAATAGAAAAAGAACTCCTTCGTGCCTGAATCGATGTGCACATCCACGACCACGAAATTCTCCTTGATCGCGACTCGGCCGCTGCAGTGGATTTTCTGGACCGACTTGGACAGCTCCACGTCGATGTACGGGTTGCCCCCCTTGCCGTCGGCGCTGGTGACCTTGAGATCGCCCAGCTCGAAGCTGTCCACACTTCCCTTAATCTTGATCTCACTGCGACTGACTTTGGCGTTCAGCTTGGCCACCTTGCCAAAGATGGTGGCGTCAATGTCGAGCTCGATACCGGCCGGGTATTCCTTCTTCTTGAGCGTCACCCCGGTAGAGAAGTAGACCAGCAGGTGGCGGATGTAGAACGTGCCCTGCTGTCCGTTCGGCAGGATGATGTCCTCGCCCATCAGCTTGCCGAGCAGCTGGGCTAGGCGAGCCACGTTGAGGTTGGTGAGCTCGAGGCGGATCAACTGCTCGTCTGGCTTGGCGCCGAGATGCAAGTCCATGCTGCCGGAAAAGTCGTACAGACTGAAGTCGCCGCCGATGGTGATGGAGGAGGGTGTTCCTGTGGCCAGGAATTGCTGGCAAGGAAGGATAAAGTTAGTTTCGAGGAAGGCAGGATGGATGTGAACAAAGCGCAGAGTGTAGAATTTGAAGGCGAACCTCGTAAATAATTCCCAGTCCAGCTTTGATGTTGCGAATTTTGAGCGCCGGGCAAAGGCCAAATGGGTTCTCCCATGCCTCCTCTGCTGCTTTCAGCTCTCTGTTTTTTCCCCCATTCACGTTAGCTAGTGGTTCCTTCACCGTTCTCAAGTTGGCACAAAACAGAGAAACCTACGCGCTGCCCTTGGCGTCAAGAGTGGTTGCCGTGAGATCAAGCTCCAACTCCAGGGGTGTGACGCGTTTGGGCACCGTGACTTCGAGCGTCGCAGTGAGATGAAGGCTCGCGTTCCCAGAGGCGACCATGACGCCCATCGACGAGGGCCCCATTTGAACACAGCCGAGGGATATCTGTGGAAATGGTAAGTATCCTGACCGCGCGGGACGCCAAGTGCTGCTCGCTCACCATATTTTTGGTCGGCAACTCAATCTCCACCCCGAAGTTTCCGGTCTTCGGGTTGAAGAAGGCGCTGAGCGTGAGTTCACGCGGCTCTTGGATGCCGACCACGTTACTGGCAGCTGCAAGTTGGCTTATTTTTGCGTAGATTTGCACACCTAAAGAGAAACTTAGTGACCTGGAATCACCAATATGTGGTGGGTCGATGGTAAGTACCTGGCTTGACTTCGTAAGTGAGGGCCGAGCTCTTGACCCCAATCCTGGGCGCATCCATGTTGCTCGCACAAATCGCCACCTGTTGGAGGCTGATGTCAAGAAGCTCGTTGCCCTCCACCTCCTTCACGATGTTCCTCAATTTGAAGTCGCCTAGGTAAGCTCCGTACAGTGTATACTGCAACTCTTTTCTAGAAGACTTGGCCAAGTAGATGCTGACGTCGAACTTGTGCTCTTTCAAAACGGTCACGCCAGCAGACAGCTGGACGCTGAAGCTGTCTTTGGTAATGTCCAAGTCGAGGGCAGCCGAGTCGATGACAGCAACGTCCTTGAGCTCCTCGATATAAAGGTCGGCCACCGAGCCCGTGATCTTGACACCGGTTTTACCGATCTTAATACACGCGGCGGCTGATATGTGGCCGTCTATGGTGACGTCCCCGGACAGAGTGATGCCGTCGCTGGTAGAAAGCACCAGCTCGATGTTATTGAAGAGGACGTCGTGATCGCTGTCTATCTTTAAGTCGTCGTCGTGGAAGAGGTCCTTGTACAGCTGTTGCAGCGTCTTGAGACTGCAGTTGCGAAGAGCACAGCCAATCTCCAAGCCCCCTGTTCATTGTGTCAGCTAAGGAACGAGCCGTCAAGGGGAGAGAGAAGATTGGGGACCCATACCGTTCATATAAGAGCCATATACGCTCAGAGATGATTCCCGCAAGCTCACGTTGGCCTGGGCTCGGAGCATGACGCTTTTCAGGTTCGTTCCAGTCCAAGAAGCCTGAAACATGATGTCCTCCAGCTGTGATCGAAGTCAGTCAAGATAAAACTTTCACGATGGGAGCCGCGCGATTTGACGTACATCGAGGTCCGGGATGTCTCTAATGCCCTTCCACTTGTCCGACTTGGCCACCGCTGTGAAGTGGTACTGCTTGTCGTTCTTCAAGATGTACCAGTCCACCGTCACACCGCAGACGACGCCATCTCCAAAGAAGCCAAACGTGCAGTCGTACCCGCCTTTGGAACTAATGCGGGTGGCAATAATGTCGACTCCTAGACTCGTGAGCTTCAGTCCCTCATCAAAGAGCTCGATCCCCAGAGATGGGAGTTTCCCGCGGAGTTGGAATCCAGAAGGCTGTGGCACGTGGCCCAGCCAGTCGTCTTGGGTGCTCAAGACTCCTGAAAGCTCCAAGCGGGGATCGGTCTGCCGGAACACATCTCTCAGAACTCTATTGACTTCATTGAGAGAGCGCGAGAACCTGACAGTGGCCGAGATTGTCAGTCCAGCAGCGGCAGTCTCTGTACCGTGGGAGCGGTACTCGAGTGTAGTGTTGGAGAGCTTGATTGCGTTGATGGGCGAGTCGGCCAGGGAGGAGATGAAGGTGTCCAGCGAGAGCTCGTGCGGGAGGGATACGCGCTGGTGGATGCCCTTGGTGTCTGGCGACTGCAAGCTGCGGATTTCCACCTCGATCTTTCCAAACAGCATGTACTTGCCTTTCAGCACAAACTCGTCGGGCTGCTCCGGAACTTGGTCCTGATGCGTCGGGTTTGGGATCATGTCGGGCATACGAGCAGAAGAACTGATGACAGGCTGCTCGAACCCCGTTGGTCTCGTCTTTCCCACAGGCTGCCGTTGGAACGATGAAAGAGTGCTGTTTACACTCTTCAAGATCTCAGGCTCGACGTCAAAGACGGGCCGGGCATCTTCAAGCAATATGCCGTCAGCCTCGGTTGGACCAAGGCTGTTGACCTCCGTCCACACTTGTCTGTACATCTCCAACGGATTGAAGACTTCAACCTTTTCCGCTTCGGGCGTCTCGAGAGACTCAAAGGCTGCAATGGACACTTGCTTGCCGAGCTTCTGCTGTCCAGGGGTTTGCTCCATCTCCAGTGAGGGGACGTCGAACTTGGCTGAGCTGAAGAGCTTGATTTCCGGGAACGGTATGTCCTGCATCCTCTGGATCCCATGAGACTGAGTTTCGTTGTCAAAACTCTTGAACTGAGGCTTTTTATGAACGTACTCGTCAGAACCATCTTCGTCTTCTTCGTCCTCCTCGTCTTTCTGGACGATCTTCTTTTTCGTCTTTCCCCCAGGCAGTTTTCCTCTTCGACTTCTCCTGGTCTTGATCTCGACGACGTCGCCAACCAAATCCGACGCAACAACATCTCCGCCGCCCACGGGCGCCTTTGCCACCTTCGTGAACAATTGTTTCAGCAGCATCGAGTCGATCTCTTGTTCGAGGACGGTGAAGAATGTCCGTTCAAATGGATAGAAGACGGTGTTGAACCGCTTTGTTGGCAGTGGGAATCCAACAGTCGGCTCGTACAGCTGGAAGGTATAGGTCATAGCATAGCTCACCCATGGTACGTCGTACTCAGTTTCAGGGTACCGGGTGGGCAGGGGAGGCGGGTCTCCTCTTATTCCCCTCAGCGTGCCGTTAAGATGAGTGACTCGTGTGTGGGTCATCAGTAGGGCTTTCGCGTTGCCGCCCTTGCGGTTCTTTTCCAAGAGCAGTAAGTCTTGAAACGCCTTCTCATATCTGTTGAGTTTAGTCGCCAGTTAGTACATGCGAGAGCCGAAGGTGTTGGGGAGAGAGAATGCCTGCTGACCTGGTCATGAGGGAGTTGCACTCGCTCGTTCCGAAAACCATGTTTTCGCGAATCTGCGATGTTTTGACATCAACTTGATTTGCTAGCCCGCCGTAAGAAAAGGCGCTGCGGTGAAGCCACTGAATAAAGAATAAACCATCAGTAGCTGGTCTAGGCGAGAACAAGTGAGATGGGAGGTAACATGCTCACCTCTGCGGCATAGACTCCTGTCCCGGGCCAAGCTGTACTTCCAGGTATGGCGGGGACTTGAACTCCAGGATCCGACCATGCCAACATTTGGGCAACCTGTAAGCAATAGCGAGTCAGCGCGTCAAGACTCAACAAGTAGGGTACTGAGTTATTCAAAACCTTACTTCTGTAGCGCTGGAACCCATGACTGCCGACTGCCCAATGACGTCGCTGCGCTTTCCACGAGCTGCAAGGATTTTTTCGGCAGAGATGAAGCTGACCAGCATTCCCTCGCCGGCTTTTGTCCGTGGATCAAGCCTCTTGCTCGCTGCAGCCGAGTCGCCATGCTCCTCGACATTTTCTACCAAGTTCTTGAGATTATCCCACTGCAGTTTTGCTGCTGCTTCCGCCGCTTCTGTTCTTGTTTCTGTTGCTGGGCCTTGACGTGTGCCCCTCCAACCCGTGTACACATCCCAGACTTGGTTCCTCAGGATCCATGTTTCGTAGTGGTTGAAAGGCGATGTTCCTAGCTGTACACGTGTACTTGTTAGTGGCATGCTTACGGTGGTGGTAAATCTATCAGGAAGGAGAGGGAGATGGGGAAAAGGGAGCCACTCGCCTTGAAATGAGTAGCATCGCTGACTTGGCTTGTGTGAACAGCACGGCCAATCTGCCGGCAAGATGGGCGTTTTTCCTGGACATCATCCGCCATCTTCTGCAGATCCTGTATGTTGACTTCGTCGCCCTTTGGTACGAGGAAAAGCTCGAGGATGGGATTGTAGGCTCGGTTCCATCCGCCTGCTCCCTCCAAGGAGCTGATTGCTTTGTTCAAGCGCAATCTCCACGACTTTTGGGACACCATGCCATCCCGCTTGTAGCCCGACTCGATTCTCAGGAACTGGGGACGGCCGCCGGCATTGCGCATCCAGAAACCGCCCTCTTCCCAGTCCTCCATGCCTTCCTGTGCCCACCTCTCGATCTTGTCCCTCGGGATGAACACGTCGTCCACGCCTGCAGCAGCAGAACCGCCGCTCGTGTTCAGGTAGCTGACGTCCTTGGAGTTGAGCTTGACGTACCGGGCATTGGACTCGCTGGGTAGTAGACTTCCACAGAGGTCGCTGAGCTGCGAGCGCCGGCCTCCTTCTTCGCTTCCTCCGAGAACCTCAACTTCCTGGCACGCCTTGAACAAGACTTGTCCCCACACCAGCAGTTTGTACAGGTGCTCCCTGTCGTCAAACGTGAAGTCAACGGCCTCCCCAAAACGACCCCAACCCTTGAACTCCACCGGGGACTCCTCACTGTCGTAAGAATCCGATTTCTTGACGGTCGGCTTGTTCCCCTTCAAGATCTTTGTAAAACAGGATGGTGGGTTCCGGTGTCCCCCAATCTCCTTCAGCCTGTCCTTCAAGAGACCACGTCTCGTTTTGTTCCTCGCGTAATACCACAAGCAGTCTTCCCAGTAGTTGCCCGGGACAAACGCCCATTCCTCTGGATCGAGCAGTGAGTAGGCGACGCCGTCCTTGCCAATTTGCACTGGATAGAAGGATCCAATCATGGCTGGCCCGTCGGTCTCGCCTTGAACCGTGTCTGAGAAGCCATTTGGTAGGCTCCAGTAATGCTCGAGCTTTTGGCCGGCAACGGGTGGTTCTGGCTCTGGTTTGTGCTTCCAGGTTGAGGAATTACTGGCATCCTCTCCGGCGAGAGTTTCCGTCGGATCCATATTGCCCGGTTATCTTGCCGGGAACCTCGTGACGAGTAGATGAAGTCTGGGAGTGATAAGTGAAGACCACGGTAAATTTCAAAGTCAGAAAATAGGAATCAGACAAAGCTCTTGTTGAGCCAAAATAAAACGACGGGAAGACAAACTGAAGAGAGCGAGGATGGTTGCGGCATGCGTTGAGAGCTCACCCCATTTGTGGACGGACTCGCTCACTCAGCCAAGTAGGTGTGCAGGAGAACGGTGTGTAAAATCGTCGGTTTGGGATATTCAGCTGGCATCCCATCCTGGCATGCCCCTGCTTGCAGGTAGCTAAGAGCTCACTAGCATCTATAGTCTGTGGGCTAGAACCCACAAGGGGTTGGTCCACGCGTTATTGGCAATACCGACAGGGGCCTGGCCATTCTGGAAACTTGAAGGCTGGAACACAAAGTTGTTATACCGGTGTAATGGATTATTGCGTCCACTTCTCCGAACCGGACTTGAGTGAGCTAAACCAAGAGAATATGTGGCGTTTTCATGGTCTTTTGTCAGCTTGAATGTGTTCGGACTCCCGGTTTCTGTCTTCGCCTTCGCCTCTCAAATCCACGGCGAGTAAGAGGCACTACTGATTGAAGTATTATTGAAATGGCATGGTATATCTTTTTCAGAATGTAGTTGGCCGTACTCCGGGGGTTCAAGGATTTCCCGAACACGTCAAATTGTAGAAGGAACTGGGTTGTATTATTATTCAAGCTTCATATTGACAAAACCGATATTCTTCTCTTCGTCTTCCCCAAAAACACCAGAGAACTTATCCTTGTCCTTGTCCTTGTTGTTGTTGATTTCTTTCCGGTGATGGGCGCGGGTCGCGAGGTACCACACACCAACCACGATACCCGTCAGTGCAAGGGCAACGACAGCGAAAACCCAGAAGTAGCTCGACACGAAGGACTCGCCCTCGGAGGGGCTCCAGTTGAAGAATGTGGTTGAAAATATAGACTATAAGTCCAGAAGACCGCTTGTCAGCACTCTTCCATGACACAAGAAATCGGCGATACAAAAAGGAGGAGAGAAAATCTTACCGCAACGGTGGAAAGAGGCAAAAACACCATGGTGAGCAAGGCAATGGATCGCATCTGCGAGCTGTCCCGTTTCATGTCCTGCGACAGCCCCGTGTTGGTCCTGGCCAGGTGCGTGTTGACTTTGGACAGGTTCAAGTTCATCAGGTTATCCTGGCGTGCGAAGTGATTCCAGACCTCGGATACGTCAGTTTTGCGTAACCAATCAGTTTGTGACTAGAAAAAAAATTTAAAAAAAATAGAAAACTTACAGTCTGCATCGTGAGCGACATGTTGTTCATCATCAAGTGGCAGTCGTTGATCCTGTCGTCCAGCTCGTACGCGATATCCTCCATCCGCACCCTGATCTGTCGGCCTGCCCTGCTCGACAACCCATATTCTGAGCTTTTTGTGTTCGAGAATGGGTCTTCATCGACCACGCCACCACTCATCGCCATCATCATTTTACCCAGCTGTCTCTTGACGGCCTGGATCTGGTTGGCAAGGTCTCGAGAGGCGTAGCTCGATTTGAGGAAGGCCGTCATCCTCTCCTTGTCCATGTCGAGGTCTAGCTCGCGGTCTGAGTTGCCTCTCAGGGCAAAGTTGTCGAGCAGTACTTCGACTGCGTCGCCGAGACGGGTCCGCTCTAGCTCGAGGAATAAGCCCGGCAGGAGCATGGGGTGGTTATACGCCAAATCGCATCGCTCCATCCGGCTGACGATGCTCTTCTTCTGTTTCTCGTTGCATCCGAATATTACGGCAAGAGAAAGGCCTGACTCGAGTATAAAGGTCGACGAGAGGGCGAGGTCATCTGGCAACTGAGATGAGGTCCGCGCAGTGTATGCTACGGGAGAAACACGAAGTTAGCGACTTGAATACGCCCATGATGACATTATCCAGGCCTTTGAATCATGACTTGCTTATCAACGGGCCAGGTCTCTGATCTTCTTCATCGTCTCCGTATTCTTGCACGTCGTCGGAGAGATGGTGTTGGGCCGAGAAATAACATATCTCTCTACCAATCGTCCGCGTGATCCTCGGATGGATATGAAACTTCCGCACCAGCTGGAAAAGAACCTGCTGCTCAAAGGGAAGGTAGCGCACCGGCGACTGCACACCGTCGAAAACTGGCTCTGCCCTGTTGCAAAGGCTATCGAAATTGCAGTTAATGTCAGCTACTAATTGCATATAGATTGGTGTTTACTTGAATTGCAGCACAGACCCCTGGGTTGGTTTACGAGACAGGATTTCTTACACGATGCAAAGACCCGGAGTTTGCTCTCTGGGGTTGAGAAAAGACGCCTGTTGAAATTGTTAGAAGCGGTCTTTCCTTGGGTATTGGGCTTGTTCCTGCATTTTTAAACCAAGCTTTCCATTCCTCTTTTGTGCTCAGGGTCTGGTGATCAATTCGCTGTGAAGAAGAGAATTATTAGCAACTTTGTCTTCTTATCCTGTCTCAATGCACTCGCCTCTTTGGCTGCAAGCTTCGTTATGACTGTGCTCTCCCCCTTGAGCCCGCACTTGAAGGTGGCAAAGTCATGATCGGACCACGCCAACGAGGTGCGATCAAAGTCCATTGCTTGGCTAATGGTGACCCATCAGAACTTGTTTACATGAATCTATAAGAAAGGCGGTGAGTAAGCCCGGTCCAGCCTGGCATTATGCGAAAATGAAAGAGACGACTCGGGACGGGAGGAAGCGTCGACAGAACAATGGGATGGGCTGCGCGGGGAGACATTGAAAAGAGCGCTTCAAAAAAGCTGCACATCCAAGATACAATCATGCAGTGATACCAGACCTGCGCGGGTTGGGATGGGCTGCGCCTCTCTTACTTTGTGCTAGCCCGAGTTCATGTAATCTTTTTGGAGGGGTCATCCGCTGGAGCGAACCACATTGTTCCTGCTGCCAAACCAAGACGCGCCACGAGTCCTGCACATGCAGACGAGGATGCACCATGAATTTGTTGTGATTGGACATTCAGGGCCCCTCCCCACGATCCAGTTGTGGCTTTGCTCCCTGAACCGCCGGCAGGTCTCGGCATCATCGCTTTCTTGCATGCAAAAAGCGGATCCGGGTGCAACCACGAGTTCGTGTTCTTTGGCGGTCAGAAAAAAATATTGGATCGGCGGATGCCGAACTTCGTGAGACTTACGTGACGTGACACCTTTAAATTGTTCTCGTGATCGGACAAGTCAAGTACCACTTTTATGTCTGGTCTTTTTACACTAGATTTCTCTTCTCCCTCGATCAAATTTATTTACGCATGCAAAGTCAGCGAAACCAAGCACATCACAGCCATGCCCGCCACACCTTCGATCGCAAGTTCGGCCGCGTCCATCGCAAGCTCTCAAGCATCATCGGCCTCATGGTCGGAAAACGTACTCCCCAAAAAGTATCGTGACCCGTTGAAGTTGAAGGAGACGCTCAATGAAATCTACGGTGAGGGGCAGTACAGAGTCAAGGTGCACTAATAATCTTCTTTTTATCTTTTTCATTTATTTTTATCGTGACTCAATATCGAGGTGTCGCTCACACGCAATGAGAGAAACAGATCAGAGGGGATCGGTTCATCGTGGCGCTTCCGAGGCCCATGCTTGAGGTTCGTTTTGTGTACTCTACCTTTCCAGGCAACTCTTTCCTTTTTCTTGTTACGTACTCTGACACAGTCGTGCAGGGCGAACTTGAAGCAATCAACAAAGGCATTTACCATCATTACTAGATGCCGCTCATTTTCGATACTACAGGCCCCAACGGCTTAATGCCGAGGTTGGAAGGAACGATAGATGTATTAAGATGGATTGCTAGGTCAGGGGCCAGTGAATGTGGATTTAAAGTTCAACTTTAAAGGGATGCCAATGTGGCCTTTATGGCAATGCATGAGCTCAATGGGGCCTGCTGATCTGTGTCAACAAAAATCGCACCGCACCTGATAACTGAAGCTGGAGGGTTGGACAGAAAGGACATGTTGAATGTTGAGGCAGTTGGTACTACAGCTCATCCGAAAAGACTTACTGAAAGAGGATGTTTGTACGTACAGAGGGGGGGGGGGGGGGGTTCAACCCCGGCGCCGGGTATCTATGTAGGAGTATGTATGTACAAATGTGTGGCGCTGCCAATATCTGCGGGGGTTTTCAATGGTGCCACCACCGAGCACCTCGAGCTCCTGCTGTGAAAACCCAATATTAAGGGGGGGGGGGGGGGGGGGGGGGGGGGGGGAATGGAATACCCCAGGCCCGTCTCCTCTTATGTTCCGTCTTTGTTAGTCACTCCTCTAGTTGTTGTTGAGTAAGAGAGAGAGAGAAGAGAAAAGAAATAAGAAATCCCCGGGTCTGATGTTCCAAGTTCATCAGAGTCTCCTTTGAGTCCTTTCCCTGCCAGGCTTCCTTCCCTTGGCAGGCCCTTCCCTGTAATCCGTATCACTGCGGCACGCTATGGAATAGTTGTCAAGCTCTTTGACGAGTTCGGACGAGGAAATTCGCTTCTTAGAGTCCGGCTCGAGCATCCTCTCCTCGATCAGGTCGAGGAACTGGTCGGTGTAGTTGGTGTTGAGGCTGCTCTGTCGGAGCCTCTTGATCCATTCCTTGACCTTGGGCTTGACGACGGCGCGCTCCTTGGCGGTGTTGCGGTCCTCGATGCTGAAGAAGATATCGGCATCGAAGCCGTTCTCGGGGTCGAACTCCATGCGGTAATCGGCAAACTCTTGGGCTGCCGAGCGAAAGCCTTCGAGATACCAGGTGACAAACTCGAGGTATGTGCATCCGAGGGAGAAGATGTCCGATGCTCTCGACAAGAGACCCTCGCGCAGACTGAACTCGGGGGCTTTGTACGTGGCGGACTTGTCGACGGACTTTGGATCCACACCCGACCGGGAATATTTGGTGTGTAGACGGCCGAGGCCAAAGTCTGTCAGCGCGAGAAAGTTTTGGTTGTTATCCTTGCCGAACCAGAGAACGTTCTCTGCTTTCACGTCTCCGTGGCGCCCGTATAGCTCGTGCTGGGTGGAGTCAATGTCTTGGATGAGCCTCAGGTGCTGGTCCCTCTCGTTGTGGACGCCCTGCAGGGCTTTGGCCAGGTGGTAACACTGATCGGCCATCCAGATGCTGAGACTAACCCGCTCGTGCTGGCCCTTGAACCTCTTCCAAAAGTCCCAGAGCGTGCCCTGGGCCCAGGGGAAGACCAGGTAGTACTCTGTTCCGCTCTGTTTCTGGATCTCGAAGGAGACGAGCAGCTTGATCAGGTGGTCGTCTTCCTTATCTCGGAAGCTGAGAAGGGAGGCGAGCTCCTTGTTGAAACTGTCACGGTTGCCGGAGAAGAGCCTCTTGAGAGCGAATTGTGGGTCTCTCCTGTCAAGTTGGGACTAGAGTATGTCAAAAATAAAAGAATTAGCACTGCAGGAATGAGGTATTGTCAATGCGGGCGAGATGTGGACTCATCGCCCAAAGAAATGCACTCACCCCGACGGACCCAAAGTTGAAATGGCTCGGGGGGAGCCGAACCATCTTCACCTCGCCAAAGCCCCCGCTCGCCGTGTCACCATCGGCGACTTTGCCCTTGAGAGGACCTGAGTCAAGGATGGGGAGGACCTCCATGCTATCGAGCACGTAGTGGAGATGTTTGTCGACAGGCCGTTTGAAGTAGGGCGCCTTGACAGCATAGCTCCAGCAAGAGGCATCGATCCGCGTCTTCTTGGACCATCCCGCAATGGTTGGGTGTGAATGGTGTGGTATTCGGCACCGATAAGGGCTGCTGCTGTGGAAGGGAAAGGGCAGGCAATGGTCAGAGACGTCTTCCTCGAGGAGCCTCCGTAGATCCTCCTGTTTGCCATTTGCGATGAGAACAGCGAGGAGTTTCCAGCACGGATTTTTGTCGCCAAGGATAGAATCACGGAGACTTTTGGCTTCAGCTGATGGCAGGTGTTTGAAACATGCCAGTTTCCTGATGACCCCGAGGACTCTGGATTTACTCATGATTTCGCGAACTTTTTCGCGAGGAATAAAGTATGAACGACTGTCCTTGGGATAGTACTCTTCAACCGCCTCGAGTTCGTCCTGGATGGTTTCTATCAATGTTTTGCCTGACGCAGAGCCGTCTTTCTCCCTGCCCCCATTCCGCAGCCCGCCTGGATGGTCCTGTCGGTATTCGTCATCGCCTCGGTCAAAGATAATCCTGACTCTGTCCTTGTCGTCCAGCCCAATATGTTGTTTGGAGTCTTTGGATGCCATCCTGGGATGGTGGCTTGATTGCAACGCTTCGAATGGGAAGGGCGTTAGAGAAGGTCGAACTTGGAAACAGATGGTGCGAGAAGGCTGCCACAGGTGTTGGATAAATGAGAATCAAGTGCTGGCCTGAGGCAATACACAGTCAAAGAATGTGGGCAACGTCAAGCCTCAGTGATCACTGGCAGTGTGGCATCTTTGAAGTTGGGTGTTTTGCTCCGTGTCAAAGAAGCCGGGCGGGTGCCATTGCGCATTAAGTACGCATATCATGCACCAGAGCCTCACCACAATCGTGTGCAAGAGATGCTACGTTGGGGGTGCACAGCCTCTGAGTGGGTGGCAGAAGGTCATTCAGTTTTCCTTGGTTTAAACTTATGAGGTGGAGCGTGCCTGAAACGCAGTACCTGAACCGATTTAGCCTTGGTTGCCTACCTGCGGGGCTGCCCAAGGGGTCCTCAGACTCCTCACAGAGGGATCTCAATTGCCAAATCAACTTGGCTTTTTTTGCAGAGCCGCATCGACTCGGTGAGACCCAGGTCTTTCATTGGACTCTGGACTGTCTGAACAGGAGGACGAGGGAGGGAGCTCACCACTAGCGCGGACGTCTCACTGCCATGTGTTGCCTTGTGTCGGGTAATAGCCATTGAGGCAGTCTTGGTCTCACCTTGACCAAGTGCCAGACTGCCAGTTCCCGTCTGGTTGAGGCGTAACCTGCTGCTATAACTGCTGACAGTCGTGCGATTGATGCTTAGAAAAAGCGAAATAAATTGTATTACCCGCGACAAAAAGAGTGCGGGACACCTTCAGTGCTTAAAGAAATGAGTCGAGGAGCAGTGTCGGCCGCACAAATGGCTCGCAGGAGGCTGTGCAGAAGCAGTGTGACCCCCCAGGCGGACTTTGGGGGACAGATTTGGAAAGGTCGGTGGTATTTCATGGCTGGTGTCAGGCAAATACGCAGCTGGCCCCCACTCCAGGTTGCCTATGGTGAGGCCAACCACCGACCTGCATGCTGAGCAGACCTCTGATTTGCCGCCATGGCTGGGCTGACAGGGCGTTTTCCAGGGCGTGTCTGTGAAGGGATAAGGGCCACTAAAGGCGTTCTTTTAGCTCTCCTCAGCTGTGGAGCCTCACACAACGGGCAAATATGCCTCGAGCCAATGCCATTCCCTCAAACTATTCGCCTTCAAAACAAAGGTGGTTCAACTAATAAGCTGACATGTGTTACCAACAAGCATGGTGGCCGGATGCTGGTGTGCCACGTTACGATCATTAAGCGCTGTTTTCTTGCACCCAATCGAACAAGGGCTCCAAACAAGCCGGGCATATTTGTTCCTGTGTTAAACCGAATCAGAGTAAGGAGGGGTTCGAAAGGAGGCGAGGAAGGAAACACGCGCTTTCTACACTGCAATTTCACCGCTTAAGTGGCAAGAAGGACCCATAAGTTACTTTGTAGGTATATGACCAGGGAGCCCAACTCACCGAAAAATTTCCTGATCCCTTTCTCCTTTGTCTGTCATTTCCATCAAGCCAGGCGCTTCTCCAGATCAAACCCAAACTGGTGAGTGTAGACCCCCCCCCCCCCCTTTTCTTTTTCTTTTTGGGGCTTCCTTTCTTATCGCCACTCCACATGTTGTTTGTTTTTTCCACAATGATATGGCAGTACACATTGTTTGCGCATCTGAACCCAAATAACATTCTCATCGTTTCATAGTCGCTCGCTATTCTGAACCGTATCTTTTTAAATGCTAGTACTAATAGAGACTTTCATACTCAAAGAGCAGGGCTCGTCCATTTCAGGACCTTTGTGGGCATGATTGTCAGGTTCATCTATAAATTCCTAAGCCACATCACCCAGCCCCGAATTTGACACCATGTCTCGAGACGATGGCTCAACGTCCAAAAATCGTGATAGCGGATCCGCGTTACGGAAATCCAAAACTAGCTCCAAACCGTCACGCCCGCCGATAGCGGCTTCAATGCCTTCCGTCATGGGACAAGCAGAATATCACGACCGAGCAGAGGGCGGAGTCATTGTCAGCTTGCCATCCTGGGCTGTGAGCGGGAGGGATTTACGGACCACTCTGGACTCTCTATTTCCAGCCCCAAAAGAATATTCTGTTCAGGTACGGCTCAACTCTTTAGCTCTCACCTCTTTCCAATCACATATAAACTAACTTTGGAACAGCTCAAACGAGACAGATATAGCGTCATCTTGCCAAACCACAGCAAGGCCCAGCTACAACGATACCATTTTTGACGGGACAATGCCAAGGACCAACACCCTGAGCCAAGGAGTTATTAAGATGTATACCCAATTTAGGAGGAAATCTGTAGGAAAGGTCTGAAGTTTCAAATGCTGCGTTCTTTCTTATATTAATGTTCCTGTTTTTTCGAACCTGAGAAGTTTTCCAGATATTCATCAGAATACCCCTAGCATACTGCTTTTCAGTCGGTAGTAGCTGCCTGGCGTCAACTCTTTCTAGTTAGTGGACAATATGTGCGTTTTTCACAAAAAGCAGAACAAATCGGTGACCGGGGGCACCGCCACAAAAAGACAGCTGTCCGTGAACGGACGAGACACAGGAGCTAAACCTTCCTAGTATGCCTAATCCTCCCTCCCCTTCAAACCAGCCACCTTTTCTGACGCCGCCTCTTCTCACTTCCAATGGCATTTCTACAACACTCCAAACCGGGTCATGCTGGAACAGGAAGATATCTGACTCTTCCATACCCTCACAGTTTAACCAACAGTCGAAACGTTGATTCCCAGTCCCCCACCTAGAGGTATTCAACTGACCACTATACATAACCAAGGCCAGATTTCATGAGATAGGAGATAGAATAGCTGATAGCATATAATTACATAGTTCCATTGAGTTCATAAAGCGCCCCGAACGTGTACGAGAAGCTTTGCTAGAATGAGGAACCAAAAAAATCACATTACAAGCAAGCGGACACTGCATTCTCTACGCTGTTACATTTAAATACTGATCCCGAGGACACATATCGCTAATCACATGGCATCAACACAATATTTTACTTCCCTCACCATTGCTTCATCTACTCATTATCGCAAGAGGAGACCCCCCTTCCCCTGCTGCCGCAACGTATCCCTCACGGCCTTAAGCACAACATGATGCACACTCCGTGGCGCAGCCACAAACCCACAGTTGCCCTTTAGTGTCCTTCCGGCGGTGAGATCAATCTCCCGCCCATCAATGTCGGTGATCTGCCCGCCAACTTCCTCAAACAGGAGCATCGCGCCCGCGTGGTCCCAGATCTTGCCGTGGCGCTCGCGCGTCTTGTACACCCACACCGTCATGTTCGCGTGTCCCAGGGCTAGCACGGCCCACCGGGGTACCCAGCCCAGAAGATCGCATCCCGGAAAGGTTTCTGCCATGCCGAGGTTAGCTGCTACGGCCTGGTGTGCTGTGTCGATTCCTGAATCGAGATGATTCCAGCAGGTTACATTCCTCAACTTGTCTACCTGGACGGCGTCGGCGTGGCGGGGTAGTCTTTTCGGGACTATCATCTCTTCATCGTTCTGGGAGGGAGTGAACAGCGGACGAGAGTAAGCGCCGTAGCCTCGCACGGCAAAGACGATGCATCCCTCGCCGGAGGGGTCGACAGACGTGTCGGTCACAACGGTATCACGCGACGGGTTCAGGTGAGGCGAGAGTAATGGCAAGCCCACCACGCTGAGAACCTGCCTCCCGCCTTCCAAGAGGGCAAGGTTGATGGCGTATTGCTCGCCCCTGAGAAAAGCTTTTGTGCCGTCGATGGGATCGAAGATCCAGACGCGGCCTGAGTCATAATCGCCGGGCGTGCCGTTGCCGCAGAGGTCGATCAGGGTGCATACATCTTCTTCTGGGGTCATCATTTGGGCCCCCTCTGAATCAGAGGCACTGATGACCCCATGGACGCAGGCGAGAAGTTTTGGGTCGGCGCGCAGCTCGGCGGCGGACTCCTCGCCGACGAAGGAGTCGTCTGGGAATGCGGACAACAAGAGTTTGGTTAAGACGGTCTGGATGGCGAAGTCGGCTACTGTGACGGGGCTTAGGTCGTCTTTGATGATACTTTCATATTTGCTGCTTGATGAGGGGGAGGAGGAGCTTGAGGAGGAGGATTTCAGGGTGGCGGTCTGGACTGCTTGGGCGATTGATGCGGCGATTTTGACGGCGTGGATGGCTGCTTTGAGGGAGTTGCGATATGGACTGTCCATTTTTGTTGGTTATAGGGGTGTTTGTTGGGGTGGTTGTGTATTGTTATGTTGCATGAGCTGGCCTGAGGATGTTTTGAGATAATTTTGATATGAGGGAGTTGAAAAGGTTCTTGTTGCCGTTTGCCACATGGTAATGCCCCACATTCAACGGCAACATGAGTCACTCCTTGGCAAAAAGACCTTCGGACTAGCCATTTACGTAAAGTTAGGAATTGCGTGAATGGCCTCTTTCACCAAGTCACACCAAATCATGAAGTGTTACCAGGTTTGATTAGTCCAATGGTCAAGTTTCTGCGGATCACTTGAACTCTCTTGGGTATCTATTTAAGAAGACGGGTTCTTGTGTCTACGCTCTCCGACATAATATGTCAATGGAATGCTGGCGTCGACGTATCTCGAGTGAGGACGTGAATGCTCGGAGGAACTGGGCGGCTTGCTTCAGTCGCCTTATTCTTCTAATGACCCGAGAAGAGGACTTGCTAAAAAGAAAAGATAGTCTGCAAAGTGAATCAACGCGGAAGGTGCAAACAGAACTTTCTGATAGCACCAACATCCATCGACGGGGTCCATGCATAATATCTGTAAAGACGGGTGCAAACTCATTGTGTTGCCTTGTACTCTTGCAACAAAGCCGTTTGTCGAAAAGTGGGTGCATGCCAGAAACTTGTTTACGCTTATTGACTTTTCCTTTCTCCTTTACGAAGTCTAGAGTAAAAAGAGTTGTTGGTAAGGCTCAGACATGTTGACTAACTGTCGCTCAACTCAGGCCTTCTACGCACGTATCCGCTGCAATCTTCCAACCCCGTTCAACTCAAGGGTACATACAGACAGTATCGGAATTCAGAGCCAGCATCGCAAAGCAGGAGGCTTGTACGCTGCACGATTCGAGTTCTTATCCACGATCTATTCACAACTTCCAAGAGCACAAAGCAAGCACAATCTCCTGCAATAGCTATTACTTCATAAGACACATACATCAATTCATGGTCGCTCAGAAGCCCAATCCAAACTACCGAGATATGCAATGCTGCTACTCTTGTGAATTAACCATTTCGCTCCCATTCCAGCTGTCTTGTTCGCCTTTCCATCGTCGACTCGTATTTCGTGGTCTATTGCTAGTTGTGGCACTCCAGGCTCGTTCCCCCCAAAATTCCGCCTTTCCATGTACACGATCAGAAACGTCCTAAGAATTGACTTGCAGCCATAATTAGCCAGTCTTGTTCGTCTGGTCATGCCGACGTTGGCCGTTCTCTCTCTCAGCCCCCATAACTTGAAGAGATCAATATCCTCCAACCAACCACCAGGCCGGCCCGACCAAGGCCTCTCCCATCACCAATAAAGTCCCGACCACAAGGCGCTGGGGCGTCCGCTTCAGATCCTATTACCAGATGTTGGAAACGCACTCTCGTCCTGGCATTAGTCGTAACCAAACCTCGACAGCCCATTGCATCATCCAAAGCCAGTCATCCGTCACTAATCCGGGCAGAATGGCCTAGTCGCACAAGGTCGATCGGTCGTTCCATCGAAGCCACGATTCATAACGAGACCACATCATAAGAAAACAAAAACACCAAAACACAACATACGAGCCATAGTATAACTCCGAAGCCCACCAAAGCCGCCGAGACTCCACAAGATTGGTGGAGTGGAAGACCGATCCGAACAAGAGCAGGGCCTGTGAGAGACATTAAACAGGACCGTGCAGCTTAGGCGGGGCATTCAAGGAGAGAGAACCGTTTGTTTTGTTTGGAGAGAAAAAAGAGCAGAGAAGGAGGTGAGCTATAAAGAATGAACAATGCGCAAACTAAACAAGCCATACTTTTTATAATTCCAAGTAGTGAAAAAATGTGCATCGCCCCTGAGCGTGGATACGACACGACCGAATAAGCCGACAACATTCTCGTCAGGGGCGAAAGCGGGCGTTACAGAGAGTGCCATGTATATTAGGGGAGGGGAATTGTAGCGTGCTTGTCCTTGCCGGGCAAGACGGAAAACATGATGCGTCCCGCCAAGCAATGGACATTGTCATAGCCATCTAGGACGTGACGTCGTAAACCATAACAGTCGTAAAGGCGTAGTGGTAGCTGACAAATCTCTGCCACTCCGCCCACCAGTTTCCGCGTGAAAGACTGCGAGGCTGATGGGAGCCGGCATGACAAAGCCTTGCAAACATTCCAGCTGTCTTGTCGGTATCTTGTCGTGTCCGCACTCGCAGTACAGTGCCAGAGATGCTTGCTGAGTTCCGACCAGGCCGATGTGGCTTAAATGGTTGCCCATGTAGCTGTAAAAAGTCTTGTATCCCAAATTCTTCGTTTCTTTCAGATTCTTTTTGTCGGCATCGAATCGTCGTCATCATCTCGGGAAAGGCTTGCTGCTTTGAGGGGTAGCTCGACAGGGTGTTACCGCAAAGCAGCAAGAACGCAGACACTCCGCTCTCTATCACAGAGTCCGTGACAGAAAGGGCCAAGCTGGACCAAGATCGGAGAGCTTCGAGCCCGTCAAAACAACAGAGTACGTAAAAAAATCAAAATATTACAACGGTATTGATGTCGGAGAGCGTAAAGGAAAATGCAAGACGGAATGACTGTCGCGAAGGTTACTGTCTTTAATCGGTTGGGTTTGGCGTCTTGGACCCACCATAACGTGGAGGCTGGTGGTGTTAAAGCAGCAATGCCTTGGCCATGGCGAGACCCTACGACAATGCATTGAAGTTTGTAGTCTCACCCAAGACGAGGCGCAAACGTTGCCGAGGTGTAAGATGCTCGTAATTACTCAGCATAATCGATGTAGAACAGCGTGAGTTGACCGGTTTTTGTCCATCAATTGTGTTTCAGTTGTCCACGGAGACACCTCCAGATAAGGCGAGTGGAATCGACAGTAAAAGGGGTTTGGAGGACGGTAAGCAAGGACGGGTGAGGCTGCGCAACTTCGAATATGTTCAACTCTCAGCCCTCGGAAGTACCAGCCAACCCCGTCGTAAACATCGGTTTGCTAACATGACTTGGAAGCCTAGCAAGGGGCCGAGGTGGTTCGTATCGAAAAAACAGTGTTGATTGGTTGGGGCGCCGAGTCTCGCTACGATCCATGCCCAGCAAGAGAGACGCCAGTTGGGTATCAAGGGACCGTGGCATGCCCACGTTGCTGGGTTCCAAGGTCCGTTCCTACTGGAACCTGGACGCCGTGGACGCTGTTGCGCCGCGTGCAGCCGTATCGGACGAGTCTGCAAAGACTCTGTTAGCAGTTGTGTTGTAAATATCGGGAGAACATAGAGACGGGGGAGGCTACATACCACTTCCCCGCTGCATGTGCCCATTAGCGCGACCACGCCCGGCAAAGCCTATGCCTTCGCCCCAATCACCACCGCTGGGACCGTGAGGCTGGCGCTCGGGAATGTTGCGGGTGCTGGAGCCATTCATGCCTGGTCGTTGGCTGCCAATCGCACCAGGACCGCCACGTGGTCCAAGCCGGCTGCCGCCGTTGAAAGGTTCATCCAGCGACAACGTTCCCAGGTTCGATATTAACAGCGACGGGTCAGTGTTGGACGTTGTCCCCGGCGTGGTAGGGGTGGTCAATGAGCTGTTTTGACCAAGGCTGGCGCTGTACTCGCCGTATTGGGCGACGCTAGCAGCGTGAGCGCCATTCCCCTGGGGATAGCCAGAGGTTGACAGCGATGGGCTGGGCGTGTACGAACGCAAGTCGGCAAACGACTTGACCCCACGCAGGGCGTTCATCCCGCCATCTGGGCTGTCAGGAAGCTCCAAAGTAGGTCCGTGGCGGCCTTGTCTGCCAAGCGTGCCATATTGGCCGGGCGCATTCCGCGTCTCGGCAAAGTCGATGGTAGCGGCACGGCTGAGACCACGACGATGAGCGTCGGCCGACACCCCTGGCGCCATGTGCATCGCCGCCGCGGTTCCCGACTCCTTGACGACATGAAGCTGCCTGTGCGCTCCCTCGCCCACCGAGCGGTGCTCGAGACCCATATTATGTGCGAGAATATGTACGGTGCGCCGCTGTACGGGCGTAATGGAATTCGGGAACACGATGATTTCGCGGTTCGGGTCGTTGCGGAAGAGCGTCAGCTCAGTATAAAAGCTGAGCGTTTCGGGGTTGTTGAGGTCCACTTCCCCTGGGTTAGTGGCTGTTTGGGTCAGCTCATGATTGCACTTGGGTATTTAAAACCACTCCCAACTTACGCAATGGAGAGTTGCGCGACCTGGTCTGGTGGGCGGCATTCAGCGAGTGCATCGACGTCTGGGTGTGCAGAGCGGTGATGGGCTGGTGCTGCTCCTCCAGCTGGCCGCGCTTCTCCCTCTTCTCCCGTTCGATCCGCTCTCTTTCGTGCTCTGGCAGCATCTTCTTGTACTCCACCCGGAGCTTCCTGCCCTGTACCTCATACCCATTAAGCTGCTCTATGACGGTCTGAGTGTCCAGGGGGCTCTGGAAGTTGGCGAAGGCGAGGCCCCGGAAAATTCCGTTGTCAAAGTGGTAGTTGAACGCGTACGGTTGCGGCAAGCCCAGCTCAGACATGATGCCGGTCAGCATCTCCTTCCTCACGTTGAAGGGGATATTCTTGATGACGATCGCGGTGGGAATGAGATCACTCCCAAGCGACTTGGAATCGTGACGAGGGTCGTAGATGCTGCTGGGGTAGGCGTGACGGTCGTTGGGAAAGCCTCCGTCGCCGTTGATAAGGTTTAACGACTGGTTGAAGTTGGCGATGGCCGAGTACTGGGTGGAGGGAGTGTTGAGGGCTTGGCTCCCCAACCCAGGCTGCTCAGGCATCGTCCAATCCTGCAGAGAAGGCATCAGCAAACCCCCTCGGCGAGAACTTGGGGAGACAAGAACGGGGAGGGAACGGACTGAAGGCAGGGCGCGGCGAGCTCCCGGACGCAGCCTGTTGTTGTTGTCGCCGCCCATGGCGCCATTCACGGTATTTGCGCCCGAGTTGTAGGCCCAAGCCTGCGTGTTCCCGAAGTTGTTATTATCGGCAGGGAAGCCAGCGTTGGGCTGTATTCTGTTGTGACGGAAGGCGTTGCTGTCATAGGTTCCAAAGCGGTCGTCGCCGAAGAGGGCGGTGGGAGCTTGGCCCACCGCCTCCATCTGTCGCTGGTTCATGCGATTGACGCCGGGGAGACCAGCAGTGGTGTTGTAGCCTGGTCTCGCATTGCTAGGGGACCGGTTCGAGTTGTTCATCGGATACCCAGGAAAGAAGAGCTCTGGTTGATGGTTCATTTTTGCTCTCGTTGGGATGCCAGAGTGGGCGGACTGGCGGTCGAGGCAGCTGGCGCTAAATACGACCAGCAGACCGACAACGAGCTTTCCGACGACGGCTTCGAAATGGGGGGTATGGCGACCGTAGGAACTTAGAGTTCCAGCTGTCTATTTCGGGATGGAAGGGTAGAACAGGAAAGAAAAAAAATGAGGTGGCTTCGCTGGCCCAGCAGGATGAGGTCGGACGAAATGTGTGCGAGTCGAGGTCGAACTGCCGGCGGCCGCTCACAAACGGGGGTGGACTGGGAGTTTAGTTTGGTTTGGTTTGGATTCGGGTTTGGAATGCAGATTCTTTCGAGTGGAGAGGGGCGTGATTTTTCAATGACGCGGAAAAGGCTGCAGCAGTGCCGTGCTGTGCTGTGCTGTGCTGTGCAGTGCAGGCAGGGCCCTCTTCACTTGTCTCGGCGGGGGCAGCGAGACCAAAAAAGGGCGCGCGAGCGAAGCAGAAAAAAAAAGGAAGCAAAAGGCCCACAATCCAACAATAGGAGGTCCCCGCAGCAGCAGCGGAGACGGGGAAATGATGCTGGAAGGCTGGGCTGCGTCTTCAACTTGGACTGGTCGTCACGGTCGTCTGCAGCAGGTGCAGTCTCGTTAATGTCGTGAGGTGGTGCAGGCCACTGGAGATTGGAGATTAGGTTGGAGGAAAGAGGCGATGCAAGGAGCCGAGAAAAGTGGCAGGTGCGCCTGTCAGAAACTGAGAGGAAGGTTCCTACTGGGCGTGGTCGGATCCCAGCAACCTCTTTTTTGTGCGGCCCACGGCTGGGCACTGGGCAGCGGGCAGGGCAGCCGGCAGCGGGCCAGGTGGGCAACAGAGTTGGTCGTGGGTAGTGGGTTTCCCTTCACCCATCCCATGGGATGCTGCACTGCAAAATGCCGTACTGTACAGTAATACATACATTCAATGCTGTGCAGATATACACTGCAGGACTCGTTTGGTAGTCCAGCAGCCACCTAGGTCGCCGCCATATCATCAAGTCTCAGAGCTCAGTTTGCCTTTTGGGGTGCCCCGTGCACCTGCCACCGTTTCGAGGGCTTGCCTGGCGGCTGGGATGGGTTGGGAAACTGCGAGCTTCCTGGTTTGGGGGCTGCATGGAAGTTCGTTCTTTGCGCTGTGTCCATAGATCCATAACAACAAAAGGACCACAGGGAATATAATACGAACCAAAAACCATAAGCAGCCAAAGTTCTTTGTGGGTTGCGACGGCTATTGCCCTGGGCAATTCACGCCCCTTCCCGTCTCAGCAAGCAAGGACGGGCTTGAGAGGCCATGACTTGGTACTTAGTGTTATATCTATTGTCATTATATGTGATCTATTGTCATTATATGTGATCTTTGATTGTTTCGTGTTTTCTCTGTTGCCCCAGTAAAATAAGTCCCTATATACACATTCGGGTTACGGATACAAGAGGCTAAAAAGGGGAGCGGGAGGGAGCGAGATTCTAGCGACCAGGCCAGAGGAGCGCCCGCATTCCGACCGTCCCCCGCCAGCGCTACCGGACACCAGTGCTCAGCCGACAGCCCACCCATTTCCCCAGGCAAGGAAGGGAGCTGCAGCCCGGGCAAAGCATGGCATGGCGAACTCACCGTGTGCCACCGTGTGCCACCGTCCGCCAGTGTCGCGAGTCGCAAGTCGTGACTCAGGACCGTGGCAATACGGCTCTCGGAAGTCGGGGGCGCCAATGTCCAATGTTCCCACTCTCTTCTAGTTCTAGTGACCAGTGCCCGGCTTTCTGGGAAGGGCAATATGAACACGAAACAGGAGACAGGGTCCCCGCCATGGGGTGACTGGATGGGCGAGCTGAAGATGGAGCTGGGGTTTTCTTGGGATGCGATGCGGGCTGATGAATGGACGAGTGAGGTCGTGGGAACACAACGTCAGCCAACTGGGAATTTTACACAAATGGCCCACAGACATGGGACACCAGCAAATGGGATCTGAATCCTGAGTGGCGACAAGTCTAAACCCCCAAGTCGTTCCAGGTGGAGGGCGACGGAGCAAGAGAGCAATAAGTAAAGAAGCCAAAAAAAAAAAAAAAAAAAAAAAGCAAGGCAACAAGGCAATCTCTTTTCCAACAAACATCGTGGTTTGGTTGGGCACAAATCGACCCGACAGTTGCGAATGCGGAAACGGTCGGCGGTCGGTCGGGCAGCTCGAGCGTTCATCAGCGCACAGCGTGTTGCAATGCATGGCGGTACAATTAATTCTGGGGCTGCGAACGACGAGGGGTGGGGCAATCTTCACACCAAGCTGCGGCTGACCCCGTGAGCTCGCCAGCCCCTATAAACCCCGCCTGGGTCTGGTGCCTGTGGCAATCAAATTCCCGTCAGCCACTGCGACGTTGTCGACATCTATGAACTGTATGTACATCGTGTCTCCCTTAATTCCTGACCCAGCACAGGGTCTGGGCGTATATGACGGCTCTATCCGTACATTACTACCACAAATTCTCCGGCTGTTTAGAAGGCAGAAGACATCTGCTTTGTCCTGTTGAAATTTTGACTTTCCAGTGCAGGTGTGACAGAAGTGGGGCAATGACCTAAACTGCGGCCTCAGGAGTCAGGATCCCATCCCTGAAGCTTATTTTCCAGCTGCAAGTTGAAATTGTTGGATTGGGGAGGGGCACTGAGCTTCCCCACGCAATCAGCCCAGAGATCGAAGCTTTGACTCGACACCCACACCACATCTCACCTCCAAAAAGGAGTTTTCGTGCATATTTGTCCCACGCAACAGAGGAGGCAAGATGCAGACCCGACACTCGATGGCCATCTTTTGGTCCTAGCCTCGGCATCATGGATATTGTTTCTTATTTTCTTGATATCTTTGTCTTCCAATGTTTCTTTATTATCCCTTGTCTCGTCCCTGAACCGTGGTCATGAAACGAGGGTTCTGCCACGGTTCTTTGAGAAAGCACCTCTAACAGTCCCCCAGCATGCTCATTAAACCACTGCATCTCTCAACCCTTTCTTGATACGAGAAAGCAGAAAAGGGGGTGCTGCAGCAAGTTAAGAACGCGGGGCAGGTTGGCTAGCCTATTGCAGGATGGATTGGCAAGCTGTGATGGATTGGCCCGCTGTCGCACAACTTGACTGGTCGGCATGCTGTGGTTTTCTTGCAGCATCACCGGCATGGTGCAGCTGTGCCCGACAGTTAGGTTGGCCAGTCGTCGTTGGCTGTGTCTTCGGTTGGCGGCGGCATGTCCCTCGACTGGTCCCTCAGTGCTGTTGCGATTGATGAATGGTAGCGCGTCTTCTACTGTCGTCATGCTTCATTGGATGGGCGAGGAGCTCAGGATCGTCCATTTGGTGTTATTTACGGAGCGGCTTCCCATGTGAATCCAGCGATGTGCCGCAGAGGCACATTTGCATACCAGCCGCCGCAGAGCTCGGTCTAAAAGGGCTAGGCTATTTCCCCGGACGACGCTGTCGGATGATGCCCGTCCGTGTGTCTCGGGTCATTTCCCCCCTCTGCCTGCCATCGTCGTCGCCATCTGGCGAGATTTAAGTATGGCTCACGCAAGGTAAAACAACAAACCGCGGCGCATCAGATGGAACGTCTCTCTTTCAAGAAAAGGTCAGTCAATTATAAGCTCTCAACGTGCTCGATCACACAAGGCTCAAGTCGCGCATGCACTTTGCGGTAAGCTCCCTTGCTCGATGTGACGTGTATGACGCCGTTTGCCCCTTCCGCAACCGCTTCCGGCCCCACTTTCCTTGACCAAACAAGCAGCAGCACCTCAACCACCGCAGTGGAAGAGGCAGGGACAACCAGCATCTGTCTTCCTGACAGTTCGAGAAAGTAGGGCAGCCACGAACTGTTTGTTGCATCTCCCTTCATTTTCCTTCGATCTTCAGCTCCGTTTTCTTTTTGTCTCCACGTCACCACTCCTCAACGAGCAAGCCTGTTGCTCTCCATTCTACCATACCATCATGGCCTCGGTCTCGGCTACGGCACCAGCTTCGGCATCAGACGCAGCAACGTGGTGCCTTCCCTCGGGGCGGGTCATCGCGTATGGTTTCAGCTACCGCAACGAGCCCCAACGGCCAACTATCTTGCTCTCCAACTCGCTGGGTGCGCAGTACGCCTTCTGGGACCCCGTCGTAGCCTGCCTGCACGCTGCCGGTTACCGCGTGCTGCGCTACGACCATCCGGGCCATGGCGCATCCGGCGTGCCCCGAGACATCTCCTCCACCACTTTCTCCTCGCTCGCCGACGACGTGTATGCTCTTCTGACCAGTGCCGATGTTTCCACTGCCTTTGCTGGCCACCACTCTCCCAACCCTGGCACCTTTACACCACTGCTGCACGCTTGGATCGGGGTTTCGATGGGCGCGGCCCTGGGGATCGTCTTTGCTTCGAAATACCCAGCTGTTGTGCGACGTATGGTTATCTGTGACACCATTGCCTGCTCGCCCGTCAACGCCGGCGTCCCGGACCTGTTTGGTCCCCGTGCCGCTGCCGCCCGCGAGCTCGGCTCGATGGAGAAGAACATTGCCGAGACCATGGACCGTTGGTTTGGCCAAGACTGGATGTCTGCCAACCCCGACGAGACTGCCCGTATACGCCAGCTGATGAGCAAGACCACGGTTGCAGGCTTCGAGACGTGCGTTGCAGCACTCCGTTCCAAGACATTTGACCTTGGTCCGCTGTACTCCGGTTTAGGAGCATGTGTAGAGCGTGTCCTGCTTGTGGTCGGCGAGAATGATGCCAACTTACCCCAAACGATGGACGAGATGCGCCGCGAAATCGAGAAGGGTATGCAGGGCGGTCATCGAAAAGTGGATTTGCGTGTTATCCCGAATGCCGGTCATGTCTGTTTCATTGATGGCAAAGAGGACTGGTTGAATGCTGTCCTTCCGTTTCTCGGCGACTGAACACAAAAGGGATTCATTTTTGTGATATGAGTAGGGTAGACATGGCAATGTTTCTTGGCTCTTCTGGGTCGCATTTCGGTATCGTATTGGTATATCATGCTCCGCCACGGCCACGTCTTCGAGCTATCCAGAATAAGTATCTTCATACCAAATCGGAGCCATGATACTATTCTAAGCAAGGGGACAGTCGGGAAACAATTGCTTTCCTAACTTCTTTATGCCCTCGAATCACATATCAAATCTGATCTGACAGTGGAACCGGCCACCACGTGTCTCGAGTTCCTGCCCCAATCACTTGCACGGTGGTTCGTGGCAAGACTCCGGGGGTAACCAAACATATTCAGTCTCATATGGCTTTGTTTGTTCAGTCCATGCGGCAGGGCCCGCAAAGAAACGACTAGACAAAGACTAAACTTCAAAGAACTGAGCCAAGGTGTTCTAATTATGTCTTGCATCATCTTAGGCGGAGTTCTCATGCTTTGTGTCCCATCTATCGATCAAACTGTTAGGAAACTCAGATGATGGGTTGTGCATATCTCCCCCAGTGCCCCTGGGCCTTGGCCATTCATTGTTTTTGACAATTCTCTCTTTCACTTGGGGCTGATTGCCTGCTATTCTTCACTGCACCATTACTTCTTTCCGTTCTCTTATGTGGCTGTTATTTCTTCTTCACGTCTTATTTGGCGAAGAAATTTGCTCGCCGGACGGGTCACTCCGGATATCCATCTTTTCCCAGATTGCTATTCATAGATTCTGGTCGTTGCCACTGCACAACCTTCTTTTCTTGTCGAAGCTGCGCCAATTATATCAAATCCCGGTCAAGGAGATTCCTTTGAAGGTAGCTTATAGCCCGCACGATCTACTACCTTAGTACCGACTTCTGTTGGTATTACAGAAAGTTTTGACCGGACGTCTCTCCGTCGATAAACAAGTTCAACTGATTATTTTTTTCAACCACATTTTCTTCTGACTTCGACAACTTCACGGTTGACTTGAGGTTGGTTTTGGAGTCAAATACACATATACAACTCAGAGTGATGCCTCTGCGATCATCATCACAGGGCAAACCGCCCCAGCTAATCATCTTCGAAGACGATGATGGCGAATCCGCGTTTCCACAGTCCACCAGGCGGGCCCCAACACCTCCCAATACCGCTGCAACTATGACAGACCCGACCAAGCCAAAGATCAGGTCGCGTCTATCCTCGACCGCCAGCCCGCTGTCCGGACGGGAGATAGTGCTCCTCCCCTCCTCGCCCCCATCACCATCACCATCACCATCATCACAGATCACCCAGCCCACAACAACGACGAAACCAAAAGCGCCAGCAGTCCCTAAAGTCCTGCTTCCACTCGTCCCGCCATCACCCTACCCGTGGCTCTGGCGCTGCCACGCCTGCTACTCC
The DNA here is from genome assembly GCA_033439775.1 of Podospora didyma. Taxonomy (NCBI): domain Eukaryota; kingdom Fungi; phylum Ascomycota; class Sordariomycetes; order Sordariales; family Podosporaceae; genus Podospora; species Podospora didyma. The sequence goes on from JAULSW010000003.1 coordinate 4,843,091, forward strand.
GTCTACCGGCTCTCCTGCACACGGCGGTGTCTCAACTGTAGCCACGTCTTCTGCTCTGGGCCACCCTCGGACACAGAAAAAGGGGACAAAAACAAACAGCGCCGGAGCGGTGGTCCATGCCGAGCAGAGTTCGACTACATGGGCTGGGAGGCACTGGGAACATTTCGACGCATTGCAGCCGCAGCAGCCACCATCACCGACCAACCACAAGACCACATCACCGATTCCTCTAACTCAAACTCTGAAGAAGACGAACCATTAAGCCTCACCCACACCATGAAAAAACTCCGTAGGAACCTAGTCTCAGTCTCCGACACCCTAGCAACATGGAAAGTCGTCTCTGTGACAAGTCCCCGTGGAAAGAAACCCCCCATAAAGGTGTGGGACCAAGTCTCCAGGCGCGAGCGCGCCTTGGTCCTGCGACAGAAAGAAGCCATGTACATCAAGGGCCAGCACGACTGCTGGCTGCACTGCGACTACCCGTCCGAGTGCCGGCACGCCATCTACACCGCATGCGTCGAGGGGAGGGCGAAACGAGACACAACTGGGAAGGGGTACACGGCGATCCAAGGTAGTGGTGGTGTCAGGGATAAGCTGGGGCGGATATTTATATGCAGGCAGAAGCAGCTCCAGATGATTGCCGAGAAGGCCGAGGAGGAAGACAAGAACGAAGACGACGATGACGATAAGGCCGGTTTCGCAATGGGCTTGATTAAGAAGGCCACTGTTATAAGTACCACGACTGCCGCCAGCGCCATTTGTGAAATCAGAGGAGGAGGAGACGCGGCCCGAACAGCAGCAGCAGCGACAGATGACTACGACCTGCAACATATGGTATACGAACTTTACGCCGGCGGCCCGGGTGGTCCCGGATTGGTAGTCAAGGGCGACGAATCTCATCTTGACGATGGAGTCAACGACATGTTTGATTTCGAGGCCGCATCCGCCGGAGCATCAAGATACCTTGCCCCTCCCGGACACAAGCGCGGTACTGGTATCAATGTCGGGCCTATTCGTAAGACAAAGTCCGAGACCGATATACAGGTCCTTAAGAGCGGCTTGGGCGACAGTCATTCCGTCTCTTCTTCGCGGTTTGAAGACGATGACAGCGATAATGGTAAAAAGATGACAGACGTCACCGCTAACGAGCCGACGTTTTTCTTTTGATAAAAACGAGTGGAAACTGTAAATAAAAGGACCATCAGGGGGGGTGCAATTTACGCAAACAAAGCCCACAATGCTGCTCATCTAAAACAGGCAACTTGAAGTTATATACTGAGGGGCTTTTAATACGGAGTGAGTCAAAAAGAAATATCACATAGGCAGTCTCAGTGAGTAATTAGACATACCAAGAGAATATATATTTCATGGACATCAATTGAAAGGCCTCAGTAGATGTACTCTGCCTCGAAACCAACAAAATGCCAGATATATGACACGAATCTTGAAAAACAGTTTCATCACTTCAAGTCCTAACAATGAAAACGGAATGACAGACAAGGATGAAGATCATGGGAAAGAAAATTAAATTGTGTATATTGGGTGCATATGTGGGTAGTCGGTTGAATAACACATGGCTGCCGCACACAGACAGATGCGGAGTGGCAATAGCCCAGAGCTTATTCCAAAGTCGTTAGATCAAAAAGGCGGTGGTGATATGTTTTCGTTCCAACAAGTCTACCTACCAAGTTTGAACTACACGAAGGCCAGACCAGTTTCTATAATACCCAATTAAAAAACAATTGCGAAAGCTTCATTTCATTTCCTAGAATGCACATTTTATACGTAGTCTCACTCACCTTTTCTGTTGAGCTAAAAGTAGTAAACAAAAGCTATCGAGTTATTCTAATGCTTGTGAGGGCAACTAATTGACCACTTCGTCCCGTATTTCGCGTTCCATCTGAAACGCCCGTGATGCTTACCGTCCTCTCCCAAAATTAAACTTCTCAACCCACCCGGTCGCGACCCTCTGCCATGTTTATAACCATTTTTACCCCCGTTGCCGCGTGTTTATCCCCCCCCAAAACCCTCGCTCTTTCGCCCACGGGCACACCACGACAACAACAACAACAACAACGATAGCAAACGACAAAATGGCCGACACGTCACACACACCACACCAAGAGACTACGAGTTCGATTCCCCATCGTTCCCTATGTCCGCCACGGCCCGAAGTAAGAATCCCCCACGGGGGGTTTTTCGTAACTGGCTACCTTCCCAAGGGGGAGTTAGCTGGGTAGCTCTTTTGCCCTTATCATACAAAATAAACCTTTTTATTTGAATCTGATTTATTACGATATTCGGAAATAGCGTATTTCTTCATTGACGGAATACGTAACTTGAACCTCGCCGGCGAAGTGAATGACAACGATGAATACCAAAAGGGGAGTGGCCAAAATATCACTCACCGCTAGGTTTTCCCCTGTACGTTTATCAATTTATTTTATTTTTGAGGTTTAAAATGTGAAATATTACGCGTGATAGCGTTCTACTTCATGTACGAGCTATGTTACTTGAGTCCTTGCTGGTGAAGTGGTGACAACGATGTATAAGACGGGAGTGGCTAAAGTAATGTGACGATATACTTATAACTGGTGGCTAGATTGTCTCATCGCCCCCAACATTTTCTTTATAACTGCCCCATCGCCTGTTAGGCCAACACTGAACTGAACATTCGCCACAGCCAGACTTATATCCTCACCTGACTCTGATGATAATATTCACTTGAACCTCGCCGGCCAAAGTGGTGACGACGACCTATAAGACCTGAGTGGCTAAGTTGTCTCATTGTTCCCACCCCAGCTCCATGACGAACCCATCGTCTGTTGGGCGACCACTAAACTCAACATTGGCCACAGCCATACTTATATCTTCACTAACTTTGATGACGAGTATATTACATAAACATCATTAAAGTAGTAACGTCGACCTATATAACACAAGTGGCCAAAGTGTCTCGCCATTCCTAACAGAATCTTCCACGACTGCCCATCGAGTGTTGGGCAAAGAAAACTGAACATTAGCCAGAGCCAGTGCCAGTCTTCAAGTTCTATCTTCACGTGACACTCAAGACACTCAGACACACCAGATACACCCCGATACACCAAGTCATGACACAAAGCAAAAAAGGCAGATGAAGAGTGGAAAGAAAATATCACGGCCGAAATTCTACCAGCTTGTAGTGCTGCTACCTAGTAACGCACCACCCAGTGGCCCTTCTGTGCTCAACTGGGGTGGCACCCTAAAAACAGAGAAATAGTGTTGTTGTTACAGATGTCGGAGCCGACGACAACACGTCGTTTGCATTAACCCTTCCTTTGCCACCACACCAAAAAAAACTCCCCTCCTCCGGCGACACACTCTCTCTTCCATCGTCCCCTCCCTCTCGCTAAAACCTCCCTTCCATCCCCAGGCTCTGCTCATGCCTGCCTGCTTTAAAATCTTCGGCTAGCCCACCAACCATCATCCCTGGGCTCAGTTGTCGCGCGTTGGAAAGGCGTGTCCGCTTTTCAACTAGGACTGACTGGTGTAGCCTAAACTTTGCCTATTGGGTGGGCTCCAACATGAAAGGAAAAAAAGTTCCAACAAGCCGCAGCGTCCGCGTTGCGCAAAATAAAATTCCAGTCCCCCATCATAATTCCCGATAGAAAATTCGCCGTGCAAGAAGTCGTCGTACTTGAAAAATCCGTCTTTGTCTGGGCGGTGTGTTAATGTCAAACCGCATAGACAATCTTTGGCCCCACCTCTCTACGCCTCGGCGGCCTTGGCCTTCTTCTTCTGCTCGACCTTGAGAAGGAGGGCGCGGTTGATATGCGGGAGGACACCACCGAAAGCGATGGTGGCACGGATCAGGGTGTCGAGCTCTTCGTCGCCACGGATGGCAAGTTGCAGATGGCGGGGTGTGATACGCTTCACCTTCAAATCCTTTGCGGCATTCTGTTGGAAAAGACCGTTAGAAAAGGAAAACAAGGAAGGTTGTGGGTCTTTGGGCACGAAAACAGGCTGACAATGCCGCCTTGGGGAGGGAGTCACTTACGCCAGCAAGTTCAAGCACCTCGGCAGTAAGATACTCCAGCACGGCAGTAACATAGACAGCTGCCTTGGCGCCAACACGCATTTTGTTCTGCGTGTTCTGTTTCAGGAAGCGCTTGACACGGCCGCAGGGAAACTGGGGAAGAGTGGATCAGTCAGCATTTGCCGCAAGCAGGGACGCAGCATCGAGCGTGGTCTAGGCTGGAGACAAAGAAACCGCGTCGCAAAGGGACCCTCGGTCGCGGGGTTTCTCGAGTGGCGAGCGCATGGCAAATCTGGGGGGCCGCTGATGCGATCCGCACGCGCCTCATCTCTTTCCGTGCTATGCACGAGTATATTTCAAGTTGGCGCGAACATTTCGGAGATGATGGCGCGCGAGATGGGCGGGGCATCGGAGGCGGTGGGAAACATGTCGTCGATTTGGAGGTGCTGAAGTTGGCGGGAAGCTTGGGAATGTATGCCCAGACGCGTGGCGGCCCATTTCGCTTCGGTGACGAGCTTCTTCGATGCGGCGATCAAGCAAAGAAAAAAATAGGAATAGACCGGGACAGGGAGGGGGAAAAAAGAAGCGAAAATAAGGTGCATCCATCATTCGACGACGCGACATACCTGGAGACCGGCGCGAGAAGAGTGACTCTGCTGCTTCTTGGGGCCATCATTGCCCGAGGTCTTGCCTCCTGAGCTCTTGCCTCCCGACGACTTGCCCTTTCCGCCAGCCATTGCTTTGTAGTGTTTTGGGGTGGGTGGGTGATGCGACGTGATGCGCGGGGTGGTTTGTTGATGAAAAAAATAGGCCGACGAAAAAAAGCGGAAGCTGGTGGGTGATGGAGATCGATCGAGCTTTTTGACGCGTCGAAAGCGATTTGTTTGGCGACGGGGGAGGTAATGGATGGATTTTCTGGAAGCTCGGGTGCAGTGTTGACAAGTCGAAAATTCAGAAAGGCCGCTGATGATGTTTGCTGTTGTTGTTCCCGCAGAGGAGTGCTGCGTTTCTCCCGCCCCCGTTAAGCGAGCTTCTGTGCTCTGATTTGCGCTGGGCGCAATTCTTGTTGACACACCCACCACACCTGGGAGCTGGCTCCCTGGGCAGTCCGGCAGCTCCTCTCGCCTGTTCAGCGGCTCGGAGTACCTGGCGCACGGGCCATGTATGTCGCGCGAGGAGAAGTGGGAAGCAGCAGCGGATGGCACAATGGGCCGCTGATGGGTTTGCGAGACCAAAAGCCCAGCCACCACGGCCCAAGACGACCCAAAGAGCATTCAATCAATAGAGCTGCCATGGCCCTATCGATCAAGCGTCCTGGAGAGGCCCCTGGGGCGGCGGGTGATGTTATCGCTGGCGAGACATACCTGGACTCTTTGGCAGAAACGTGGTTTGGACCACGCAGAGACCCGCGTCTGCATGCCCCGTACCAGTGACTCGACGTCTCTTGGCGGGGGAAAAAGGTCGGAATACTTCAAGACCGGATGAGAAAGCATCGTATCAGCCCACTTGCACTGTTCCCGAGCGATGGTGTGGTGGTCGAAAAGGGGCTCTTTCTCTTTGATCTCGAGGTTGATGGACGGCTGTCTGACTGCTGATGTCGTTGATCGAGCCCCACTCTCTCCTCCTCATCCACGGGCTGTGGCGTCGCGGCGTTGCTGTGGCGGACCAACTCCCCACCCGCCTTCCTGTGTGTCTGTCGTCTCTTGTTGGCTCCATCAACTGCGACGGGTTCCAGTGCTGGAATGCCGAACGGTTGGTGTTCCACCTCCAACCGTATGTGGGTTGGCCAACACCGCGTCAACAGCTTGATTCTTTCCAACAGCATCGTCGACACACTGGGAAGACATCACAATAGCAATATATTATTTGAACCTTGATTTGTGCTCGTTTTGTTTATCCCAGGTTTTATTTTTACAGCGTCAAAAGGACGAGAGAGGTCGTCTCTAGCATCTCCCTAGGCAGAAGGGTAAAAGTGTCACTCCCAATGTGGATGGACGCCCCGTCTTGTCTCCCTTGACACGACAACCCGCCACTGCCGATGATGGCAAGCAGCAGAATTTACAAACCAGAAGCTCGATCAAGTAATATTTGATTTATTTAGATATTTTATTTTACACCGCCCAAAAGGACGAGAGAAGCTCCTTTTGTAGCATCTCCCCCGGCAGTCGGACAAAAAGTATCAATGTCACTGCATCATCATATTTGATGACTCTCCTCCCAATGTGGTGGACGGACGCAGCAAATAGGATCTACAAACCACCAGGTCCAAACACAATCTTGGCCAGCCTGTCCGCCTCCCGCTGCATCTCTGTCTCCCTCTCCTTCTCTGTAGGCGGAGGGCCCTGGTATCCCGCCAGCTTCTCGGCAATACCTGTCGTGTCGTAGATGTAGCGGCCCATCATGGAGCCCACAGACGGCGAGCTCGTCCTAAGAGACCACAAGTTTGTGTGTCTGTTAGTCTCACTCTCTTTGTTCCGAGTCATAGCCAGGAACTCAGACCTTTGTGCCTCGCCTCCATTTCCATTCATCATTGCATTGTCCCTGGGCCCCGGATTTCCATCGGCAAGTTGAGCCGCAAAGATGGGATTCATTTTATGGCGATATGCAGGTACAACCTGCACCAGGCACATGGATTTGTCGCCTCGAAGTGGAACGGCTCGTGTATTTTGAAGATTTAGAAAGTGATTCGCAACTTGGATAAATACAGGGACGGAATAGAGTGATGCGGACAAAATTTGTTGTGATGTATTTCTCTACGCCCAGCGAAGATACGCAGAAAGCAGTGCACATAGCCTGGCAGCAACGGCCTTTTTAAAGCACTACCCAAAAAAATTGGCACCTTCACCACTTCGCTCATGCAGCGGGAATTATTAAAACCACCCCAGGTTTCTTCTTTTTCTTGCTATGAAGCGCAACTGTGACGCGGGCAAGTTTGGTTGGACCGACGACTTTTCGCCAGTGACATGGCTTTGAACATGTCAGTTTCTGTTGCCGTCACCGTCGTTGGGTGAGTTAAGACCAATCAGGCCAGCCCAGACTGCATGGGCTCAACCGCGCCCGGCAGAGACTCGGTAGCAAGAGCCCGGGAAGCTTCAGCAGTTGGGATTTGTTAGTCAGGACACACAATTGTGAGCTCTCTGTGGGGCGGGGGCGAAGCATGCACACCCAGGCACCCCGGGTTCATCTGTGCATGCATTTGGGGAGAAAGGGGGAGAGATGTGGGGATGATGTTTGTCCGACCTAAACATGAAGACCAGCTAAAGCAGGCAGAGTGATGAGGTGAAGGAAAAAAGGGATAATGGGAAGCGCCAACGGCTCAGATGATGTAAGCTATGTCGTGTCAAGGGATGGAATGAGAAAGGTGGAAGGGGGGAAAAGCGGGCAAGAAAAAGAAATAGAACAGAGCCCCGCTGTGAAGCGCTGAGTGCTCCCCTTCTGAAAATGGCGATAAGTCGTGGCCAACGAGCCGTCGCGGAGAAGCAAAAAGAGATCTGAACTCTAGAAAATTTCTCAAAACCAAGTCAAAGGTCTAGGAAGGGGAGCGGGCCTTTAAACCGTGAAAAGAAATGTGCAGAAGTCGTCATCTCGTGTCGCGACCCCCAAGGCGTTTTTCAGTTTTCCGTAGACGATGGCTTCAAAAAATGCCTTGTGAGGGGCGATGAGCCTTGCTACCGAAACACCACCGGCACCTGACGATCCACCGAGGTGAGCGTCGTTGTCAGCTTGGCAGCGGTGTGGGGGGCGTGTGGTAAACTGGTTTATGCACAAACCAGCTCGAAAAGGCAGATCGGCCCCAGAGTCCGGACGTGTTCGCTTGAAGTGTCAAAGTCGGGAACGAGGCTGGCTGGAACTGGCAGCATTCAAGTTGAAGTTGGGGAGTTGGAGTTTGAAACTCGCCAGTTTGGGTTTGACGGGTGGTGGTCGTATTATTATTATGGGGGCAGCAATGCCACCCCTCGTGAGGCCGCCCCCTGCGCACTATTGATCCCACTACGCCTTGCCATGCAGCCGCCTGCAATTGAATGGTTAACCGCTGGCCGACTGCCTGAAGCAAGGTCCCATTCTTTCTGTCCGTGTGTGACCCCTCTCGACAAGTTGAGGTGCTGGCAACTCCTGTGTTACTCACTCACCTCGATGAAGGTGTTGCCTTTTTAGGGGGGCATTGAGTGGTTCGCGCCCTGTCAGTTTGTCGGTTTGACTTAACTGCAAAGCTGCAGCCGGCTGCCCACCCCCAGCTTGTTTCTCGTCCTAGTTCTAGATTTTATTCTTGTCAGTTTAGTTTTTGAACCAGTCGCCAAACTCACGGGTCGGGCCCAGCAATCACTGACACCGACAGGACGGTTTACGGCGGGAATAAAACAAGGCTGATCGGCCTGCTCTGTTCTCACCTGCCTCGCTCACAGACCGACGCAGACAAACTTGAACTCCTCCTCACAAACACGCAGACCTCAATCTGCTCTCATGGATCCCTCCTTTCCCACAGCAGGTGGTGGTGAAGCCGGGCAACATGAACACGACCTTGATGTCTTTGAAGGGCCAGAGTACACGCATGTCCCCCTAATGGACGCCTCGTCAAACACGGCAGCCCGGGCTGGGCCCAAGGACCGTGAGCGCCCTCTTCCTTTGCGAAGCCAAAAGGACGTCGTCCCGAGCCAGTCCATCGATAGAACCAACTCGGTCGACAGTGTCGACAGCCACAGGAGCATGAACTTTTGGGGACGCACCTCGACTGGCTTCTCCACAGCATCCATGGACACCACCATCACGGAGCCATCAAGTCCAGACGCCGCCACCACCACGTTTGCTGAACCTCAGCACTTGGAAGACACCAACGCGCCATCGGCTCGCCCCTCGGGGTCTCAAGGTTTTCCGAAGCCCTCCCGTGCCTCCACCTTCGCTTCGGTTGACTTGGATAACTTGTCCAACCCACGCCGGACATTTTCTTCGTCAGACAATAATCTGATTCCAAGGCACCGCCGGCTGCAAGACATGATGCCTTCCCTGTCGAGCAAGTCAAGGAGGTCCAGCTTTGGAAAGCACTCGGCCCCGCCGTCTCGGAGGGGCTCCGATCACTTCATCACTCCGCTTGTCAGCAGTCACCCGCATGCCAAGCCGGGCCTGGCCGCTGGGGGCAACAGCAGCTCCGATCGTTCGGCAAGCCCCGACTTGCTGGCCTTGCATATCAAGGATGAGGCCCTGAACAGCAACATACTTGGAGACGTCCCTGAAGAGTCTGAGCCATCATCATGCATCGACGAACACCCTGAGGCGGCCCTCGTCTTTGGCAACCTTGTCCCTGGGAAGATGGCCGCCGGGCCAGAGCTCGGGCCATCGTCACAAACAAGCCACCCAGACTCGACAGGCGAGCAAGACATGCCAGAGCCCGCGGCACATAAACTGGACGGCAAATTGAAAACTGACGTTTGTGACAAGCTCCTGAAGCACCTGTTTGGCGTCGAGCTCGAGGATCTCGAGGTCACCGGAACAGCCTCTGCTGCATATGATGCCGTCAGTTATATGCTTGACGAGCTTACCCACATCGTCCCAACCAACAGCCTCCCATCGAGCCCTTTTGACTACAACGAACTGCCCACGGGAGACGCCTGCCCCAGCAATGTTCCCATCCAGCCGCATGGGGGTGGCAATGGTGGTGCAGGTTCTAGCGGTGGCCGAGGTAGCGGTGCCCCTGGCAAGCGACGGCATAACGACGACGACAGCGACCCCACCAACCAGGAAGGATCTGGTGACAACAACGGTGGGGGAGATGGTGGCCACAATGGCAGGAAGAAGCCGAAGATGCCAGAACCCGTTGACCAGAACTTGAGCTGCCCGTTCCGCAAGAGGAATCCGGTGAAGTTCAATGTTCGAGACCACCAAAGCTGCGCCGTCATGTCGTTTCCTGATATCTCTCAGCTTAAGTAAGCATACAGCCTACCTTTTTTTCCCTTGTAGCCGACTTTAGAGAGGCTAACCAGCGAACAGGCGCCACGTCAAGAACTTCCACAAACAGAGGAGCATTTCTGTGTTCGAGTGTCCGAGATGCAAGCGGGACATGAGAGCCAAAGAGGCCCTCGATAACCACCTGGCGGTCCCCAGCGACCAAATCTGCACCCCGCCATCGCAAGAAGCATCGTCTAGCGTGGATCCCGAGAGGGGTATTACCTCCCGCATCGAGGATTGTCTCAACGGTCGGAAGGCAAATTCGAAGATCGACACTTGGGAGAGCCTTTGGCAGATACTGTTCCCTGATGATACGGATGCCCCAAAGTCAGGTATATGCTTCCCGTCAAGCCCAATTCCTCGCAAGACAGTTCAAGTCGCTAACGCCATGAAATGAGCAGACTTTGTGCCGCCAATTGAGCTGGAAGAAGTGTATGTCGAATTCCAAACCGAAGTCTATCGCGACCAGCTGAGCCGGCTGTTCCAAGAAGAGGAGGAGTCGAGCAGAGCTTCGGACCTTAGCCACAAGGATCCCACCGAACGGGTTGCCATGCTGCTCGAGATAGTTTGCGACCATAACGAACATTTCTTCGACATATGCCGATCCAAGACTGGGTCTCTCAGTGGTCGACCGAGACGCAAGCGCAACAGCCTGGGGTCAAATAAGCCAAACAGCCCCGAGAATGGGAAAAAGCACCTCCTAACCCCTCCAGTTCAAATCCCCAGCAGGAAGCGAGGAGGTGGCGGCGCAAACGCCAGCTCGAGCAACGCCAGCAGCACTGCGTCATCGCTCGAGACCAACAGCAACGGGTCATGGGCCAATATCGGCCAGTCGATGGTGAATCAGTCGCATATGGAGCAACACAACGCGGCGACCATCGGCGGATATCACGGCTCACAGATGGTGATGACCAGCAACGCCGGCATGGCCTCTCTGGGTGTTGCTGCCCCTGCTACATCGGCCATAATGCGTCCCGGGCCTCTGGCAGGGCAAGGAGGCGTTCCCATCACTGTGATGCCGCCGCCACATCTGAATCTCGATTCCTCAAACATCGAACAGCACCGGCGAGGGCTCCAGTCGGCGGATTCCGGGATGGGCGGCTTCAATGATGCTACGGGCTTCATGCACGAGAGGGGCAGCGGGGCCGTCTACGGGCCTCATCCCGACTTCCCGCCGGACTTGGAATACGGGCAGAACTTCCAGAACATATCAGCAGGTGAGTATTCGCAACATTCGCGGCAGCAGATGTCGAATCTGCCATACCGTCATGGTGTGCCGGTGCAGCAAAACTTGGACGGAACCTTTTACCAAGAGTTCCAGGAAATGGACGCAGGGGAGTTTGTGAGCTATCCTCCACACCAGGGAATGGATAGCGACGGCAATATTAGTTAGCTAGACTGCAAGAAATGATTGGATACTAGGCAATGGAGAAGTTGATGGACAGAATGTGCCGCCCACGAAGAAAGTTGTCATTCGTGAATGTCAGCCGTCGGGGGCCATAGGGAGTGTGTTGATTTGTCATATCTATCTATGTTTGTTAGCGCCTGAACTGCAATTTTTGATAGCCAATGCATTGATAAACTTCAGTATCTACTTGATTCGTAGCTGAGACGGCAAGGCTGGCGGTTGCGGCTCGAAGCAGCCAGAAGGTGACATTCGCGATAAAATGAAGGCTGTGGCCAAGACAAGGCCTGCTGTTGGCACTTCAAGTTGGGGGCTTCCAAGAATTCGGCTTGCGGGCAAACTGAGCGGGTTGGGTGGCGTAAGTGGGGAAAGTGGATTGAAATGGCGGGAAGCTCCTTCCCCCAGCTTTCCATCCCAGCCTTGTTTGCTAAGAGGTAACTATAAAGTGCCCCGCACTTTCTCTGGGCTTTGGTGCAGAATCCCCTGATTTACAAGTCTCGCACTAACAGCTTTGCTGGTGAACACGAACGCTGGAAACCATCGGGGAGTTCCAAATGGGGAGGCACAGCGACCTTCCAAGGTTGCTTTGTGTGTTGCGCCTGCCAATGACCTAGTAAGGTTCTCTGGCTGACATGGATTCATCCAGGCCCCTCCTTCCCGACAAAGCTTTGGCTGCTGCTGCCTCACATCATCAGCCAGGGTAAGTCCGATAGGAACGGCTGAGTCGACCCCGGTTCCAGCAATATCCGCCAGAGACCAGACGGAGCGTCGGTCGGTCTCGGCTCCTCCTCGTCCACTGCCTCGTATGGGCTGGGCTCGTTGTCGACAAACGAGGCCAATAAGGAAAATACCAGCAGGATGGGAGATAAAGAGATACAAACCTCAATAGTATCAAAATAGCTTGAATAACTAAGACAATAAAGGTGCTCTACATTGCTTTGTCTTTTCTTCTGGGCAACGGCAACAGAGACAACAATTTTATTGAAGACATGACTGCAGTAGGAGACAAGGCCCTCGGCAGATGTTCCAGCACGCGCCTTCCGCCAAGGCACGCACGGCAAATAACCCACAGCGGCGATTTCTCCCACGCGAGGCTCTCTTGCCACTACCAAACTACAAGTGAACTAGCTGTCAGAATGGCTTCTTCAGGTTCTATTCTGTAATGAAAAGAAAAACATTTATCCACCGTCTATAACTATTACGTACCTTCGGCTATCTATCGACGTTATGGTCACGTCACCAGCAGCCGATGCCTGACTATGGCATGACCAAACTGTGTCGTCCGGTCTGAACTCTGAAACGGCGCACCTGTGGATTATCGGGCTGGATATCTGTCAATACTTTTTGGGCGTCCAGCTCTCGCTACCACGCACTGGAAGAGGAGAGGCCGTCTTGCTGGGGGGGCCAGCCAACCATACTGGGCCGCGCAAACCGGCGAAGGCGCTGCGGCTCACCCGCTCACTCGCCCGCCCCAAGGTCGTTTTCCCAACCAGGCTGGCCACATCAACCTTCCGTCCAGCAAACCTTTTATCATCCCAAGCGCAAACCTTCTTTGACGTCCAGTGCCGTCGGCGCCGATAACAAATCGCCATTTTGCCGCGCGTTGTCGCTGCTGCGTCAATTGCCCGCTTCACCCCCCTTCCCCCGCCCCGCGATTGACATTTAGCCCGCTGAGCTGGCTTCCGGGCAACCCCTGGCCCCAGGCCACCCCGCCAGCGGCATGGACGCTGCTGAAGAGCCTCCAGAAGATCCAACTCCCGGTCTCGTGATACCCAACGCCGACCCAAACAACCCCCGTTCCGTCGCGCCAGATCTGCCAGAACACACTCCTCCGCCTCCTCCTCCTGCCACCCATTTCCCTCATGGTCTTATCGGACTTTCCTCTCGCGGCTTCTCCGAGACTGTTAGAAATTCCATCTCATCCTTCGCAAGTCACCATGACATCAGATCGCGGAAGTTTAAGGGCAAGGGCCACGACCTCGACAACCTCGACCTGGAACTGGACAAGACAGATGCCCCTCCCCCCGGTTCCGCCGGCCCCGGGAGTGAAAGGCCGGCATCAGAGCCCAGGAAGCCGCTCCACCTGCTCACTCTGCCTCCGGAGCTCCAGCTCATGATCCTGGCTCGCCTCGACTTTGCTGATATCGAGCGTCTGAGAAGGACCTGCAAGCAGCTGCGTGCTCTGGCCAACCCAAAACAGATTCGCACCCTGTGGGGCGAAAAGAAGCTGAAGATGCAGCTGCTGGGCCACTGCAAGCACTGCCTGGTGCACGACCCCTTCCGCTCCAACCTGCTCCAATCTTCCCCCGCAGACCCTGGCTACCCCTTGGCGAGCCGCTGCATCGAATGTGCCCTCAATAATGACGATCCCCGGATCCGTGTCGGCAAGAAGATTGAGCTCGCCAACCAAGATCTGATCTGGGTCTGCCGCTGGTGCGGGACGCCTGTCACCGAAGGCGCTGCTTATGGGAATGAACAGTTTCACCGCCCATGCTACAAGTCATACAATAATGCCTTGTTCTTTTTCTTTATCCTCGGCTGGATCCAACTGAGCTTGGGAATTGTAGGTGCCGCGCTGGCCTGGAGGTATTTTCGAGATGCTATCCTGGTCTTTGCCCCAACATTGGTGAGTTCAGTTTGCAGCGTCTGTTTGTTTGTCTCTGCCACAACGATGAAACTGATCTTGAATTCTCTAGACTTCGTTCCTGCTGCTCTGGATCTGTCTGGGGTTCTTAGTTTTCAGGGGGAACAGACGGCGAACCTATCACTACACCCTCTTTCTTGAGCTCGTCATCCTCTGCCTCTGGATCCCGCCCGTGTATTTTGTCGCCACCGAAATTTCCAACAAGGGCCCAGAAGACACCGTGCCAAAGAGCATTCAAGCAGCATTGGCCATGTTCTGCCTGAACATGTAAGCTGAGAGTTCCTGGTGCCCGGTGTATAAAAGCTAACGAACCTGTCCAGGCTCTTTCGCCTTTTCAACGTTTTCGGAAACGTCGTGCTATTCTTCGAATATGACATGACACGAATTCGGCGACCCAAGGTTTCCATCTGGCGGAAGATGTTCCATCCGATTGCGGCATTTTTGGTATTTTGGACCTACCCGCAAGCCATGGAGCAGAAGTTTCCTCCTGACTACCAGTAAGCGGTTTAGGGGCCTTTTCTTTTGTTGAGCCATATACGAACGGCCGAGCAATTTATTGAGTGTAAAAAGCGAGGCGTATAATGAGATGTATCCTCAAAGAGCAGCTTATTCAATATGGTAGTAGGCGGTTTGCGCCCCAGACTCCTACCTAGCTTGGAAAGTGGTTCTTTCCTTGACAGAATTTACTACCTGTATTTAAAGAAAGTAAGACTCACCTTAGTATTACTATCTACCTGCTATGAACCGTTCACTGAATGAGGGATCTAGTATCATGAATGTAAATGAATTAAGTGGGTTATTTCCAGCAGTTCAAGTACTCATACGTCCTTCCATCGTCATTTAGCCCATCTGCATTGCTTTTGGGTTTCTTCTCCCACAGAGTAATTAGGGCGGTATTGATTCTGTCACTTATTTCAAATAAACTGTTGAAGGTTTCAAGACATGACCAGAATGTGGATCATCGTGGTGGCGTCAGAGTTGTGCTGGAGCCGGCACAAGAAACAGGTACAATAAGCCAGCCTTGGAAATCATCAGCACGGTTTGTGTACCCAAATGAACCGCTGAGGCTACTTACGGTTACCTGAGCTGGCATATTTCCACACGTTATATGTCCCTATATGGGGGGACAGGAAGCAAATTCATCATTCCGTCATGCAAAGGGTTCATCATGTCTAAACGAGTTTTGTGACATACAATCATGAATGTGATCTAACTTGGAATTGTTCTTGAGCTGATATGAGTTGCTTAAGAGTCTGGTTGCATGATCAAATATGGTAATTAAAATAATGACTCATCTTCCCTAGTATATTAATAGCGTTAATTCACGATGCCTGCTGCTTCCATCTCGGTCAAGGCTCGAAAACACAAACAAACACAAATGGTAGATTCCGCTTAACCACACACCAAAAACTATTGAAGGTGCATGCCGTTATTGTTTTGTTGAGAAACTTACCCAGCTTCCATGTTATTAGCCTCGGCAAACGACCACCACGCAAATTTTATAAAAAGAATCTTGGGAATAACTAGCAATTAGCTGTGGAAGAAGAGGACAACGTGATATTCATGACTTTGTGAGAAAAAGACAGAAAACCCCCCAAAAATACAAATATACATTATCTCTCCAAAAATGGCAAAAAATGCTCGGGGTCCACTCGACTGATCCATCGGAGAGCAATGAAACTCCTAAGAAGAGCACTGCTCCACTCCGGAGAAAGGTCGAACTCGCCTCCCTCCTACGACCAAAAATGGGCACTGTTTTTTTCATAGTTAACTGTGTTGTTGATGCAACGGAAGGAACCTCTACACTAACACTTCCACTCGTACAGGGCTGGGCGTTCCCTCCGAGGTCAACTTGGCTGATTCGATGGGGAGTTTGGGTTATATAAGCTCTGGTAATAAGGGAGGGGATAGAAACCTAAAAAAAGAAAAAAAGCTTTGACTCTCCCCCCCAGCTTTTCAGCCCAGTCCCCTTTGTAAAGTTTGAACATGCCCGAGGTTAGATAAGAGCTCATGTTTTGGAAAAGAAAGGTATTAAGCAAAACTCTCCAAGCCAACTTGCTACAACTATGAAATGTGAAATGAAACAACAGATCGTGGGCTTGTGAGCGTGTCATGTGATGTAGGGTGCATGTAGTCTGTACCTGGCCGATTCTGTCCGGAAACTGTGCCCTAGGAAGTAGACCCAAGACCGCTCATCTTTCCCAACGCGGAGGTGACATCGTCGACTCCGTCATTGTCGAGTTTCTGTTCCGTTTTCTCGTTCTTGGTCGTGCTGCTGCTAGTACTGTTATGAGTCCTAGTGCCTGTTTGCGTGTTTGTTCCGTGGCTGCTACTGGCAGTAGTACTAGCTGTCCTCCTTCTGGGCCTGGGAGGTGATTGTTGTGGATGCTGCTGTCTAGCGGGCTGGTGCGTGGGCGAGTCCCGCCGGTGCTGGTTCAGCGCCCGGTTGTTCATCAGGAATCCGCCGCATTCGGGGTATTTTACTTGCTTTTGCTTCTTTGCGGCTGCTTGAGGTTGGTGGACTTCTGTCGCGGTAGTCGTGGAAGGATGTGGTGGTGGTGGTGGTGGTGGTGGTGGTGGTGGAGGAGGAGGGGGATTTGACTTGGGCGGTGACGTAGAGAGAGTGGTTTGGGCAGGGAGAGCAGGCTCGCCAGATGCTTTCTTAGAGTCGATGCTTGATGAGTTCGGAGACAGCGACGGCGACATAGGGCCATCGGCGACAGGGCGTGATGGGATCTTGGCAGGGGATGATGACTTGAGTGCCAACAGCGGCGGATCGTCGGCACCCTTGACGAACGTGATGGGCCGTTTGGATAAGGGAGTGAATCCAACGGTCTCATTTTTCGTAGAGAACGGAGGGGTTGGAAACGGGGCAGGATCGTTTGCTCTCTTTACGAATGCAACGGGGCGTGTGGATAGGGGGGTTGATCCGAAAGAGGTGGCGCTCCTTGCAGAAAAGTAATGCGGGGAGGAGCCAAGAGACGGCGGCGGTCCTGGCTTGGATGCTGCTGTTGTATGAAGTCCATGACCGCCTTGGATAGCAGCAGTAGCGGTAGTCGAACCTCGACGGCGGTTGTGGCGTGGTGGTCCCGAGAATTGTGCTGGCGGTGGGATGAAAGCCCAAGGTGAGGGGGCGGGCGGTTCCCAGGTAACATCGCAGCTTCGCAGGTGGACTTCAAGTGCACCTCTGGAGGCAAAGGTGGTCTGGCACTTGAAACATACTGGGTTGTCCATTTTGGGTGATACAGGCTAGCTTTGTCTGGCTTAATGAGGCTGTGGTTGGGCTTCTTAGCCAATGCTCAGTGTTAGGTTGGGTAAGCTCATCATCGTCAGGCAATGAGGGTGCGGGGTTTGAGCCCATGGTAGGCCTCAATGCAGGAGTTCGGAAGTTTCGGGTTAATAAGTGATTGGGTGCCTTGTCAAGGAGGATTGTACACACGAGAGGGCCATACGACTTGAAATAATTAATAAGATAGTGTAAAGCAGAGAATAATAACCACAAAGCCGCGAGCGACTCCAAAATTCAAGTCAAAGATTATCAAGAATGAGGTGCTTCGAACATGGATAGGTGCTAATTTGCGACAAAAACCGATAAGATATTCCGTAGCGGTCCTTAAGTTAAGCCCAGAACAATTGCCTCATATGTCCTTGAACTCCTCAAAACTCACACCAAGGAGATGTCCATCACAGGAGGCCCCGAGTAGTCAAGACCTGCCACGCCATCTTCTGAAATACCCTCGCAGGCCTCCCCCTCCATGATCCCTGGAACCCAAACTTGGCCAACGAAAGCGTAGTACCCATCCTCACGCTTTCTTAGAAGTATTGGCAAAGGACAGCCGAATACCACCCAAATCTCGTCACCAACTTCGATGGGAGATGCTGAAGCAATACATATCCGACCTCCCTTGGTCCCCAAAAACCGTTTCCCACACAGCGCATTAGCAACACGGTACATGCCTGGTGCTCTCGAGAGAAATGACCAATTTTTGTAGTCGGTGTAATAGTCGACCGGAACAATTCCTTTTGGGCTAACTGACTCACGGAGCCTAGTGTATAAGTTCGGAATCGATTTATATTTGCTCCAAAAGGTATAATAATCGTTCCAGAAGGAAGAACCTTTCATGCCCCGTGGACCAGACCGTGTTCGCCCTGCCACTGTCAAATAGTCGCTCAGGCAGTTCACCCATGCATCGCCCTCGAGGTGAGGATCATGCGGATTTAATGCCAGATATATTCGTTGCTATCCAGCGTACCAGTCCGAGAGCGGAACCCGGCCAAAGCCTCGACGATCCGAACCATCAATTATCGACACTGCGTCAACGGATATGCCCTTGATCCTAAGGACTAGCATCCGCTGTTTCGTATGACTGGCTAAGGCCTTCGAGGCGAGGATACGGCCGCTAGACCCCTGTTTCGGTGACAGTGCCTGAACGATAGATGCAAAACGGCACATGGAGAATGGAAGAGGCAGCCGGCTTGAAAAATTGTCGCCGAACTTTGGGTGGCCAGTGAGGAAGTTGCTGCGCCTCGCCATTGCGTAAGAATCCTCAGCATTCCAGTAGGATGTGTCGCAATAACAAAGGGAGCCGAGGTTTTTGTACCTTTCGATGTACATCTCGATAACTTGTGAATAAACACGAATTGGAGACATAGAGTAATCACCTTGATATCTCCATCTTGGCAATCTATCGCGATTGCCATCAGTCCGTAGGCATAGTCTCGCAAGTCAGTCGCGTCGAGTGAGGAGCTGGATAAATAGCGCATAAGGAGGACCCAGTCCTTACTCCAACTTGTACAAGACTGACCGTCAGAATTTTCATCGAGTCCATACTTGAAATGATCAAGGAAGGATATAGAGGCTACTTTGTATCCCAACCATTTGGTGGCCAGGTCGATGATGTCTCTCTCGTTAAAAAAAAATGGCGTCTGCCCACAGTGTGATGGGCCTCTGAGCACGGCGGGGATCGGCCAAGGCTCTTGCCAGATTTGACTGGAGGGGGATGATTGTTGTGTCATTGATACGGATCTCGAAGTCTGCTTGCGGAGGACCCCAGGCGTAGCTAAGGGCGTCGAATCTCGGTTCGCCATCAAAAGACGAGGTGACGAGAAGCCCCTCAAGTGGTGCGTCGCAGTGACGAGCAGGCTGGAGCTGAAGGAGTCGGATTTCCCTTCGTAATGGGTCTAGAGGAGTGTGTTGATATCGAGGAAAGGGGTGAAACTGAAGAGAAGTGTGGAATCGAAGAGAAGGATCTTGGGACATGGTGGATGAGGGAAGTGCGTTTGTGGAACCCATTCGATTGGGTGGAGGGGCCAGCAAGAGAGGCGATGCCTAAAGGGGCGCGTTTCCATCGGACGTGTTGGGCTCTTCTTCTGCTGTCTCAAAACCGACGAGTCGAGCAGCGGCCGTACGCTTTGGCCAAGTGGCACGGCATTCTCCGTGAGGTTGAACGCATACGTGGAGGCATGGTAATGGCTCGCGATCCCCTGAAGTTGTCGTACTGGGCCGTGGTTCAACGATGACGAAACTGATGTTGCAGGCGGGGAGTTGGCAGCCAAAAGGGGCCCCCAAGTGGTGCGTTGCGGTGACCCACCTAAAATATTAAAGCTGCATTAGGTGAACGCCAACAACCTATACGCCGTTGAAGGCATTCGCATGCCAAAGCCCGGCACCGGCGTTAAGGTAAGAAGGCCGAGCCAAGTGCATGTCGAAGCCGCCGTTGGAGGGACTCGGAGTGAGGTTGGTAACTTCGCTTCCGCGCGCGGCGGGTAAAGGTCACAGAGGTTGGGGGAGGTCGTCGCGTTTTTCTGTCACTGTCTCGGCTGGAGGAGGGATGGGATGGCATGTTTGGAGGCGGAATCATGCTTTGCGGTCTTGTTGCTGGCATTGGCTGGGACGCTGCTCTCGCGCCCACTGGCCAACAACAGCAAGCCAGTTGCCGGAGGGAGCGGCCCACGTTGTCCTTCTTACTTGCATCCAGCTGGTGCCAACCAAGTAAGCCACAACGGTCCCAAGGATGAGGGTCAAGCCGCCGAGCACCGCCCCTACAATGATTCCAATGGTTTCGGTCAATGGGCCGCTCCTACCCGTTTCTCCTGTGGCCGAGCCACCACTGCTGGGAATGGGTAAGGTGCTAGTAGTTAGATTGGTGGTGTTTGGCGGAGAAGTAGCTGCTGGCGGCCAGCTGGGGTCGCTAAGCCTAATGTCGATGCCGGTAAGGAGTGGGGAGACGACGGCGACTGAAGGGGGTCATGAAGCTTGGATGGACCAAATTGTTGTAGGTTGTCTGTTAGTGGCCGAGTCTGTGGCTGTGGTTGGAGAAGTACTGGTAGCTGTTGGCGGTTAGACAGGATGGCCAAGACTGGTGTTGATGCCGGCATGGTTTGGGGAAAAGACGAGCACACGAGGACGATAGCATGGGACATGGGTGAACTAACTTGTTGTGGGTTGTCGGCTGTTGCCCGTGGGTGCGGTGCCAGTGGCTGATGACTCGGCGGCTGTGTGCGACCAAGTCGCTGATGGCGAAGGAAAGCCGATCATGGGTAAAAGAGAAACAAAAAATTCCATGGCTGCCTTCAAGCCTATCTTAGTAAAACTCAGGGAGACCTTCTGTGGGTGTGGCGAAGATGAGAACTTGTTGCCAGAACGTTCAGCCTTGACGGCTGAGCCGCATCGACAGCCATTAGAAACGAGTTGGTGGTGGCCTGGTGAGCCCGGCACTGGATACCTCGTGGACTGCCAATCTCGTCCTTGCGCGCGTGGTTACACTGCGTGTACGGGCACACAGCCTTGAAGGAGCTGCCCATACCGTCCCAAGAGACGCCGGTCAGACTTCCTCCCGATCTGCAGTTTTTGACGCCCGAAAATGCAGGGTAAGACCCTTTAGCAAAACCCACGGAGCGCAGAAGAATGCCAGCCATGATCTGGGGACGATGGACCGACCGCAGCCAATGCTGTGTAGGTAGGTAGGCAGTACTGGTGGTCGAGAACAAAATTTGTTGATGCTGTGTTTTGGGGGTTTGTCAGTCCAGATGACGTATTGGGGTGCGGTTCAGAGATGTTGAAACTGAGGCTGCAGAGGGAGAGTTGGCGGGAGGCCAAAGAGGACCCCCAAAACAACTGCCATCGTTCCTGCCGATCTGATGAAGATGGGCCTACATCAAGTTGCACCAGCTCGCAATGGAAGGAGGGACAGACGCGTCTGACAAATTGCAATTGCGGTGACTCCCGGTCGTCTCGAAGAAAAAGGTTCAACAATGTCCATAGTTATGTAAGGTAGCTGACCGCATCTATTCCAAAATTTACACATCCACTTGCCCCCCTTCCCGGTTTTTAAAAAGCTGGAAGTTGATATCCAACGCCGATTCACATGCTTGCTTTTTTTTGTCTCCCCTGGTCATAAAAGCCACCCTACTACATAATAAGTGCTGCCCCGCCCAAATGTTGAAGATGATGCAGGAGAAACCCCCATTGTTAAAGAGGGGGTTTTGTTTGCAAGTGACGCCGTCCCCCTGGAAACCCCACCGACCGATCGATCCATGTTGACATGCATGGACATGGATGACATGTTTCCCGATTCCCCGGTTCACAAAGTAACGGACTCACACACGGTCACACATAAGACACAGACACACTCGACGGGCGTCGAGAACATACACAGTCCCATAACGGGCTGGTTGGCTTGCCCGGCTCTGCGCCTATGGCTCGCCCCAGATCTCGTCGGCGATCTGGCGCACCAGGCCGAGCTTCTTCTTCTCGTCGTCCTCGGACAGCGGGTATCCGCTCTCGTGGGTGCTGAAGCCGCACTGGGGGCTGATGCAGACGCGCTTGAGGGCCTCGTCGCGGGTCTCGCCGGTGCCCTGGGCGATGAACTCGGCCGCCTTGTAGATGCGCTGCTTAGTCTCCTCCTTGTCCTCGAGCTCGCGCAGCTTGGTGCTGATGGCACCGATGACCACGTTCTTGTCTTTCGGCAGGAACTTGAGGGGCTCGAAGCCGCCGGCGCGGCCCGTGTCGTACTCGAGATAGAAGGTGTTGACCTTAAGGTCGGTGAAGAGCTTCTGGGCGATGATGTCGTAGGCGCCCTCGGCGAAGTGGCGGCCGCCGATGAAGTTGCCGCGGCACAAGTGCACACCCGTGTGAAAGTCGGCGGGCAGCTTGCTGATCGAGTCGTTGTAGAGAGCGATGTAGGCATCGAGCAGGTCGTCTACAGTGCCGATGTTGTCCGAGTCCTCGGCCCAGCCTTGGCGGAACTTATCGGAGCAGAAGTAGGCAAGACCGGGGTCGTCGAATTGGACGTTGCGCAAGCCTGCCTTGTACAGCAGGGCGAGCTCATCCTGGTAGACCTTGGCTACGTCTGCGAAGTACTCGGCGTCGTTGGCGTAGGCCTCCTTGGTGTAGGCGCGGCCCTGCTTGTAGCGCATGTGGAACCAGGCGGGGGTGATGACGGTGAGCTTGATGTTGCTCCATTCGCTCTCGGGCAGCGAGGCCTTGACCAGCTCAAGCTCGTGGAGGTTGGATTGGGACCGGGTGGCCGAGTGCTTCAGCTTGGAGCCGGCAATAACCGAGTCACCGGGCATAACCTTGCGGTCCTTCTCGATGAGGCTGACCACGTCGGGGTGGTAGAGGCGGAACATGGACGCCTCAGCATCCTGCAGGCGGATGGTGCCCTCAAACTCGTCCCACATCAGACCCCAGAAACGGGTACGGTTGTATTCGCCACTGGTGACAGCCTTGAAGCCGGCATCCTGTTGGAGCTTGACCACGTGGGCCACAGCCTCCTTCTCGACAGCGGGGAGGCCGGCCTCTTCGGGACTGATGCCCTTGTCACGGATGGCCTCGCGGACCTTGAGGAGCTTCTCGGGGCGAAGGAGCGAGCCCATGTGCTCGGCGCGGAAAGGAGGGGGAGACATCGTCACGGAGGCGTGGGGAACGGGAGGAGGGACGGGATCGGGGTGGTTTGTCGTCAAGGTGGTGTCGAGGAGAGATTCGACTTGGAAGTACTCCTAGAGTCTGCAGTTGGAAGATTGTATCAGTTTTAGCAGACAAACGAAGGAGAGAGCGACTTAATACGAACTATAGTCCTCAATCGACACTCATCGAAGCGGAGCGGGGTTATGTCTGCCCCCCATCAGTGTAGCATCGTTACCCGTCAGCTGGGTCGCTGGCAATTCGGCAGTTACATTTCAGCCGGGCAACTGGTGTCTTCTCGGGGTGGCTGCTCCTTCACCAGCCGTCTTGGCACCCAGGCGTGGGAGCGAGGAGGGGAGAAGTGGAGGGTGGAGGGAGGAAGGGGCGCCGCGGGTCGAATCATGGACACGCCAAAGTTGAAAGTCGACCTACGCCGATCCAGGGTGCGGGGTTGCTCATCTCGCCAGGGGGTGAACCGTGGAACCCCTTGCCATGGATAGACCCACACTTTAAGTTAACGAGGCCGGTAACAGCGGCATCGGACTTGACTTGTCCTTGTTCAATTAATTGCATTCGAAAATGGAAACGCGAAGGTAACGACACAGGGGGACTTACCACATTGGCTCCAAGGAGATAATACTTGGACAGCAGCACATGATGGGATCGTCGGTCGTGGGCTGGTGTAAGGATAGAATGCAAGACGCCTCGTTTTCCCAGATGGGCGGGCAGCCGCCTGTGACCTCGGTCTGCAGACACTGCACCTCTTGCGGGGGCCAGGCAGCTGGGAGTTTATATACCAACGTCATCAATCAGTCTATATGCTTACCAAATCTCGAAAGGAGGCATCTCTGCTTCATGTTCCATATCGCTGAGGAGGGGAGAAAATCAACATTCCTCTCGTTACTGCATTATCCGTCAGTTCATTGGCACGAGACCGTTACATTCGTGGGCTTCGTGCAGAACAAATTAAACTCGGCGTTGACAGGTGCTGGCAGCGGTCATTTGCGTCTGCTGAGGCTGGCCATACAGCGTCTCCAGACCAATAGCCTCCTCCCGAATGGGTAGGTACCGCAAAGCCGAAGGCCTGCATGGGAAAGACAAGACGAAAGAACAGGCGACAAGAGCTTGCCCGACCGCCACTTCCTCTGCACGGTGCACCATCTTCGAATTCTCGCCCTTTTCCTCTTCCTCTCAATCCAATCTTTGACTTCCTTCCCAAAGCTCCCCTTCCACATCTCCTCTCTCTGACTTCCCCACCTCAACACCTCTGCACCTGGGACGGATGCACGTGGTGCCTTGCCAAATTTCAAGCCTCACTTTGTGCTCAAGTGACTACTGTCTCACACTGCTGCTAATCAAGGCCCCGCTCAAGGCCCCCGCGGAAACGGGCGTCGCGTCTCTGCAGAGCACATGACCTGATACCCGACTTCCTCCGTGTCCGTTGGAACTACAGCCTTGCGGCCACCATGACCCGCATCTGACCACCTCGTTACTTGACCACCCAAAACGCTGCCGATCGAGTCTCTCTTCTCTTCCTTGCGTCACTTGAAAATTTTCAGAAACACCACCACCACTCGGCATGAATTAGTCCGCGGCCGAAGGCTACAAAACCTACCAGGTGTGTGCATGCCGTGATCCCTCTTTTTCGTCATCTTGAACTTCAGTTCTAACCCGAATTAGTATTAGGTGGAAGTCGTATTCAATCGTCGCTTCGACAAACTATCACCATGGAGGTGTTCTGTCGGAACCTGCCGCCGGACCTTTCGGATCGCAGCTTTGAGGTTCAGCTGCAACCATTCATGCAGAGCCTGAATATCAGGTACTTTGTCTGCGAGAAGAAGAGGAGGGCAAAGTTCGGACAGATCGTCTTTCTAAACAAGTCAGATGGCGACAAGTTTCTTCAGCACCACGGAGTCATCACCCTAGGCCACAGCCGTGCCCGTTCGCAGTTCAAGCACCCTCCACAACAGGCTCGCCTAAACCTCATGGGTACCAACGTCTACTGTGAAATCAGCAACCGGATGCCAGATGAGCTCGTCCTGCGGGGGATCAAGCTCCAGATCGATGGCCGCCGTTCCGACCCCGACAAGCAAGAGGGGTCGGCCGTGGTGTTCTCCGCCATCGGCGTGGACTGTGGCTACTACGCGTTTGACAGTGAGAGCCTGACGTTCGTTGCCGAGTGGACCGGCCGCCAGATATGCACAGTAAAGTTCACCACTCGAAATGTCGTCATCAAGATGCCTAGTCGAGACATCGAATTGTACATACCGTTCCAGAGTATCGTCGAGCTGGTGTGGTCCCACGACGGATCCGTTGCACTCAGCCTCTCATCATCACCCATGTTTCTTCGCACGCCTCCCGCCGACAACTTGGCTGCCATCTTTGGTCAGCTTGGTCTCGGCAATCCTGCTGGGCCCACGGAGCTGCAGGCCATGCGACTCCCATTCATCGACCAGGAACATGGCAGAATCGCCGGCATCTGCCGGGTCTATCATTTCAAAGTCCTAGGAATCCATTCCAAGGCTAGTGTAGCCGATCTTTATGACAACATGACGAAACTGAAGAAGAAGAAGGTTTTCAATGTGACCCAGTACGACCTCAAGATCAAGACCGCTCATGCCACCGGAATCATCAGGCTTGCAATGAATGAACTGAACCACTTCCTCAGCCGCTTTACCGCCTCGGGTGCCCTGCCCTTTGATCTTTTGTTTCTTCTGGAGGCTCTGGCTCACAATGGGTACCTCCACCCAGCCACTGTCATGAAGCTGGCCGAGAGGCTCTCTTACAAGTTTACAGAAGCCGCCAAGGCCAAAGAACGTCCACCCATCTCAGTCGAAGCATTCAAGAAGTTGTTTACAGCAATCGATTACCCCTCTCCACACGCTGATCACACGCAGTACGAGGTCGATAGCATCCTGGACTTCCTAGAGGCTACCGAACAGGATATGAAGGCGGGCTTTGCGCTGCGGTCAGGGCTGTTTAGCAACACGGACAGCCTGATTAGAATCTTTCGGGCCACTGTGACGCCCACTCGGATTACCTTTCACGGGCCAGAGTTCGAGACCAAGAACCGGATTCTTCGCAAATTCCCCGACCATACTGACTATTTCATGCGCGTTCAGTTTTGCGATGAGAATGGCCGGGATCTCTTCATCAGTCCCAGAGTCTCGCTGGATGAAGTTTACAGCCGCTTCAAGTCGGTGTTGAGCAATGGAATCGGCATCGCTGGCCGCCAGTATAACTTCTTGGGCTTTTCCCACTCCTCGTTGCGATCACATTCCGTATGGCTCTCTGCACCGTTCGTTCACCAGAGTCGATTGCATTGGGCTGATTATATTATTTTGGGGCTTGGTGATTTTAAAGCCATCAAATCCCCAGCACGACGGGCTGCGCGCATTGGCCAAGCGTTCTCTGAGACGCCATACACCGTCTCGCTTGATGAGCACGAGATTACAGTCGTCAAGATACCTGATGTGGAGAAGAATTCGCGTGTGTTTAGTGACGGTGTTGCGCCTATGTCGCTCGGCGCAGTGGAAGTCCTTTGTCAGGCGCTGCCCGAGTCCAAAGGGTTTCCGACGTGCTATCAAATTCGATGGGCTGGGGCCAAGGGCATGCTCTCGCTTGATACCACTCTCGACGGCCGTGTCATCTGCGTCCGCCCCTCGATGGAGAAGTTTGAAAGCGATGACAAGGGTGCCCTAGAGATCTGCGACGCATCCTCGAAGCCCATCCCCATGGTTCTCAATCGTCAGCTCATCAAAATCATGGAAGACATGGGTGTCCCGCACCAGTGGTTCTTGGACCTACAGGAAAAGGAACTGCAGCGGCTCCGTGGAATCACGGCGAGCGTGTTTGCTACTGCTAACTTCTTGAAGGCGCAGCTAATAGGAGCAGGGATCCGCTTGCCGCAATTCCTGCGGCAGACGGAAAATATGGGGATTGACTACCGAAAAGACGCATTTCTTCGCAGCGCCGTGGAGGCGGCTGTTCTTAGGGAGCTCCGGCTCCTCAAGCACAAGGCCCGGATTCCTGTTCAACACGGCATGACACTGTTTGGCATCATGGATGAGATAGGTGATCTCAAAGAAGGTGAGGTGTTCGTGACGTACGACACTATGAGCGGCCGATTTGATGCGCCTCCCGAAGCTGGGCCCGTTCTGGTGGCGAGGTCCCCTGCCTTGCATCCTGGAGACGTGCAAATCGCAATGAATGTTGTGCCACCCGATGGACATCCGCTCACCCAGCTACAGAACTGCATCGTCTTTAGCCAGCACGGAGCGAGAGACCTTCCCAGCCAGCTCTCTGGCGGGGACCTTGATGGTGACCTTTTCCATGTCATCTGGTGTCCAGGAGCTATTGACGGGGTAGTATCATTTCCACCAGCAGACTACCCTCGGATTCCTCCTCTAGAGCTCGACAGGCCCGTGGAGTCGAGAGACATGGCCGAGTTCTTTATCGACTTCATGAAGACGGACTATCTGGGAGCGATCGCTGTCCGACATATGATATTGGCCGACCAGAAGGATAGAGGCACCAACGACCAAGACTGCATAACGCTGGCCGAGCTCCACTCAAGCGCCGTCGACTTTTCCAAAACCGGCAGGGCCGTCGAGATGTCGAAACTGCCCAAGGCTAACCGATGGAGGCCTGACTTGTGAGTTCTTAAAATCTCTAATAAGATATGAGGCATGGGCTGATATTTGGTTTGCTTGCAGTCTCGCTCAAGGCCCGGGGATTCATTTCCACTCCAAGTCGGACATGATGGTGCTGGATGAGCACATTCACCAGGAAGACGACGAAGATATGATCATTGGAGCCGCGCCGCGCCATCGTTTTTATGTCTCGGACAAGGTTTTGGGCCGGCTCTATCGGGCCGTCGACGAGAGCAAGATCTGGCAAGAAGATATTCGGATGAAGGTCCCGATGGGCGGTGCGTCGTTCTGGGACCAAACCATCACTGCCTTAACACTGCGAGTGCGGGATACTATTGGTGATGTGGAGTGGAAACACCGCTCGGCCGAGGCGAAGCGAATCCGACATGCGTAAGTTTATACGCACATCTCCTTCCAGGAGTGGGAATTGAACTAATCCTGGTGAACTCGCAGATACGAGGATGCGATATTTGGGGCCATGTGCGACCATTCTGAACGCCCAAGCCAGCCGCTTAAGGAGCTCGAGGTGTTTGTTGGCTTCATCATGGACAGCACGGGTGTGCAGACGCACCGGCAACGCGACCGGTCGATCAAGCTGAAGGACGATTTTGAGCGCATCGCAGGATGGATTATGAAGCAGATGACGAGTCCGACATCGATCAGCGGACACACGAGTGAGCTCGACGCGCTCGAGCTATGCCTCGCGTGTCTTCATGTCGGATGCTTGAAGGACGAGCGAGAGGTGCAGCCATGGACGCGTTATGCGACTGGCGAAATCAAGAGCTTCCGGGTGGTGGCTGCTTCGGCCGTCATCCGGCAGCTGAAGCTGCTCGAGGGAGGTTTCACGACGCGTGCACAGGGGAGTGGCAGCGGATTTGTAGGCGTGGGCAGCGCGGCACCCAAGAAAAAGACGACTGGTCAACGGCCAGGCAAGGAAAACGAAGCGTCTGCGCGAAACAAGGGCGGCCAGACTGAATTGGCGGATGCAATCTTGAAGACGTTCAAGCGGGACGATTGATGAAGCACTACAATGGATGGACGATAATGATGGAGTTTTACCGGTGGAGGTTGATCTTGAGGGCAACGTAATATTGGGATTTGGGACTGATGATTGCCTTGGTAGGTTGGTTTCCTCATTGGAGTGTGTTGCTAACTATTATTGTCTTTTCTCTTTTCTCATTTCCGGAGCTGGCGATGTAATGCTACCTTGCTAGTCAGTCGCATACAGGTGAGTTGTCTAGAATCAGCTCCGGTAGGTACGAGGGAAATGAACATGAAAAACTTGAAAGACGAGACTCGCTGCCACTCAAACAGCTGCAGGAACGTAGTGTTCAGATGCTGCAGGTCGCAGAGTCCAGAGTCCAGTCCCCCAAAAGACATTTGCCACACACCAGGGTGTCCCTGCATATGGCAAAGAGAGATGAGGCCGGGAGAATGCTTTGCCTGGCCAACCCCGCAGCCGGAACAAGAGCCGGGCTCCACCACCACCACAGCGAAACTCGGGTTGATGATGAGAGAGAGGGCAACGGGAAAGAAAAAGAGCCGGGCGCGGTTTATTCTCTTGTCTCTTGTCTCTCAAACTGCCTAAGGGATCTTTTTCTTGACCAGCTGCTGCAGTGTCATTCATTTTTTGGGTCTTTCTCTTTTTCCCCGCCGCAAAGAAAAACCCTTCGTCACAATATCATCATCCCCATCCATATCAAAGATGGCCGACAACGTCCCGGGCATGCTGTACGTCACGATGGAGCCGCAGGAGGGGCTCAGTCTCGACCAGTTCCACGAGTGGTACAACAACGAGCACGGCCCGACGCGCCTGCGCCTCCCGCAGATTTTCACGAATGGTTTGCGGTACCAGGCCACCGACGGGCAGCAGCCCACTTTTTTGGCCGCGTACGATGTTACCTCCATGAGCCATCTCGAGACGCCGACGTACCTCACCTTGCGCGCGAACAGGAGCCCCCGCGAAGCGGAGACGATTGGTCAGGTGGATGTCGTGAGACACTTCTTGGATCTCGTGGCTACGAAGCAGAGCGAGGAGTTTGTGCCGATTGAGGAGATTCCTGACGAAGAGGCGGAGGGGTTGGTGTTGGTGAGCGTGCAGGTTGAGTTGAGGGAGGGGGTGGATGAGAAGGAGGTTATCAGGTGGTACGAGGAGGAGCATTTGGAGATGTTGGCCAAGGTGCCCGGGTGGTTGAGGAGCAGGGTGTACAGGACGCCGTCCGTCATTGAGAACGGAGTGTCGGGACATGCGGTCAAGATCGTCACGCTGCACGACTATGCGAAAGAGAATGGTCTCGGCGGGGAAGAGCATACCGCGAGCATGAGCACGCCCTGGAGGGACGCGATTTTCGCCAAGTACGTCACGGCCAAGACGCGCCGCACGTACGAGCTCTTCTACACGTTTGGTCCAGCCCCCCGCGAGCTGGGCGCTCTGTCGCGCGTGGCGTCCTCGTCCAGCATTGCTGGGATGAGCATCGACGGCGCGCTCCTCTCGCGGTCCATGTCGACGACCAGTTTCACCGCGCTGGACGGGTCCCTCGCGACCATTGCCGACGCGAGCGGCGACGCGGTGATCACGTCGACCATCTACGCGCCTGACGGGCTCGCGATCCCGTACCGCCTCGAGGGGAACACGTCCCCCAAGGCGCCGACCGTGGCGTTTGCGAATTCGTTACTCACAAGCCTGCACATGTGGGACCCCCTCGTGGCGATTTTGAAGAAGGAAAGGCCCGATCTGCGGATCTTGAGGTTTGATACCAGGGGCCGGCATGTGTGTCCCGCCAAGGGCGCCACGCTGGAGATACTAGCGGATGATTTAGCTACGCTATTGAACGCGCTACGGGTCACGAAGTTACGTGCTCTGGTGGGCGTGTCCATGGGCGGCGCGACGACACTCAGATTTGCGCTCCGGCACCCTTCGCGTCTGGAGAAGTTCATCGCGTGTGACTTTAATGCGTCGTCGAGTGCGACGAATACACAGGCGTGGAAGGACCGCACTGCCGTTGCTGAATCCGACAACGGGGAAGGGATCAAGACGCAGCTGGCGCCTGTTACGGTGAGCAGGTGGTTCCATCCGCATACGATGGCGGAGAAGAAGGACGTGGTGGAGTGGATGACGAAGATGGTGGGGGAGAATAGCGTCCAGGGGTTCCGGTATGGCTGCCAGGCGCTGTGGGAGTATGATATGCGCGAGGAGATGAGATCGTGTACGGTAAAAGGGCTGTTTGTGGTCGGCGAGGGGGATGCGGGTGGTGCGTTGGTCAAGGCTATGGATGGGTTCAAGGGGAATTTGGGGGCAGAAGGGGCGGAGTTGAAGATTGTGCCGTTGACGGGGCATTTGCCTATGTGTGAGGCTCCTGAGGAGGTTTGGGCTGCTGTTGAGGGGTTTCTGTGAGGGACTCGGACTGGATAATATAACGGCGAGGGAAGGGTAGGGAGGAGAAAGAGGGCGGTGGAGTGGAAGATAGATGGGTGACGTTTTACTTTATATGCGTAGTTTTCCCCCTTGATGTCAGGTTTCCTAGCTGATGATATGAGAAGCTACACATTGTGATGAGTGAGTTGTGATATCTAGATTGGTGCCTTATTCTCAGTTCGAGCTGAGTTGAGCGTTGTTGTCTTTTGTAACTACAGCACGTGGTTTTTATTCACTTTCCAAGTTCCAAGTTTCTTCTCCACTTTTGTGCAGTGGTGTTAGATTGGACTTTTCTTTCCACCATTGGCAGCGATGTCTTTTCTATCCAAATATCCTTGTTTGTCTTAACTTTACGTATAAAGGCCAGTGAAGAATTCAAAGTCACAGCATATTGAGTTGTCTTAGCAGCCACTACTACCAATGAGACAGCCCAGTAATTCAACCACTCGCACACCGCCGAAAGTCCAGAATGTGGGTATCAAATATATATCTTGTTCCTACCCAGCCCTCAGGCTGTGTGTGTTTGTGTGTATGTGTGTGCTGTGCCATAGCTACCTAGTAACTAAGCCATATAGACCCCCATCCCACTCACACACCTTTTCCCGTCATTAATCATCATCAGATTTCATAAAAGATATAAAAGAGATATTAGGATCCAGCCTAGCACCGAACCATTCCATCCAAGTTTCGTTTCGTTTTCGTATGATTTTGGGTTATTTGTTCAGCACTTGTTTGCCGTCTTTGCGTTCATCTCGGCAACCTGCCCTCGGAAGAGCGCCTTTGCCTCTTCGTTTGACTCGTTGTCATCATCATCGCTGTCGGCGACCGGAGGCGCCACGGCAATCTCGCCGCGTATGATTTCGATGACCGAGATGACGGGCAGGATGAGCATCAGCATGGACAGCAGCTGGCCGAAGCTCCAGCTCTTCTCGCCTTGGTCGCTCAGCGAGACGTCGGGTTTTCCAAATGCCTGCGAGAGGAGATATGCGCGGGCTGTGGCTCCTACATTGTTTTTGTCAGAATCAGATTGAGCATTCATTGTTTTACAGTAACCAACGAACGAAAGGGCTCTCTCCCAAAAAAACCCCCCCAAAAAAGAAAAGCTTACCAATGGCAATGCCCGCCATGAGCACCAACCCCACAAGCTGGACGACCTTGTAAAACCGCTGCTTGCGATTGTGCAGATACCAGGTCGCCAGCCCAAAAATAACACAGTTGCCCGCAATCGTTACAATCGTGCCCACGTAATCGATCCCATTCACCGAACTCGAAGACTCGGGGATGGACCACACACACCCGATGGGGAGCGTATTCGGTAGACCCCTAATCTTGCTCTCCAGCACGTACACCCCAAGCACGCACGACAGGGCCAGGTTGACAAACATGAGGAACTGGCGCAGCCACCGCAGCACCCAGTCCCGCCGGAAATCATGCACCAGAGCTAGGAGGGTGGCGTTGTGCGTCGCCATGGACAGGAGGGACAGCATCCAGATGATGAAAAAGTGGTAGGCTACCATCTGGTGCGCCTTCACCAGGCCGACACTCTGGATGCCGATGCCCACGATGATCTGCTGGTCCGAGTAGCTGTTGAGGAGCTTGCGGCGGATGAGGGACGGGTTGCGTTTCGTGTCGTGACGGCCGACGAAGCCTTGGAGGACGAGGCTGGCGGACATACCGATGGTGAGGCCGGCTGTGATGGTGGACGAGAGGAGGACCTGTTGGACTCAGACATATCAGTTAGTGGCCTTTTTGGATGGTCCGGGTAATTTTTGAGGGGCGGTAAATGGGAAGAAAGAAAAGAGAAAAGACTCACAGCTGCGCCAGCGATGCCGGGATCGCTGGGGACCTGATCGGGGATCGCAGAGCAGTTGGGCGCCATGGCCATGGTGTGTGGTCAGGTCGGCGCGCAATCAAGAAAAAAAAAGAGCGGATGGTCTCAAAAGATCGTACAATAATGAAAAGATGGAATGTGTGTGCAAGCAACGGGGAATGAAGGGATGTGTGTGTGTGTGTGTGTATGTGATGGTGCAAGATGTCAAAAAGTAAGAGGAAACCGACAAATCCTCCAGTTGTGTCAGACCTGCTGCCTGATAAAAAGACCCAACGGCCCGGGGAGGGCGACCTTTCTTATGACGTCGGATCGTCAGCCCGCGGGCTTTCCCCCACCCCCCGGTCTTGGAATCCTAGGGCGGGCGGGCATTGAATCAAAAACAGGCGCTGCCGATCTTTAGAGTCCAGACGGGGGTTGGGGTTGGCGCCGCGTCAATGAGTGGCTAGAAATGCACCGCTTCACATTCTTTGCGGCGGCTTGCCAAACCCGCCCCTTAAAAAAGAGGCGGTGCCCCCCTGGGGCCTGTATGTGTAAGCGCTGGTGGGCGAATCCGAGGTCGAGGCTACCCTCCTCCTTCATTCCGTCTCATACCTAACTATACCAATACCACGAATGTTACTGTTTGGTGAAAAAAAAAAGAACAATGGGAGCCCTTGAGAAAGGATAAAGCGATTGATGGTTTTACATGTTGCCCCCTTTTGTTGCTTTGTTTTATTTTGTTTTGGGGTGTCGATATTTTAAGGTTTCCTTTGTTGGACACGCTGGGTGAGCTGAAGAACCATTCATTTTCCTGTTGGCCTAGATACCTCAGAACAAAAGCCAGGCGGGCAAGGAAAGAGCGGAATGAAAGCTAATGGCTGGATATGCACAGTGATGCCTTTGTCACATTACTCGATAGCCTTTAGCGGCTGTCGACAGGTGCAATGCAGTGCAGACCGCCAGAGAGAGACGTGGACGATGTGATGGCCAGTGGCATGGAAACTGCAGGTATGGGTCTGCTGCCTTGCACCTGCTATCCTCAGCCGCCGTCTGCCTGTCTGTTAGTCATCGCACCTTCCTTCTCCCAACCATGTGCTGGCATGTGGGGGATTCTTGATTTTGCTCAGGTTATCATCATCTAGCTCATGAGATCACATAAAACCGAATTGTCAAAGGGAGATTTTCCGCCGAGTTTTTTTTACCCAGGCAGCCCCCTTAATTATTTGAATAGAGGTTCAAAAAGGTGGCGGCCGAAATGTCGGAGCCAAATGTCAGTTAGAAAAGGCCAGAGGCACATTGAAGCGCTGTTGGGCCGGGAGTTCGAAGTTGATGCAGCTCTTTGTCATCCAATTGATCTTATACCATGAATAAAATTGAGGAGGTAGCTATATTGCCGTGTTCTTGAAGATGAAACAATAAAATGCTGGTAACAGTTGTTCTGATTTGTTGCCCCTTCTATGTCTTTGTGAATTTCTATTTTCAGAGTATCTGATGATTTACGGTTTCCTTTGTTGGATGTATGCTAGACAGAAGACAATAGATTGTACTAGTTACTGGCGGTGGGAGAGCTTGAGCGACGCTATGAAGAAGATGAGAAAATAAAAAGAGCTGTGGTTGGAAACTTCACAATGATGCTGCGGGATGCCTTTTGCTACATTGGTCTTGATGGAAGTAGAGATGGAAGACTAGCAGAGATTTCATCACGCTACTTGTAGCAAAGGCCAAAGATGCCTACAGGGCGCCAAAGAGCGTTTGATCATTCAATGCCTTTAGAGCATTGCAGGCATGCGGGGCTTTGGAATGTAGTTATCACGTGACCTAGATTAGGCCCCCACACAGGGCATAAGGACTTCCTGGCGATCGCAGTTAGGAACCTTCCTTCTTCATAGATCTTCAACACAACCAATCCAACCCCCAACTACCTACCGGTAACTACCTACTGCAATAGGTGACTATTGTGATGACCCTGTCATACCAACACCACTGATGCTCTTCATTTTGGGGAATGACTTGATAGCACGCTGAGCTAATGGGAGATTTTAACCCCAGCATGGCTTTCGTCAGATTCACAGCCCGTCTAATATTTCTCATATGACCCAATACCAAGTAATTTGTCTTCCTGCGCACGGCAATTCTTTGCTCATGACCTGATTTGACCAACATTGCCAGTTTTTGATCCGATAATCTCGTCATACCCCCCTCGAACATCAAGCCAGATATTATTGGCAGCGTGCAACACCTAGTTCTAACCCTTCTTCCGTTTAAGCGGCGTTGCCTGCCACCCATTTCAACAGATCCCTCCAAGCTCAAACCCCAACTTCAACACATCGCCCAGCTCGATACCCACGATGGCTTCCGGAGGCACCACCGCCGCACCATCGATCGGAGCACTTATTGACGTGTAAAGCGAGGCATACTATGCCGTCCTAATTTGACTTTGAATCTGTAATTATGTCTTCTTGACTAGAGACTACGGCACGATGCTATAATGTGATAATGACAGGCAGGACCCTTCTCTCCGAGCCAAGAACAGCAGTACCATCTCGCTCGTCACCGTAGTCGAGGTCTTCAAAAAGGATACAATCAACGAACAATTCATGCAAGGCAAGATCGACATCTATCTCGCCGTTGATGGTGTTTCTCGCTCTCTTTTCTGCAAGGCATACTAGTAATATTCCAATGTCTCGGGATAGCCAGCTTGAATGAGGTTGGCGCAAGCATGCAGCAGCGGTTTGAATCACGGTGGGGCGTGGAGTGGGTTCACTTCCTCTGTGGCGGACCAGGGCTGCCTCCGGGGCCCTATGTGCGGCTTGGGAGATAGCTGTCCGAGGCCTGGAAAATGTACGACGATCCAAATTGGCATTCATACAATCCGTGGTTTAGATGCTCAGGCTGGAACTGTCAGGTAAACACCAAGGCTCACTGCCAGCTATCTCCATTTTTTCACAAAAGATGATTCCTACGAGTAAGGCTGACTACGAGGCAATTACCAGTCAGCCAAATCTTCCGCGACTCCCGCATCACAGGACGCTCGGAGCCGGTTCCCGCTGTGGCGGCGATTATGAACTGTCCGGGGTCTGACTTGCAGCTCCGAGATGACGTGCTGGAGTTCTTGGAATATACCCAGCGGCCGATGAAGGTCAAGACGGGGAGGTTTTTGTCCTAATTTGGTTGGTGTGGAGGTAATTAACGCACATTGAAATGGAAATGCTCTTTTGGTGTCGACGTTAACAAATTTCTCGTTCGATATAGAGGGTAATTGCCGTTCTGCGATTGCAAATGTAATTATTTCTGTTCTTTCCAAAACAAATTCGGGCAAGAGACTTGATAGCTCTCAACACGTTGTGAGAAGTGCAGAGCGCCTGGAAATGCATGGATGATGTAGATGATGGCCAACAATGGTCACCCAAGTGTGGGCAACTCAAACTGCAAGTATCAATCTGCCTTGCACCTGCTCAGCTACATTCCGTTAGGCACCCATCGTCTTTCTCTTAACTTTCGGCGAAAAACTTGACGGCTGTCAACGCGTGGTGGGGGGTGCAGACCACCTGAAAACGCATGGCTGATGGATGGCCAATAATGGTCTCTCAAGTTTGGGAAACTGCAGGTATCAGATCTGCCTTGCACCTGCTGCTCTCAGCCACAATCACAATCCGTTAGTCACCCGCCTTCCTGCTCCCAACCATGTGCTGGCATGCGGGGTTTTTCTGTTCTCGCCATTTTCTTCGGATCACACAAAACTTGACTTCTGAAGAGATCTTTCTCCGCCACTCTTTCGTCCAGCCCATTCATTTCTTTCAGCAGTGGACAGAATTTCTGGCGATATACCGAAACTAAACCCCTCCAACGAGCCTATTGGGCCTGAGACTGGACTGTAGGTTGCGGGCGGAAGAGTCCTAAACCTTGGGTCCTTGCTGACTGAGTGGAACCAAGAACGATGCCGTTCCCATACGATACACTGGACGATGACCCCGGCCGTCCTCAAACCCGCCTTCTCGAGCTTCACCCAGGATTGCCGCAAGACCAAATTCACTGCACCCTTCGCACCGTGACACTGAACGAAGCCCCCAAGTACGAAGGTCTATCGTATTGCTGGGGCGACGCCAAGATCACATCTCTCATCACGTGTAACGGGCCTCCCTTTGCCATCACAACAAACTTGGCTGAGGCCTTGCGGGCTCTACGAAGAGAATACGAGTTCAGACTTCTGGATCGATGCCGTCTGCATCAACCAAACTGGCACGACCGAACGGAACCATCAGGTGGCCATGATGCGCGATATCTACAGCTCGGCAAGTCAGACCATCGTCTGCCTCGGCCCTGAGACCGACGGAAGTAGGCAAGCGCTAGGCCTCGTTCCCGACTTACTCGCTGTTCGGGCAAAGTTCCACGGCCCTGGGAAGGGAGACTTTCCGACCAGAGTGCCAAGCGTTGGCACTCTATCTTTCGAAGAAGTCGTAGCTATCCCCGAGCTCAGCCGTCTTGTCAGAAACATACAAGCAAGGACGTCATTTGGGCAGCTGTTTGGGAGACCATGGTTCTCCCGCGTCTGGGTCATCCAGGAAGTGAGCGTTTCATTCCGGACAACAGTCGCTTGCGGCTCCGTAGAATTGGACTTTGACGATCTCGCCCAGGCTTACATGACATTTATGAGCCTCGGACTCCATCTTTACACTGATGTTAACTCTGTCCGATCACAGGACATCTTGTATAGTATTTGGGACACGAGGCGAAAGAAGTCATATTAATGGCCAAATACAGCATTCAAGCTCCTAGTTAAACATCGACAAAGCCAGGCGACCGACCCGAGGGATAAGGTATTTGCCCTCTGCGGCATTTCTTTTGATTCCAGGCAGGGAGCAGAGAGATATACGGGTATGCTGGGAGGTATCAGAGACAATAGACCCCCCGAAACTGAGCCTCTCGATATTGCGGTGGACTACGGAATTGAAGTTGCCGAGACGTATAAAAGAGTTGCCTCCGAGCTACTCACCAACTCTCGCGTCGGGCTTCATTTTTTCAGTGCAATCCATCCCTCAGCAGAGAGGCTTGCGGGCCTCCCGTCCTGGTCCCTGACTGGCCCGTGTCAGGACTGTACATGAGCTTTCAAATGCCATCCCATGATTCCTTCTTTGAAATGCTCTCGAGTGGGGTAATACGAGACCCTGAAG
The DNA here is from genome assembly GCA_033439775.1 of Podospora didyma. Classification (NCBI taxonomy): domain Eukaryota; kingdom Fungi; phylum Ascomycota; class Sordariomycetes; order Sordariales; family Podosporaceae; genus Podospora; species Podospora didyma. Next base: position 4,881,048 of record JAULSW010000003.1, read on the forward strand.
AGGATGGGGTCTTGGAACCCGAGGGGCTCTCCAGCGTGGGAAAAAGACTCATCATGAGCAAGCGTACGGCTGTCGAGTCCGAATACTTGCCTATCTTTGACGCTTGTCTCGGGTCGGCCGCCGTTATCCGCATTTCTGATGCTTCTTTGAAAAGCATCATCCTCTCTGGAATGATCGTTGACACTGTTGAGGAGGCAGGTGTCGCTCAGGAACTTAGCTTGGAGCAGAGGAGTATGCAAAAGATGGTCAATCTTCTAGAGAGCTGGGGTGCCATCGCCCACCGTGGACACATTTATGTGACTTCCACCATTGCCGCTACGCCCTCCTTTCCTTCCCGCCACGACTCCCCTTTTCCTCCCTGTATCACCGACCAAGACGCCGCCACCCAGGCCTTTGCTGCGTCCGTCATGGGAGGCCCTATCCGGATCGCCCCTGACGAGGCCCTCCGCGGCTTAGAGGCCGATTAAAAGCGAATTAGACTCTTGGCTAAAGCTCAGCTGTGTGATATCTTGCTCAACCGCTCAGACATGCAAGCTCTGGACGAGTTCGTCAAGACGCACAGCCCGTCACCAAAAGTGATGAAAGAGTTGGAATCTTGCGATGCGGGTCAGTTAAGGGAAACACTGGAGAAGACAGAGCAGATGTTAGATGAGATAAAGGGAGACCTGGATTTGCTCCAGCTAATTAAGAAAGTCAAAGAAGCGTTAGGTGTGATTGATCAAAGGCGGTTTGCGGGGACTAAGACGGGATACTTTGCGCTGGTCCCTGCAACAGGCAAAGTAGGTGATCAGGTGGCGATTTTTAAAGGCGGGAAGATGCCCATACTTGTGAGAGAGAAGCGAGAGACCCTAGGGGAGTGCTACGTCGAGGGGATGATGCATGGTGAGGTTTTTGCGGAGGACAAGTGCGAGGAGTTTGAGATTTTCTGATACTCACGACACTCTTTAGTAATACCATACCTGTAATTTACGACGAATCTGGACACACTTAATTTCCTTTTTCGTGTTTGGGGCACGTGACGGTTGCTCATGCTATTTGAAAAGTTGTCTTGAAGTCAGAATCAGCTGAGAAAATGCATTTAGAACCTCAAAAATAAAACACAAGAGCACAAAAACACTAATGTCACATGGACAGAAGACTGGAATCACCTATTCCATACGACGAAGCTGCCCAGTTTCTTTCCTCCTAGCTTGAGTCCAACTGGCTATTAGCTCCAGCCCAAAACGAGCTCAATCTGTTCTCGACGCCGCTCCACCCAAATTCTCTTGTCAACTCGACCAATGCCAAGCCGATACGCAACACTGGCCTTCCACTCCACCCACAAAACATTGTAGAACTCGAATTCCGGTCTTCCCTGGCTCACGAGCTCCCAGTGCTCGCTAAGTGCAGCCCATGCGGAAGCTGAGGAGTTCACTTTCCTCCGATATTTTTACTAGCTCCAGCCAGCTGCTCTGCCTTGTGTATGAGCGGAGAGACATCGCGCCAGCGAAGGACACTGAGACATCCAGCCCACTGTTGCTGCTTGCTGCCTTCAATGTGAACGATGTTTGACTTCCCTCCGTATGACAGTATATGCCCAGCTCTCAAGGAAGACTCTTTCCGTCTGGCATTTGACGAGATGTGGATTCTTGGGTATTGTTGTTGTTGATGTTGCGATGGCGCCCTCCCGGACATTCTTTTCGTCAATGAGGGGAATCGGATAGTTGAACGCTGTATTCGGATCGCGGGGATGGTAAAAGAGCTTCCCCTTTTGATACCAGCCTGCTGGCGGGAGCACCATCGAGTTAGAAAAATTGCAGTCCCCCCATTGCTGGAGATTTTCATGGATTGGCCGCCTCCCTGGGTCCTCCTCCTCCTCCTCCTCCTCCTCCTGAGCTTGCTATGCGCATGTGGTGATGGTAACAAGACCGTCCAACTGCATTCGATATTTTTTTTCTTTGTCTTCGTGAGAACGTGCCGTGCCGGGGCAGCCGGGGCTCATTATCATGATCATGATCATCCTCGGGAACATCGGCCAGATACGAAAACCCACTTGCCCAAGCTGAAAAGTCAACCTCTGCTTCGATGGCCAGAGAAACCATCCAGGACCAAGTTGGTATTGGAAACGTTTCCATGTCGCTTCCAGCTGACGAGGAGGGGACAGGTATTTTCGTTCGCCAACAGTAGAGCAATGTCAAATGCGACATCGGGGAGGCCAAAGAGGAAGCCGCCGGGAAACGAAAGAGTGAGAGCGGTCGTGATGCCGGAGAATGCCGGGACGATGTCGCTTTGGAATGATAACTTTCGGCCGCTGTAGCTTTCGGCTAGGTCGGAAAATTCCTCGAGGTTTGACCACGGCGAGTAGTGCAATCCTCGCGACTCGGCGGAATACCTAACCGAACAGGCGGCGGCTGCCTGTTCTAGGAGGTCCCGACTGGCTTTCCTCCTCCCAGTAGCGTGCTATATTGCGCAGTGGCATTCCTAGGTGACGTTGGACTTGTGGAAGAAAAGGCAGCGCTGCGAGAAGACCAACTCCTGCAGACTCCACCCTCGTCCGTTCCAGGGAGATGACGATATCAATTGATCATGGTCAAGTTCTTCGATGTTGTACCGGTTATGGTAGACGGGGTCTGGAGAAAGAAACCCCTCGGATACCCCTTCTATGCCGCGCAATCCCTCTCTGGCATTGCTCGCACCTGCTGCCACGATGGTGAAGTAGGCGTTGCCGTAAACGAAGGCCATGTCGTGAATCTGCACCTGTTTGGAGGCATGATCATGCTGCACGATGCAGAACCGGTCCACCCACAGATACCTCTTCCCTATGAGGCTGACGCATTCCATCGCGTCACGGACAGTTCGGGGAAGTACCTCTCAAATCATGCTAAATGCATCGTGGGCTTGGAAGAGAGGCAGATTTCTCGACTCGAGCTGTCGCTCAGCTGCGTGATTCGCGAGTTTGACACCCCAGACGTAGCTCAGCGCGATGTAGCGAGATTCTGGCCGGAATGTCACCAAGCGCTTGTCATGAACATCGATTACCCAGACCGGTAGTCCTGTAATGCTTCCTGGGTATACTCCACTAAATAGTAATAATACCTGCCTAAGTTGGTACATTAGGTCCATTAGTGCTAGTTAGCCTCGTAACTCAAAAACACGGCGCTGCACATCGCTCAAAAAGGGGCAAAAGTACTAAACAATGCAGAAGATCAAATGTGCAATTGACAGCAAGCAACTCCTCTTCTAGTGCACCAGTACTAAATCTTGAACTGTATATACAGAGACGTCTCTTTCTTTTCCTCTCTCTCCTTCAAAACAACTCAATACCGGGTCTGGCCGCGAATGCCTGCCCTGCGTCCGTGGTTGTGCTCGGCAGCGGGGGCAGGCGTGGTGAAGTCGATGCACGACTCGTATGTCTGGCCTTGGCCGAACCAGTACCATTGGATGACCTATTTGTTTTAAACACATTTATGTCAGTACACTGACTGGTACGTATCTCAGAAATTGGGCAAAGAAACTCACGCAAGCACCAGCCTCGGTGCACTTCCCGCCTAGCTCGGGCACCTTGATGCTGAACTTTGTCTGGTCGGCGGGGGGCTTGTTGCTCGACGCGTAGTTATCCGCCCACGAGATCAGGGGCGTGCCCACGATCGTGTTGGACGCCGTGTCGACGACGCTGACGTTGGCGTACCCCTTGTGCGGGATGCGGATGTACACCTCGAGATTGACAACGTCGCCGGCCTTGTACGACTGCACGCCCGCCTTGTTGTCGGCGAACTGGAACCCCTTGCACAGGTACTGGTTGCACTTCTTGGGGTCGTAGCCGTCCGTCAGGCCCTTGGGGTTCTCGCGCGCGAGGGCTTCCGGGTAGGACGTGTTGTCGGCCTTGTAGAACTTAACCAGGGTCTTGCCGCAGGCGGCGGCGGTGGCGTCGCCGGGTTGTCGGGTCGCGGGTTTTTGGACTAGGCCGTGGCTGGCGGCGAGGCCGGCCAGGCTGAGGAGGGTTGCTAAGGAGAACTGCATTGTCGGTGATGTTTTGTGGACGGTTTGTTTGGCTAATACCCGTGATAAGCAAGCCACATCTTTTTGTTTTGTTTGGTATCTGGGCACTCTGCTTTATGTATCAATCCCCAACCCATAAAAGCCCCATTTCGGTAACAGCGGCAGATGAGCAGCGGGTCAGATTAAACGACAGCAGAAAGTTGGGGAAACGACAAACAATTTTGGCGAGCAACCCGCCCCCCGGGCTGTTTTTGCCTAATACCGCTCCCCTTTTTCTAGGGGTACTTTTGCACCATGCACAACCAATCAGCTCTCCGGATGCATACAAGATTTGATCTATGTGAAAATATCTCGTTTATTACGGAAGTTCCGGCATGCGGAATCGAGTGCTATCCGCCGCCGAGGGTTGCCATGCAGCCCATACGATTGAGGGCCACAGGGGAGTATGTCTGGGGATCGGAGCTAAGCATCCAATATATATAATGACAAATACTTGTCTTTTGGTGACTGCACAAGATGCTTAGTGGATTTGGAGTACTTTGCGTATTCGATCCGAGGCTCGGGGCTGTGACGCTGTGACGCCGTGACGCTTTCTCTCGGACGTGAGTTACTGGATGCGCTTCAAACAATTAATTGACGGTGGGCGGTGGCTCTGTTTGACCGCTTCGGAGACTAAAATCAAGATTTTCCAGTCAGTAATAACTAAGTTCAATCCTCTCGGAGAGTCTGAAGAGGCCGGATGACGAGCTCACGCATGGCTTGAGCTGTATGTTGACCACGCATGAACAATGGCTGAAGCGGGTAGATTTGGAGCCTCAAGTCACTTGTTCAAGATTTCTTTTGGGGTCAAGAATCTACCATAGTTCTGTGTCTAGCACTGGTTTGTTCTCTCTTATCATATTCAGTACAAAACCCTGAGATTATAGCTTATGCTTATCACTGAATACAATGAATACTAGATGACTAAGAATAACCAACGATTAAGGTATCGACAACTGGTACCATACTCACTCACGCTTGTGATCACACGAGATTTAAAAAAAAAGAGGAATGATAGGTATCACTGAGTACCCAGCTGGTGTCAAAAGACCTCCTAAGTCGAGTGTCGACCAACAAGCAACGAAGAGTCATTTTGCGACATGCATCACGCAAAATATTGTTCAAGCGTTTTATCCAGTACGTGGACGTAAGAGCTTCAAATCTGGGTCTTGTTCAAGAACCCAATTAAATTCGTGCGCTGCTTAAATCGTTGCCTTAACTCCACCATTCAATGCGTCCATAGGTAAACTTGTATCTTCAACTTCGACGTCGTCCAAAATCGTGACCAGCAGCACCTCACGTTCCACAATTCGAAAGCGCTGAACAAGGTTCCCCTTACCACATAAAAAGCTTCAAATAAGCAAAAGTAGTAGTTAGAATCAAAAATAATTGGAAAGTGGGCTCAATCGGGATTCGAACCCGAGACCTCGCACAAGCTTGTTACACTGTTTGAACAGGTAATGGGATACAAATCTGGAAGAACCAGAAAGGATTCACCCGAAGCACGAATCATACCACTAGACCATTGAGCCAAGTTCTCCTTGTTCTTGTTGGATGTTTTTTCTTGGCTGGAATCCACCGCCATCTCCACGTGTTGGTGGCTACCAGAAACGAGGAGTCATATTTTGGGGTCTCCATAAGAGTTCCACTTTCGATTTTTTTGCTTGGCTTTCAACTTTGCCCCTTTTCCTTTTGATCGGCTTTGAGCACTTTAAAAAACGCGAGATTTTGGTGTCTTTCTCTGTGAGGTTTGGTGCACGGTCTGTGATCTTTGTTCACAGCTTTTTATGGATGGACAAATCTCTGTACAGCCACATTGATGTCCATGTTCATCATTGGGTCCAGGCCACGGCACAGAGATGGGCAGATATTGCTCTTGATGTATTATCAGCTTCACACTCCACTCCTCGTTTTCTATTTATCTGTCTCTCTCCAAGACCACAAACAAATAACCTATCCCGTCCAGTCCGTATTTCTCTATCACTGCGTTTACCCCCTTTTTCTTTTTGCAGAAAATAGTAGCTTAGAAAAGAGCAGCAGGCTTGGCACCACCCTGCGCCTTCTGAACCAAAGCAGTAAAGTTGGCCAGCTTGGCGCTGCTCAGGTCATGCGACCACTTGCCGCGCGTGTTGTGAATGCCGAAGCGGCTGTTAGGATCGGCGGGCGTGGAGGGCGCGGTGCTGGACTGGGCGTACGCGAACGACACGGCCTTGCTCTCCGGGTCGAGCTTGGTGGTGCCCCACGAGCTGACGCCCTTGGCCAGCGCGTTGAGCGTCCAGTGCGTGGTGTTGGCGACCGACCCCGGGAGGATGGTGTAGTTGGCGGCTGCGTAGGCGGTTGGGTAGGTACGTGCGCTGTTATTTTTATTCATCATTAGCAAAAAGGCGGAAAGGGGGAAGGGGAGAGAGAGAGAATGTGTGACATACCTCGCGCTGCGGCTCGTGACGACAGTGTTGGCACCGTTCGCCCAGGCGACGGCCAGCGGGTTGTTGACCATGACGCCGCCCCAGGCGATGCCCGCCCAGCCGACCGCCTTGGGGGCGACGATCTGGAGGAGCACGTCAAAGGCGCCCGCGGTGGCCGTGTCGGGGATGGCGATGCGGTACGTCACGCCTCCGGGGCTCGTGTACTCGGAGTAGCAGATGGTCGTGGACGCATCGCAGTACTTGGCTGCGGCGGAAACAGCTTGCGCCTCGGGGACTGGGGAGCCCAGAACGGTCTGGCCCAGGGCCAATGCGGCGGCAGCGAGCTGGAGGAGACCCATTTTGTGTTTATGTGGGATTATTTGGACCGAGGAGACGAGGAAAATGCCAAGCAACGAGAGAAGGGATGGGCAGACGAAAAAGCTGGCTGGGAGAGGCTTGCTCGGATATATAAGTCAACAAGCTGTGTGTCTGGCCGAGATAGCGGCAGCTTTATCCGGCCATGCTGGCGCCTCCGGGTGTATGGGCCGGGCCTCCCCTCTAAGTGATGATCTCAATCTTGCTATGCTTCTATTTTGGTTGTAAATTGTGTTTGCGCGGTAGCTGAGGAGGGGATAATTGGACGGCGGTTCCATGCAAATCATAAATGCAACGTCCACCGTCTGCCGCTGTCTGGGAACATTATTACCCAGACGTCTGGGTAATACAGGGCCAGCAGCCAGCACAGCAAGCGCCTATATAAGAGCAATGTTCCCACTTCCTGTTCTCGGTAAGGAGGGAGGGGCAGAATTGTATCGACGAGGTTCAATGCTTGCTGACGCGCCCAGTCTCGATATCAACGGGGCTCGGCTCGAACCAGAAACGGCCCACCAATTGGAGGTCATCTATTAGGCGGCTCCTGGGACTCGCGTGGGAATTTTTATGCAAGGGCAGCGAGTCCAGTCGGAGTAAGAAGCGGGGTCCGAAAGGGCCTGCGGAATTAATATCTGGGTCCATTTATTTGGCGTTCTACAAGAAGCTTGTCCTTCGGCTGGTGCAAGAATTCGGCTCCAGGCTAAAAGCCAGCAGGCGCTGTGCTCTGCGCCCTCTCTCCCTACTAAAGGCGAGAGCACATCTTTATCTGCCCGCCCGTATAGTGTGCTCGCAAAGAGGGCCTCGGACATCCGTCTTCCAGGGGTATGGTGCTGCGGCAGATGAAGCGAGCCACCAATTGTCGTCTCTCGATTTTCAATCACTGAATTGCTTGGGAACAGCCTCCCCTCTCCCGGTCCCGAGAGCCCCCTCCTGTACCCGCGCCGCTATTCCGCTGTGCCAAGATGTGCATTCCCATTGTCCGGGTACAGTGTTGCGATATGATGTGATTGTTCAGCAGAAGTGTGAAACATGAAGTTCAAACTGCCTTGAGGTTTGGGCACGAAGAAGTGGCAGGAGGAGCACTCAAAGACCGCTCTCACACTCTAGTTTGATATCTATAGGAACTAAACGCTGCGTTTGAAAAGGAATTCTGTAATAAATCCAAAGGCTAAACGGAGAGGACCTCCAAGTGACCGCATGAAGCTTGAAATCCTATCGTTCTTCACGTTTCAGTATTTGAAGTATCAAGACAATCAGCGAATCGTTGATGAGTTATTTTAGAGTATAACGCCAGTCCTATTATCTTGGCTTTCCATCCACCATGAATTTCGTGCACATGTGTGGCCGTATGCAACTCGGGCCGTCTCCGACTATGGTGTGCATCCCCTACCGTGAGGCTCGGGGCTCAGCTTCAACTGTGTTGGGCAATGCCAAGCACGATCGGTGTGACTGGCTGCACAAAAAGGGCAAGGCCGACGGACTTGCATTCCCTATTGAAGTAACCCCAAGAACTTGCTTTGAAATCTGGAACCTAGAGCCAGAAGTTCAACTTGTCACCGAAAAAGATTATCAATTTTCCTCTAGCTCTTTCCATTTCCACCACTGTCGTCTTCTTTCTTTTCTTTTTCTCGTACATGTCTTATAATACCATCCAAAACCGCAATCAAACCACCATGGCTTTTATATCATCAGGTCCATGGTAGCTAGTGTACCTTCGTCAAGTTTGTTCTCCCATACAAAGTCTACAGAACTTAAACCCCCATAAACCGCAGAGCGATGGGCTTCTTCGACAACTGCCGCCCAAAGGACAGGTTCACCTCAAGCGGGCGAGTCTACCGCGACGACAGCACGATCTGCATTGCGCACGATTGGGACCAGCGGCGCACCGTCGCAGTCGGCACAACCTGGGGCGAGCTAAGCGACGAGAACGACTATTTCTTCTTCTGGGCCCTATCGAAACATATCGATGGCAGCCTATCTCCTGAAACCATCGCTATCCAAGTCTCAGCCGAGGGCGATCTCGTGTGGGCATCCACCAAGCCGGAAGACGACTTCACCAGAATCCCTTTCTACCCCTCAGTGTCTGATTATCCAGCTGGACTGCCGACGGTCCGGCGGTCTAAGCTCACTGAGATAGAGCGAGTTGGCATCCAGGCAGATCTCGTCAGCTACAAAGTTGAACGGTGCGAGACGAAACGGGTGGTGTTCAAGTACTATGTGACCCCGCGCAACACGGATAAACTGTGGCACGAGGCGCATTGTGTGATGAGCATCCCGAGGTATCCCAACATTGTTCCGTTTGACAGCCTTGTCGTCGATAGTCTGGACGGCATCGACGCAAGAGTCCTTGGTTTTACGACCAAGTTTATTCCTGGAGGAACGCTCTTTGACAATGTCCAGAGGATATTTAAACTCAAGTATCTCGAGCAGCTGATAGAGGCATGTCTCTCATAATCAACCCTACACCACCCTGTACCTCCCCACTAATGAATGTTTTCAGGCAATCGACTTTCTGAATCTGAAATTAGGCATCATCCACGGAGACATCAGCCCCTGGAATCTTCTCATCGACGAAGAAGCAGACAACCTCCTGGTCTTCGACTTCAACCTTGCCGCCCGGCTCGGCTGGGAGGGCGATCAAAATCACGGGAAAGTGTTCAGCTACGACAAACACCGCAACGACGTCAAATACACGATCTTCACCCTCTACGAGATCATCACGCGCGATTTCCACTTTCGAGATGAAGAGACGTACCCTGAAGATCAAGACGCAGCAGACGTGCTGCGTGTCGAAAGCTGGAAACAGCATCCAGATGTGCGGCTCGATGCCTCCCCCGAAAAATATCGTGCCGTGCTAGACGAGTGGGTTGCGAGGCGAGAAAAGACCGACGCTGAGTTGACGCATTATACACTGGCCCCGGAGCATATCAGCTGGCCGGATGTGCCCGAGTATCTCGAGGCGCGCTTGAGGCAGACCTTGGTGCGGAATGATGAGAAGTTTTTCGAGTGGCAGCGGCCGGGGAGTCGTGCGATCAAAACAGAGAGAGAGGAGAAAGGCGTCTGGTCCCCGGATATAAATGGTTCTGTCGAAGACACTCCCAGAAGGTTGACGACTATTAATATCCAGTCTTAGCTCACCTTAAACAGGGCCGTCAAATCAGCTCTCCACAATGACCAAGCTTTCCTTCATTAGTAATAGCTAAAATGAAACAGCCAGCTTGGAGCGGCATCCGTCAAGCATCAGCACTTATGTGGAAACTGATGACTTGGGGAAACCGATTACTGATTGCGTGTATCATGTGTGTGATACAATCACACATTTCCACCGTATTGGAGCAGATAAAACCATGCGCCGCAATGTAACATACCCCAGATTCGCGAGCCCCACCAACTCAGCGCCTCGAAGACCGCAGTCAGCTGACACGATGCTCCCAGATTATAACTTGGGAATGATTACTCACGAGCGCCACAGCTTCAAGTTGGGGCTCCAGGCCCGGGCGTAAGAAGTTTCCCACATCCGGATACGTATGTGTCAATATGAAACAAGAAGAAAGAAGCCAACGATGGAAAGTGTTTTGTCTATTCGCGGCGAGAAAGCCAGGTTGAAGACCCAGGAGAAGTTATTGCTGATGGGCACAGGTCTTAAGCCACGAAAGGCTTGTTTTGAAAGGCGGATTTGGTTGTTCATGATGTTTAGACACGTCTTCAGGTGGAAGATAAAAAGGAAGCATGCTGCCATCACAAACCCTCTCTCCCATCATTCACACCGCTCAGCATCTTAAGACAACCAGCAGCATCCATCTTCTCACAGACTCGGTTTCTCACAACTTCACCCAATTCCAAACCCCACCAACCAACATCATCACCATGTCCCAACCCGCCTTCGCAGGAGTAATCCACGAGCCCCGCGCCCCCACCAAGGCCGAGCAAGAAAAGCTCGTGAAGCGCTGGCCCAAGCTCGCCACGGGCGGCTTTAGGGTCATCGGTGAGGCAAGCACGGCATACAACTGCCTGGGCTGGGCCGTCGGCGTCAAGAAAGACGCCGGCGCGGATAACATGAGCCTCTTTGGCGGGGCTCCCAGCCGGCGTTTTAGGGCTGGCGCGAAGCAGTTCGAGAAGGACCCCGCTGATGATTGGTTCGTTGAGCCGCTTTGGGCTTATAGTACGTCTCTTTTTCCCCTTTCCCATCCCCGTTCTTATCTCTCTCCTACCTACATCACGATTGGACCAGTAAGAATGTATTACTAAAATCGCGTGTGAAACAGTGGCAGAGCACGGCTTCGAGCCCACAGCCAACAAAGCCGAGGCAGTCATCGACGTGTACGGCGTCGAGAAGGCCCCCGTCGGCAGGTTTCCCGTGCTGCACTTCTCGCTCAAGCTGGGCACCAAGTGGACCAGCAAGGTGAGCAAGGACGGCTTATGCATCGAGCACGAGAGGGGCGCCTTGGAGTCGGCCGAGTATGGCACCGTCCTTGGGTATTACAAGAGAAAGGCTGCCGCCACCGCCGGGGGCAGCTCGTCGACGTCCAAGGGGACCGGGACTGGTTCGGGAAGGTCGAGTAAGAGTTCGTCTCTGGAGCGCAAGTAAGATGGCTGGCTGGAGTAGATAGATAGGATGGGCTGTGAAGAGTGTTTAGAGCTGGAAACTCAAACCTTGGTAGCAGTCTCATGGCGTTAATATATTATTGTTATTTCCCCTGGATGGGATAAAACCTTTTATTTTTGAAGACTGGACTCGAAGCAAGTTCAAGGTGTCATGGAGTAAACGACTCCTCATTGGGTTGACACCACCACACAGCTCCAATGAGCAAGCAACGCCGCCGATGAAGTTATATTTCTAGGCTAGTAGACAGGGTAATGGCCGTTTTGCTTGGGTACTCATCTGGTGTCTTCAGTCACTCTCAATTCAGGAAAAGAACACACTGCTGATATCACCACCATATCATTCGCATCATGTCTTGTTCAAAGTCGCTTCGCATTGATTTGTCTTCATGCATGTACTGTAATTGTTTTAAAAATCATTTCCGCTGTCCTCATCGTCCAAACACCAACAGCCTCTTACACCACATTCCCCTTGACCTGCTTCAGCTCCTTGAGCTTGATATCCCTCCACATCCACGAACACCCCCATGCCAGCGCCAGCGCAACCATACTCGTGATAAGCATGTACCGCTGCGCCTCGGCATACGCATACCCAACCCCAATTCGAATCGGCGTGCCCATCCTGTACCCCAGCTGGCTGTAGATGCTGCTGTAGATATTATCAATCGTCCTCTGCGGGGTCCCCTCGGGCAGGTTCCTCAGCAACGCGCCGGGGAACGTATTCGTCCAGATGGCGCCCGCCACTCCTGACCCAACCGCATACCCGATACTCCCAAACAGGTCCAGTATCGCCAAGATGGCCGCCACGTGCTGATGCTCCAACGGACTCATCATCGCGATCTCTGCCGACACCACAATCGGCCCGCCCGCGAAAGCCACAAAGATCTGCGTCATGACCACGTACCCGATATCCGCATCCGGCTGGCGGAACTGCAGCATCAATCCCACCCCCAACATCATCAGCGGAAGCCCGTAATATGTCGCCACCCACTTGAACCGCCCCGTCCTCTGGATCAAGTACCCGAGCACCAGCGCCGAGAAACACGACCCCACGCGGTAAATGTTGCTGATGTACGTCGCCTTCGTGACGCCAGTGTTCCATACCACCATGAGCATACTCACAAAATACCCGCCCCAGACCGCCGAGTTGAAAAACACAAAAAACAGCATCAGCCCCGCGAACAGGATTGTCCTGTCCCCCAGAAGATGCATCGGAATGAAATTCACCGGCGCAGCCAGTTTTTCATAAGCCACAAAGAGGCAAACCAGCACGAACCCGACGACCAGCATGGCGATGATCATGGGCTGTTTCCACCCCAAGGGCTGGTACGACCACAAACTCAGCGGCAACAATATCAGGGCCATGCCGCCCGCGAGTAACAAGACTCCCAAAAAGTCAAACTCGATGGCGAAATCCCACACCGCGCGCGGGTTCCACCTCAACCTCGCTTCGGTGACGAGTCCCAATTTCTTGGCGCGGTGCGTGTTGAATGCGAACAGCAGAATAAGCGGCGTGACGACGATGGGCGTGACGATGCAGAACGTGCCGAAGCCCCAACGCCAGCCGGATCCGTGGATGAAGGCCTGCGCCATGGGCCCGCCGATCCAGGTGGTTACGATGTAAGGGGAGGTGGCGAAGGCGAGCATCAGGCCTCGGTTTCGGAGGGCCGAGGTGTCGGCTACGAAGACGGTTATGCAGTATGATACTCCCTGGGCACTACACATCACACAAAAACCAGTTAGTGACGGTTAAAGAAGAGAAGGAAGGGGGGTTTTGAGAAAAGATAAAGATAAGGGGGTGGTTTGAGAGTTGAGGGTTGACAGGTGACAGGTGACAGATGACGATTCCGAGCGCAGCGAGCAGCTCCCCGCAGGGGCCTCCCCGGAGGGGCCGCCAGAGGCAAAAGGCAACGGCAACCAACGACAAAGAAAAAAGAGCTGCCAGCCTCTCGCCTCCCGTCTCCCGTCTCCCGTCTCTCGTCCCTCATCATCTCTCATCGTCACGCCTTCATTTTAAAAAAAAAAAATAAGAATAAATAAAGAGGAGGAACATACCCAACCAACGTAAAAACCTCCGCCGCAGCATATGTCTCGACGTTCTCACACTTGGCCATCATGATGAACCCGATCGTCCACAAGGTCAGCATGACGGCCAGACCCTGCGGGCGGCCCCAAATATCGAGCAACTTGGCGAGGGCGAGTTTACTCACGCCCGCGACGATGGTGCCGATGATCGCCGCGACGGGGGTCAGGGAGTGCATTGCGAAGGAGGACGTCACAAAAGTGCTGAGGGATTGGATGACGACTTCTTGGGTGGAGGTGACGAAGTAGATGAGCCATATCCTACCCAATACAAAAAAAGGGGGGATTAGCGAGGTCAATACTTAGAGAGCTAGGGAGTGGTGGGAAAGGGGTGGTGTTTTGTGATGGTGAGACCAGCCACGCAAGTACCAGAAAGCATTGGGCTGTTTTGGACAGAGTGGTGATAACGGGTTGGTGATGATGGCTTACATTCCATACGCAGCAATCAAGTGCCATTTCGTCCAGATCTGCGCCGCCGCCTCGATCTTTTGCACGCCGCGCTGTGCGTGGACGGACGAGTGGTCGGTGGCGTAGTGGGTGTCTTTTTCGGTGTCGGAGATTTCAGTCTGGGCGGCAGCGGTCTTCAAGTCGCCGATTTGGGGCTGCTGGTGCTGTTGCTGCTGCTCGTGGTTGTTGTTGTGGTTGTGGGCAATTTTCTCGTCGGCGGCGGCTGCCATGTTGACAGCAGCAGCGTTGGACGACATGTTGTCTGTCTCTCCAAGTTTGACACCAGACGAGTTGGACCTTGATGGTTGTGTCGAGAGATGGAGAAGCGCCAGATCCTGCTCGCCCGCGGTGCGCAGTAGCGGGGAACACAGCTGCTAATGTATGAGAGAGTTATTTTACCCACGGGTTGCTCATGCGCTTGTTCGGCTCCCTCTGGCACAAAAACTGGGCACTTTTCTGTCTGCGTCTGGTGGAAACCGATGCTCGGCCGGGACGGACGCACACACACGAACCACTCACAAACGAACGAGCTGCTGTGGAGAGCAGAGCTGGACAGTGGAACACAAGAAGACCCAAATAGAACTCATCATTGGGCGCAAGGTAATGCCACGCCGGACAGCGACCTGATTCTGGTAGCGAGCGCGCGTCGAGAGAGGGACACAAGACGCATGCTAGGCCCGTAAGGGGCAAGCACCCGCACAAGAAGGGGGGCGGCCAGGGGCTCGAATTATCTTATCAGATGATCGGATGATCAGATAAAAAATTCGACGTGACATCGCGGGTGGGCGCCAAGCCCCTATTGGCTCGATCTATTGGGGGGCTAAGCCGAAGTGGCTTCGTCAACCCCACCGCCATGGCCTGTGTTTGCGTGTCTGGCCGGTCTCGCAGCACGAACAAACAAGGGGGCAAGCTCGGGTTTGCGTGGGCATGGCGGGAAAAGGAAAGCTTGAGACGGGAAAGGCACATGCTGTGTGCCATTGATCACACGGTAGCAGTCCCGTATAAAGCACTCAGTAGTTCCCCTTGCATGAGCTGCGAGTGTCTGTTTATTCCGTCACTGCCCTCTCACGATCTTTCATCCCCGTCACCATCCCTCTGAATACAGAAACAAAACAGATAACCCAACATGAAGTACTCTCTCGCTCTTCTCGCTGCCGCCGCCGGTGCCATGGCAGCAGACACCTTTGCCAGCTACGGCGTGCCCGAGTGCGCCATCAAGTGCCTCAACGAGGGGCTCACCGGAGCTACCAAGTGCAAGGCCGAGGAGCTGGAGTGCTTCTGCATCGCCGACAACTACCGCGCCACCTACACGGCCTCCGTGAACTGCGTTCTCGCTGCGTGCGGCGATGACGTGTCCGTCAGTACGTTACTCCCTCACTCTCACTCGTACTCCCACTCTCATCTCTGAGATATGACATAAAAACCTAACACTTTCTGCGTCCAGCCGAGGTCCTCCCCGCGGCCGCCCACCTGTGCGAGGTCGTCGCCGGCCCCTACACCGAGACCAGCACCGCCTACACCACCGCCGCCCCCGTCGCCGCGTCCACTACCCCGGCTGCCGCTTCTCCCTCTACCACCCTCGCGTCGTCTTCCGTCGTCGCCGGTGGCCTCAACGGCACTGCTACATCCGCCACTTCTTCCGCGCCCGCTGCTACTTCGTCTCAGGCCAAGAACGGCGCCGCTGGTGTGGTTGCTGGCATGGGTGCTGCTGTCCCCATGCTCCTTGCCGCTCTCTTCTAGGTTATTGACCTAGTTGGAGTGGAAGAGAGATGAAGGTGAAGAAGAAAAATGTACATATTTGTGAGATACGGATGGGATGGACGAGCGAATGATACCTAGAACTGAATATATTTAATTTAATAAAACGTCGCTTACACTCATTCCCGTCTCTCCGACCAAAAGGGGGTATCAATTGTTCAAGTACGAACCCCTTTTTTCTTTCCTCTCCTCTCTTTGGTTTTTTTTTTTTTTTTTTGGGGGGGGGGGGGGGGGGGGGCCTTTCACAAGAACCAACCAACCCACCTCTCCAAAACACGCGCCGGGTAAGCTGCATTTTCTGGAATTTAGAACCCCCTTTTCTGGTGGTGGAGTTTTCTTCTGTCTTGGCCCTGCACTCAATTTGCTCTCCCGAGGCTCGGTCCATGGCGGGCTGGCAGTGCAGGTGGATCACCTTGTGGATAATGCGCAAAAGAGGAAGGAAGAGAAGGGTTCATCCATTCATTTTCTTTTCAGGGCGGGGCGGACTTGGGCAAGCACTGACCGAGTCAGGACGCATCCCACAAATTACCGACGTTGGTTCCCCCTTTGGCGTCGTTGGCCGTGGTGGTGCGCGGGACTGTCCGGACCGACTTCATAATACCGCACTAAATGATTACAACAAGTACTGTTTTAACATAAAAAGAATTGCAAAGCATACGGTTTTACGTTATGTTGCCAGTGTTAGCAGCAATTGCGCCTTTGTGATATGCTGCATAAGCGTTGAAACAACAGCTGTTTTTTCCAACTGCCAGCTTTTTTTGGGCGCTCTTCTTGGTTAAAAAGATCGTGTGCTCTCGGCCCGCGCCTTGGGACCCCCTAGCTGCAGGCGCACCATGAGGTCATTGGTTGTCAAATGTGCACTGTTGGTAAACAAAAACGAACAACCATCAGACCACAACGCTCAAAAGGGGTCCGAAGAACAACTCAGTCAGAGTTAATGCCCCCACGTTTTATAAATCGTGCATGATCAAGGCATTGCCAAAAGTCCGTTTCAGGAACATGTTCTCAATCGGACCCTTCATCGTTATGAAATCGGACAAAAGAGAGGGGCGAGATGCCCGCTTTCATCAGATGAACTGCAACCCTTCCCGCACAAACTAGCGGGTCACAGTGGCAACACCAGGAAAAAAAAATTCTGCCTCCAGGCTTTTCCGTCCGGGTTCAAGAAGGATTCTCGAAGACGAAAGACATGGGATGGCAGGCGGCGGGTCGCGCAAAAGGGGAAACTATGACATCTCCCTTACCAAAAAGAACAGCCCTACCCCTGTGGACTCTCCGGGGGCGCCACGGTGAACCCTGACCGAAGCCATCTTGACCGAGGTCTGGCCCGCGACGTTCACCCCCACCGGTCGAAGGCGTCATTTGCGTACCTGGATCGCGAGATCGCTTGTCGTGCTGCTGGTCGTGGGCCTTTATTTGGTTGTCTGCCCTCCGTGTTCGCCCTGCTGCGTTCTTGAGGAGACAACCACAAAACCTCGCCCCCAGCCCGACCTTTTCTCTTGACGAGAGGGACAAGAAAAGGGACTTGGAAAAGAGTTCGACGCAAACAGGGCTTGTCCCAGCACCATACCCTGACCCCTTGCCGACTGTCGTGATCGACAGTACAGCACCAAGACAAACATGCTCAAGGTCTTTGGGTCCGGCGGCGGTGGGAGAGGCAGCACCGACAGCAAGAAGGGCGGAGATGTAGCCAATGGTGTCCCTGATGACACAGAAGTTGGTGCGTTTCTCTTTACTCTCCCTCTCCCACTCTCACCACTGAGCAGGGGGAAGACACTGGCGGAGCTTCCACCTGCTGTTCGCCATCATCAGTTTCACCAGCCATCATGGACACTAACAACCATGCCCCCCCAGGCGCACTACACATTGCCCGCGAAGCCAAGCGCCAAATCGGCGTCGTATCCGCCACCTTCCTAATCGTCAACCGGGTCATCGGCACGGGCATCTTCGCCACGCCCGCCACGATCCTCAAGCTCTCCGGCAGCGTCGGCCTCTCTCTCTTCATCTGGGTCGCGGGGATGCTGATCGCCCTGGCCGGAACCGCGGTATTCACGGAGCTGGGCACCGCTCTCCCGTCCAACGGCGGCGAGAAAGTCTACCTCGAATACATGTACAAGCGGCCCAAGTTCCTGACCACCGGTCTCTACACGGGGTACGTCGTCCTCCTGGGCTGGGCGTCGGGCAACTCCGTTATCTTTGGCGAGTATATCCTCCACGCGGCCAACATCGAGGTCGGGCGATGGAACCAGCGCGGCATCGGGCTCGCGTGCATCACCGCCGCTTTCTTAATCCACGGGTGTGCTCTGAAATGGGGCCTCCGGCTGCAAAACGTGCTGGGGACGATCAAGGTGTTTATCATTTTGATCATCGTCATCGCGGGATGGATTGCTCTCGCGGGACACGTCAAGCTGGATGAGAAGCCCAACAACTTCAGCAACGCGTTTGAGGGCACGACGGGCAGCGCGTACGGGGTCGTGACGGCGCTGTATAACGTCATCTGGAGTTACATCGGGTACAGCAACGCGAATTACGCCCTCGGCGAGACGAAGAATCCCGTCAGGACGCTCAAGATCGCTGCGCCGCTGGCGATTGGGGTTATCTCGGTGCTGTACATGTTCGTCAACATTGCGTACTTTGCGGCGGTGCCCAAGGCGGATATCTTGACGTCGGAGCGGCTGGTCGCGGCGCTGCTGTTCAGGAACGTGCTGGGCGCTGGCGCGGAGCGTGCGCTGTCCGTGTTTGTGGCGCTGTCGGCGTTTGGTAACGTGCTGAGCGTCATCTTTTCCCAGGGCAGACTGGTGCAGGAATTGGGGAGGGAGGGTGTTCTTCCCTTTTCGCGGTTCTGGGCTAGCAACAAGCCGTTCAACGCGCCGCTGCCGGGCCTGTTTGAGCACTGGCTGGTGAGTATCATCATCATGCTGGCGCCGCCGCCTGGGGATGCGTATAACTTTATCCTCAAGTAAATTTCCCCTCTGTCATCATCCCAACGCATCACTCTTTGTGTACATGTACTGACTTTGTGGGTCAACAGCCTGATCTCGTACCCCCTCGCCATCGTCAACACTTTTGTCGCCGCTGGCCTCATCAACATCTACCTCAACCGCGACAAGTGGAACTGGCACCCTCCCATCACCGCCACCTTGCCGGTCGTGGTCTTCTTCATGCTCAGCAACATCTATCTCATCGTCGCGCCGTTCGTCCCGCCCCCGACCGAGGACCAGAACATCTACAAGAACCTGCCGTACTGGATCCACTGCGTGGTCGGGTTCGCGATCATCTTTGCGGGTGGCGTGTACTGGCTCGTGTGGGCCGTCATCATGCCCAAGTTGGGCCACTACGAATTGGTCCAGGAGACTGTTGTGGACGAGATTGACGGCTGGGAGAGCCATGTTTTCGTTAAGAAGCCGATTGGGTACGGGAAACGACAGGAGTTGGACACTGCGGCGACGACGGGTCATCGTCACAACGAGCATCATGATGTCTCTTCTGTGGAGAGTGTGAAAAGGTTGTAAGAGATTTGTGGATGGATGTGTGTGTGTGTGTGTGTGTGTGTGTGTGTGTGTGTGTGTGTGTGTGTGTTTTTCTAAAAAGCATTGCAATTTGCGTGAAAGCATTGGCGTATATCGGCGGCGGCTAGCTTTTCCTGGCATATATTACAAGTAATTAATCAACGGACTGTTCAACCAGTACCACAAGCTCTGGCTGTATCTGGTGTTTGGTTTCTTGCCCCTTTTACCGAAAAAAGGGGAGGGGGTGAGTTATTGTCTTTGCCGCCCGCATTCGAGCGAAGCGAGCGCCCCCCCCCCGCAGGGGCCGCCGGAGGCAAAGGAAAGGACGATAAATGGTTCTGGTCCCTGAGAACGACTTTGTCCCCTGCCTGCGGTTTTGGGCTCTCCTCTCTTTCGTGTGAACATATACCAAGCCATCAAAAGCAAGACAAGATAAAAAGGCTTTGACAACTTGGCATTATTAACTTAAACAATACTCGAGTCTGTCTGTTTCTGTAACGCGCCTGAAACGTTGTGGGGTATCGGCTTCTTGCAAAACTTTGTTCAAAAAGAAAAAGAATCGAACACGTTGAGGTATTATATACTACTACATCTGACGCACTTCCAAATGGTCGCAAAGACTAGCTAGTCCTTTTTGGGTGGCGTGTCAGAGTCCAGGTCCTGGATGGCGGCAGCACCGAGCTCGCCAACGACGGGCGGGCCCTGGTAGTTCTTGCGGCCCCAGGCCAGGTACCAGATGGCGGCGATGGCGGAGAAGCCGACCAGCACGACGCCGGCGTAGTTGACGGTCAGGGCCGTGACGGGGAGGTAGGCCGGCATGCAGAACAGCGGGAGGGCGAGGCAGGACCAGGCTACACGGGTGAGGAGTCAGCAGGTTGGACGACAAAAAAAAAATTTGGGAAGAGGCAGTGACGTACCGACAGCAACAATGTTGCAGAACCAGCCCAGCTTCGACCCAAGGTTAAACACCCCGTTCCTGACCTGGGTCCGCCCCTCCAGCATGGACACGGCAATGGGCGCGGCATACGATAGCGTCAGTGCAATGACACCCACTCCAGAGAAAGCGTTGAAGGCGGTGGTAGATCCAAAATAGATAACGCCCAGCACGATCTGGATGACCATGGACAGCATCATGGCGTTCAGCGGCAGGTCCATCTTGGGGTCGACCTTCTTCCACCACTTGGAGCCGGGGATGGCGCCGTCACGGGAAAAGGCCCAGGTGCAGCGCGACGCGGCCGTGGTGCAGGCGGTGCCGCAGAGAATGGACAGCACCAGCAGCGGGAGCAGCAGCAGGAACGCGCCGATCGAAGAACCCACGGCCGACTTGATGATGGTCGGCACCGGCTGGCCCGACGCCAGGGCGGTCAGGATGGCCACGTCGGGGAGCACAAACATGAGCGGCACGAGGAACAGAAGCCCGCCCAAGAGGTTGATCAGGATGGTGATGACCATGGCCTTGGGCACCTGGGTGGCTGGGGATCGCACCTCCTCGCACATGCTGATGATCATGCCCGTCGACGACGTGGCGTACCCGGCATGCAGCAAACCGACCATGAACGACCAGCCATCAGGCCATCCAGACGTAGGCGTGAACTCGGTCAGCGCGAACTTGGCGCTACGGCGTCCCTCCTTGGCCACGGCCAGAACAGTAATCAGGATGGCGATGATCCCCGCAAAGGTCCAGAAGATAGCGAACGTATCCAGAATGTGCAGGTACTTGTTGGCAAAGGCCGAGATGGCGTTGCATACGAGGGTAATGGCCACAAACACCAGGAAGATCTGGTAGACCTCGGCCTGCCAGACACCGGTCGGTTCGCCCTCGACCTCGGTCTCAAACACATTAATGCAGGCGACGAAGAAGAGCGTGGTCCCGAAATTGACGGCGAGCGTGATGGTGATGTTGCCGACCACGTACGCCCAGCCGCACATGTAGGCGGCCACCTTGCGGAAGGATGGGGGCGCGAGCATGTACGTCTGGTAGTAGACGCCGCCGGCCGTGGGGTAGACGGACGTGATCTCGCCGAGGGATGCAGCCACGCAGAGGATGATGAGAGAGACGGCCACCCAGCCCCAGATCACGACCGCGGGGCCGCCGCCCTGCAGCGGGTAGTACAGCGTCGTGGCGAGGCCGTAGGGGATCGACGCGAGCACGAACGACATGAAGGCGACGTGCCATGTCGATCGCGTGCGCACCAGCTCGGCCTTGTAACCCAGACCGGCCAGCATCTCGTCGGCCGAGGCGGTGTCGGTGGGCGCCTCCCCGCCGTTGACCGTGCCGTGGGACCGGGTCCGGCTCACGGGGCCGTCGGCGACAGCCACATCGTGGTGCGCCATGGTGTGCTTGGCTGCGTCTGTTTCTGTTGTGGCAACCTTATCCTGTCTGTCTTGCGCCTGTGAGACAAAAAGAGAGTGTGTGGTCTGTCTAACGTCGGTCGGATCAGGCAGGCACGAGACAGAGACAGGGAATGGCGTGCTTTGCGACGAAAGACAAGCAGCGAGGCAGTCCCTTCTTTACAACCAGTTCGAATTTCAGACTGCTTGCTGCTAGGTCCCTGTCAGTGTCTGCTGCGAAAAGGAATCGCAAAACCCGAACACCAGTGATGAATTGAGTTTGGCGAAAGGCAAGAGTTGGGACGGTAGCGTGGGGAAGTGGTGCTTCTCGACTGGCGCCAAGGGTAAAAAAGATGGGGTCCCTTGAGATTAAGAATTACGTTTGGCTGGCACTGGCTGGGTGACCCCTGTCGCCTTTCCTCGAAGGTTTTCTTATCGCCGCAGCACGATTTTCCCCCCAACGGTCCAATCGGTCGCGCCGTCTTCCCTGTGCCTGTCGTCCCATCCTCTCACACCGTAGGGGACGAGACCGATCTTATATCTCTTTTTTTGGGAGTCTGTCGAACGTTACAGACGATTTTGTGTTTTATGGCAGTGTCGCACATCAGCTCAATGTAAACAAATCGCCCCTTTTCTCGATGGTGTCAACATTACCCAATCAAGCCGCCTCCCAGGAAAGTTGATCAGACCAAAAACCCACACAACCACGGCAGAGCGAATGCTAAGGCGCCAAACCTGCCTGTCGCCTAACAAGGTGTATTCCTTTTGCGAGAAAAAAAGCTCCGCTGTGGTCCCCGAATTTCCCCAAGCGTTGGGTCGTGTTCGTTTTTGTTTTCTCTGCTTCAGTGCTGCAGCTCAGCGGCAAAAACGCGGTCTCCATTGCCCGACTCAGCTAGGGTATGCTGACCTGCGCCGGCAACACATGCAAAAACGACCCATGACGCAGCGGACGAGACCTCCCAAATCAGGCCTAGCCCCACGAAACTACCCCGGGCCTTATCAACGGGATGCGCCAAGCCGCCGTCGTCACCTGCCCCGTGCTTGGAAGGATTCGGGCACGGATCCCCTTCCCCCCAAAAAACGTATCTTTTTGGAGGGGAGAGGGACGTTGATATAAGATGCCAAGAAGGGCCGATGAACGCGCAAAGTCTCCAGTCGCGGTGAGCTGATTTTCAGTTCTATTTGCTCTAGCCCCTTCTTTTCAAAGATGTAGGCTCGTGCCGACAGTTTAAAGCGCGCACGCTCGCTCGCTGGTTCCCACACTACTCGGAATAGCGACAGAAAAACTGCAAACTTGCAAAAGTCTCAACGAAACAAGATGCCCATTTCCGAGTTTGTCCGCGCGTGACGACAACTCTGATGAGCTCGAGGCATGACTCGCTTGTGTTGAACTGAGACCGAACTGCCAAGTATGTCGCTCGCTTTTTAGGATGGCAGCCGCCTGAGGTCTTTCATTAACCTTGAATCAAATACGGGACGATGAACCTGAGAGTTCCTGTTTGCCAACCCATCTATCTACATCTGGAAATGAATGTGCAACGTCCTCAAGACATGAAGACTTGGAAGACACCAAGAGACGCATTGTTCTCGGTGATACGATAGACCAATGTGGTATTATCGGTGGCTAGCAGAAACTGAATGCATAGGTATGTGCGGTCAACGAGACTCGCATGAGTTAAGTTATAACAACCATAATTGGGGCGCGTTGCCGGAGAAAAAGGCACTCGCTTATTGAAAAGAGTGCCAACCGCCTGAAGTGCATCCCACGCCATCGCAGCTACGGTTAGGACGCAACCATACAAGAAAACTTGTCGAGAAGGGAAGGCTGACTTCAGGTCCGACACCGAGTCACAGCACCGACGGTGGGTTTAACTCGGACCAGGGTGGAATCAGAAAGCCGTCTTATCTCACAGGTATCATCCATGTAACCACAGCTACGGACTGAGGCGATGATATTTAAGCTGAAGACGGAACATGAAAAAGCACACGCACACGCACGAATCCATAATTCATTCAACCAATAAAGGTAACTAACACAACCTTCATCGCAAGGGTCAAAGTTACGTTTGAGAACTAGAACTACTAATCTGTAACCAAATCTCACCCATCACTCCGCATGTCCACTCTCATCCATAAGCCCAGCCAAACCCGTCACATGCACCCCCAAGTTTCACAGCTCGACAACCAACTTCGTAGCACTAACCCCAGCTACACACTTCTCCAGCGCCGTCTGCACAAACTCCAACCCCTTGCCCACGACCGTCGGCGGCGGCAGGCACTGCAATTTACCCCTTTCCAGCGCCGGCGTGACATACTCCTTCCACACCGGGGTCGCCACATCATTCACCGCAAAAATCATCCCCGCCTTCACATTCTCCGGCACGCCCTCCGCAGGCGGCGGATGCACACACGCGAGATGACCACCACCCAACCGGGCCAGCACGGCCAGGTCGTGCGCATACGTTTCCGGGGAGCACACCGCGTCGAAAATGCCCACAAACTCGGCATCGTCTTCTCCCGCAGCCTTGGCTACAGCAGCGATGAGCTTCTCGACCAGCTCGGGGTCGTCCCGATCAAACACTTCGCTCGCGCCGCAGCGTTTGACCAGGTCGAAGTTGTGCGAGCCGGAGACGGAAACGACTTTGATGCCTGCCGCGAAGGCGAGCTGCGTGGTCATTGACCCGACAGACGACGAGCCGCCGTAGACGATGAGGACTTTGCCTAGGGGTTTGGCTGAGTCGAGGGTTGGGTAAGGCAGACCCAGAGCGGGCGTGGGGACACCGGGAAGAGCGACGCCCGGCTCGGTGACGGATAGGGCGCAGATGGCCGCTTCTAGAGCAAAGGGGACGACCACGCCTTCGGTGAAGGGGATGGTGGAGGGGAGGATGGCGGCCTTGGCGGACTGGACGACCGAGTACAAGGCGAAGGCGCCGTCTTGGCTGCGGCCGGTGGTGAGGTTGATGGTGTGCCTTTCATCCTGACTTAGTATCTGACAAGAGGATGATCTACTGGCTAGGAGGAACGGATGTTGTTGACATACCCAATGACACGATCCCCAACCTTGAACCGTCCCTCAGCAGCCACCTCGGAGCCAATCTCGTGCACCTCGCCGGCCACGTCGCACCCAAAAATGGCGGGCCACTCCTGGATGAATACGCCCGCTTGCTGCATGTGCGTGTCGACAGGGTTGATGGCGATGGCGCCGTTGCGGATCACCATCTCAGTTGGGCCGGCTTTCGGCATGGGCGCGTCGCCTACCTTGAGGGGTTCGCCGGCTTTGTGCAGGTATGCTGCCTTGTTTGAGGTTTCGGCTGCCATGTTGGGTGGCTGGTGCTTTGTGTTATAAGTGTGTGGTTGTGAAGGGGTGACGAAGAGAAGATGAAGAAAAGGAGAAGGGAGTTGAGGTCGTGGAAGGCTTGCTATATATCCCGATCGAAAGACAGAAATAAAAGTACAACAATACCACAGGTGGTGATTGAGGATTACAAAGCTCGAGCACAAACGACGATTAACTAGGTAAAAAAGCTCAATTTGCAACCTCAAATTTGTAAGTACAGCTGAGAGCGGTCTAGTAAAAGACATTGGTAATCCCATATCTTGAGATGTGTTGAAATCAACGACGGCTGGCCTACACGGTGTCTCAAATCCCCACTCGGGTTCTGGAATCCCATATGCGGTTCCGGAACCGTACACCAGTCTCGACCAGGTGGGTGCAGTTCAACCAATCGCCGGCCGCTTACTATGTCCGTTTCGGGACTAGACCGACTCGAGAACAGAGACCGAGACCAATTCAAGGCATACAGTTCTCCCTTGACGACTGACAACAACCCCTCAACGACAGTCTCCTCAGCCCAGTTTTACCTAAACCATGTCATCCATCCCATTCGACAGACGCTCTCTCCTGAAATACGACGCAACCCACCGCGTCCTGATCTGCCGCGAGTGCAAGTACGCCATCCAGAAAAGCGCGCTCGAGAGCCACCTGCTCCGACACAAGATCTACCGCGGCGAGAGGCGGCGTCTGCTGGCAGCCATCGCCCACCTTGACATTTTAGATCCAGACGATGTCCAGAATCCGCCCGCGGGATCCCGGCCGCTTGATGGTCTACCCATCATATCGGGCTTTAAATGCATCGCCGCTGATGGATGCGGTAGCGTTTGCGCCAGCTCCAAGCGGATGAGGCGTCACTGGAGCGAGACTCACGGCGTCAGCGATCCGAGTCCTGATGGGGCGTTTTTTCGGGTGACGAGTCTTCAGACGCTCTTCAAGGGAACGAAGCTTAGATATTTTGAAGTTGCGCCGCCATCTGACAGGGATGTTGCTCATGAAGATGAAGATGCCGATGATAATGAGCATGTTGATGATCCCGACCCTGTGGCAACACCACCACCACAACCACCATCACCTGGAACGCTCGTTCCGGGGGCCCAGCTGGACCTGGAAACCCTGCGATACCTGCACCACTTCACAATAGCAACAAGCCTGACGCTCCCTCGCCCCCCTTCAAACACCCATGACCAGAGACGATATTGGCAGACCGACGCCGTCACACAAGCCATGCAACACACCTGGCTGGCATGCGGCCTCCTCGCCATCTCAGCCAGTCACATGTATGCCATCGCTCCCTCCTCCGAGTCCTCTGAAGACACCACACTGGCACTGGCAGCAAAACAACACCATTTGAACCGATCGGCTCACCTATGGCAAGAGTTTTCCACCGGATGGGCCGCGTTGAGGCGAGCTCTTTCCAGTTTCCAAGCTGATAATGTTACACACGGCCGTGTGGCATCATCCGATAACATCACCGTCACCACCGCCGGCAGCGATCTCAGAGCCGCAGCGAAGCTGGCTGCACAAATGGCTTGTATCCAGCAGTTGTTTCATTGGACACTACCGCTGGTGCCAGAGCCTGACGAGTCTGCTGCACTTGCCAAGTGCGGGTCCCAGGCTCCTTTTCAACTACGCTCGTTCAACCAGGCGATACAAGGGTGTGCCAACCCAGACTTTGCTCTTCGTTCATTGGGACTGGTGAGGATCGGTACCGACGACGTTGACAGTCAGAGGATTCTCAGAGTGGATGATCAGGTTCGAGGGGAAGATGATGATCCAGGAGGAGGAGGGAGAAGCACGGGACAACACTCGAATAACACCACCCCTTCCATCAGAGCCCCAGACCCAAATCCAAATACCGCCCCTCGCGAGTTAACAAACCGCCTCCGAGCGCTCCCCTTCCGCATGTCCAACGCGACCGCCAAACCAGACAGCGCGCTGGACTTTTTCGCCGCGCTGGCCGCCATCGACGCGCTGGTCGAGTGTTGCTCGCTGAGCTACGATGACCACCAGTTTTCTTCTTCTTCTTCTTCCAATTCCAACCCCGTCTCTGATAAGGGAGAAGCAACATGGTCAGGAATGGCGTCCTGGCCGACAAAAGTGTCAGAGCATTTCGCCCAGATGGTGTGGCGCCGGAACCCGGCCGCGCTGGTCGTGTTTGCGCACTGGTCGCTTTTGGTCGAGCGTGCCGCGGGCGAAGGGAGATATTGGTTCTTGAAGGGGTTAGCCGCAAAGGTGAGAGATAAAGTTGCGGAGGAGTTGCCTGAAGGGGATAAGGCGCATGGCCTCATCGAGGATCTATTGTAGGAGGTCTGTATTACTGTGACTTTCTAAAAGGCGAGGACGAGAACGAAGTAGATGGGCCCAATGCATGATGTTGAAGCAGCGTGGCTGATTTTTGCCCCAGACGGTTGGCATGCATTCGAACTCTGAGACGGCGAGCGGCAGTTGATGTGCGGATGCAAAATAAATTCGTCGGCTTTCCGTTTGCGCATCTAATGGATGTTAAAGCTTTAAAAGCAGAACATCTTCAGTAACGTATTTACTAGACCCCGTAGAGAATGTGGTGTCAGGAGATGCTAGATACCCAGGCTCGCATGATATTAGAAGAGAGGTACTTGGCATAAACAATCAACGTGAAGGCAGGAGCGAACTCGGGCACTAGGATGGCAGGAAAAGGGACAGTGGGAATAAGCCAAAGCGAAGAAAAGTAAAGTTAGGGAAGAGCGAACTGAGGTTGCGCCTTCCATACTACCAAACCGGTTTGCCATTCCATTCCATGCACTGAACACGTTGGAAGCTTCGCCTTCCAACCACAATCAACAAAAACAGGGCGAGCCAAAGGGCGAACCCAACGGGTGCCTAGCAATACTGGTACATATCTGAGCAGATCAATTGTAGCATAACGGGGCCAAGGTATGATGAAAATTGTAACGAATCTTTCAATAATAAGGACTTTCAGACAAGAAGAGCAAAAGACCGGTGCCCGGCCTGCTTCTAATCACAGGGCGAGCCAACCACCTTTGATGATTAGGTTAGCTAAAAAGGGAGAAAAAAGGGAAGAAAAAAAAAAGCTAGGATATAGGGAATTGTGTGGCTTGAAGTGACTTTTATTTATTTAAAAAAAATTTTAAAAAAAATTTGGTCAGCATTCCCGTTCAAGGCGTTGTGTATCGTGGCAAACAAACCCGCCCCTTCCCCTCCTTTATGTCCTGCACACTAATAATTAGGAAGTTCGTGAATGTTTGTTTTCCTAAAAATGCTATGCGGACTCGCCGAAGCTGTCAGTGGATTAGACTTATTGAAGCTAGGTAGATGGGGCATGTAGATACCGGGCGTCAGCGCCGAGAGGGGCTGGGTCGATTGTCGCGCTTTGTCAAAACTTCACGCGATGATCGTCAAACTTTTTGAAAGAAGTTCAAGATCATGAAAGCTGGAGGGTAAAAAGAAAGAAAGACGACATCAGATAAAAACCAGTGGGGCGTAGTATATTGCTGAAAGAGATGAACGTCAATCAGGTTACAATTGACGTTTGAGTGGCCTTGATAGAGCCCAAAATGGTGTCGGCATGGTTAACATGGCTCGCGTGGATGGTATTAAAGTGATATTATGGGTTGAGAAACATCCTCTACCTCGAAGCTTGCGAAGAAATTCGATTCCGTGATACAACTTCTCCTAGGCCTTGTTTGTTTTGCGCGAGTGATGGTGATTCAGCCCAAATCGATTCCAGCCGTCAGACAAATCCGATGAAACGCCGGGGGAACCTTTGAGCCGCAGTCGAGTCTGCAATCTGTCACTTCCCACTTCCCCGGTTGTGACCTTCCGAATTTCTTATCTCCAAGGCATTAGAGTTTCAGGGACAGACTACTAGGTAGAGTTGACATGTGCAAGCCCCACCTCTTTTTCCGTTTTCCTCCAGCCTTCAGTAATCATTTTGTCTGTGAATTACGAGCCTGCGACTCATGGAGAAGCTCGAAGGAAAAGGGCCGCCGCCGCCGTACTCAAGTGCAGTGCAGTGGCAGCAACCAGCATTACGTAGGTACCTAGGTAGGTGACACAGCGTCCGAAGACATACATACATTGTCAAAGAAACATGTGTGTGTCGTCAAAGTAACGTTATGGGCATCCACGCACTGCTGCCTTGATTAAGCATCACCTACAGAAGTAGGTAGGCTTGTTCAAGTTCTAGACCTACCCAAACAGTGGACCGACCCCAAAAACAATTGGAGTAGCATGCAATGCTGCTGCACTTCCATTGTGCCGTCAGTCCACTTAATTTAGTATTGAGTGGAGGGTCAAGAACTCCGAAAGTAGGTAGTGCCTATGGCACAGTAGTCATGATATCAACATGATCCGAAGACTTGCAGAGTGAAGGTAGGTACTTTTGCGGCGTAAATTTGCTCAATGGGGGCGCAAAGGTACGTTTGTCGTCAACACTAGCATCTAGGTAGTCTAGTTTAGGTACTGATTGGCTGCGAGGAGGTAGGTGCTATCACCCTTATGTTTACGTTCTTTATCTTCGTCATCTTTTGCAGTATTATGTAATCTTTGTCAGTTATGATCTTTAGCATTGTCATCAGCTCGGCGTGCATAACATGTTCGATATTTGGGGGCTTTTGTCGAGCTGCTGACACATTCACATGCATTTCCCCCCCAACAACGCAGGGGAGACAGCCTTTCAACATGTACGATAAGCTTACATGCAGAGAGTCTGATGCACGGCGATCTCAGCTTTTGGGTACTGTGCATTCTGTTGCAGGGCGGTAGCGCAAAAAAGATAACGCCACACATCATCATTTCGGGCCGGAAATCGAAATGCCGGGAGGACAAACAGCCCCATTCGCAATTGTCAAGTCTGTGTGGCGGAATGTCATTTGTTCAGATGGGCTGCGGGGGGATGGTGTGGTTCAATGTCACATAGCCGCTGCAGCAGAGCCCATAAATTAAGCTTCAGACACCGAGCCATGAAGCCATGTGATGTGACGTTGACGCTATCGAGAGGCAATCACAGGTGGGCGACATGCCCGATTGCGGCAAGTCATTTAAGCAACGAAAACAGCGACACCTAAACGCCGAGATGATTTTTAGGTAAGCGAGAGCTCAAGATGGAAGGTCGAGGGTAATCCAATTCATCCGGCCCTATTTTTGGGCCCCAGAGCAAAGCACACAAGTACTGTCAAAGTACGTTCAGGCATGCGATGATTTTGGCCGGGAAGGAAGTCTTTGATCGTCGACCACAGCACTGTCCGACCTCGCTAGCGTTCTTTGCAAATTAATTTCGCCCCATGGCTTAGTTTCGTCGCCTTGGGCATCCCTCACCCCGAACCATACACTGGCGACCGTCTGTTGTGTCACACAAACACCTTCTGCAACAAAGATAGCCCAGAACAGCCGAGACCATTGAGCGGTTTGTTTATACAGTACTTACTTTAAAGATTTCTTCCTCCTTCCTATTTTGGCAACCTTTGGAGGAGTCCTGACGTTCTCCCGCGACACGCAACAAATTGCCAGGCCACAACCTGAGGCAGGTCGAGGGGACCAGAGCCACTCGTCTCCAAGCACGTTCCCGAGTCCACGTAACATTTTTGTTTTCGGTGTCTCGGTCCAGTTTGGCTCTTGATCGCCGCTTTTTCTGTGTCTCGTGACCAAGCTTCGAGTACTGTACTCTCAGGCTGTCCGCCATGAGCGGGGATCGCGATTGGGGCCAATGACTACGAGTATCATGAGCGTAACGTCGAAGTGTCGTCGTCGTTCTCGTCGTCGTCGTTTGCCGCGACCAACAACCTGCTTCGCCGCACCCGCGCTGCGTTGTTGCGGCGCCTCCCGTCCGCGGTTGAGGTGGACCTGCGCCACGAGCTGGCCTGGATTGGACCGGTGAAAATGACGAGCGGATGGCCAATGGCAGTTGCCAGCGACTGGCAGCAAAAGACCCGCGGGCGGCAAAAGTGCTTGGAGTCCTGGCCCAGACAAACCCTCAAGACCCCACCTTGCCGACGTGCCCAATGCCAGCAGGCGATCCACGAATCCTTCCCAGCGGGCTGGAAACGGGCACCCCTTACTTACTCTCAGTTGCGAGGCAGGTATCATCGCCATCGTCGGCGCCAATGGCGTGCCTGGGATAACGACCGTCCTATGTAGGGGGTGGTGATTTTCCGGATCCACAAAGCAAACTTTATTCGCAATGCCTTCGCTTGGGATATTTGGGGAAGTTCTAGGCTTGGCCATACGTTGTGACGGTTGCTTACGGTCGAAAGTGTTTCAGGGCAGTCATGCCGGCGCTCGGGTGGGCGATCTGCCACCAGCATTGAAGCCGATCGCAGCTTCTCGTTTCGGAACATAGATAAGAAAAAAGGTTCAATTCCCGTCGAGCCACTCGTCAAATTGCTAACGCCCCCATCATGGCCCCGCGCTCTTTCCCGTATAGTGGTTCCATATTCAGCCGTTGCGACCGGGTATTTGGCGAGTATGGCAAGAGGCAGGAGCCAAGACCCCCGATGCACGGTTCGTGCAGACCTCAAGCAGGCGTACGGCAGGAGCCAAGGAGGCTCACGCCTCTTGGTCAATGGACCAAGAGGCAAGGAGCTTCCTGTCGTGACAGCTCTGTGCAAGGTCACCATGTATCTCCCCGCCGGCAATCGCTGTTTCTGCTCACCTAGTCGCGGGGGGCCAATTGGTCGACCAGCCACCCCTCCCCTCTCCTCCGCTTTACGCTTCTTATCTCCCGTCGTCGCTTCCCCAGACATCCGAGACAGTGGCACTGTGAGAAGGTGTAGCACTTTGGGGCAGGGGCAGCTCAGATGCCTCTTGTGGTGACGGGACGGGATGCACTGGCCAACTTAAAGCAAGCAGCAAGCAAGCAGGTGTCTGACCAGCTCTTGAGCTAATATTTGTGGCTCTTCCACAACCGACGAACCTTAACCTTCTCCTCCCTCCCCTCCTTCCTTCCTCTCGCCAGACCAATTCAGTTCCAATCCAGGCGCCTGTGCATGGTCACCGCGCCTTGTCGTCGCGAGTAGAACCCCCTTTCGAGAGTCTCCCTCCCTCTTCTCAGCAGACATGTCTGGTACGGTCGAGAAGACGCCCGGCACCGCCGACTCGAGCGGGTCGGGCGGCGACGTGCCCATAATGGGCGAGGAGAAGAAGTCGGTATGGCTGCCCGTGTCCCTGTCCATCTCCCTAACCAAGCTGATAGCTCACTCCTTCGTCTACCATGCTAGCCCGTCGTCGTGTCCTTCGAGGCCAAGATCCCGAACGACATCTTCAACGTCACCGAGCGGGATCTGGATGAAGCCAAAGCGTTGGCGGACACTTTTACTCTCGAGGATACCAAGCGTGTATGTTGTGCTGCTGCTCCTTCTTGAAGATGGGCCGCGCTGACAACCCCACTCAGCTGATGACTGCAGTCCACAAACAACACGCCAAGGATCCAAACTTTCCCATGCCCATCATTGAGAAGATCGAAGAGTTCCTTGGTACGTTAAAGCTGTTTCTCGCTCTTTTTACCATCTCTTTAAGCCCTTGGGCGCTGACAAGACACCCGTGGCGCAACTGTCCAGGCAATGAGGAAGTTTTCTCACACCCCGAGGACCATGCGCTCTTGATCCAGGAAATGAAGATTGAAGCTGCCCTCATCACCAACAACTCGCCATATGCTGAGGTGCGGTCCGTCGTGGACAACCATGACGACCCAGCCATGCCCGTGTCGACTCTCCGCGCTTGGTTTATTGGCACCATCTTTGCTTGCGCCATCTCTTTCATCAACTCCTTCTTCGATGTGCGCATGCCAAGCATCTATGTCATTTCCACGGTCCCGCAGCTTTTGGCCTACCCGGCTGGCAAGTTCCTCGAACGTGTCCTCCCGGACGTCGGCTTCACCATGTTTGGCGTGAGGCATAGCCTCAACCCTGGCCCGTTCAACCGAAAGGAGCACATGTTGATTACCATCATGTCCAACGTGGCCAAGAGTACCCCGTACACCAACTACATCGTCTGGATTCAATACCTTCCCCAGTACTTCAACCAGTCGTGGGCCATCAACATCGGCTACCAGCTCCTCATTGCCTTGTCCACCAACTTCATTGGCTACGGCCTGGCCGGCTTGTGCCGTCGCTTCCTGGTATACCCGGCTTACTGCGTGTGGCCGTCGTCGCTCGTGACCATTGCTCTCAACTCGGCTTTCCATGATGTCAGCACCGAGACGGCGGTGGTGCCAGGCCCCTTCAAGTCCATTTGGCGCATCAGCAGGTTGAAGTACTTCTGCTGGGCGTTCGGCCTCATGTTTGTGTACTTTTGGTTCCCCAACTACATTTTTTCGGCTCTCAGCTACTTCAGCTGGATGACTTGGATTGCCCCCGACAATGCCGACCTGGCCATCATTACCGGCGGCCAGACTGGCTTGGGGCTCAATCCCATTCCGACGTTTGACTGGAACATTGTCACGTTCAACGTCGACCCCCTCATGGTGCCCTTCTTCTCCACCTTCAACTATTTCCTCGGTGCCTTTTTTTCCATGTTCGTGGTCATTGCCATCTACTACACGAACGCGTTCAACACGGCCTATCTTCCCATCAACTCCAACAAGCCATTTGATCATTTCGGCAATCGCTACAAGGTGCTGACCATCGTCGACGACAATGGTATCTTTGACTCGGCCAAGTACCAGGCGTACTCCCCTCCATTCCTGTCGGCCGGAAACATTGTTGTGTACATGTTCTTCTTTGCCATGTACTCGGCAACCGTGACCTATGGCTATCTTTACCATCGCCACGAGATTGCCATGGGACTCCGCGATGTCTGGTCAAGCATCAAGACCAAGAAGACTTCCGAGAACACACAAAAGGTCGACTTGGATGTCCACAATCGCCTGATGAAGGCGTACAAAGAAGTGCCTGAGTGGTGGTACATGATTACCCTCGCGATTTCAGTCGCCATTGGCATGATTGGAATTGCATGCTGGCCCACGAACACGACGCCGGCTGTCGTGTTGTACGGCATCGCCCTGTGCCTCGTTTTTGTTGTACCAATCGGCATCATCAACGCCATGACGGGTGTGCAGGTGACACTTAACGTGCTCGCCGAGTTCATTGGTGGTGTCTGGGTCGAAGGCAATGCCATCGCCATGTGTTTCTTCAAGTCGTATGGCTATGTCACGTGCGCGCACGCCCTCTCGTTCAGCGCAGACCTGAAGCTCGCCCACTATCTCAAGATCCCACCCCGCCATACTTTCTGGGCCCAGATGGTGCCCACGCTTGTGTCGACCTTTATCAGCGTTGCCGTGCTGCAGTACCAGGTGAACATCGATAAAATCTGCACCGCCGATGCGCCTTTCCGCTTCCTCTGCCCTGGTGTCAACACCTTCTTTACTGCTGCCGTCTTCTGGGGCACCGTTGGCCCGCGCAAGATCTGGGGTGTCGGCGGCCAGTACGCATCCACACTCGTCGGATTCCCCATTGGCGTCCTCCTGGTTCTCATCTTCTACTACTTGAACAAGCAGTGGCCGAAGAACGCCGTCTTCCGCAACGCTCATCCCGTTGTCATGATGGCCGGTGCTCTGGGCTGGGCGCCCTACAATCTGGCCTACATATGGCCGGCGGTTCCCGTTTCGGCCTTCTCGTGGCTGTTCTTGAAGAAACGCTTCCTCGGTTTCTGGGCCAAGGTATGTCCGCCCCTCTCGTTCTGATAACAAATGACAGATGCGCTAACTCGGCAATGTGCAGTACAACTTTGTTACCTCGGCGGCATTCTCGTGCGCTATCGCCATCTCGGGTCTCGTCATTTTCTTTGCCCTGCAGATCTCGGACATTCAGCTGGATTGGTGGGGCAACAGCGTCCTCGGAGAGGGCTGCGATGCCACCAACGACTGCGTTCGCATGGTTCTCGACGATGGGGATTACTTCGGTCCTAGAATCGGCGAGTTCAGCTAAGAAGTTAAACTTGGAAGATCTTTTGGATATTTGTGGGGCGTTTTCAGGATATGTTTGTTGACCAAGCTAACGAGCGACGTGTGCTTTCCTTGATCGTGCCATAAGCAGAACAGTTTCTTAATTATGACTGCACATCTACTTTTAATTCATGATAAGTTTTAAGGCTGTGGCTTGTTACGATTTCTTTGTGATTGTCGAGAACGGTCTACCCTGTGTACACAGTGCCGGACGGCGCGACGTCTTTTGGTGGCAATGGCCAGTGAGTAGGACACGGCAAGCAGAAACAAAATACCCAGCCGACTGTGAACCACGATGAACAAAAATACCAGTTCTCAAGTCTGCACTTAGTGACTTTTGCCAGCTCCAAGATCTTCACCGCGTCGGCAACTCGGCCTCCAGAGAGGGGCAGGGGTCCAACTCATCATCCTCTCGAACCCCCAGCCATTTTGCCACGGCCATCGGATCAGCCGCGTTCTCCCAGTGCTCGACGGCACGGCCGCTATCGTCGAACCTCCACACGCCACAGAACGGAACGGCCAAGTCGTCTTTACGCCCCGTCTTGGAGGCCCGGAGTGTTCCTAGTACGGTGCCGAAGTGCTCGTTGGCGGTGATGCTCTCGACGTCCATTACTAGGGTCCCTTCGGTGGCGGCGAGGAGGGAGTTTTCGTGCGCTTGGACGGCGCTGGTTCCCCTTAGGGGTGGTTTTGGTGGGGTGAAGAGGGCCCTGTCGGCTGGGTGGAGAAGAAGGGAGGGGGAGACCACCTCTGAGATGCGGGTTAGGTCGGCGTATAGGTACCGGAGTAAAGAGGTGGTGGAAGGGAATGGCGGCCCCGGGGGGTTGGTGGTGGTCGTGCTTGGTGGTGATGGTGGGTTCCTTTTGGAGATGTTTGCGTGATGCTCGTCGCCACAGATGACGGGCTTGTTGGAAGCGTTGGGGTGTACTGGAGGGTATGTGATGGCTGGCATGTTGAGAAAGAAAAAGTATTTGTTTGTTCTCTTTGCAAGTATGTATCTAAGAGACTTTGAGCACCTTCCTGCGTGGATTTTGCCCTTTGGGTCCATCCAAACAAAAAGGAAAGTTGGAGAGCGCAACAATAACAACGATATAAAGATGAAAATCGCGGTCGGAGTGCGAGTATTGTACGACTTTCAGGCATTCGGATGTCCGGTGGGAGGGCCGGGGATCGAGTTGTAGACTGCAGAACGGAGGAGGATTGACAGCTGGCACTGGCCGGCGAGCGATGTCTCACGCATTGTAAGTCTGGCCTTACGTCCCCACTCCTAACGGCCATGCATTACCAAGAGGCATTTGCCTGCCTAGACAACCAGATTGCGATTCATCCATAACACGGCCTCATTCCACAAGCTTGAGCTCCCAGCAGAAACAGACCCACTGTCACAGCTCCCACCATCCGTTATCCGCGCCAACATGTTCAGCTCCGAGTCCGTGGTCGGATATCTTTTCTCTCCATCTTTCGAGTCATCTTTTTCCACAGGGCCCAAAAGCATCCACGCCGACATGGGCTGTAACGTCCCATGCGTGCTCTGCTCCCGAATCCAGCTCTCATCCCCATTCGCTCTCCTCAGCGCGTCCGCAAACCCGGGAGGCGCGCCCGCCTTGATCCTCTTCCCCAGGGTGCCCGCCACGACGCGCGCCGGAAATTCGGACTGTCCGCCAAAATCCAGCATCGTGAACGGCGCGCCGGCGTATCCGACGGGCAGCTTGGTGATGTCTAGGTACGGGTACCGCACCCCATCTAGCTGGAGCACCTCCTTGCCGTTCCCGGCCGAACGGGCGTACGCGTCCCCGCTCGCGTCCCAGAAGAAGAAGCCGGTGATCCACCCGGACA
Source organism: Podospora didyma (assembly GCA_033439775.1). NCBI lineage: Eukaryota > Fungi > Ascomycota > Sordariomycetes > Sordariales > Podosporaceae > Podospora > Podospora didyma. The sequence continues at coordinate 4,917,675 of JAULSW010000003.1, forward strand.
CGTACAAGGGAGGCTCGCCGCAGATGTGCGTGGACTGCGACACGACGATCGAGTTCCAGAACTCGCGCGTTTCCTTTGCGTCGGGTTGCTTGAAGCTCGAGACCAACCGCGAGAGGATTGGACGGAGACGGGCAGCGTACTGTGCGGGCTCTTTTCCAAACTCCGGCAGGCGGTCCAGCTTCGCGAGTAATGCCTCCCAGTCGGCCTGCTCGCCCAGGAGCGTGACACTCGGTAACCCACAAATAATCCCACCCAGAAATTTGAAATACGTCTTCGTCAAGCCCATCATCAAGACATTAGCAACCATATTATCGTTCTCCGTTGACGTGGAAAAGGAGGGTTGGATCCATTTGAGCAGCCAATCCGTCTTGACGTTTTTTTGAATCTCGAACTGGAACCGCCGGAGGACAGAGTACCAATCGTTGTCCCAGATTTCGATTGTCTTTTGGCCTTTGTGGGCGACGAAAATGTCGCGGATCTCTTCGGCGTGCTTGTCCATGTAGAAGTTCATTTGCACGAGGATGGTGAACCAGACCTCGTCCGGTCTGATGACGAGGTGCAGGTGGTCGCCCCAGGCTTGGATGGCGCCCCGAACGAAGGAGTCGCCTGAGGGGTATAACTCCCGAGAGTCTGCGCCGGTGAAGTTGGTAGAGGACTCTTGGGTCAGGCCTGGGGCGGAATACGTCGACATGATGACCTTGGCGGAGGGGTTTGTGGCGAACTCTTGCTCGGCGCTAGCGCGGAGGAGGGCGTCGGGAGATGTTGCGGGTTTGGTGGTGTGGCTTTTGGCTAGGGGCCTGGGGACGCCGCCTGGGATGATGACCACGGCGTTTGTTGTGAGGGCGAGGGTCGCTGATAGTATCAGCGCGCAGAGCAGCGCTCTGGGAAAGCGGATGGTGATCATCTTGAGGAAGTTTCGTCCAATGATGGACGAAATAACATTTGTCTTGCTGTCCGTGTTGCAAGACTTTGCCCTCTTATCAACCCGATGAGCAATGGAAGGAATGGGCTTTGATATGATATATTTGAAAGTTGTCAAAGAAAACAGTCGAGAAGAGGGGAAGTAGAAGCCAGGTTGCTGAATTCTAACTGGCACTTATTATTGTTATATCGTTGGTTGGGTTGGGAAGGATCATGCGGGGAACAGTGAGTCAATGTTTGGCTGCCAGGGCTGATTTCAGGGATGTGTTTCGGTGTTACACAGCATCAACGCGAGCGGCGCCAAGTCTCAAACCGCGCGGCTTGACTACCACTCGCCTGCTTTTGACGATTGATGAAAACTTGGTTCCTACATCTGGATATGTGTCTTTATACTTCTTAGGCAGGCATTTGGCATAGACTCGCCTGAGTACGTATTCTTCGTCAGACCACGTTCAATATGTCTGTTGCTATTTTGGCGCGGATAAATGTCCGATAAAAAGGTGATCGATCTGGGCACTTTGCTAAAAGTCGAATACGACCCGGGTTACCACATACCCCGCCCCGCCCAGGAATGCACAGTCTTGGAAAAGGGGCAATATCGATAGATGGATATTCGACACGGAGACTACTACTACTAATTAAGACGGACCTTGAAAGTTGAGGATGCACGGTCCAAAGTTGGGAACCAAGGTTGTTAGGTGGTAGGTAGGCGGTGACCTCTATCTATGTTCAGTACTCCATAGGGGCGTTTGGGACATGGAATGGAGAGCCCCTCCGTCCGCGTACGGTGTCACATCACGCCTCGTCCCCGGGACGCAGATGATGGCAGGACTCCATGGCAACAACGCAGTTCAGATCAACGCGCCCGCTAACATCGCAGTACGGCCTCGCTGAACTGACGGAATTTGGCGTCAAGCTCGCGGGCGGAAGAAATCAAGTCAAATCAAAAAGGGATCCCTCCTTTTACTTGGACAGTCCTTTAACTTGGAACATTTTCACTTAGTTGAACTTCCGTTTTTTTGAACCTTTTCTACCTACTTGAACTTCAGTTTGTTTCCTTGAATAACCCTAACCCTCTTTCATTTAATATGTCAACGACGCAGGCTGGCCCTTTCAAACTGCGTTGCGTTGAGCTGCATAGAAGCTAGTTCAGATTGCAGGAGACACAGGGCAGGGTGCCCCATTGGTAGTGGACGACCTAGGGCCAGTGGGAGCAGTCGCTGCAGGCCTGGAACATGTTGTATGTGGCATAGATGCCCGCCGAGTGCGTGGAGAGACTGTCGCCCCAAGAGAGCAACCAAACAAAAACCCCGTGTCGAACCAATCAATTTGGCTCTTAGGGTTGGGATCGTCGTCGCCGCTATTATCCCCGCAGCTTTGGCATCGTCTTAAATCACGCTACGTGTATTCGAGTGACTAAAGCTGAAAAGCACGAGCCCGGGGGTGTCCTCAACCTCGCTTTCGGCAGACTGGGTCGATTGCTCCGAATGGTTGACCTTCCAGCGACTGACGGGAAGACCGTGCTCCCGGGCCTGTACAGTCAAATTGACGTCGATGATGCTACCATATAAGGTCGAAGAGTCGCAGTACTTTGGACGATGCAGCGTAATCGCTCGCTTTGATGTAGGCGACAAACCTGTGGAGGGCTGATTTTGACGTTGAGAGCCGGAGAAGCAGCTGCGACAGTGAGCTCTTTCTGGCCGCCGGGAGTTCAGGCTTGTGGGATAAGGCTTGTGGGATAAGGCTTGTGGGATAAGGCTTGTGGGATGAGGTTGCTTCATGGCTGTATGGTAGTTTCGCTGTCTACCTATGTGATGCCCTATGCCGACATACCTTTGGAACGAATCGGCGGCAACGAAAGCGAATTTGGGGATGTGTGGGGTACGCGTGGTATAAAAGGCCGTTTACAAAGCTGCACCTTTCAACAAAGCCTCCGTCAGATGGTGATGGCGCATGTGGGGTGGTGTAGGTTCTCGTGCGTTTTGCCTTAGGATCTGCAGTAATCCGCCGAGAGTCCCACCTCAGTCAGGCCTTCGATTCCTGACCGAGTCTTTGTTTCTGCATTTTTTTAGGCATTTTTTTGGGCATTTTTGTTTTCGGTAATCATTTCCTTATTTCCCCCTCTTTGACCTGAAGAATGTTCTCTGACATCCAGGCTCTTTTCACAAGCCTTTTAGTGCTCAAAAGTTAACATAAACCCTCCCTTCCCACGGCCTCAACATGCCCCTTTGTGAGACATTCTGGTCTTCCTCTGTCAATGTGCAGACTAAGAGTCGTGCTGTGCCCTCGTCGCATCCCAGAACTGAGGTCACATCAAGACACCTTTGAGGCTCCTTCGAAAAATTCATAATCACCAGCGCAGCCCTGTTTCCACCAGCAGAAGTAGTCCCTGACAAGGGTGTCTGGCTTTTCTTCACATAAGCAAACAGTGCTTCGTCGTCAGGGACAACAGTCTCAAAAGTCCCATGGACAAATAGATCCCTATACTCCTTTCGCAGTTTGAGCATCCGCTGGTAGAAAGCTAGCACGGACCGCGGCTCAGTCAGCTGGTCCCTTGCGTTCAGACCTTTGTATCCGTCGTGGACGCGCATCCACGGGACCACACCTGCAGAGGTAAATCCCGCGTTGGGCGAGCTGTCCCACTGAAACGGTATCCGGGCGTGGTCTCTCCCGAGAATGCGCAACCCGTCCATCGTGGCCTGGATCCTCTTCTCGTCACCTGACGCCACCGCCTCTGCGTGAAATCCCAGACTCTCAACGTCTTTATACTCGCCGATGCCCCAGTCGGCAGGCATGTTGGTCATCCCGATCTCCTGCCCCTGATACAGGAAAAGTGTCCCCGTCAGAGTGGTCTGCCACATCGCGATCGCCTTGGCACTCGCCTCCCACAGTTCTGGCGTGCTGTCGTCCCCGAATCGCGAGACAGCGCGGCCATTGTCGTGGTTCTCGCAAAACACAGTGTGCCAGCCATCGGTCCCCTCGATGAACGTCTGCCACGTCGCCACGTGTCTCTTGAGTTCCGACAAAGGGAATGGGCTGTAGATGTACTTGCCCTGGAAGGCGCCGCCCGTGCCGAGCCGGATCATGCTGAACTCGAACACCATGTCGAGCTCGTGTGCGGCGGCGGATACATACGGCAGGACTTGGCTTGGAAGGGGCGTGTTGGAGAGCTCGCCAACTGATACGGCGTTGTAGGGTGTTAGTACCTGGGTGTTCATCTCGCGGATGAACTCGTGGATTCGGGGACCGTTGCACCACATCTCGGGGGCGGGCTGGTGCGGTGCGTCTGGGAAAGTGATGGGTGCGTTAGGGAAGTCGGTCCGCTTGGAGTACTGTGGTGGTCACGAACTGTTAGTTCTGAGTTTTGAGTTCAACGGACAGGGATTGGGCATACCTTGTTGACTGTATCAATCCTGAACCCATCCACACCGCGGTCGAGCCAGAATCGCATGGCGTTGTCATAAATAGCAGCGCGACAAGCAGCAGACTCCCAGTTTAAGTCTGGCTGGGATGTGTCGTAGAGGTGAAGATAATACTCCTGCGTGGTCTCATCCCACGTCCAGGTCGAGCTGGCAAAGTAACCGCGCCAGTTTGTCGGCGGCATGCGGTTGCCGGCGCTGTCGTAGCGTGGCGGCTTCCAGATGTACCAGTCCCGCTTCGGGTTGGTCTTGGAGGACCGCGACTCCCCGAACCAGGCATGCTGGTCTGACGTATGGTTCACGACCAGATCCAGGATCAGCTTCATCCCCCGGTCATGGCAAGCCTTGATGAGGTCGTCGACGTCTGCAATTGTGCCATAGCTGGCAAAGACAGCCTGATAGTCGGAAATATCGTAGCCCATGTCCTTCTGAGGACTCTCGAACCTGCATTGAGGGAAGAGTGTTAGTCAAGGTAACTGAGGGCGAAGTCACATTCAGGTAGGTACGTACATGGGCGATAGCCATACGACGTCGACCCCTAAGTTGTGCAGGTAGTCGATCTCAGACACCAGCCCAGGAATGTCTCCCCATCCATCGCCGTTGGAGTCTTTGAAGCTGGCGGGGTAGACTTGGTAGAAGACGGCATCCTTCCACCATGCTGTCTTTCCGACCCAGTCCCCATTTCGGAGCAACTTGGAATCCATTGGTGGCTGATTTGGATAGTTGTGAAATGGTCAGGGTACTGAGACATCGGTCTGATTGTGAAGTCTGTCCAGTCCGGAGAAAGTCTGTGTTCAATACTTCCCTGCCCATTTTTAAGGGGCAATAGGAAAATATTTCCACATGTTTAGCGGGTGTCCATTATCCAAGTCGCCATTCCCTGACCCGCAGACTCGGTCCCTCGGCACAATTGTGCGATGCGGTTCATGCTGCAAGAGCGCAGCCCAGCTTCTGTTCTACCCCGACGCCAGACACAACCCTGTCTGTTCGGCAGCGACGATTGGCGTTGGTTGACCAATCGAACTTGCCGCTAACCCCCACACACCCTGGCTGACGTGCCATGACATCAGTGCCAAGCCTAGCCATCACACCACACATGATGGTTCATCACCAACTTTTCATGATACCTCAGGGGAGGAAACCACTGCCATGGACGTGTGACGGCAGTTTGCCCCCCTTAGTGGAAAGTCAGGCCTGGAGAGTGGAGTTAGTATGAGTCTTTGTCAAGTTTGGAAAGTCTATGTTGAGTGATTGCCTGGGTTTGCGAGCAAGAAGTGCACGCTTATTTGCTGGGCGTACGAAATTTTCAAGGCCTGGAAAGAGATCGGAATTCTTGTGGCAAACTGACATGCTCTTGTTCTGGACCACTATGACCCTTCTCTGTATCTTTCGTGATTCAATTCTTGCATGTCCCCCGTCCTTCGATGAGCTGCCATGTCTTCATAGACAATTGACACTGCAAAGTTGCAAAACTCCTGTACCTTTACCACCGCGAAAGCACCGAATGGAAGGCAAAGAATGTTCGGTTGGATTTGTTGGTTACCTTCGTTTGCACTTACCCCGCAAAAAGAAGGAAGTCGCTACCGAGACCGATGAAAGTGATCAACATGTCTGGGGTATTTTTGCACGCCAACGTCCTTCCCCACACACCACACTTTTAGCAACCTGTCAGTTCAGGTTCTTTCCTGCGCTCAAGGGTCATTTTCATCTTGTCATTGGAATCACCATGCGACAGGCGTCATCTTCCATCACGACGAAGAGATAAATACTTTGAGATTCCCACCTGAAACTAAGGGTCCTTCCCGGCTTTCCTTCAACGCCAACGGCAACTGCCAACTCTTCTGCTCCACCAAAACTCCCCACAGTCATCGCACAGTTCCAGCACAGCAGGATGGCTGAACAAAAGCAAGTCCCCTTGTCACACGACGACGGGCACATGGACACCGCACCACATCGCCATGATGCCATCATGAACGAGTCGGAGGCAAAACAAGCATCCGACGAAGAGCACACAATGTCCCTCATGAAGGCCATCAAGCTCTACCCCAAGGCCATCGGATGGTCTGTTCTCCTGTCCTCCACACTCATCATGGAGGGCTACGACCTCGCCCTGCTCGGCAGTCTGTACGCATCGCCCGCCTTCAATCAGAAGTACGGCGACCTCAATCCCAACACAGGCAAGTATGCTGTCTCAGCGGCTTGGCAGTCTGGATTGTCCAATGGCGCGCGAGCTGGAGAAATCTTCGGCCTCATCCTTGCGGGCTGGATGTCCGACCGATATGGGTACAAGATGACCACAATCGGGTCGTTGATACTCATGATCTGCTTTGTCTTTGTGCTGTTCTTTGCGCCGAACGTGCAGGTTCTGGTGGTTGGAGAGATTCTCTGTGGTGAGTTCAATGACATTCCGCCCCATGTTTGCTGGCTTGTTTGAGGCTGAACCAAGCTGTTCAGGTATCCCATGGGGCGCTTTCCAAAGCGTCACACCCGCCTACGCCTCTGAGGTTGCGCCCATGGTTCTTAGGCCGTATCTTACCACATTTATTAACATGTGCTGGGTGATTGGCCAGTTCTTTGCTGCGGCAGTCAACAAAGGGTCTGTTGGACGGACCGACGAGTGGGCTTACCGCATTCCCTTTGGTGTCCAGTGGGTCTGGCCCATCCCTATTCTGATTGGGCTCGTCTTTGCGCCAGAGTAAGTCTTGACGAGGTCCCACTTTTCTGGTGTGTGCGAATTAGAGAGGCTGATAACTTACCTCTTAGATCACCGTGGTGGTACGTTCGTCACGGTAACCGGGAGGCCGCCAAGAAGTCGCTCCTGCGCTTAACCTCGCGCAACCAGCCCGGGTTCAACGTTGAGAATACCCTTGCCATGATCGAGCACACCAACGAGCTGGAGAAGGAGCTTAAAGCGGGAGTCAGGTTCCGTGACTGCTTCAAGGGCATCGACCTGCGCCGAACTGAGATCGTTGTGGGCATTTGGCTTGTGCAAACCCTCGGCGGTCAGAATCTCATGGGATACTTTGCCTATTTTCTGTAAGTGAAGCGAGGAACTTGTCAACTCGGGGGCGCATTTGTACTGACAAGGCATTCACAGCGTTCAAGCAGGCCTTGATGCAAGCAACTCCTTTTCCCTTTCTATGGCCCAGTACGCCCTCGGAATTGTCGGAACCGCCGGATCCTGGCTTTTAATCTCGCGAGTTGGTCGCCGAACGATCCACTTCAGTGGATTGTGCATACAGTTTCTCCTCCTGATTATTGTAGGATGCCTGTCTTTTGGGACTACCAAGGCGTCAGTTTGGGCTATTGGTGGCATGCTGATTGCCTTCACGTTTGTCTGTAAGTCGCAATCTGGGCACCAAACTCCCTCGTATCCCGACTAACAGCTCAAAACAACAGACGACTTCACAGTTGGACCAGTCACCTACTCCCTCATTTCGGAGTTATCGTCAACCCGTCTCAAGGCTAAGACGATCGTCCTCGCACGGGCCGCGTACAACGCCAGCAACATCTTTGTCAACGTCATGACAAACTACCAACTGAGCGCAACGGCGTGGAACTGGGGAGCTCGGACGGCCTTCTTCTGGGCCGGCACATGTCTATTGAGCACAGTCTGGGTGTTCTTCCGGCTGCCGGAACCTAAGGGGAGGACGTATGCCGAACTGGACCTTCTGTTCGAGAAGCGAGTGCCAGCCAGAAAATTTGCAAGAACCGAGATTGATGCCTTTGCGCATTCGTCCGGGTCGGACCTTGGCAAGCGACTTTCTGCTGACGATGAGCAGGTGGAGCACCGCAAGAGTGCGACACATGTATAAGTGGACAGGTGGAGCACGTGGGATAGATGTTTGAAAGTTTGTTCTGGGTATGAAGTCTTACAACTAGTTAATGACCGATATGTGATTTTTTATTGACAATGTTTCTGTTGACTAATTTGTCACCACTGCTTACTGCTTGGAAGATACCATGGGCTGACTACGCTCTCATCGCAGTGCTTTTAGCAATGTTTCAAAATACTATTTCGGGACATTATGGTCTAAACCAATAGGCCGCCTTTTCCAACTTCCTGTGCATACGCGTGAGAGCTTATGTCGGTTGTCAACGTGGGAAGTCAGCTCTTATCTGCCGATTGTCCTTGCATTTGGTGGCTGAACTATTGAGGTAGGCTTTCCTATCGTGGTCTGACATTCAAGAAACCCCGCAGATGGCACACACAATGCATATCTGCTTCAGATACCAGACGTCTTGGCTGAATGCGGGGTTTCTTCACTCCGTGAACTTGAACCTGAAGCTCACTTTTATTACACAAACATCGGCGACGATATTGAGCTGCAGAGCATCGACGATGGCTCTTCACTCGGACTTGTTGCCATGGTACTTCCCCTCCACGGGCTTGTTGCTCGTTATGGGCGTGGCATTCACAGCGTTTGTCTGCCACACGTGCTGGGTCTACGCTCAGCTGCGGCACTTTCCTGGTCCACCCCTTGCGGGATGGTCCCGATTACCGCTCATAGTGTGGACCATGAGCGGAAGGGCTCATCTCAAGTATCAAGAGATATCTGAAACATATGGTGAGAGCAAACAGGGTCTACCCTAACTTGAAACTCATGCTTTATCGTTCAATAATATCAAGGTCCAATCGCCCGCATTGCCCCTACAGTCTTGCTCAGCTCCGACGTCGAGTTCATGCGCAAGATTGCCGCCGCTCGCTCAAAGTACCGACGCAACGAGTGGTACATGGCGTTCCGCTTCAACCCCGACCGCGACACCATCATCTCCCACCGCGACGACGAGGAACATGCGCGACTTAAAATGAAGCTCGCTCCTGGGGTATGTTCGAGTCATCACCGGACGAGCCCCTTTCCATTCCCCTTTAGACTCCATACCTACGCAAAGAACCAACCCACTTGCTGATATACAACCTAACACGGTTTCAGTACTCAGGCAAAGAAATCGACGGCCTTGAGGCCAAAATCGACGCAAACGTCAAGGCCTTCGTGAAGCTCATCGAGACGTCTTATCTATCCGGCCCATCCGACACAAAACCGTTCGACCTGGCAGAAAAGACGCAGTTTTTCACGCTGGATACCATCGCCGATATCAGTTTTGGCTCGCCCATCGGGTGTTTGGCTAACGACAGCGACATGTACGGCTACCTCAAGCAAGCGGCCGCTTCTTTTCCCTTCTTCATGGTTCTGGGCTTGTTCCCTCGCATCATGCATATCCTGGCCCTGGATTCTGTGAAGAGGTTTCTCCCGTCGGCGAAGGATAGCCTTGGGATGGGACGGATAATGAGGTTCGTCAAGCTGGAGGTTTTGGTTGTGATAGCTGTGCAATGCGCATAACTGACGATTTTATATTATTAGACTTGCCTCTGAAACGGCCGGCAAGCGTTTTCCGCTGAAAGACGACGAGGGGGTGCATCGCGATATGCTGGGGTCATTCATCCGCCATGGACTCACGCGGGCGGAAGCAGAAGCTGAGTCCCTTGTTCAAATGTGAGTAATTTTTTCTTTCTTCTTTTCATTCTCAATAATATCACCGGTCCTTTTCGTGACTGGCTGGGCTGAGCTTTTGTCCACAGTCTCGCCGGCGGCGAGACAACAGCAACAACAATCCGCATGACCATCTTCCACGTGTCCACCAACCCCAGGGTTCTCAACAAACTCCGCGCCGAAATTTTTAGGGTTCGCCCGTCCTCGCCACTCACGGATGCCGAAGCGAAAAACATGCCCTATCTCCAAGCCGTCGTCAAGGAGGGGCTGCGCATTTTCCCGCCCATAACGGGTCTCCTGTTCAAAGATACTCCCATTGGCGGCGACACCTACGACGGGAAATTCATCCCCGGCGGCACCGCCATCGGGTTTTCTTTCCTGGCCGCGGTGATGGATAAGAAAGCCTGGGGCGAGGATAGTCACGTTTTCCGGCCTGAGCGATTCCTGGAGGGGTCAGACGAGGAGCTGCGGAACAGGGACGCCATGGTCGAGTTGGTGTTTGGGTTTGGGCGCTGGCGGTGCTTGGGCCGGAATATTGCTGTCAGTGAGTTGACAAAGGTGATTTCTGAGGTACGACTTTCTGTCTCTAAATGAGTGTTGAAAAATGGTAGGCTGACTTAGGTATTTGTGTGTCTGTGTTCAGTTACTTCGCACATTTGACTTTTCGGTGGTCAACCCGATGAACCCTTTCAAGACCCGGAATGCGGGCATTCACCTCCAGTCTGATATGTGGATGCGGGCTGAGAAGGTCGCCCAATACCACTGAGTGTGGAATTTTACTTCAATGGCTACTTATTGCTGTTTGGGTGGACATACTCTCTGGTTATTTCAAAGGGGCTGTCTCGTCTGTCCTTCCTTGGGAATTTCTTTCACCCTCTTTTCTCCATCATCTACTGGAGAGCCCTTCCTCCAAGTTTTCCTTCACGACTACTACTCGTACTACGCAAGTCGGTCAAACTTCACACACAAAGAACCGAGTATAAAGTGAAGCTATGGTTACCAAAAGACCGATGAAGGTGAACCCTCAAATGCAGTAATCATCGTCAATTCCCGGTCCTCCGTGGGCCACATGATGGGTGACTCTGACGCAGACAGCCCCACGTGATCTGCACGTGCTCATCTGCCATTGATGCCACCATTGTACCCAACCAGTGATCAAGGATCAAGGGCATACCCCTCCGTCCCCTCATCAGACCTCTTGACCTGAAGCGACTCCAACTTTAGCCCATCGAATATCCGCGCATTCAAGGGCTGCAGCGCCATGTTCTTCCAATACGCTGCCATGACGCGCTCCTTTCTGTCGGGCGGCAGGCTGTCGAACACGCTCAGCGGAGGCCCGTAGACGTTGGAGAACACGTGCACGCCGCAGCTTTTGCAGTACAGGGTACCGCTGAACTTTCGCCCGTGACGGTACTCGAACGTGTTCTCCCTGCCGTGGATGCGGACTTGGTCCTTGGTTGGGTAGATTCCGACGTATGCATTCTGATGGGTGGGTTTTGTGAGTAATCATTGCTGTTTACTCGATGGGGATGGGTGGATACGTACTCTCACACATGAGCTGCAGTTGTCTTCTTTTGCCTCGACATCATTGATGGGGACGAGTAGCTCGACTCGGATAGCTCCGCAGTGGCATGATCCCGTGTGCTGTGCGGGAATTTCAGTCGAGGGTGTGGAAAGCAATTCAAGGTGTCTCTTGTCATCTGTCGGGACTGTGCGGATTGCCTTGGATGATCTATGAGGTTTAATAAGTTTACGTTCGTTGTTGCAGATCTGACATTACTTCCGTCGTTTTTACTCACTCTAGTTGGAAGGGGTTTATACCCTGGATAGTCCGGATGTTTACAAGCTTCTGGCCACGCAGGGGACCATCGAGGTGTTCTCCTAACACTGCAGTACCGCAACGGTTGCAGAACTTTGTCTTATCAGTTTTTGACATGATTATCTCGATACGTGTATCGCTCGACGTACCTTGTCACCCAGCACAGCAGACTGGTATGAAATCAGGGACCCATCATCCCTCATAACCTCGAAAGATGTGTCGCTGAGGAGGGGGAGCCAGAGATACCCCTTCTTCGAGCAGAGCCCACAGGTGCAGGTAATGCCCTCCGTGATTTCCGGAAGGGTCAGCTCGAATCGGTATTGGCCGCAATGGCAGTTCCCGTGGTAAGTGGTAGAAGACGCCATACCGAGACAGAACGAGGGAGGGGGGTGGGGGCGACGCTCGCGATCGATACGAGGTCAACCAAGGTGAGGGGAAATAGAATAGAGGAGTGGGAAATCAAGATGTTGCTCGCCCGCCCCGCCCGCAAGGGCCCAAAAAATTTGGGGCACTTTATCCGTTACACGGTGAGTAATCCAGCTCTCGCTTAGAGTGAATACCTACAGTGTAACAGTGCCTATAAGTGCCAGAGCGGAAAATAACACAAGGCTCCAGCATGTGACTAGAGCACCGGTGACGACTCGCTTCCGGCGGATGTCAGCATTCTGCGAGGCGGGGCCAATCGGTCAACGTCGTAACATGGGAATACTCAAGACGAAGCAAGCTTTGTCCGGTTAGAGGGAGAAGTTCCCAGCCATACCCTAGTCAAAGAATAAAGCATGGCTTAGACCTAATCTGTAGTTGCCGCTGATTATCAGAACAGCGAAAAACGTACTCCGATACTCAGATCTCGCCATGAGGCACAGTAAAAGGCACTGAGTCCTACAGCTACCTTTTCTACGAAGGGTATTGATTCGGACCGAAGTACGACGACCTAATGCAAGTTTTGTCTTTGACGTCGTAAAAGAGACCGGGTTGAGGTTTTGATGCAGCTGATTGAAAGTCAGGGATGTGGCTTGACACTATTCTAGGCAGGAGCAAGCAACAGATACTCCGATCTTCGGCGGAATATGCCTTTCATGGATGAAAATGTAAGCCGCGTAGTTTGCTTGCTCTTGCCGCTACCAGAAGTTGTAAGTGCTTGTTTTGAAACCTTGGCGGGGATCCTTTGGAACGCCACTGAGGGTCTTATTTGCTCTCCCCGCATCGCCAACGGCAAGGGCATGCGGCGCAGCTTCCACGACAGGGGCGATTGCATGACGCTCCGTTTTGGAACCAGTCTCCCTGTAAGTTTGGGCAAAACGGAGAAAGGAAGGATGGATCGGGCGTTCATCGGTTGACCCTGGTCTATTGGCTGCCTACCTAAGTTGGTAATTCACTGTTGTGATGGCAATGAGGGGCTTTAATTCTTGCGCTGCAAAATGGCGTATACCTTTACCAGGTGGGTCTTTTGACTTTGATCACAAGTGCCAGCATGGGCTACGAGCTTGCCGTGTTATGTGACCCTCTGGTGGCCGTTTAAAACAAAAGAAAGAGAAGTTGCATCTCACCCTCATTGTCCCTCCTTTCAAACAATACCACAGCTTGACCACCGATTTTCTCCATATCTCCTCAACTTGAACATTTCACATACATATTTTTACCACCATTTAAAGCAAACACCATGAAGCTCTTGGCCCTTACCTTCCTCTTCGCGGGCGCCTCGCTCGCTGCCCCTCTTACCAAGTCGACGCAGTTCTACCCAGAAGCCGCCAAGCGCGCCGACTCAACCCCCGAGGGTGTCGTCACCTGGGCCGATGTCGCCAGACGCGCCGACTCTACGCCAGAGGGCGTTGTGACCTGGGCCGACGTTGCCAAGCGTCACGACGACGCAACCCCCGAGGGAGTCGTTACATGGGCAGATGTGGCCAAGCGCGCAGATTCGACTCCCGAGGGCGTCGTCACTTGGGCTGATGTCGCTAAACGCTCTCCAGCTGACTCAACGCCTGAAGGTGTTGTGACCTGGGCAGATGTAGCCAAGCGAGACGACGCCACCACTGAGGGAGTCGTCACCTGGGCCGATGTGGCCAAGCGAGATGACGCCACCACTGAGGGTGTCGTTACCTGGGCCGACGTTGCCAAGCGGGCTGACTCGACGCCCGAAGGCGTTGTCACCTGGGCTGACGTTGCCAGGCGTCACGATGATGCTACTCCTGAGGGCGTTGTCACTTGGGCTGATGTGGCCAAGCGAGACGACGCCACCACAGAGGGTGTCGTCACTTGGGCCGACGTCGCCAAGCGCAGCCCGGCTGATTCTACCCCGGAGGGCGTCGTCACTTGGGCCGACGTCGCCTGAGCTGAGTCAGTGATGTGACTGCTACAAAGTCATGCATTGCACCGGAACTGGTGAGTGACACCGTCTCATTTCACTCGCTGCTCTTTCTGCTGACCTTCGGATCATATCTAGGCAACAAACACTCCAATATCTTTCAGCTTAAAGCGACATTCTAGTTGTCTGGTTCATTTAGTGACCTGCAGTTCGGGATGCTTGTGTTGATTAGGGAAACATGCAATTGCTGGGTTTAGGTTCAAATTATTTGTGAAGTTAGACTCTTCGTAACCTGTGGATTGTCATCTTCTTGATTGCTCTTAGATGACGGCATAGCAAACAGCAAAACATATATCTTAAGAATACCCTTTGTACGTGAATAAGACCGCTGTCATTCATTCTATGTCAATGGACAAGGTCGTCGTAGAAGTCCATATTCACTCGAATGATGAACGGTCTTTCAATGCAAGATTCATGACACTCATTCTTCGTTTTAATATGCTGTAATTACCTCGTATCACCTTCACTCAAGTATTTGTTTATGTAGTACATGGTTGCATAAGACTCTTCTCGAGTTGGTTGGAGTTTATTACAATCAACAGCGAAACCGCTTTATTCCAAAATTGAGCCCTAATTGCGTCCACTATGAAATTCTCAGTCCAGCTTTTTCAGGGCGCTCTATAAGTCTTCTTCCCCCCTAAAACACGATACCACCCAAAGCGACCACTATCATGATGCACCCACGGACAAGATACATATTTTGCGTACACGCTCCTCTCGGCAGAGGGACCACGCATGAGCAGCATCTCACAATGATTCGTGTGATGTGCGTCGGCCAAATAGCCGTCGAGGATGTCGCCGTACAAAGCAGCACGCTGTGTCTTACGCCAGGTGTATGTGCAATGCAGAAGGTTGAAGTCATCTTCCACATAGATCGTGTTCCACTCGCCCGCCATAACTTCAGCCATTGGAATTTTGGGCGTGGTGCTGTTCCAATCTGGGACACGGTAGAAGGCCCAGTCCTTGCGGGCGAGGAATTCATTGCTTAGCTCTGGGTTGTGGCATCGCCACGGGACCCAGCCCATGAGCACAACGTCGAAGACGCAGCCGCGTTGGCGAGCTTCGATGGGGGAGAGGCCGCATTCTTCGGGGTCTTTATATGGTGTTTCTTCATTGGGAGGTTTGGTGTGTGCAAAGGCAAACACACTCGCAACGAGTGCCATGCATGATGCAAATACAATCAGCGCGAGGAGAAGAATGTTCCGGCGCGTTGTTGATGGGGACGACTTAGACGCCGGAAAGTGTGTGGGAGCTTGATCACTTGGTGATGCATCGTTGGCTTCCTTGTCGGCAAGGGGCTGGTATGTGGCTGACATGATAGCTCGAGAAACGCCACAGACAAACGACTCTTGACTGTTGGAGCGGAAAAAGGTGAAGATAGAATCGGTGGTGCTTTGCCCGTCTGCCCAGCTCACAAAATTGATCAGGTGTTGGGGCCTCTGGATCTTCGGTACCTCAGCTGTGTAAGCACAACTTGCATCGAATCTCCTCATTCGCCTCCCGTGCAATGTCTAGCTCACCCAGCTGTCTGCCTCGTGTGGCTTGCAGCAGGATTTGTGATCTCGAACCAACTGCTCCGCCTTTTTGCTCGGCGCTGTTCAAAAGTGGCAGGTGAAGAAATCGCGAGAAGCAGATTACGGATGAATGTACTGCGGTTACTTTGTTACGGGCATGGGTTGCGATCAAGTTCTTCGCAGCAGAAACGTCTCGAAAAACATATGCTGTGCCGCTTGCATCCATCCGCACTCTACTTTTTCAAACTCCACTGTCAGACGGCTAACGGGGAGTAATCCGCCTATGAATGCTGCAGATCGACGTCAATGTCAGATTAAGGTCGGATGCCCCTCTCGTTCCCCTCATCTCTAGGATCGTTTCTGGAAGGTGGGATGAGCTGGGCCAGCTGCTGCCTCGCCTCCCAACCCCGCATTACCGTAGAACGCGCGGTTTCGAACATGGATCGGGCGTCAAAATGGTGATGGAAACTAAGTAAGTAATTGGTATGATCAATAATAGCGGGATGGATATAGCGGTGAGATTCATGCAGGCAGGAGCCGGTAGGATGAAGAGGTAGCGAGCCAAGGAAACTCAAGGCAAGGTACCCGTGTACATGAACCCGGAATAGGAAGAAGGAGGATTCGGCATGTTCCGTCGCTTGTTACGGTTGGGAAAGAGCGTTTGTGCGAGGGGACTTTAGACTTTTAAGATCCCTGTCAAGACGGACCGTTTGGAAGGATGCACCGTTTTGCCTGTGTCATCATCATCCAGATCACCTATGCCATGCGGTCTGGTGGGCCAGTCACCATCCACCATCCACAGGGAGAATCACGCATGGTTTGGAAGTTGCAACGGCCATGCCTTCCCTGCAGAAGATGTTTTGAAGCTGTTTTCCCATGGGCTGCTTTACGAGCAAACCGCGCTTGATCGCACTCGTTCTTTCCACCCCATACGCTCCACTTGCAAAAGTGAAGTGATCAAGACCGCCCACCACATGGTTCCTTCCTTGAGTCAGTTCGGCGCAACACACAACAAGCACAAACTACTTACAATGTTCTCGCAAGCGCGGAAATCCCTTTGGCCTCAAGAGACTCCCGTTGCGTATGAGAGTCTTCGAGGGGCAGCGCCGTCTGACCATAAAGATGATGTCAAGATTGAGACCGTGGCGGCCGAGTTCAATGCCCAGGCCGTCAGCCGGGACATGAGGACTACTGTGTTTCGGCTGAGAATGGCCACGGCGGTGCTGTCAAGTCTCGTCGTGTTCATGTCGCTCTGCTGGATATCGAGAGAAGTCTCAGTTCTCAGAGTACCAGTAGCCACACAGCCTGCGGTCTCCGGTAGGCTCCTCCTCACATCCCTCCCAGAGGTCAGCATTCATTGACGATTTTGCAGAACCGAGTGGTGGACTACCGTATTCAACCCTCACCAAGACACCTGAGATCTTTTCTCCTGCAAATGTGGCGACAGAGTGGAAAGAGGTCGTGTTCCACAACAACTTCCGACAGGACAGAACCAAATGGCAAGGCCCTCCAAATGACGACGTGGACAAGGCCTGGGAAGAAAGCTATCTAGGTAAGTACCCTGGCAACAAGAACACAAGCACCCCAAAACCCCCCGATTTCACCACCACTAACCATTCATCTCACACAGGCGTCGGCGTAATCAAAATCCCCAAATCCGACGCGGACAGACTCCCAAACCAAACCCTCCCCATTCCAGGAGAAGACGATGGCTACATCGTTGGCGTCGAAGTCTTCCATCAACTCCACTGCCTAGACCTGCTCCGACGCCACTTATATCCCGACCGCTACCACAATGAGAAGGGAATGAACGCCCAGCAGCTGAAGGAGTACTGGATCCACCTGGAGCACTGCATCGACAATCTGCGGCAGACCATCATGTGCTACAGCGACGTGAGTACTATTCCCTGGAAGATCCATGAGAAGGCGCATCGCGAGTTTCCGGATGCGCACACGACGCACGTGTGCAGGGACTTTGACACGTTGAAGGAGTGGATGCTTGACCCTGTAAGGCATTTTCCGCAGGAGAAGTATCAACTACGGGTAGACGCTCTGCGTGCTGGTGCGGAGCCATGACACGTCGTTTGAAAGAAAGGGCATTCGTGTGGATGAGAGTGGCTTGGAAAGCACATTTGAGACAGATATACTCCCTACGTGAATTTACCAATAAATCCATTTCACCATTACCAGAGCGCTTAATTTCTTTTTCGATTCGGATTTGGTAGATGAATGTTTTGATTATTGTTACCTCTCAATGTTTGCATCCGACACTCTTATCCCGGTGAGTGTCTTCAGACATCATCGTGAAACACGATTCAAGTTCTCTAAAAAAAAGCTCAAGTCTCATATTTCCATCATCGTGTGGAAGAAAAGACAGGAGAAGGAGAAAAACTCCAGGGTTTCATTTCATATATTTGTAGCTTAGCGTTTGTTAAATTTGAAGCGAATTTTAGATGAGATGGTACTGTATATCTTTCAAGATTGATCTAACCACCTTTTTTTTCTAGACAAGCACATAGAGTTTATTGGCCCAAGAAATGTATATTCATTGTTCATCACGTTTTCTATGTACAAGAAACCGTGGACTAAAATACAGGCTTCACAGCACTCCCCCCATCATATCTATCTACCATCCAACGACGCAGAGGCTCGATACTCCGGCATGTATGAGGTACATCCGACTCGACATAGTTCCGCCCCAGGCCGGGATAGTACCTGGTCCCGATAGGCGTCATGTCCCCCGAGCACATGACGTACTGCCTTAGCTGCTCGATGCAATGGTCCTGGTGCATCGCAGTGGTCTCCGGTGAGCTTCTTGTCTCATGCTCTCCTTCTCCATGCTGGTGCGAGCCTGTCCCATAAAATGATGGGTTTAACGCCTTTCTTATGTTGTTTAAGCAATGCAGAGTGTGGAAGACGTCGAACCCGGCGACGTAGCCGCCTCTCGTCTTGTCCCAGTACGGCTCGATATGGGATTCGCCCCATGTGGCGATTGCTTCTTCTTTCGAAATGAGGACGTAGCGGCCTGAAATCGATCAGGATGATCAGAAACGGGAAATCAGGTAGAAGCCTGTGACTTTGGGGAGAGAGACTTACCCCATGTGAGATTTCCCCAGTTATAGTCAATCTCAGGATGCAATGCCGGATCCCCGACATACATCAACGGACTTGGGTTTGGAATGTACATTTCGCCATTCTCTTTGAACGCTGGTCCGCCAGTGAAGCGCGTTTGGGACACCTGGATGAGCGGCCTTGCAGTCACTTAAGAGTAAACTGAGGTCAGCTCTGGTTCGAGTCGATGGGGAAAGGAGCTGGTCAACCTACCAAAGTCCGTCTTGTAACCATCGGCAAAGGTGCCCAATCCATTCCCGGCGGGAGGGTCTCTGTCGAGTGCCATCGCGAGTATCAAAGAGATGGAAGCAAATATGGCGGTGAGGGTCCAGCTCAGCGCGGGGTGGGTGAGGAGTTGCAGCCATGTTTTTCGAGGTCGACCTTCACTGCCAAACGGTAGCGGTGAAGCGGGCTCACTGCCGTCCTCGCTGCCATTTGGGATTTGGGAATATTCGGGCTTCATCTTGAAAGGGACGCCGAAAGCCATTTCCACCCAACAGACAAAAGGATACCAAGCTCTGAATGTGTGTATCAGAATTGGAAGGGCAGCCCGTGGGTGGACTTGTGCGAACCCCGCGAACAGCAAACAGCACCAAGAAAAGAAGGTGGGGGGGGCTCGATGAGATGGAGACTAGAACATTCCTTAGTCGCGGTCCCGACAATGTTCGGGAGTGTGCAAACTGAGGAACGCGGAACCCCCACACGGAAGATTCCAAAGTGCCTGGCTGTTTTGATGTCGCATAGCGCGGCAAAGCCGGCAAGCAAGAGGCACACTATCCAACCGCGTATGCTCACTGGGATTGTATACGACGAAGGTCTTAGAAGTAAGCATAAAAATCCCACGAGAACTATCTAAAAACGGAAGGTGGTGTTTTTCTTTGTCTAGGTATCCCCGGTGGAAGGATCAGCAAGGATATATGGAACCGGAAAACGGTGAGAAAACGGTGGTGATTATGTGTGCTATCCCTGCATGTAAGCTGAATGGATGGGTGAGGCGCAACAAGGTTCGGGTAGTTTGCGGCGCATGCAATGCAATGCAATGTCGTCGTCAAGCATTTTCAGCCTTGGCCGTAACGTCACGATTCCGGATTGCCATATGAGGTGATAATTAGGCGAGCATGTCAATGTGCTTGAAGAGGGGTTTCCTTAGGAATTTTCAGTCTGCCGCCATTGCCGCCGGCACACGTCCTGGACAAGGTAGTATGGGCGGTTTGCAGCCCAGCTCGTATAGGTCTAATACTCACTGACAGGCTCCTGGGGGATATCAGGGAACTGAATCCATGAGTCCCGCTTGGTTCGCTGAAACATACTACTGCAGTCACATCACCACCGGTGAGTTCGGTGACTTTGGCTCTGTGCCTCCATGCATAACCCTACGAGATAGAGGCCGGGGCGTGAGCGGTGAGGGGAACCAACGTAAGGTACCATGCTTGTGAATGCTAGTGGCTTTAGGGTCGCGGCTGGCCGGCTATGAAAAATAGGCATCGATCCTGTGTCGATATAGGAATGTCCGCCGATTCAGGAGCTCGACCTTGTCTTTGACAGGACGCGAACTTGCCCTTGTGTCCATGTGACTGTGGGCTGTGGTCAGAACGCCTAGCCTCTTTCTTCTACTCCCACTTTCACATCTCGTCTTCCCTTCCCTTCTCTTCGCTGCCGCTGCCCACCACCTCACATTCCCATCCACATTCCTATCTCACCCCTCAAGCTAAACATCACTCCCTTTTTCTGAAGAGATCGGGGGCATCTACCAACCTTAAGGTGCAAGCAAGTATGTCTCCCAACGACAACCTTCGCCAAAAGGCATCATTCGAAGACTCTGTCAGGAGCAGCGACGACGAATCAGGCATGACGCTTCTGGGCGAACACATGCAACTCTCGTCCCCCAAGAAAAGATCCCGCTTTCACATCATCCTTCGTCTTCTTCTCGCTGCCACAGCCCTCGTCTGCGGTGTCTCCATTGTCTACACTGCGTTCGCCGTGCACAGCATCTCGTTGTCCTCCACCACGGATTTCGGCGACTGCGGCACTCAAGGGTCCGTCGAAGAGGCCCGCGCCAAGGGCTGCAAGTTCGATCCCATGAGCTGGATCTGGGTCCGACCAGAATGCTACAATGCCGACCTGATCGCCGACTTCATGAACCGCACCGAATTCTCCTGGCACACTGAGCCAAAACTCAAGCCGGAGTCGCGGGTTCCCTTGGATGTTGTTTTCCGAGGGGATCATCCCAAGTTGTTCACCCAGAAACAGTACCATCTGGTGCACTGCGCCGTAAGTGATGCCTGCCACTGATCTTGGCGAAAACGAATGCTCGCTAACTCGAACTCTCAGTACATGTCCAAGAAGCTTTTGAAGTCCATCATCGACCATACACCAATCGATGATTATCTGGTCTCGTGGAAACACGAAGGCCACTGTGAGATGGTCCTTCTGAATGACTATCTCCATGAGGATGTCGTGTGCGAGGCCCCTAAGATTTGCCCCACGCATGTTCAGGCCACTTGGACGACATGCAAGCGATACTAAACCGGGGGCCATGTCCTCTCCAGACCGAAAAGAGGGCATTTTCTGGTTTGGATTTCCTTTCTTACAGAATGAAAGGGGGTCGGGTGTGACCAGGCAGGGTTTACTTGTTGGCATCATGTACTTACTGCGGTTCCTTGCCCACATTCAGAGTAGCAAAACATATCATGGCCTGGACACAACATGGACGTTGGATCGATCCAACCCCGCATTTCAGCGCACCTCCTCGGCAATCGTGTGATGCCAGTGCGGCAGTGCCCGGGGCAAGCAGCTTAGAAACCAACCCGAAATGCTTAACTTGCGCTTATCCTGCCATTTCGGGGTCACAAGTGCGTTATCTCCAAAACTGTCTAGCCGTTTTATTCAAGACTTAGTCCGATTTATCTGAAAACCCACCACGCTATTGCTAGCATATTCTCCACTCTCCTCCCCCTTATCGTGCTTCTCTGTTCGGGCAGGTGACTGCATCTATCTTCCAAGTGCTATGTTTATCATGTGCTGTGTTTATCACCCAATGAAAAGGGGTCGCGGCACTATGTCTCCCTTTCTGTTATTGAAGTCCCTGATGGCCGACCTTGTGAGGAGGTAAAAGCATCATGATGTTGATCTGTAAGAGACTTTGGAACCCCCCAGATGAGATGAATTTACCAGGCTCAAGCCAAACATTTCAACTCCCCAACCTTGAAATACTCCCACACAGTGCCCGCATACACAAATCATCACCATGGTTGCCAGACTCCCCGCAGACTCTCCCAAGGTGGAGGAGTTCACCGCCGACCCGGCCAACTCCCCGCAAGTCGTCCAGGCCTTGATCCGATCCGGCGGCGTCATAATCCGCAACCTTCTCTCCCAGTCCACCATGAACGCCATCGAGAGCGACGTCCGCCCTTACATCCTCGCCGACAAGCCCTGGACAGGCGATTTCTTCCCGCCCGAGACGCGCCGCGTCTATGGGCTCGCGGGAAAATCGCCCATCTTCATCAAATCCATCGTCGCCGACCCATTGTATCAGTCCATCTGCGACACCCTGCTCACGTCAGTCTACTCCGCCTGGACGGGCCAAAAACTCGAGACCTCCAAATCCCCACCCCAGCTGAACAACACTATCGTTTTCTCTATCAACCCGGGCGCCAGGAACCAAGAGCTCCACAGGGATGACATGCTGCACCACAACCACGCCCTCACAGCAATCACGCCCGAAGAGTACAAGATCGGCCGCGACACGGGCATCGGGTTCTTCGTGGCTGGGAAAAAGGCCACCAAGGCGAACGGCGCCACGAGGTTTATCCCGGGAAGCCACCTGTGGGACCAGTCAGAGCCGCCCAACGAGGAACTCGCGTTTCACGCCGAGATGAACGCGGGTGATGCGTTCATGATGCTGTCGAGCTGCTACCACGGCGGGTCGGCCAACACGACAGAGGACGAGGAAAGATTGCTGTACAGCTGTTTCATGACAAAGGGGTATCTTCGACAGGTCAGTCCATCACCCCGTGATTCTTTCGAAGAACGACGGGAGCTAATACTTCGGACACAATTATAGGAAGAGAACCAGTATCTCGCTAACCCGCTTAAAAAGGTCCGTGAGTACTCAGAGGCGATCCAAAAGATTATCGGGTACCAAGTCAGCGCTCCCTTCCTGGGCTGGTTGGACCTGGACGATCCGCGGAAGGCGCTGTACAGCAAGGATGAATGGAAGGATAATGCGGTGGACCTGTTCTAGTAGCGCTTCTTTCATGAGTTTAGGTTAATTTAAATGGCGTGCACTTGCTTGTGTGGATGCCTCACGTTGGCGGACGGTGGACATAATACCTCCCTACTGAGTTCAATAAATCAACATATTTCAATGGTCGACGATGACGGCAGTGAAACGGCCCTTCTGGAGAGCGTCAAGCTGCCGACAAGATTAGATTAAACCAATCTAACAGTCCCTGGAGAGCATGTCTCGATTGGGACAATCCCATGATTTCGGTAGTTACATCCTGGAACGGCTAAATTCCCCACGTTTTCTGCGCCAACCAGCAGACTGGAATCATTACCCGCAACAAGTCCCATAGGCGGGAATAGCTGCTGCATCCATTCATTGTCATTTACAATGCCAAGTCAAGCGGCATGTGCCGACTTTCGACTCCGGGACAGCGTGTCTGGAGAATATATGAAATGACGCTCCCGGTTTACAAAAAGGGATGGATGACTGGCTCTCCTCCTTCGCTTCCACAGCGTTGTGATCCACAAAGAAAAGAAAAAATGAAGTTCCTCTCTGGATTGCTCCTCACGGCGGCGGCCGTCGAGGCTCACTGTACGCTCAAATCCAGTTCTACCAACCATCCACGTTGGCCTCTACTGACTCTCGCAATCAGATACGTTCCCTCGCCTCGTCGTCAACGGCAAACCCGAAGACAAGGACTGGTCCGTCACCCGCATGACCAAGAACGCCAACACCAAGCAAGGGATCGAGAACCCGACAAACGCCGACATCCGGTGCTACGCGTCTGGGACAGCAGCAAACGTAGCCACCGTCCCCGCCGGCTCGACAATCCATTACGTTTCGACCCAGCAGATCAACCACCCGGGCCCGACGCAGTACTATCTCGCCAAGGTTCCCGCGGGGTCGTCAGTCACGAAATGGGACGGTTCTGGAGCTGTGTGGTTCAAGATTTTTACCACGATGCCGACCATGGACAAGAACAAGCAGCTTACTTGGCCTGGGCAGAGTACGTCTGACCTTCTTTTGCCCCATCTCCCACTCTCCATGAATCAAAGCAACCCATCATTCGAACCACGAATTTTTCCAAAAAATAAAAGGCTGACCTTGTTTTGTTTTCGCGTAACCAGACCTCTACACCACCGTCAACGCCACCATCCCAACCGCCACCCCCAGCGGCGACTATCTCCTGCGCGTGGAGCACATCGCGCTGCACATGGCCGCCCAGCCGAACAAGGCCCAGTTCTATCTGTCCTGCTCGCAGATCACCGTCACGGGCGGCGGAAACGGGAACCCGAGCCCTTTGGTGTCGTTTCCCGGATCGTACAAGAGCAGCGATCCCGGTATTCAGGTCAACTTGAATGCGATTGCGCCTGATGCGTATCGGCCGCCTGGACCGGCTGTTTGGAACGGGGATGCTGGAGGGAGCGCTGCGTGATGGGGCATCTGTTGTGTATGCAGTCTGATGGGTGGCGGGAGGGGGGTTTGGTGAATCCCGCAGGATTGAGCAGAGCGATGTGATCAAGGACGGGCTCAATGGTGGATTGTGGAAGTGCTTGTTTCTATTCAGGTTTTCTTTTACGCGTGTTGTGGCGCTTTTGCTGCAATGCCAACTTACAACCCGAAGGTAAACAATGACCTACGCCAGCTGGTCATAGGTGTCTACCAGCAAGCGACGCTTGTAAAATTCCGGAACTCGAGAGATTGTTACAACCATGAGCCGATGTAGAGTAAACTTGAAGATACCACAGAATGTTTTAGGCTGGATGATAGTCCGGATCTGACTTCCTTGTCAACTCTCTGGTGGTAACCTTTGGAGTCAAAGCTAATAACGGAATGTAACTGTAGTAGAGAAATGACTGATGGAAATCCGAGCAGGTTTGTACCACCGAGCCTTGCAGCTGAATGCAACAGACCACGGGCCACTAGGTAGAACTGGACCTCGACTTCAATAGGCCGTTCTGGGCCGTTGGTTCCCCTTCCCCGCCGATCAGAACTTCTTCGGGGTGACCTCCGCACTCTTGGCTTGCAATCCGTCCCGCCCATTTCCTGGGTCGGCACGACTAAAAACTGCGCCTTTCGGTGCTGTCACTGTGGTGAAAGGCTTGGGAATGACGAAATTATCATGAACTAAGAAAGCTGAAATTCATCTTGAATAGGGGAAGGCGCAAATTTTAGCAGCTGTCAGCATGCAAGGCACATCAAAAACCGGTTCTGACAGCGGCTAACAGATGCAGGCGTTCTTGGCCCGGCAGGCAACTGGACCAGTGTGCTTTATCTCGCTTGCATCGTGGTTGCATCCTTCCCGTCCGGCCAAAGACTTCACGCAGAATTTGTGAGTTGTACAACATTGAAGCTGCAGACAAGTCGAACCAACGTAGAACTTCACAGCTTGGTGCTCTTGAAAGGTGCAGATCTTCCCAAATTCGGACCAAACGAACCCAATGGTCACTATTGTGGGAGATAATGAGAAGAGAAGTAACGTCATTGTGGCCATTTCCAAACTTCTCCTAGAATAGCACCTGCGATGGCCACGGCGCATGAGAGAAGACATACAGGGGATATAAATTCCAGCCAAATGGCCAAATTTCTTCCCCTCTGCCCTCCATGGTGTAAGATCGTTCCAGAGAACAGGTAAACTCTCAAGAGCTTTGAAGCTCCCCAATCTCCACGATGGTCCCCTCTCTCCGTCAAGTCTGGCTCCTTGCCATCCTCTTCGTGGCACCATGGGTAGTCTACGCCGACACGTGCTCCGACCTCGAGACCACCACCTCCATCGAAGTCTCCCGCCCCGTGTCTGTCTCTTACGCTGCCGAACAGCAGGAATACTGGTCAACCTCCTGCGCCGCCCTCCTTCCGACATGCATCATCTTCCCCAAGTCCGCCGCCGAGGTCTCCACCATCCTCACCATCCTCAGCTCCAACAACGAGCGGTTCGCCATCAAGTCGGGCGGCCACAACCCCAACAACAACTGGTCCAGCGTCCGAGGCGGGCCCCTCATATCCACCCAAAGACTCGACCAGGTCGTTCTCGACCCATCCACCGGAAGGGTCCGCATCGGGCCCGGCCAGCGCCTCGACAGCACCGCAGCCGCCCTCCAAGGAACCGGCTGGACCTTTGTGGGTGGCCGCATCGGCAACACAGGCGTCGGCGGTCTCGTCCTCGGCGGCGGTCTGTCATACATGTCGGCCCAATACGGCTGGGCAGCCTCTTCAGTCATCGAATACGAGCTCGTTCTCGCCAACGGCACGATCCTCACCGTCACAGCGTCCAGCTACCCTGACCTGTTCAAATCCCTGAAAGGCGGAGGCAACAACTTTGGTGTCGTCGCCTCCTACCTCGTGCAAGCCTACCGCCAGGGAGACATCTACGGCGGCAACCTGGTCTTCCTCCGCACACCACAAACCGACGCACGCATCCTGAAAGCCGTCCGCGATTTCACAGAGTACAACGCCGACGACAAAGCCGCCGTGATCGTCACGGCCGAGCGCACAAACGTCAACCTCGTCGACTCGTGGATTCTCTTTCTCTTCTACGACGGCGCGGTCGTCCCGCCCGGAACCTTCTCCAACTTCACGAGTATCGGACCCATCGCCAACACGGCCCGCGTGCGCACCTACGCCGACTACATGGCCTTCAGCAACTGGGTCATCGTTCCCGCCTCGATCGTGACTATCGCCACTGAGACGATCCCCCTGCCGTCTTCTGCCAACTTGGCGTCCGTCATGTTCGACATGCACGCCCACTGGCGGAATATCTCCTCCACCACTCTTCTAGACGTTCCGGGGGTCGTGGCGAGCATTGCCTGGCAACCGTTCCCCAAGCGCATCGCCCAGGCCGCCAGAGATAAATCCCCTGATCTGATCGATGCCGACCCAGATGTCGATAAAATGATCCTGGAGATCAACTACAGTTTCTTGCTAGAGGCGGATTACGAGCGCATGACGAGCACGATGCAGGCTACCTACGGCGGGATCAGGGAGAGAGTGCTTGCGCACCAGGCTGCGGGACGGTTGCCGCGGGATGTGTACCTGCCGCTGTTTATGAACTATGGGTTCTTCAAGGAGGATTATTTTGCACGACTCAAGCCGGAGAGTAGAGCGCTCGCGAGACGGGTGGCGGGGGAGGTGGATCCACAGGGGTTGTTTAGGGATAGAACTGGGGGGTGGAAGCCGTAGGATGGGTTTGGGGAGGAGGTAGGAGTATTATTGTCTTCTGTCTACTAGTATCCATGTGCTACACTCCTTACATTGTACGTAAGTACCTAATTTCGTAATGATAGTTGTAATGGAGAGCGGCCTTTCGAAAATGCGTGTGGTGGATTAGTATTAGTATTACAATTACAATGAGTAAAAGAGCGTGCGTGCTTTTTGTTTAGAGCTCCCCTGTTTTTCCTGGCATCATATTTTCTCATGGTTTTGTTTCATGTCGTTAGTACCTGACTTATATCGAGTCTATTCCTAGTACTTGCGTTGAGTCATGTTCTTATAGATCTAATCTTTTGGTTGAAAATTACACAACAAAATCGGTGTCAAAAATTCATTTTTGGATCCTCTCCTTGGTGCTTTGTTCAAATTCTCGTTCCATTTCCTGCCTGTGTCGTATGTGTTACTCTCGCCTTCTGTTTCTGGACGTCCGTCTGACTCGCTTGTTTCTTGGTCTCTTTTCTCCTCGATCTCGTTGACCACGGTGGAAAGAATTTAGTAAATACGCTGACTGCGTCGTCCACTTCATTCCTGTAGTGTGAATCTGGGGAATACAGTCCTAACATGTTCTAGTAATACCAGGAATATACGTTGACCCATACGTAGAACCCTAGGGCCGTACTACCGACCACAAGAATCCCCATAGGTATGTACTCCATGAAGCGGATGCTCGCCAGGACTGGCAACTTCACCCAAGAGACGGGCGATGGCCCAGTGACTTGCACGGCGCGCATTTCGAGTCCTTCTACCACGTAGACAAGAAGTCTGACTTCCATATTTGCATTGCCATTGGAAACCTGTATTGTTTTGCTTTGCTGCTGGCTTCCATCATGGTTAGTCAACCGCTTTATTGTTTCCCTGATGAGACCTGGGTTCGCACGAAGAGCGCTGGCAGAGAGATAGCAGGCGTCGATCGAGTGCTGCTCCACTCCTCGGAGCAGGAAACTCTTGTCCTTTGCCAGGGCGATTAAGATGAGGTCACGAGCATGACCACCACCACCACCTCCTCCTCCTCCTCCTCCTCCTCCTCCTCCTCCTCCTCCTCCTCCTCCTCCTCCAGGTTCTACCACCTTATTGCATTCCATCACAAGAACTGCTCGGAATCTCGAGCCGGTCGCTGCAAGAACCAGGTCCTCGGAAAGATCGCCTTTCCTGAGGTGGGAGAAGTGGAATCGGCCCTTTGGGCCCAGGAGGAAGATGCCCACAAGCAAGAAGCTCTCAGACAAAACCCCTTGGGCCTTGAAGACGTTATTTGCCGCCTCGAAATAGAATGCGTCAGAGTATTGCTCAGCAGTCGAGCCAGGCTTCTCCCCCAAAGCAGCTTCGTCGGTCTGTTTCATGCGTAGCGCATACGACGTAATCCATGGAGCGTGGAACGGTGCATTGGGTATGCTGGACGTTTGGGGGATGCCGTAGATGGTCCGGATCGAGTTGTGTTTTTCGATAGGTGGTATGTCGGCCAGCTCGCCGACACGGATACGAGCATAGCGATTGTTCTCGACCCTGCGAAGGTAAACACCGGCGACGCGAGAAGGGTTGTCGTCAAACATGCAGTTCAGGACAAAGATGGGAGACTCGTCTTCCGCCCAACTGGAGAAAAGGCTCTGCACTCGGATGGTCATTCGTATTCCCCTGTTGGTCATTGTGTTTGTATCATGTGTGGACGGATCGGAACCGCGGACAAGGGTGAGGTTGTCCCTGGCCCTGGGTTCTTCACTTGGGTGCCCGTGGAGAATACGACCACCATAACCACCATGTGATGGAAGCGACCCGAGGCCGCCGCCGCCCGGGTGCTCTCGAAAATTTCGAAACTGGCGAGGCGACGGCGCAAACAATCCGCTCGCACCGTGCTGAGTGATCTGAGGGTCTCCGCGCCAAGCGAACAACGTGTGGTCGTCAGATTGTCGAAAGATCTCTTCCTGCAGACGGAAAAAGGCTTTCTCGCCTTCTCCATAAATCAGCGGCAGATTAACGTTGAAGATTCCGAATAGACTATACGCAACGTCTTCTTGACGAGTAGTGTCTCGTTCCGAGGCCCAGCTCATCCGCTTTCCAACACTCACTTCCTCTGGGGAAGCGCCCTGAAGGACAATCTCATCGACTCCTGTGATGGTTTCCAGCTCGGCGGTGATGTTCGTCTTCTCCTCGACCTTCTTCCACGCTTGGTTGTAGAAATGAACATTTGCGGGAGCAATCAGCTCCTGGAGGGTCCAACCACGGGTGAACCATCGGCTGGTTTTGAACGTCGGATCAAGGAGACGAGAACGAGTAGCAGATCCAGATCGCAGACGTCCCAAAGAACCCTCTGGAAGTTCCCCACGCTCGTCTGATGATGATGGTGAATGGGCCATGTCTTCGAGATAGGCAAAACATATCGCCGAACCCTGGTACCATTTGTACATAGAGTTTATTGCCTCTCCGAGCTCTGCGCTGCTGGTTTTATCGATGCAGCATGTGTCAACCCACAAATACTCGAGTCGCTGATTCCGCGCTTCTTGGCAGGCGTTCTTGATCTTTGCGAATCCGCGTTTGCTGGCCCGGATGGCTTCCGAATGGAAATCCTGGAGGGATACCTCGCCATCTCCCCACGTATGCGACAAGATGGCGTATAGCGGGACTGTTCTGCCATGGAATTGATGAATCTTCAGGGTACGAGTATTAATAAGGCGCATAGCTGATACCGTTAATTGTGCGTTTCCACGCATCCGATGAGGGGACTTGTCGGCAGATCATAATTTGGAGAATTTCTTGGAATGTTTCCCTTGTTGCTTGCGCGGGAATATTGGACAAATGCACTGCCTCCAGGCTCTAGGCAACCAACAGTTTTACACAGCCCCTCTACTTGCTGACCTATAACCAAATAAGTTATAGTGCATGTCGCAGCTCAGCCTCCAGTTCCACTAACACCTAGTGCCCAGCTGTTAGTCATTGCTCGTTCGGCTTATTAACGTTATTCCTCAACGCTTTTGAATGTCCCACGTATTTAGAAGCAACAAAAAGTAGATACACATAAGAGGGAAAAAAACGTGCAGAAAGCATAC
The DNA here is from genome assembly GCA_033439775.1 of Podospora didyma. Lineage (NCBI taxonomy): Eukaryota > Fungi > Ascomycota > Sordariomycetes > Sordariales > Podosporaceae > Podospora > Podospora didyma. The sequence goes on from JAULSW010000003.1 coordinate 4,947,791, forward strand.
AATTCCAGGGATTTGCTGGCGGGCACCCCCCCTAAAGCATGGAGGATACGTTCACGGGTCGATATTGTTTCGATAAGGCCCTGGGCACGCCGGAAGTGACCATAAACCGCGGAGGATCGTCTTGGGAGTTGTTTCTCGAATACACAACTTCGATCGCGTTCCCCCGCCAAATTAAACTTTTAACCTCGTATAAGACGCGACAGCTTGCCCTCTTTGTTTATAATCCCCACTTCGTCGTCGCTCTTTCGCCCGCGGGCAGCACGCCACAGGACGAATGGGCCGACACGCCAAGCGTATCGCTCCCGTCGGGGAGGTCGCCAGTTCGAACTCTACCCGCTCGCGCCCGTCGTAGCAAAAAATCCTCACGAGGGTTTTTCGTAACCGGCCCCCTCCCCCAAGGTAAGGGGGGAGGCATTCGGCTAGCTTTTTGTCATTCTCTGCTTTCGGGCAGAGAAGCCAATTGCGGATTGCAAGCATCTCCTTTGGCTTCAGAACCATGGTTTATGGATGTCCTGGTGGTAAGAGTATTTTGAACTCGAATGGAACTAGCAGTATGTCGTGGCTGGCAGATTGGTAGTAAATAATGTATCGGCGATTTGGTAAAATTTATACCACACAAAGTTGTCTGAGCTGCCTCCCGCCCTTTGCCACCTTTCGAGGTTTGGGCAGTTATGTCTCCGATTCACTGTGATGGATGTGAATCACTGAGCGAAAAGAAAAAGTTATGTAAATGATAAAGGTCATTGAAGTTACATGTTAGACGGGTGCCCGTCAGAATTTTTGCCTGGCTCAACTGATCTGCACTCATGAGCTGCCTGATTTTATTGTGGCCAATACATGCACGCCAAACCATCATTCCTTCCTCATTGCCCGTCATTCTTTTTCCCTTCGCCAACAAAACGAAACTTACGCTTCGTTCATTGCAACTTCCCCGGCAGCCAACCCGCCCATCTACTTTCCTCTCCCAACTCAGCATCCTGTAGCCCTCCACCCAAGCAAAACCCACCGATTAACTCCCATACCCCCACCCCCTATTCAAATCCACCACCATCTTCACCTCAACCGTTGGCTTCCCAATCTCCTCAAAAAAGCCCTTCAGCAACTTACTCAGCTCCGCGACAAACGCATAATCCAAATCAATGGACTCAACATCTCCCACGACACGCCACGGATTTCTCTTCTTATCCTTCAAAAACGCTTCACAAATCCGACGCGCCTTCTCAAACTCCACAAATCCCGTCCTATTATCCGCATTCCGTCTCTTCATCTCCCTTACCAACAAGCGCTGCACATGTCGGCGCACAGTACCGGGGATATCCACGACCAACATAAACAGCTTTGGGTTTTCCCAACCCTGAAGTACCGCTCTAAGACTGCTTCGATTGAGCCGTTCTTCGGATGTCGTGTCCTCGTCGGCAACGAGACAGTTGTATAATCCAGCTAGGGACCCATCCTCCGCGCGGATAGCCAGGCGCTGGACTTTGCTGGTGGAACCTCCCAAGCTCGGGGTGAGATATTCGAGCATGAGGATCGTGTAGGGGACGCCCTTTCTGATGACTTGGTTGACTCTATTGTTCGTAGCACCTCGGCGAAAGAATCGCTTCCAGCCTTTTTTGGCGGACGCCATGTAAATCAGGTCGTCCGAGGGTCTGTGCCCGTTTGAGTTGCAGTTGCCAGCGAAGAAGTTGATTAGCTATTGAACTTTCTGAGCTGTTTACTTTCTGAGCTGTTTACTTTCTTTCTCTGTCTCTCCTTTCTGTCGCACGCACTCACTCCAAAAACATTTCATTTTTGTGGAATAGATTGATCCCACCTCCTCGAGAAAACCGAGAGGAAACGAACAACAAAACTTACCTCATTGTGCTGTCCCACCGCGTCGTCTAGTCTACCCTCTCTACCCTCTTCCGAGTCCCATCCATCCTCCAAAACCTCTTCCCACTCCGCCCAGAGCTCACGCATCTTGTTCGTCAAACCAGGATGCTGGCGATCGGCCACGTACTTAGCCTCGCGACTCAAAACAACGCGCGGGTCGAGCTTCATCAGTTTGTGTCGGTAGATGGCGCGTCTGTTGGCTTCGTTCGGCGTGGTGATGCGTTTCTCGAGGTTCCGGTGGGGGCGGAGCACGTGGATGAAGGAGATGTGGCAGTATTCCCAGATCACCAGCCGGATCTCGGCGGGCAGTTTCTCCATGAGGCGCGGCGGCCGCGGGTTGTAGCAGTCTTCTGGTACGGGTGAAGGCAGGCGATATTTGGAGGAGAGCAGATCCTTGGTGCGTGGTCGACCGCCACCTTTTCGCAACGAAGAGTTAAGGGTTCCTTCCGGCATCGCTTCGGGCAGTTATTGACTTGCGATAAATGAAGGAAACTTGATGCCGAGTTCCGCTCTTATATTGATGAGAACTGTGCGTGTGTGAAGAGCCAATGGCACTTCTACCAGTGTGAAGGTTTGTCAAGGGATAGAGAGAATAGCTTGTATATCCCCGCGACATGGCCTTAATGTAATATATATACTTTATTGTCACACTGTTGTTTGCCAAGTATCGAAGCAGTAAGATAGGAGATTGGTGGAGGATTGTGGAAGATGCCCGTCTCATTGGAGGTACCGTCTACCATTCCATACCTTCCGTACATTTGTCCTTGTAAAGGCCTCGGTTTCATTGCGTCTTACAGGTCTCAACAGCCTTGAACTGTTTTCTTTGACTGGATCTAATGTCAAAGTTGTAATAGGAGTGTATCAAGATTTGTGTCGGAAGGTTTTAGAGCGCATTTTTCTTTTCCGAAATGATGTGGTATCGCAGAACCCACTGCTGGCTGAGGTGGCTATTCGGGCGAGCAAAAGTAAACAGTCTCGTAATCTTGAGTCTCTCCGGGTTCAGTTATTCGTATATCAGACAAAACTAACCGTGGTTTAGTGATTATAGTAAGTATTGCTCTGTAGTGGATAAACCCGATCTATCACTACCTCTTGTCAGAGAGCTCCAGGATCGGCGGGTTAATACCAGACCACTTCACGTTTGTTAGGAATATCCAATCCAAAAGTCTGTATTAGAATGACATGTGCCTAACCGGGGCATGTTTATAATTCTGCCTGTTGTTGAAACAAATAAAAGAGATGGTATAAAGTGGACAAAAAGCAAGAGAAGACTCTCAGGGACTCGGCATGGAAAAGCAAAAGCAGGTGAATAAGCGACGCGTTACAACCCAAAAAAAGACAGAAAAGGTATGGCCCCATGTGCCATCGCCTGTAGCCCATCAAAATCATCCAAAGGTGCGCCAACCAAGTTCCATGCTTCCAGAGTATTCCCAAACCCTCCGCCCCTCAGTCGTCCAGTCAAAACGCCAGTACATCCCTTATTCCAACCGTATTTTTCTTGTCTCGCAGCCATAAAAGAACCCCTTCCGGGCTTCCCAGTCAATGCAAACCCCAACACGGCGGTAGCCATCGGGCAATCCGGTTGTTCGGTTTGGCAGTGGCTGCAGTAGCAGCATAGCTGACTCACCCAGCTCCAAACAGATTAGATCCTTTTCGGCGCCATCAGGCAAGTAATCGCCGATACGTGTCACGTCGTCCTGGTCGCAAGATGGTGGAATGTAGTCGAGCTGGCCAATGATTTCACCGCCGTGGGCGTCCTTTGTCAGGACGCGGCCATCCTCCAGGTTGCGCGCGTAGATGTTTAGTCCCGGTTCGAAGTGATACACCACGCGCCCATCGCCCCGTGTCCTTTCGATGTCCTTCCAGGAACTCTTTTGTGCATTCTGCGACACAAACCGTCGGAAGCGTCCTTCTACCACAACTGACTTGACCATTCTGCCCTGAGCCTCAACTTCCCGGCCCATCTCGCGAGAGTCGGTTAACAACTTTGCGCATTCCGCCACGCACCACTCGGTTGTCGACCCCGGCGCTTGCACGCTTTCGCTGGCGCTGTAGACCCTAAACTGAGGTGAGGGCACAAAGGCGAGTTTGGTTTTGGCCGGCACGCATAGGGGCAGAGATGCCCACGACCACGATGGAGCGATGTCTCGTAGGTTCTTCTCCGAAGTTGGGGCTTTGGCCACAGACCAAGCTAGTTGTCGGGCAAAATCATCCTTCCACAACCCCGCCAGATACTCTTCCGTAACCCTCGTCTTACCGCTCTCCGCCTTGGCATTGTAGAACCGCACCGCAAGACCTGAAATCGCCAAGAACCGGTCCTTGCGCTCAACCAGATCGCGGCGGGTGTAGTGCTCGACCATGTCAAGCCATTCATGGTGGAGCTCCCACTGATCTCCCTTGCGGCAAGCCTCCAAGTATCGTTGTGGGAGACTCCACGCTTCGTGCTGATTTGTGGGAGCTGGGTGTTGGATGCCTATGTCGCTGAGTTCCACAACCCGGCGTTCTGGACATGACCAGTACCATCTCTGGTTGGCCCAATACAGAATCCGCGGGGATAGGCGCTCTTCTTGGAGTGTCCATGACCGTTGCGATACTGGAGCTCCCACGCGCACCTCGTCCATAGACATCTGTGTGTTGTGCAGCCACCACTTCTCGCGCATCTTGCAGGGCTTGTTTCGGTGCTGCCACGCCAGACGGCTGCCCAGTAATGGATCGGTTGCCTTTGTGCTCGAGCAAGCGACGAGCGTGAAGGCAGCGTTGCCATACACCTGATGCATCAAAGACGCTTCGTCATCCCAGTTGGTGCCTTTGGGGATGCACACGCTATCGATCCAGATGTATTCGAATCCAAGATGGGAGGACATGACAATGGCATCTTGCATTGTTTCTGGGAGGGCGCTTGGGTGAAAAGGGTTCATGCGTTCTGGCACGGGCCTGCCCTTGGGGGTCGTATAGGTTCGGGCGGCTTTTATCCTGGCCCATTCCTCTTTCGGCATGGTTGTCGGGTCGCCCCAAGAATAGCTGAGCACGACATATTCGACAAGCGGCCCTTTCGCTTCTACCAACTGGACGTGCTTGTTGGGCAGAATCTTGAGGAGCCAGGATGGGTTCTGGTCCGACCAGCGGTGCTTGGAGGAACACTCATGGTTGTCCAGACAGCCCCGTACGGTTTCGCGCAGTTCGTTGAAGTTGGTATAAAGTCTTCGACCGTCTCTTGTGGGATCTGAGGCGGCAGTGGTTTTTTGCGGTGCGTCGGTGGTGATGAGAAGAGTGGTTTCAAAGAGTCTTGCGGCTGGTGAGTCGATGGAAATGCATAGACTGTCGCCAGTTGGTCGAAGTATGAGAGTCGCCGAAATAGGATACTGCTTTTCCTCATCCGTGAGGCTCTTCGCGTCGCGCCCCGTGATCTGATCCAAAAGGAAGCCGCGCCGCACGATCCGGCACGTGTCGCAGCCGGACTTGTCCGATCCGGGCTTGTTGGCACAGCATTGGTCGAGTTCACGGTAGTTGTTGTGGATCATGCTCGAATATGAAGTCCCTTGAAAATCTGAGGCCTGCCTTCGTTTCAACTCACCCCATCGCAGGAGCTCAAAGATACCATCACACCCCCTGCATTGTCGCTGCTGATGCTCGTTTTTGCTGGTGCAGCACAGCTCAGGAGTGACGGGCCGTTGCAGTTGCTTTTGTTGTTTCTGATGTTTGTCATGTTGCTGTTTGCCCCGTTGGTTCTTTGGTTGCTTCAGGGGAATATCCTGAGAGTCTTGATTCTCAACCAGCTGGCGTTGATCATCTTTGTCCGCGGGTGTGTTGAGAAAGCGCTGGGACACGAGCTGGAGCAGACTGACGCGACGCACATGGCGGGCAAGGGTCGGGCGAAGAAACAGCGTTGATGTCGAAGACGAAGATGACGATGACGACGACGACCCCAATGTTGATGCGGACGTGGATGCCAACGACGTGGACGACATGGTGGCCGTAGGCGCCATTGTGGTAATAGTGACCGTGGACGCGAAAGTTGACGATGCCATGGTGGGTGGCACTGGCACTGGCACTGGCACTGGCACTGGCACTTCCTGGTCTCGGCTGCTTCCTGGTTCCTGGCGGGTAAAGGTACGCAACTGAGCGACTGGGAGCAAAAGGACCGGGTTGGTGGTTGCTGGAATAAATCACGCTTGCGCACTTCAGGGGCTCTTGTCAGAGATTAGTCAGATCGTGAAGAAAAAGACATACGATGGTAAAGTGTGCCTTGCACTGCATGCGTCTTGGCCATGCTTATTAAGTGAGTCTCTGCCCGAGTTGGGTTTGCAGATTGAAGGTTGCCTTGCAGGGCCTTGCAGGTACAGCCACTGCCATGCCGCGACAAGTGGATGAAACCTAGAACCACTGTCGCGGGACGCATCACTCTGGAGAAGGGGGCGCATATTCGACGGGAGACTCGTCCGGATTGGGACTGGTCACCCCGAATCCAACTTCAAAGAGCCGCCTAGACAGAGATAAGAGCTAAGGCAGGTGAGATTGAGGATGACTGTAGAGGCCGGGGAACTGCTGATGTTGGGAGGGGAAGGTCGAGTGAAAATCCCACTGACACGGTTTCGGGGCGATCCGAGTGGGTTGGAGACGGATTGGTCTCTCCTGGGCGCTCCCAAAAACCATGAATCCCACTGATACCTATCTTGGCAGCGCTGCGGACACTTAAGGCAGCCGCAAGCAACCAAAGCCGTGCGGGAAGGAAGGGGCGAAACGAACGGATGTTGGCGGCTGCCCAATCTGGGGGATTGGCGGGCGGGATTTGGGCCAGCTCGGGGAAAGGACGATGGAGAGTTAGCGACTGCACTGCTTTCTAGGTTTCCAACTTAAAGTCTCAGGTCCCGAGTCTCTCGGACCCAGCGACCAAAATTAGGTCGGTAGTGCAGGTTTCCTTGGTAAACGTTGTAGGTTATACAGCAGGTTGCTCGCTGAGAACCCTCCAAAAATACAGGCAGAGACAAGCCTGAAAAAAAAGTCTTGGCATACTCCGGGGATTACATGCCCGAGAAACAACTGCAACCCACAACACGCGACGGAATGCAGTGCGCCCCATCCATTCCATCCCCATTGCGTCCCGTCCTGCAGCGTATCTTATCAGGGACAGCCCAGGTGCAGATGTGCTGCACACACTGCGGTTTGCCCTGCTCTTCTGGCTCAAGTTCAGGTCATCACTTCCATTTCTCTTCTTCCAAGGTTCTTTTACCCACAGAGAAGGCAGGTGCTGCTCAACTCGGTGGGTCCCAAGCTCGTCCAACCAGAGCACAGGTTCACAACCAACCAACGCACCTGCCTGGCAGATCCAAATCCAGATACGGGTCCAAAGCTATCTCGTCCCCATTCCAGGTTCCATTGCAATGTTTTCTCCTCTTCTCAGATCTTTAACTCTGCCAACAGGTGCCTTGCCCCCCAGGCTTTTAGGCATATGCAACACCTGCAGTCTTCGCTTGCGGCACAGCCCTAACCCTTCTTTTGGGGGCGGCCGGCGTGGGGCATCATCAGTCATTGGCTGCGCGATTTATCCATCGCTTGGACCTGTCTGCCTCCCGAGGCACATTCCTTCGGTGACCCTGACTCAGTGCATGCTCTCTGCATCGGTCTATTGCCTGAGCCATGAGGCGTCTGCGGCCAAGGTAGCCAAGATAGGTAGGTATAACCTCCTGTGATTCTGGCTGCTAACCCGGGTCCCTCATCATAAGGCAGGGAAATATCTATCCTAGTATCGCCGGAACCAACTTCGCTCACCTGCGAATTCGCAGGCTTAGCGAAATTGCTAATAAACCGAGTCGCTCGGCGGCTGTTTTCGCTTGTCGACAACTTAAACTGCCGCCTGCACTAGGATTTCCTGCTGGTCGGCGCTTAGTCGTCGCTAGGTCGATTCGTCCCATCTGGCCATGTTTCCCCTATTGTGCGACCGGCAAAGGTATTTCAAAAGTCCATGACCGGCATTAGATCCGAGATCGTAGGGCTAGGCGCTGATAAGCTCACGGTCTTACCTACATGAAACTTCCGGCCCAGACCCCATCTCATTGGTCGGTGCCGGTGGCGACATGGGGGCTGAGGCTAGGTGGCTTGTTGGGCAGCACTCAGGGGGGTCGGCAAAGACTGTGGCAGTGGCCGGATCAGTTGCAGCTCGCGAGGGGAGGCTGTCCGCTCCCACTCCGCAGTTTTCGGGGCTTGCCCTATCCTTGGACGCTCTTCGGTGGTGCCTAGCGAACACCCGTTTGCTTGGTGGCCGGTCCCCGTTTCCGGTCAAGCCTCATGGAGGTGTCATCAAGCACTATCATGCCGCCCGCCTACATCATTAATTCTTGTGCTCCCTGACAAACTGCCTTCATATATTCCTCTGGTTCCTGACTCACCCTTGTTGCGCCCCAGGACTTGTCGATAGCATCACAGTGAAAAGCCCATCTGCACGAGTCCGAACACAGCACGCCCTTACTTAGCCTATGGTACTCACCACACCACCTTCATCCTCAAGCTAAGAGATTCTTCTCGTCGCCAGCTTCACCTTTCACCACCCTCCTAGCACCTGGACCTAGTCATTCCACACCCGCCCATCATGTACAAGACAAACAACTTTGGGTGGAAGCTCACCCATGTCCTCTGCATACTTGCCCACCTCGGTCTGGTCATTGCAGCTGCTGTTGCGTATGTTTACAACATGAGCAAAGACAACAACGCCGTGGACTATTCCAAGTTGGTGGCGCCCGACACCAACCCTTGCAGCTTCGCGCTCATGGGTATGTTCGGATCCGCTCGTGGAGGAAGCTTCGATGTGGCCGTCCACACACTTCCCATGAGCTGTATGGCAGTGGTGAGTTTCTCTTACTTTGGGAATTTCCAGCCCGTGACTCAGGGCAAAGGATGAACATGCTAACATGACGCCCACTCCCCTGCAGGGCATCCTCGGGCTCGTCATAAACATAGGCCTTTTTGTGACGCTCCTGGCCGTCGACAGGACCAAAGCCACGTTGACTGAGGGCGAGCAGCACTGGCGCAAGCAGATAGTCACCTTCTTCAGCTGCGTGTTCAACCTGCTGCTGGCCGGTGCCGGCGTCGGACTCGCTAGCGCCATGGGCATTAAGGTGTCGGAGTCCAGGTCCCTTATCACGCCAATGGCTTTGGCCGTAGTCCAGTCGTGCGTCCCACCTCTTTCCCGTCCCCTCCCCCTCACTCTTCCTCGGAATGCCCAAACTGACCGATGCCTCGGAGCCTTGCAGTCCGCTGGCCCTCACCACGGCCCTTTATGATGCTGTCAAGAACCACAGGGACGGCAAGGATCTTCTTGATTGATAATCGAATCTTTACGTTGGACACGTCGGGTTGCATGGCATGATTTAGTGTTGAATGTTTTATGGATGCAGGAAGCAGGGAGCTTTCCATGGCCGCCTGGGCACGCCTTGTGATGGGCTAGCTCGTATCATGTGTTTGATCCATGCCCGTCGCCGCGGAGGGTGAGGGGCATCTCGGGCCCGCGGCCTGTTGGTGGTTTTATGCGTCTTTCTTATCTGTCGATTTGATTTTCGAGGTCCTCCTGATCTGTTTCTTTCTTTCTTGGAGGACAATACCCGGCCGGCAAGAAAAGATCCTTGCATGGGCAATTGGCAAACATCACATTCATGGGTAGCAACCTTAGAAGAGTGTAATAACTCGGCACAACATGAAAGCTGCACGTCACTGCATCTACAGTTCCCCATGATACACGCAGTACCTTGCCTATGAATCCTAGTGTTTTTATGACTCGGCGGTGGCCAAGACCCAAAGGTGGAAGCCACCTTCAAGCGAGTCTTGTTTTATTTGATTATGATGCATCTGACGCGCCTAACGACGCCGGGATGTGAGGACCTCCAATACAAGCATTCCTTCCGGACAAGGACATCAAGCCAGAGACTCATCACTTCCGCACGCGGGGAGCGGTGATCACCTTAATCACCCAATCTTGCGCCTTCCTGTTCCTGCCCCTGCAAAGTCCCCAGACTTGGCCGACGGGCCACAAGTCTAGCCTATCGCCCGATGACTATGTGTACTGCTCCTTCCCGCTCGTCAAGCCAAGCCACAGAATAGAGTTATTGCTTGGGCTAATCCGTCTCTCAAGTCGATCATCTCGGCCAATGTGGAGCGAGGAGGATACGAGCGGTGAGTGCAAGCATGCGATGGTGCCTCACCTTTCAGGCGACAGGACCCCGTCGCTGCATGGGGAGGAGGCAGGTGCACTGCAAGCAACCCCCGGGCACGCTTTCCTCTTCCAATTGCCGGCGACCGAGACACAGGCCACACCACCATTAGAATCGCAGATGTGCAGATGTAAGGGCATTTGGGAAGGTGCTACTCTGCCACAGAAACACGGGAACACGGGGCAGGGCGGGGCTTTCAGCGCACACTGCCTGCTCAGTCAGGTTTCTGTGGCCACTGTGGTCAGCAGCAAATCAGCACTGGTGCAGCCCCCATTTTGTCCTCAGGCGCTCTCTGTGTCGCTATGTGGCTGCCTGGCTGCCGAGCGTACCAGCACTGTACGGCGCACAGTACACAGACAGGGGCTGAAGTCTGCCTGATGGCCTTGGCGCAGCTCGAATTGACGAACTTGCCGGGGTTGTGTACCACCGTCTGCACGGTTCTTTTTGGACCACCCGCCTGTGCCGCACATTCCCAAGGGCTTCTCGAGGGCCCGCCAGAGTGCATTGCGCCACGCCGCCGAGGGGCCACTTCGACTGCGTCTTCTGGCGAATTGGCTATAAGGGGTTGGGCCTGATACCCTGCGCTGATGCGCGGGACTGGCCCGTCGTGCAACTTCGTCATCCCGTTTTAGTCAATTTGCTTCAGGTTTGGTGTCTCTCTGCTCGCACTGTTGCGTTGCTCCTTCCTCTCCGCTCTCTGCTAGACAGCTGCAGAACAGACCATCCTTCCCTCCCTCCGCTCCTCGCAGGCTCGCACCGCATCCATTCGCGCATTTGCACACTCTCCCCCCTTACCCCATCCCGTCTCTGGCTTGCTAGCAGTCAAGTCGAGATGAGGACCCATCAGCTACCCCCCATGACCATTGGCATCAGTACCATGTTCCCCAGCGAGAACCGTGCAGCAGCGCCAGCAAATGCGACGGCGTTTGCGCTGGGCTCGCCACCAACTGACAGAATCATGGCCATGGGGCCGTCCTCGCCCTTCTCAATATCGCCCACCGCGCTTCAAGACAGCAACAGTCCAGATCGGAAATCCCGCACGCTGCAGGGCCCGTCCGCCAAGGACTGGGCCCAGCACCGCGAAAGGATCATCGCCCTCTACCGACGGCATCCGCTCAAGAGGGTAAGCGAGACTATGAGGAGAGAATATGGATTCTCAGCAAGGTGCGTACCAGCGCGTGTTTACTATCATGTTTGGTGCGGCTGGCCATGGACGGCTGCATGGACGGACAGATAGATGGATGGATGGAGGAACTCTCGGATTCCAACACACCAGCACCAGCACCGCATCACCACGCAAGGACCTCGTCTTGCCTCCGGGACTACCAACTCGTATATCGTTTGTCTATATGCAACGATCTTGTATCTGTCGGTCAACTATAAAGTGTGTCTCATGAGTCCAGTGACTCGAGCCGATTGCCAGTTGTTTCCCAGACTCTCCAGCTTCTAGCCTCAATTGCCTCCGTCCTCTTGTCTTGATTCTGTCTTCAGCCTCGCCGTCGACCTTCAGCCTCCCTGTTCCATCATAGCCTTCATCGACAATGACCTTGATCACCTTGACTGATGCTCTTGACAGCAAGCGCATGTACGACAAGAGGTTCCGAGAATGGAACGTCTTCAAGAATGTCAACAGCGAGGAGAAGGGCGCATTCATCAAGATGGCAAATGAACTCGACAAGGAAACGATGAGCCAGGATGAAGTCCGTAGAGCCGTCCGCCATGGCAGGACAATCGTCGGCGGTGTCAGGAGAGCCGGAGCAACCGACTCCTCCCTGCTCAGGCCCCCTGTCCGCTCAACCAAGGCCCGTCGCCCCAGCCATCCTACCCAACCCAACGTCATCGTCACCTCTCCCATGATCAAGGAACAACCGGACTTTGAGATAGAGCCTGACTGGCTCCATATACCCCGGCCCTCTATCGAGGAGCATTCGCCACGGACCTCCTTCTCCTCCTCAGACCTGATGTGCGCAACCCCGACTTCAGATACTGCCTCTTCGGACGACCGCCTTTCTACTGCCCGTTCGGCGTCCAACTCTCCCATGCCGCCGACCCTATCCTACCAAAAGCAAATGGAGGCTCTCGCAAAGTCTCCGCCACCCTACATGACACCGGACTCCAAAACCCGCATCCTCGAAGTCATCACATTCAGTATCCGCGACTACTACGACTGGCAGCTTCAAAATATACCGGATGGTGTGCTTCCCGATGACTACCTCGGGCACAGACAAACCGAACAGTCCACAAAGTACTGGAGTGATGTCAAGAATGCCCTCTATCTGGTCAAGATCTCCACCAGCTCTGCCGAGACGCCTGATCAAAGACCCGATCGACGTGCTTGGCCCGCCTTCATTGAGGCAGGAGACATGGCGGGCGGGGCCATGACTACTCAGCCTTTTGACTTTCTACGCAATGTTTTTGCTACTCTCTCCCCCGCCAACACCAGTGCCCGCCCCGAGCTGCGGCACATCATCCTCAAGTTCCTGGCCACTGAGGCGAAGAACAAGCTCTCTCCCACGCACCCCATTGCTTTGATCTTGGAGGAGCTGCAGAATGACGAGAGTTGCCAGGAAATCTCCCGACGTGGCCTGCAGTGTATGATTGACGTATTCAACAGTCGCCTGGGCCGGTCACGCGCTGTCACCTTCAAGTTGCTGCACTCGCTCGCCACGCTTCTCCGCCGCAATGGCGAGCTTCAGGCTTCGGCAGATATCCTCACGGAGCTGCTCAGCTCATGCCGGCAAACCTTTGGGCAAGACTCGGATCAAGCCCGAGCAGTGGAGAACGAGCTTGCACACTACTACATGACGGCAGATGAGTCGGGCCCGGAGCTGGACAGGGCACTCAATCATTGTATGGCGGTCGTCAAGCGCCCACAATTCCATGGGGTGGCTGTTGAGGAAGAGAATGCCTTCTACGAGGACGGCATCGCTGCTCACACCATGGAGGACATTGCCGAGATACACCAGCGCCGAGGAGACGTTGAGCAGTGCATTACATGGTTGGAGAGGGCGGCTTCGATCGCTCTGAAAATATGGGGACCAAGGTCTCTGGCAACAGGTCACATAATCGACAAGGTGACCAGTTTGCAGCGCCAGTTCGGCAGTGACTTGCTGAGGAACGCCAGGCGATGGGAGTCGGCTATTGTTTAACCAAATTTGCCACCCCTTTCCGGCGTTACCATCCCTTGGTGTTTTGGATATTCCTCAAGTTTTGTGTAGGTTTCTTGTTCATTACTGGTACACCTACTTCCCTTGTCGTCAAGGTTTTCCTCTTTACAAAGGTCAGGTTGGCACATGCAACCAAAGGCAGTCATTCCCACCATGGATGTTAATATTTCCTCTGAAAGAGACGCTAGCACAGAAGTTTCCATTTATTAAATCAAGCCAAGTCAACAAGCGGTGTACCGTAATTCAAGGTGTTGCTCAAACGTACTTGCGATCCCGTCATGAGACCCAACCTCTTCCCCACCACATTCGTGGATCCAAAGAGTTTGACACGTGCTACAGATTACATCTAGCTCGTTCATTTAGTAGCACCGCAATGCGGGACGTCCTTGAGACTCTGTCTTGGAGAGGAGGGATATGACTTCCACGTGATTGACGATCTGAATGCTGACTGATCATGAGACTTCACCGAAAGAGAAATCCCACCTGAAACCCCGTTTCACTGCGGCGAAGAGCGATTGGACTGGTTACGAACCGGCCCGAATCCTTCAGACCCCACATTCCCCCAGTTTGTTCACCTCTCTACAAACTGTACAGCAAATAGACGAGATTTAAAAACCCGCCGACTATAGACTATCTTTCGCGGTGCATGGCATAGGCCGATACGATCAAACAATATGCCACCTGTTGCCAGTGGCGATTCTTAGTTGACTTTCTTGCCGTGGCTGAACGTCACTAGTTTCGCGAGTTATCTTTAGCGATCAGCAACCACGAAAAGAAGAAAAAGGTTATCGCTAGTGCTGACGAGAGAACCAGGCAATCAAATCAGCGACGCATTTAGGGGTGGTGTTTGGTTGGACAGTGAAAAGGGGTTTAGCGGGGTTAAATTCTAGTGGCTGTTGCGGCAAACTCCGCTTCTTCCCCCCTTCTTCCCCAGCCAAGGCAAGCCACGGCAGGCAGGCAAAGATAAGCTCCCGAAAGTGATTTCTAGAAGCCTGGAAGGAAGTTTGCTAGCTTGGTTTAGGTTGTTCCTACCGGCTGACTGGCGGGCAAGCTAGACTATTAATAATCGAGATAGTTATCTACCTAGGTAGGGACACTAAATACCGTCTTTCCATACCCACTGCAGTGTGGAGCAACCTTGAAGCTGATGATGAGGATGAGGCATTTTTGTCCTGGCCTCTTTCTCTAGCCCAGTTCTTTTCGCACTTGTCTGGAACTGTAGACTCCTCGTTGAAGCATTGAGAAGAGTACCTCACCGATGTGAAGGCGCGGAGAACCCCGGGAAATCGGTCTAAACGCCACATTTCCCCAAATGCGGAATTTTTTTCCTGTCCAGTGTGACATGCCCAGAAAGGGATTTGGTTTGTCAGTAACTGCGGCTGGACAATCAGCAAATACCTGTTCACCTAAAATGTTGGGGGCGTCAGAAAATCAGCTAACCAACCAGAATTCATCGCTGACAGCGGCGCGAGCTGATCTGGCTCGCTCGGTCGGCGCGTTTTCTCTTTCGCCGATGGGGGCCGATTTATGGGGGCCGTCACACACACACACAAAAGAAAAACTTGCGAGGCTCGAGGTTGAAAATATTATTGCCGCCCGCTAACACATGGACATTCAGCTGGATATTTACGGAACGGCCGAACAGACTTGGCGGCTGTTTTGTATTGAGTAGGTAGGTATTATGGGTATGTATGTACCATTTCGCAATTCGTACGGAGTGCACAGCATACCTTGGCGCTAATTATTGACGGAGTGAGGGGTTAGACGCTGTCGGAGACTCGGGTTCCGGCGATGGGATGTTGCTCAACTTGATAACGAGATATTCGGTTCGGTTGCGTCTTTCTTTTTTCGCTCCTTGTGCTGCAAGTGACCATAAGTTGCGGAGGCCTGCTTGCAACTTCAGGTAAGGAGTGGGTTGTTGAAAGGAACATATGAGTCTCGTACGGGTGCATGTTAATCGAGACCGAACCTTTCAGTTATTCTATTCTACAGTCTCTTGATAAGGCAGTGCTACAAGGCACGGTCCTATAACAGTGCTTGAACTTTGCTGCAATATTATTGACGCCCTTGAGATGAAGTCCAATAGTAGCGTTATCGCCATGGGAATATCCCAGATGCTAGGTACTAACTTGAGAAAGCGTCAGCCAGCAAGGACAGAATGCCGGGGAGAGTTTGCTGAGAACGTTTTTCAGCTTGCAAACTATCTGTACATATTATCACATGACGGCCAGTAGGTTACGTGTTGAGCCTTAGGTACCTAGGTATCTACGTCTATTGGTACTTAGCTCGGCAGCTACTAGGGAGCCACCGTCTTGGGGTGCATACCAGTACACTCGCCAGACAAAATATCACCGCCATTCCCCTCGGACACATAAACCTGATTGTTGGAAAACGAATCATTTGTCTCACCACTAGCGTTGACATGCAACTCGCCGGTACTGGAGTCAACGCACTCCTTGGGCCCATAGACTTGACTCCCCGCAGACACTCCGGACTTGAAGCCTTTCCACTTTGATTCCGTCACCATGGGGCTAGAATTTTTACAGCGTATTGGCGAGACATAAGAGTTTGATACTCCGGCACTCTCACCATGTCTGGTGTCTCAATGCGAATCACCATCTATCTAGGACTCACCCTCTCGAGTCAATCCGCCGTCACTGGCCAGTGCTGCTCCGCCGGATCGACCTCCACGAAGAGGATATCACTAATCTCGCGCCGCCGCTGGGTCTCCTCGGCCGCCATTTCTATCTCAGCAACCGAGCAGCGGAACGGGGCAAACGTATTACTCAGTTCCCTATTCCGGCACAAGTACGACGCCAGGGCGCATCTCTTCCAGTCTCGGTAATTCAGCGCGGCCCAGTTGAGCCACTTGAGCCATGGTGACGTGAATACATTGGGCCATGGAGCCAAGCGCAGCACGATCCAGCCCGCATTCTCCAGGTACATTCTCCGCCGTTTGATCGGGCCTCCTCCGGGAAAACTTTGTCGATGGTCCTAGTACCACCGGCGTCGGGTCGGGTCGGTGTAGATGCGGTTGTATAGAAAAGAAGTTTGCAGGAGGCGGTGTGTGAAGTGGTGACCTGCAAGGAACCAGAGGACGAAGAGGAACTGGATGCCAAAAAGGAGCCCGAAGATGATGAGGTACGGGGTGCTGAGGAAGAGCCAGAGGGACAAGTTGGAGAGGGGGCGTTTTGTGGTGAGAAGTTCCCAAATGAAGACAATGATGTTCTTGTGGTAGAGAAGAACGAAGGGTTAGGCAGACGAAGACGCCCATCCAGCAGTCCTCGCAAAATATTGGATGGCGGCGATTCTGCCGCGTGACGGTGGGTGTATTTTGCTGCGGCTCCCAGCGCTGGTTGAAGATGATCAGGTCGTCGGGCTGAAAGTGCTGTGCGTATTTGGGATGCATGTGGTCCCTCCCCATGGCTAGCACCCATTCCGGTCCGGAAGTGTGGTTCATTGTTGTAAAAAGTCAAACTGTCCACCGTTGCTGGCAAGGTAATGGCTGATTCTTCAAGGCCTGTGGATGTTGGGCATACGGTGGGAAAAGCAGAGTGCACTTCAAGCCGTAACCAAGAAGCAGCAGGCAAGCCCTTTTTAAGGCGTTAAGTATTTTGTCCTCGGCAACCAATGGCCTAGGCTTTTGACATGTACGGCTGTGCGTGAAGTGTGAACCATTTCCGTACATTAAATTTTCATTTTACCCTGTCACTTCGGAGCAGAACACAACAAGGGAATCGTGTCTGGGAATTGGGCAACACTTCGCAACCTTGATCAACATAAATGCGAAATAGTGGACTGGCTTTTCTCAAATCAGGTAGGTGCGTTGTCAATAATAGGTATGCTTAAATTGAGGAAAAGATAGTGGCCCGAAGTCTAATCCCAACTCTCCCCTTTCGCACCCTGACTCTATATGTTATGGTTGCCCTACTCCGAGGCGAGTCAATAATAGGAATCCCTGATCGCCATCCTGCCTCGGCAACCTTTCATCCCAAGATATATCATCCCATCTCCATCAAGTGAAACAAAGTCCGATTGAAGTTGGACAACGACAACCATTTTACACACAGAAATCCCTAAGCAGGCATAGATGGCGGCGGCCCGCCCGTAAACGGTCGCGGGGGCCCAAGCGGTGGAGGAGGAAGCCCACCCATGCCCATGGGCGGTGGCGCGCCAGGAGGCGGAAACCCAGGCGGAGGTGGTCCGCCGCCGCCGCCCCGTGGTGGGAACATCCCAAGAGGGGGCCCTCCCGCGCCTGGTGGAGGTGCTCCAGGTGGAAATGGAGGAGGAAACATGGGCGCTCCAGGTGGTGGTGGTGGTGGTGGTGGTGGCGGCGGGTGTCTGGCTCGTCGACCACCCCTTGCATCGGTGTCGCTGTGTGAGCTTGTCGGGGTTGTATTGGAGGATGATGATTTTGATCCACTGGAAGAAGTAGATGAAGAAGAACCCGTTGTTGATGATCCGTTGCCAGGGCCTAGGTAGTGCGGGAGCCGGAAGAGGTAAAAGGCGACGATGATGCCGATGATGGCGTAGATGATGATGATGATTGCGATGGCGTCGTTGCTTTTGACCATTGTTGCGGTGGCGATGAGGGATAGAATAGCAAGCCGCAAAAAGTGGACTGGGAAAGCTGGTGGTGATAGTGGTGGCTTTGGAGGTCCTGGCAAACTGGTGTAGCGTTGGGAGAAGAGAGCAAGGTTGAGATGCAAAATAGTTGAGCCAAAAAAGGACATAAGTTTTGACTTCGAGATTGAGAACGAAGTTTACCCCGGATGTAAACAAACAACAAAGCAATACTCCATCCAGAACGACAGGGGAAGTGAATCGTGTTCTGAAACTTACCCTATGGATGTCGCTGGTAATGGGAACACAAGGCCCACGCGGAGTTGGCGATGAGACCGCTTTTTTCTGGTGTTATCGTAACACGACAGCGGGCAGGCAGCCGTTGAAGAATCTTCAAGTCGTAGACGTAACATAATGTTGAATTTATGAGACTTCGGGTGACCAGCGTGCAGCCATTACTTGGTTTGAAACATTAAGAGATGACTTTTCCCCTCTTCTTTTTCACAATCAGCCAGTATGAAAATACCTAACATGGGTATATAGATGTTCATTCAAACTTTGGAGCCCTCTGTTATGTGGATATGACTGGATACCTATACCAAAACATCCTGGAAATTTGAAAAAGACAACCAAGTTTCTTTTTCACACAGTGGATTGCGCCAGGCCCCCTCAATCAATCTTTGTCTCCATCCATCCTTTACTCCATGTATTCGGCATATTCACTTTCTGTTTTACCTAAAGAACTTTGGATTAGTTCATTGTTACCAAAAAAAAAAAAAAAAAAAAAAAAAAAAAGACATGTCGCCGGTGGGGATGATGAGTTCAACTTACAAACAGGGCATTCTTCGTCTTTTAGATGATTCCAGCTGTGTGTAGGACATCGTTTTTGATGCGCGCCGCAGTAAACGCTACTGTCCTTGCCGACGCGGCGACAGTTACCTTTGGACCGTTTAGGACAATGATGCATTCCTGAACCTTTGCCCGGCATAATGATTGACAGGTTTTTTTATACAGGTATATTCTGGATGGTAATGCAAGTGGCTGTGGTCGTTTTCAACGCGCGTGAAAGATGGATACTGTCCACATACTTTTTTATGGACTCTCCCAATAATTTATATATTATCACGCTTTCTTTATTCGTTTTCTGAGCCATTTTCGGTCTCACACATGAATGTGCGGTGTCCTTTAATGGTTCTCGTGTGTTTGTGTTTGATAAATCCTGGGACGGCGTTGTTTCTGTTCTTTTAGGTTCTCTTGAGGTCATGAGGGACACACTAGACTTGATATCTCCTATCGTCCTTTTCTCCATAGTCCGAAAGTCTCAAGTCACAATGATGTTGTCCCGCGTCCAAAGACCTTTTTGTCCTGTTGAAAGTCATTACATCTTCGAGGAAGATTCCTTTGTATGATTGAGTCAGCGTTTGGTAATGACAAAGAAACAAGCCGACATGAATAGTGTTTCATTTCCGGGCTGCAATCCAGGGATGCCATCGACGACTGAAATTCATTCCATGACATTAGTGGACTGCTGGTCCTTTTGCAATTCAATTCCAACATTTCTCCCTGGTATCACCAACAATGTCGTCGTCGTCCTCCTCCTCTTCATACGCCAGCGTGTCAGATTCATCGACCCTGATGTTCGACCATGAGCCCTTTGACACATTCCGTCGGAGGGAGCTTCAACCGCATCATTGGCCTGACCCCAAAAATGGCGCTCAATACATCCTGCGCGTTCCAAGATTCGATGATGCCCAAGTTGATCGCGACGTCGCCGCTCTATTATTTCTCGACAGCCAAACCATGATTTCCCGTTCCTAGGGTCATCACATTCGGCGACGCGAAACAAAACCCCTTAGCGAACCCTACATCCTGCAGCCCCGTCTGCCCGGTACCAGGCTAGCCCCAAGTTGAGCCACCTGCAGAAATTTTCAAGTCGCACGGGGGCTAGGTGATGCCTTTAAGTCTATGCTATCCGTGCGGAGCCTGGTGGCTGGCAAACCGGTTCTGTCGACTGAGTACAAATCAGCGTTGTTGGAAACCCCAGGAAGGTTATCCCTACCTTTGAGCCACATTCTTGTTGCGCCTTTTCTGCATCCAACCGATCTCGACGACGCTTTGGGAATCCAACCGACAACCCCACAGATTCCCAAGATCTTAAAGTCCACCTCCATCCTGCCAAACCGTACACCGACGCTCCACCCTCCGAGTCCACACACGACATGCTCCAGGCCCTCTTTCTCGCACGAAAGGCCAAGTTGAGGATCCGTCTCTGGGACAATATCTGCAAGATGACAGCCGAGTTGGCCGCCCGTGGGTGGCTAGACGATCAGCACTGCTCCATTGCTCACCTGGACCTCGAGCCGCGCAATATCCTCGTCGTCAGCCAGCGCCAGCGACGGGGACAGTGCTATTTTTGCCCCGGTATTCATCTCTTGCGCTCCTCCAATGTGGCTCTGGGTTGACTGGAAGATGAGAAGGAACATGAGCGAAACGCGAACAACACCCCGCCAACAGTCGAAGCACAGGAGCTGAAGTGGTTATTTGAAGAAGCTGCAGGAGAAGACTATATCCGATTCGCATACGAGCCTGCCTACCGCCTAGCAAGGCGGCTTTTGCGATTCGCTGTCGAGGGCTGTCAAGACAGTGAGCTGCTCAAAGAGGCCCTAATCATATTTAGAGAATGGGAAGTGCTACGTCTAATGGTGCTGCTAGTACTAGTGGCTCAAACACTCTATCATAGCTGGATTTATGCGCGCGGTTTGAGCGTTCCTTATAGGCAGATACCTAGTTCTTCGCGTAGGACTCCAAATACAGGTGCAACCACCTTGGTATGTACAGTGTGGTTTATGGCCAATGAAACATTTTCTTTATTCAACAAGGACAAAAGACAGCGAAGAGTCGAGCAACATACAATCCCAATCCGGCAATATAATTACAACCTACATGCAGCCGACGGAGAGCACTCTAGAACAGAGATCTCACTATTGCCCTGATCGTACGAGCAGGGCAAGTGGAGATAGGATTTTCCTTTGTATTAAATAGCTGCTCTGACGAGCAATACCCATGTAGCAAGACAAGTCATTCACAATGCTTCCTATGCTCCACTAAAGCGTGACACAAGTTCCAACCCATCCTGGCTCTCCGGCTTGATAACATGAACTTCTAAATTTGAAGAGAGATAGATACTCCGTCAAAATTTTGCCGACCTTATTCCTTCATCGGTTGGTTCAAATTTTGAGTAAGTCCAGATAGCTTCATACTCCACTCACAGATGGAACAGCAGCATGGTGGTCTGCGGCGAAAACACGTTGAAGAAATTTTACTATTTCTATTCCGAGAATTCGATACGTGACTGACTACACGTGCAAAAACCTGAATTGCCGCCATGCACCGACGCCGGGAACACCCGCCCCAAAAGAAATTCTGTATCACAAGAGCAACTCCGGGCGGTTTTGTCCGGTCGCGACCAAAGAGGCCGCTAGCTCTCAGGACTCCAGCCCGTGAATATCCGCAGCTCTGTTAAAGGCATCACCGAAAAAGGTTTTGCTATTGTTATACGCATCATTTTTACCTCGCCCCCCTAAATATGGTGCCAATGTATCGTAGTATCCCCCTTAATTCGAAAAGCACCTTCCAGATTGGGCTGTGCAGAGAGGCAGGGCCACGCAGACCAAGCAGCGCTTAAAGGAAAGAGGATCCGGGAAATTCCCACATCTCCCGGTCACCGCCGACTCGCTTCTGAGTTTTTGGAGTGTACGCCGTGACACACGGTCCCTACAGTCACCAGGAGGCGCTTAGACACCCACCAGAGTCATGCCTTAGGTTTTAGCCGACGACAGGCCATCCCGCACCGCCCCAAGGCATACTGTGTGTGCACCCCGAGACCCCCAAGAAAATCCCAAAAGAAAATAAGACGGGAAAGGAAAAGGTCAGCAAAAAAAAAAAAGCCACCTGCTGGGCCACAGATGCAATTTATTCTACGGCCCTAACCGCGTCTTGGGACTCGTCACCGCCACAACGTCATGCCCCAACTGACCCCACGAGTTTTTTTCCACGCACACACACACACACACACACACACACACACACACACACTGGCACGGTACCTAAACATGGATGAGTCAACGCCGCAACGGTCAAGTTATGCAATGTACCATGCCAAGCCTGCACCCACGTCAAAATGGTAGCATACGCGACCACTCTATGACTCCTCGCCTTTTTCGTCGGTTCCGGCGAAAAGCCTGCCAAGGTTAGCCTGGTCTTGTTGCCTGACAGGCTGACAGGCAGCATTTCGAAGGATCATGGCCGCCCACGGGTTCCAAGGCCAACACCAACGCCTATAATAACTCGAGGTGTCGCGTCCCTCAAACTTCTACCTGAGGCTTCTTTTCATCATCACACACTGCAAGTCAAACGCTCCAATCAAGCCATCCAATCTCCCATCTTGATCGATCAAGACAGCAAGGCATCAATCCGAGTCTTGTCACAACGCCATCGGCAAACTGAACCCAAACACAACATCACCTCATCACAGCAAAACAAACAACATGCCTTCCTACACCTACACCCAAGACGCCGACATGGCCTCTCTTGCCCCCTCAGACACATCGCTCCTCTCCAAGAAGGACCGAAGCACCTCCTCCAAGAGACGCAGCCTGTTCAGCCGCAACAAGTCATCCTCATCCTCCTCCTCCACGGCAGCGGCAACGCCGCAGGAATCCCAGAAGACGAAGCAGCAGACTGACGCCTTTGACAACCTGTATCGCAAATACCCCATGATGGGCGCCTCCACGCGGTACTAGGCTCCCCTCATTCGGCGCGGCGGCTTGGAAGTTTCTTATGTACATCAAGGACGACATAATCATCATATACCATCGGCACAGCAGGGGATTTTACTTTCTTACACACAAATTAGCAGGGACAGTTATCAATAAGGGGGCAATGGCGTCAACATAAATTTGACCGGCACGGTGCCGGTCGGGGGACGCGAGGAGGAAATGGGCATAGATTTGGCGCTTTATTCCTTTTATTTCTTGATTTTCTTCTTGTTATTTCTCTTTTGAGCTTCTTCGACGTCGCATAGTTCGCAAGCTACCTACCTCCAGATTGCAGAAGAGCAAAAGAACGTACTGTTCTTGATTCAATAATGGAACGCACTTATCAGCTTCTAACTTTTATCTTGATTGTGCCACCTGGTGATATGGTTTTCCGGTTCTTTGGCTTCCGCTAGGTAGTAAACCCACGAAAGAAGTAGATGCTACGCCGCAGGCATGCTGGGAAATATGGCACATTCTGGTGTTTTGAGTCAGGTTTTTGACGGGAGCTGGGGATGGAAGTAACGTGCTCGCCGCCGTTCCTAGCGGCGGGTTTCCTAAAAAAATCGATTCTCGATTCACGACTTTTGCCCTGATCGCCGGCGACAAATGGTGCCTGCGACGCAACAACAGTGAGCGCCTTAGGCTTCCACAGCTTGATATGGTTTTAGCAGATGTTTTGTCTACCTAACAAAGATGCAAACTCAGTTCTTGATCCGGGACTTTTTCTTTTTGCCTTTAATCAGCGCTGTGATGCCTACGACGCACAACCGGGAAAGGCGCCTTAGGCTTCCACGGTTGGCGTGGTTCTTTCCCGCCCGCACCTATCATCAGGCAGCCATCACCACGTATCCCACATGTTATGGTGTCCATCTCAAATGAAAGTTGTCAACAAGAATCAGGCAACGATACCCCTAAAACACGGGAATAAGACCGGACATGACAAGCGCCCGAAGGGTTACGAACAGGCAAAATACACTGTGCACATATGTGCAAAGGACGATTGTGTAGAACGTGATCGACTTCACAACCCGCGGGCGGCACAAGAGGAGTTATTGCTGGATATTACCCTTCTCGCTACCACCTTCCATCTTTTGTGCCTTAGTATGCCTTGAAAGACCAGGGACATGGACTGCCGATGGATGCCTTCTGCATGAAGCGTTACCCAAGGGACGTGTTTAGGATGGTCATGTGGGAATGGATCGACGTCAAGGGTGCTCTGGGGGCGGTGAAGAAGCTCTGGGGTGCTGTATGCGCAAAGAACACGCCTGAGCAGGGGGGTGGGCTGGTCTAGATCCCGTCTTGTCATATATCGTGGACATACTCCAGCAATCAACATGATGGCATTCCTATGCATCTAGGGACGGTTGAGCCATGTCACTGCTGGTGATGCTATGTTCGTGGCGTTATTTACAACGGGGCCAATTAGTGGCTAACATACGACTCGGGAGATTGGCCCACTGGGTTTCATCATGGACGAGCATCTAGCCAGGACCTCACTACCTACCACGTGTCATCGGATGGGGTGTTTTGTGTGAGCATCTTGCCCATGATTTCTATCATCTCCATGAGCTCTAGGTGCATCATGATGAGCGTCATGGCGTGTGGGGCGGAGAAACTGGATAGTGCTTTATGTGAGCATCTTGCCCATGGTCTCTATTACCTTATGAGTTCTAAAGTGTCATGATGGGCGTCATGGCGTGTGGGTCTGGATAAACGGGAACTGAGAGGAGCGGTTGGCTGCCTAGGAAACCCTGGTTCATAGAAGCACGTCGGGAGTGAGTTGGCAATCCCATAAACCAGAACGACGGCCACCCAGTGGGGTATCTCGTAACTCGAGTATCATGGTAATCTACCCATCATTGGTCAGCCCCTGGAATAGCCTAGCAATGTCCACGTCCAAAGGAAGCAGGTCACACAAGCTTCTATCTCCGCTCCGTTCGAGCGAGTACCTTGATACATATCACTGTATCGAGGCCCCAATATCGCCGTGCGGTTCACTAACTCCGTAAAAGAGCCTTGGGTGGATATGGCCCCAAGGAGTTAACTCGTCTTCAATACTAGTACTAGTAGCGTGATACTTGGGTAACGACTGTGCAGAATAGAATAGAAAAAGAAATTCCCATCATTTGATCATCGTTTACCCCCAAATCCTTGGTCTTCATCCCGACCTAGCACCACCTACCCACCACTGATAGGTGTCCACCTTTTTGAGCATCCAGGGTTACCCCCGCTGAAGACAATCCCGGAAGCCATGGGAAGTTTCAAGTTGAGACCAATTCGAACTTCAGTATCAGCCATGATTTAGCGGAGGAACCAGCTGAACCCGCTAGCACGGTCATTGAAGCCAAAGTCGGCCAAGTTGTCGATGCCGGGGGCAACGACCTGGAGGGATGCACCGCTGCAGCCACGATTTCTGTTGAGGTACAAAAAGAACGATGTCAGTTTAAGCAGCATTAAAAAGGAGTATGTTTCGGGTTAGGTTATACATACTCCCACAGAACCCAGACAACACCCTGATCCTGGGGATAGAATGATGAGATGGCGTTGTCGAAGGGGGCTAGGTTGGGGTCATTCATGTCCCCTGCGTTATTTGAGGTGTTACACCACCGATCAGCTTTCTAGACCAAGACAAGGGATGGGGTGAGTGTGGTGACTACGGACAGCAGTGGCCCTTCTGGCCCCAGTTCAGGCACTGGCCGCCATGGAAGGCGTCATTGCACAAAATGACGCGGGACTGCCCATTGGGGTCAATGGCTGCCGATCGGTCCGCGAGGGCGAGGTCGCGAACGTCGTGGGCGGTGGCGTTGGTGATGAAAGGGGCGGGCGCGGGCGAAGGAGCGGCCAGAACGGCGGCCACGAGGGACAAGGCAGCAAGAATAGACCTGATGGACAACATTTTGATGTTTTTGAAAGATCCCGGAATGGATGCAAAGATGACTGTGGATGGTTGATGGTTGCTGATGGTGAAGAACTTTCAGGTGATTAAAGGGCGGGTATAAGTCCCCTTATATACTCCAAAAATTTTACTGAAGACAGCTTCCAGTAGGTAAAGCAAGTGGTAAAGAAGGAAGCTCTTCTCCGAGTACCCGACAACTTTACTGATGCCCCCGGGCCCAGCGTAGAGGTGCGAGTAATCATCATGCCAGAATACGGAGGGGTTCCCTACGAAGGAAAGTCCCCTCCAGGAAGGTAACACCACATACATCCATCCACAGTAAGCTTCCATGGGCACTTATTCTCGTATTTAGCATGCCCTCTCAGGTCCATACAGCTCCTCAGGCCTTCCTACTATTTGTTCATAATCATCGAGAATATTAAGGGTGGTTCGGTATGAAACATACCACATCCACAGGAGGACCTGGAGACCACCACTTACAATATATTCGCATTACACTAAGTGATTCAACCTTCGCTGGCTAGTAATTCACATATTTAGCCTTGAATCGTGCGGGAGTATCGGAATTGAACCATTGTCAGTCCTACCTCAGAGTGTCAAGTTTCTCGAACATAATTCCCATCAAAAGACAATGCGTGGGCTTAGGGATTGAAGATTTTTATCGTGTATCGTCGATCAAAGTCATAGTGTTACAGCCAATAACAGATTTAGCCCTCGATACAGAACGTCACGGTGTTGCAACCATCAGTTCTAGAGTAGTGAGCTCCCTCTCCGTCTGAAAATTGAGATACGAGGTTTATTAGCCTGGGATTGAACTCCACTTAAACGAAATAGCTCCCTTTCTTTCTTCTTTCTTCTTTCCCCTCCGGGCGTCCCTCCCCGGACACAGTCCATGCACAACAACTGCTGAGGTACTCCATTTTCCCCAACCTCAAAAGAGCTGACCAAGCCGAGCCCCTGCTGCTATATAAGCCATCCATCCATCAGTTTCCAAGCTTAGGTTTGGCTGGAATTGGCTCCAACATATGCCGGTCCTCGGCATAATACCCCTATTCTATCCAAACACTTCAGCTTTAGGAAAGACGGCTCTGACTGGACGGTAAACTCGTAGGAAGAAACATGACTTGCGTAGGTACCCGGCATAGGATTATGCTGACATAGCTGGCTGACCGCGGCCGGCCGGCCGCCCCGCAAAATCATTCGGAGGATTACGAGTAAGCTGGCTGCGCCCGTTCAGCCCTTCTATGTCTAGCACTGTCCAAACCTATTGGAAGCTTATTTCCACGTTTATAACACCCTTATTTCCTGTTGGTTCCTTGGACAAAGTTACTAATACTGTCAACACTGCCGACTTATTTCAAAACAAACCAATCATGGAACATCACATCACTCAAGTCCGCGAAAACGTCCGTTAATCACAACATGACAATCGGAACTGCGAGCATCTAGCTCCGTATGTTATAGAAAGCCCTGGGGAGTCAATTTGAGCCAGACTACCTACCTAGGTAACACATAGCAGACAATTACTGACATGCCTCTTCACATTTCGTTTCGCTGTTTCACCAGCGATCAGCTGATACGAGCTCCCTGATCTGTTTTCTATTCTCTAACCGCAGGCGGGCATCCGTCTGGGGAAGGTGGGCACTTTCTAACGTAGGGTATAGACTCTTACAAATAGGAAGGGCCAGTAAGTATTTAATTTACGTAAAAACAGGCAGGTAATAATAGCCTGTGTAACACACATTGGAGTAATTACTGATCACTGATAATCCACCCGACACAACAGTAACAATGCACGTTCCCCACCTTAGTTAAGTAAGTTACATATTATACGCTTCATGAATCATGGCGGGGCCGGGAACTACGGAATCGCTGTTGTTACCGTCGCCATCGTTGTCGTGGCCATATTCGGAAGACGCTACTATCGCGGTGACATAATTTATTGGATGAGACAACCTCTTGCTGAAAGGTCCCATCGTATAAGGATGGAGAAGGAGTGACATGCATATGTGGCCCCCGGAAGGATTGATCCAGTTCATCATCTTTTATTCCTTACTCGGTATTTAAAATACGACACAGGCAGCCACAACCTCGGATTTACAAGCCCGGCGACATTGAAGTTATGATACTGTCACAGGAGTAATCTTGAATCTGTCCTACAGGACTGTCGACCTGACTGGAGTCTGGGCGCCACGAGTGTTTTAACTAGTAGAAATTTAAGGCCCGGAACTTCACGCTCTTAGAAAGCATATTCACACAAAAGGTTTGACTTTTATCGGTGTCAAAGGATGGGAACAATACTGGCATGGCTAAAGGATTGAGCTGACAATATCTGACTCCATATCGTACCACTTGACTCCTCAGCTTCGTGGAGGATCGAAACAATCTTGATTTCCTAAATACGGAAATACGGATTCTTTCCCCGTGGGCAACTTCATTCATCGTCCACCATCGCTACTCGGCAGTATCATCTTCTGCGTTCGACTCGGTGTTTCCTGCATTCTGACCACCCCCGCCCAGCTGGACGCTGAAACTTAGGCTCGCGTTGGCACCATCCTGACTTGCATCGGCCCGCCCACCCCCCGCTAGGGACTCTTCTGGCTTGGCTCCACCTGATGGCTGGACACCCCCATAGATGCTGACTGGCGCGACCTGCTCGACGACATGCACGTAAGAGTACTTGTCGAGCTCCCTCCCCTTGACCAGCGACTTCAACTCGGTCCTATCTGGCCTGGTGTTTTCCGGGTACTCGAGCGTGCCCACTTCTCTCTTCCTGATCGGGTCGTATTTCCTCACGGGCTGCCTCAGTCCGACAAACCTCTGGGCTGCCTCAGAGATGGCATGTAGGGCATCCACCGAGGCGTTGACTTTGGCTTGGACGGTGAAGGGCTCGTCGTTCTTGCGCTCGATCACCACGGCAAGCTGGTACGAGTCCGGGATCAGCTTCTCGCGGTGGTTTTCGGTAATGGTCCACTCCACCACATTGTGTCCATCACGGTCCCGGGTGCGAGTGCTGACACCGGGTTTGGCGCTGATGGTTGCGAGCAGGTGCTGTTCGAACTCAGCCTGGTCCTTGCGCTCATACAGGAAACCCAAGTTTACCGGTGCCGGTGCGGCGTCGATCTTGGCCGAGACGTTGCCATTGTGCTGCACCTGGCGCTGGACCGTGGTTGGAATGACGCCAATTGCCCCGTCCTGTGCTGGCGCAAAGCACCGCACCGCTGGGTCATCGGATGGCTGGTCTGTTGAAGAGACGAAGGTCAGGGATATTGTCACGCTGCGAAAGCGCCGGCCTCTGGAGCCGCTGCTGCGGTACAGGCTGAAGTGCACGACCACCAGACTAGCAAGCTCCTTGCCCTCGCTGCTTAGATAGCCGTGCAGGGCATATTGCTCAGTCACCGTTGACGTGAAGCCGCTTGCTTCGACTTGGAACAGAGGGTTTCCGACATATGTTCGATTGAACCCATGGTCGCCCGGATCTTCGACAAAGTCGACAGGGACACCGAACTCTTCAACCTCAGCCATGTTTTAGAGCGGACTTGGAGAAAAGAGAGTTGGCACCAGCTGACGGCAAGATAAAGTGCTGGTAGTGACTTGTGGCGTACTGGTACCGAAGCGGACGTGTGAAGTCGGCAAAGTGATTAGAAGGTCGTGGCGACTCTCTCAATCTGTCATAACCCTCCAAGCCACGACGGTGAGGTGCACAGCCCACCGTCGTCGGTGTCACGTTTCAGCCCAACGAGCCTTAGCTGCATGCCGACCAGCGATCGTAGCATTTTCTCCGCACTGAATGGTTCGTTTCGAAATGGTGCATGCTAGCGCGGCCAATAATAGGGGCTTGGACAGGGGCTTTAGAACTACGGGATCCTTCATGGCGGGGTTGCCTGCCCCCCCAGCCACTGCAGCGTAAGCAGGCAAGATTTTCCGGCAGGCCCTCACCGATGCGGCTCTAGAAATTTCCCCCCTGCCTGGAATCGTCAACAAGAAAAAGTCAACACACACCATCAATGAACTCAGAGGGGAAACGACAATACAATGGGCGATATGGCGGAGGATGATATCCAGACAGCCCTGGATAACATCAGAATTGCCTGGGACGATACATCCGACGACCAAGTTCGCGAGAGTCTCATCCAGCAATGGATGAAGACGCTTGAGGTGAGTTTGGTTCATGTGGCTGACAGATGAGGGAGAAAACATGCTGACACACCGTCCATCCTAGGATTTCTGCAAGGACAGATACGACTATGCCGATGCAAATGACGTCTTTGGGGACTTCATCGAGGCAAGACTGCTGGATCTGCTGGAGAAGTTCGATCCAGGGACGGGCGAACATGTCAAGCCCCTAGACGCATTCCTTCGCGCCATGGCCGATGAGGCCAACATCCGGGTGTGCTTCGAAAACGCGCTCATGAATCAGAAAAAGTACTTGCGTTCCGCCCAAATGGAGACAGCGTCGTCCAGGAAAGATACTATGCAACTCAACAGGTCGAAATGGGTGGCTGTGGCGATGATACTCATTAACCATCACGGCAAGTACATCGTGCCTCTTGTGACGTCGGATGGTGAAGGTTCCGCCACAAAGAATTTGTGGAAAGACGAAGAGACGGCACTTCACATCGCGGTGACACAGAGTTGTCCAGAAGTGGTCCAAACGTTACTGGAACTCGTGAGAAAGCAGCACGACGACCACAGCCGCAGTGAGCGAGCTATTGTGACACAGAAAAGTTCGGGGCAAACAGCATTGGCGTTGGCTGTAGACCAGCTAGACTTGGAGAGCGTCAGATTGCTGCTCAGCGCGACGAAATCGTTTTTGGGAATATCGTGGGGAAGAGGAGGGTATCCCCTGCATGACCTGGTTTTATCAGTTGCCAACCCGACAAAAAAGCACTCGGACCAAGCACTGAATGATGCGTGCTTGATCCTCGCCGAGGTGGTCGAGGCAGATACAAAGACATCGCTGACATCACGCTGCGGCGTTATCAGCACGACCCCGTGGGACCAGAAAGTTGAGAATCTACCACCTTACACGCTTGCGTCGCGCGCCGAAGAAGGGATGAAGGACTTCAAGCGCCGAGCCTCGGCTCGAAGTTCCCAGTCGACGAGTATTTTGGACAAGCGGATTTCTTTACTGCAAAGAATTCGGGTGGAAATGAAGACGTACATTGCTCGAGAGCTTGATGGGTCAAGTTACGAGCAAGCAACTGCCGGCGGTAAGTCCCCTCCTCTGCGATGGTATTCAAAGAGACAATGGCTGACCTGATTCAGATTTAAGCCTGCAAAGTGAGCACCCATTTACCCGTCAGCGTCTGAGTAGTGAAGTCAGACTAATGAGACGTGACAGACCAAATTACTTACCTGGACCTTTCAGACTTTGACTCGCTGTCTGCAGGGCCTCAAGAAAACGACTTGGAGCGATTTGTCAAGAACTTCAGGCCTCGCGCGGGGTGCTTCGAGTTTTCCGACATGTTGTCGTATGTGCGACTGCCAGACATGTCTATTGGCGACCCGATCAAGACGTCTCGGGCCATCGTCGAACTCTTTGGGAATCTTGCGCAGCTCTTCAAGGTTGCTAAGATAGTCAAGTTGGTGGCAAAGGACAATCCTGCTCATCCGATGGATGACAGGGACATTGCAGCCATTGTTGACAGGTTTAACGTCGAAGAGCTGGACTGGGAAAAGTACAACATAGACCTCGACCCCTTGGTGGAGAGCCGGACTTCGTCCCTCAGGAAGTTAAAGCTGTACTCCACAGGACATTGGGGCGTCTTGCATCACTGGCTCAGCAGCGAGGGTGTTTATCATGGCGCATTGGAAAGGCTCAAGGAGGTGGTGATTACCGTCGTTGACCCCTATGAGGCACCCGAGATGTCGGCAAGGGATCCTGATGTGAGGCTGACTGATAAGCTGAGGGCACGTATGAGAGATAGGCTTGGGCGTCTGGGCATCGACATGGCCAAGAAGCTTGCGATAGAGGTTGAGCCTGGGCATCCACACAGGCCGCGGAAGCGGGACACCTTTGTGCCAGAATCCGTCTCCAACCAGTAAGGAAGCTCCGAAGTCGAAATAAAGGGTTAATGTGGTTGGCATAGCTGACAGTGTGGCAGGTTCTTTAGAGCGTTTTCTAACGCGCAGACCTACGTATTGCGTGGGGTGGATATCGCGGACGACGCCAAACTTGACCCTCTTCGCAGCAAAGTCGCCATCATTGACAATGGCGTTGATATGGGACAGAAGCGGATTGCGTCAAACGTGCGACGGGGGCGATCTTTCGTAAGCCTGCACCAGAACGGCTATCGGCTGCCCTGGTTTACCGCGGTGCATGTGCATGGAACGCAAATGGCGTCTCTGGTTGTGCGCGTTGATCCCAATTGCGATCTCTTTGTGTATCGCATTAATTCGCTACCCGGAGGATCCATCGACATGCGCCACGCAATCGAGGTACGTACTTGTTTTGTTCCCGATGTAGTGATGATGATTTAACATCTTGTGTCCCCAGGCGATTGAAGCGGCGGTGGAAGACCAAGTCGACGTCATCAACCTCAGCTGGTCCTTCAACAGAAACAGCGAGGCGCTCAAAGATGCCATCGACAAGGCAACAGACAAACAGCACAGAGCTCTAATCTTTTGCGCCAAGTCGGACGAGCTGTACGCGGATGACGTGTTCCCGGCCGACTACCTGAACACTATTAGCGTCGCGGCCGCCACGAGTCGCGGCCGTATCGGAATAGAAGGCAGCAAGAGGCCCGATTTGCTCATTCTGGGCGAGAACATGCCTGCTTACGGGCCAGACTATGTCAACAAAAAGGAGAAGGAGTCCAAGATCTCAGGGTCGTCGGTGGCAACGGCGCTTGCGTCTGGTATGGCGTCGCTGATGCTGATGCTGGCCAAGCAAGATGTGATGTTGAAAGATAACTGGGAATTGCTCAAAACGAAGGAGGTCATGCTCAAAGTGTTTGAGCGATTCAAGACGGACAAGTCCAGCGCGTTGACATATGTGAACCCGGCCATGGTATTTGGGGAGCCAGAAGAACGCCTGATTGTCGAGATGCGGAGCGTTGTAAAATCCTTCACAAGCGGTTATTGAGCATTTGGGCGGCGACGGGGGAAAAAAGGAAACAGAAACAATTTCTGAGAGTAGCATCAAAGGGCAAATTGCAATTTTGACTTCAAATCTTCTCCTGGTGGGTTTGACTGACTGCCTCTGTCTTTGCTTTGACTCTCCAAAGAAGGGAAAGGTGACTTCAAACAATTCGCACCTGGCCCTCTGCCGCTGTTATTGTTAGGGCAACTTAAATCCGGCCCGCCAGGAAGCGACCAACGATGGACGGGCATTTTCGGAGTCAGCTGACGATGTGCTCCTTCCGCGAAAATGGCAGTGGCGGAGGAAGGCGCGTGTCAGGTTGTGGAAGGCCCGAACTAGGGGAAGCGCCAATCCGTGTCCAGCGTTCGATGATAGTGTGCACTATCGCGACCAGCCAACTGGGCGGCCTAATTTAGCTCTGTAGCTGCTGGTATCTGTTAGTGCTGGAACCACGGGAGCCCAACCCGCGCTGGGCCTAGCCTGCTGATCTCCCACAGCCCAGGTGGCAGGACGCCGCTGACCGTTCATTTGCTGAGGCCGCCTTTTCGGGCAGTTGCGACCAACGGCAACAAACGGTTCTAGGTTCCACTCATTAAATGACCTCAAGGCACCGAGGGCTCGACAAGACTCATTCTTGCTTCGTCTTTTTGGCCATCTCCTTCAAGTCTCCCAACGCCCAGCGCTGCAGCTGCCTCTGGCGCATCCACGGGAGGCATGGATCCGCTGTCTGCTGTCGGCGAGCAGCCCGACACCTTCATCAATCCGCGTCGCAGCGGTCCTCCAGCGCGTACCTACACCTTGGCCACCAGCACTAGCTCCACTAGCCAAAGCGGCTCTGGAAGCCAGTTTGACATCAATTCGGACCCCCTTCTGCTCAGACACACGGGATCTGGATTTGCAGAATGGACCTTTGCCGACAACGACTCGCCCGTCTTCGAGTCCACAACTGACGACGGAGGTCTGAGCCTGGGGCTGGGACCAGGCCATTTCAACCATCCCGAGTGCTCCTTCTCAGTCATCTCCCAGGGACAGGAGCCCATCAACTGCGAGTATGACGAGTCTTTTCTTTCTTCTCAGCCCGACGAAATCCAGTTTTCTCTGTCGCTAACAAACAACCTGCAGCGTCATCTT
Source organism: Podospora didyma (assembly GCA_033439775.1). NCBI lineage: Eukaryota > Fungi > Ascomycota > Sordariomycetes > Sordariales > Podosporaceae > Podospora > Podospora didyma. The sequence goes on from JAULSW010000003.1 coordinate 4,981,522, forward strand.
TGTCCATGGTCTCAGCGGCGATGATAAGACGACGTGGAGGTGTGGATCCATGTCATGGCCCGAAGACGAGCTCGCCCAGGAGTTCAAACATGCCAGACTCTTGTCCTTCAAATATGACCGTTCCATATGGACGGGGTCTGATATGCGCGCTCAGCAGTCGGTGGCTGAGCAACTGCTTGCCATGTTGACCGCGTATCGTCGTATGCAGGTCGTGGAACATCGTCCCATCATCTTCGTTGCTCACAGTCTCGGTGGCTGGCTTGTCAAGGCGGCAAGTAGCCCTTTCCGTCCAATATACCTCGTCGAGTCTCAACTAACCTTCAACTTGTCTTCGCCTACAGGCTGTTGCTCTGGCCAGGGGTTATGGAAGCCTGAGACTTTGGCCAACATTTGCCGACATCAACGACTGTACGAGAGGAATTGTGTTCTTCGGGACGCCCCACCGAACTCGAACAATTCAGGGATGGCACAGCGTTCTAAACAGGATCCGCGCTGCTTCCCAATTTGTCGACTCTGCTGGAGAGCAGCCTCCGCCCGATAGGAGCAGGCGCAGGACCCCCTTCATGAAGTTACTTGCAGGGTTTGAATCATGTCTTGACGACGGCCACATCGCAATTTTTTCGTGTTTTGAAAACCATGAGACTGGCACAGACAATGTGGCTACCCTGGTACGGTCTCTTTCTTACATCCATCACCAAACGCGTCCAAGATTTAACTTCTACTCCAGGTCACATCGGGCGACAATGCCTTAGGCCATCGCTACGAAAATGTGGTCTACCTTGATGGAAATCACGCCACAATCTGCCAGCTCCAAACAAAAACCGATTTGGGATACAAAATCGTCAGAGATCTTATTGTACAAGTCACCGATCAGTCCATTGGCCGTGCTTTAAGAACGTTTCGTAATGCACTACCAGTATTTGGTCAAGCGAATGCCGACTATCCCTCTTCCGAGCTGGAGGCCTTCATCTTGGCCAAGCAAGGTAAACAGCCATCTTTTGTGCCAGTACTAGTAGTGCATCCTTTTTACTGACTGTCATTCCTAGCAAATTTGGGCTCGAGAGCAAGCCCAGCCGATGCGGCATCCGAAGTTGATAGTGGCGTCCTTGTCAGCTCCCAGATTGCTCGCCTTTTCCTCCCGACTGGTACGTCCCTTTCTTGTTTGGTGAATTCGAGATGACTTTTCAACTAACTCAATCCTTTCCAGTAATGCTCCGTCGAACCAAGCGACTCTTGACCCATCCGGTCTTTGGCCTGGAATATGTTAAATCTCTCCTTCCCCAAGACGAGACCGCCGACTGGGTCATCAACACTCGGCAATACTTGGAATGGAAGAAAAGCAAACGCCTCCTCTTCATCACCGGCCCGGTCGGGGCGTCAAAGTCGGTGCTTTCGTACACCATTGCCACCCAGCTCGCCGGCGAATATGGCCCACAAGCCCGGCAAGCCGCGAGCAAAGACGACATCGTTTTGCACCACTTCTTCAACAATCAGTCGGATCCGGAAAACCACTTTTCAGAGCTACTACATCAGTTCATCCTTCAGCTTCTCGAGGTCAATCCAGGTCTTGTCAGACATTTCCCGACCAACCAAGTCCTCTCACCCGCCAAGGGACGCAATAACTGGCCATTCAAGAGCAGGCCAGCTGGCTTCAACGGATCATCTCATAACAACGAGCATGATAACGAATTTGCCCCTCTCACGAGAACCCCCTCTGGTATCGAGGTGCACGACCAGCATGACATCCTTCCAGTCTTCAGTAATGATGATCTTGTGGGCATCTTCTTTTCCATGATCCGAGAAAGTCCCGAGACACAGATTTTTATCATCATTGATCGCCTCGACGAGTGTGACGAGGGATCACAGGCTTCCGTCAACCAGTTGTTGAGTCGTCTTCAAACAGTTGTCAACGCTAAAATTTGCATAACAAGCCAGAATGATATACCACCATTCGCAGATCTCACGGGAAGCGCGGATGAGGCGGTCTCAATCAACCTTGCGGAGCAGGATGAACACAAACGCAGCATTGCAGACTTTGCTAGACGGCAACTCAAGGATGTTGAAAGACACATGCTTGAAAGGCGGTTTCGACTGCCGGACGAATACTTTGAGCGGATTCAGAAGCTCTTTTCATCCGATCATCATCTCTCCTTTCTCTGGATCAAGCTCGTTCGTCGGGTTATCAATGGGGTGAGAAACTTGCCTGCCTTGCAAGCCTTCATTGACATCATTCTCCCTGCTGATGCCACCGACTCTACTCTTGATCTTGGCGGTCTTCACCACTGGATTCTGGAGTTTCTGATTGGGAACCGCCAAAAACTTGCCGTCGTAGCTTTGTTTTTCGTCGGCTTAGCAAATCGGCCACTCCGACCTGATGAGCTCGCGGCCCTTCTGGCCACAACAACGTGTATCAAACATGACACCCCGTCTTCGAGCCCTCCAGTTCGGAGGATGCCAACCATGTCTTATGCCATACGATCAACAATGTCCCCAGTCCTCCGACTATCGACGGCCACACAAGAGCATCGGCGGACCCAACCAGCGACACAAAAGCTCCAGGAAGAAAGAGCTCGCGAGGAATTCTGGAGATGGCTAGACGTCGGAGACTCGACCGGTGTCACCTTGAGTACGATGGAAGACGAGTCCCGATCTGATTTGGAATCGTGGCTCGGAAGTGAACTCTTTAACCTTCTCACCTTCCAGAGCGGAGTTGTCTCCCTCGGTCATCCATCCCTGAAGCACTCTATTATCTCCTTTCTCACCGTCAAGCACCCTGGAAAGATGCAAGTGTTGCAGCACGAACTGGCTGCGTCATGCCTTACCCATCTCTGTCTTCCGCTTCGGTCCAAAATCGTCTTCCAGTATGACCCGAAGCTCAAAGCGCACAACCCCCCAATTTCGCCGTATGCCTATGCGATGAAAAACTGGCATAAGCATCTGAAAGCCGCTGGGTCGCTAGGTGGAGATCTTTCCATTTTGGTTAAAGAACTGTGGAACGACTACCAGTTTCAAGATCCGTTGCTACAATTGTCGGGCAAATACTATCTTTTGCATCCTCGGCCGGACCTCCTCAGTTTCCTTGCCTTGGTTGACGCACACGTTGTTCTTTCTAGGTCTCTACAGGAGGAGACTCTCAGCAGCGAACTGGATGGGATAAAGTCTACGACACTGGCAATGGCTTGTGCCACGGCGAATGCAGCCTACAATTCCCTGGAGGTGTTGGTGAAGGCTACCTACAGCTCAGGAAATGTCGATGAGCTCCTCATGGTTGGGCCCAGGCTTCTCAGGTTGGCGGAAGAGACAGGAAACAGCAAATTCTTTGAAAAAGCGGCCGTGTTCTTAAGGTCTTTCATTGATTCCCTGTCCCAACAGTCTGGGCATCCGTCCGAGTTGCCACCCGCCCAAACAGCTACATTGGACGCTGTCCAAGCGATGGAACTCTTAAAGCAAGCCGTCAACGCCAGAGATCCGGAGCAAGTTTCAGCGTTGTTGAAGAAGCACCAGAGTGCCAGCGACATATCACGCAAAATGAAGGCCGAAGGATTGCGGCAAGCCATCCACAATTCCGACGAAAAGATGGTGACATGTCTTTTGCGCAATGGCGCTGACATCAACTCAAAGGGTCCGGACGGGGAGTCCCCGCTACATCTTGCAGCGTCGACTGGAGATTTGGGCGTCGTTCAGCTCCTGGTCGGAAAGCGCGCGCGGAAGTCTGCAGCTGATAAAGAAGGCAAGAAGCCCATACACTGGGCAGCTCGCCGTGGCCACGCCCAGATTGTTGAGTATCTTCTCTCGTCCTCGGTTGACAAGGATACCAAAACGGGAAGGACCCCTCTGTTTGCGGCCTGCTCGTTTGCATCGCTCCCAACCATCCAGGTTCTGCTAGACTATGGGGCGAGCATCAACCTTCGAGACGTCGAGGGGCGGACGCCTTTGCACCTCGCCGCGTCGATCGGAGCCAAAGAGGCTGTCCGACTCCTCCTTGTCGAGGGAGCAGATCCCAACGTCAAAGACGACAAGGGTTTGACGCCACTGCAACTTGCTTCATTTGGAGGCTGGAATCCTGTTGTCTTGGCTCTCCTGTCGGCGTCAGCGCTGGTGAACGACACCAGCGACGACGGACAAACGGCACTCCATCTCGCAGCCATATCGCAAAATCCCACCCTTCCAGTCATCGAATCGCTTCTCTTGGCCCGGGCCGACGCGAATATCAAGGACAAGGCTGGGCACAAGCCATTGTATCTGGCCATAAAGCATGGATCTTCCGAGATGGTCAAGGTGCTGCTGGGTGTGACGTCGTTCACGGCAATGCCGCAGTCGGAAAGAGAGGCCTTGTTAGCCAGGGCTCGCAGCTGCAAGTCGAGAAAGCCCGAAAACTGCCAGCTTGTGGAAGAACATTTGGAAATGTTGACGAAAGCTGAGTCCAGGGCGGAGGGATGGACAGAGAGGCTTCACGAAGTCGAAACACAGGCTTGACTTTAGAGGCTGTTTAATGAATTCAATGTTTGAGACAAACACTCCAACGAGCCTTACACTCATCGTTACGTCAATCAAGCAGCGGATATCTCGTCCTTGGCAGGCCGGGCGTCAGCCACTCTTAAATTGTCCCTTTCAGATGCCTGAACTTGATGGTCCAATCGCATTTGAAAGCTGCGCCGCTGTGTCATATTGCTGCTCCCACGGGATCGTTACCGAAGAGTTTAATCCTGCCTTGTGGGGCTGGTGAGTTGAGTCGGACTTCAAACACAGATCCGAACATCGTTCTTTCACCAGTGGCACGCCGTCCCGTGATTCCGAGCGATGCGATTGGGCGCTGCAAATAAAAGATAACGCTTTCAGGGGAGCCAAGGCAATGTCCACCCGCGATTCATATGTCCTGCTCGGCTCATGCTTTTCGCCCAAGCCACTTTCTATCTAATTTCTGCTGTGCGACACTGAAGTTCAGAGTCCGGAGCTGACAACAATTTGAACCTTTAATGCTTAAGATGCCCTTCAGGTTCTCACAAATTGTTCAGCCGTGATCATCATATTCCACAACGACCAGAAGATTAGTACCTATTCAGGTACCCTTCGCGAGAAACAGCTCAGCGACACAACTTCTCGGACCCAAGTAAACCTATTCCACCATGGTCTCTTCCATCTTCGCCTCTGTGGGTCTACTCGCCGCCTTCATTTCAGCTACAGCCCAGGCACAAGCTGTTCAAAGTACCATAACCTCTCCGCTCTTCTTCCCCGCCAGTGTTACTAGCGGTGGACCCAGCCCTACGGTGCTGGGCTCTGTGGTATCCGTAGATGTGGTCAACCTGAGGACGACCTACTCGGTAACCTGCAACGTCAAAGATTTCACCGAACAGCCGAGCCAGACGAAAGCGTTCGAAAGCATCATCACCAACCCCTGCAGCTACATTGGCGGGCTGATGACGGTCGATGCAAAGCGAATTGAGTATGACCTCACCTGGACCAGCGTGCAAAACTCGGTTGTGAGTACCCGTGGTCCCAACGGGGGGAATCTGACGACTACGACCCTGACGGGCTCGGAAATAAACACCTACTCTTCGTCAGTATACCCAATCCATAGTATCCTTTGTCTGTTGCATTTTCAAAATCTCGGTTGCTAATGATGCCATGATGCAGAACTGGCTCCATAGGTTGCGACATTGCTACCAACAGCAGGGTCGTTTGCGATGGGCGGATCTCGAAAACCGACAGGGTCGACGAGGTGCAATCCGTCGGCTTTACCGGGCTTGGGCAAATCTTGAATCTGAGCGAGGGAATGGTGCAGGCGACCGTGACTGGGGCGGAGAAGATTCCTCCCCCGGCGAGTGCTACACAGTCGACAAAGTCTTCGACCGGTGATGCCGCGAAGATGACGCAGGGAGCGATTTTTGCTTGGGCTGCTGCAGCGGGACTTATGGGCGGGGCTATCATTATGTAAAGATGTTAAGGTGTGCCTTTTCGAAGGGCTGTATTAGAACATGGTGGACGTTGGAACATGTCACACGTGGTGGATATGGATATCTTTTACAGGGCATGGTTGGGAGGAGTTTTAGATGGCGTTCCTTCCCTGACTGGCCGTTGCACGACAGAATATCAAGGCGCCAGCCCATAGAGTGCTTTGGCTATAAAGGCTTTTCTATTCTATTTACATTGCATTACTCTAAATATATATACGCTCGAGCTGCTAATACAGCGATGACGCCTGCTGAAAACCAAATCCTCAGTCATCTCAAGATTTTACCTAACGTAACTCTCATTCTTCGTTGCCGAAATGCTTCTTCCCACACAACGGCCAGGGTGCCAAATCGTAAGCAACAGCACAGCCAACACCACAGGCGCAAACTCAAGCGTCCCGAAGAACACCTCGCGGGTGCTCAGCGCGCCCGACAAGCCCTCCGCAGTCTCCGCAAGACGGAAGCACGTCCGCAGGTAAATCAGCAGCGTGGCCGCGGAAAACGCGGCAATAAACGCCGTCAGGCCGCTCGCCCGCAGCTTATGTCTCACGCGGAAGATAAACACCGCCGACAAGATGATGAAAATGCCAATCGCGAACACCTGGAAAGCCAGACCGCCCAGCAGGATGTTGTTCGCGGCGGTGGGATCCTCACGGCGGGACTGCTTCACGCCAATCAGCGCGGCGCCCGCGATCTGAGCCACCGTCGCTACCGCATCACAGGTTACAAAAATCCACAGGATAACCTTGGGCGGCAGGACCGAGTGCTCCCTCCCGAGGCGATGAATCAAAGCCGAGAGGATGGTGTAGATCCCCGCCGACAGGAAGACAGGGGCAGTGACGATGAAGAAGTACTGGATGATGAAGTAGATCAGGTTGTACGGGTTGACCTTCGCGCTCATGGACCGCGCGATGTAGCCGATGATTTCGAAGAAGAGACCAATGGGGAACGTGATGAAGTACCAGGTCCGGTACTTGATGGCGCCCTGCCAGATGTGGGCTAGGAAAAACAAAACGAAAAGGATCGTGGCGAGCAAAGAGAGGGCGAACGAGGGCGTGTAGCCGTAGATGATGACGGGCGCGTCATTTTTGCCCAGCGGGAACGGAGGTGGCCAGTTGGGGTCCACGTAGCCTCCCCTGCGACCACCTTTTGGTGGTGTCAGCTTGGGGGCTCGGTCTCGCGACATGGATGCGAGGCACCTACACCAGCTGGGTAAGGGCAAAGAAACACTTACCTGAGCTGCTCATCTTATTAAAAATGTGGTGAAAGTAAAAGTTGAAGATGAGGGTATTTCAACGGCCGAAACGCTGCGCTGTTTTGTGGGGAACGAAAATGAAAATGAAAAACGGACAAATTAAAAATAGTCTTTTGACAGATGATGATCAATTCGGGGGAAGAAGAAGCGGGGGACACTCTGTGGAGGACAGCGACAAAGAGTGTTTAAATGACGGAAATGACGTGAAGGAGGCCAAGACGCCAAGGGACATCGACGGCACCATGATCTGGCTGGGACAAAAACTGCACTGACGATCGCGAACACGCGCTGTCTTCGATTCCGCTTGAATCTCGATCCACCAAGCACTCTCCCAATTCTTCATCTGGGCCACTGTGGGCAAGGGCTGTTGGTGTTGGTGGGCTCATTGTCCCCTCATTCACCCCACTGTCAAAGGAAAGAAATGACGCTGTGGTTGGCTGAAAATCTGCATTAAATGGGGTCTACGCTGCAAAAAGGACTAGCATGCCTCGTCCCGTAAATTGCGACGATTCGGTTACCCGATTGAGAATGGGACGGGGGAAGCCCTGGGTCTGCACTGCCTGCCGAGAAGCAACCACGTGGGGCTTTGTCAGGGATGAATAACCGCTGAGTGTCAGTTAGACCCAGAAAAAAATGCACGACCAACAAGACGTCAATGATGTCAGTGATTCTTTTTAGTACTCTTGGTACTGAAAGGCTTCGATAAGGATTGCAGAAAGTCTCAGGCCGATCAAATGTTTGTTGGTTTAACCTCCTTCTGTGTGTGATGCGGCTGACTTGTTGTGCACAAAAAAACCGTCCGAAATTTGTCAGATCTGCGACGCGGGGTCCACAAGCTGCTGCCTGGGATTTGCCAGCCTCAACCAGGTACACACCACAACCTCATCTAGACGGGAGATTTCGTTCTTGCAAGAACACAACAAGTCCCAGACTGAATTCTTAATTACGCAGAGCTTTAAACGTGTCGATATCGAGATTTAATAAGTTCTACAAGATCTTATCAGTAATGAGCTCCTCCAGATGAGTTAAGTTGTGGCTGTCTCAACTTGAACAAAAATGTGAACGCAGTGCTGATGAGCTTCATAAAGCTAGCACTTTCCACCATCTTCCTTCTTCAACAGGCTGAATTTCGAATATAATATCTGGTGTTAAACAAGAGGCAGAAAAAGCGCCGTGTACGACGCTCAACAAACAAAGTGGCAGGGGAGCGTTCACAGACACCAGAGCCTCAAACTCAACAAGAAACGTGATCAGTATTCAAATTAAGCATAAATCCGCCGAAGCGGATATTTCAGGGACTCGCCAAGTCGTAAGACAGCAACCAAAAACAGAAGTTTATCATTTCCCACAGAAGGGCGCGGGCCGCCATTGCAGTCAGCACACCGCATGAAAATCGTTCCGCCATGCCACGCCGCAACCTAAATGCTTACCTACCTTGCTGAATAACCGGCTTCCCCTGACGCCACACCGTATTAGTCAATATTTCTGCTTGCGGGCTGAAGACTGTAAATCCTATAGCTATGTGTTGTTGCCTTGATCTTTCATTTTCTTGGGTCCTTTCTTTCCAGTGCTTGCAACTCCCATCAAGAGGCCGAATTGCTTCGTCCGCTCTTTGTTGCGAAACAAGCTTCTGTCTCTCATTAATCCCATCTCACTACCGACTGTCACTTCCGAAAAGATTTCACAATGAAGACCCAATCCTTGGCCGTCCTTTCGGCCTTTGTCAGCAGCTCGGACGCCTTCTTGCTGATGGGCCAGCATATCGCACACGAGAGAGTCGACCCCATCGTCCAGCCCGGAGTGGTCAGCGGACATCTCCACGATGTCGTGGGCGCCTCGACCTTTGGTGTCAACTTTGATCCGGCCGTGTGGGCCAAGTCCAACTGCTCGTCCATGCAGGTCCAGGAGAACAAGTCCAACTACTGGATGCCTAGTCTCATGGCGAGGAACGACAATGGGACTTTTTCGGCTATTCCGCTGCTTGAAACGCGCGTTTACTATCTCAACAATGTGAGCACAGCCTCCCGGCCACCTCGGGGGTCGTAATTATGCATGATGTTTTTTGGGGCTGACACTTCCCCAGCACCCCGATGGAACCAAAGTCAAAGCTTTTCCCCAAGGCTTCCGGATGCTCGCAGGCAATCCTTCCGCCACCGCACCAACTGGTCACATGGGTTGGTACCTCCCTACTGACATCTCCCTTAATTGTTTTCAACCTCTAAGATTTGATGTCATCGTCAGGATTCCAATGCCAAAACGGCCGCAACGACGGCCGCGAAAACATCCAGCCCCACCTGCCCTACTTCGAGTGTCTCGACTTCACCCGTCTCACCCTCGCGTTTCCGGACTGCTGGGACGGCATCAACCTCGACTCGCCGGACCACAAAGCCCACGTCACGTACCGTCTCGGCAACGGCACGTGTCCGCTATCCCACCCGGTGTCGATGATGGAGATCGATTTGGAGCTGGGGTATTGGACGAGGGGATACAGGTGGGATCAGTTGCTGCTTAGCACGGGCGATCAAGCTGGATATGGTAATCACTCTTCCCAACTCGACAATATGGAAGATAAGCACTTGAAGACCTGCATGGTACTGACGCGCAGATTACAGGCCTGCATGCAGACTATCTCAGTTTCTGGGACGTGGATCTCCTCCAGCGCGCTCTCGACGACCCGACCTGCCAGCACAGAGAGAACATTTTTGGCGACAATGCCCAGTGTCAAGCCTTGCTCCCTTACCGAAATGATGCGGCCATGCAATCCTGCAAGCTCGAAGCAAAGATCCCACAGGAGGAGACGGGGATAACAAAGCCCAGTATGTACTGCTGATACCTAGCTCTGATGGACCCTATGACATGATGCTTTGTTTTGGCGGAGCAGATGCTTACTCTCCTTGAAAATCACAGTCCCCTCCCTTCCAGGCTGCAATCTGCCGTGGAATGCCACAAAGGGCGAAGCGAAGCCCAGCTGCCCGGCGGCACCAGCAACTCCCGCCATCGGCCCCGCGTCCGACTTTGTCAACTTCAGTTGGCAGCGGTATCTGGCAGGGACACGTCAGATTCTGCTGGCTGTGTACAATGGCTTCAACGCGGCTCCTCCGGCACCTGCCGCAACATCCTCGGCAAGCAGCTCTTCTTCTCGTAGTCCCACGACCACGAGTAGTAGCACTGCAAAGTCGTCGTCCACAGCCATACTACCCCCCACGACCCTGTCCACCGCGACAAAGACTACTTTGAGTGTACTAGTACCCCCAACGACAAGCAAGACCACCTCCACCCCGAGTGCAACACCCCAATCCTCATGGGCAAACCTAGGCTGCTACACCGACTCAACCACCAACCGCGGCCTCCCCATCCAACTCAAATCCATCCCCAGCGGAACCATGACCATCGACAAGTGCGTGGCCGCCTGCGCCAGCAAGGGCTACACCTTTGCGGGGGTGGAGTACTCGATCGAATGCTTCTGCGGGAACGCCATCGGCGGGGATTCCAAGAAGGCGAACCAAGCGGACTGTGACATGAAGTGCTCTGGGGATGCGTCGCAGCTCTGTGGCGGGGGGAATAGAGTTAATGTTTATGCGAAGGCGATTGGGGTTGTTGATGTTTGTAAGTTGACCCTTTTATGAACCGATAAGTGCTCCGAGGAGTATTTTTTGGGCGGCTGACGAGACTTCCCTTTCAAGATTGAACTTCTGCGTTGAGATGATGCTGCGACCTTGGTGGGAGAATGGATCAAGCTCACTCCCATTCTGCGAAATCTTCCAAAGAGGTCACCGGGTTGGTTCTCCTCATTGTGTCAGGTCGAAGCAGCAATCCAACAATAACCCGGGACGGAGGAGGAGGGGGATTACTGATTGAGTAGCTCACTGACCCCGCCAAAGTAATGCACAACATCAGCTCGGAAATGATGATGATGGACGGGCATCTTTCATAATACATGCACCTACTACTAGTATCTATATTCCCGATGACCTTTCAAAGGCTTGAGTTATTATCCACCCACACCGTAGCTTTCCCGGGATTCAAACTCTCACTTCCCAGAAAGTAAACATCCAGCTGGTTCCCCCCGGCAGGGAGTGACTCAACCGCCACTTGCACTGTAGTTCTCCCTACAGCATCCAAAGAGGCAAAACCAACGAGATTAGCGCTCCTGTTTTGTCTCCTCACCTCTACAGCTCCCGCAGCTGACTCCTTCGGCCCTCCTGTTATCGTTATCGTTAGGTTTCCACCCTTGACGACGACGGTAACATGCGTCGGACCCGTGGGCGGCTCTTGGTAGCCGTTTGCGGCCAGCAACCACTCGGGTCGTGCCGTCGTGCAGGGCACGCAGCCCGGACCCCAGTACGAGTTGTTTGGGCCTGGGAGGTGTCCGCTCGCCGGGTTGCGGTGTGACCACCACATTCGTTGTATGTCAGGATATACGACTGGGGTTGTTGGCCCGCCTGTGAAGCCAACTTCGCGGTGACCCAAGGCAGGGTCCTTGAGTGACACGTCCGGGGGGAAGTCGCTGGTGTCTTTCACCTCCTCTTCAAGAAGCAATGGGTTTGGCTGCGTGTCATCGGCGTCGATGCCAGCCAAGCCTCCTTTCCATCCGCCCAGACTTTTCCAGTAGTGTTCATCCACAGCAACACACCAAAACTTCCTTCGCGCGGTCTTGCCGTTCTGTGGTGTCTGCTCAAGCACGAGTTGGTCATGATACATACCCCCGCTGAGCCCTGACGTTTGCGTCCCATTCTTTGCCCCTAGTACCCCAATTTGCAAGTCCCGGGTTCGCAATGACGTTGATCGGCCGTCGTGCGAGACATGTATAACAGGCTGCATGCGCCAATGAAACGACACCACCGCGTTGCGCGTAGCACCGGCGTCAGATCCAGTCTGATGAGCCCGGCGTGCCGTACATGCCTTTGCAATCCGCCCTGGTGATTGGTACCACCCCACGCCAGACGACTCTTCAAAACCCTTTGCGGCAAATAGCGCAGCAATGGGCGGGCATCGAGCCGTCGCATCGTCCAGAAAGAAGCCGTAAGCAGACGACACGTTTTCCGTCTCATCAAATGCCGCGGACCGAGACAGACGCCGGCGGAGGTCGTTTAGGGTGTCTTGCGTCGAGTTTGCGCCGTCTCGCCAGAATGGCTGCCAGTCCTCTGGACGCCGCCGCTGACTTGTATTCCAGCTACGGGCAAGAATGTCGAGAAAAGCAGGCAGAGGAGGCGCGGGACTCGTCCTGGGCGGGAGAGTACCCCCTGTCCCCCATCCAGCTGCATAGTCGTCAAAAACCAAACGGTTGTAACTCAGATCCTGGATCTTCCATATCCCCGTGGCAGCGTCTTTGACGTATGTATGTCTAAACACACAAAACTGCCACGACGTTAACCTAGCGCTGAGATCGCCAATCATGCCGATCTCCAAACCCCGGGAAGTCGCCTCACGTCCGCTAGGACTGATCTCAACTGTGCCGCCGAATATGGGATGCTCGTTCATGATCCCCCGCGTCAGGCCCTCGGGTCCCATCCTGTCGAGGGCGGTTTGGATCCCAGCTGCTCCTGGGGGAGAAGAGCTTCTGCCGCCATCGACTGACATTGTCCCGTTGGGGGTGAACAGATCAATTACATCTGGCCACATGCGGCGATCGACGTAGTATCCTGTTGCGTGCATGAGGTTGCGGACTTCGTCTTCTTCGTTGAGCTGGCTGATGCGGTAGTTCAGTTCTTCGAGTTCAAGTTCCAGGGGGGCCGAGTTGGGTAGTAGTTGGTGCGGGCTGCTGCTGTCACCTGCCGACGGAGGAAGGAGAGGCTTTCCCACCTCGTCAGGGGTAAAATGGTATGGGATGATGACAGGCATACTGTCACTCAAGCTGGTCCAGCCGCTCTCGTAGTCGCCAGCATACAGGGGATAGTATCTCAGCAGTGAAATCTTCCAAGTCTGGTTGACAACGGCGTACTCGTTCTCGAAGGTGCCTCCATCGATGCGAGACTTGCCCTCGCCGTCACCCAGGAAGCGCAGAACCTGCCAGCGGCCGTTGGCGGTTTGGGCATCCTCTGAGAGACTGATGACGGGGCTTTCGGTAAGAAGCAAATGCATAGACCCAGGCCGGATGCCGTCCATTTTCCCCGCCTCGGCTTGGAGGAAGTTCTCGATCGCCTTGGGTCCTCTGACGGCGGTGATGTTGTCCGAGTCGCCGTTCTTGAGTCTCCACCGCAGGACGCCTTGCTCTGAGAACAGCGCTGCCATGGCGTCCCATTTTCCATATTGGGCTAGTTGGCCGAATGTGCGCTGGATGTTCTTGATCTCACGCACAGATTCGATCCGTTCCAGGTCACGCGTCAACGATGGTAGTGTTGGGTCTCGGGTGTCTGCGGCCGCCCAGACACTTGTCCAGGGGGCGACGAGAGCCGAGAGTACCAAGCTGCCTCTGAGTAGCATTTTGAACCGGGCGCGATGGTGGTATCCCCAGTATCGAAGAGGTCAAGAGGATGGTGAGGAGAAGTCACAGCACATAACCCCTCGGCCACGAAAACAGATCCACGGAAAATAGGAACGACGACCCTGACGCATTTTGGCATTGAACCCATCTCGGCTTATCCAAACAATCTATATGGCTGTAGAAGCCACTCTTCTCTAGTGACGGAAGCAAGCTTTATGGGCGCGGGTAATCGCTAAAGTGCCAAGATTGCGGTTATTCGGGAATTTTGATGAGTGTGTTTCCCGGGCCTGCAGAAATTATCGTCTTGGCAAGTAATGATTCAGCAACACTTCTCTGTGTCATCTGATGTAATATCACGACTAAACGAGGTTCGGGTGGGTCCCTAGGTAGGTAGGTAGCTGGTAAGAAAGAGTGCCTAAGGTAAATGCAAGCTGTTTCCAAATGTCAACTATCTGCAACAATCTCATTCCTTCCACGTACTCACTATCTCAAGACAAAGCCAACACTATGACAACTCTTGTAAGTGCCTCGGCTCAGAAGAACAAGAAGAAAGGAAGAGAAAAAGGTGTAAGGATTGAACGAGGATGCAAGTTGCTGCACGTCATCCTCTTGAGGGAGAGAGGAGTGAAACACCAAAAAATTTCTTTGAACCAACCAAACCCACGAATCCGTCGTCACTCAACAGGAACAAGAACCGCATCACCCTCAGCACTCTCGCCAAGCGTGAACGCCTTCCAGCCCGCCTTGGGAAGATCAATGGCAGGGTCGTCGGCGAGAAACTTCATGAACACGCCATGCGTAATAACCACGGCATCCTTCTTGTCGGTCTCCTCCTTTTCCAAGCCCTGCACGATATCCGCCAGTCTTTGTCTCACTGCCTTGGCGCGCGCCACGACAGCCGTGTCGTCGGCCGAGTACGCGCCCTCCTTGACGTACCAGTCGTCCTTCAGGCCACTAAAGTTTAGGGCAGGAAACTTGGTTTTCAGGGCGGCGGGAGGCGAGCCCGTGTCGCAGGGCAGGTCGCTGCGCTCTTGCAGATCTGGATCGAGGACCAGTTTGGTGTCTCCCGAAGAAAGGATATGGCCAAAGCCGGCAATGGTGGTCTCGAGGGTGCGCGTCAGCGGCGAGGCGAGCACCACTGCGACCGACGACAACGCTGGAAAGGTGGATTGGAGGGCTGACGCCTGGGTTACGCCCAGCTCGGTGAGGCCTGGGTCGCGCAGGCTGAAGTCCTTGGACACGTTGTGGGCCGATTCGGCGTGTCGGACGAGGTAGATTGTCGAAGAAGACATTTTTGGCTTGGTCGTATCTTCCAAGTTGTCCGCGGGGGAAATGGCAAACCGGCCTGGAAAGCCAGCTTAGGAAGGTTGGTTGAAACGAGGGGTTTTTGGGAAGTTCGGATCGATCAGCTTTACCGGTGTCCCAGGAATAGAGCTGCGGCAAGCGCGACAAAATTATACGACAGCACCCTTTTCGCCTTATGTGTCTATTCTTGTGGCATTTATCAGGGGCACTGCTATACTGTCTGTCTGGAGTCTATGGAAGGTACTGCTGCTGGCTGGCGATCGCCCACCACTTGCTCAAATTTCCTGATCGGAGGTCCCGACTTTGAAGGTTGTCAGTCAATGCGGGGTGAAGGAGTGGGTAGGTGTGGGTGGGTGTGGTGCGGGCTGCCCCTTCCCTTTTTATGTCTGCTTCTTCATCTGTTCTGCTGCGATGCGTGCTTTGGCGAAACAATCACGCCATTGTCCTTCCTGGGGGTGGGGCAAACGCAAGGTCTCAGCCAATCAGCTTGAACACGTGGGCATCTGTATCAAAACCTGAGAACCTGCTCCAACTTTGGACTGAGGCTTTCTCAATTATCGCGATACCTGCCAGCTCCTTCAACTGACGCCTTTCTTTATTGAGTTGCCCATCAGCCGCATCAATCAACACCTTTCAATCAGCACATGACTCCTCAACTGCTTCAGCTGACGTCTTCTCAGCTCTCAAATACTCCTTTGGGGCTGTCCTGCCTGCCTATCAGGTTTATCAAGAGGCATGGCAAGCCGATTCAACCCTCTATCCGATTTACTCAGCCCCATCGAGTTGAAACACGCAGACGTCATACTCCACAGCAAACACTCCTGATTCCTATCGCCTCCGCATCGAACCATCTTGGTCAATCATCTCTAAAATGGCCTGTCAAATCTCATCTTGTCCCTATATCTGCCAGCGTGGCCAGCCTTATCTGCCTCGTCCTGTCTCTTGTTTGTCAGTGGTGCAAGGCGGACAAGCCGTCTACGGCTACACAAACGATTGTGCAAACGTAGACTTGACCCCGAGTTATCGCTGTCCAGCCTCAGGTCTGCGGCCTGCGAGCAAGCCTGAGCTATATAACACCCAGTATCTTCTCTCCATGATGTTCCTGCTTCTTGCATCTTTGCATTCGCATCGCTATCAAATCGCACATTCGCAACTTCAATTTAAGACAAAAAAATTACCACCCCTTTTGCTCTTGCCTTGCACCTACTCTCTTGCCCCATCAGCTTGCTCCTTGGCCGAGTTTTGACTCCCGCGGGCTACATCTCCCTCAATGGCTGTCTCTAAGTGTCAGACAGGTCTAGATCGCCGCACTCCTGGCCAAAATGCACCCGATTGTAGCAGCCATGCTCGTCGTGTTTCTGTCAGCATTTGGAACCATCCCCGTTCCCTTTGCCGTTACGGATTGTGACACCAACATTGACATGCTGGTCGCTCGCGGCCTGTCGGCTACAGCGAGAAGCTCCATTGATGTTCATGTCGGCGGCTTGACAAATTCACCAATTCTGCGTTTTGCTACCTCGTATAATGGCTCCGATCTGGAGGGAACGACAAACTCCCCCGCTCTACGTCCCGCCACCTTTTACAACGAGTCCGGTCTAGACGAGGCGACAACAAACACCCCGACTCTCCCTCGCACCACTACGTTTAATGAGCGCGACCGCGAGTACTATGAAATTGCATGGGGGAGGTTTGTGGATCCGGAAGAAAGATCCCAGGGCGCGCTTTGCTGTAAGCCGGGCCAGAACATGGTTGCAGACGGTTGTAGCCATCCCGGTGGCATGCCGTACGAGAGAGCAAGTGTTACATGAGTCCAGCAGCTGCAACCTATGTAGCTCCGATGTTGCCTACCTACCAAGTGCTGAAGTAGTAGCCACTGACCTCTTTGTCCCCAAAGTTTACCGAGTGCTGCGATGACATTTACTACCTAGGTACGGCCGCCACACAATTGGAGGCGCAATCATCCAGACATTCAAGAAGATCAAGCATTACGAACCCCACTGGCGCGCTGGCACTTACACGTATGAGGAGATTCCCATTCATCGAAACTGCAAGCAACTTGTAAGGACGGGGGCCAATCCTGCCACCACGCGTGCTGTGTGGCAATGAGGCGCTGCCATCAGCACGAGGACTCGGAGGAGTTGATAAGGAGAGATAGGGCGTGGAGTGGACTTTGGAAAACCGGCAGTTGATAATAGCGGCATGACTTTGGGATTCCCATCACGGCATGTATGTCTGCTAGCAGACATTAAGAAGCGTTGCATTTTTCACTCCACGTGACTACGAATCGAGATTGTATACGAAATTAAGTGGGTTCTAGGCATTGCATATGCTGTTAAGTGTGAAACGATGCTGACTTTGAGAGGTTCCAAAAACTGAAAGGAGATTTACCTACTTTCGGTTGCGAGCTCCTTTCCAAGGCGCAGATAGGTTCCCGCGACCGAACAGCCTCTCTCTCAAAGGCAGCAAGTCCAATGATGCGATTGGTCGAGGTGTTTATTCCTGGCAACAGACGACTTGAAACCCAATGATCAGCACCGTCTCTCAAACCCAAGAAGACCTATATGCAGGAGCTGACAATAACATCCGAAAGGGCTATTAATCGCTGGGTGTGATGGTGCTGCCTGTCTGCTATGCAATCACAGCTGAACCAACCCCTCGAGACCTTAGCCCTCCAAGGTCGAATCAAGGGAGCTTCCAAGTGACAGACGGCCAGGATGGTCTGCGAGACTTTTGCCCAGTTAAAGCACAAGAATCGGTATGCGATTTGGTCGCAATTCTTGTGTATCCCAGATCGAGGAGAGAGGAAACACCATGAAACGCAGCGGAACTGCCGCAGCGATCGCCAGGACTTCAACCCAAGGTCCAAGGTCGTCATCCCGAATTTTCGGATTGACAAGACTCGGCTCGGTCAAACCAACCCAGCAGCACCTGGTCGTGGGAATGGATTGGCGGGTAATGCACCGCCGCAAATCCCATGGTGGTGTGGATTAGTAGCTGGGCCTTTCCCCAAATAATTATCCGACGACCAAATGCGAGACCGTCCCACATGTCCCTTCGAGCCCCTTTGCTAGCGCAGAGCTAATAAACGACTCGTCCGCACTCATACAGAATAAGTAGGGTCCTAAGATCTAAGAGAAAGGGAGTAAATGTGACGCACATCATCCGAGAGTGAAAAGAAAGGCCGCTGGGGGGCCGAGGAATTGGTTAATCAATTATATAGCATAAGGGTACCAAGCCATCGCATTCCGTGAAATGACATCTTTAATAAACGACGCGCCAGTCTAAAGGTGCCCCTTTCCGACCTCGCACTTGTCAAATCGGGCTTAGCTGCCCCTTTCAAATATCGGACGAGGGGCAACTGTGCCTCTAACTTATTCTAAATTTATGTGAAGCTTATAATCCCATCCTCACAAGGCTTCCACTAAAAGACTGAATCCTATGGCGTCTTTATTAAAAGCGGCGGGTTAAGTTCGGCCACAGTACTTGAAGTTACCTCTCCGCCAGCCTGACTTCTTCAATGACTTCTGTCTGTCTGGTTCACCAATTGTCAAAGTCCTTCTTTGCGCTTCATGCAACTCACACCATGACGCTCAAAGCCGCCCTCGCCCTTAGCGGCTTTATGTTCTTAGAACTGACATCCGCCTCCTTCTCCGGCAACCTGAACTACGACTCCCCCTCCAAACGGCACGACCACCTCGGCATCGACATCGACGTAGTCTCCCGCCGGACCCTCAAGCGCGGCTCCGTTCCTTTTCTCCCATCACAGCTAAACTTCACCCATGGTGTTGCGTCTGGCGATCCGTACCCGGACAGCGTGATTCTGTGGACGAGAATCGCCCCCTCGGACGCCTCCGACAAGAGCAATACCACAGTAGAGGGAACGGTCCCGCTTTATAGTCATGAGACCGAGAAGTATATCAAGGCGGATGCGAATCCCATCTGTGCGGAGTGGAAAGTCTGGGAGCCGCGGGATAAGGGGACGATGGTGGCCGAGGGGACGGCGTATACGACGAGTGATATTGACTTTACGCTGAAGGTTCTTAAATACTGACACTTGAATGACGGTCAGAGTGGGAATTTGCTGACTCTACCCTACCACCAGGTCGAAGCGAAGTCTCTAAAGCCATTCACCTTGTACAACTACCAGTTCACGGTCTGCGGGTCTGGCAAGTCCAGTCCCGTAGGGAAAACGAAGACTTCGCCGAGCGTAGACGATGATACTGTCAAAGAGATAAAGATGGCCGTTTTTAGTTGTTCGAACTACCGTCAGTCTATCTCTTCCTGGCCCGTGATATTATCTTCTGAATGTTTTCTTTTTTACTAACTTGAACTTTGCATGTGAGCACAGCTGGCGGACACTTCAACGCAATGGGCAACGCTGCGCGAAAAGACGAACACGACTTTGTGGTAAGAAATACTGGCGACACTACGTATGTTTTGGTCTAAGCATGGATTAACTGGTTGCATCTCTTTAGATCCACCTCGGCGACTATATTTACGAAGGCGGGCGACAGGGGAAACGTCCCCATAATCCCCCGCGAACTGCTCTGACTCTGTGGGATTATCGAACGCGCCACGGCCAAGTATGTTCCATCATCTTCGCACCATCCGGCATGCATTCCCTGGAGTTAGAAATGAGCTGACTCGATGACACGACAGTATCGCACAGACCCGGATCTTTTGCTTCTCGCCCAGAACTCAGCCTGGATTACCACTTGGGACGACCATGGTGAGTTTGAACCCGCCTCTAAAAAAATAAAATTAAAATAAAAATAAAATAAAAAAGCAAGAAAGCGTGCGGTTTACACTAATGGAAAACTCTCAGAGGTCTCCGACAACGGCTGGCGCGACGGCTCCAGCTCCATGAACAACACGGAACAGTCCTTCCGCAACTACGGGTTTGGCGTCAGTGTCGACCAGCGCAAGATGAATGCCGTCCGGGCGTATTTCGAGTGGATGCCCATTCGGTACGTTTCCCCCCTTCCTACCCCTCACATTCCCAACTCCATCAAATCACTGGGGAGGATTTACTCATGTTCACTGGGGAACAGACAAGTTGAGCTGGACGACAACCTCCGCATCTGGCGCTCCTTCAAGATGGGCAAGCTCTTGGACCTCGTCATGCTCGACACGCGCAACTACGACCGCAGCATTACGGGCGTCGGCTGGAACGACGCGTACATCAAGGAAATCCACAACGACGCGTCGCGGTCGCTGATGGGCTCCAGACAGGAGAACTGGTTCTATCGCACGCTGAGCGAATCGGCTAAACGGGGGGCGACCTGGCGGATTGTGGGGAACCAGGTGCTTTTTTCGCAGTTTGTAGATGATGGCGGTGGTGATAGTTGGGGTGTAAGTTTGCCCCCCCCCCCCAAATGATTTTCCTTCAGTTAGTAAGTTGGGTTTACTAACCATTTCATTGGACTCGCAGGCATATGCCGCCAACCGCAACAGAACCTTCCAGCATCTCTACGACAACAAAATCAACAATAATGTTTTCCTCACTGGTGACACGCACAGGAACTGGGTAAGCACTACCCATTCCTTCACGTCACATAACCACATCACTAACCCCCGAGAAATAGGTATCAGACCTAGCCTGGCAAGGCGCAAAGAAATACGACCCGGCAACCGGGCAAGGAGCCGTGGGCGTCGAACTCGCCGGCACAGCCATCTCCTCATCCTCCCCCAGAAGATCTCTCGAGAGCTCTTTCATCCGGGGAAAACACCTCATCCAAGCGAACGCCCAACTGCAGTGGCAGGAGAGCTACTACCGCGGCTACTTCCTGCTGTCCGCTCGCAAAGACAAACTCGACGCCAAGTTCTACGGGACGCCCAGCATCGCCACGCGCAACTCGTGGGACTTGCCCCTCGCGAACTTTACGGTGATTGCCGGGGAGAATCATCTCGCGCGCCCTGTGGCGGGCGGGAAAGTAGAGACGGGGTATTTGAGGAGTGGGAAGACGGTGAGCACGAACGTGACGCTGGATACTTCGGCGAAGACGTGGAAGGTGGTGGGGATTGAGAATATGTATTTTTCGTGATTATGGACGGTCGGAGTTAGGGGATGACAGGGTACCTTACCTTATTTATTGTGTGGATAACCTGTAGTTCTAATGGAAAACACTTGTTCATGAACCAAACTTGATGCTTCGCCGTAGTGTTGTGAATCCTATTGACTTTAGACTACCTAAAATAACAAGGTGCCGAGGATCTTTGGATGGGGTTATCCTGCCACTGGCATAAAGTCAAGCAGTCTGGCGATTGTGTCAATTGCGCAGGAGTACGGACTACGGGAGGGTGGAGACTGAAGCTGAAGATGGAGGTGATATCGGCTTGCTTATCCCGAGACCAATTATTATTGTTGACTCCCTTATCCATTCAGCAACATATTCCTCATCAATCCAACCGCATAATTCGCCCCAGGCACTCAATCAGGAAGGGGTATGTCGACTTTGGGGTCAAGATGGAAATGACAGCCATCAATCCAATAGTGGTGGAACTAGGGCCATTGCGTGATCGTCCAACCGTTGGCGCAATCGCGGCGACATTTGTAATCACGTCAGTCGCGATGTCGTGATGGGCCGAACCGACCGATGAGGGGCATGTTGGGTTACAAGGAGGGGCAGTTTGGTATCACAGACTACGATATAAGTAAGAACAGTTGGCACTTTTACACAACAAAACTCATTGATATTCTTCGTGGCCAATCTAAATCAGGCCAACCTCAAGCCATCATCAAGTTCAACCGCCACCATGCCAACCGAATTCATCTCCGCCGTCTTCCCCAACGAGTCCACCGAACTCAACCCCATCCCCGGGGCATCCATCAACCCGGACCATCTGATCCGGTACGCGCGCGCCCTAGACGACTACGCGTACAACTACACCCTGGTTCCCTACTCGTCATCCTACTACGACCCGTTCACCGTGGGCGCCACCATCGCGGCCTTCACAAAAAACCTGAAAATCATCATCGCCCTCCGGCCAAATACCCTCTACCCTACCGTAGCCGCGAAGGCCCTCGCCACGCTCGACCAGCTTTCGCGGGGTCGCGCGGTAGTCCATTTCATCGCGGGCGGCTCCGACGCGGACCAGGCACGAGAAGGCGACTTCCTCACCAAGGAGCAGCGGTACGCCCGGCTGGAAGAGTACCTGCTCATCCTGCGGCGGGCTTGGAAATCCGCGGAGCCGTTCGACCACTCTGGCGAGTTCTACACGTTCAAAAACTTTTCGAACAGTGTCCGGCCCGCCAACGGGAAAGACACCATCCCGGTCTCCGTTGGCGGTTCATCCCCCGAAGCGTATCGTATTGGCGGCGCCCATGCCGATATCTTCGGCCTCTGGGGTGAGCCGCTAAAGGACACGCAGGACCAGATCGACCGCATCTATGCCGAAGCCCAGAAAGCGGGACGGCCGAGGAATGAGTATCCGAGGATCTGGGTGACGTTTAGGCCGATTGCGGCCGAGACGGATGAGTTGGCCTGGAAGAAGGCGCATAAGACGCTCGAGGTGTTGCAAAAGAACGCCGGTGCTGGCGGGCCTAACTTGTTGACAGTGACGTCGCAAACGGCGAAGGAGGGGGATGGGAAACCTGCAGAGGTAGCGCAACCGCAGAACGTGGGTTCGCAACGGTTATTGGAGATCGCCAAACGGGGAGACGTGCAAGACCGTGCGCTGTGGTATCCGACCGTGACTGCTACGGGCGCCAGGGGCGCGTCGACTGCGCTGGTGGGATCGTACGAGACGATTGCGGAGTCGCTGCTGGATTATGTTGACTTGGGAGCGGAGCTGTTGAGTATCAGGGGGTATGATAACCTCAACGATGCGATTGACTATGGGCGGTATATCTTGCCTCTCGTGAGGGAGGGGATCAAGGAGCGGGAGGGCCGGGGAAAGGACAAGGTTGGCTCTGAAGCTGTTTGAGTGAGTGTTGGGCACTTCTGTACCTCTGTTGTTGTTAGCTGTTTTAAACAGCAGGTTGATACTATTCGGTGACTGGGTAACATTTCGCCAGTACATGAAGCATAAACAAGTCATCCTTCAGGTGCAGTGCGACTTTTCACTCTTTCCCATCTGATGTCAAGGACTGGCTGCATGTAGGGTCGTGGGGTCAGGGGGAGTATATAATAAACTTTTCGCGGTGCAGTTTTTAACAAAAAGCTCAGTTGAATACTGGATGGCGCATTTGGGGTGGTGTAGGTTCTCGTGTGTATGCCTTAGGATCTGCAGTAATCCGCCGAGAGTCTCACCTCATGCTTTCCATTCCCAGCCTGAGCCTTTGTTTTTGCTTTTCCCTTCTTTTTTTCTTCGCACGCAAAGCCTGTTGGAGAGTATTTTTTTTTTTTTGGCTCTCTCTCTCCGCATCCTGCCAGTGTGGTATTGAAATTGACACTCTGTTGAATCATTGAACCTGATGAAGATGGAAGATGATACCTGGTTAGCCACACAAACAACGTGACCTTGTCGCATTCACAGGGCAAAGAAGAGAATGGCTGTTTAGCCGCCATATTGATACAAAGCTTTCAGCAAGAGCAGTAGACGAGGCGGAAATTGTGAGTGCAGTACTTTCTGGCGTTTAGCCTAAATACCAGACTCGCCCGAATTCAAAGCCAGGTGAACGGAGGCCCGCACTAGAAGCACAGCACTGATGGTGATATTTCGCATCTAACTTCATAATTGTTTGGTCAGAGACTCCTGCGATGCTACGCGTCATGAATCACTGTGCCGAGGACGACACGGAGGACGAGAGTGGAAAGCTGCTATTCGAAAGTGGCGACGCACCACAAACTCGACCGCGAGAATATTATAAGTGGCCGAGGACATGGAAGTCCTACTTCTTTCCCACACTTTGTTTTGCGTTGGGGCTGGTAGGAGGTGTGCTTATCGATCGCACTGCGTTGTTCAGAGGCCACAGAGAAATGAGCCATGGCACTGCTGCCATTGAAGCAGCGTTCTGTGCGTTTCGACATCTCCTCGAACTCATCACCAAAATGTAAAGAGTCTTTTAGCTGATGAAGTCGCGGATAACAAACTGTTTTAGCCCGCGATACTCCAGTGGTCTTTAAACCAAACGCCTCCTTCGCGTCGGATGCGAAGACTCCAGATGAAACGGACTTGGCGTGGGCCAAGCTGATTCCCCGTAAGGCCTCTTCTTCCATCTTGTGTGATGGATGTAGCTGACTTTATGGCATCAATCTTTACCCAATAGTGGGAAGAGGCTTCGTGCAAATTGACGCCACCGGCGAGCCACTTCGACACACATCCCCCAACAAGAGTGATCTGTCACAAACCAGAGTGGTGTCTATGACGCATCAGATCCACTGTCTGGTACGTGACCTGCCAAAGTATATGTCGTACATCATCTAACAAAAGATGGCGATGGCAGAACATGCTGCGCCGAAGCCTCACGGCGTCCGTTGCAAACCCCTTGGAGTTTAGCTATCTCGTGCCGCAACTGTCTCATCACTGGGGCCACTGCTTTGACTACCTCAGACAGGCAATAATGTGTGCAGCGGATACGACGTTGGAAACCCTGGAAACAAGGGGTAATGGCGCTCTACTCGCCAGTGTAACTGGCTGGGGGACGACTCATATGTGCCGCGACTATGACGAAATCATGAGATGGGCAGTGGATCATAGAGCCTCGGATGATGGAGGGATTGATTGATCGCGCGTTTTATGAATTCAAAGGAAGTTTGTTATTATGAACGCGGAGTAGATGAAGGTTTACATGTCGTGTGAGAGAACTTCAAGTCGGAAACCCAAATGCAAGCGCCCGTACATTAAGGCGCGCGGTAAACTTTTCCACCATCAAGACTGATCATGATCCGAGCTTGCCCTTCAATTCCAATATCCTTCTCGCTTTCCCCACACTCCGCACTCACAAGTTCAGGCCCTTGTTTTCTAGAACAAGGTGCGGGAAACGATCCATTCTCCGGAGGGAGGTGGCGCGACTTTATCCACCCAGCCTGAAAATTGCTTCCATATTAGCCACCAATTTCACCAAAGGGGAGCAGACAAGAATATGCGCAACCCCATTGGCCTTCTCTTTCATCGAAAGATCTGCCGGGCTCCGAACAAGGCCACGGGTAGGGTTCTCCGCTCAATCTACAAAACCCATTACGGGGGAATTGGCTGGAGAATGCTCAATCCTGGGAATTGGATGGGTTTTGTCGATCTATTATGGTGCCCTGAAAGTTTACTGCTAAATGAAGCTCTGTATATTATTATTGCCCCGCCGGAGACGTCTGTTGCGGCGCCGCGTAAGCAACCGCCTATAAACTCCTGGGCTGCCGTTCCATCACTGTCGGTGCTGCACACGCCATACCAGCCGACGTTGAAAAGCCATAACGCAAAAATGGTGAACATGCTGACTGCTTCTTTCTTTGCGCTGGCGCTTGCCGCGACCGGCCTGGGCCAGACTGCCCCTGAAGGTTATCGCAAGGTGTATATCACGTCCCTTGTGAACACCAAGTTTGTTGTGGTGCCCAAGGCGGCCAAGTCTGGCAGCACCATTGTCGTGTGGGTGTTTCTTCTGCCAAGTCCGATGCCAGCTATCTGTTGCCAAGGCTAACACTATTTTCGCGCTCCAGCCAAACCCGGACTGACAAGCCAGACCAACACTGGTACATCAAGGCCAACAGCACCAAGATCCAGCTGGCGTCAAACACCTCCCTCTGCCTTGACGGCGGTGCCAAGAGCAAGAACTGCCCCCTCTTAATATGGAGCGGCAGCAATGCTGACGAATAGCGAAACAGGCAACTGGAAGGACATGGGAACCATCTACCTGAACACCTGCGTCGAGACCGAGGTCGGCCAAAAATGGAACGCCATGGCCGATGGACGCATCGCCCTTGAGGCGTCGAGCCCCCGTAAGGATTTCTTTTCTGCTCCTTCCATTCTCACCATCATTTCCCCCAGGGCTGACACCGGACGGGGAAACAGAACAGTGCATCGATCTGCAGTATATGAGAGCCACCCAAAACAACCCCGTCGGATTCTACAGCTGCGCTGGGCTCGGAAACACGGGCGCTGCCGACAAGGGAATCAACTGGCCGCTCGCCAACGTGACGACTCCTTAAACAGGGTCGCGGGTGTGGGGATGAGGTTGTGGTAGTGGATGAAGAAAGTCGCCGTGTGGTTGATGGTTGTATATATGTGAAAGATATTAAATGTGAACTTGAAGCATATCTTACCTGAAGCATATCTTACCTGTTGTAATGTCGTGCCCCAAGTCTGACAACTAAAAAACGCCTTCGAAAGGGGCTATGTGTTCTGCCGGTTGTTTGCAGCCATCGAGCCTTTCAAGCGAGTAGAGAGACAATGTTCATAATTCGATAATCACCCTAGAAGAGAAAGACCAACCGCTGCAAGTTCAAATGCATTTCGGCTAGTAGGTAAGGTATGGCTGTTGTGTTAAAAATTAGATCCGGCTAACACACATGCAGGGGAAAGGGGATCATCGCCCCCACGTTGACCATACGCAACCTTTAGTTGAGGCTCTGCCGCAATCCAGTCCCGCAATCCAGTCTCTCGGACTCCCAGGCACAGGTTGATCAAACGTTATCGAATACTTTGGTTTGCCGGCGTGATGGTCGCCAGCCAGAACATGCGCGGTCCCTATCAGTTCGATATCGAGTGCTTTTCAGTCAGAATATAGCTGCGCGACCAGCTAGCCTGCGGTGGTGACCCCCGCTACCTTGAGGTCTGACCTGTGCTGGTGCAAAGAGAAGCGGGGTTGGAGGACCTGACAAGTTTGGCTTATTCCTGCGGCAGGACCGACTGAGCGTCGTCGCGGGGTCAGTGGCAGGATTTGGAGCAGGGATGAATGGAAGACGCGACCGGCTGGGAGATGCTCGGATGAAAGAGGCGAACGGTTTTGGGTGGGTCAACCTTCTTGCTTTCTTTCTTCCTTCGTGCCTCCTTTCTAGCTCGTTCATCTAGAGACACTGTGCTGATGTGTCTTCCTGTCGTATTGCTTGTCCATTCATATACTAACAATAACATGGAAGAACTCGCTGGCAGAGAGCCAGAGACAAACAAATCCCCAACAGGCTACTGATGGAACCCCTGCATGAGAGCTCTAGCCCGAATAAGACTGGTCGATTTCCGATCCCTGAGTCCCAATCCCGAGCCAACAGCGTCGTACAACAGCCATTGTCACCGCCAAATGTCTGTCAGCAATTCCCTTGCTTATCAAAGGAAACCCGACATCACAACAAAATGAGTGAAAAAGGGACCCCAGAAACACCACACAAAGTCTGACTAGGCACATATCGCGTCGCCATGTTTCTCCTCCTCGCCGGGCTCCTGTTCCTCGCCCCAGTCTGGTGGCTGGCATCCAGCGCGTGGTGCTTGGCGCGCAACATCCAAGCTGCGCGGGCGTCTGGACTGCCATACCTCGTCCTGCCCCTCAATCCCGACAACCCGCTGTATATGATCTTCTCGGTTCCTCTGTGGCCGTTCGTGGAGCGCTTCTTGCCCGGTTCGCTGCACGATGCAGTGCTCGCGACCATCTACGGGTGGGAGTTCCTCGAGAAGTCATCGCTCTTCCATCGCATTGGACCCGTCTTCATCCTGGTGACCACCGGGCTGAACCGTGTTATGTGCGGAGACGCCGCCATGACGTCCCAGGTGATGGCGCGCCGCAACGTCTTCACCCAGCACTCAATCTCAAAAACCATGATGGGCGTGTTTGGCGGCAACGTGCTCGTGGCCGACGGCGACGACTGGTCGCGCCAGCGCCGCATCGTGGCACCCAGTCTCAACGAGCGCATCAGTCCCACCGTCTGGCGCGAGAGCATCGATCAAGCCACCCAGATGGTCCGCTCCATGCTGGCTCTTCCGGGAGGCGAGACGCGCGGCAGCGTCCACGGGATTCGGGCTATCGCCATCAACGTTATCGGCCGCGTCGCCTACGGTGACCCCAAGCCCTGGCTGAAGCCCATAGAGTTTCCCACCGACCCCGACGCCGACATGTCCTACACCGACGTCGTCGGCTTGATGACGGAACTGATCATCGTGGCTGCCCTTGTGCCGATCAGGATCCTCCGTCTTTCGGTCATGCCCAGGCTGTTGCAGACCTTGGGGGCTGCCATGGAAAAGATGCCCCGCCAGACAAAAGACATGCTCGACTATGAGCGGCATCGTGCTGGCGATGGGCACCCGGACACCATCACGAGCAGGCTGGTGCGCTTGTCCGACCAGGCTAAACTCGTGGACCACGACAAAACTGCGAGCAAGCAGTACCTGACCGAGGAGGAAATATCCGGCAACCTGTTCCTCTTCACCACGGCGGGCTTTGATACGACGGCGTTTACCATGGGGTACGCCCTCGGCCTTCTCGCCGCCTACCCCGAGTGGCAGCGGTGGATACAGGCCGAGCTAGACCAAGTGCTTGGGGATGACGCCCAGCCGGAGTATACCGACGTGTTTCCAAAGCTCACACGTTGCTTGGCATTTATGGTAACATAACCCTGAGATTCTTGTTTGCACCCAGCGCAAAAACTGACGTTCCTCCGCAGCTTGAGACCCTGCGCCTGTTCACCCCCATCCTCCACCTTCCTCGCGACGTTCTGAGCTCGGGCACCACCCTGACCACCACGAGCGGCACCGCCCACGAGATCGTCGGTCCCTGCATTGTGTATCTCGTGTCGACGTATCTGCACACCAACCCCGCCGACTGGGGCGACGACGGCGACGCCTTCCGCCCAACCCGCTGGCTCAACCCGTCCCCCAAAGAAGGGGAGCCGCCCATCATCACGCCCGCGCCGGGGACCTTTATCGCGTGGTCGGGCGGGCCGCGACAATGTCCCGGCCTGAAGATGTCCCAGGTCGAGTTCGTAGCGGTTATTTCGACCATCTTGCGCACGTGCTCGATCGAGCCGGTCACGAAAGATGGGGAGACCATGGACCAAGCGCGACAGAGACTCTTGGACGTGATGCAGGACAGCCAGCCCACAACTACCTTGCGGATGAAGAGGCCGGAGGATATCCACCTGCGGTGGGTTAAGCGGTGATAGCAAACTGCACCGTGTGGTAGCTTGAAGAGTCGAACTTGTCGAACTCGGGAAAATCTTGGTCTATCTCCTAGTATTTTAATCGAGCCGTCGTAGCAGACTCAAACAGACAAGACAATGGTCTGTGCAGGATGAAATGCTCTGTAGTTGAATGAAATGTAAACCCCCGGGCCCAATCCGATGCCCAACGCCAGAAAGCCAACCACCAGAACCAAAACCTTCAGCAGAACTACCAGTTCAGAACATTGTAAATCGTCTTCCGCGGATCCCCCTCCGTGGCGACCAACAAATTCCTGTTCCTCGCCTCGATGACTTGCGGCGTGTTTTGTTGCGCAAACATCTTGTTCATGGTGGCGGATTCCTTGGCCAGCTGCGAGCGGATATATGCGACCACGCCAGATACTGTTTTCATCATGGTTGTTATGTTAGCTCTTCTTACTCCTTGAGTTTTTAGTAGTAGTAGTAGTAGTAGTAGTAGTAGTAGTAGTAGCAGTAGTAGTAGTAGCAGTAGTAGTAGTAGTAGTAAAGTGGTGGGGAAGGAAAGAGAAGAGAAGAGAAGAGAAGAGAAAAGAAAGAAAACTGACCAGCTCCGATGATTACCAAGCTGGGGATGATCAAGTTTGGCGCTCTGCTTGCGATGGGTAACCTCACTGTTGATGGTGCAGTGGCGGCGGCGAAGCGGTGCATTGTTGGTCGGAATGGGGTTGTGTTTTGCATTTTGAGAGACTGGATTTTGCTGAGAGCGTTGCGGGGGTTATGGAACGAGGCGTGGAGGGATTTGCTGATGAGTTGAGCTGTGTTGAGCTGTAATATTTTGAGAGTTGGTGATATTGAAACGAATCGCTATAACCTATGGAGGCAATGGGGGTTTTTAATATTGTGGTTACCTACAACCAGGTTATCGGGACTGGCCTCATTTTGGCGGGAGCTGAGCCATGTCGGTTGTTGGCCGATTTGAGGTGCGTCCATGTGTGGGGTGATCCTTTAGGAGGGGAGGCGCGGTTGATGGCCCCATGTTCTGATCAGACTGATGTTGGGTGGTCTGACCGTGGTTCTGTCTAAGGGGGCTAGTGCCTGATTTCTGGGCCACTGCTGAGCGATGGATGGTCAGATATCGTGCGATTTTGCGATCCAGCTTGCATCCTTTGCAATGGGCTAGATAAATCGATGGCGTTGGGTGAAACCGCCAAACGAGTTTGGGAATATGGGTCCTCGAATCACAGGTGAAAGTTTGATCATTTTCTTATCGATAATCTCGAGACATGCTTGGAGTTTTTGTCGCTCGGCGGACAACGCCGACAGCACATCCATCGTATCAGAAGCTGAGTTTGGCGTCTTGGCATCCGCGATCCCCTAGAAATCTGAATTTGGTAGAGACTAGGCCTAATTCGTCGCTACACCTTCAACCACCACCAGATCATGGATGCAATGTTATTGAGGAGGGTATCATCGCTACGAACTCATCGATACGAGTTCCTTCCACAAACTAACTCGCCATGGAATAATCTTGAAGTCGCCGTACCTACTCACAGCCGAGTTTACAAGGCTTTCCTTCTCCTGCCCTTCAGTCCGTGCCTTGTTCGGAATCCAACCCCTCGTCGCACCACTCTTCCCATGCATCGTGGACCAACTCATTGATCTGCTCTTGTAACATGCTCGTAATGTCGTCTTGGTACATTGCTGCGTCTTCGTCCATGTCCAAGGCCTTGTCATCGAAGTCGCTAACGCTGTCCACGACCGTCTCAGATTCATGTTCGGACCCTGCCCAATACTGTTAGATTTAAAAGTATTTGTGCAACAGTAGCAACTTACCGCTATCACTGATGTTTTTGAGTGCGTTGCAAGTTGTGGTGGATGACTGCGACGCGGCTTGAGTTGCAGCTGCCAGTGCCTGCCTTGGCAGATATTGGTGCCGATCGCGCGGTCTGTTTCATCGCCCCTGTGCAGATTTACGTCGCCGCCAAGCAGGTTTTCTACCCATATTTCCTCGCTTATGGCAGGGTTGCGAGAAGGAAGTGTGTAAAAATACTGCCAAATAACAATTTTCCAAAAATGAAGTTTGCGAATACCATCAAGTCAGTACAACCGTCGATTAAAGCCCGTATTTGGTGAGGTTTCGTGGCCTGGCGACAAATAGCAAGAGGGACGACGAGAGTGACGCTATGAGAAATCTCTTTGGGGTATTCGCTGGAGGAAGGAGAATTTTATGCATTACCAGGCAAATGCATTTCGCGCGTAACAATAGTTTCATCTTGCAACATTAGTATGGCAAGTTAACTCGAACAACACTGAGTTTATTGCGAGTGACATATTCGGCTGTCATCTCAGGTCCGCCGCGTCGTTGAGCAGCGGAATATTCATCGTGACATCGGATAGAAGGGTTCCAAGCAATTTTTACATAAAAAAAAAGGGTTTGTGCTTTGAAACAGGTTATGATTCTTTGGCTTGCCGATGTAGGCTTCGTTTTCCATTTTGTTACGATATATGCGGACATCCATGAAGGATGGCTTCAATCCGGTGCCTTAGGATTTTTGTTTGTCTTTCTAGGCCGCGGCGGAAAGTTGAATTGCAGCATATTATATCCATTTGTTCTTCATTGTACTTTTTTCCTTCACCCTTTTTCAAATTTCCTCAAACATGATGTCCTTTGCCTCGTAACTTAGGGCCACCGATTGTGAACAATGACATCAACCGGAAATCGACAAGACAACAAACGACGTAGGTACTTTTGGAAGCATAATTCCCTTGGACAGCATATTATGCTGCATGGTTAAGATGATTTGAGAAGTTTGACTCGGCTCGTTGAGTATGCACACCTGCAGCTGTCCATACAAAAAGACTGCACTTGGCAGGGTGTGTTAAGATCACATCTCACAACTCGAGACCAAAGGACTTTGAGTTTTCCTTCGCCAAAATGGGACTTTTCCAAGGTCTCCACCCATTCACAAGTCACGGTTCTGAGACAAGAAAGGCATGGGTGCAGAGGATATTCCGCCTGGGCACTTTCGCACAAATCCCCCACCCCGTCCGTCATCACGCATAATGATCAGCACCGCGTCACTCAAATCCACCCAGTAATCTTCGCACAGTGGTGACAGCGCGCTCTCTTCCTCGCGTCCTGAGCAAAAGCCCCACGATCGCAACGAAAAAAGAATTTGTCAAAATGGCAAAGCCGGTCAGACTTCCATCGACACCCACCCTGACCAAGCGCCCAAAGGCAAGACCTCGAAAAAATCAGGGTACAGATCATCGCCACTCTCTATACAGCCCCCTCCCTTTCGGAAGGGAACCGCCATCTTTGCAGGTAGATCGAGAGTAAAATGGTTTCTCACTGTAGGGCGTCGAGGATATGGATCATCAACCCGGGTGGGATCTGTAGCTCCTTTAGGGAACACAAAAGTGGACGACTACTATAGAAATGATTCTCCTGTTGGAAAGACGGCAGTTAGCAACTGTATCAATGACTGCTCCTTATGGTGGTGGAGGAGGCTGTTGATAGTAGGGGGTGGCTTACTGAAGTATTGTCGACATGAAGAAAAAAAAAAAAGAAGAGGAATTGGCGGGCGTGTCGGTGTTCTTAAATACGCGCTGGGAGGGGCCCGTGCGCTCGTCAACCGGGGGGAAAAAATTCAATGCTGGTGGGGGCAGACAAGGACAGGGTTCCAATGATTGACAAAACGAAGAAGGTGCAATTCACCTAATCCTTCGGGCCGAAGCGGATTGAGAATTCCAGAGCTCGGCAAATTGCTCCTGGCAAGCAACTTGTTGGGTGCTTCTGCCTTCAGCTTGAGAGTGCAGTGAATTGAGGTTGCCATCCGAACTTCTGAGGAGATCGAACGAAACATCCGTTCGTCTGAAGTTTCACAGCCGTAAAGTCCAAGTTTAGCACGGGGACATTCACTATGATCCGTCGCAACTCGTCGCTGCATGCAAGTTTAGATGCTGATTTACCCAAAGGGCCATCATTGACGATACTCTCTGGGCTGCATATGCGTTTGCCAGTCAACTGGCCGTCTGTTGACGCCAGTGAGTCGTTGACTCTGCAACCTGGCACTGATAGACACAAGACAGGGCAGTTTGGGGGCTGTGATTGGCTCTTGGCGCTTTCGTGGAGCCAGGCGCCCCAGCGGTCAGCGGCGTTAGCTTATCGGGCGAGGCCCAGCAGTGACGGCATGGCGCCAAAAACCGCGAACGGTGCCTGGGTGACGTCACCAAAACAGGGCCAACCTCGCTTTTGGGGGGATCAGCATGGCGTTGCCAGCCGCACCCTTTAATGCTTGGAAATCTGGCCAGACGCAGACCCAAAATGAAGCTGTGCAGCAATGAGTCGTTTCGGACACGGTGCTGTCTTTCTCTCGCCAACGCCCGACTCTGAATCTCCAAAGGACTTCACTCTCTCGCATTCTGGCTACCAGGACCCTGTTCGAGAAATGGAGCCGAATTCCGAGTCGAGAGCAGAGGAGGAGGCATACTTCACTGCGCGCGACGCCCAACCCTGCTCGAATGTGCATTCCAATATCGACAGCGTCGCACCAGTGACACCTGCCACACCCATATCCGAAAGACCACCCGCACTCCACAACATCCCTCCCACCGCCGCCCAGCACGTCCAGTTCCGACCCCTCGACCGCAATTCATCGGCAATTCGGATCCGCCGGCTTCGAGGAGGTCCAGCACAACCGTCTCAGCTCGGAGCTCACGATGCACACGCACCCGTCGATCATGGCCAAGCTGGCCCAGCACAGTCGGCCATCGACGACCCGACCTTGAAGCCCCTCCCACCGCTTCCCGAAGGAGCTGCCGTCACCCCAGCGCCCGATGCCCCTGATGCAGCAAGACGAAGAGCTCACATTTGGCGTCGCCGTCGTCAACAAGATGATGCTACCGGCCAACCCCGCACGGGGGCAGCGAACGAGGAAGACTGCTACGATTCGAGGATCGTCGACTTCCTCGATGTTATTGGTCAGTAATCCTCCGCACGTTCCCTCACGATCTGAACCGGCCAGCACCAGCTAACAGCAATGCGAGAGAAGATCCGGAGGTTGCCACCTTGTCGTCCATCACGAACATCCAGAACTCACTCTTCGTCCCCTCGCTCGGCAGATGGGTAAACCGCAGACCGACATACGATCTATCCCAAGTACCTACGATGCCGGGTGCTTTCCCGGCCTCTGCCGAAGACGTTACCCGGATACAAACACAGGAAGAGAAAGAGCAGGACCAAATACAACAAGGGGACTCGGAAGAGCGTCCGCCTGTCCCCCACGTCCACAGTCTCTCGTCGGTGCTCACGGCGCCCAAGTACGCCGAACTCCCCAATGATGCGTCCTTGGAGGGGTGGCGGGAGGAAGACATCAAGCTGCTGAATGACCATGTCCGCCACATGCTGCACTCGCGGCGCTCCAAGATCAAGCAGCGCTTCAAGGGGTTCCTCAAATATGCGAGCCACCCGCTTGGCTTGTTCGTTACTGTCTACGCCACCCTGATCACGCTCTTTGGTTTGGCGTGGGTGCTCTTTCTCATCGGCTGGATTTACGTGGGCGACCGCCAGCTGTATGTCATCAACGTCATCGACAATGTCCTCGTGGCCTTGTTTGCCGTGGTCGGCGATGGGCTGGCACCGTTTCGCGCTGTCGATACGTACCATATGATATTTGTGGCACATTACCGTGAGAACAAACCCTCTCTGCCTTCTGAATGCCTTAACTAACCTATTCATCAGACCGAAAGACGTGGAAGATGCGCCAGAAGCTGCTGCTGCCTAAATTGCAGGACCACAACGATCTGCCCCTGGGTGAGAGCAGTACCTCGTCGGACCAAACGGATCTGGAAGCCGGCAAAGGTGTCGAAAATAAGGACGAGTTCGTCCCCGTTCTATCCGACAAGGAACAGGCCAAGCTCGTCCACCACCAGAACAAGCTCTCCAAGTCGCACACCTTTTACAAGCCACACGAGACCGAAACTCACCACGCCTTTCCACTGCGCCTGCTCATCACTGTAGTCGTCCTGCTGGATCTCCACAGCTGCCTGCAGATCTGCCTCGGCTCGGTGACCTGGGCCATCGACTACCACGTGCGCTCATCGGCCCTCACGACCACCATCTTGTGCTTGTCCATCACCGCCAACTGTCTTGCCGGCGTAGTCATCTCCATCGGCGACCGCCGAACGCGCAAGAAGGACGTGCTGGAGCGGCTGGCCAAACAGGAGCTGACCTCGGAGGCCATGAAGCAAGTGAGGAAGAAGAAGGAGAAAGAGGGCGAGCCGCTGGCAGTTCCCGAAAAACAGAAGGAACCAGAGAAGGAAGACAGCAAGTCCGGGAGGACATCGCTCACTCTGAATATGCCGTGGTCCGGTAGTGAAAAGAAGGGACGAAAGAGCAGCGATACTAACGATACCAACGACAGGAAGGAAAAGGAACAAATTGGAAAGTTTGACGCGGCTGCCTTAAGGCAGACGAAGCCGATTCAGGAAACAGCTGAGGATGATTACAGGGTTCCAGGGGCGTTTTGATATGATGGGGCGGTATATATATGATAATGTTGATACCCAGCTTTGCTTTCATGTTTTGTACTTTAGATTCTCTGGTTAGATTAATACAGCGCTGTCAGACTTTGTTAGATGCTCAGGCTATTCCATTGAACTGGGCATATGAACAGATCTTGTCGACACATCATCTACTCATCGATCTTCTCAGAGGAAACGCACCTACCCTGCGCTTAATCTATCGTTCGATGTCCTTCCCGCGTGATCCCCACACCGGTTCTCTCATCACCAGCCGTGCAAGTCTAATATCCTAGAGAAGGAAGGAGCGAGCACTTATTGACCCACTTTTCAATGCTCGTGACCTTACAATGGAAAGAGGCAAGAAAATGTCTCGAGCCCCACAACAATGGGCAGGTTTTCTGCTCGCACCTCCCTTCGCCCTCATCCTCCTTTCCTTTGCTCCTTATCTCGCACAGCTCGCTCACGTTCGCAAACTCTTCAACAGGAACCAAAGGTAACATCTACCACGTTCACGCTCCCGTTCCAGCTTGTGCTAACGACTCACTTCGGAAGTATTGCAGTGTCTCAACCGAGGCTTGCCCGTGCTCACCCTGTCGCTACCGCCTCTTGTCTCTTCGCGTCCGTGTCTCCCTTTGTCGTTTTGCACCGGTTGGAAATCTCACCGGAGCAGACTCTTTCAAACGCCCTCTTCGACTGCATTTCCGTTGCCGCCGGGTCTCGGAGACATACCGACATTCTAGGTGTGCATAGTTCTCCCAATTCTCTCCTTGAGGTCAGTTCTGCGAGCTGTCTACTGCTGTTTTTACACTTATAGTTCGTTAACAACACGTTGGGGGCTGTGTGGATTACTACTTCAATTACCTCTTTTTACACTTTTGGTTTACATCGACGACGCCTATCGTTCCTTTATTCTACATCACCCTTTCCGTCGGCTACGCCTCCAGTTCGTTTCTATTTGGCCGGTTGCTAGCTCGTTTGGCCTATTAGACCTATCTATCATCCTGTGGCAGCACCAAGTGCTGTTGTCATACTTTTATTCACAGCCATCACACCATACTAGAAGGGACGAGGCGGGAGGCATAATCCTCGACGAAGCTGGAGCCATGCTCCAGGCCGCTATGCTGCTCGTCTGGGGCGAGAGCTAGGGGCCCATGGCCGCGGCGGGCGATCCAATGCAGCTGTGACCCTTCATCGCCTCCAAGGGGCATGTCCGAGGAGACAAGTGCTGCAATGACTACGAGCACCTGGCGGCAATTTCGGCGCAGGAAAAGTTGATGAGGACTAGCTAGCCTTGTATGGCGCTAAACAATCAGTACTGCGTCATCAAAGGGGGATTTAATATTGCCAAAAATCTCATCTACGATAACCTTGAGAACATCACCTAGGCAGAGACCAGTGCTATGGCTATACACCCACTAGCTCGCAAGATAGAGGCATGGGTTGTCCAACACTACGAGGCCGTGCCGTCGCCTCCCTCGACAATTTTGCCCCTGTTCTTCCACTTCCCTGGGACATGCGAGACGGACCAGGCAACCGGGTCAAGGTTCAACATGGGGCAGATCTATGGGGCGGTCAAGTTGACTGTGGCCCTCCTCAAGTCCGGTACCTCTCTCATGGGCGAGGACATTGTGCCGATCACTCCTTGCCGAAGCAATCGTGCTCGGCTCCAGAAAGCCTTGGAGGAGGCCACTGATGAGCACCCGGGCGGTCGTGGCGTGGCTGTCAACACAGTCGAGGGCTTTTAGGGCCGGGAGGGTCAGGTCTTCATCCTAGTGCTCGGCGTCACCAACGAGTTGGGTCCGTTGTTTGTTGCCGATGCCCACCGCATCTCTGTTGGGTTGACCAGACTTGTCGGCGTCGTGTACATCATCGGCGATATCGATACAGTGTTGCCGTTTGCGGACAAGAAGTCGCTCTTGGCGGACAAGGTTGAGAGGGAAGAGGTATGAGAGTCTGTGTCAAGTATGCGGTGTATGCACGCATGCTGGACTACTTCCGCAACACGAGGCGCATCGTCTACCTGACCCCCGAGAGTAATCTGGGGCAATCTGGTGGCCATGGTGGCGGCAGAGGCTCGTCTTTTCGTGGATGGGAGAATCGATACACCTTAAGGCAGTTGGTCATCGGCGGCGGAGGTGGCGGACGGGGTGGTGCTGGCGGCGGAGGGGCTCGTGGCGGAGGTGCTAGTGGTGGCGGCAGAGGACGGGGAGCTACGAGCGGCCATGCCGCCAGGACCGGTAGCTGGCGATGAATAACTCGGGGGCGAGGCGGCCCTGCATCTAGGAGTCGCTATGGCCAATAACCTCCTTTTGTTGTTTGTATTTTATACACAGCCTTTTTATTTCTAGAGAAATGAATGCCAAGAGCCAGTCAAGCATTGAAACCTTACATTAATTCAGGGCTTTCCTACCTAAACATACACCTACCTATTCATTTCCTGGTGATACCCTTCTTTCCACAGTAAGAATGCATTGACTAGCGGTATGAATTATTTTATATACCTGGTAGACTGCAAAGTTCCGCGGTGTGCTCTGATCTTCCGTAGTCTTCCCGGAAGTAAGAACTAATTCTGCGCATTATGTTGAAGTTCCCTGTGACTCCCGGAGCATAATTGAGGTGTTGTAATGTCAACTTTACAAGATTAGCACTAGTTGTAATCGGCCACTCAGTGTTTGTCTTGAGTGACGTCGGCAGCGTACATGCCTTTTTAGTACACACTGCCTGCCAGTGCGGTGATGGAGAGATGTCTAGAATCAAGCTGCCTTTATTACACCATAGCTATTCCTGCGGCGTGTTGGGCTTGAACTAGCCGTCTTGTAATTCAACATATTAGTAGTGGGTGGCTCAATGGTGGCAGCCGTCTCTGGGCAGGCGGGCTCAAGGGCCGGTCCAGCTTCGCCAGCTGGTGGGGCTGGAGTCCCCTCTGAAGAGAGACGAGAAGGCTGTGTCTCCTCCAAAAAGGGACAGGAAGGGTTCAATTATCGGTCGTGCTTCGCCGGTGTCGTGTCGATTGGGTTGTTTTCTATGCCTGCTGGATTGCTTATCACCCTCCTTGCTGGCAGCTCGTTTCTTGAACGAGGAGACGTATGTTTCTTCTTTTTGGTCTGGTCTTTGTTCCATCGTTGAGAGGAAACTGATAAAGGTACCTGTGTAAGGAATTATGATACTTCGCATCAAAAGTTGCAAGATCTTTACTAGGACGCCTGCGAGATAGCGAAATATGGGAGCTGTCCGAGGTCGTGAATTGGGCTGGTCGGTTAGAAGGACTGTAGCTTTCTAAGTTAGCTGAACGGAACTTTGGAAATGACGAAATAGTTAAGACGGACGTTCCTACTAGACTGACCACAGATTGGAAGATGTCGTTTTGGTGTCGATCTCTTATAAAAGAAAGTCCTGTTTCTCGACGACATGACCGCGAAGAAGCGACATGGCTACGAATAAACGACCACATGCCGCGGCCGACTCGAGTAACAAGGATGTCGAATGTCGCGGCCGACGCGAGCGACGAAGATGTCATCCTCGTAACCCGTATTATTGCACAGCGCAGGGCCCAGCCGACAGTTCCACCCCCCAATGCCAACTCCCGCTGAAAACTCGTCGTCATTGACGACGAGTTTGTGTATTCCGCATGTCTTCTTTCCCTGGTGCTGGGACCACCAGTTCGAACTTCGGTGCTCCGCCCGCCCCGCAGCCCCATGATCCCGACCACCCTCTTACAGGGAACACCTACACCCAGATACCGCGATGAGGGGGAGCTCGACACCGATGTCCTACACATCGGTCGTGTGCAAGTGGTCGAGGAGACAGGGGCTCTCCTGCCGCCACCGGCGGCTAGGGGAGACACATGGGCGGTGTGCGCAAGGAGCGGCGGGTTCGCCAGAGCGGGGGCTGAGGCACGGAGATCGTTAGGCCCATTGCGGGTGAGAGAGCTGGTCGCGGGTCGAGAACGAGCGGACGGGAGAGGAATGTGACGTCGCTACATCGGCATGGACAATGCAGTAGGCTCAGTCGCCAGCGCGCGAGGTTCCGGTCGTACCGTGTGACGAGGGAACAAGAGGGACGGTTGATTATTTGCGGAATGTTGCCAACTTATCCGCGTCGGTCCATCATGACTCTGCGAGTCTTCAGAGTTGCTTCTTCATAAACAGGTTGGACGTGCTAACCTAGAGGCGTTTAAGTTATAATTTCGTCTAAAGTATGCCTAAGAAAGGTTACGTGAATGACTTCCTATCTAAACGAGAATTCTGGAGTCGATGTTGGAGACGTATAGGGATTTAGCTGAGAAGAGGATCAGGACGTGAACAAAACACTTATATTTTGAACGACAAACGAAAATAGCATTTACTTAGCAACCCATTAATCTCTCGCTGAAAAATGAGTCGTCTCATACATTTACGGTAACGTTGAATGGGACCCAGTAACAACATGGCCGCGTTGGGTAGGTAGCGAGTCGACAGGCACATTTGTTGTCGTCGTCTTGGTACGAGGCTGAGGAGGCCTTGGTCCCTACTAATTTGTTCTCTGGGTTGGGTCTGGATCTTGCTCTTCCTGTCCCTGCCCCTGAGGACAGGAGCGGGCCTGAAAGAGGAGGATTGGGAGAGCCTCCGTCAGTCCTCATATTGCCTTTCTTGAAAACTTTTCGGCGGCGGTGAGGGCCAATCGTATTTATCCTCATGGATGTTTCTCTTCTTAGAGTCCTTGTTCACAGTGCGGCGTTGCTGTGTCGGCGTTGCTGTCACAGAATTCGGGTAGGCAAAAAGAGGTCAAAATAGGTGCAAAATAGCTCCATTAATGTGTTCTATATGCCTTACATCTGCGTGGATTGGGGGCTTATTTTACAGACAAAATGAGGGCATTTGGCATGCCGAAGGCATGCATTCGGTAGATTGAATGCGGAAAACATGCCTATGGCAGGTTGAATGCAGTAATACTGCATTTCTCATGACCAGGCCGGCATGCCGGCCGAATCCGTTCTGAAGCCAGGAATGTAGGGTGGATATTCTGCGACAGCTGCCTTAGGATGTGTAGCCGTGGTCTGCGCTACGTCTTAGGATCACGCCTTGAGATACCCGTACAAGGCATCAGCACCACGAAATCTTTGGACCAGAAACCTGCTGGAGATGAAACCTATGAGGCTCCGAAGAGGTACAAGGCCTTTTGTATGGGAGATCGATCAGCGCAGGGCAACCCCTTTC
Organism: Podospora didyma; assembly: GCA_033439775.1. Taxonomy (NCBI): domain Eukaryota; kingdom Fungi; phylum Ascomycota; class Sordariomycetes; order Sordariales; family Podosporaceae; genus Podospora; species Podospora didyma. The sequence goes on from JAULSW010000003.1 coordinate 5,022,177, forward strand.
AGGTCAAAAAGTGCCCGCAAAAAAGGATTTTGTCGACCCTTCCCTTGGACACTCTAAATTCCTGGTGGTTGTGCTTTTATCTCTCGTACGACATTCTTTACAGACTTTACTGCCATGGTGGATGATAACATGATAAACAGACTGCCGGTAACTAACTGTTTAAGGACTCACGGAATCACGTCCTCAACTGGACACTAGACTGGACGGGACTAAATTGCTTACGAGATAGTGCAGGCTGAAATAGGACATCCTCCTCGGAACTCATACTAAATGGATCATACGTTAAAAATAAGGCTAAACGAGGCAAATGGTTGCGAGATTGGAGGGTTGTGGGGAGATGGAGGGGGAAGTCTGGAATGAGAAAGGATGTTGCCGAGGAGAGGGTGTGCGGTCAGAGAATCTGGCTAGATGGGAATACGGCTGGAAGGAAGACTGTAATAAGATACGCTATAATACTAAAATGTCACATATGGAAGAGTTAGTTGAAGATTTTGGTCTAGTGTTAGAAGCCCGAGGAGAATATATGTACAAATACTATTTGTATAAGCTGCTTCAGATGGTTAACAGCTGCAGTTGGAGATGGTGGCTGCTGGCCTACGGATTACTCGGATCTACCAAAGCTGAGGTTGTTCCAGGGAAGCAATGGGAGATAGGGACGTATGAGTGGGATCTGGGGTTGGCGAGCAATTTGGTATTCTCCCTCAAGAGATGCCGACATGCATATGATCGACATCACCAAAAACGTGACCCGTAGTCTCAGTGCCACAAGACCAGTATGGAGATATGACCCTCACGTTGTGGCGGGAGTCGGTGATGTTACAGAGCACGCCACAGCCTTTAGTTTAGGCGCACCAGGATTAAATCTCGACATAACGCTAAGACCGAGAAAAAAAATATCGTGATCCCATTAATCTCCATTATACGGAGTACAAATACAGCGCCGTCTTGAATCAGTAGCTCAGTCCATAGAGAGCCGCAAGACGTTCACCATCTCGACTCCTTAGTCGTCAAGGCTGTTTCTGAAGGCGTTGCCTCTATATCATGCGCAGCACTTGTGTTGATTATGATTGGCCGCTCCTCGACCACGAACTTGCTCTCGAGTTCATCTGTCGTGTCATACCGCAAGGTTGACTTGACGGGCTTCCTTTTTTTAGGGTCTGACCCGATAGTCGGGGGGTTGTTGGAGTCTGTCCCTTTGTTCTCCTCCTTGGGCGCGATACCGCCGAGGGCTGACGAGCCAAATATCCGGCGGACGAGTGGATATAGAGTCGGGATACAGGCGCCGATAAGGATGCAGTTGCCTTCGACATTGGTCCAGATTATCACATCGTCGACTGCGTACGTGAAGTCCTTGATGTGGAGCAGACCGGGAAGTGTGGTGCATTTGTAGATGGTGATGGCGCCGGCGCTGATGACAAGAGGCCCAGGTTAGCGGCTGGAATAGCGAACACCACTGACCACGATTTGGGAAGAAAACAAATGGGACTTGCCAGTAGCCGAAGCCCAAGGAGGAGGCCAGCGCCAGCTTCTTCTGCCAGTGCATCTGTAGGCGGCAGAGAACCACGGTCGGGTAGATGGCCAAGTAAAAGTCAAAGACAGCCGACACAACACCCAGGGCCAGGGCGTAGTCGACCGTGATAGTACGGTCCCAGCAGGAACCGGGAGCGCCACCCCACTGTGCGGCCGCCGGGGTGCACTGGACGAAGTTGATCACCAGCATGCCAAAAGCCAGAGAGCCGTAGAGACCTGATACCAGCCACATGGCCCTGACGTGGAGAGGCGAAGGGCCAAGGATTTTAGCCAGCAAGATGATGACGGCGAACTTGGGCACGACAAACGAGAGAACACCGGGAACGAAGGAGACGACGGAATAATAGACTGCATTGGAGACATCCTCGTCCGAGAGAGTCATGACATGTCTGCCACTGCCATACTGGATGGCCACGGCCGAGACAGCAACGTAAGAAACCCCCAAGACCTGGCAATGCGGGTGTGAGCTGGAACAAAGACGATGTTGGTCACATGAGAAATAAGGGCACGCACAATGCAGCAGACAACCAAGATGTCGTCGATGGCGATGCGCTTGATGGAGAGAAATCTGCTGTAGATCCTGGCCACGGTGAAGAGCAGGGCGATGGCTGTGACGCTTGTCGTGACTTTCAGAATCAGGGGGCCTTTGTTTTCTTCGGCCCAACCCGGGGGCATGTCGTCGAGGGAAGCCATGGTTGTTGGTGCGGTTCAGAATAGCGCAGCCCCGAGTTCGAGGTGTAGCTGGTTGGCACTCAGGAGTCGTCGAGGTCGGCTCGAGGCCGCGATGCGACGCCAACCTTTGAAGAAGAGAAGCGGAAGTGTTTTATTGACAAGCAGTGTGAGCGCGACCAGACGGAGGCTTCCATTTCTGCGCGAACGAACGGGCGCCAAGCGAAGCCAAGCACGCGGATCGGGGCCCCTGAGATGCCAGAGCACGCAACGACAGGCTTGCCCGTTCGTTGGGTCGCTGGGTGGGTGCGTTGCCCAAATCAGGCCCCTTTGCCCTAGGAACTGCACCCCAGGGCACCATTTGCTTGCCGGCTGGCTAAGGAGTTCGGACCTGGTGCCTTGGAACAGCATGCAATTGGATCACTTTTCAGTCGCCATGTTTCTTCAACATCAGGGGGAGGAGAGATTTCGTTTACGTATTCTCCCTCAAGCCCAGATCGACCACACCTAAGCAGTTTGAATGGTCAATTGCCCAAATTCTTTGTGTGACAAGGCTGGCATCCTCCTGCGTGGCACGGATGATGTGATAGAGTCCGTTCCCCTTGGCAATCAGTTCCTGGATGGGGGTCTGTTGGTTTGTTATGTAAACGCACAGGTCCGAAGCTGGCAGTAAGGGAAAGGAGCAAGAAGGCGGGGGTTCTGCCTGCTACCCAGGCTGTCGGACTTCTCTGAGGGGCAGGAAGGAGCGACCAGAACTTGGCATGGGTCTGAGAGTCGCTGCCAAGATCACAAGTCTTACGATTTTCTTCCTCGTCCTTGCCTTAAGGCAAAGGTCGGCAGGCAGTCGGCACTGCGGCAGGCTGTGCTTCACCATCTCACCTTCAATCATTCCCCAGTTCAAACTAGGGAAAGTGCGCCTCTTTTTACGGCCCCGCCTTGCTTGACATCTCTCAACAGAAATGGAAGGAAAAGAAAGAAGTGAGATGGGAGAAAATTTCGAGTTCAGTAGGAAAGAGGTTGACTCGTGTTTACTCCTTCCTGCATTGTCTGCACCAAGAATTTATTGCCTATTGTCCTCCGCTCATGCAGTGGAGTGGGACATCCATTCTGCTGATGGAACTTGCAAAGGTGTGTTTTCTGGAAACCTCATGAGGGTGGATACCTGTGTACTTTTGATGAGGCAATTTCGTCTTATGCCGCCGCCGAGACCGGGAAAGTGCGAACGTCTTTGCCCATCTCGATTTATGGTGAATTGTTTGCCTGTCGCTGGGAACCCAAAGGTGCGAAGAAACTGGTTCTCGTTGGTGATTTGCACCTGCAGTATGCACATCATCCTATCAGGCATCAGCCAGTCAATTGCAGCAGCCGGTCAGACTGAGAGGTGTTGCCGGCACTTGGGACGGGTTCGGGTGGTTCCATCCTCCACAAATTCCAATCCTAGTCAATCCCTTTTGAGAAACTGGCTTGGCTCTTTCCAATGGTGCCCCGCTTCCCGTGGCTCAATGTTTCCACTAACCCGCCAAGACGTTATTTTCTACCCGCCATGCCTTCCCTGGACTCACTCCTCTTCTGTCACTGAACTTCAACTGGTTCAAACTCCACTTTCGCTTTTCTCGCCGTCACCCCGTCCTCACTTGAAAGACTTTCCTTGCCTTGGGGGTGCCCGTGGCCAAACGAATCGCCAAGCCTGAATGCGAAGAACCAACAAAACTCCACCAACACGTCGGACGATGCTACGTTGTGGCCTGGGTTGTCATTTCCCCATTCTTGCAAACAGCAGATGAATAGCCTGACGCAGAGGCAAGGCATGAGGTACCTGAACCAGGGCCCTCAAGCGTTGCGCTTGGCAAATATAGGTCAGGTGCCCGAGGTGCCCGTCGGCCGGGTTGGTGGGGGGATTTCAGCAGTGTTCCCGTCCCCAAAGCCAGATCTCTCCGCCGCAATCAGGCACACGGTCACCGCTCCGGAGTCGAGGTTTGGACCCTGAATCCCGACAGAAATAACTATCAGTCCATCACAACCTGATAAGTGGCACTCCTGTGCTTCTGGTCCGCTTGGGCGCGAGCCAAGTGGACTCGACTTCCTGGAGACACGCGATGCAACGTCCACCCTGCGATTAATGTCCTTCCATTGCTCTTCGTCCATGCTGTGGTTAGTTGCCTTCAAGGATGTCCCCAACCGGTCCTGGGAGCGGCCTCGCCCGGCCCGTCGATAAAAACCGTCGCATTCTCCTCTTCTTCCTCGGTGGCGTCCTCGCTTCCGTCCTTCTCCAGGCATTCCCATCCTTGATCAGCCAGTCACTCAACATGGTTCGCTCGCTTGCAGTCCTCGCTCCGGCGCTTGCCGCCTTCCTCCCGGCCGCCGTGGCGCACCCGAGTGTCGCTGCCGGTGTCGAGTCCCGCACTGTGGCCCCCCTGAGCTGCCAGCTCTTTGGCGATCTGGTCAGCCCGTGGTGGCTCAAGGCCTGCCAGAGCTACCTTGACCTCGTGGTCATCGATCTCCGCAGCGCCGACGAGTATGCCGCTGGTCACATCCCCGGCAGTGTCAGCCTGCCCTTCGAGCCCGTCTCGGCCTGGTCCCAAATGGAAGGCTCGCTCCTCCTGAACATGCCCCCTTCCGCGGAGCTGTTCGCCACTCTCGGATCCATCGGCGTCAGCAACCCCAGCCCGGCCACCAAGATCGTTCTGGTCAATGGTGTTGCCGACCCGGCTTTCCCCCAGGCCGCGTCGCCCCGTGTTGCCACCACGATCAAGTACGCCGGCATCTCTGAGGGCCGCGTCGCTGTGCTCAACGGCGGCTTCCTGGCCTGGGTGGAGGAGGCCTACCCAACCACCACTGTTGTCCCCACCCCCGCTGCCAAGACCTACACGGCCGTCGAGAACCGCAGCTTCCTCGTCAACACTGAGTATGTCATTGCCAACATCAACAAGAAGAGCCAGGGCATCTACCTGATCGACGGCCGCGGCACTGCCGTATACAACGGCAGCGTGCTCGAGCAGTGGGCTTCCCGTCCCGGCCACATCCCCTCTGCCGTTTCCCTGCCTGCCCCGAACATCTGGAACGCCGATGGCAGCTGGAAGAACCCTCTTGAGCTCATGGCTCAGCTCAGAGGGGCTGTTGGCACTGTTGGCATCCTCCAGGCCCGCACTACTGGCAAGTTCGTTGTCTACTGCGGCGTTGGTGGCTATGCTTCCAGCTGGTACTTCACCCTCACCCGCATCCTGGGATTCGAGAACGTTGTCATGTGTAAGTTGAACCCAGATTCCCAAGTTCCCGGGAGTCTAACTAACGAAAATAATGCAAAAAGACGACGGCAGCTATCAAGAGTACAGCTCGTACGCCAATGGAACTCTTCCAGTTGAGGTCTAAGCATCTTCATGATGCAAAGGATGAGTTGGAGAGGGGTTGATGTAAACAAAACATGTAGACCGACTTTCATCTGATTACTCATCTGTTCCCCTCTCTTTGACTTCTGTCTTGTGATTGGGTTGCATAGCACTCACTTGATGTCTTTATTACTTTGCTTGCCTGGAATATTGCTGCCGTTCTTGAGAACCGCTTTTCTGTTCAGACTAGGGAAGGCATCTGTGCAGTGACATCCCAAACGACGAGTAGCCCCACAAGTAGTTAGCCCCACCCCACAGCAAGATTCAAGAGCTATGATTGGTTGAACCTCAGAGCTGATCCCACAGCGGGTACCCCTGCAGCTGTTCCTTCGCGTCACGTCGTTTGGCCCCGCGTCACTTGGACGACTTTCAGATACCCAACCATTGCCATCCCATCAAAAGCACGAATCTAACCTCCATCGTACCTTCCCCCTTTCACGCCACAGCAATATCCTCGCCTGATCTTCTTTGCGCCTTGTCAATTAATATCCGAGTTTTATGTTCTCTGACACCACCGCATGCCAATGGCAGTTGCGTCTCGACCATCTCCGCGTGCAAGATGCGCATCATCATCTGCGCCTTGCTGGCACCCAAACACGATAGCGATCTTTCCCCTCCATTTCTACACATTCGATAAGCCGATAAGCCGATGACAACTTTCTGCGAGTGTACGGTGTGCGGAAACCGTTGGAAGGTGACCCTGCCGGGCCCAAATTTACAATGTCGTTGCTGCAGTTCTCGGCACGATCTTCGTCCCACGAGAGTATCTTTGCGCACGCACGACGGATGGCGACAACACCGCGTCGCGAACGCAGCGGCCTAATTTGACATTGGGACAACCATTGGCCTTTTACCCTTCTCCAACGTCCGATAACACATCTTCCTCTTGCCCCGAGGCTTTACATGACACGTCCCTAGCCCTCCTGCCATCGCCTGGCTCCCTTCGCGACACCCTCGCGCCCACTCGGCTAATTTAGGAAGCCCTGTCTGCAAGGAGGACGGATACAGGAGTTAAGAGGAGGCAATACACAGAAAGATCAGAGGGCACACTGGAGTCTAGACGCGTCAAGTGTGGGCAGCATGGCCTACGCTGGACAAGAAAAGACGTGGGTGCTGTCGCAAATGGCACGTGGAAATCTCGTTGAGGCGCCCATCGAAGCAACGGCTGCACGTCAATCGTGGGAATTGTGGCGCCGATGAACAAGAACAGGCGTCTCTGCTGCCGTAAATGGCATATGGAATTCAAGCCGAGGCGCCCAACAAAGCAACGGCGGCCAGAAGCAGTCGGTGACACGAACCGCTATCCCTTTGTCCAATGTCTCTCCGACACGGTTACATCCTTTTTGTCAGCAACGATCAAGGAATGTTCGTCGCTAGCCTCCTAACCTTTATCACCTCGCGATCTCCCCGCACTCCAAAATTACCCTCGCGACAATCCATTTGTTGAGAGGGACGTTGACGGGCAGAGCCTCCGCCTTTGTCATCAGGACACGTCCTCGTATGCGGTGGGGTTGGAAGCAGACAGCTCTCTACAGCGTCATCTCGGTAGCTGAGGGATCTATGTTGCGGTGCAGTGTCGCAGCTGCCAGAGTTCCTTCCGTTTGTTCGTACGCGGCAAGGAGGCCAAGGAGTCGACTCTGCTGAATGTCAAGGAACAAGACATCCGGCCATCAATGCCCGTTGTCTATCCCCAACAGGCTCGTCCCCCAGGAACACCCTCCACGACTGAGCCACTGACGTCCCTGACTGGGTTGGTGCTGCAAACATCACATCCTTTGGCATTGGGTCCCATTCCAAAAGAAGGGGTCTAGCTAGACGACCATGGGTTGTTCAAGCCAAATTGATACAAGCTGGGAAGTTCAAGGTGTTGTACGTGCATCCGAGCTAGCAACTCTCGGACCGAGTCACTCGGAGGCGAGCTCTATAGATTGCAATGTTGTCATTGTCGATTTCGCTCTCCTCATCATCCAAGCTCTGTCGTCTTCACGACCCTCCACCTCCTCTCCGTAGGCTCTCGTGTCGCCACCTGTGGTCAGCTGCCCTTGAATCTCTTCTATCAACTTGGCAAATTGCCAACCCTCGTCGTGGCCATCCGACTTTGCTTCGGTATTGTTGCCAATGATATCATCGGTACAGCCACCATTGTCTATGTTGCTACAATCATCATCGTTGATGTTATTGTAATCGATATTATTATTGCCCTGGACTTGTCTTGATTACCATTGATATATCTTGATTGCTATGCGAAACGTCTTGATTGCCCCTAGATTTGTGTATAATGGCCCTTAGATTTATGATGGCCGCTTTAGGACTACTTGTTTCTGGTCTCCCCGAGGCGATTTAATCGCCCTAAGATCCTGTCATTATCGCCTTAAGTTCGGTCATCTTTGATTTGTTTGACTGTCCCAAGACTCACTCTGATTCCCTTCCGAATGAATCTTTACCGCCTTGGTGTCTGTCTATCTTGGTGTCTCCAAGCCGTGTTGACTGCCACAGACTTGTTTGCTGCAAAACTTTCATTCCGACAAAAATCGTTTCCCACCACAACCTTTTCTTAGTAAAAGTAGTTGGCAGAATAGTTGGCCTTTCCAGAAGGTCCAGGGGCATTACATTAGGCCCATCCTATTTGAACGATCATTGAAGGAAATGCTCTTGCTAGCTTATTCCGTATTTGTGTGTGCTGGAATGGGGGCTTTCGGCATGAAGACGCCGTGACTTTGGGACAGGCCCTTTTAGATATATCACCGGCCGAAACTTGAAGATCGCCTTTGGCGTGATGCTGATACTCGCCTCGATCTAGACCATTCTATCGAACCTGGGTGGGATCGCCCGCTTCATGATCGGAATCTTGATCTCCTCGCAAGACACTGGTCGGTCAGTAGCCAGGGACTACTAACTAAATAGTTTGTCGTGTTCGCCGTCTTTGGCAGTATATTTCGATCATCAACCCCGACTTCGGCTAGTAGCTAAGCTACACGTCCTCCAGGGAAATAATGGTCAGTTAAGTACATTTGGACGTGTTGAACAGGGATATTTAGGGATATTTAAATTATCTATTACAACTGGAAATACTGCTTAAGGCCTCCTTATGATCCAATAAGGCCTACTTATCTCTTTAACAGTGCTATTGTTTTATCTCGAGGCCCCAGGTTGGTTGAAGAACACCCTGTTTCATTCACTCACTAACATATATTTCCCTGGTGGAGGTATAGATGACTACTAGTAGCACAACAAACTGTCTTCCGCTTTGTAAAGCTTAATGCGGCAGGTTTGTCACTGGTCGGCGCGAGCTTGAGCCCGACATCTCGGACCTGCATCTTGGCAATCTCGCACTCTCTTACCCAGCCGCCTTCCCGTTCTCCAGGTACCCAGGCGGGCGGAGTTTGCGTCCCTGGCAGCGTCAGCCACGCTCTAATTCCTTGTTTATTCTTACATGGTGCCTGACTAGCCAATCGCGTCAGAAACCTGCCCAATCTTGTACTCCCATAGGATTGATCGTCAGCGAGCATCAGCACTGCAATTCCTGCCTTGTGGGGCTGGTGAGACCGATTTCGACTCAAATATTACAGACCCAGTGACCATTCTATGGAAGCCTGAAGCCCTTTTGATGCGATTGGGTGATAGCCGCCTTGCCCTATGTCGGTTTCGTTCATCCCCCATTCAAGCTCGAACCTAAGCCACACCTTATTATTACTTCCGTTTTTAGGGTGAGAGACCTGCTTTACCACGAGTCCGAAGCCGACAAGGACTATAACCCCTGCCTCACAGCCAGACTACAATTAAATTATGACGTTGAGGGTTAAATACTCAGGCGTCCTCAATCCTTCTCGTCAATCAAGTAAATACCAACCGTACATCACGAAACCACCAGAACTCAATAATCAAAATCATCCCCGCTGCGAGAAATAATAACATCGAGTCAGCCAAACAAATCACCACAACCCTTTTAAAACAAATCAATACATAATGGTCCCCTTTATCTTTACCACTCTAACCCTTCTCGCCGGCGCAGCGCAAGCCGCTATCATCACCGCCTCCGGCACCACAACCGTGGACCTCTTCTTCCCGGGCACCCGAGCCACCCCGGCCCCCACAGCCGACGCATCCGTCGTGAACGTTGACGGCACTAGGACAACGTACTACGTGTTCTGCAAGGGTGGCTCTTTTTCAGAACAAACCAGACTCGCAAATGGGGACGACGCATGCCGCTTCATCGGCGGCCAAGTAACCGTCGATCCGTCGAAGAGATACGAATTCGCCCTGAGCCAGAGCACAACCAGGCAGGTCATTACTGCGACTGCTGGCACGGGAAATGGACCACTGACGGGTGATACTTCCTACCACTTCACGTAAGTCCTTTTTTTTTTTTTTTTTGGCCCTGCCACATTTGTTACCTGGGACAGTCTTTAAAACCCCATTCTTTCTGTTTGCTCATCATGTTTCTTTTATAGAACTGGTTCCATCGGTTGCGATGTCATCTCCTCTGGCCCCTTGGCGCTTTGTACCGGCATCGTATACAACACGGATACCGCTCGGGGGTCAACCTCAACTGGCTCGGTGGTGATCTCGACCACAATCAACATCGCCCAAAACATGCTGAATGCGACGATAACCAACGGTGCTTCCAAGCTTGCGACTAGCACTCAGTCGACAAGGTCATCCACTGGTGGAGGAGCAAGGATGACGCAGGGAGCCGTTCTCGCTGGTGCTGCGGCGCTTATGGGCGGTGCTCTGATGATGTAAACTGGGTACCTAAGAAAAAGGGATTGGGTTTCTGGACAGGTTGGGTTAAATGTGACAAGTATAGGCATAATTAGAGGGCAGTAACTTCCTAAACGGGCGAGTTGTCCATAAGTAATGATAAGCCATCGCAGGCTATACTAGTTCGAGTTCGTTGAGTGGCAGTCGCACTAGCTTTTTGTATTTTGATGAGTGGGTAGTTTGAGGAGTCCATAACGATAGATATTATGAGATGACTTTGTAAAAGAAGAGCAATTAAAGACAAGTACTACAAATTTTACGAGGAGACAAGACAGCCCTTGCCCGCTCAAACCGCCTTATCGGGCAACGTTAGAAGAGACTGGCCATAACTCAACACGGATACAAGAGCACGCATGCCGACTCGTTCCTCCGCATCACACACACACACATATATAGGCATTCCAGAGAATTCCAAGAGGTTTCCACTAACACATCGCCAACTGAACGAGGTTATTAGCGGCTTAATGACGCCTCAAAAACATTTGGAGCCGAAGTTCCCGGTTGAGCAACCCGGTTGTTCGCATCTAGCTACCTAGAATAGAGGAGCAGAACTTGAACTCAAAATGGAACCTGTGCAGATCGTTGAACCAACACGAGATATGCGTAATATATTATGGACAAACTTCCCTGTCGGCAAAAAGCAGTCATGACATCAGAGTGGAGAGATCCCAAATCCTCCTCGGCGCTACTACACCGACCGCGCCACACACACATCTACGGCGGGTCTATCGGGTTACCCCTCCTTGCCCTCATTCTTTTTTCCCGACCTCGTTCACTATTTTTACTACCCCTACCTCCCTGTGCCGGGTAAGTGCCGGCCCGATCGATGAGATGGAACCCAGTACGTTCTTGTTACACCAATTAGATGACGATACGAGACGGGTAGGGCGGCTGATTCCTTTTCTGAGTTCAAGCTGTTCAATCCGAGTTGGTTGTTTCTGTCAGCAAAGGAATACCAACGACAGGATCCTACAGATACGTAATAGAGACTGGCTCTTGAGTGTCTGGAGTTGAATTTCCATTTATTCTCTCGAAACTTTAATTGCCAGTTCGATTTTCTGTGAGGTGGAATTGAATCTTCTAGATAGTTTCAATGTGAAATCGCTTTTCTGTTTGCTTGCGGCGTGGTCAATAACGCTGTCGGTGCATTTTTTTCTTGTTCGTCTCTGGGGAAAGTTCTGTCATAACGCTCCTTGGCAGCGTACAAGCTGTAGAGTTGCATCGCCAATACGAGGGCGGATGACGCCCGTACTCGGGACTCGGCTACGACCGCGGGGTCAGCTGAGCCCAATATCCAACGTCTAAGCCTTAGGTGGGATGCTTTCCCCAGAATTTGGAGCTGATCGGCACGGTTCACACTCCACACTTTATTCTCACGTTCCTTGAGGATGCGCTGTTCGTTCGTATAGGTGGGTACCTTACGAGTGAGGCAGTAAACACGAGATCTTCAAAAAATTCGAAGACGATGGTGGGAAAATACATTGCCACCATCTCAGGTGGTTACCTATCTATATAAGGGGATGAGACTGCCGCCGACTTAGGACCAAGTGTATCTATCCTCATCAGCAGTCTCAAGCAACTACAACAAGTAAACACCAGACACACTCGCTTCTATCGCATTCTCATCAAAGCCTCTTCAAGCCATCTTCATCACTAAACACACTCAACAACACACAACCGCAAAAATGCAGCTCACCAACTCCATCCTGGCCCTCGTCGCCGCCACCTCCGCCATGGCCGCCCCGGCCATCAACTCCGCCCGCGCAGCTGACTCCGTGTCCGCCATGGCTGACGTCCCGCAGTGGACTTTCAACGCCTTCACCCGCACCTGCAACGCGGACGACACGTCCTGCACCATCTCGTTTGACGTTGACACCCATCTCGCAGCCGCCACGCACTGCGCCTACTCCGTCACTGCCGCCGCGCCCGCCAAAGCGAGCCGCGCGTCCGTCAATGGTGTGACTTGCGGCGCCTACACCATTAGCTCGGGCTGGAGCGGCCAGTTCGGCGAGGGCAACGGCTTCACGACCTGGTCGGTGGTCGACTGGAGCAAGCGCCTGATCACCTGGCCTGCGTACTCGGACCGCGAGCTGGTGAATGGCGTGGCGGTTACGCCTAACAAGAGCTTTGCGCCGACGACTCTGTCATAAATTGCTCTTGTGGCTGATGGATAATATTACCATGAAGACGATGGCAGCATACGAAGCATAGCATGGCATGGATCTTATTTGCATTGGGTTTCACATTCACTCCTTATAAACACTCCTTTAGAATAATTTAATAGCATTTGTAAAAATGAAAACAGACTCTACATGATCAAACACTCTGCAGCATGTGTACTAATCACGAGATTTGATCAGGGTGACAGCAGACTTATTACTAGGTACCTAGCGAGATGCAAATTGCAATCACAACTGGGACGAGAAAAGTATATTGCTTGTCATTCTAACCTTTGGCGGTGACTGAGCCAGTGAGCCTCCCGTCAACTCTCCCACACCTCTGAATGTTCAACTAGCTGAAAGCCCTCAATCGTAACAATGTTGTATACAACCTCCAAGCCGATGCAACCCCCAAGAAACAAAAGCCATTTGAACCAAATCCCGATTTACCCCCTTTCCCAGTCATTTTAACCTCCAAGTTCTTTCTCTGCCAAGTCGGAGTTGAAACCATCCAAGATACGCCAAGCGTGTATGATGGCCCTGCTTGGCAAGTCGGGGACCGGCATTTTGTTCAGTGCTCACCCGCTATTGGCTACCCGCCTTCTGCCAAGGTACTCTGCCGCCCCCCGTGGGAAGTGTTTTATCCCCGAACGACATTTGGTCAGTGCACGCTCCCCCAAAAAGTGCCCTGAATTTGGGATTGGGGGGTTGTGTTTGACTCGGCACCCCCTTGTTGGTTTTGTTTCTCCCCAGCCATGATAATGAAAAGTTTGGACCAAAACCAAGGATCAGACGGATCATAGCGGGCGTCACTCCCACAGTTTGTCTCCTGTTTCCGTGTCCGGCTTGGCGGAGGGGGTATGGCGGGATATAATGGCAGTCGAGGGTCGCTTCTTTACTTTTTCTTGACCTTTTACTTGCCTTAACAAACCCACACATTGGTCCAAGATCTCCATTTTTGCCTCGTCTTTGTTATTTCATTTCTTGGTGCTGGACGCCTATCTTGTTCGCGATATTATAATACCATCTCTAGATCTACAACAAAGTCAACATGCTCTCCCACTACTCTTCAGCAGGCCTGCTGGCCCTCGCACTCGCCGCAGCGGCACCAGCCATGGCCGCCGACAACGCGACCAGCCTCAGCACGCTCGAGTTCAAGAACCGTTTCCGGGCATCTGGCATCGTGCCCGAGATTCTCCCCGCGGCGCTGGATCCCTCCGTGTCATTCTACGCCAGCTACGTGAGGACCGGACATGGCAATGAGTTGATACTGCCCGGCGCGAGCCTCACCGTCAGCGGTACGAAAGACCCAACACAAATTTCCACGAACAAGTGGCTTGGCAATGGATGGCATTTACTGACATTTTGTTGGCTCTTCTGTGCAGAGGCCGACCTACCATTCGAGTTCAGCGTCGAGAACCTTAACAATGGAACCAACGTCACTGCCAACTCCCGGTTTCTGATCTACCTCGTGAGTGCCCATCCCATCCCTCCCCTTCCTAACAGCAACCACTCCTGAAACGAGCTCAAAAAACTGATGCTTATTTGTCCCAAGCTCGACGCCGACGCTCCCTCCAGGAACAACCCAACAGCCCGCAACCTGCGCCACTACCTAGCAGGCAACTACACCGCGTCGGGGACGACCTCGCAAGTCCTGTCCACCGCGCAGCGCCTGACCATCCCGACGGGCCAATTCCGCCCTTTCACGTCGTTCATCAAGCCCGCGCCCACGGCCAACACGGGCGTGCACCGGTACATCTTTGCGCTGTATACCCAGCCGGCGCGGTATAACAACGCCGGGTTCGAGTCTGCGGGCCAGGAAGCGAGTATCGAGAACTGGAATGTGCGTTTTATCCCTCCCCCCCTTATGTATGACGAAATGCTGCTTGAGGTTTGAGGTTTGGGAACTGGCATGTACTGACGAAATGTGTGTCTGTAGCTCACCCAATGGCGAACACAGCTGGGTCTCGGACCTGCGATTGGCGCGACGTATTTCACGATCGACACTGGTGCGAACGGCGGGCAGGGGACTAGTGGTAACGTGCCCGCCGGCAACGGTGCTGCGGGCGTTGCTGTGCCGGTTTGCATGGCTGCTCTTGCTGCGGTGCTTGGCTTCGCTGCGCTTCTTTGAACACTTCGAATTTCGTGATATGGAGGCCGAGATGATGCTTTGCTGTGCGATATGAGATTTGGTACGGTCGTTTCAGGAAAACATGGCATTTAGAGTGCTGCGAGTAAAAGGCGCGGGGAACTGTGTTTATGGAATGGCCGTTGGGAGCTGTAGCAATGTACTTAATAATTATCTTGTTCAAAAATTTTTTTTGGTTGTATATGCGCCTGTGGTCAAGTTTTGTCAAGATCCTTAGATACGAGACTCATGGTTGATCACTCCCTTTGATCACGCAGGTTAAAGCCCGTGGCGTGCTTTGGTAACAGCGCAGCGGCCGAGACGTGTTAGCTCCGTGACAAACTCATTTACCATGTTCAGATGCATCGTCTCGTTCTGGCTCAACCGTGGCATCCGGATGTCTTTGATGAGCTCAGCAGCAGACCCAAGGAGGTCCAGATCTGCCTCGGCCCATGGGTTGAGCGGAACGAGCAAAATACTGCAGAAGAGGGTTAGGGCGGCGCTCATTGGATAAAACATGAGCATGCTGGAGAAATAGTTATCGTTAGCTGGAAAACCCCGGATGTAACGATAAGACGGATGGCAATCTCACCAAAACGCCTCTCCCCTAAGTTCGCTGATAGAAGAGCGCAGGTAGATCAACGTTGAACGGCTTGCTTCGACCGACAAGGCCAAGCTAGAGCTGACACCCTCTCTCTCGCCATCACCAGTCTCCCCTTTGGCCCAGGCCCGACATCGTCCGGTGGCTCTGTGGATACTGGCCACTAGGTAGTGATACTCGAAGTTGATGACAATGGTCCTCACGCTGTCAGAGATTTCACTGTTGAACTCCACCTTGGTGCCTTCGCAGATGGACAGCGCTGGTCGGTGCTTCCTGGGCACTGATAGACGCCACCTCTCAAGCTCATCGTCAAGTTCACGAATGTCCCGGAGGAGTTCGGCATCGGATTTACGAAGAGCCCTGGCCGAGTACAGCAGCTTGCACGTCTTGGACTTGATGAGGCTTAGCCTCAAATCGCCCGGCAGGATAGGTACCGCTGTTTCGTCGAGAAGTGCCTGGTCCGAGTATAGAGCTTTGTCGAGGTATTGCACGTCTAGATAGCCCGCTGGTAGGGTGAGATCGCAGTGGTCATCGTCGATCGAGGGCGGCTGGCCCGTGCGGAGAGAGATATCTTTATCAAGGGTGTAGCATAGCCAGAAGAGCTTCCGTAGGTGCCTCTTGGTTTGCACAACTCGGTCTGAGGCTGAAGGGGCATGTGACTCGGGTGTTGACCATGGGTCTGGAAGCGTGTGGCCACCCAGCACAAACATGATGCGGCAGGCAAGCGAGTGAAACATGGTCGACGATTGCACCTGGCCCGAGAACAGCTGGTGCATGGACTTTTTATTGTAAGCAACGCTTTTGTTCACAACATGTGGGTAGATGTAATCGAACGTACAAGCATGAGGACCGTCTGCAGCCCGGTCATGTTAAACTCTTGGAGAGCGTGTGAGAGTAGCCGTTGGGCTTTTGCCGCACACTCGTCGCCGTCGACGGATTGCATCACCGGGAGGCCCTTGCTTTTAAACATGGAGACCACCGAAAGGAAGGCGAAGATGCATGCCTTGGCGGCTTCAGACTCGACCGACGGCGGAGTCGTGTCTTGAAAATAAGTGTAGGCTACATCGATGGTGTGCCGGAAGAGAGCCGAGTCCACCATCGGAAAGATCAGCCTGAAGTGTGATGTGCAGAAGAAGTGGAGATATTCTTCTACCAGGCTGCGGCTAGGAAGAGACAAGCCTGCAACAGTCAAACTTGAAGTTGGCCCTTGTGGCATGAGAAGGCCTGGCTGGCGTTGCCAGGGTGTATGGTCACCCCAGAAGGCCGGAAAGATGGCGTCCGTTCCGGTGCGAGTACGCATCCACGCCTGTCCCTCGACGGAAAAGTAGGGGATCCCATTGTACGAGCTTATCTCGCCAAGATGGTGTCCGGCAAAGTGCAACTTGCCAAAACAGACTCCGTGAACACCATGCTCCGCCTCGGGGGGCTGTGAGCGGATGGTGTGGGCAGAGGGAGGTGGAGGAAGAGGAGGTGTCAGGCTTTCCACTGGGCTTGCTGGCCGCGGTGAGAGCGTTTCTGGTGTTAACAGAGCCGACCTCGCGTCAGTTTGACTCTTCTGGGCTAATAGCTCCTCGACTCGCTCTATTCGATATGCGAGGTCCTCTCCGGAGCCAGATAATTTTCTGGGGGACATTCAGTCAACCAACTCCAACATGCTGGGTAAGACGAAACAAAACACAGACCGTTTTGGACTTTGAATTCTGCCAATTCTCTCCTTTGTCCGAGCTGGTCGAAGAAACGTACACGCCAAGCCGTGGTGGCTACACCAGTTACACAACGGCACTTCTCCATCACATTGGATCTGGGGGTCTGTTAGTTTGGTTTGGCAAGTTCGTTTGGACGTTTCTCTTTCCTGTCCTCTCACAAAATTTGTATGAAAGAAAGAAAGAAAAGAAAAGAAAAAAGGGTAAAGGAAGAAAGGAAGAAAGAAAAGAGAAGAAGGCGGTTCTCAGCACGATCTTCAACGCTCCACAAGCTCCAGAGTGCGTGGTGATACCAGGTACGTACTTTCCTTCTGTGGCAAGCATCACAAGCCCGTTTTCGTGGGATCGGCTTGGACGTCCGATTGGGAGTAGGCATCTTTGATGGCGGCCTGAAAATGCGCCAAAGAAACCTGAAAGAATGCAACGGTCATTGATTTGTCTTGGTGCATGCGACGAACTCTTTCAGAAGCGCCAAGGCAGGCGCTGCACGGAGTAGCTTCCCTGGGTTTCAGGGTCTGGAAACAACCGTCCCGGTGAACTGAAAGTCCCGAAGCGCGCAGCCTATGGCGAAAGCGCGGACAGCGGGGTGTGGGTCCACGGTTTCGAACATGTAAAGAAATTCTTTTCTCGAAGCAGGAGCGAAATTTTTGGAGGGTTGACTCAGCGGCGAGATCTCTTCTCGATAAGGGGTCCCAGATGACTAAGCGGGCTCAAATGCGATGTTGACATTGGAGATCGACTCTGAGTCGAGAATCTGATAGCGTTCTGGTCCGTGCAATATCTTCATCGAAGCAGTTTTTCAGGCACGATCTGTTAGCACAGCAAGCCAAGCTTTATCGTTGTTTCCCCACCAGTTGCCCTCCTAACGGCATCAGGCCGGTGAGCATTTGAACCTCAAAACACGGCAAGTGCGGATTTGAACTTTCAGGTCGCTCCTCCCCCCGCTGACAGATCTTCACAGAGATGGCTCTTCCACACATCGGCCATCCCCCCACTCCCCAGGCCGAACGAACTGTCAACCTTTTTTGAAGAAGATCATGACCCCACTGCATCGCCCCTCCGCATAGGCGGCATTCCAGGCACGTCCACTGTCGTGTCCACATCATCCATGCACACCCGTTATCATCGGAGCATACGACATCACCTTATCCCTGCCGGCGCCCTTCACAGACGCGATCTTGGGGTGGGATAGTGCGAGATGAAGTGACTAAGCGGTACACTCGCACATCGGCACATCCACATTTGCATTTCCAGGACGCCAGATCACCCCTGGCAATCCACAACATCGCTCTCGAGCTTGACGCCGATTGGGGGCCTTGGCGGGGTTTTCCAGTCCATGTTTTTTCCACGCTGTCGGACGCACGACGGAGCCCGAGGCCGATGCAATGTGTATAGAAAGATGGCGGCCCCGGATATTTTCCCAGAATTTCGGCATCATCGTTCAGCCTGTCTCTCGACAACCGACCGATCGTTCACGCCGCACTAGGCATTCCGGAGGACGGCAAGATGACGGTCACTCCTACTCATCACCATGATCATCCTCATGATGGCAATGGCAGCTCGTCAGAGGAGGAGCAGTGGCCCGGCTTCGAGGGCCACTTTGGCGATGCGGGCGACTGGGCGCTGAAGCCCGTGGTGCAGCAGATGCGGGACCGTGACGAGCGCGCAGGACTCCCACCCCGCGAGCTGGGCGTCACCTGGAAGAATTTGACGGTGCAGGCTGTCAGCGCCGATGCTGCCATCCACGAGAACTTTCTGTCGCAGTTCAACGTGCCCAAGCTGGCCAAGGAGTCCCGACACAAGCCGCCCCTCAAGACCATCCTCGACAACAGCCACGGCTGCGTCAAGCCCGGGGAGATGCTGCTGGTCCTCGGCCGCCCCGGCTCCGGCTGCACCACACTGCTCAAAATGCTCGCCAACAAGCGCGAGGGCTTTTCATCCGTCACCGGCGACGTCCACTACGGCGCCATGCCCGCGAGCGAGTCCGCGCCCTACCGCAGTCAGATCGTCATGAACACCGAGGAGGAGCTGTTCTTTCCCACCCTCACCGTCGGTCAGACCATGGAGTTTGCAGCCCGCCTCAAGGTTCCCAACAAGCTTCCCGACGGCGTCGCCTCGGCCGAGCAGTCGCGCAAGGAGACGCTCCACTTCCTGCTCGAGTCCATGGGCATCGAGCACACCGACGGCACAAAGGTCGGCAATGAATACGTGCGCGGAGTTTCGGGCGGTGAGAGGAAGCGAGTGTCCATCATCGAGTGCCTGACCACGAGAGCCTCAGTCTTTTGCTGGGACAACAGCACCCGCGGTCTGGATGCCAGCACGTATGAGCCCCTTATCTCCCCCCCCTTTTTGGTGCCTGTCGTTCACAGAAACTGCGACTAACCTTAATTGCTCTGATCACCAGCGCCCTCGAATATACCAAAGCCATCCGCGCCCTGACCGACGTCCTCGGAATAGCGTCCATCGTCACACTTTACCAGGCTGGCAATGGCATCTACAATCTCTTCGACAAGGTGCTTGTGCTGGAAAGCGGCAAGCAGGTGTTTTATGGGCCGAGGAAGGACGCCAGGGCCTTTACCGAGTCTCTAGGCTTTGTGTGCAGCGACGGCGCCAATGTGTCGGATTATCTGACAGGCCTCACGGTGCCCACAGAGCGCAGGGTCCGGCCAGAGTTTTTGCACACCTTCCCCCGCAACGCCGACATGCTCAAGGCGGCCTACGAAAGCTCGCCTATGTTTACAACCATGACATCCGAGTACAGCTACCCCATCACCGACGAAGCCGTGGAGCGGACGAGGCTGTTCAAGGAGGGTGTCGCTGGCGAGAAGCACGGGCACCTGCCGGCCAACAGCCCCATGACGGTCAGCTTCCCCGAACAGGTTCTGGCCTGCATCGTCCGCCAGTACCAGATCCTCCTTGGCGACAAGGCGACCATGATCATCAAGCAGGGCTCGACGCTAATCCAGGCTCTCATTGCCGGCTCTCTGTTCTACAATGCCCCCGACAACTCGGGCGGGTTGTTCTCCAAGTCGGGAGCCCTGTTCTTCTCCCTGCTCCACAACAGTCTGCTCTCCATGTCCGAGGTCACCGACTCTTTCAACGGCCGCCCCGTCCTGATCAAGCATAAGTCGTTCGGCCTCTACCATCCGGCCGCCTTTTGTATCGCCCAGATTGCCGCCGACATCCCGTCTATCTTACTCCAGATCTCCATCTTCGCCGTGGTTCTCTATTTCATGGTGGGCTTCACGCTCTCGGCATCAGCCTTCTTCGCCTACTGGATCCTGCTCTTTGCTATCACTATGGTACGTTGATCCTTCTAAGACTGGCACACTTGAACTGACATGGAATCGTACGTAGTGCATGACAGCCTTGTTCCGATGTGTCGGAGCGGCCTTCAGCACCTTCGATGGCGCTTCCAAGGTGTCTGGCTTTCTGGTGGGCACTCTCATCATGTACACGGGCTATATGATCCAAAAACCGCAGATGCATCCTTGGGGAGTCTGGATTTATTGGATCAATCCGCTCGCCTACGGCTTCAACGCGCTACTGTCCAACGAGTTCCACAACAAGATCATTCCTTGTGTTACCATCAACCTTGTCCCCAACGGCCCCGGCTACGATGATGCGCTGCACCAGTCGTGTGCGGGCGTCGGCGGCGCAGTGCAGGGGCAGACATTTGTCACGGGTGACCAGTACCTGGCCTCCCTGTCGTACAGCCATGCCCATCTCTGGCGCAACTTTGGCATTGTCTGGTGTTTCTTCGTCCTGTTTGTCGCCATCACCATCATCTGCACGAGCCGCTGGCGCTCTCCAGCTGAGGGTGGACCGTCTCTCCTCATTCCCCGCGAGAAGGCCAAGGTGGCTCAGATCCTGCTAGCCGACGAGGAGTCACAAGGATCTGTTGTCCACGAGAAGCGAACCGGAACAAACAGCGAGTCAGACGACACCGTGGTTGACAAGGCGGAAGGCAGTGGCGGCAAGGACGAGTCGGGCTTGATCCGCAACACATCCGTGTTCACATGGAAGAATCTGTCTTACACGGTCAAGACGCCGACGGGTGACCGCCTGTTGCTGGATAACGTGCAGGGGTGGGTGAAGCCGGGCATGCTGGGCGCGCTCATGGGCTCGTCGGGCGCCGGAAAGACGACGCTCCTCGACGTACTGGCCCAGAGGAAGACAGAGGGCACGATCAAAGGATCCATCATGGTCGACGGCCGCCCGCTGCCCGTCTCGTTTCAGCGCTCGGCAGGGTACTGTGAGCAACTCGATGTCCACGAGCCGTACGCCACGGTCCGCGAGGCCCTCGAGTTCTCAGCCCTGCTCCGCCAGAGCCGCGACGTGCCCCGGAGCGAGAAGCTCAAGTATGTCGAGACCATCATCGACCTGTTGGAGCTTCATGATATTGCCGACACGCTCATCGGCCGCGTCGGGAACGGACTGACGGTGGAGCAGCGCAAGCGCGTCACTATCGGTGTCGAGCTCGTCTCCAAGCCCAGCATCCTCATTTTCTTGGACGAGCCCACGTCAGGTCTGGATGGCCAGTCGGCCTACAATACGGTGCGCTTCCTCCGCAAGCTGGCCGACGCTGGTCAAGCCGTTCTCGTCACCATCCATCAGCCATCGGCTCAGCTGTTTGCCCAGTTCGACACCCTGCTGCTGCTGGCCAAGGGCGGCAAGACGGTTTACTTTGGTGATATTGGTGAAGGCGCCCGCACAGTCAAGGACTACTTTGCCCGCTACGGAATGCCTTGCCCCGACGATGCCAATCCGGCTGAGCGCATGATCGATATTGTCAGCGGTCACTTGGGTGGCGGCCGCGACTGGAACGAGGTCTGGCTGTCATCGCCCGAGCGCGCTGCTGCTGAGAAGGAGCTGAACAACATCATCGACACGGCCGCCGCCGCACCGCCCGGCACCACCGACGATGGCCACGAGTTTGCCATGCCTCTTTGGGACCAGGTCAAGATTGTATCTCACCGTGCCAACGTGTCCCTGTTCCGGAACGTTGACTACGTCAACAACAAGATCGCCCTGCACATCAGCTCCGCCCTCATCAACGGCTTCTCCTTCTGGATGATCGGCGATTCGGTCGGTGACCTCCAGCTGCGTCTCTTCACCGTCTTCAACTTCATCTTCGTCGCCCCTGGCGCTCTCAACCAGCTTCAGCCGCTGTTCATCGAGCGCCGCGACATCTTCGAGGCCAGAGAGCGCAAGTCCAAGATGTACTCGTGGGTGGCCTTTGTGACGGGCCTCATTGTCTCCGAGCTGCCTTACCTCTGCATCTGTGCCGTCCTCTACTTTGTCTGCTGGTACTACACCGTTGGCTTCCCCCACGACTCCAACCGCGCCGGCGCCACGCTCTTTGTCATGCTGGCCTACGAGCTCATCTACACGGGCATTGGCCAGTTCATCGCCGCCTACGCCAAGAACGCTACCTTCGCCGCCCTCACTAACCCGCTGCTGATCGGCACGCTCGTCTCCTTTTGCGGGGTGCTGGTCCCCTACGGGCAGATCCAGGTCTTCTGGCGCTACTGGTTCTACTGGCTCAACCCCTTCAACTATATGATGGGAAGCATGCTCGTGTTTGACGTTTGGGGCACCGATGTTACATGCGCAGACCGCGAGTTTGCCTCGTTCAACCCACCCAACGGCACCACCTGCGCCAAGTACCTGGCTGGCTACCTGCAAGGCATGGGCCAAGCCGCCAACCTTGTCAATCCTGACGCCACAGCTGGCTGCCGTGTCTGCCCCTACCGCGACGGTAGCGACTACATGCGGATGCTCAACCTGAACGAGTACATGTTTGGATGGAGGAACGCCGCCATTGTCGTCATCTTTTCCATCAGCTCCTACGCCATGGTTTATGCGCTCATGAAACTGCGGACAAAGACGTCCAAGAAGGCGGAGTAATGTCACAACCCGCATCTTTCCTCTTTTGGATATCTTCGTCTCTTTTGTTAACCAACTTCCCCCTCTTGTTCTTGTGGCCAGCGAACGACACTGCCCGTACAACGGGGTGAACAAACCCATGGTGCCTCAGTACCATCTCCATAATCTTTTTCCTTCTGTCAGACTCAATCTATTGAACAATTTCTTATCATATTGGCTGGGCATAGAATGGCTGGGCATAGACTTAGAGTATAGCATATATGGAGCATCAAATTCATGTTTTAATGTCTTGACATTTTATCCATTCAAATCAGCTCGATCCTACCAGGCACAAGCCACAAGATTGCGAGAGAGTGACAATTAGAGTAGCCTTGACGTGATGATGTAATTTTCATGGAGAAATTAGTAAAAGTGATACTTTTTATCCCCTCACAGGACTTCAAATGCTTCATTCATATACCTCATATCAGCGCCTGACGCTTTCCCCAGACCCCCATTAGGTAGGTAGTACATTAGGCATTACGAATTATCTTAAAGCTCAACACCTCCACCGCCGCAAGGCCCGCTGTGGGTGTGCACATACTCGCCCGCCCGCTTGGTGAACTGGGCGCGATCGGCAGCCCACCTCCTCTTGGCCATGTTGACAGGAGCCAGCGAGTCAAAGCTTCTCGCATATTTAGCAACCGAGTTGGCGATGCTCTGGGTGTTGAGCAGGTAGGCATCGAGAGCCAGGTTGTCGATGTTGTCGCCGGCCTTGTGGTAGTTGACGTCGTAGGACACGCCGGCCTGGCCGCCAAACAGGGCGACCTCGGCCTCCGTCTTGAGCACCTCGGCGCCCGTGAACAGGCCGCCCGAGGGGATACCGTTCTCGATGAAGGCGGCGTAGTCGCTTCGTCCTGAGAATTCGGTGGGAACGTGGGCTACGCCCTTGCTGTCGTAGAATTTCTCGAAGTCGGCTTCGATGACGTCGGATCCTGAGGGCCCCTTGAGGCCGAAGCCGCTGCCGTCGCCGTCGTAGATGCCGTACATGTAGTTTGGGCTTGCGATCTTCACACATACTAGGTTAGCGTTCTTCAACACTTAGAAGTTCTATCCCCGCTCATCGTGTCTGTCGTATGGAATTCGGTGCTGATGGATGATGGTGGTGTTGAGAGGGTTGGATAGAGTGAGAAAGGGTCATCGTGTCTGTCTTCAAAAAATTTGGTGCCGATGGATGATGGTGGTGTCAAGGAGAGCTGGAGAGTGACAAAAGCTTACCATATCAAAGTTGAGGTATGCCCGCATCTTCGCGACTTCGGCATCGGACCCGTTCAGCTGCTTGACGTAGTAATAACTCCCCAGCTTGCCAAACTCCTCGGCGCCCCACCAAGCGAAACGCACCGCGTTTTTCACTCTGAAGTTGGCGAGGGCTTTCGCAACGACCAGGATACCGATCGAGCCGGACCCGTCATCGTTGATTCCCGGCCCGGCGGCAACGGAGTCGGAGTGCCCGCCTAGGATGAGAACGTTGTCGTGGTCGCCGCCCTTGGTCTCCGCGATGACGTTGTAATTCACACGCTCCTCCATCACGGCTACCACGTCCAGGCTGGCGGTGACGGGACTGCCGGCGGAGAGGGTGGACAGGATGGCTTGGCCGTCTTCGAGGGATATGCCCACGATGGGCGCGTACTCGCCCACCCCGCCCAAGGTACCGCTTAGGGAGCCGGGGACGTTGTTGTACACGACTGCGCCTGCTGCGCCGGCGGCTTTTGCGGCCGTGGCTTTGATGGCGAAGGTGCAGCTGCCGCGCGAGATGAGAACGATGTTCCCCGCGACATCGGATGGGTAGTCCTCGGCCGCACAGCCAAAATTGGATGCTTGCTTCAAGGGGACGTTTGTGGATTTGCCTGAAGCGGTGTATGTCATGATTTGCGCTTCGAATTTGGCGCCGTTGATGGTGAGTGACCCTGAGCCCGAAGAGAAGAGTTCCGTGAACGGTTGTTTCACTACGTCATAGTAATCCAGTGCGGTGAGCGTGTCGTACAGGTAGTCGGTCGTCGCGAGGTGCCCGCCGCTCCCGAAGGCGCGGTTGCCGCCGTGCGCGTCGGCCAGGTCCTGGAGTTTCTGGGAGCCGGCGAGGAGATCCTCGATTCTGATTAGGGATTGGAGTTTGGAGGTCTCGACGAGGGGTTTGCATTTGGTCGTCGCCGTCGACAGCCCCGCCAAGGCGAGTGACAGGGCGAGGTTGCGCGTGGTCCAGGTGGTCCTCATCGCGGCGGTGACTGATCAGACGGAAACTGATTGAGAAGGATGACAGGAGAGAAATCACAAAAGAGTGTTGGGTTGGAACAGCATTTTGTAACTTTTTTTTGTTTTGCGTTTTTGTGATGTGACGCATCAGGACAGTTTACCTACCTACCTGCTTTGCATGCTCGCATGGCATGGGCATTGGCGAGCAGCAAGCAGTGTAACCTAGCCATCAATGATCGGCGATGCATTCCCACCCAAATCTCACCTTCTGGAAAGACGTATCGCGCCAATTGCGACGGTGAACGCAGTCCCATGTTATGGGCCTGGTTTGCGAAGTTGCCGTGCGCCGAGGCGGCGGGAAAGGCCGAATGAGGCAGTTGGCGATTGGGGAGCTTCAATTGATGTCACCTCACCAAGCCGGCCCGTGGATCGTAACGGCAGGTGAGAGGGGTTAGGTGGCTTGGCAACCACAGAAACAGGGGGTGGTCAACAAAAGCTGGAGGAGCCCACGACTGATAACCCGAACCCCTAACCCCCTCTGTCATCGCCACGAGCAGTCACAATTGCCCGCACGCCTTACCACCTTGCCCAGATAGGAACCTCGGTCGATGTTTATTGTTGTTGTTGGCGACTTGAGGAGCTTGGCGGGCGGGGATGGGATGGGAGACCGAGTGAGGGGGCATGGTTAGCCAAGGGTACGAGTTTATGCAGGCAAGATATCACTCAGCTGGTTGGCGGGCGATATCATCCACCAGACACAGCAAGCCTTCTTGGCAGATGCTGAGTTCTGTTGATATTTTACATGCAAAGTTGAGGAGGCTCAGGTTATATTCTGCAAACCTGCCCATTGCTCGTTCTTCCCGTGGTAAGTGAAATGCATAAAAATGCATCTGTTTACCGAATGATGTGTCAGCCCCCAAGGTAGTATCGACGACAGCCAATTGGTGACAAACGGCAGCCGGACAACAACGATACATGGTAGACGAAAGATTGAACCATTGCGCCTGTCTTAGCAATCCATGGGGAAAATAGAGGGGAAGTTTCCAGGAGAAAAAGAGAAAAGGGGGGGGGGGGGACCGGGTGGCGGAAAAGAAGGAAGAACAGAGGGAGACAAGGGAAGAGAGAAAAAGTAGGGGAATAGAGAAAAAAGGAGGGAGAAAATGCAAACTTCCGCCCAAACACGACCAAGATGTATCTGGGAGAGAAAGACGTATTCACAACATCATTCCTGAATCGGGATTAGGCTCCACGTTAGGTGTGTGATCTTATCAATCGAGAACAACCTTCCGCCCCGCACAACAAAAAGCCAACTAGATTTGATGCCTGTCCATTGGGAGTTCAAGTTTCGTTCCGTGAGATCAAGACCGTAGCTGAAGTCAACATAAATATATCACATAGCGCTGTGGAACCCATCGAAGTCTAACAATTAGACATTCATTCCTTTCCCTCCTTTCTCTGTTCTCAAAGAAAAGACAAAAAGATTCTATGCTGTCGCCCCCGTAAGCTGAACCGTATAGTCCACACCATTGCTCGTCTCCGCCGTGAGCGAGAACGGATCAAACAGCACCAAACTGGCAGGCGTGTTAGCCACCACCAACATGGCCTCCTCCCCCGCCGCCACCGCTGCCTGCCCGCTGCCGCCAGGCAAGTCAATATACCTCACCAGTCCTCCAGACCCCGATCCCTTAACCGCCAAGGTCGCCGTGATCGACGTCGCCGGCGTAACACTCACCACCACATTCGCCCCCGTAACCTTCAACGGGATGATATTCGCACCCATGTACCGCGGCCTCCTGGCGCTCTTGACCTTATACTTCCCATTCCCTTGGGAATCCAAATTCACATAATTCAGACTCTTCCGCTGACTTAAAAACTGCGCTGTTGCCTTGGGGTGCCCGATATCCACGAACGCCATGCGCGCCCAGTACTTCCCCACCACTGCTTGTATCTTCACCCCCCCAGAAGACGAAACCAACCGTTCCAAAACATGAAGCGGCGTCTCGTTGCTGTTGCGCTTGTACTTTGTCCAAATCGCAGGGAACATCGCCACTCCTAAGCCGGTAATGTTGTCCGGGTTATTGTGCAGATAGGAAAAGAACGGCCAGGCCTGGTAGTAATTCCCCGTGTCGCGCGTGCCGTCGACGATCACCTGGTGTGCGTCACTGATAACTTTCTTCAGGTCAATCAAAGTGTTGCCTTCTTTCTGGTTGTATTTTGTCCTCGCCTTCGCGCAATAAGGGGAGGTGAGATAGGTGTCGGCCACGAAATTCGCGAGGGTTTCCCACCATGCGCCCGTGCGGGTCTGGTCGATCCAGTACCGCTCGGTGTAGGTCAGCGCGTGGCCGAACTCGTGCACCACAACGGCCGGTTCGGTCATGTAGTCTTTGACGACGTTGAGCCAGGCCAGACCGAGGGTGCCGTCGGTGGGGGTGTTGGCTGCTGCCCCCGGAAGCGTGTCGACTTGGTACACGTTGAGCTTGTTGAAGGGTCCGTCGTCGGTGTCTTGTTTGTAGGATAAGCCGGGGGAGCGCCAACCCAAATCGTCGACGAAGCAGGAATTGGCTGCCTCGAGCATGGCGATCGCGCCGTCGGCTACGGAGTCAGAGGTGTACCCATAAACGCGGAAGTGCGGGGAGTCTTTGTATTTGGTTCCTCCCGGGCCGACGCGCGGGTTGGGCGTGAATTGGGCTGGTGGTGCTGCTGCTGCTGCTGGTAGGGAGTGAACGAAGGACGATGATGCCAGTATGGCGGTTAGGAAGGGGGTGTGTAAGGGCCGCATGGTTACTTCTTTTTTCCTTCTGTGGCTGAAAAGAGGCACAATATCACGAGAAACGGGGAGCTTGATAATTTTGCAGCGTGAGGTCATCTCTATCTTTATAATCAGTTGAAGACCGTGATCTGGAGCCGCGTGTGCCGTGATTCCCCCACCTATCACGACCGGCAATTGAACCACTTCGCACGTGCGCTTAATAACATGGTCTCTCGTGGCGGGATAATTAAGATCGCTGGCATGCTGGCTCGGGGTAAATGGGGACCTTCAAATTGATTACAACCGTGACGGGTTTCCACCGGTTGGTTCCGGATTTGCGGAGTGCTCCCACCGTCCCAAACGGGTGCAACAAGTAAGCCAAGTCCGAACTTGTACTTTATTGTAACCAGGAATATCGTTGTTTCATTTTGTCTACTGAGTTTGCGTAAGCTGTAAGAGATTCCTCAATATGTGTCGTGTGGCCGAAAAGCTTGGCAATCATCAAAGCTGTTCAAAGAGGCAGCAAGATAAACATTAACGTGAAGGCTCAATACATCGTCTTTCAGGGTTTCAACCAATCTTTGTACCAATCTTAGGCGCACAGGTAAAATAATCCTGATTTTATATTTCATATTGCAATATGTTTTTGTCTGTATAATTCTCACATCCAGCAATGCTCGGCTATATTAGTA
This sequence comes from Podospora didyma, assembly GCA_033439775.1. Lineage (NCBI taxonomy): Eukaryota > Fungi > Ascomycota > Sordariomycetes > Sordariales > Podosporaceae > Podospora > Podospora didyma. The sequence goes on from JAULSW010000003.1 coordinate 5,050,673, forward strand.
TTCTGTAGTTTGTGTAATCCAAAACCGAAGTAACTCACAACAACATATCTCGTCTGTTCATCACACCCCAGCCAAAATCGAAGCGGCAATCTTCTCAGCCAGCGCATAGATAGTCGCCTGTGGGTGTCCCGGCAGCGCAAACGGCAAGACGCTCGCATCGACAACCCTCAACCGACTCACACCGAACACCTTTGCGCGCCAGTCAACCACGGCCCCAGCGGCAGGACTGATACCCATGGAATTCGTAGCGCTCGCGTGCCAGATCTGGATGGCGTTTTGTTTCACGTAGGCCAGGATCTGTGCGTCTGTCTGGACCGATGCGCCCGGGGTGACTTCATCGCCTACTTTCACGGGACTGATGGCGGGAGCGCTCCATGCTTGACGTAACCGCTTGAAGGCGGCCACGGCGACCTCGGCGTCGGCGGGGTCGGTCAGCCATCCCATGTCAATGACGGGCTTGTCGGCGATGCTGGCAGAGGAAATGGTGACGGAGCCGCGGGAAAAGGGGTTCAGGATGGCGGCGCTGAGGTCGCCCACTGTGGTCACGCCGTTGCTGGTTCCGGGGAAGCTGCCTGCCAAGTACTCAATCTCGGGCACGTCGGCGGGGAGACTTGCGAGCAAGGAAGTTGTTCTGGCGGAGAAGCCCAGTCGTGAGGCCGCGGGGAGTTTCTCAAAGGCAATGTAGCCGCCTGCGGAGCTCAGCGGGCCGGCTCGGTTGCTGGTATACTGCTCCAGGATGGCCGCTTGGCGGGCTGGGTCGGCGAGTTCACTTGCCAGGGATGGTGTCTTGACTCCGCTCTGGACCGAGAAGAATATCGGGTCTTGTAGGTTCTGTCCAACGCCCGGCAGGTTAGAGTTGATGGGGATCCCAAGGGACTGCAGCTTCGCCTGGGGTCCGATGCCTGTCCAGTGTTAACACATGACAGAACTCAAGCGCCAGTCAAGCTTACCTGACAGCATGAGAAGCTGGGGAGAGTGGAAAGTGCCGGCCGAGAGAATGACCTCCTTGCGAGCCGTCAAGGTGTAGCTGATGCCATTGGTAGACACGGACACTCCCGTTGCGGCAGTCCCCGTAAACAGAATCTTGGCGGCCAGTGTCCGGTTGTACACCTTGAGCTGGGTCAGAACTAAAGCCTTGGCCAGGTAGCTCGACTCGGACGACGACCGCACAGCCTGGGGCGAGATGGTCTCGGTAGTATAGGCGCCGCCAGACAGGACGCCGCTGTTGAAGCCGATAGGGCTTTGGGCCAGACCAATGGCTTGGAGCGCCACAGCAAACCACGAGTTGGTCGGGTCTGCCCAGTTGGCGTATGAGACCTGAAGTGGACCAGCACCAAAAACAGTTTGGTCGTAGGTGATGGTGGCATTGGGGGCTTGGCGCTTCAGCCAGTTGGGCGGGGTCAGGGTTGCCGACTTGAGGAAAAAGGGTAGCATGCTAGCCCACGTGTAGCTTGCATGTCCCACAGCTTGTGCCCACCGCTGGAAGGTTTGCTTGGTTGGCCGATGGTAACACATGGTGTTGATGGCTGAGCTGCCACCAAGCGTCTTGCCGGCGGCATAGTGCACCTTGCGGTTCTGGGCACCTGGCTGGGCCTCAGACAGCAGTTCCCAGTCCAAATGGGGGATCGGAGGGAAGAACTCGACGGGAGCAAGCACGGGGTTTGAGAAGGCAAAGCCAGGAACCGTGCTGATGTTGCCACTGTCCGTCTCGTAAAAGCCGCCTGCCTCCACCACGCTGACCGAACAGCCAGACGCCGCCAACCGCGAAGCAATGGCCAATCCCGCCGTTCCGCCTCCAACGACTATCAACCAAACAGTTAGCACGGATCTGTGCTCAATTGTTTGTTGTCCGTCCGTGCTGAGAGAAGAAAGGTCCTTAACATACCGACGTAGTCATACGTGGCGTCCCCAGGTGGTGGAAACGAGCCCGAGACACCAGGTCGCTCGCTCTCGGTGGTGGGAGCACATGCCGCAGGGAGCGCCAGTGCCAAGAAGGCAACCACACCAACCGCGAACAACATCTGAGCGGACTTGACAAAGGGACAAGATCGTCGAGCACAGACACTGGGGCTGACAGGCAGTGCTGGTTGGATGGGTTGGGTCCTTTGGTTCTTGGGCACGGCAGGACAACAGCTTCGCTAAATAGATTCTGTCATCTTGGAACGGCTGGTTCCGTTTGTGAGCAGTCCTGCCCGCGAGCGGCAAACCCAGCGCCTGGAAGCTCGTTCAGGTCTATGACGGTCCCGACAAGCGCCAGAAGGCCAACTTGGCTCCATAAACTAACCGTTCTGACGGCCCATTGCAACTGTGTTTCCGGGGAGCGAGAGTCGCACAGGGTTAGCGAGGAGGCAGGAAGTGCTGCTCAGAGGCGCGGAGATGACGAGTTCCGGTTAAAACGTCGTTCCATTGGTTGGTCCATCGCGCTGGTACGGACTGGCGTCCCCCACCTCCCGAGAATCCCCAACAGGAACCAGGAACAGGCGGACGTGCTGCTGTCAGCAAATAAATATGATCCATCCATACCTCCATCATGGATTTTTGTGTCTCTGCATTTTCAGGTACCGTCAGCCAACTATTAGTCCTGAGGGAGCCCTGGACTCGAGACTTACTGGTCGTTGCCCATTGTGTGTCACCTTCATGTTGTTGAGGCGCATTTTCTGGTTCAATTGCGCCACCAATATCTTGACCGTCCGAACCCCGCACACTTTTCCTGTCTGGATCCCTCTCCTGCAGCAACATCTGCCGCGTTCTTCCCTCCTTCGCTGCGGCCAAGCCTGTTCGGTTTTGCTTCGCAACTTTCCTCGCGCACCTTTTTTCGTGTTTTCCCCCCCTAATCGTTCCTTCCTCTTCAACCTCAGCTCGTCCTTTCGCTGCCCTGAGGAAGGTACCCATTCGACTCGTCAGTCCAGTTTTCTTCTCGCCGCGGATGATCGGGGGCAAGAGCTGCACCGCTTCCCCCCTGAGCCTGTCGTCCCTATTAGGTTTAGCGCGATTAAATGCCGTGTCTGTCTCATGCAGGTGCTTTGGTCGCGTCCAAGCGTGTCAGCCCGCGTCCCTGTCCAAGTGGCCATTCTGGCACGGCAGGCACGATCGGTGTGAGGGGAGAGACGGCACGCACGTTGCAGTCTCCTGGTGGAAATGGAGGGGGCTTGGAATGAGAAATCATGATGCCCAAAATACACACTCTGTACTTGGAGATAGTTTCTGACCTAACGATCAATGCAGTGACATAGTTTCTGGGGAGGCACAATAGTCAAAGACAATTTGGGGGAGACATCACCTGTGATATTTACCGGGAATAATACAGAACTCGATCCTCAATTTGATCGTCAAGGTAAGATCTTATATTGCCATCCCATCCCAAAAACCTTGTTTCGAGATTTTCCCCAGTCCCTCCAGCCAGTGCGATCTGCTAGCCGCACAGACGAGTCCTACGCTTGGGTCTGGGGGAGAGAACCAAACTCCGCAGACAGAAACCTGTCAGTCTCAAGCGTGGATTGTGGAGATAAGACGGTATATCCTAGCCAACCTGGAAGGTTTAAGTCGACAGGCGTTCACGGCAGGCACGAACGACCACCATCCCACCACACCGGTCAACCCATCCCATCCAATCATGGCTACCACTCCTCACTGGACTCGACTCGTTCAAGCTACGCTCGCTCGCTCGCTTCAGCCCGTGCGCCCCGCAATTCATGCTCACCCATCCATTTTTGTTCATCGAACACGTCTGAGAGTTCTGGTGGCTGCACAACCTGGAACGAAGATCGGCCCCAGGAGAACAAAATGGCCAATTCGACTTTGTACTTATTGGGAGGGCGATCCACCTCGACGCGACGGGTGGCTTGGTGGGTTTCGTTTGTCTACCCCAGAACTAGCTTGAACTATCATCATCCTGCTATTGTTTCCACGACCCATCGCAACATGGTGTTTGTGAACTTGGCCCTCTTGGCCCGTGATGTGGTGAGTTTGCCTCCCCACTTGCCTTGGAGTTGGCTAGCCCGAAACGAGCTTACGCACGCTAACGCTTCAACATAGGGCGAGATGCAGTCCCGCGCGACAACCATCTACGGCTTCATGGGCGCCTTTGTACCCCTAGCGTTCATGGCTGTCTGTCTGCGCTTGTATACGAGGTACAAGTTTGCCAAGATCGGGGCCGATGATATTCTGATTTCCATCGGATTTGTAAGTTTTCACTCTTACATCCGGGCGCGTTGCAGCGACGAACTTGGAAGAGGCACTAAAACAGTATTTTGCAGGTTCTTTACATCGGGCTCATGATTGCAACCATCTACGGTGGGTCCTCTCGCCATACGTGAAGAGCATCCCAAACTGACAAAGAACAGCCGTCATGTACGGCTTGGGCCTCCACATGAAAGATGTCCGGCACGAAACTGAAGTCAGCATGCAAAAGGTTGTCTTTCTCAAACTGCCGAGACAACAAGTCAAGTGAGACTAACCACATCCACACAGTGCGGCTTCACCTCGCAAGTTCTGTATCCACCAGCGCTTGGCGTAATTAAGATGTCTATCATCATGTTCCTCCTGCGTGTTCTGCCTGTCGACCACGCCTGGAGGAAACCGCTCTACGGGCTTGCGGCGTGGGTGGTCGCCTCAGAAAGCGCCTTCACCATTGCGCTGTTCCTCCAGTGCCGCCCGCTCAACTTCTACTGGGACAAGACCATCGAGGGAACGTGCTTTGACCAGCCCAAGTTTTACTACGTGGATGCCTCGCTGAACATGACGACGGATATTATCATTCTGTCGCTCCCGTGGTTTATCTTCCGCCGTGAGCTCTCCTTCGGGTCTGGTGTAATAGGCGAAGTGCTAACGCCTAGCCAAAGATCTGAATCTGTCCAAGAGAAGGAGATATGAGCTTCTGTCTGTTTGCTCTGTTGGAGTTTTGTAAGTTCAAGATATTCCACACATCGTGGACTTTGCTTACACAAGGTCAAGCACGCTTATTTCCAGCATCGTCCGTCTTCCATACCTGCATAACTTGAACCAGTCCAAAGACCCGACCTGTAAGCTTTTTTCTCTCCTTCCGTTCTTCTGATTTACTGGTCAGCTGACACCTTACGCGCAAAAACAGGGGACGTAGTCGACATCTGCATCTGGTCCATCGCCGAGCTCGGCTCCGCAATAACCCTATCCAGCGTGCCCGCCATCAGACCGCTCATCGCTCACTATTTTCCCACCTTCATGGGTTCTCGGTCCAAGAGCAGCAACAACTCAGGACCCAGCAACCATGCCCCGTCTGCGGGCTCACGAAAGACGGATATCGCAGCACATGCATCGCAGACCCGCAGCAACAAGCCGCATTGGCTCTCGTATACAGAGCTGGAGGATATCGACGATGTCTCACCGGGAGGGCAGAAGAGGAGCGATTCGGATATGGAGAGCCAGAGGAACATTCTCACCCCGTCTCAAAGTGTGACGGTTCCAGGGAAGGTAAAGCACTGAAAATGCTAAGAGTGTGTCAAAAAACCACGTAGCGAGTGCGAACTTTGTTATTGTAGCGCTCATTCCTGTACGTCATTCATGAAGCTTGGTTCAAAGTCACGTTTGGCGAGAAGGCCTATCAAATGTTAGGATGTTTGACGAACTTGAAGTTAATTTGAAGACAAGCAGCGGCAAGAGGACCATTCTGGTTCATATATGCTACTACTACTACAAGGTTATCAATTCGCTAGGACACTACCCGCTCCAAAACAACCCCCGTACTCCCCAGCTGTCTCCCACATCAACCACGTCTGTTTCTACATTCCTTCCATTCCCGGGAGGTGGTCGAGCCCTGTAATGTTCAGTCAGTAATCACGATTTCACAAGCCCCACCCTTTTTTTCTTATCAGCCAAGGAAAACTTACAGCCGTCGTTATTCTCCTTGACAGCAGTCTTGACAAGGCACTTGTTTGCCTGCGGGAAAGTCTGCGACTTGAGCTGCTTGCAGTTGGTGGCAAAGCAGGCGTTGTCCATGGCCTTTTGCAGCGAGTCGCCCTTCCAGCCGAAGACGTAATCTCCGTGTTGGCCGTATCCAGTGCTTTTTTTCATATCAGCCAAGAAGGGAGGGATCTGTTGGCACTGTGGGAACTTACGTGTCACCGTGGCTGAGCACAAACGGCTGCGATCCATCGGCCGGCCAATCCGCCTTGTTGTTGAACTTGGTCGTGTCCCAGACAATCTCGAGGTGGATCTGCGGGATCTTGACGGGGTGGGTAGACGGGCACTTGCCGCCCATGGAGGTGAAGGACGCGGGGCCTCCGACTGGGTGGGCGACGTGGTCGGCGTGGTTGGGGCTGTCGAGGTTTTTACCGTCCCAGCAGCTGTTTTACGTGCATTTTCAGTCAGAACTCTGCCTCTACTTACCTATCTATCCAGACCAAAAAAAATAAAGAAATGGAAACAAAGTAAACAAGGAGATGATGGATGTGAGCGAAGGGTAGGGTGACAAACATGGGGAAGAGCACGCTAGACCGCCATCCACCAAGGCACGGCTTGGTAGGGAAACCCTCGGTATCCCGCACGGGATCGAAGCAAGGCGAGTTGACGTTGCCCTTGAAGTTGGGCCCGTCGTAGCAGCGGAAGCAGCTTTGGGTGGCCTTGCCCAGGTTGGTTGGCGCGCGGCGCTTGGCGTCGCCTGAGAACATGCGGAATCCCTGCACAAAATTGTCAACATGATATCTTGGTCACATTACATCATCCACAAGAGCTTACCGGCTTGAAGGCCGTGACTGTGTTCTTGCCAGGGGCAGAGTAGTACACCGTCATGCCACCGTTCGCCGCGCCAATGGCGTCGTTGACCATGATGGGCACGCGCTTGTACGTTCCGTTGCGCGCCTTGAAGTAGACGTTGGCGGTCCAGTAGTTGGAGAAGTCCTCTTCGAAGGTGCAGCTTGTGCACGTGGCGATTTGTGAGATATCGCCCACGGGCATCGTCGCGTTGAAGGCATCCTATGACACAACCCAATCAGCAAATCGAAAGAGACTTCATCAATAACGAATGGTAGGTAATTCTTACTCCTCCGATGATCTGATGGACGTGAGGAGATGGGATCTTGCCCGGGTCGACGAGGCTATTAATCAAGTTTGTCAGACGTGATGACTTTCTAGTAGTCAATAAAGGGGGCAACACGTACGGATCGATGCGGTCAATAACGATGTTGGAGCATCCAAAGCGCAGCATAGCACTGCCACCGCTCTGTGCCTGAGCAACGGCCACAAAGGCGGCGACGAGACCACCAACCAAAGCAGTAGGCGCCATGTTGATGTCAGTTCACTGTCGGTAAATAAACTTTGTTGACGGAGTGAGAAAAGGAGCAGACGACCAAACAAGCAGCAAGCCAGCCAGCCAGTTTGATCCTGTGCGACTCCCGTAGTATTATGTACAATCACCCCCTTACCCAAGTAACCCCGTCATCTTCCAAAACCTGGGTGTCCTTGTTCGCAGCACAATGCATCTCTCCGAAGTGCCGCTCTATAAGTTGCCTCTCATATTGTGGGGTCAATATACAAAACATTACCCAGAGCCTATCAGCGTCACTGCACATTTAGACTTAAACAGACATGTCCATTTTGCCGCTCCTGTCAACCAACCTTGATTGGACTGTCGCACTTGAATTGCCTGGCTCCCAATATGGCAGCGGCCTTTTGCATGCTTCTAAAGAATGTGGCAAGCGCCGTGTTTGCTTGGCGCGCCAAGCGGTCAAATGATGCTGTGAGGTGGACACCCTTTCATGGCCATGCGGAAAGCCTGAATTGAGCCTCTTGGCGCTTCGCTGCGCTACAGGACCGGTACGGCAAATGCTTTCGGGTCCAGCTCTTAGTTGTCCTCGTATAGGAGGATCGACTAGAACAGTGCTGGACTTTTCCACCCCCATTTTATTTCTAGTCGTGGCTGAGCAGTTGGGACTACCTTGAGCGCGCGTGAGTCTGTGTCCACATGCCTGCTTCATCGGTGATTTATCTGAACCCCGCTCATTCTAAGAGATGTTGAAATATTGCTGAGAAGTCGTCTGAGCGATGTGCAGGCGTCCTATGCTGACTGTTTCTGTCCTGAACAACTCACGACGTTTTCATGATCTGCTGGATGCTCAAATCTTCCACAGGATTAGGTACCTTGGGAGCTGCTCAGGTAAGTTTCTAGACTGTGTATCGCCAAGTTCACGTTATCGCACATGGCGCTGTGTATCATTTACGACCTGAGTGTCCTTCGAACGCAAACACTGAGCGATGCTTCAAGATGTCACCGACACTAATTAGCAGCTGGATGGCTACCATCCAGTGCGGCGTGACCCATGGAAATGCACACTACGTTCTTGTAGGGTACTCGGAGCAACGGGACTTGATTCATTAAATGTTAGTGGGCAGCTGGATTTGTGACACATTTCCCCGGTCATAGCTGGCTGGTGACTTCTCCGCACAAAGGCTTGGCAATAATGGACACGTTGTTGTTATGCTGGGCCGAGGTTCTCAGTTGGCCTGCCGGGAAATGAGAGAGGCTTATGAACTAATAATGCCGTCGAGCAGCGCAGTGGTAAGCAACGTAGGTATTTTGCACCAATTACCTATCGTTTTTGTGTCTGCGCAAATCTTTTCGGGCTCAATGTAAGATCATGAGAAAAGAAAAACTGTAAAATCTCACTTCAAATTTAGGGGGAACAAACCTCTCTACGATGAAGACCAAATCCAAATGCTTCCGCAAAGAAGATGTTCACCGAGTCAGTACAAATGCGCGTGGTGAGCAGGTCTGTGGCGTTGCCCTTGTGAATGTTGAGGAGGTTGCGACTTTAAAGGTTTATGACCATTCAAATTATCGTCCAGGCAGAGGACGGTGCAAATGCTGTTTGTTTACAATGAAAGGGGTCGCAGTTGACGGCTATATTCAAATTTCAGAGATCTTGACATTCAAGTCAGATAGCGTTAACCGAGTCTTCCTCTTAGACTTATCATAAACTGCCAATGAATTTCCGTTGGCGAAAGCGTTTCTATCATGCGTCCAAGCAAAAATGGGCTCGTGTCGATATTATTCACTGCCGCCTACATACTATCAAATCTACATCCTTTGGTAGTCCGCATGTTGTGTTCCACATCACATGGATAAGGTTAGGGTTAACACTTGTTTGAGCCCCCGAGCAGCCACTGGAATACAAAATATTGCCATCCAGCCTTGATTGTCACATACGACCATAGGCACTGGAAAATTCGGGATCCCGTCCGCTCTCCCATAGACAAGCCAGCGACCGCCAGACTAGTAGTTGGGTGGGTGACCACCAGCGAATCCCTGGTGTTGTATGTTTTTTATGCTCCACTTTCTGCTTCACTTTCTGCTTCACTTTCTGCTTCGCTTTTTGCTTCGCTTTTTGCTTCACTCTTCTTAAGACATCAGGTGCGTTCAACTCAGTGAACTGCGTTAAAGAACTTATTATCCCACCTGCTGCGGCACAAGCAGCACGCCAGCCAGGTAAAGGTAACACAAAGAGGGAAGAGGACATTTCAACTACTCCTAATACAGCATCCACGAGTTCACGCCCTTTACCAAAGACGGAGTGGGGAGGGGTGGATTGGTCTCACTCCCGGGATTAACAAACCTAGAAGGAGCTGAACTGCCGGTGGGGGGGGCGACCATGTACGACCCTCGTTTTGTAGCAGAGGTTTGTACTTCCCCCCCCAAGGCTGATGATACTCTCGAATCACGGTATTTTTGTAGTTGTAAAACACCGGCGGACCCTGGGCGACAGAATGTTGTATGTACTTGGCTCGAGCGTCTTTTTGGGGGTTAGGGACAGGTATGGCAGAAAATAAGGATTTATATGTGTATTGGAACATTTCTACACCCGAATAACCCTCCTGGGCCACAATCACCTCAACGCAACATAACCAATGTAAGTAGACGCGTTGCGTTGCGCTGCGTTAGCCCGAGCCTTGTCCTGGGAATTTATATAGGCAAAAAAGGGAAGCTGGCTTTTTGTCTCGGACTTGTTCCTTTCAAGCTTTTTTGATTTTGACGCCCGTATGTTGGGAAGGGTGAAAAATCCCAGTGAATGAAAAGTGTCTACCCTTCTGTTGATGAAATATTTTTTGCCGCTGGGAGGGAGTTGTCCTCCTCCCAGAAAGGGCATCCGCGTTCAAAGTTAGTTTCTTCACCCCCACCCTCCGCGCAAACCCTGACTCAGAACCAGCAGGCCCACGCGTGCCATGAATCTCTCATTGTTCAAAGACACGTTTTAGAACTAGGCCTTCCCGCGACACGATTACAGTAGGGACCGAAATCAGTGTCTAGAGTTTTCAAGTTCAAACTTTCTTCGCACGGGCCACTTCCGCTCTTTGCTGCAGTTGGCACTGTGCGCTGGTACCGGCTGTCAGGTACGTACAGTACGTACCTGGGCACGAACCAAGCACAAGCACCCAAAGGAGTAGAGGAGGATCTCTCCACAATACAACACCATTCCAGACACCATTGTACTACTGCACTCACATCGGCTCCCCACAGTTACAAGAGAGCTCCAAAAACGGTTTCAGCTGACTGAAAATACACTAGCCGCTTTTGGCGTTAGTGGGAATGCTCTGCTCGTTTGGCTGCATGACTGCATCGTTTCAACCGCGCATGATTGCTGCCCAACCTTGGTTCAAATGTGAGGCACTTGTGTCTCTCTGCTGACATGCAATCATCACAGCCTTCAACTCTTCGTGATGGACCCATTCAGTATCACAGCCGGCGTCGTGGGCATCGTTGCACCGACACTGCACTGCGTGAGACTCATGGTAAAGGACTTACAGAACATTGCCGACGCCCCTGGTGCCGTAAAATCGCTCACCAACGATCTCCAATCAGTGGGCCTTACTCTCGCCTCGGTACAGGCCCTGACAGACTCGCAGTGGAAATCGCTGGGCGATGCCGTTACTGCCCAGTCGAAGGCCGCTATAACTTCCTGCAAAACTTCCTGCGAAAGGTTCAGGACCTCTCTCGATCGCTGGACCCGGCACAGCACAGATGGAACGCTCACCTGGCGAGACCGCGCAACCCTGGGCGTCTTCAGACAGGGCCACATCAAATCCATGTCGGAGCAGCTTCAAAACTGCAACATCACGTTGACTTCCGTAGCGAGCATTGCGACCTTGTAGGTTAGAGTTCAGCCCCGACGAATAAGCACTAATGTATCCTAGACACAGCTCCCTGCGGCAGACGCAGGCGGCCGAAGAGATCAAGACGATGATATCGACGGCGGAGACGGAGGTTAATGATGCAATCGCAGCGACAAACGATCAGTCGGCCGAGGTTGGTGCTAAGCTGGGAGCGCTTACCCTAGCGGAGCCAGACGAGGGCGAAACGGATGCCGATCAGACTGCTGCGACCAAGCAGATTGCGATGGAAAAGAAAGCTCTGGGTGAATCGCGCATGGTGTTTGAGGGACTGCTTTCAGTGATCCAAATAGCGGCTGCCAATGCCCGAGTAGGCCAGGGACCTACAGTCACTTTTGGAAGTCATAACCAAGGCCAGCAGGTGGGGGTTAACAGCGGCACTATCAGTGCTACGTTTGGCGTAAAGGGGTAAGCCTTATGAAACCTCTAGTTCTGTGTATTTGTCCTCTTGCTTGCTTTGCTGTTTACCGACAACTCCTTGAATCTATGTAGATAGCTATCGAACCTAGCTTGCCTCGCTATCGACTGTACAACGGTAACTGATGCGCGGGATGTCCTATAGCACAATAGGACAAGCGGCCCGGCCTCCCTTCTTCAGGTCGCTATCTCGTGGGCTTGGGGTCTTCGGCGTAGACGGAAACTGGTAAAATATCGAGAGAAATCGCTGCGCGCATGAGAGTGCTCGAGAAGGAAGCACTTAGTGACCTAGTCGAGGATAGGATTGACGACGGGAGTTGTGGAGGGACACGGGAACGCCAGGAGAAATCTGTAATCAACGCACCGCGGCAGCGCAATAGGCGACTGGCAACCGCAGCACAAGTCCAGCTCAGCAGAACACCCCACAAGGAGGCAGGCCAGGACTGCCACTACTTCAGTTGGCCGACCGGAACCCCAACCTGACATATAACAAATCCCCACCCACATGCATTCATTATTCGATTGAATGGAAAATGCTACTGAAGACAGGAAGACTATCAAAGCTTACAAACGATACAGAATAGAACCTCGTGTTGGCGCCCGGCGCGTTTTGGGACCAGACTTTGATGCCGAAGCTATAGCAGCTTTTGGCGAAGAAGACGCCGCGAAATAAGTGCTACGAACCAGACGAGACGAACGTTGTCGTATCCGTTACCGACCGCTCACAGCGAGATCTAACCAAGCGCTTCGACGAGCTGGACATCAATTGGGACGTTGTAGAGAACCAGCTGGTGGCCTGGAGCCATCTCCTCCGCAGCAGAAGGCAGCTGAGGATCGATATCTCGTTCATCTATAAGGAGATTACACAGCAGGTTGCTGTAAGGACGCAGCAGACTATAAGACGAGGAGGGGTAACGGTTACACAGCTTGCGGAGAGAGCCGAGCTCCTTGAAGAACAAGAAGCTGCAGGCTTGACCACCGTCTGGAAAGAAGTTTATAGCCTCATGCGGTGCACCGGGCCTCTGTGCCAGGGGACCTACTGCTGGCGGGATCCAGATAATAGGAAGTACTGCAAACTGGACACCAGTGTATTGACGAAGCTTATCGACTACGCCGAAGAGGTAACATACTCAGGACCCACGGAGATGTGCCGCCGTGGATCCGCAAGCTGATCTATGCCAAGGAGCAGCAAGACGCAGAGCGTAGAAAGATCCTTCTCCGAGAGCTTGACTCCGATCCATATCACGAATATCATGCCTGCACAGTGTAACCGGGACTCGGTCGGCTGGTCCACCGGGTCAACCCTAGAGAGCCGAGAAGAGACGTATAGTTTGCCGGCGCCTAAACTTCATATTCCTCGTCTAATGGATCAATCTGTATACCGTTATTAGAAATGGCTCTACGCGGCGGTGACTGACTAGGCCTAGAAGGATAGCTACCGCGAGGCTTGTGAGATTGTACTAGAAGAGGGTTTCGATCTTGAGCTGCTTTATTCTAGTTAGGATATTGAAGCCCGGACTCTTGCTGAGAAGGGTATTAAGCGAGGGATTGCCATTTAGGTTATTAGCAAGGTCAAGACTTAGCTAGCCGAATTATAGATGTATAGAATCAAGCATCGATAGTCTATTTATGTGATAACTCTATTGACACTATTCGGAAGAGTACTTGGAAGGGTACTCGATGGAAATGCTCGAATGACGAAAGTGACCCTCGGCGCTTGTAGCCGGAGACCCCACAATATTAACACATATCCGCAAGAACGTCCCAAAGTCCTTCTCAAGAGGTCGGCGTAGTTGTGCCGCTATTGTCTAATGTATGTCTTGATCTCTGCGAAGAGCTCCTCGATCGGATTCATATCTAGTGAATAGGGCGCTAGTTTAAGGAGTCTTACTCTAGCATCGACGCACATGTACTCTCAAGTTTTTCTAAGCGATAGATAGAGGCATTGTCCATAATAAGGACTGAATTCGGCTCCGGCCATTTACCACAATGGAGCAGCAGCTATTCAATGAAATCTTCAAATATAAAGGCATTATGTCACGATCCTAATTGGGGGAGCCCTGTGGGGACGGGCAAACGTTATGCAGGTTGGCCTGCATGTCACGGAGCACGGACCACATGGCTCTGGTGGCTCTGTGCCGTTGAGGACAGAGCCCACGGAGCCATCTTTTGGGCCAATCAGGGGGAGTGGCTCTGCGGGCCCTGTGTCAAGGAAGACAGAGCCAACAGAGCCACCATGGCTCTATATAAGCAGACAGGCAAACTTCAAGCGGCCCGTTGGTTTCTGAGTCATCAGCTGCGCCACACCCGTTGTGGCTCAACCACAACAGAGGCTGAAGCGAGCGATCCAGCCCCGCGATGGGTAGATGGTGACAGGCTGCTGCAATCGTTGGGCAGCAAATGTTCAGCCGCATATACTTTACCTTCATAGCCAAAACGTCACCGGCAGCCGTCACTCGATTGGATCATGTCGACAACAGACTCGATCGCAGCGATGTCGCGAATACCCTCGACGTCTTTCGAACCCGGAAACCGGGGACAGCAGGTGGGGCAGAACTACGGGACGATCAACACAGAGTTCCACCTCCTGCCAGGTAGGATTGGTGCCGCTCGGACTGCCAGATGCCCCGCTGACGATCTCAGAACGACCAGAAACACCACCGATACCGTTCGCGACCATCCCCTTCTCGCGCGACCCCGATTTCGTCGACCGCGGCGACATTCTCGACCAAATCGACAAGCAATGTTCCAAGCCGGCTGGTCGGGTGGCCCTCGTGGGCCTCGGCGGCGTGGGCAAGTCACAACTCGCCATCGAATACGCTCATCGGATCGCTGAGCAACAGCCTGATAAATGGGTGTTCTGGGTCCATGCCGGCACGCAGGCGCGCGTCGAGGAGGGGTTCAGAACGATCGCCGACGCCGTCAAGCTGCCCGGCCGCAACCAACCAAAAGCCGACATCCCACAGCTTATGTACAGCTGGTTATCTAACGAGCGAAACGGCCGGTGGATTATGATCCTTGATAGCGCCGACGACCGCGACGTATTGTACAACGCGAATAGTTCTCCCAGCCCGACGAGTAGCGATGCATACGATAGGCGGTCGTTTGCGACATACCTACCACAAAGCCGAAACGGATCGATTATCGTTACAACACGCAATAGGGACTTAGCTTTCAAGCTGACCGGCCGCCGTCAAAACATGATCGACGTTGGACCGATGGCACAGACGGATGCACTTACACTCCTGGAGAAAAAGCTGGGATCGCCAGCGAGTTTAGATGTGGCGGCCGATCTCGTGAAGGCACTCGATCTTGTTCCGCTAGCCATCAGCCAGGCGGCCGCCTACATACAGGCACGGGCGCCACGGACCTCACCGGAGAAATACCTAGCCGAGTTCCGGGAAAACGAGCGTAAGAGGGCCCGGCTGCTAGGGTACGACGGCGGCGACCTGCGACGGGATGGAGGTGCGTCGAATGCGATTCTTACGACATGGCAGATATCCTTCGACCATATCCGGTCGAAGCGGCGCACTGCGGCGGACCTCCTATCACTTATGAGCTTCTTCGACCGACAAGGGATCCCTGGGTGGGTTTTAAAACCTCCTAGAGCTACTATGGATACGGCGCGAGTACAAAATGTTGACCTAGCAGGAGTTGGGGAGTCGGATGCAAGCGGCGATGCCACGGACGATGGTATAAACGATGATGCAGACGCAGACGACGCTTTAGACGACGGATTCGAAGACGATGTGATGATGCTAAGGGACTACTGTCTTATCGCCATAGACGTAAATGGGGACGAGTTTGAGATGCACGGGCTTGTGCAGCTATCGACGAAGAGGTGGCTAGAAGCATCGGGCCAGCTGGGGGCGTTCATACAACAGTATATCGAGCGAATTGCAGCGTCATTTCCGACAGGAGACTACGAGAATTGGGCGACCTGTCGAGAGCTTTTTGTACACGCTCAAATGGCCGTTAATTACCAACCTAGTGAGGATATTATGGAAACATGGGCGACACTTTTATATAACGGGGGATGGTATGCAAGGTCGCAAGGGATATACGAAATTGCACAGCAAATGCTAGCTAAGGCAAGAAAGGTTCGTGAGAAGAGGCTAGGAGAGGAGGATGTAGCGACTCTAGCAAGCATAATATTGTTTGCTCTAGTCCTTTTAGACAGAGGCCGGTGGAAGGAGGCCGAGAAGTTGTTTATGCAGGTGATGGAGACGAGCAAGACCAAGCTCGGGGCCGATCACCCAGATACGCTAACGAGCATGGCGAACCTGGCGTCGACATATAGGAACCAGGGCCGGTGGGAGGAGGCCGAGAAGTTGGAGGTGCAGGTGATGGAGACGAGCAAGACCAAGCTCGGGGCCGATCACCCAGATACGCTAACGAGCATGGCGAACCTGGCGTCGACATATAGGAACCAGGGCCGGTGGGAGGAGGCCGAGAAGTTGGAGGTGCAGGTGATGGAGACGAGCAAGACCAAGCTCGGGGCCGATCACCCAGATACGCTAACGAGCATGGCGAACCTGGCGTCGACATATAGGAACCAGGGCCGGTGGGAGGAGGCCGAGAAGTTGGAGGTGCAGGTGATGGAGACTCGCAAGACCAAGCTCGGGGCCGATCACCCAGATACGCTAACGAGCATGGCGAACCTGGCGTCGACATACAGGAACCAGGGCCGGTGGGAGGAGGCCGAGAAGTTGGAGGTGCAGGTGATGGAGACTCGCAAGACCAAGCTCGGGGCCGATCACCCTTCTACGCTAACAAGCATGGCGAACCTAGCGTCGACATTTTGGAACCAGGGCCGGTGGGAGGAGGCCGAGAAGTTGTTTATGCAGGTGATGGAGACTCGCAAGACCAAGCTCGGGGCCGATCACCCAGATACGCTAACGAGCATGGCGAACCTAGCGTCGACATATAGGAACCAGGGCCGGTGGGAGGAGGCCGAGAAGTTGGACGTGCAGGTGATGGAGACGAGCAAGACCAAGCTCGGGGCCGATCACCCAGATACGCTAACGAGCATGGCGAACCTGGCGTCGACATTTTGGAACCAGGGCCGGTGGGAGGAGGCCGAGAAGTTGGAGGTGCAGGTGATGGAGACGAGCAAGACCAAGCTCGGGGCCGATCACCCAGATACGCTAACGAGCATGGCAAACCTGGCGTCGACATACAGGAACCAGGGCCGGTGGGAGGAGGCTGAGAAGTTGGAGGTGCAGGTGATGGAGACTCGCAAGACCAAGCTCGGGGCCGATCACCCAGATACGCTAACGAGCATGGCGAACCTAGCGTCGACATTTTGGAACCAGGGCCGGTGGGAGGAGGCCGAGAAGTTGGAGGTGCAGGTGATGGAGACGAGCAAGACCAAGCTCGGGGCCGATCACCCTTCTACGCTAACGAGCATGGCAAACCTGGCGTCGACATACAGGAACCAGGGCCGGTGGGAGGAGGCTGAGAAGTTGGACGTGCAGGTGATGGAGACTCGCAAGACCAAGCTCGGGGCCGATCACCCAGATACGCTAACGAGCATGGCGAACCTGGCGTCGACATATAGGAACCAGGGCCGGTGGGAGGAGGCCGAGAAGTTGGACGTGCAGGTGATGGAGACTCGCAAGACCAAGCTCGGGGCCGATCACCCTTCTACGCTAACGAGCATGGCGAACCTGGCGTCGACATATAGGAACCAGGGCCGGTGGGAGGAGGCCGAGAAGTTGGAGGTGCAGGTGATGGAGACTCGCAAGACCAAGCTCGGGGCCGATCACCCAGATACGCTAACGAGCATGGCGAACCTGGCGTCGACATACAGGAACCAGGGCCGGTGGGAGGAGGCCGAGAAGTTGGAGGTGCAGGTGATGGAGACTCGCAAGACCAAGCTCGGGGCCGATCACCCAGACACGCTAACGAGCATGGCGAACCTGGCGTCGACATTTTGGAACCAGGGCCGGTGGGAGGAGGCCGAGAAGTTGGACGTGCAGGTGATGGAGACTCGCAAGACCAAGCTCGGGGCCGATCACCCAGACACGCTAACGAGTATGGAAAACCTCGCTTTTACTTGGAAAGATCAAGGTCGACATGCAGATGCTTTAGCTCTGATGGACGACTGTGCCCAGGCTCAGCGGCGAGTGCTTGGCGAACAGCATCCATATACGCTATCGTCTTTAACCACCGTCTCCGAATGGAGTAGCTAGAATGCATTTCGTCGTTTCATATATATAGCTCAATCTAGGGAGTTCTTTTTTTCTTTATGTATTACTGCGATATAAGTGCATAATTATGTAGCTACCGAGTCGTCATTATATATACATTTAAATAGCTTGCATTTTTGGGTTGTTAACTTAGGGGACTTTCCTTCTAAAGCGGCTAGTGCAGTTGTGCGCAACCGTCCCAAGTGCGGCCAGTTTTGGAATACCTTGTAGCTGTACGGAGGGGGGACCGACGCACAGTGTCAGCCGCAGTCAGGGCCGAAATCGGCCCGTGCGGAGAAAGCTTAAACAATGAAAATATAGACACTGATTTCGGCCTCGACCGTATAAAGGTGTTTACTGCGGCTTAGATACTTCACGGACCCTTCGGGTCGGTGAGATTTCCTTTTCTACGCAAAGTGGCGACATTGATCCACATACGCTAGAACGAGAAACGACAAACCATTTCTTTTGCTGCTTTGGTTCGGGAAGACGTCCCTGTTTTGTTTTGATTTTCATTGCCTAGACCGTGCGCCTCGACAAGCACCACAAAAGAGCGTTGATGAAAATAGTAGCCGCTTCCACTCCAGCTTCCTTTCCAAATGATGGAATGTAATCACGGAAACCTTTTTACTCAGCCGCGTTTTGCTGTTCTCATCGTTATTCATGCTCCACGTAGAGATTGGACTTTTTGTTGCATCACCTCTGGTCGTCTTGCACCTTTCCATGACGAAGGGGATTTGTACAAACGCTCACATTCTGTCAGCCGCTATCAGCCCCATGACATCGCCACTGCCCTTGCTAAGTTGGATATCCACGTACACGTACATGGATTGACTAATACCCCACAAGCCGCGTGATTCCAGCACATAAGCGATGTCGTGACAAATCCTTGGTCTTATGTCACGACCTAGAACCGAGTTACTCTTACCAAGTATGGCAAAGATGCCGAATCACGTAGGTGCATGCATTAACAAATCGGGTGGTTTTGTACAACGCAACATCTGACACCAGACGTGGAACTTGCCAGCTGAGGAGCTGGACATTGCTAACTCTTCCTTGACACCCATGGGCCCTGAGCTACCTTACCGACTTCCAGTGAGTTCACTTTGAAGAGACAGACTTCACCCCCGCACTGATTGACTTCGGATCGCTTGAAGGGTCAAGGTTTTCCCTTCCCCATCGCCCTCGGCGGTCTTTTGTTTCGAAACGTAGGTTGTCATGGCACAAAACTCAGACCACAGCAATGCCGACGTTTCTGGAAATCACGAAGCGGAAATCGGGATTCTGGTAACCGGAGGGAGCGGCTTAGTTGGCAGGGCACTCCAGTGGGCAATCTCCGAGTCTTCTTTTGAGGAGGAAGACGCGCGATTCCAGAAGAGACCAAACGAAAAATGGACTTTTCTCACGAGTGCAGATGGGGATTTGCGGTAAACGCGATTTTGATTCCTCAGAACCACACTTCCATTCCAGACTGCGCTGATGTTTTTTCTGTCTGGTTTTTTGGGTTACAGAGACTTAACCGCTACGAGAGCCATATTTACCAGATGCAGACCACACGTCGTCATCCACCTGGCCGCCAGGGTCGGCGGTGTCTTTGCCAACATGGCCCACCAGGCCGACTTCTTCAGCGACAACCTCGACATGAACCAGAATGTTCTGAGGGTCTGCCATGAGTTTGACGTAAGTTGGAGGGTTTCAAACCGTCTCTGTACTCAGCACACCTTTGGATACCTTGCGATCTGATGTGAAAAAAACAGGTTGGCAAGGTCATATCCTGTCTCTCCACATGCATCTTCCCCAACGCGACGACGTATCCCATCAACGAGACCATGTTGCACGACGGGCCCCCTCACGACTCCAACTTTGGATATGCCTACGCCAAGCGGATGCTGGACGTTGCCAACAGAGCATACGCAAGCCAGTACGGCCGAAAGTTCACGGGAATTGTCCCGACAAACATATACGGGCCACACGACAACTTTGGAGATGGGTCTCACTTTGTTCCAGCTTTGATCAGGAGGGTTCATGCTGCGAAAGGTATCTTGTGTCAATTGTCCCCCCAAACCCCTTCCCTCCTTCACATTTAACAAAGCTGTGGCTGCTAATACTAATCAATTTTATCCACGCGCGGTTTAGAGTTCAACTCCCTATCAGTCCAAGTTGCGGGCTCAGGCGCTGCCCTACGCCAGTTCATCTACTCGCGCGACGTTGCCAAGATTCTTATCTGGATGACGCGGGAATACGACTCCAGTGATCCAATCATTTTAGCAGGCAAGCCACAACGGCATCTCCAACTGTGGCGTCCAACAAAAAAACTGATGATAATGGCCAGGCGATTGCGACTCCGAGATCTCCATCCGGGATGCCGTTTCCACAATCTGCAAGTCGAGCAGCTATTCTGGAGATATCAAGGTGCCGCATTATTCTCATTGTTTCATGCGTAGAAGTTTTGAGTTCAATGCGTAGAAGTTTTGAGTTCAATGCGTAGAAGTTTTGAGTTCAGTGCGCGAAGGCTGATGTTTGCGATGTGCACACAGTGGGACACATCCAAGACGGACGGCCAGCTGCGCAAAACCGCCGACAATACGAAGCTTAAGACGTACTTGAAAGACTTTCAATTTACGCCATTTGAACAAGGTACGTACCATGCCCCCTAAGTTTGAGTTTGCTTTGTGAAGAATGATTTTGGTGATGACTTTAATAAGGCGTGAAAGAGACGATTGGATGGTTCGTAGAGAATAAAGATGGTGGTGGTTGCAGGCTTTGATCTCGTGTCTTTATGGATGTGAGGTTCCTTGTCGCAGGTGTGAGCTTGGAATGGGCATTGAATTTAGATTTAGCTGTTGCTATTATGTAACGTACATGGGACTCGAAGACCAGTATGTTGTTTCTTTCCAGCTCTGCAAATTTGACTATCGATCATTGAGACTTGAAATGGCTTTGTTAAACCATTCATCCGAGCTACCGTGGTTTTTTTTTTGGGGGGGGGGGGGGGGGGGGGGGGGCTGTTGATAAAATGAGTAAAAAGAAGGGGCGGAAATTAGAGATACGGCTATTGGGAGGGTTGACTTTTGTAGTACATGACTGTGTCCCATCCGCCACTTCTTTAATGTCTGGCTGGTCGTTCCAGAACCGGCTCTCGGCAAAGAAATATGACCAGAGCCTGACAGTCATATATGATGGATGCGTAATATCCCAATAAAGAAGCAGAACTATTGGTATTGTTGTTATGGAGCAACATCGGTTATTCCATTACTCTTTTAAATGAAATATCTAGGCTGAGAATGGAACATGTCTAGCCATAGGAAACCCTTGGTGAAGAATGAGAAAGGAACCGTCTACAGCTGGGGGCCTTCGATAGCTCTCAAGTCCGAGCCATCTTCCAAGGCTCGAATGTCTGCCATGACCATCTCGCGTACCAGTTGCTGTGCGGTTTGCGTCAGATAAACAGCCATACCGGAGATTCCATTGAACCACATACATACCTGAAAGGTGATCTCCGGTTTCCAGCCTAGTACCTCCTTGGCCTTCTGTGGCGACCCATGGAGATAGCCAACGTCAAGTGGACGGTACAGAGCTGGGTCGGTTTGCACGAGCAACCGTCCCGTCGAAGCGTCCACGCCAACTTCGGACACACCTTTGCCACGCCACCTTTCAAAGTTTTCGTTACTACTACCTTCTTTCTGGACTTGACAAAAGAGATGATGGTGACCACTACACTTACTCGATGTCAATCCCAATCATGCGAAACGCCTCCTCGACAAACTTGCGCACGGAATGTGTTTCTCCCGTGGCGAGCACAAAGTCCTCCGGCTCGGGCTGCTGCATCATCAACCACATGCCCCGTACGTAATCTCTCGCATGGCCCCAGTCGCGGTACGAGTTGAGGTTTCCGAGTGTCAAAACGCAGCGTCTGCCGTGGTGGATGAGTGCAACGGCGCGAGAGATCTTGCGCGTTACGAAGTCCATACCTGGAGGTTTTTTCATGGTGTGTCAGCGGTAAGCTATTGAAACGTAGAGGTTGAAGGGAACCTGGAAACTTACCCCTTCTTGGCGACTCGTGGTTGAACAGAATCCCATTCACAGCAAAGACGCCCTGGTCGCGGAAGTTGACAGTCGTATAGTAGCTGTAAAGTTTGGAGACAGCATAGGGGGAGCGAGGGTTGAACGGTGTGTTTTCGTTCTGCACCCTCTCCTTGACATCGCCGAATACCTCGGAGCTGCATGCCTAAAGGACATACCACCAGCAGGTCAGTAAGCAGAACAAAACTGGACAGTATTTGATGCGAATTAACTTACATTGTAGAAACGAACTCTCTTCTCCATCCCTAACGCAACAATCGCCTCGAGCACGCGGAGCGTTCCGAGCGCATCAACATCGCTGGTATACGATGACGTAGAAAACGACAAGCCAACATGTGACTGCGCAGCAAGATGGTAGACTTCGTCCGGGGAAGCTAGGCGCAGGATCTTGATCAGGCTGAACGGGTCCAGCACGTCGCCGTAGTGATGCTGAACCGCAGCCCCGGTTCCCATGCGGCGTGAGGGTTTCTGCGAGTGCACTTCGGAGTGGTGCCTGACGAGCCCGTGGACGGTGTAGCCTTGGCCGACGAGAAGTTCGCAGAGGTAGCTGCCATCCTGGCCATCGGCTCCTGTTTTTCCATGGTGAGAATCTGCGACAAGGCTGAGAAATTTTCACGTAGTACCTGTGATCAGGGCGGTCTTGTTGGCGCCTGTGCCGTTGGAGGTGGATTCTTTGGAGACTCCGTTGGCGGGTTGGTGGGACGGCGTGTCGTGCCTTGACCCGTTCTCCACGTTAGAATTTTTTTCATTCATGATTTTTAGTTGTTCAATAGCACAAAAAACTGCAAGAAAACTTGTTTCACGAAAAATCCGATTTCGCTCTCAACAAGGCTTAGAAGCATCCTTGTTTCGATTGGAAAGTCACGATCTTGATCAGGGGACCTCGGGTTATTGTGTCTATGCCAACATGGAAACTCCGCACATCAAAGAATTAGCCTCTACTCTGATAGCTCCTCTCCGTCAGAGCGACTAGCCTCCTCGCCATTCGCGGTTTTGCATCCAGTCGATGCAGAGGCTCCCAGGTTTTCAAGGTTTATTCCAAATCATGCCACTCATTCGCTATAATAGCTGACTTCGTCCAAGTGGCTTATCAATAGCCGATGCTACCTGCCTTCTCGGTTCGAAATCACCATGTCGAGAAGGGGAAGAATACCGACCTAAGGTGCAAATGGACACACAAAAGATCGGCAACAGAGCGGTGAAGGCATCCCCGTCGACATTCAACTAAACACGTCTCCGAGGAATAATACTTCGAGCTACATGTAAGCATGGGGATTATGAATTGGACGCTTTCTCTTCGGAAACAAGTTCACTATTACCGAGAAAATTGACACAACTCCAGGAGTTACCGTAGTTCAGAAGCGGAAGAAACGTTAAGACAGACAGTGCTTAGTACCAGCGGATACATATCAACACTTAATGACTGGTTCGGGTGGATAAGGTAGGTAAACTTGTGCTTACCAGAGGCCTCACTTGATCAGTATTGATAAGCGGCAAAAAGTTTGTTTAACCTTGGTAGTACTGTTGATTCTTATTATATCATCATTTCTTCAATATTAGAATTTTCCCGTCTTCAGTCTGCGGATAGGTACAAATACAGACTCCAAACAGAGCAGCGAGAAACAATCCAATCAGCGCTACAAGCACGATTACGTTTACCGTCACCTCGAGAGTAGAATCCACACCAACTACAACTTTTTTGCCCCCTTCGCAATCACCATGTCAGCCGCTAGCTCCCATGTCGTCTTTCTAACTCTGCCAGCGACGTGCACGGGGGACCTATGGCATCATGCGGCCGCCAGCATACTCCACGAGGCTCACAAATCGCAAGAGAGAAGCTCAGGCTACACCCTGGTAACCATTCTCGGCATTGAAACCAAAGACGACCCCGGGGGCGTGAGACGTGCCCCAGCCGTCCACGATTTTCTTCGCCATATTCGAGTACTTTGCCTGGTGGCCAGGATGAGCAACTCCCATGACAACTCAGAGCAGGAGTCACACTCATTGAGCAACATGATGCTTGCTGTTGGGGCTGAGCAGTACCTGCCCCTTCTCCAAGCACAAGGCGGTTTTGACACATTATTCACCGAGTTATGGCCGACCTTGGACACCATTCCCACCACCACCAAATCCCCTCGAATGAGGCCGACAATCGACAGCATTGCCAATTATGGAAGACCGCTGCATTACTACCTCTCCACCACCATCGCCATGCAACACCTCTCCCTCAAGCTCACCAAGCACGAGCGAGCAACACGCGTCACCAACCTAGCCGCAGCCCTCGGCTTTGCCAACACCCCTGAAGATGATCTTCTCTTGGAGAAACAAACTTCCACCAAAATCCACGAACTGACATCTCTCATCGCCAAAAAACGCCTCTCCGCAGGTCCCGAATTTGCAAGCGCAAAAATAGTCCTCATTAACTGGCGCGGCCCCAGCACGTACCCCGGCCACGCCACCCTGCCGTCCCACCTGTCCCAAATCGAGGCCCATGCCCGAGCGCACAATATGCTCACACTGAATGTGGCAGCTGGCGTGCCGGGTTCCGAGATTGGGGACATGGATTTCGACCTCTTCGATGCGCGCGCTGACTCGACGGCGATCCGGGATAAGCGGTTCACTTGTCGTTTCTGGCACACTGTCAGACAAGATTTGGGAGGCGAGGATGTGTTTGGGTTGATTGGAGGCCGGTCCGGGTCGGTGGATGTTGCTGCTTTTGTGGGGATGAATTGTTTTGAGTGGGATGAGCCTGTGTTTGACATTGCTGCTGCTGCTGCTGATGGAGATGACGGGGAGATGAAGCTACTACCGCAGCTTAGCAGGGCTTACCTCGAAGAACAGGTGCCACAGTACCTGAGACTGTTGAACCAGTGTTCTGTTCTGAGCGTTGGGCTGCTTGAAAGGAATTCGTATGATGCCAAGAGCGGTGTCTTCATGCGTCTGGAGATAAAGGAGTTGGACAGGTGGCTTTCGGGGGAGACTGAGGTATATCCAGCTTGTCCGGAGACTGATAGTGAGGTAAGTAACGTACAGTAGTGGTATTTCACTGGGCAGACACTGACAATCATCAGCGACAATTCCTTGCTTCGAATATTAGCCAACTGGAGGAGCCCTCGCTGGGTATTGTTGCTACGAACTTGCGGAGTATTTGGAAGAGTTAGAAACAAATGATATCTTTTCTGTTACCTCTGGACGATAGTAGCCTTTTTGTTATCTCCTTGACATCTGGTAACTTCAAGTCGATCAGTCTTGGACCCTTCGTATCATTGTTTGCAAGAATAGGTAAATAGGTAATGAACGTCATGATAAGTGGCAATGCCTTCTAAATCCTCGACACCTGCACCCGCACACGCTCCTCGTCTCGGATCCTCTCCTCATTCATAGTCCGCCACCACCTCAGCGGCTCCTGGTCGGGATGGTGCGGATCAACCCCCTTCATGTTCCAGGGCTTCGGCGACAGAATGTAGTGCACGTTCTTGACCCTGCCATCCCGCCAGATAGCATCATGCACTCCAAGCCAGCGCATCGGCTTCAGCGCGTTGTACACGTACGGCAAGCCCACCCAGCGCCCCTTAAACACATCTCCCAGCAGCTCTTGGTCCGGGAAGTTATACTCGAGCGTCTTTGGGCTCGCCAGCCCTGCGAGAATGGCATTGTACGAGGCTTGTGAGGGGTTCAAGACCAACAGGCCGCTGTTTGGCATCCCGACGCCGGCGTGGGGGGTGGAACCTCGGTGCTGTGCGCTATCCGGATCATCGTGTTGGGCTGTGAAGGCGCAGTTCTCTGGGACCCTAGTATATTCCCAGCCATCTAATGTCAGTAAACGGTACTATGGAAGGCAGGTAGAATGATTATGACGGGGAGGAGGCAACGTACCAGTCGTTTGGATAGTGAGCCCTCTTGAGGGGATTGCACACGCACGCATGACTCGCCGCAAACACGCGACTTCCCTCCTCTCCTCCGTCTTCACCCACATCATCATCAAGCTCAATATCCATCAACTCATCCATATTCCGGAGGACAAGCATATCGGAGTCCAGCAAAACGACCCGATTGTACTCGGTCAGCCCAAAAGCGGCGAGCTTGGTCCAGGTATCGTTGAACCGCGCGTCGTTGACAAAGTCCTTCTTGACAGGCGGATCCAGACGGTCGACCAGCTGCGCGGGGATGCCTCGCTCAGAAAGCGCGCGGAGTCCTTTCTCGGGGAAGTTGTCTGTGTAGAGGGCTACGAGAGGATACCGGGTCCCGGCGCGCTTCAGGGAGTAGTCGAGTGTGAGGAGGCCGGGGAGGTAGTCCATCCGCGTGATTAGGCTTGCCCATACTGTGATTACCACGGGTTAGTGACGGATGTATTTCAGAAGAAACCAATTTGAACGTGGGGATTGGGATCTGTTTGTTACCTTTTCCAGTGCCATGGTCTGCAGGCGGAGTGATGGATCCCATTTTTTGTTGTAGTTTTTGACGCTGGTTTGCGACTTGGCGACGGTTCTAAGCTTTATTTGTTGGAGTGGGAAATTTGTTTCTCTCTCAGTGGGTAATATTCTGCATGTCTTCCAGGTGTAGAATCATTTACTTGCGTTCGTACTACGAGCACGAAAGGAGCCCGGGACCGCATCATCAGCACAGGGGGAACCTCCGGGCTTTATGGTGAAAGGAGCTTCATAGCGGTATGCAGGCCTGTGCAACTTGGCCACCAGAGGCTCAGATCTCCGATTTACTGAGAGACTCTCAGAGGTAGGTAATTACGTCAGTCAACAGAGTCGGATTCTACCCGACTGCCATCACCAACACTTCGGATTCGCTTTTCGCACTCCAGCCCATCAACTGCAATGTTCGGACTCTAGGAGTGTGCCAAGTGTACGAAAATGCAGCTAGAGCAGCCACAATTATCTTATCACTCATTGCAGAGCTGTTGGTTCCTTGATTTTGACAAAGGTTATCTCCTCTCCTGGCATCATCCTTCAGGGCTGACATGGATCGGGAAGCACTGCGGGCCGCGAAGGAGTGTCCCAGACCTGCACTACTCGAGCTAACGACCAAGACACTTCGGTTTCGGATAGCCTTACCTCTGCTAGGTTGCCTGGTGCAAGGTGAGAATTTCGGACTCAGCAAAACCCTCGGAGTTAGACTCGGGAACCGATTCCGATGTACAATACGCCCATCCACCGCGTAAGCGCAACCCATATGCTTGGCGTCTGTCATGGATGGCGGTCAGAGGAGAGCGTCAGTCATTGGTCATTTGCCTTGGGTTCAGTCTTCTGCGCCAGGATAAGATCTTCGAAAATTATCACAAAGAGACGAGCCAGGGTTCAATTAGACACCCTCAGGCTGGAAATAATACCGGTTCAAGCCTCTCCTCAACTCAATCTCCGCCGCTAAGTCTCGCCACGCCTGCAGCTTACGTGGCGCTTCTTTCGTTTTCTTGCAGTGCATTACAATATTACTAGTACTTGTAATGATTATAGTAACATTGAACACGGGAGAGTCCATGAGATGGCGAGATGAAACCACCATCCCGTACGCATCGGGATGATAACCTGGAACAGCTGTTCAAGGGAATGAGGCCTTGTACCTTTAGTGATCCCATTAATAAGCACTCCATCAGTTCCAGCAAGAGCTGTGTGGATGGGACAGTGTGCTATTCGGGTACTTGGCCCCTTTTGTCCATCCTTGTCTGTGCAACCAACCCACTTTGACCCGTAAACCTGCAGACAATGTGCCAGGCTGCCTTTGCAACCTTTTTGAGGCAATGATGACAGGTAAACTCATCCAGGCACTTCCAGTAGCATAACCTGCATGATCTCTCTACATTGTGATTGGGTTTTTAAGTTTTGTGTGATCTGGCATGCATTTTCGTCGCATCTGAATCGCACTCCTGCACCAGATCGTGCAAGAACTTGGCGTATTTTGGCCAATTCCCAAGGCCCCAATGCACTCCACCCCATCGAAAAAGTGCAGCTGCACTATTAGAGCGCGAGAAGAGAAAAAAAACGGAGTACACAAAGATGCAACAACACATAAACGCACCACACCAGCCAATCTGCCTGAGATTATGCTAGTAGTACAAGTATCCTATAGGCAGAGATTAACCACCTTGAAGGCAATTATTTTTCCTTGCCCTCTGTGGTCGAATCGGCGTCCGCTGGCAGCAGAGAATTGTCTCTCATGCAGAAGCTGGCCAGCGCAGCCAGGAGAATAGCCCCAAGCGCAAAGAAAAACACACCCCGCAACGCGTCCAAGTAAACCCCCACAACCTGCTCCCTCTTCGCGTCTGTTAGCGAACCCAATACCTCGAAGCTCTTTTGCAGTCTATCCACCAGCTGCACATCCCCACCAAGCGCGTCCGACAACCTCCCACCCTTGGACAAGAGCTCCTGAAAGATCGCCGACGCTGCCGTGATACCCACCGTCGACCCCGTGGAACTAATCGTCCACGAGGCCGCCTGAACAACAGCTTGCTTATCCTGCTCTGCCGCACTCAGCAATCCCATCAACCTCGTGACATACGCGCCCCCGAACCCCAACCCAAGAAGCACTAGATAGACATACAATGCCCAACCTGGTGTTCTCTTCCCCATCAAACTGCACAAGCACGCCGTGCCCGCCACCGAAAACATCTGCACGACAATATTAACCCTGTAATACCGTCCCAGCTTCTTTACTGCAAACCCCGCGCCTGAACTCCCAAAACAGAACGCGGCCGCGTACGGAATAAACCGCACGCCGCTATCCCGGGCCGACACCCCCAGAACCTGCAGGTAGATGGGCACGTAGTACAGCACCGCGGCCGTGGCAGCACTGTTGCAAAAGAACGAGAGCTGCGAAGAGGCGATGGTGCAGTTCATTAGACACTTGACGGGGATGAGCGGGTTGGTCGACCTGCACGTGTCCCAGTAGAGACAGACCCCAGAACTGATCCCAGACAAAGTCAACGTGACGATGACATCTGCCCGACCCCAAAAAGTGCTGCTGCTTCCCGTGTTGATGCCATACTGAAACAGCGTGATGGCCAGGATGATAGTGACGCATCCAACCACATCAATATGCCTCTTCGTAGAAGTCGTCGTCGTCTTATCCTTGACCGCAAGTGCCGGTATACGCACCACGCAAATAACAACCAACGCATTTACCAACACCACAGGGATCTGAATCAGGAAAGCCCACTGCCAGCCGAGGGCATCACTGATCCCGCCGCCGTACGCACCGCCCACAGCAAGGGTTGCCCCGAACGCCACGTTGCCGATCCCCTCGATCAAGGCGCGCTTGTGGATTGGGACGATGTCGGACTCGATGAACGAGGTGATGGAGCAGATGGATCCGCCGCCGAGGCCTTGGAAGATACGGCCAACGAGGAAGAGGCCCAGCCCCCCGCCAGAAGAAGAGTGAGAGTATGGTGAGAGACCGCAGAAGAGGGTGCCGACGATGAAGAGGACATAGCAGACTACAAGGCCTGCGCGCCGGCCAAAGATGTCGGTTAGGTGCCCGGAGAGGGGCTGGGAGACGGCCGCGCCGATGCCGTATGTGGTGATGATCCAAGACAGTTGGTTGGAGGCGTCGAAGGTGGCCGAGACGGGGCCTGCGATTGTTGCCAGCATGGTTGTGTCTAAGGCTTTTTGTCAGTTCTGTACGAGTTCGTTGAGTATCGATGGGGAGACTCACCCAGTGCTACAAGGAGAACGCCGACCTGGATGTCGTGGTTTGTCAATATTTTAGGCCTCATGCCACAACAATTGGAGGTTGACATACCCATACTCCGCTCAGAATCAAGATAAGTCTTGCTATCGAGACGACTTTGGCGAGTTGTTGCTCATCATGATGCAGGTTGTTGGGCTTTGTCACTCCCAGTTCGTGCAGAACCGTTGAGCCGCTTTCTGAGCCTCCTCCGCTGTGCTCTGGACTGGGCGGAAGCTTTTCCATGTCGACGCGTTCTAGGTGTACGATGAACAACGATACGATAGACCACAGCGATATGGACTAAATACAACTCTTTGTTGCGTGGATGACTCTGGCCGCAATATTCATCCCTTGCAGAATTTCGTGCGAACCAACACTGACAAAGAGATAGGAGTTGAAATTGGCATGTACAAGAAAACCCTACCTTGGCCTGATCGAGGCTTGGTTGAGTTCGTATTATCACATGCACTTGTTCAATCTTGCAGACTCCACCAATATTATTACCGAAGTCTATTACCATGCCCACCCTTTACAGTGCATCTCGACCGAACCATAGTGTAGGAAATGACAAAGCAACGAACGGGCCTTAGACACAAGCTCAAAATCCTGGTGAAATGATACTGTCACCATCGCCATAGACCCATGCAATACACCCAACGAACCCCGTTTTCCGTAACAGGCAGCTCGATTGCCTTCATCACAAAGCTTTGCTCATTGCCCCTGTGACACATCCAAATCGCCATCACACCGAGAGTTTCGCCGAAGCTAGGAAGACTCGTCATCACCACCCATCACTGTCTCTACAATCCACATGTCAAGGTTTAAGTCTGATCACACAAATACGGTCATTGGCAAGGGGGGCCTTGGTATTCGACTAAGACCGGAATGGTATGTGGTGCTATGGTTATGCTGGTGCTTATGTCCCTTTTTTTGGGGGGGTATCCAGCCAGTCAACCAACAAAAGACAGCTGACTTTGTTTCAAAATTTGGAATCACGTCAACCTCCGAAACTCCCGGCGAGCTGAGAATGCTGACCATCAACTGAAGACGCGACTTTTTGATGCCTCCATGGGGAGATATTTCCTTGCAAGATTTCTTGTGATAACCGTAGATATGATGAAAAGCTGAATGCAAACTTGAGTATTTCAAATACCGATATTGCTGAACTTGAGTTTTTGTTTCTATCACTAAGTGGTTTCAGGGGCAAAGTAAACAACCCAAAAAATCTGCTCGCCGAAACTTCAAAAGAGCCAAGCATACTGTCTTTGGGTTCTTTTGTCTACATACTATGTTACCAAAAGACGGTTTTGACATCAACAACATTCTTGAAGTTTCTATCCTGTCCCTTTCACCCGCCATGGCACCCAAAAGTACTGAATCAACGACAAACCCTGACTCCTCCATGAGCCAATTCAGTTACAACACCTCAGCCCTAAAACCATCCACCACACTCGCCCAAGACCTCATCTCAGGCCATGCCCACGACCACCCTTCATGGCCAGCGATCTGTTCTCACGATGGGGGCCTCACCTACGCCGAGCTCGACTCTCTAAGCACCAGCCTGGCACACTACCTGCAATCCTCCGCAAACATCGGGCCCGAGGTCATCGTACCCCTGTGGTTCGAAAAATCATCATGGACGATCGTATCCATGCTCGCCGTCCTGAAAGCGGGCGGCGCGTTTGTCGCTCTCGATGTGTTGCAGCCGGTGTCTCGTCTGGAGAGCATCATCCGTCAGACCGGGGCAGCATTTGCGCTTTCGTCTGAGGCCCAGACCAATTCCTGCCACACTTTTGTCAAGGAAGTGTTTACCGTGAGCCACGCCAGTCTTTCGACCCTCCCAGGCCCTGCATCCAACAACACCCTTCAGGGTCCAAGTATGAACAACGCGGCGTACATCATCTTCACCTCAGGCAGTACCGGCACCCCCAAAGGCGTCGTCCTCGAACACTCACAGCTGTCCACGTTCTGCGCCTTCGCCGGCGACCGCTTGAACTACAACAAAAGACAGCGCACCCTACAGTTCACATCGTACGCGTTCGACCCCAGCATCATGGAGATCTTCGCGACCCTCGTATATGGCGGGACCGTCTGCGTGCCCTCCGAGTGGGAGCGTAAGAACGCGCTCGTCGAGGCTATGCGCAGGATGCAGATCACGCAGGTCGTTCTCACGCCGTCCGTGCTGAGCAGTATCACCATCGACAATGTGCCAACCCTCAACACGATGTTACTGGGTGGAGAGAGTGTGCCGCATTCCCTGGTGGAGGAGTGGGCTCCAAAGCTGAGGTTGATACTTGTGTATGGCCCGACGGAGTGTTCCATCATCTGCGCGACGGTTGAGGCCAGTGATGGGGCTGTTGCGCAGGGCGAGATAGGACTGCCGATGGGGTCACGGGCTTGGATTGTCAATCAGGGCAACGTGAATGAGCTTGCTGGCGTGGGAGGGCCAGGGGAGTTGCTCATTGAAGGACCCTTTTTGGCCAGGGAGTACTTGAACAATCCCGAAAAGACGAATGAGCAGTTCATCCGCAACCCAACTTGGATGCAGGGGAATAAAGACATCAGATTGTATCGAACAGGTGATCTGGCGCGGTGTCTGGACGACGGCAGGATCATATATCTGGGCAGGATCGACACACAGGTCAAGATCCGCGGGCAGCGGCTGGAGGTGGCCGAGGTCGAAAAACATCTTTTTGACTCCCTGGCCAGCCTTGAAGATGTCACACCGCACCAGGTGGTGGTTGTGGTGGCGACTCCCTCAGCATCAGCGAGTGCACAGCTCGTTGCATTTCTATGTCTTGGCACTCGGCAACCCATCGGGGCTTTGCGGCTCGGAGACGAGGAGGAAGATCAGCCGTTGATGGATACATCTGAGGCTGAGAGAGAGCGGTTCGCAGGTATTGTGTCACATATCGAGGAGAAACTCAAGTCTCAACTCCCGGCATATGCAGTCCCGACCATTTTTATTCCGCTTCATGAGATCCCGCGAACAACCTCGGACAAGACAGACCACAAAAGGCTGCTCAACTCAGTGTCTCGACTTTCGGCCAGAGACCTCAAGCGATTTATTCTCGGGTCCCGCCGCACTGGCTCTCCAGACGACGCCAAGCCCCTGACAGAGAGTGAGGAACGGCTTCGCGTCCTCTGGGCAGACATCTTCCACGTCGATGATCCTCTTGAAATTAAAACAACGGACGACTTTTTCTCCCTCGGCGGCGAATCCGTCATGGCCATGAAACTCGTGGCCAAAGCACGGGCACAAAGCCTCGACCTAACACTCGAAACCGTGTTCAAAGCACCTGTGCTCGCCGACATGGCACGAAATTTGAGACCTCAAGAAGATGGTTTATACCAGAATGCCTTCATTCCTCCACCCTTCAGCCTCTTGGGCTTATCCGAAGAGGAAATAAAGGTAGTCCGCCTCGAAGCAAGCCAACAGTGCTCACTCCCATCTGAACAAATCGAAGACATATACCACTGCTCACCCATGCAATCTGGCTTACTCGCCCTGTCAATGAAGAACCCTGGCGCGTATATCATGCAGCTGGTGTATGAGTTGTCTCCATCAGTGGACATCAACAAATTCATGGCGGCGTGGGACGCGGTGGTTGCTCGTACACAGGTCCTCAGAAGCAGATTCTTTGCCGCGGGTTCCAACATTCTGCAGGTTGTGGTCGTCGAGACTCCACAGTGGCAGATTATCAAGGATGATAGAGATCTGGCCCAACTCCTGGTAGACGAAAAGAAGCGGCGTGTCAGTCTCGGTGGACCGATGTCGTGGGTCAGTCTTCTACAGCAACAAAAGCCCGCCAGGAATTACTTTGTTTGGACTGTCCACCACGCCCTCGTAGATGCGTGGTCTGCAGAAGTGATCATGCAGTCCGCCGAGCGGGAGTACTACGGCACCTCGAGAGACACGGACTTGAAATATGGTCACTTGTTCAAATCCTTCATCCATCACATACAGCACCAAGACCCTCGCCCTGCACGGGAATTCTGGGCACGCCACTTATCTAACGCCCCCGCCCCGTCCTTCCCCAAACTCCCGCACCCGAGTTACACCCCCCACGCAGCCAGCGTAATCTCCCACTCCATCAAGCCCTTCAAACGGTCAGACAACATAAACACCATGTCATCGACCATCGTCCAAGCAGCTTGGGCACTCCTGATGGGGATATACACCAACACGTCAGACATTGTCACGGGGGTTGCGTCCAACGGCCGTGCCACATCTCTGCCAGGCATCGACCTCGTTCCTGGGCCCACGCTGACTACCGTGCCGTTTCGAACAACTTTCCAGCCGCATCACTGTACTCTCGCCGAGTTGCTGCTTAGCATTCAAGAGCAGTACTTTGCCATGTTACCATTTGAGCAATTCGGTCTGCAAAACATCTCGCGCATAAGCGAGACAACCCGCGCTGGGTGCAGTTTCCAAAGCATACTCGTCGTCCAGTCCGCCAAAGACAAGACAGAAAGCCAAGTCATGCAACTGGTACAGACAGACTTATTTGTAAACTCTGCGCTGATGCTGGAGTGTGACTTGGGCAGCACAGACAACAACACTACCACCCCCGCGATGCTCCGCGCGACGTTTGATGACCAGGTTC
This sequence comes from Podospora didyma, assembly GCA_033439775.1. Lineage (NCBI taxonomy): Eukaryota > Fungi > Ascomycota > Sordariomycetes > Sordariales > Podosporaceae > Podospora > Podospora didyma. The sequence goes on from JAULSW010000003.1 coordinate 5,084,781, forward strand.
TTCCCCCAGCAAAGATCAGGCGGATGCTCTTCCAGCTAGAGCATCTCATCTACCGGCTGTGTCGTGATGATGCGTCGACTACAGTCGCAGAGCTGCTGACGGTCAGTCCAAGCGATGTATCTCAGATCATGGAGTGGAACGGCCAGAACAGTCCCAAAGTGGTGGACGCTTGTGTACACGATCTTGTGGGACAGAGAACTCGCGATGTGTCCCTAGGTGGTTCAGGGACAGCTATCAGTGCGTGGGACGGGGAGATGAGCTACGAGATGCTGGACAGGTATTCCTCGCTGCTTGCCTCGTTGCTCCACACACGGTACCATATTAAAGTCGGCGGGCTGGTCGCGATTTCGTTTGAGAAGTCGAAGTGGGTGGTCGTGGCCATGCTGGCCGTCCTAAAAGTTGGTGGGTGTTGCGTGCCCATGGACCCTAAGAACCCGCCTGGCAGGTTTCAGGCACTGCTCGCGAGTTTGGGCGAGGACGGCGCCGGCCTGATCATCACGTCGTCCCTGTACTGCAAGACCCTTGACGGGCTGGGACCAAGTGTACTGGCTGTTGATCAACTTCTCATCGACGAGCTGCAGGTCTCAGGGGTAACATCAGGGTTTGCAAATACTACGAACGCTTTCCCCAGAGCCAGTCCCGCAGAGGCCGCCTTCGTGGTCTTCACCTCAGGCAGCACCGGCACACCAAAGGGCATCATCATCTCCCACCGAGCTTTCTGTTCCAGCGCGTTTGCCCACGGCTCCTTCATCCGTCTCTCCCAAGCCTCCAGAGTGTTCCAGTTCGCCGCTTACACCTTCGACATCAGCATCGGCGACATGTTCACCACGCTGCTCTTCGGGGGGTGCGTCTGCATTCCTTCCGAACAAGACAGGATGGATAACCTTGGAGGGGCCATTCAGACATCAAAAGCAACGCATGTTAGTCTGACGACCACGGTGGCGAGTTATCTGCGCCCCGAAGAGGTTCCGGGGCTAAAAGTGCTGATCGTGGCGGGCGAGGCTATGAGCAGGGACGTTATTCAGACTTGGGCAGACGAGGTGACGCTGGTGAATTTGTACGGGCCTGCTGAGTGTACGGTTTACTGCATTGGTCAGTCCGACATTAAAAAGACGGACGATCCGAGGACTATCGGCAGAGGTGTGGGTGCTACAGTCTGGCTTGTTGATCAGGAGAACCCAAACACGCTGGCGCCCATCGGTGGGGTGGGTGAGATTGTTATCGCGGGGCCTGCCCTGGCGAAAGGGTACCTGAACAACGAGGAACAGACAAGGGCTGTCTTTTTGGAGGATTTGGAGTGGTCTAAGACGGACGGACTAAAATGGGGCAGAAGATTCTATCGGACGGGCGATTTGGGGTCGTATAACCCCGACGGCACCATCGCGTTCCATGGCCGGAACGATGGGCAGGTCAAGATCCGCGGGCAGAGACTTGAGGTTGGCGAGGTCGAGTACCGGCTGCGCGAGATCTTGGGGTCTGATGTCAAGGTCGCTGTAGCGGTGGTGACGCCCAGGCTGGGGAGTATAGTCTTGGCTGCGTTTGTTGTCACGCAAGACTATGACGAGACCGACGACAACGGCACGGGGTTGATCTGTTCATCCAACGAAGCCCTTCGGCGTTTCCAGGGTCTCATGAACAACGGCTTGGAGGCGCGGCTGGGCAATGTGCTGCCGTCGTACATGGTCCCACAGGTGTACGTGCCCATCCGATTCCTTCCCCTTTCGGCCTCAGGGAAGGTGGACAGAAAGTCTCTTCAGACTGTGGTGGGCCATATGTCTGTCGACGAACTCTCCGTTCTTCGTATCGGTGGCAAGTTGGACAGGACAGATATCATTGCAGGAACACGGAAACCCCCATCAACGGAAATGGAACGGCGCATTCAGGCCATGTGGAAAGCCCTTCTCGGGGCTGATACCGAAATCGGCGTTGACGACAGCTTTTTCCGGCTCGGCGGGGACAGCGTTCTAGCCATGAGGCTGGTGTCTCTCTGCCGGGCAGCCGGTTTGGGTCTGACGGTCCAGGGGATCTTCCAGCATCCCAGCTTGGGCGGGCTTGCCTCGACAGTTCAGGAGGACTCAATAGCAGGTTCTGGCGAACTTTCTCCCTTTTCACTACTCCCAGGGTACGACGTCGACGAGCTCGGACGTCTTGCCGCGGTACAATGCCGTCTCGATGACCCAGACAAAATCGAGGACATGTATCCTTGCACCTTTCTCCAGCGGCGAATGATCCTGGGCCAGAAGCGCGCCGAGTCAGACGCAAGAGATTACCAGGCCCAGGCTGTGTTCAACCTCCCGCCAGCTGTGGACGTGGCGCGGTTTAAGGCTGCCTGGGACCATGCCGTCCACCGTCACACCATCCTTCGAACGCGTTTTGTCTACAGCGGCAATGACGCTGCTTCCTCGCCGATGTTCCAGACCATTATCAGTTCCCCGATACCTTGGATAGAAGCAACATCCCTCGACGAGTACCTCCATGACGACAAACAACAAAACATGTCCTTCGGAGACGCCATGGTACGTCTCGCCATTGTGCAGTCTGCCCAAAATCAGGAGCGCTACTTCGTCCTGACCATCCTCCACGCCATCTACGACGCCTTCAGCCTGAGCCTGCTCTTCCGTGAAGTCGAGCAGACCTACATCAACGGAGGCTCCCCCCCAACCCTTCCAGCCCCAAAAATGAACACCTACATCAAATACATCCTCGACTCGGACAAACAATCCACCATCAACTTCTGGACCTCCTACCTCGCCAACACATCTACCAAACCCCTCCACCGGCCCGGCGAACCCTTCCCCAACACCGTCGACAGGACCCTCCTCTTCCCCACCCCCGTCGTGAGAAACAAATCCATCACCCTCTCCACGGTAGTCGAAATCGCCACCGGTTTGGTGTTAGCGCAGCACATCGGTTGCCGCGACGTCATCCTGCGGTCTATCCGCCTAGGAAGGGGCGGACCCGTGCCACGACTAGATGAACTCGTCGGCCCGACCATCACTGTTTTACCGCTGCGCGTTTCTTTTGTCTCAACCCAGCGCGCTACCAGTCTATTGGAAGAAGCACAGCAGATACAAAGCGCGATGATGCGCCACGAACACGTCGGGTTCTTTGAGCTCAAAGAGATGCATCACTTAGCGACAATGTTACAGCACTCGTATCATGTGAACGTCAATCCGAATCCTACCTCCGGGTTGGGAAAGGGTCTCGGACTGGAGTTAAAAGAGACAGCCATGCGGAATGCGGATCCGTTTGGGGTGTACGTCGATCTTGTGGAAGACGGGAAGAGGTTGGAGTTGAAAGTCAGGTCAGATGATGAGTACGTCCCAGGACACAAAGCGGAGGTTATTTTGGGGAGGATAAGGGATGTTATTGTGCGGTTGGCGGGGGTGGTGGGTGCTGGAGGGGATGAGATGACGGCGGTGGGGGATATTCTTGCGTAGAGAGAGGGGAAGGAAAGGAGGACAGAAAAGATCTAAACAGAGGATAGAATTTTGAAAACGGGTGACATGGTCTGTCTGTGCGCACCACGCAAACAACCATCACGCCCTGGCACCCGCCCGCCACCAAGCTAGCGGGCGAATTGAGCAGCAACGTTACTGCTTGGGCGCCTTGCTAAGTACCTGATAATGCTAACTTACTCCGAACTTAACCCTAACGCAGAATAAACACCCGGTAGTAGTTTGGGTGTTGGTTTGGGTGTTGGTTTGGGTGGTGGTTTGGGTGGGGTCAGTAGTGGTGGTCAGTGGTGGTGGTCAGTGGGGGTCGTCAGTGGTGGTTGGTGGTCAACGGTGATGGTCAGCGGCCATGGGCAGTCGTAGCGCGCACGGACTATGATGTCCGTTCATCAAAATTATGTATCCGTTTTTCGGGAAGGAGGAAAAGCATGGGCATGGGCATGTATTCACTAAAAGTGGGAAAGAAGAGATTGTCTAATCTCTTTCGTCATGTTAACTTTACTGAACTTCTCTTGATGTCAGAACGAGTGAAAGAACATCTTTATCCCTGTCTGAAGAGCACCTCTCGACACGCCACCACTGGCATTCCCAAGTCAACACCGATTTTTAGTCCTCCTGGAAAAAAACATACGCATCAAACAAGTGATCTCCCCAGTTCATAGCCCCATATCACGAAATACATCATCTTGCTCCATAGCAGCCATCTCATCAGGCGTGAGCTCCTCAAAAAAAAGGCTCATCTCATCGTACTGCCCAAAAAGCGGGACTCCTCCACCACCACCACCCATCTCCTCCAAGCTACCGACATGGGGCAAACCATCCGCTTGATGTTCATCGCCAAAACCAATTGACGCAGCGGTGGTGACAGTGCTGACGCTCCATCTATTTGTCGCAACCATGTACTGCAGGAACTCCTCGTTGGAGTACTCCACCCAGTGAGACGGCTGGCGTACTCCTCCTCCTCCCCCATTTCCAACAGGGCAGGCAGCTCCAGGGCAGGCAGCGCCAACAGAAGGGGGGTAAGCAAGTGGTGGAACGGGGGCTGGTGTTGCCGAAGGGGAGGATGCTGCAAGTGGTGGAATCGAGACGGGTGTTGCCGAAGGGAGCAAAGAAAGCGGGTTGACCGACGAGACTGGTGTCACGGTTGCCGTGTTGGCAGTCTGGGTGGCTGGTACAACTGGGTCGCCAACAATAGAAGGCGGCAACGCAACTGTGGCCGAGACAAGTGTTGAAATGTTAACAAGTTGTCTTGACACTCGGACTCCTCCTTCAAATACTTGAGGAGGAGGAAGAGGAGGAGCAGCGGAGGATGGGGGCGCCTGAGCTGCTGCCTCGATGGTATCGACGACCGCATTTGTGTGGGAGGATGGCGGCGACACCTCAGGTGGTTCGCCCTTATCCGCGACCGGGGCCGCGTTTCTGTGGGTGGGGCATGTTAGAAGGGTTGGTTGCTCGGTGTCGGGTGCCGAGTTTGGCTTGGCAGTGGGTGGTAAGGAGAGTACTTACTGGTCGCCGAAAGCGCAGTGGATAGACGCGTTGGTGCTGCTGTCCGTAGCAAGAGACTGCATCGCTTCCTTCTTGGTCTTCTTAGCCCTTGGTTTGTATTTGTGACGTTGGACATTGCGGCCAGCAGAGTCTGGGTCGGCTCTCCTATGTCGCTTGGCTGGCGGTCTGACAGTGTTGGGCGGTGCCGTGTTTTCATTTGCTTGCTCGTGGCTTGCCTGTGCTTGTGGAAGGGACATTGTCTGATGTTGACTCAAGGATGTTCAGCAAGGGATGAAAGGAGGGATGGGTTGAAGTTGGACAAAACAAAGTTTGTTGGCCAGTGAGAAGGGGAAGATAGACTCGGGGATATCTGCCTTTTTAATGTCCGTGCAACATACTTGGAGGGTATGGGTTACTACTCGCCTGTCTCCCAAATGGCGAGGAAAGGCCGCGTGGGACCAAGTGGAAATCCCATTTGCTCGCCTCTTACTCAGATCTCTCGTCCAAATCGGGTCGTCGTCTGGCACATCTACCGTCATTCATTGATCATAGGCGCTCCAAGAGAGAATAGGTGGGGCCAAGAGGGAATCGATGGGGCTCTAGCTTCACGCCATCAAGCCCCCGAGAGCACACTCCCAAGTAACCTATTCTTAGCAGTCACTGTGCTGTTTAGAAAACACTCTATTTCAACAACCTGTTCCCTGTCGAGGACCAATGTAACCAATAACACACCCTCCATTACACGTGGCTGGCCGACTCAAAGGCCGAGACATACAGTAGAGCGGCAGATAGGCGTTTTCTTGCAATCCCCATTCGAGCTGTATGCATCACCTCATGCAATTTCTGCCTCTACACAGTGTACCAACCCTCAGCCGTAGTGCGTCCAATGATGGCCTGTATTAACTGAACTGGCTTAAGCCATACATGCACGCCCGGCTCGAACCCGAAGCTGTGCCTCTCCCTGGCATTACTTGCTTCTGGCCATCCGCCAATTACCTGTACAAACACTTTACCATTTTATGAAGACAGAACGAGAAAGAGGGCACCGCTATTGTCCTGCCCAGGAAATTCTGTCCGTATGTGATCATGAGCGCATTAGGGCCGACGATCTTGCGTTCTCTAGCTTAGCATCAGATGTGACAGCCAATCCGTGTCTAGTTTTCTCATGCAATTGTGTGCATATTGTCGCTTGTGCTTACCCGGATCTTCCCACTGTCGTGAACTCGGCCGTCTGAATCACAAACACTTGTTCCTCCTCTTTCTCGGGCACGGAAGTTTCCGATTTTTTCTTTTCATCTTTTGACATGGCGTCCAATATCCGAACGAGTGCATCAAGGTTGTGAACTAGAGTGGATACCCCCATCGTAATGGAGGGTGTCCTGGGAAAGAAAGAAGTAATCCGTACTGTGGAATAAGCAGGCACGAGCATACCCGGCTTGATGTCTTGATGTTCACGTTGGTGGTCACAAACGACCCCTGGAGCAAAATTCTGAATCTCACCGCCATCCCCTTCACAAGAGCACCAGCACAGTGCCATTCAATGGTCCAGGACGGAATTAGTCGCGCCATCCTGGCCCATTCTAGAGCAGTGTTACCAGACGCCAGTCGCGTCGACTGACATATAACCTGCCACTTGCAGTTGTGGCAGCTGTCAACGCAAACTTGGAGACATTCCCCAATGCTAGCTCTAGCTTGCACAACAGAACCCTAATGTGACTGACCCGAGGGGGTGCCCTATCTCAGAAAATCCATTCCTTGCCATTTTGGGCCCCATCATTCAGATTACCGTTGTCACACACATGATGGCGAGGACTTTCATTTCGAAATTTGTAAACAACTGGGGGCGTGAGGCCTAGCAAGCCAGGCCGTTGTTCTACACCCTCTTACCGTGGTGGATGGCGTGTAGGTGCGGTGGTTACAGAGTACAATACGGATGCACTGCGGCTCCCACACCACCTGGCTGGACACTGGTTACAGGCCCACCCACACCTACCGATCTGAGCATGCGCTGCAGGCCACACACCGCCTGCCACAGCATACGCCTCGGGTGTAATATTTCAGCGTTTGGGAGAAAAGTCAACTTAACTCAACTCATGAAAAAGACCATTTAATATACCGACTTGCTTTGGGAGCTCGGGCAAGGAAGGGCTATAGTGGGCTCACAGTGGGCCTCAGCCTTCTCGTTAGCTTATCCATTATTAAGGCAGAGTTGGAAGGGTGTTCCGAGAGCAGAAAATCCAAACTATAACATAGTCTGCGCGCAGCACCAAACTCAAACCACCACCTAGACCCACGCCGTGGCTCCAAAATAGCAGGCGAATTGATTAACACCTTATTGCTTGCACCCTATGAAAAGTAATACTGATCTATTCCGAACCTAACCCTAACATCTACCCCAGTAGGTTGGGTAGTGGTCAGTGGTGGTAGTCAGTGGTGGTGTCAGTGGTGATAGTCAGGGATGGTGCCAGTGATGGTGCCAGTGATGGTGGCCAGTGTGTTTTGGTGTCGCGCACGGACATGTCCGTTTATCAAAATTGTTCCATCCGTTTAAATTCGCTGGTCCAAGACCCAAAAAACACGTTTAGCGTGTAAGCCCGCATTCTGAAAATCGGTAAGGCCGCGCAGAGTATTAAGGATCTTAACATCTACCCGCAACCACCTCATACAAAAAGCTGTTATCTGCATCCACACCTATTGCCTGAAAACGCGCGTCTTGTTAAAAGGGTGATAGGGATGCTTAATTATTCTGAGATTCTTAGATAAAGGTAGTATTTAACATCTTCAAGTTCATAATTCTCGTTAGATAAGTTCCAGGGTACCAGTTCCGGTCCCTCAATCCCTATCCAACCTCTAACCCTTACCCACCCCTCCTTTTCCTCCCGCCCCATTCTTATCCAACCGACAGGCTTAAATTAAAGACACAGACAGCCCCGGAGACGTATGAAATTCTGATACGGCGCTGGACGCGGGGCATCAAAATGCAGAAAGATGAAATGGGTAACAGTTTTCGCCAAAATGCCTGTCCTTGCCACTGCTTCGCCCCTTTTCCATGCAACCCACTCATGAGTTCTCGCAGCACCCCTGCCTGTCCGCCTGATGCTAACATCAGGTACCCAAGATGTAGGACTTGGTGTAAGACCAGCAGACTCTAATTGCAGACCTGCGCCTTGACGGCATTGCCCTCGAGCTTGACCCGCCTCTCTGATAGCGTACGACCCCTCGTTCACCGACGCGCCCGTCTTGGCGTTGATGACCGCATACGCAAGAATATTGCCCTGGAACGCGGTGCCCACGGCAATCACGGCCGACGAGCCCGTCTGCCAGAACACGTTGCAGGTCTTGGCGCCGTTGAGCAAGATGACCTCGGAGCCCAGGTTGAACTTGAGGTCGGCGCCCATCTAGAACACGAACGTGGCGGACGAATTGCCCTGATCGTCGAGGTAGACTTAGCCAGTCACCGTAATGAAGGTGGCGGAGAAGTAGGTTCCCGGGAAGATGGTCTTGCGGTGAAGTCGTTGAGGACGGACCAGTCGTTGGCCGGGAGGTTCTTGGCCCTTGAGTAGGCGTACACTCGAACAGAGGCAAGGCTTCATTGGGGTTTGTGGGGGGAAAAAAAGGGTCATGCGCACACTCACGCTGGGGTCACAGATATATCCACTTTAGGGAGGGTAGCGTGGCTTTGGCGCGTTTCCTGCTGGACTCAAAATCTCTACCACAGATCTTATACCTATACCCGTCATAACGTGAAAGCAAAGTGAGGACAGCGATGGCTGCTCCGCGGGGTGGAACATTTTTCTTTTTTTCTGTTTTCCTCTTTTTAACCGCAGTGTCTTTCTTTTGGTTCTAACAGGGGGCGTACTGCGGCGTCATCTCGCCCGTCCGCAAAGAGCCAGTCACAACAACAGCAAGACACCGAAGGGGCCTCTTTGGCACTCGGGTCGGCCTTTTAGAGGCACTCGGCCTTCTCAAGTGCGAAGATCTTTTACTCTAAAGAGATTGTCGCTTGCACGGCGGAAATGCGCTGCTTCTTTTCTCCGCTCCCTCCCTCTGCCTCATAGAGCTGTGCCGCGATCGACACCGAGGGAGAGCGAGGAGAATCTAGAGAAGAAGCCACTTGTTTCTAGAAAACACAAGCGGGAGATAAAACGGAGTCTTGGATAGAGGTTGTATTAATCGATCCGAAAAGCTTGAGCTTGTTGGGTTTAGCTTTTCTATACTGACTGTGATATTATCTACAGATCACGGCCCGGTTACAGACTGCTATTTTATTTAGGTCTCAAGTCTGGGCGGCGGCGGCGGCGGCGGCAAGATTTCACAGCCAGTCGGTCCCTAACGCGATGTAACTAGTGTACCCTTAAAAAAAGAAGAAGGAATTGCCTCCAAGCGCTAAGAAATGTATTCTCGTCCAAGAAACTTGAACGAAATAGGTCCGTGCAATTGTATCTTTTTTTCGTGGTATGGTGTATGGGAAGTTTTTGGTAGTGCAATAAGACTTCCTCTTATTTAAAGTTCATTTTAACTTCCCTAATTCTACTCCAACGCTCAACGCACGCATACCAACGCAAATTGACATCTCGATTTGCATTGCGGTGGCTTTTTTAAAATACAAAAAAGTTCCCCGTTGCGTTGGCTCTTTGCTTTGCGTTGGCTCGCTGCGTTGAGATCGTTGCGTTGCCCCAAGCCTGAAGTTGCCTGGGTTTTGTTGCTCTAGTTTCCCCGTACATATGCAGCTATTACTTTCCATGCTTGTCCCAACTTCTTCTATCAACCACTGCATACCTCTGGCGTTTGCGCCATCGCCTCCAACAAACCAAAATATTGAGGTTGACAACCTATACGCGCAGCAACGACTAGTCCTGCAGCCTCTCTACGGTACGTTTCCTCCCATGGGCGGTCTAACAGGCATGGGCATGAGGCGTGTCAGGCGCATTATTGACGCTCTCGAGCAGGTCTCTCGAGCCCGAGAAAACAGCTCGCCTGAGAAGTGCAATAGACAACCCAACAAAATTGCAATCAAGAAACAAAAACAAGAGATCGGCCTGCAATTTCATGATGTCCGATCGGAAGCTCGGATACGAGGTGGGTGCGCCACTCTCTTGGCCATATGCATGTTTCACCAGATTGGTGACATGGCAAACCCCTCACTTTTTGGGGGTCAACTCGATCCCCCGCCTCGATTTCACGTCCTGAGTTCACTGCTTCTAGGTGATTTTGTGTTTTCTTGCGACAGTTGTTTGCACAGTTGTTTGCACAGTGGTGCCCCAGCTCACAGAACTCCTTTAAGATAACCCATCCGATTTCCGGGGTTATTCACACCTTAGGCCCTTGTAGCACGGAACATCAGCCCTATCATCCCTACTAACTAACGCACGGACACCCATGGATGAAATGATGCCATGTTGCTGGGACTGCGGACTCGGCCCATTCCGGGACAAAGCGACTCTCAGGACCTGGGTAAAAATTCTGTGGTTGGTATCTGCTCGAATTTGACTCGGTTTTACTAATTAGAACAATGACTCATTACACCAAAGTCGAGTGGACAGCAGGAACAAGTACCCTTGACGACTTCTGATTCCCAGAGCCACCGCAACGCGTATTGTCGGCATTCTTATCTCAGAGACATTGCTGCAGCCAGAATCACAGTGCGAGAGGCAAGTTCCGTGCGGCACCACGTCTCAGGGAAGGCTGTCCAGACCATCGATCTTGCGCACCATGATCGACACGATGGCGAGATGAAGGCAGTTGTCACTTTGCGGAGGGGTTCCGTAGGTGACTCGGCACCATAAGCCGGAAAGAGATTTTCTCGCAGAAACATGCTCAAGCGGCTTGAAAATATTTTTGCTCTGCCACAGCCTGCCTGTCGATCGTTTGGCCGACAGCTCCGTCGCACTGTCTCTCTCACCGAGTCCAGACGCAAAAGTCAGGGGGTTGGAGGTGGGCAGCAAGCATGTTGGCGAGCAGTGTTTCCATGGCACTTGCTATCTTAACTCAAACGAAACGGGCGAGATGCAGTGCAGTGGGTGAACTCGCGACTTTTTGTCTCCAAAAAAACGAAGTGTGGCTTGCATCTTGCAGCTGCAGTCTCGCTAAGATCCTGATGCTATTGGAAGATGGCAGACGCCCCAAAAGCCTTTCCAGTTCTAGACCTGGAAGAAGCGGCAGGCAGAGGAGCAAGACAGGGGAAAAGAAAAGAATACACAAGAAGGGAGAGACGAAAGAAGCAAAACCACGACGTCACGAATCACGAATCACCAACCACGGAAACTGCCACTCCGGCCTATGGTGCTTGTTGGCAGCCAACATGCTGTGATGGCGTCGGCTTTGGCTGGAAGGCTGGCGGTGCATTGGCCCCTCTCCCAGCGCGCACCTCCACGGGGACTCGTGTAGAGCGCTCCATTACCTAGCTACATATACAGACCCTCAGGTGATTTGCCAACGATTTGCCAAAACCGCTGATCTCTCGCCGAAAACAGTTAGGATGATGTGACCCAGCGACAGATTTTGAAACCGGGGGAAAATTCTTTTTGGTCAGTTGGGTTGGGTGAACTGGGACCTTGTGGATGGTCACTAGTGCTTGGTTTTCAAGTTGCCCTCTCTTTTGCTTCCCATCCCGCTCCGTTCCATTTTTGCCCAACTGGCGCACCACCACCCAACCACTGCACCCACCAAACCAGTGTGTAGCTTACGACCGACCATAGTAGAGACTGTTCGATCTGTACACCCATCACCTCGGCCGGTGCTGTGACGAGCCTGGTCGGGCCGCACACTGTGGAAAATCAGAAAATCACGTCAAAAGCACCATAAGGCTGAACGTCGATCAGCATCTCAATGTAACCGGCGAAAGGAAACTGTAACCGGGGAAAATGTCGAAACTTGCTCTTCCCAATTTATATGTGTCAATCCAAATCAGATTCCGGCGGTCTGTGCAAAAGCACTCTGTAGAAATTTCCATATAATGCTCGGGGCACACGCAGAGTGGCCACGTTCCAAACTCTTGGGTTTTCTGTTCTCCATTAGTCATTGCCAACACAGTGGATTGATTCATATATTCACACTCTTTCTTCCAGGAAACTCTTTGATTCCCTCCCTCTCTGAAGTTTTCGTTAAGGGAGTCCAGCCCATCTAGCAATTAAATCATGGCCTACGCCGACTTCGAAGTCTCGTCCGTCGACATGGTCGCCGCGGCGCACATCGGCCTCGTCTCGTGGCCATCTTCGGCGTCCGACCACCCCATGGAGGGCACCGAATACAGCAGCAGCTGGTCGCAGCGCTACGGCTGCCAGTTCCAGCTCAGCCCGAGCACCCTCCGCCATCTTCTGATGGCCCATCCCACGCGGGCCACGCGCGAGGCCGAGCTCGACTTCTGTCTCGTGCCACCCACCGCTACTTTTGCCAAGCTCGTGCCAGGCCAGAAGCCCTGCCGTCTGGAGGGCGGTCTCACGCTGGATAACATCACTGGCGTGATTGGTCGGCTGGTTGATCCCTGTAAGTTCTTTTTTTACCCTATTTCTTTGTCTGCTCTTCGTCAAAAAGCGACATGTCACTGACTTTCTCGTAAAGGGACGAACCAGCCTAAGACGAATCGATTCCGCCGCCTGATGGTCAAGTGGTGGGGCAACCTGCTGGTGGATCTCGAGAAGTTCATCTACGGCTACAACGGCGGCCCCATCCCAGACCGCCGCTTTCCCGCCGCCGTGCTGCCCTTCTTGGGCTCGCGGGTGGAGGAGGTCGTGGTGGTCTGTGATCGCCAGGGCCTGCAGTGGGTCTCCGTGAGACACTTTGCCAGGACCAGAAGCCTGGGCCTTGTCCGTCACCACCACCCATGGCACCGCACGGCACGTTCTTGTCACCACCGTCGTCGTCTTTGTGTTGATCACCGCCGCCGCCGCCGCCGGGAAGCTGCTCGTCATGCGAGACAGGTGCGCCGCAGGCTGAGACATCACTGCCGGTTCATGCACCGATTCAATCGGGTCAGGGCTGCCATGGTGTGGGATTTGCTGTCCGTGGCTCATCAGCTTCACATGTCGGACTGAAAATTTCAATTCGGATAGAGAAAGAAGATGGATTGCCAGTGCTATTGCCGCGTATTATTTTATCATTCTTTTCTTGTTTTAGACACTCAGTTAGCCCAGATAGTTCGCGCTCGCGCCATGCTGCTAGATCAATGCGATACTTTGATCGCAACCTGCCTCCCGGCTCCGTTAGTAGCCATTGTGGATTTCGAGAGTGAGCGAGAAAAGGAGTTGTGACATGGGCATCGATGCCATGGCGGGTTGGCACACGACCAGCACGTGACCCGCAAGGGGCTTGCAGAGGGCCGCTGGCTCTGCAGAGACTTCCCAACAGGCTAGGGATTAGTGCTGCAACAACCACAATGCCATCTTGTTGCCCGAGTACCCAACCCCCCTTACAATCGAGTGACACTCGTAAAAGAACGGGAAAAAAAGAGCCATACGAAGGGGCACTTTCCGAGATAGATACCTGATGAGGAGATGTCAAGACATGCCTACCCACTTGGGTTATTCCGGTCAATGTACCTTAGTTTCGTGAGCGCGGAGAAGCATCTCAACCCGGTTCGTTCGACAAAGAACCCATGCAGTGCCATGTCAAGGTGATTATGCTCTATGCTACCATACTCAGTCCGAACCATCACTACTGCTATATATACAGTCTGTTTCTATGTAGCTGTGTGATAGAGACTGAGATCGAAACAACTTTTGAGCAGTACATCAAACTACCCAGCACCAGCAAACCACAACACAACCCCGTTGTCCCACTCCTGTCATAGCGACTCGAACCTCTTTTAGTTGTTTGTCACGACCTCCGTCCACAGGCCCCCCTCCCCAATATACTCAAACCTTTTAGGTCTATGCTCCGCCAACGCCTCGCTCCTTTTTGTTTCCGAAGCACTGCTCATCTGCTGAATCTGTTCAACCACCCCTTTGAGCTCGGCAACCATGGTGGGGATGTCCGTCTCAAACTCGTACACGGGGTCCAGTACCTCCTCTTCCTAATGCCACACCTTTACCCACCATACGAAGTATTCCTAGCATTGTGAAGATAAGGCGCCACGTCCAGCAGGTGCATCTGTATCCGTGTCCATCGCCACTCCTCCATGCGACGCAAGTCCTTCACGCGAGCGTCAAACTCTGCGATCGCCGCTCGTAAACTGGCCCCCTTCCACTCGCGCATGTGCCGCTTGGTGTACATGGCGATTTCCATGGCCGTCTGGTTGACATCAGGTGCAGTGGCGGCATGGGCATGATGACGAGCAGGGGGCGGCAGACGATTGTGGTTGGTCGCCATCGCCAGCGAGTACGGGACTGATCATCATTATCAGCTCTAAGTCTGTCGCCAGGCCAGACACGTGCTTGGTTGGGGAGAGGGCCACCCAAAACCCTTCGCGCCATTCATGAATGCGGGAGTAGGACTCCATCCACTCGTCGCATTGGCGGGCGAGGCGGGCGACGCGCGGGGCCTGGACCAGCGTGTTGCTGTAGTGTTTTATTGCTGTGTCGCATGCTGTCTTTACCGCGGCGGCCATGTCGGGCATGTGCGCGTGGGGCAGGAAAAGCTCGTTGATGGTGGCGTTATTCTTGGGCTGCCAGTGAGGGACGGCGAGGGGCTCGCGCATGTCCAACACGGACTTAGCGACGTCGAGGACGGTGCGGTTGTGGATTGTATAGGTTAGGAGGACTTGGGAGGTCTCTTAGTGCAGCCCGTGGTTGCTTTTGTATCGCGGGAGGCCGAAGATATGTCCCTGCTGATAGACGAAGGCGAGGAGGGAGATGAGGAATGAGGTAATCAACATTCGACTTTTCCAGTGGCTTGGCTGGGGAGCTGGGACTTTGGTGACGATGACAGCGCTTCTGCGGTCGGTAAACTCGATTTGAAGGGGAGACCGAGCTGGTTCCCAGTCGGGGTGGATGCAGAGTACGATGTCTTCTTGCTTGTTTCTGAGCCACGGGAGCCGCACCGAGGTCCGGATCCAGGAGGCTTGGCCGGCTGTAGTAGTCATGATGTCCGTTCTTTTCTTCGAAAGACTCGATTGTTGTGCAGAATCAGAGTTGCCATCAAGTGATAACCAGCGTGCCCGATTATCTGTCGTAATGACATCCAAAACGATTGAACAGGGGGCTCATAACACGAGTCAACTGAGAGTTGAATCTTTTCAGAACCTGCGTTTATTTTCTCTTTGATAAGCCTCGGTAGCCTGTCTCTTGGAGTGTGCTCCCTTGTTCACCGGAATTGGCGTGAGGCGTTTGTGTTGGTATTGTTAGCCCCATCATTCGGCCAAAAACGCAGTCTTTCAAGGCAGAGTCACTGCGTCATTCTTTGTTCCCAGAACCAGCAGCCGGGTTGCTAAGCATTTCGTGCCTCCGCTTTTGAAATGCCCTACTAACAACCAAGGCAATTGAGTACACATTGATACGTATGTTGACCAGAGGCCAAATTCAAAACCAGATCCACCGACAAGAAATAGGGGGATAATAGAAAGCAAAAGAAAGATTGATCTTTAAATGTTAACCCAAAACCTAGCAGTACTCCTCGAGTCCGTCATACACGCGGGATTTAGTTAACGTGAAGTTCAAGTACTATACAATTTGAACTAAATTCTGTGAGCAATGAAACATGTACAAGCGTCAGGTCTACCTCTTATCATACAAATACAAACCACTACCTAGGTCCTCTATGTTTTCATCTTCTCATATCTCTCTAATACCCCCTCCCCTAGTTTCCTAAACGCTAGCTGCAGACTAAACAACTCCCTAAAAACCTTCATACATTCCGGCTCCTCGCCCGTCACCTCTTCACTCAGCGTCACCTACCTCTTCCACCACAGCGGTCGAGCGTGTCCGTCGTACTCAAAATGCTGCACCTGGTTACGAAGCTCTTCTAGCTATAGCTCTAGATGGCTAATTTCGTTGCTTGCCTTGCCTAGTCTGGCCGCCTATACCTGTTGCGCTAGTATCTAGGTGTCTTCCAGCCACGACGAGTTTAAGACCTCCAGAATCTCGGTCTTGTTGCTCACGCTGCCCCATCGCGCAGTCCCAAGTTTTCTAAACGTCTTGACGATTTCATCTGCCCCGCGGGACAGGTCCCCGACGTCCCAGGCCGTATTGATCCCCTCGTCGTGGTTAGTGTAGTCGTCCAGCCAGGGCGTCATCAGAGAAGTCATTATCCAGAGTGCCATGACCGCGGCTGTTTTCTTCTACAGGTCGTTTTCGGTGCTTTCTGGTCGGGGGAGGGTTTGTAGCGTGTAGATGTCGCGCTCTGCCTTGCTGGAAGGCGTGTTTGGTTGCCAGTAACCGGGAGCCGAGTCTTTGGAGCGGGGTGGGGGGAGAGAAAAAGCCTGTTTCTATGTTGGGGATGACTTGGAGCGTCTTGGCCTCGAATTGGATGCGTTTGTCGCTGAGTTGGGGGTGGGAGTTGGTCGGGGCGAGGAGGCAGAGGGTGTGCATGCGGGTTTTTAGTTCTTTGAGGAGGGTGAGTGGTGGGACCGAGGTTAAACTTTTGGTGGAAGACGAATCTGAGGAGGGGCCGATGGTGAGAGGGACGTGCGCTGAGATGTCGGCGAGGGCATCAGCGTAGGGGTTTGCGATGAGGGCGGTTGCTTTGTCGAACGGGGAAGACGCACACGCCGCCTGCTTCCCAGTCTATCGGCGTCGTGGACGGCCAGGTTAGGATTAATAGGATGGCCAGCACCAGAAACTAGCGTGGGACGTCGAAGAAGGCCTAGAGAAAAGGCAAGAGTATGCCGAGCACGGCCCTGGGCGAAGGTTAAGATGGGATCGAGGAAGTAATGGTACCACGGGAAGTTCTGCTAGTGTTTAGCGGTTACAATGAACACATCTTCGGGGGTGTGAGTACTCCGGTCGACGAGAACGTGGTTACGTTTCTCAGAGAGGTGAACTGCCACGGGCTTCCTGGTGTAGTTTCCTAGGGGCTGTGGGGGTGGCCGCCATCCCGGGTGGAAGAGAAGGTGCAGCGACTGCGCTCCATAAGGAGGCGGCAGGTCGGCCTTGACGACGTATTTTTTAGCCGTACATCATGTGTCTCTGAAGTTCGACATCATAAGATTGTTTGCGGCGTGGGTTTTCCAGTTTCAGCCGACATGCAAAACCAATATTGCGATCAAGGCAACTTGGAGTGACAAGAAGGCCCACTGCCGGTACACCTGTTTGGCTCATTCACGTGGTGGTCGGGTTTGTTGCTGTTTGTGATTCGCCCTGATGTTCTGCATCCAGCGGTCAAAGTCGGGGATGGTGCCAACAAAGAACTGGTCTTTCCATTGTTGATTAGCCCCTTTCTGTCAGCTCCTGTCAGCTCTCCTCTCTTTTGACAGTGCTCAGCCCGATATTAGATACCAGATCTATCTAACAGTTAACGTTCATATCATATACCTCTTCGTTTTTGTCCCGTGCTCAGACGCGGGCATTTCTTCCATGTGTTTGTTTATATTTAGGTCCCACACAGGTTGTGCGATCCAAATTGCCAGGCCAAAAAGACCCTGCGTAACAGCACGCCGCAATAATTATAGAATTCGATGTACTTCTAGTCTCTGATGACTGTGATAAGAGTCGTCTGAATCTGGCGGAGTCGAAATATGTTTGGGGGCGAAATGTCGTGACCTCGAGAAGATGAAGACCGTCAATATCTGCGACTCTCTTCAACTCCCTTTCTGTATCAGCATGTAATCCCATTTGCCAATCCTTAGATGTGTTTTAGCCTATTTCATCTCACATTCCGAAAATACGGCGTCGATTCTCCCACCAGAGCCCCCAGCAACACCACCTCAAATTTGCCCCCCTTTCGATAATAAATGGGCAGCACCCGTTGCAGCTGAATTTTCCCCAGCAAAGAGGTCAGGATCAAATCCCTATCCCAGCCCCCCAAACTCCTCTTATCCGCCTAGCAAGTTGTATGTCCTTCTGCACGATGGTGACCCTCTTAGCGTGGAGGGTGCACAGGTTCGCTTCCTCGAAGAGGTGAACGAGAAAGACCTCGGCAGATTCTTGGAGGGCGAGGAGAGCTTTGCGACTGCCACATCATGCGAGACGTGATGGGTCGAAATTGTTGGCGATCTCACGGACCACGCGCGCGAAGGGGATCTTGAGGAGGAGCAAGTCGGTGCTGGCCTGGTACCGCTGAATCTCTCTTAAGGCCAGCTGGCCGGGCCGATATCGAGCACCGCGTCGCCCAACCTGTTGTGCGACGTTTGCCTGGCCGACGCTGGCGCCTTTCTTGCGGGGCATTTTTTGTCTCAAACATCCAGGATGAAGATCGAGTAAATCCTAAGTTGTTGGAGTGGTGAGTCTCAAAATCGAGGACAGACAAAGACTTGGCGTGAGAGAAACCCCTAGGAGGCCCAATATGATATATCGAAGGATGCCATCGTGCAGTGGCATGTTCGCTTCATTCCTAGGTGGATCTTTGTTCTCCGTGTACATGCTGTTTGCATTGGGAGAGCTGCCAACAAAAGAATGCTGCTTCCAAAATCTGCTACAGTCATTTAAACACAGAGTGTACTGCATGCCAGTGCTAGCCAGCTGTCACCGGCACCGTCTTAAGAACGAAAGCGCGGCGATTGAACTGGGCATTCATGCTTCATGTCATTTTTCTTTCCATGAAACCCATATAATCAATAGCCGGGTAATCTAGAAACCGATGGCAATTTAAATTTCCCCTGAACTTTTGGTGACTTGGAAATCAACAAACCCCTTAAGGCTTGCACTGTTCGTTGCGTCCGATCATAGCCCGTTCCAGACACTGTCTGCATTCCGTCCCATCTGCGGCAAAAACGCATCCATCCCCATCCACTAGATAATAATGCTGGAGAATACCCAACATTCAGTCCGCATCCATTTTGTCTCCCCACGTCGTGCTCCCCTATCAGGGCCAGGAACACAGCGGCAGGTTAGGGTTGAAAATGTGTCTCGGCCTCCTGCCCAACACAACAAAACATCGAAATCCCACCCAGAACACCACATACGACCATAGGCACTGGAAAATTCGGGATCCCGTCCGCTCTCCCATAGACAAGCCAGTGACCGCTAGACTAGTAGTTGGGTGGGTGACCACCAGCGAATCCCTGGTGTTGTATGTTTTTGACCTCTTTTTGCTCCACTCTTCATCATCGGGTGGATGGTCATCGAGTCATGCAGGCAGGGAGACGGGTGGCATACGTGTATGCAGGCAGGAGGTTGAGCTTTACATCACTGTCCTAGCAGAGAAACTATGCAACTGCTACTTTGTTTATTCTGTACTGCCTAGAAAAGGAGGTCAAAAGAGTTGACTCCAGGAGTTGGAAACCCTAATCCTCAAACCATTCGAATCCACATTGAGCTCTGATGAAGTCTCATGGCGACCCATCCCATACTAATCACTCTGAAAAGTCAGTACTCGCCCACACATCCTCATAATAATCCGCCGTCTTAGCCAAATCCTCACTCAGCGCCCTCATCTGCGCGCCCGTATCACTCCCAAGAGGCAGCCTCAACAGCTTTTCTTTCCCCTTGAACAAGCCCTCACCAGTAGCGTACTCCCACATCCTGGCTGCGCCCTCGACAGGGTTACCCCTCTGCTTGCCGTTAAACGCCGTAAATGCGGCGCGCGCCTCGTGCGCCACGGTGCCCTCGTACGCAGGGTTCTCGGGAGCGAGGTTGTCTCCCCCACCACCTGTTGCGGCGACAGATGACAGAAATGAGGTCCGAAAATACCCCGGCTCAACGATGACGGCACTGACACCAAAGGGCGTGACTTCCGCTGCGAGGGCTTCAGTGATCCCCTCGAGCGCAAACTTGGTTGCGCAGTAGACCCCGTTGGATGGGTAGCCGTGCAAGCCGCCGATGGAGGACAGGTTCATGATTAGACCTGAGCCTTGAGTGCGTAACGTAGGCAGAAAGGCGCGGATGGTGCGCAAGATGCCCAAGACGTTGATGTCGAACTGCTTCTTTACTTGTTCGTCCCTGGTCATCTCGTCAGTCGCTCCCATCATTTCAATTAGTCTTTGTCTGCAGTGTTATGTCAAACGTACTCGGTCTCCTCAATTGCACCCATATACGCGTAGCCCGCGTTATTGACAAGCACATCAATCCCTCCAAACGCATCCACTGCTTTTTTGGCGTAGGCGTTCATGTCGGCCTGCGAAAAGGAGAGATCGAACTGCAGGACCTTGACGCTGTCCACTCTCAGACTGTCGGGAACTTTAGACGGGGTGCGCACGGCGGCGACCACGCGGTCGCCTTCTTTCAGGGCTTTGAGGGCGAGTTCCAGGCCGAAGCCTGTGTTGGCGCCGGTGATGTGCCACACGCGTGGGGTGATTTTTCCCATGATGCCGTGAATGAGGTTGCTGATAAAGGTCGATGGGGAAAATAACAGTGCCAGGCGGGTTAGAACTAAAGTCTTCAGTTCTCAATGGTCGTATGAGAGACTGGGTCGAGGAGCTTCAGTCTGCGAAGAAGATGAGGTTTATACCGTATGACACTGATTGTTGATTATTAAGACTCCTGCTTGACGGCTTGCCGTGATGGAAGTCAGGTCATGGCGGTATACCCCCTTTCGACTGGGCGACGCGTGGTTCTTTGTTACACCTGCAGCGGCCGCCCAGCCGTCCATTCAGCGATAACCACTGCTCGCCGTGTGGGCTTGGCTGAAGGCGATCAGTCAGCAACTTTCTTGGCCTGTGCAGCGGAAGGATCACGGGAACCTTGGCATGCAGTTTATCGTTGCATCACTCTAATGTTCCGCTAGATTCAAAAATTTGCTTATTAAGTTCAGGCTCAGTGCTCACGGATTTGTGTTATCACCGTGCAGATGGCTTCGGAGTTTGTGATTGTACATGTACTATATGTGCGTATCCGATGCGTTGCTATGTAAAAGTCGTATATAAAAACCGAGAAGGATGAATCACATTGCTGATGTTTTGACAGGCAAACAAAATACAACACATGGCCAACGTGTCTAGGCTTGCACCGAGCTGCAGGTGCACTTTCGGTCTGTTGTGTAGGATCGAAACAAATTCCATTCTCTGCCAACATTGGGCTATTTACACTCGTAACATCCGTCAATCCTACTTGAACCCTCCACGCAAAGGCTACTACTTATGTACACATCCCCCAGCCCAAAATATCACGAGGCCCTTATTCCTTAATCTCACCAATGGTAATCTCCGCCGACCCACTGCTCTGGTACCCCTCAGTCGCCATGATCATGTAGTTCCACGTGCCCAGCTTCAAGCCCGTCTTCTTCCACGCGTCGAAGTGGTTCTGCGTGGTGATGTTCCCGCCCACCCGCTTGACCTGGCGCACCGACCAGAACTGCTGAAAGGTCGACGTGCCCTGGATGCTAGGCTGGTTCGTGCGCGTGGTCTGGTACACATCGTACACACCGCCGTCGCTCTCGACCGTGCCCAGCTTCTTGGTCCCCGAGCTGGGGTTGTAGTTGCCGTACGCCTCGACGATGTAGTACTCGACGAGCGGGTTGGTCGTCCACCCATAAAGCGAGAGGTACGAGTTGACCTTGTAGTTGTCCCACTTGCCGCTGTAGGTGACCTTTTTCGGTGGGCCCGGGTTCCAGCCCTTTCCGCCGACCCAGTTGCCGACGTTCTTCCAGGTCGCTTTGTAGCTGCCGCCCGCTAGGTTGGTGTAGTCGATCGATCCCGCACCGTCAGTCCAGTACGAGTAGAAGTACCCGTTGTCGGTGCCCTGGCCGGGCTTGATGCCCCGCTTGAGGGCCTCGAGGGGGCTGGCGACGGCGCCGGTGGCGGCTGCGGCCGCAGTGAGGAGGTAGCTGAGGCAGACCATGGTGAAGATTGGGGGATGATCAGGCAGGGTGCTGAGTATCGAAGAGGAGTTTGAGCGATATCAGCCAGGTTAGGCACTTTTATATTTCTTTTTCTTCATCCTTGGCATAGGGATTCGATGGCCTGGGAAATATCCATGGATGTCCTGCCTGGTAGTGAAAATCAGATCACCGCCTTGGCGTTGCTTTTTCCAAACGACGCCTGACATTTATCCGCGACTGGTAAACAAGAACTGCATCTGGAACCAAGCCCTCCGCGGCCTTGGCGCAGCGGAAATTTCTGACACTTTTGTGAGAAGGCGAGAAACGATTGGGTGTAGATGCCGTCTTTGTGGGGTAACGGCATGTGATGTCTTGGCGATAATTGTCTTGCCGCTGTCATTGTGATGGTCGTGGGTTTTGATCAGGGAAGATTAGAAGTCATTGTTGAGGTTTCCATCGAGAGAGGGGTTTCTTAAAGAAGAATATGAACATGCACCGGTCTCATAAGGCTAGTTCCAATCCTTATAATCAAAACACTAGGACACTGATATATCTGCGATCATAAGCGGCAGAGTGTATATGTCAGTCAGGCTTTTGTTCGGAGCGGCATGATCGCTCATCTCAACCAGGATAATAACACAACGGACCCGGCACTCGTCCGTGGCTGAGCAAGGGTTGATATTTGCCGGCATCCCCCTTTTGCCCGCAATCGATCCGATTGGGTGGCATAACACCACAACGCACGTGCTCCGGGGTAGAAATGATGGGGTAGATGGAAGGAAGGATCTGTCAAGTGAGCAAAGCAGCGGGCGGCTGTAGGAACGCCGCTGCCGCATCACGGCACCGCACACCGCGTAATCCTGTGGGGAAAGTCATCTTGCCGAACGTTGCAGCCGAAGGGAGGAAATGGGGAAATGACGTGGTTTGGGGAGGCAATATCTGACTTATGTATACCACGTTGCTCTCTGCAAATCACCATTCCCACGTACTCGGTCTTGGCTTGACACGATATTGGGACGAGAGCAGATCATTCGTGCGCGTCCAAAGCGAGAAAACGCTCAGATCTCTCGATATAATCACTTGATATGATTTTTTCTTGTTTGGTGTCTCATGTTGATTTGGGCGGTCACATTATTGGGGAAGTGTGCAAGACAAGAATTAATTGCCGCTATATGACCCAGATATTATGAGGAGAAAAAGATCCCAGCTACCTGTTTCTTGGCTGGCCTTTCCATGCGGCCCCTTGGAAAGGGCAATCCAGGAATACATCCTCCAGCCTGGACATCCTGTCATAGTACACGCCCTCCACCATGGCGACCCTCTCCAGTGCTCTCACGGCATCGTCCATGGCGAGTCTCCCTAATCTGGTCCTGGTGAATTTGGCCGTTACCATCCGCAACCTCAGATATCGCTGGGCTCGCTTCGCTATGTCGATGTCCGCTCTACGATTAGGTCTGAACAACGAAGACTCCTGCAGCCATAAATCGCAGTTCAAAAGAGCGTCGTCGCAAACCCAGACATTCCTGTCGGCGTGGCTTATAAGTTCGTTGATGAAGGTCTGCGCCTGGCGTGCATCGGCCAGGATGTCTCTTGTCTTCATGTGCCTGGGGTCGAATTGCTTGAACTCGGGTGGTATGCTCGCTAGAAGTGTTCCATCATGGCGATCATGATGTGTTGCCCGGTCGGGTGTTGCTAAAGCGCGAAATAACCAGCGCCACATCTTGCAGTTGATCTTGTCAGGGAGGTCGGGCTTGACTCCCCTGCGAAGAACCACACACATGGCCGAGACAAGAGCGTGTATCCCGCAGTCGTTCCCATTCCTCTGCATGAGGCTATTCATAAAATGTACCGTCCAGCCGTGGCCTGCTTCCAAACCTTGAACCGCCTTCGCAAACTTTGCCCGGACAATCTTGCGCGCCACGTGTGCCAAGTCGTCCATCTGTGGCGAGTTCGGCAGCGAGTCGTAGATTTGGAACTCGCGATTCCCGGCGTCGATAACGATGCATGCCCAGTGCGTTCCTTGGAGGTTGACGATGAGGACTGCGACATCGTTGGGCGACTGGAAGGGGATATGCTTGCGGATGTTTTCGTCTGATGAGACGGGGTCGGACGCATAATTCGCGGTGGGCGAGAGGAGGTTCGACTTGATGGTGTGAAATTCCGGTCGAAGCGAGACGAGCATCTCTAATAT
Organism: Podospora didyma; assembly: GCA_033439775.1. Taxonomy (NCBI): domain Eukaryota; kingdom Fungi; phylum Ascomycota; class Sordariomycetes; order Sordariales; family Podosporaceae; genus Podospora; species Podospora didyma. Next base: position 5,108,697 of record JAULSW010000003.1, read on the forward strand.
TCCGTTGATGATCTCGTCGTTGAGCCAGTTGTGGCCCTCGAGACTTTGCAGGCCGGTTGGGCTCATGTGGGTGATGGATGGCATGAAACCCGGGCCTCTTATCGCGCTGGAATTATTACCCGGGGTATCATCGTCGGGTATCTCGATTACTCTGGAAGCCATGTTGCTTCTCTAGTGACAATTTTAGAGTGGGCCTAGTGGAATTTTCTGTCAGATGGCTATGAATCTGACCCAAACAGATTAGCACGCGTCTTTGACCGATTGCGTACCTGATGTAATACTTACATCAATGCGGCCGCTTCCTAACCCATGCACATTGAATATCTCTCTTAGCTCGTCGGCGATTGGGGATCGATCTTGCTTGGCAGTTCTCCTATCTCTGTTTAAAGAATCTCTTTCGCGGAAGGGATGCGTAGAAGAAAAGCGCAAACGGGAGCACGCGTTACAAAGAGCAGAAGAGTTGCCGGGTATTTGTTTACCTTTCGAAGCCCTTCTAATAAGGACTTCAGGGTGGGGCAAAGGTCCGATGGAGCGTATTTTTCATCGGCGGATGGTACATATAAAGGTTGACGGTGAATAAAAGAGGTTATCTGATGGAGCTTGAGTATTGTGACTATTGAATCACCAGTTACGAACACTTGACTCCTAGGGATTGTTAGACAATGATGAAGATACGCGTCACGTGACAAACTTGAACTCTTCTGCATCTTGACAGATGGAAAATTCTCCTTTCTCTAGGAGAACCCTTGATCTCATAGGATCATGAATATTTCAAATCGCTAAGCTGACGTCTTGCTTTCGTTTTTGAGCTGTTACCTTCTTATTACTGACCAGTTTGACACTTGAGTGATAGACTCTCAACAACCACCACACTCTGACAAAGCCATATGCACATACATGCAACAAAGACGTTCTTTCCACTCATAACATTGAAGGTATTATCTATTACTACTGAATGACCAAATGCGAGATCTTTCTCATTTCATCCTCCCCATCTTGTTCAATCGCAATTACACCTGCTCAGCCTTCAGAAACCCAAAGAACTCCGGATCATACGTCGCCCTTGTCTCCGTGTCCGGGTCGATCGGCAAGCCCTGCAACTTGGCCGAGTAATAATCGATCTGGCCGCACGTCGTCTCGCGGACATAATTAAACCCCCAGGTCGTCAGGTTGCGCGCCCCCAGGAACACGCCCGGCTGCCGCACGCCATCGATCTCATGAGCGTATGGCTCCAGCTTATACCCCGCGCTTCCAAACGTCGGGTACGCGTTGCGGAAGTCCTTGGCGACGGTGATGGGGGTGTTGCTTTGGAAGAGATACTTGACGATGCCCGCGCCGCTGCACGAGTAGTACACCTTGGCAAAGCGGGTGGATTTGCGCAGGTCGATGATCACGTTGGTGCCGCTGAAGCCGGTGTAGTTGAAGTCTCTGGTGGACGTGAAGAGTCCGTCGATGCCCGAGTCCTCGGACTGGTCGACCTTGATGTAGAAGGGCGCGCCTCCGCGCGAGCCGGGCCAGCTCGCGCAGTTGGTGCTGCCCAGGGGGACGACGGTGACATTGGGTACGGCGAGGGTTGGCGCAAACTGTGCCAGCAAGGCGACGAGCGAGATGAAAGTTAGGGACTTCATGATTGCGTTGAGGGTTTGGGGTGATAGATTCTGAGATTGGAGATGCAGAACAAACTTGAAGTTTTTCGAATGATATAACCTACGTTGATGGGCACTGAGTAACAATTTATATCTCCTCCCACGAGGCAGCAAAGTTTTATTCTAGGCGCCACAGGAGTATTTTCTCGTATTAGTAACAAATAGCCCTTGCATCGCCACAGTGTTTAATGAGGACGGGCGGTTGGGTCCGGTTAAGGTCGCATTCGCTACAGCCATTTTTACGGCCGCGATATCGCTAACGGTAACCCTAGAATACTGTGGCACAGCCACATTTCCACTTATACGAAAGACTGCCTCTATAGGGTGAAATTTCCCGGTTAAACCCGGACATTGTGGGTGCGCATGGCTCTGATGTTGCACCTACTGGTAACCAACACAATGAGAATCCTTCAACAAACCCTGCCTGCCCAGTCATCAGCGTGACGTTCGAAAAAGGGACTTGGTTAGAATGGGCAGGTGTTGATGTTTTTGTTCGCCGGCGTATGAGTCAATGGGAACAACTGCTAAACGGCTAGGCACTGAAAACGATGCCGAGCTTGGGAGAGGTGGGTTTCCAAGATACAAGGCATCGCTGAAAGAATCATTGTAGCACAATTCAACTTAAAGCTACCTCCTAGCCAAAGAGATAACAAAAATTATTCTTTTGCATTTCCTGCATTATCATAGCTCAGTCTGAAACCCTTATGTATTGCACCCGAAGTAGGTGAGTATTCCCAAAACCATGTTTGCTCGATGAAGGATTATGCATTCCTTGGCACCGTTGGTGCGGTCGGAGCGGTCTTGCAAAACCCAACTGTAACTTGTGCAAAGCACCTACCTAGGTACCTATAGGCATGGGAGAGACCCCTCGATTGACAGATTGTTGGGCAAGAACGACCAGCGGAGCACATGACGAAGTCATAACTCGGCACAGCGCAATTTCCTAATATGTAGCACTGACTTTGCAAGAGCGAACTGGTCAGCTAAAAATAATTCAAGCAGTAAAGACAAGTTGAACTCCCGAGAAGTGCCTGACGATTCCTCAGGGTCGACATCATGACTGTCTATTTCCAATGTCAATCACCGTATCTGTCGCTGTGGCTCAGCGACATCCATTGCCTGCGGAAAGCTCGGTTCCACTCGATTGACAGACAGGTATGCAGGCCGCAGTTAAATCGCACAAAATTCTCAGGTTTTTATTGCCCCCGAGGAAGAAGAAAAACGAAAGAATTTTTGTTGGATCGACTTGTCTGTATGGAACAAGGCTCCACGCGAACCGCCAGGTTTTTATTTGGTGAAGTTTGACACCGAAAAGGTTCTTGAACAGGTCGGTAGCGCCGGTGAATCCAGGCACGGTCTATCTAAAACGGGACTAGCGCTTCGCGTCGGCGCGGCAATCGTAATGGAGCGCGTCGAAAAAAGTTCAAAAGTTACCAAAATAAAAAGGGATTTGTAATGACGTCTGCCAAAAAAAAACCCCCAATCCAACCTTTGATATCTTCGTGCAAGCATTCTATCACTCAGGCAGCTACCTATCCATTACTTCCATCACAAGTCTGCACTATGGAGCGCGCTACCAAGAGATCAAGATTAGACACGGCGGGTAATGATTCAGGCACTTTTCCGGTGGCCCAGCCCCAAGATCTCCAGCAGAACGAACAGCAGCGGCAGCAGCAAATGCTACTGCAACTCCAGCAGCAGCGATTTCAGCAGCAGCACCAACAACAACAACAACAACAGCAGCAGCAGCAGCAGCATGCGCAACCCCAGCAATTGCCTTCCCCCTCGCAATCCAGCCAGCAGCCCGAATACCAGAAATACGCGCAACCCATACAAGATGGATTCCAGCCATCCGCTGAGTACGGATACATGTATAACCAGCAACAGCAGTATCTTCAGCAACAACAGCAGCAGCAGCAACAGCAACAGCTGATGGAGCTGCAGCGACGTCAGCAGGCTCAATCTGCAGAGCAGCAGCAGCAGCAGCAGACGAAAAGGCAGCCACAACAGCAGCTCCAGCCGTCCAACTTCCCCCCATCCCGCCAACCCCTAACCCAGCAGCATCTTCAAATCCAGCAGCAGCAGCAGCAGCAGCAGCAGCAGCAGATGGTACAGCAGTATCTTCAGCAGCAGATGCGCCAGCAAATGCTCCAACAACCGCCCCACCAGCAATACCCCCAGACATCCCAACCCCAGCCGTCTCAGCCTCAACAGCAACCCCAGTCCGAGGCCCAGTCACAGCCCCAGGCTCAGCTGCCATATTCCCAACACCATCTCCAGCAGTCTCGCCCCCAGCAGTTTCACCCACAGTATCTAGCACAACAAAATGCGTCAGCGCAAGGTGCCTCCAACGGTGCCTCCAACGATGGACCCCAGAAGACGTCACAGGCGGCTCCCTCTCCGCCCGCCGCCGCCGCGATCCCCAAGGAGGACCTAGCCAAATTCATCAACCAGATGGACCACGCCACATGCGCCAAGCTCCTGTACAGCGCGGCCGTCGCAAACGCCGACGTAGCCGACCTTGTCAAGCAGGTGACGGATAAGCGGCTCCAGGCGGAAGCCGCACAGGTCCTCAACTTTGACAAGTACGCCGACGCGGCCGACTTCCAGATCAACCAGAAGTACGCCCGCATGCCGGGCTCGAAGCAGTGGGAGGCGGCAAGCGACGCAGGAAGGGCGGTCGAGAAGATACTGGACATCATCGTCCACAAGACCAAGCCGCACTCGTCCTACGGCACCAAGCTCAGTGCTATGGAGACCATGCGCAAGATCTTTGACAGCCTGTTCGACAACCGCGACGCTGTCGGCGAGGAGATCCGCAACGGGGGCTGCTACCAGTGGGACGGCAAGTTCTTGCAAGTCATCCGTACCTTCACTGACGACGAGCTCCAACGCCTGTTTGACGAGGGCTGGGCGGAGAAGCTCCGGGCGACGGTTGGCGAGGCCAGGGGGTACTGCATTTTAAAGGAGCTGCAGACAGCGCTGGACATTATCGACGGTGAGGATGGTGACGGCGAAGGTGAGGGCGAGGATGACGGCGAGGGCGGCGAGGATGAGTAGTGTGCAGCTTGCCGCCGTCCAGACAGCCAGGAAGGTGATGACAGCGAGGATGAGACGAATGATGGTGATTCGGATGAGCCATTAACACCTGACACCGTTTACACAGCTTGACGGTACAGGATCAAAACAATTTGGATATGATTAGTGGCTGATGAGACTAGCGGCATATTAGCGTATAAAACCATCAACACCAGTCACTTCTACCGGCATTGTACCTCATCGTGTCGCGAGAAGTAATTCTTTCCAGCTATTGCTTCCTCTGCATTCACCAGTCACCACTGCCACGTGCCGACCGTGACATGGTTCGTCTCGCCCAAGCCATCACGACCCTACAAAGAGTATCTGAAATACGGGTTCTCGATATCCGTCAGGTCCTGAAAAGCCATCTTGGCCCGCTCTGCTTCATCGTGGTCTCCAACACTGGCCGCCTTCCGCGCGTTGGCCCTGCGCAGGACGAAGTACAATGTGATGGAACAGCTCGCGCAAATGGTGAAGCTGAGGTTCACCAGTCAGCACTGACAAACTTTCAGAGATGAGTGAGGCCACCTACCTGATGACCAAACTCAACCAAACCTCAGGGTAATGCTGCGCCTTGGTCTGGGACCGGATGAGCTGCGGCCCAATGATGTTCCCAATACAGTACCCAAAATATATCGTGGCCGACATGAAGCTCTTCTTGGTGTGTCCCGCAACATTCGACATGCCGACCACCACGATCAGAGTCGCAGCGCCGCCGGTCAAGCCCGTGATGGCGTAGCCCACGACGGGAGCAGGCGCATGGTACGACCACTCGCTCTTCCAGATGATCAGACACCCGCAAATGACCGGCAGACAGAAAGCCGCCAGCATCAGACACCGAATCCCCTGAAACCGCGTCCCCAGGTATCCCGCCGTCAAGGTCGACAGGAACGACGCAGCCCCCAGCGGCAACTGGAACAGAATCGACTCCAAGGTATTCCAACCAAATGTCGACACGATCAGCGGCCCAAACCCGCTCGTCGCCCCGTTGATCATGTACAGCGTGATCATCATCACAAAAATCAACCACACCTTCACATCAAGCATCGACTCTTTCACATGCGCCATCTTGAACTTGGTGCACCTAATACCCGTCTGCCCATCTCTCAGCCTCTCCACAGCCGCAAATCTCTCCTCTGGTGTCAAAAACCACGCCGAGCAAGGGGAATTCGGCAGCGCGAAACACAAGATCCCAAACAGGAACGTCAAACTCCCAGCCAGCAGGTAGATATACTGCCACCTATGCAGTCCCCCGCCCTGGACCTGCGCGAACCCCCAGTTCAACCCACTACCCGCAATCGCAAATATGCCCGACGAACAAAGCCACCAGCTTTGGCGAAGAGCCTGCTCGCGCTGCGTGTAATACGACGAAACGATGCACATGAACCCGGAGGGGATGATACTCTCCACAAAACCCAGAAAGAAACGGTTGACGTACAAACCCTGGTAGGATGTGACGCCAGCGGTAGACAGACAGACCCCCGCCCAGACGACGACCACCACGCCTAGAATGCGGCCGAGGGGGAAACGTTGCAGGGCGAAGGACATGGGGTACAGGCCCGCCAGGAAACCGAAGTAGAAGATGGATGTCGCCCAGGACAGGCGGGAGGAATCGACTGTGGGTGGGACGGTGGAGCGGTCGGGGATGAGGAGGGAGAGGTCGGTGGTCATGTCGAAGAGGACGGCTGCGCCTAGGATGGCTTTGTCGTACCTTTGTCGCCGTATCAATACTACCATCATGGCGAGTCATAATCTTGGATATGGAGAGAGAGAGACACACACACACAGATAGAGATAGAGAGAGAGAGAGAGAGAGAGAGAGAGAGAGAGTGTGTGTGTGTGTGTGTGTGTGTGTGTGTATGTGTGTGTCTGTGTTTGTTTGAGAGAGGGGGAAATACCAGGTAAGCCCCATGCCAAATAACATAGCAGGCAAGAGATACCAGTCGATCTTGCGCACCGCGCGCGCCGCGACGGCGGGGTCATACACGTGTTTTTGTTCGCCTACCATGGCGATGGCTTCATCTTTGTCGCCCACGTCCACCTCGGTGGTGGTGACTTCGATCTTGTCCGAGACAGTTTTCGTCATTTTTTCGGAGGACGTCTGAGTCATCTTGTCATCAGAGGACGTCGTCGTCATGTTTGTTCCTTGTCCGAGTCGTTTGATCAGGGCTTCGCTGAGGGGAATGCGTGTGCCTTGGGACGAGTAAGTGTCCATGCCTGACACAGGAGCGCATTCCTGCTACTATTTATATATCTTGCGTCGTCTTCTCTTTTCTCTTTCTGTTATCAGATAGTAACTCTCGGATGCCCTCTCAGATAAGCCCCGCGTGTGCCATCCATCCGTCAGAGCAGCCACACCAGAATCCCTTCCTCATGATTTATCACTGGCTTCCCGACAATCTGCATCAATAACCTCGGCTCGGGTGTGTTCAAAGAGCCTTGGCAATACCACCGTCCCTGCAAAGGCCTGCAGCGGTAATTCGACACCCACATATTGACATGCTGTGTAACGCAACGTCATTGGGCATTGGGGGTGGTGGCTTTTATATGGTGTGGTCTGGAATGGGGGCCTTACTCAGCAATCGCTATGATAACCCGCATCCGCGCCCATCCACTTAGTCGACCGGAAGAGAACCGCGGGAAGCCGTGGCGCCAACTATTTGCCAAGAGGATGGGGGATTATGTTATCATGAAGTCAGAAGAGCGGCATATCTTTGTCAGGCGCGATTTCCGCTTTGTACCACGGGACACAACGTTTGATATGGCTGTTCACGCCCAATAAACCATGCAAATGCAATACTTGCATGTAAGACTGACACACACATTCTTCTGGATTATGTATGGAACTTGCCCTCCGTCGGATCCTGACCCTAAAAGTGTCTTGAAGATGCAGGGACTTTTTGTAGCCACCAACTGGAGTGTTTCCACACAGAATCACTGACGCCACGTTCTGGCAGTGTGCGTGGCCAAGAAGAATGTCGGCTGGCCGGGTTACCTAAGTTAGAATTACTCTCACCCACATAACACTCTTTGTTATCAAGGTCCATGTGGTATCTGATCATGTAGTTGTGTTATCGGAAGCGGGCCCCGGATCTGTTTAACACAATTCTTTCACTGATGGCTAACAGTTGTCATTTCGAAAAAGCGCTCACAGTACAGTAGTACAGCAGGAATCATCGCAAAATTTCAAGCGCCCAAAAAAACTTACCTCACTCTCCATTCTTTTCCAGTGTTTCTGTTTCTCCGCGAATCAATGCCCGCTCCCACCATCAACCCGATCCGTCACCAACACCCACATATCACTATGAGTAAACAAGCCGATATAATTCGCCTCCTTCCACGGATTCTCAGGCTTGGCAAGACACCAGTCAAAGTTGCGCATCAGCTAGGTATTGTCGTGAGTAAGTTAGCATATTACGTCATGTCAGTTGTTGGGTTGTATCGCATGGGGTGACATAAACTAGACAAGAAGAACACAAGGAAACAAAAAGAGTGAGTGAGTGAGAGAGAGAGAGAGATAGAGAGAGAGAGAGAGAGAGAGAGAGAGAGAGAGAGAGAGAGAAACTGACCTCAAAAACCGCCTTCCCAATCTCCATCTGCGCAATCGGCTTCCCCAGACACTGATACCTCCCCCACCCAAAAATCAACTCATGGGTCCTATTCATAGCCGCCAGCTTTTCTCTATCAGTCTCTAGCAACCACCTCTCGGGTCTAAACTCGTCCGCGTCCTCCCCGAACACGGTTTTACTCATGTGCAGTGGCCAAGCCGCTTGATTCACGAAAATCCCGCCCGGCAGGTAGACCTGTTTCCCCTCCACAGTGACTGTCTCCCCGCCATCGGGGACACGTTTGGGGAGTTGGTCCGTCACTGGCGGATGAATCCTCAGTCCCTCTTTGATGACTGCGTTCAGGTAGGGCAAGTCCCTCGCCTTTGCATCAGTAATAACCTCTCCCGATGGGACAAGGTTTCGTAGCGGAGCAGCGGCATCGACTTCAGCCTGCAGCTTAACATACACCCTGGGGTGGGTGATCACGTATAACATGATCGCCCTCAACGCCGCCGCGCTGGTATCCGAACCGGCCACGATCTGCAGGGTCGATTCGTTAACCAGTTCCTGCTCCGATAACCCGTGCCTGACGAAAGATGCAAGCATATCCGACCGGGTATCCGTGTCCCGTTTCAGTCTCTCTTTGATCAAGGCGCGCGCGTTGGCGACCATGTGTCCGAAGCCTCCTGTATCCTTTTCCGAGGGGCCGAGGCGGGACGCGATCCAGGGGATCTGCATCAGTGGCGTCAAACCGAGGGCCATGGTGATGGTTATGACCAAAAGGCCGATCTCGCCCGCGGCGATGTAGCCGTGCACGTCGTCGTCTGCGACCAGGTCGCCGAAGGGTTGGCCGAAGCCGATTTCGCTGATAACGTCGAGGGTGAGGAACTGGACTTTGCGGGCTAGGTCCATTGGTTTACTTTTGCGAGTGGTGGAGAGGTGCTTGGACCGGATGAGGTGGATGAGCTGAGAAACATGGGTGTCGATGGAGGCTTCGAGTTCGGGGTTCTCTTTCCCCGAGAAGCCCGGAGCGAGTTGCGCGCGCCGGCGGGTATGTTTGTCTTCGTCGAGTTCGGAGAAGAGGTGGTCTATCCCGGGCTGGTGGCGCGTCGCGCGGTGGTACCATTTCCCGCGCGTGTACGGGGACCGGACGGCCGACATGTGTGCGAGGAGTTCGGGGGAGGAGGTGAGAAGGTCGTTTGGTCCTACGCGTGCGATGGGGCCTGGGAGATGGGTAAGTGGGTGGTCATGGGACATGATTATGACGGTGAGAGAAAATAAGACATGCCGTATTTGTCGATTACATCCTTGTATTTGAGGTGCGATTTCAGGCTCAGGATGGCCCAGGCGTGCCATGCTTCCGACCAGCCTGTGCTAAAAGGGCCTTTAAAGGCCTTGAGCCGGTTGTATGCGCGGATCTTGTTGGTGATGTAAACTGCCAGGCCGGCGGTTGCCAGCAGCCAGCGCAGTTCGTACAGCTGCAAGAGCAGACCCATGGTGCACGAGCAAAGCTGCGTTGCTGTTGATGGATGGTTTTGTCGACGGCTGAACTGCTAAGGATATTAGAGTGAGAACGTCAAAAGAAATTGTGAACTAGCGCGACAAATCTCTCGAGGGACTGGAGAGGAATGTGATGGGATGATATGACATCGCGGAGATCTTGGCAGCAGGCAAGTGAGGGGTAATTATGTTCAGTTGTGAGATTGTGGCGTTTTACACCCTGTGTTCCAAGCCGTTCAGATAGATACAGGCACCACGAGGGATCATGACCTGTTTGGCCAAATGTTGCATCTCTCAGCGAATAGTTCTCTCGGGTATCCAATCGCAGCCCTGGGCACACCTGCCGAGGGGGAGCTACTGCTGCACGTTCGAGTGGGGGCTGTTGCCAGTTGGTGTGAAGCTTAGCCTTTCTCGGATGAAGTTGCCGTTTTATCTCCAGTTTCTTCCAACCATGAGACATCGGAAGCTCAAACATTGACCTATGACAAGAGAACTTGAATAGAAAGGTGAAAAACGTGGGTAATAATGTGTTCATTATATACTATCCATTAGATTAGATAGATTATCATTACTCGGTCTCATCATTATCTCTCATGATTGCCAGTTACGCCGCCTTGGTCGGCAGGCACTGGCACGCCGACGACACCCTGGAAATAACGTTCGTCGTGCACATCTTGGCCGCATACGCCGGCACCACGGCAACGTCAGCGACATACGTCTTGGTGAACTCGCCGCAGAAAGCCTGGCTCTCGCCCAGACGGGCCTCGCTCCGCATAGCCCTCAAACAATTGTCCGCATTGCAGTTGTTGGGCTTGCACTTGTCGCGCTTGGTCATCTTCACCAGGAACGCGCCGCGCTCGATTGTGTTGACAAAAATGAAGCCGCTCTTGAAGTAGGCGTACGACGCCCAGCTGCCCAGGAAGTCCACTTCGCCGCCTCCCGGGGCAGAGTCGTCCTCGGGGAACACGTCGAAGAAGGCGATCTCGCATACCGAGTTGCCTGTCGGGTCGGACGGGATGGACGAGACGTCGTAGACGCGCAGGCCGGCCATGTAGTTGGATTGGTAGGAGAGCCCGTCGATGACGTATTGGTTGTGGTCGATGGATTTGACGGTGCCCTTGTACAGGCCGGTTTGTTTGGGGGCTTCGAGGTTCTTGATGTCCCAGATGTAGGTGACGGGGTAGCCCTTTTTCAATCATGTTAGTCATGAGATGTGGGGAAGAGGGTTGGTATGATGCTTACATCCTTGCCGGAGCCTACCACGTCGTACTCGTCGTACTCGTCGTCCATGAGGAGGTATTCCTGGTTGTTGACGTCGAGCACCCAGCCCTGGTGCGTGTACGAGGCGCCCTCGTATGAAGTGCGGGAGATGATGGTCGAGTTGGCCTTGTTGGTCACATCGTAGCTGCCACCGCTGTCAGTATCTGTTTTCCATGCACATCAATCACGACAGGAGATCTCCTTACATGGTCAGTGTGTCTTCGTTGTAACCGTAGCAAATATCTCGGCCCTGGTACTTGGTGTGGGGTCCACGGTAGACGAGACATTGGGCCTGCAGTTGGTCAGTCACTGTTTTCCCATGTTTATTTTGTAGAGGAGGGACGTACGTCATGGACATAGCCGTCAGCGCCATTGCAGCCAAGTCTGGTGGGCTTGGAAGGGTCCTTCAGGTCGAAGAAAATGAGACCGGCACGGCAGGCATCTGTTCGTGGGGTCACGCCCACGGCAACGCCATACCCAAGCTCCTCGTTGGTCACCACGTTGTGGCTGCGCCCGAGGGGCAGGTCGGTAAAGTGGCCGGTCACGTCGGTGGTGAGGAAGGTATGGGGCCCAGCAGAGGCGTCGACGGTGAGGAGCTTTCTCATGTCAAAGATTTGAACTCCGTGCTTGGCCAACTCGCTGCCAATGAGCATGTAGTTGCGATACGGCCGGATTTCTTTCCACAGAGCGTTCTGGCCTAAAGGTGCAGGACAGGGACTGGATTATCTGGTCAGAGTCTGGTTGCTTGAAGGAAGTGGCCGGTTGGCTTACAGGAATCCGACTTGGAGCATCTTCCCAATGGGAAGAATCTCAATAAATGAGGTTCCCTCGTATTGTCCCATTGCTGTGAAGGGAAGGGGTCAGTGACGTTCCTTTCCAGTTCAAGTCACGGAAACTGCAGAGCAGGACTCACCAATAAACTCTCTCTTGGACTCGGGATCCGTCCAGCCCCAGGTGGAGCTGCCGGTCGAGCCGTCGACCTGGCCTCGGGGCGAGCCCAATGTCGCATGGTTGATAAAGTCATATAGATCGACCTGAGCATTTGTGTCAGTAGTTGATACCCAGTTAGGTATTGCCTTGGCTGGACTCACGTTCTTGCACCGGAACGTGTTCAGCGGGTCACCTTGAATCGCCTCGGCAACACCGTTGATGCACTTGGCGTAACCCAAACGAGGCCACTGCGACGAGTTCCAGGCTCCCGACAGCATCTCTGCCTCCCAGTGTGCCAGCTTGATCTGCATGATCTCGTCCATCTTGTTCCCCGTGTCGTACACCTCTGCATATGTCTTGTCAGCATCATTCCTTTCGTGGAATTACCAGCAGTGCCACAAACCTGCTCCGAGCTTCTCATTTTTGGGCAGCTCCTTTGCCAGAGCGCCGGCCGCGCACAGGGCCACGGTTCTGGTGAGAGTCGAGACACGCATGATGGATGAACCTGGTTAGGCGAGATGTGATCGATAGCTTCTAATCTAGGCACCTTAGTTGACAGCGGGTGTTTCTCGTATTTATGCATCGCACCGGCAACCCGGAACCCCCCTCAAGGATCGCACTTCCTTCGGTGACATATCTCGTCGTAGCATCGAGGTACGCAAGCCTAGGCGGCGCCGTAATATTGAAAGGATCAGCGGGGGGCATGTGGCTGAGAAGGGAAGGACGTAAGACGCTTGGCATTTGTGCATTCTTGAAAAAAAGACCCTCTACAGTTCGATCGAAGCGTCCTAAACAGTCAACTCGTTTATCAGAACGCGGGGTTCAACTACAGAAATCTCGAACTAGGCCAAACAAACAGCCCTGGAGGAATAAGCACATGGCTAGGATACGGCACCTACCTTCTTGTTACGGACAGGACCGTTGGGCTCGGCATCGGGAAACGGTGAACGCCCCCCGCTTTGGGGGCAGGGGGCCCATGTTCTCGATGCAACCATCCACGGCCCTGCTTATCATAGTTCGCCCACCACCATCCATTCCAGCCTCTTGTTCAGCAAGGTAAAGAAAAACAAGTTCAGGTTTGGGACGATATTGGCGAATGCACAGCAATTTTGATGAAGCGTGGATCGTGCCGTTCGCCTCATCAGCTGAAGCTGCCTGTGTTACCGGGACCTGCAGGGTCATGCAGCCCTTTCATGACTCGCATTAAACTGAAACCGACATTAGATGAGGGATAACCAGGTTGCCGGGCCGGCAGCGACTGCTTCAGTTCTGGATCACTCATGGCCTAGAATCAAATCGTCAGTCTCTACGCGGCTTGTCTTTGAGCTTGACTATCTATTCGACGGTGCCCGCCTCCAAGTTCATCAATTCACACTTACACCTTGGCCGTTTCTTAGCACCACCACTAGTGGCGATAGTTCGAAGGCAGGAAGAATCCTTTGCCTTCTATTTTTCGTTTAGTTCTTGGTTCGTGTTTCTGAGCGGGCGGCTTGCCAGGTGGTGATTTGTTCGTCAAGGCTCCTATGGCAAGCGACCGAGATTTCACAGCTGAGATTGAAACTTACTCGTGGGCCTGTGCTTTTCCTCGATAGCATAGGCCCACGAGTACGACCTTTGAGGTGCTGAGTTGAGAGTCTCCAAAAATGAAAAGTCAAATTTCCATCCACCGATCGCCGAGGCAAGAATGCAAATATCGTCATCGGCTTTCCCGTTCGGTTGCTACCCCTCTTTGTAGGCCGACCGAGTAAAGTTGTAAACCCGCCACCTGGACCTGGCTCAATTGCCAAGAGAATAGCGTTGGTCGTCTTATCAGCCAGCAAACGATAACGGCCCTGGCCTAAAGCCGTGGAGAAATGGACACTAATAACCTTGGCAACTCATGTAAACTGTAAAGACGAAGCTTCATCGGGACTGGATTCCATTCTCAATCTTAACCCGGCCCGGCAAGCTAGATTTTCAGTGAATCGCGGGTGTCTTTATCCTGCAGCGCCTGGTTTACAAACTCTAAACAGAGATCAAAGGACAAAATAGAATAGAGGCAGTGCCAGATCTTGGCAAAAGACATTGGCACCCAAAAGATCTACAACAATGGGAAGCGGAAAAGAGAAAAAAAGAAAGGACAACCAAAAAAACCCTCGTTAACTAAATTCAGGGCACTATGTTTCTATCCAAATTAAAAAGATGAGTGGTTGGAAAATTTTACTCGGCTTATTAAGCTCAAATACCTTGAAATTGTACTCATTCAAGTTCCAAATTCACTGCCAGACACTGGCGACAGTACGAGCAAGGGGAAAATAAGGGATAATAAATACGTTGCTAAAATCATCACTGCCATGTTTCGAAATGGGAGAAACCTTAGGGCGTTTATACACAAAATCTTTTCTTTCTTCATTCCGTTTTTGACTCCTGTACACATTCATGAAATGGGCTACATCGCTCGTATGTATCACCCTCAAAGCTCTTGATGAAAATAAAAAGAAGTTGGCAAAACGAGACTACAGATGCGTTATTGTTCCCTAGAAGTAATTGCAAAAAGGTGTGTTTGTTGTGTGTAAAACCCCCAGAAAATGCAATGGTACAGCCAGCAGAGGGTTGGATCTAACTTTTTTATTGGGATTTGAGTTGTGGTGGAACATTCCGGCCCAGGGACGCATGTTCTCGTGACATCTCTTTGGGGGTGGGATTTCAGGTGCTCATTCGATGTTGATGATGCCTCTTCCCACATTTCTTTCGCCGACATCACGGCAAATATCCACAATAGATGGACACTATGCCTGCATAATTGGATTGATGGACTTGGATAAACGTTTTGATCATGACCTCAATGTTGATGAGCCAGGACTTCAGAACCGTATATGAACAAGGAAGAACAATACACGTCGTTCATCAGAAATCTTACAAGAGCCCAGGAAACAGGCCCAAATAAGCCTTCGTATATGACTCTTTGATGGGATCTCCTCTAAGAAACGATCGCCCAAATCATGACAAGACGCCTCACCCAATGCTATGTGGATGTATGCAGATGCGTCACCACACGGTTACAAAAGAAAAATACATGTTGAGTACACAACTAAACGCTAACAAAATGCTCCGTGAAGAAATAAATCAGTGCAACCCGCTCTCGCCAGTCTCGGCCATGTACTTCTGGCAGTTGACCATGATCTTAACCTGCTCGCCCAACTCCCCCAAGCGGCCGATAACCTTCTTGTTTCCATCAACAAAGCCGAGAATGGAGTACGGGATGCCCGTGTCCTTGCAGAACTCGCGAACCAGGACCTGGACCTTGCGCAAATTGTGGCGGGGCACGCGGGGGAACAAATGGTGAACAGCTTGGAACTGCAAGCCGCCGTGGTAAAAGTCAAACCAGGCAGGGCAGTCGACGTCCATGGTGGTGCGCAGTTGGCGTTGCGGGAATGACTCGGTCTCTCCCATCTCCGAGTGCGACATACCCCAGTGAGACAAGGTGATCTGCACGTGCAGCGGCATGGTGACGATGTGCGAGATCAAGACAAAGGCCACACGAATGGTCCAGTTGGGCAGAGTGCACCAGAGCAGCAGGTAACCAAAGATGTACCAGTAGCAGGTCATAAAGGCAATCTCGCCAGGACGAATCCACCATGCCTTGCTGCTACCGAGGGCCGACGACTTGGCCGACAGGACGTGCAGCCACGACAGGAGATAGAGGTTGAAGCGAGCGAGGCCCATGATGGGGTAGTATGTGTAGGCCTGGTAGGGGACTAGGAACTCGGCAGCGGCGTCCCAGTAGAAGATGAAGCCGTCATAGTACGAGGAGCGGAGATTCTTGAGGAAAGCTGGTGCGGTAGCGAAGATGGGCGTGTTCTGGATATCGGGGTCGTGCTCTGGCGAGTTCGTGATCAGGTGGTGCACGTTGTGGCTGCTCTTCCACCACCCGATGGACAGGCCGCAGCAAAAGTCGGCCACAAACATGCCAATCAGGGTATCGACAACGAAGTTCTTAGTAATGGCCCGGTGTCCAGCATCGTGCGCCGTGAACATGATTTGTTGCTGTTAGAAATCAATGTCAGTGCGTGTTTGATTTTGAAAAACAGATACGGGTGCAACAAACCCAGAATGTTCCCAGCATGATGGCCGACGTGATGAACCACTCGTAGCGCAGTGCCACGATAAATCCGGTGAAGAGGAGCGAGTAGCGGAGCATCTCCTTGCCGTAGTCGAGATACGGACATTCGTAGTAGCCCATGTCCTGCACCTTCTGGTGCAATTGGCGGTACTTGATGACAATCTCCTGCTGCACGGCAGGGTCCAGGGACGGGTAGATTCCGTTGTCGTGGTCCACCTCCTGCTGCACTGCCTGGGCCACGAATGCATCTCCGGACATTGCGACTCGGGAAGCAGCGGCGACAGGGGCCGAGGACGCGTGGTCGTCAGCAGCCAAGCCTCCCTTTTCACCCGTCTTGGAGTTGAAGACCGGGGCTCGCCAGTGCATGGTCTGCTTCTCCTCCGAGGACCGGACATCCTTGAGGTCGGTGATAGACTCTGTGAGCGAGGAGATGGAGCTGAGCGAGCTCTGGTCGTCCGAGGCCAGGCTGATGCTGTCGTCGCTAACAACTCCGTCGGTATCAGAGCTACCCTCGGGGACGTCGACGGGCGTGTCAAACAGCGAAGCGTCACGCTTTTCGTAGATCCCTCCACGGATGGGGGGTGTGGTGTTGGCCCAGACCCCGGGCGGCTTCCGGCCAATCCGGTACGCTTTCATGGTCTTCAAGGTGGTCGACAAATGGTAGCTGCAGGCCCCGCCGCACGTCAGCACTCAATCTTTCTTGGGTCAGGGATTACAGGATAAATTTGGGGCAGCCCTATTGGGCCGTGGACCCCAAATTCAATTGAGAACAGGACGACCAAAAAAAAAGGACCTACGCGTTGATCTCGTCGGTCGCATCTTTACCCACCATGTGCAAAATGGCCAAGCTTCCACCAGGGTGCTTCCCCAGCCACGAGTCGAGCCGCAGAACGTAGTCTTCGAAGATGACAATGGTCTGGCCGTCGGCAATCAGCTCGCGCACCGCGCACGGCGTCATTATCTTGTCGCGCTCCATCATAGTTTCTAGCGCGTGTGGGCGCAGGTGACGCGCGGCGGGATTACTTCGGAGAGAGCCGCGAGAGTTTGCTGGCACCGAGACGGCGTTCCTGAGACTGGTGGGGAATCGAAGATGGCCAATTGGGGCGTCGTCGAGATGGCCAAACGGTGAACAAATTTCCCGAGGTCGAAAAAAGAAGAGAGAAATAGGGTTTTGTTTTGTGTTTCCTGTTCTTTGGGGTTCGTTTTTTTGGGGGGGTTTGGTGGGAGTAGTGTTGGTGCTGGCGGTGGTGCTGGCGCTGGTGTCGAAATCCGAGGAAGGAATGGCTGAAGTTGGCTTTTCGACAAA
The DNA here is from genome assembly GCA_033439775.1 of Podospora didyma. Classification (NCBI taxonomy): domain Eukaryota; kingdom Fungi; phylum Ascomycota; class Sordariomycetes; order Sordariales; family Podosporaceae; genus Podospora; species Podospora didyma. The sequence continues at coordinate 5,126,067 of JAULSW010000003.1, forward strand.
AGCTCAGGCACTGACCCAGTTCTTGCGTATTTCAGGAACGGGAACGACTGTGTTGGCGTTTCACACCCGAGCAATCTGAAAAGAACAGACGACAGGAGGAGGAAGGGACGGTGCACAACAATGGCGGCGCCTTCTCATGTTACATAAGGATGACATGTGGCAGCAGGAACGATCAACGGAACGACAAGGCCATTGCTGGGCAGGCACCACACACGTGGGCCCAGCTCCGGGGTCCAGACCCTTTCGGTCCTGGGGGGCAGGCGCGTTGGGGACGGAGAGGTGGAAAAAAAGAATCCACTCTGGCAAAGGGGCTGAGCACTTGGGGGGAAATCTCTTCATCTCCTCTTGCACCTGCCAAGCAGCCCCAATCCTCTTTTTCTTTTGTTCTCTCCTCTCTGGGCCAAGCCTCCTGCCGGCGGACGGGGGCTGTGCCAAGGAACCGGGCGCGCAAAATGCTCTGGCGCCCAGACATTTAAAACCGGCTAGAATGTCGTCTCTGGCTACATCGAGTCATGTCCGGCGCAAAGTATTGGCAGGGTGTGAGGGTTGTGGCCTGGAACTTCTGGAACATGTTCTAGGTTCTGGAGGCTGGGCCGTCCATGCGGGTACGTACAGGCCCGTATGTACGTCAGTCTGTCGTCAGGTTCATGGTGGTGGGCTGTCACTGGCACACACACACACACCACACCCGAGTTGCACAATGCTGCTCCGTTGGGACGGAAAAGCTGAAAAGGTTGCGAGCAATAGTGCGACGAACGGCACATGCGATTGGTCAATTGGGTCATTTTGGAGCCCCCTTTCGTCCAATGTGCCTCCTGCATCCCCGAGTGCAGATCTGGGGTCGCACCCACCTGGGCTAACCCTTTGGATAAGTGGGACAGCGAGCTCATTTACAGCCCAGGCGTGCGTACCCCTCGCCTCCCCTGTGGAGGTGCCAGTGGATTACGTTTTTGGTAGGTGCCAACCTGAGGGCGGCCTAACCGGCTATGCGTTAGCCCTCTTTCCCAAACGAGGTCGTTGGAGCTTCGTTTGGCCAATCACGATTGACGCCCGCGCTAACGTTGCCTTTTCCCTGAAATGTCGCACGATGCAGCCATGCTGCATCTCGCGTCTTTGCTTGGCCAGGTTATTACCGTGACCATGATGGCACGATGATGAGACCAAACAACAGCATTACGGCGTGGAAATCCGTAACATTCACGCCGGACTCCGGTGACGATTGGATTTACTCTGATAGACAAGAAGATCACATCAGCCGAGTGGATGCGTCTTTTTCATCTCCACCGCTGGGGCGATAATTAATGCATTCCTTTCTATTCAGCGCTCCGCGGGCAGTTGTTGCAAAACCGGGCACACATGCCCACCGCTTTCCCACCTTGGGCTCATTGGGGAACATCGCACGCGCGCTGGCGTTTTGCTGCCCGCTTTTCCGCCTTGGAACACGTCGCAGTCATTACCCAAGCGGCGGGTCGAGCCGAGGGCCGGATAAAAAGAGTCCCACATTCAACGAAATGGAAATAATGTGCACCTCTGGGGACGCCATTTCGCTTCTGTTTACAAAGGCCCGATTGAAACAAGAGGTAGGCTGCACTTGTCGTGCATTCTTCAGACGCCTTTTGTTTCTGCATTTTCCCAGTTTATTGCCTGTCAATCGCGGTGTTGGCAAAACGAAACGCGCTGCGCGCGACAAACATCGAAGATCGGCATCATGATCGAGACGATAAAAGGGGTCGTGGTTTATGACAAGGTTAAGAATAAGCTTAATTCGTCCCTGGTGATGGTGGTGTGGGATGGAATGAAAGTCCGTCGCAAATCCGGGAAATCGGCTCTGGTTGATCAATAATCGTCAATTTCTGTAAGGTTTATGTAAGGTAAGTGAGTACCCCTCTTCGGCCACCCACAAATGCGTGCATTGCTTCATCCTCCACGGCGCGCGGTAGAACGTTGCCTGGTCTTATCGACTGGTCAACAGGCGAACGCCCAAATCTACAACTCAAATGAACAATCGCGATTGTCGATTTGCAAAGACGCCGATAATCATCACAATCGCGGAGCTGCCCGGACTTTCGTGTCTCCACTTCGAGCAAATAATTCGTTGAGAGCGAATGTTTACAACCTATCTATTTCTGGTGGTCCGCCACGCCGTAACTGTTAGATGCGAACCGAACATCCGCTCGTTCCCAAAGGAGACTGGCTGGAATTGGATAGTTGTCAATTTTAATGAAGACTGGTATTTGTTCAATGAATACAGTCATGGAAGAAAAGACTGCTCGTCGTCATCATTGAGACATCTCGCAAGTTGTGCCGTGTTCCTGAGCTTAGACGGAGCGACCCCTCAAATTGAACCCCCCCCAAACGAGACGGGGTTAATACCAAAATCGCCGAATTCCAATAATTTGTTATAAACCTAATTTAAGATCTAATAATTTAAAATTAATTCTCGTCCGTTCTAATAGCTTAGTAGTATATATAAAAGCACTTTTCATCTTTTCAAAGTCTTCAATGATGAAGAAAGAATAATCTTTCAAATTTACCCCTTATGAAGTAGCAAGGTATGACGATCTTCATTGGGCGAGGCTGGGTGCCTCAGGCACGAATGTAGGCGGGACCTGCATTGTGAACAACCATTGCGCCATTCCACTGCTAATTATGTTATTGTACAGAGGTCCTAATTCCTGCCTAACAATTGTCACAATCAGGTAGGGTCAGATGGCTCTAGGTGGCTCTGGGTAGGGCCATCCAGAGCCACTAGTTCTATATAATGATGAGAGCTGAAGATCCGTGGATCTTCAGCTATCAACCAAAATAGACAGTCAGTTTTTGCAATTGAGCAGTGGCTCAGCAAGCGATCTATTTACTCTTATTGATATTCTAGCTGCCCCTTGTTATTGTGTGTGACTACTCACACCCTTGAACCTCACCCCAAACCTAAGACGAGGATCCAGATCGTCACAATGGTGAAATATAGCGAAATATCTTTATATTTGTAATTTAAGGCTGAATCATTAGCAAACTTCATGAAAATGAGTCGAGCGGCACTCTCTACTATAATGACTACTATCCTATTTTTCCAAAAAATTCAATTATAGTAGTTGTGTAATAATTGAGAAAATAAGTCTCAACTGGGTGGGGTGTTCAATTGTGGGGTCGCTCCTTCTACCGGTCTTACTTAAAACTGCCAAACATCCCTTACATCACGTCGTCATGCCTGCTTGCATGAGAACTCCTGCCTCACCCCCGGTGTCATTGAAAATAAGACCTCAAAAATAATAGAATCTGAGAGTGAACGATCCACAACAAGTGGGCTAGATGTATCTTAAGCTGCATTCGTGGACAAAAGTCATTTGAATCGACTTCCGCTAGCACAGCATTATGAGCTCCGAGTCGGATGTGCCCATCATGGAGTTCATGTTTACTTTGAGGTTTTCCAATGCTTGATCATGTGAGGACTAGCCCTCGAGTCTCGATCACGCGCATCGCCGGGGGGTTTCGGCAGTCACTGCGACTTACAGCACCTTGACGACAGAAGACTTGCCTTGTTATGGGTGGGGATGAGGAACATCGTGTCTTGAATAACTTGAGGGAATTTATGAGGCCAAGAGGTCGCTATCTAGTCGTAATAGGTACCCAGCGGCGGAAAGAGGGCGTGGGGGTTGGTTTGCGATTCCTTAGAGACTGACAGATCGCGACTTCCACGTCACCAAACCAGCTGTCATCATGCCAACATGTCTCTCCGTTAACACCTAGGATGCAACACCATTCTGCTGACCCTCCTTTGCTTGCTAAGAGCATTCATCTGAGACTTTGAGCTTATATCCTCAGCTGGGAAACCTTTCGATAGTGAGGCACAGGAAAAGCGCTGGATTTCGAAAGCCACGTTGGGAGTAAGAGTCAATCCTATGCAGGCTCTAATCCTCAAAGATTGTGAGGATGAAAACAGTTTGGTGAGAAGTCTTCCAAGCAATATCATTGGCAAAGCGGAAAACGGTTCCAGCCATTATGATATGTGTCTTTCATCCATTATCATCCAAATTTCGAATCTCTCCGTCTAGACAATTACTGGCTGGATAGATATAATGTGTACCGTGTAGGGGTTCGTTCTTAACACCTTGGAATGTAGCGTGCCTTGAGACGCTTGGGTCATGAGGACCCAAATCGTAGGTGCGGATGTAGTTTATATGAAGTCGTGCTGCGTTAGCATTTATTCCTTTTCCTGGTTTTGTTTCTCTGCTGCATAGTCCCCCCAAGCATCCTTCGGCATCCCCGAGATCTTAGTAGCTCTAAGACTTCACCGGTTTTTTCAAATCTGTGTTTGTCCACTCATTATGTGATTCCTGTTAAGACAGAAAGCCGTAGAGTCGCATCGCAGCCAGGTTTCGTGCGGGGAACTTACCGAAGCTGCCTAGCCAGCTTCTTCGTGTTCTGGCTATAACCGCCAGCGCAACCCCAGTGTCTCATTCGCCCAAGAGGAAAACAGACAGTACGACCAATGCATCCATTTCGAGGTGTCCGTGGCTACCAAACCACAAATTCTGGGGGGGGGGGTTTGTTCCGTTGCGGGAAAACACTCCCGAGCCGAAAGCGGAAGGTCTGCATGACAAAAGCCGAGAGTCGGGTTTGTGTGTCTGGTACCGAATGCCGCCAGCTGTTCCATGGAACATAGGGAACATTTCAAGAGAAGCGCCAGAAGGCGGCGACGTGGGGAAAGGTCCATCGCCCCGGATTTCGGGTTGCATTTTGTGCATGAGCATGACCTTCGGAGCCTTCTGTGGAGTCCTTCTTTTGTTTCTTTCTATTTGTGATGATACTCTGAATTGAGCCTGAAAGGTGTTGGGTGTCTGATTGGTCTGTGTGGGCATGGGCTTTGACATGGAACGTCGGGTCGTAGGGGATGAGATGTTTGGTTGCCAGTGAGAACAGACGGCGACTAGGAGAATAGGTCGCCGGCGTCGATCATTACCAGACTTGGTCCATGGGTATGGGATGGTTGGCGGAGGATAAAGGTTAGGGGTGACCTCTCTCTTTTGTTGGAGAATGGGCAACCTTCATTTGGAACATCGCCATTCCAGCTACTTGTCATCAACGACATCATGATGTATCCGAGCGTGCTTGCAGTTGCGCTCGCGCTGGGTGCGCCAAGCGTCCACGCTCTGCTTCGGTTCTCGTGCTCCCAGCTCGTTGTTGAGCGTCTGGATCCGTAAGTCAACATGAGCTTCATCGATTAAAAATGAAGGCTGACCTACCTCCCATTCAGCCTGGTCTTCCCCGGCCTCAAACAGTCTCCTCACGTCCACCAGGTCGTCGGCGGAAACATGTTCAACACCACAATGGACCACGCAGCCCACGACATCAGCACCGAGTCCACCTGCACGACCTGCACCTTTCCCGAAGACTTTTCCAACTACTGGACAGCAGTCCTCTACTTCCGGGCCAGGAACGGGAGCGTGCATCGCGTACCCCAAAGAGCCAACATCGGATTCGACGGGGCGCGCAGCGGCGGCATGACAGTCTACTACACACCCTCTTACACGGGAGCCAAGGCCACCGCGTTCCAGCCCGGGTTCCGCATGGTCGTGGGTAATCCTATGATCCGCACGGCCGCCGAAAACGCCAAGTACCGCCAGCTCACATTCACCTGTCTCCAAGACCTCAGCACACGCACGGGCGAGACGGCTGACATGCCCAAGACGGCCTGTCCCGCGGGCATCATGTCCAACGTCCGTTTCCCGACCTGCTGGAACGGGAAAGATCTTGATAGTCCCGACCACGCCAGCCACGTCGCCTACCCCAGCAGCGGCACCTTCGAGAGCGGCGGCCCCTGCCCGTCGACACACCCGGTCAAGATCCCCCAGCTGTTTTTCGAGATTATCTGGGACACGCGCCAGTTCAACGACAAGAGCCTGTGGCCCACCGACGGGTCGCAGCCTTTTGTGTGGAGCTACGGCGATTATACTGGCTACGGGACACACGGAGATTACGTGTTTGGCTGGAAGGGGGATTCTCTGCAAAGGGCCATGGATGCCAATTGCGACGCATGCACTGGGACCCTCAAGACGCAATCCATAACTACCGGCAATAATTGCCAGCAGTCGCAGAAGGTCGCCGAGACGATTGATGGGTGGCTTCCCCAGCTGCCTGGTGGCATTGTTATTACCGGTCCACAGCCTGGTACGAGTAATTAAATTTTTTCGCTGTGAACAAAAAGACCGGGTTACTGACGATGTTGTTTGTTTCTAGGCGTCACGGTACCAGGTACTGGCAGCGGCACTAGCACTAGCACCAGCACTGATAGTGGAAGTACCGGAGGATCATGCTCGGCAGCCAAATATGCCCAATGTGGAGGCAAGGGCTTTACTGGGTGCGCAACATGCGCGTCTGGGTCCACCTGCAAGGTGTCAAACGAGTATTACTCGCAGTGCTTGTAGAACGGGGAAAAGGAGAAAGTGGAGAGGAGGAAGACGTACACACTCATGTCCAACTTTGACGTGTCGGGCCAAACATAACCAGCGAGGATACTGCAAGTTTTTGGTCCAACTAATTGCAATCTGTGAGCCCGTTTGTCTGCCTCAACTCCGAAAACAGACATCCGTCCATAGCCTGACCTATTCCGAGACGGGCTTCAAGTCTGTGTGCTATTTTCAAGCACCAAGCAGTCCATCCCAGCCCCCAAGCTGCCCAGCTCCGAGTCTGCGCATGATGCATACCTCTGCAGCTGCAAGGAGACGGAAGACAATTTTTGTACCAAGAAGAAAGAAAGACATCATCTCAGCCCAGATGACACAAGACCTGCCAATGTCGCCCAGATATTGGGCGGTGGCTGAGATGGGCCACGCCCAGGCACCAGGAACCTGACGCCAAGAAAGCCATGGACTTCAACCACCCACTGAACGAGTGGCGGCGGCAGGACAGCCACCCCCGCAGCAGTGATCGAGTGGGCAAAGACAGACAGACGGCAATGGACTGCTAAAAATAGAGACGCAGAATACACAAAATCATTTGTCGTCAGTATTGTGAAATATTTGCAAGACTTTGTTGCAGTGTTTTGGTAGTGGCTGCGCAGCGCAGTGATCTTGGCGGCCATATCCATATTTACACGCGCCATCCTCGGAAGTGTCCCAGATAAACGCAGTCTTTTTTTCATGCATGGAGATATTTTTGCCAGCAGAGAAAAACTGCCAGGGAAAGAATATGAGCTAGTGCTGGTGGCGCATTGGCTGTGAAGTTGTCCACCGTTATTGCGCAGGATTCAAGTTATCTTTGTCGAATTTATCTTGACAAGACTCGTTAAGCAGCCTAAGAAAAGCTAAGGTCCGATATGGGGGGTAGGTTGAGAGGACTTATTCCTTTTGTGGCATCCAAAGAATTCGGGGATGTCATGGTGTGTGTGGAAACTCGCGTTGCTGTGTTGGTGACCATTGTGGTCAAGTTGCCGGAGCGAAAGTAAAAACACACTTCACTGGGGAATGTCCCTGCAGCTTAAGTGGTTCTTAGCATCAGACTCCTCAGAGAAGAAAGAACCAAGTCTGCATTCAGTTCCTTGTAGACGGCTGCCTGGCGGACCGCCAAGAATTTTGTTTCTGACGAGAATTTTTTTGGCAGGTGATGCTTTTTTCGCAGTTGACAACAGATTATGGTGTTACCAGCTGGGAAACGAATTTTTGTGCAATGAAATCTCTCAGTCTTTGGCCGTCCGAATCTGTTACGCAATAATTAATGTCCAGCTTCGGGGCTGAAGACATTGAATCTCACTTCTCTCCCTTCGCTCGCATACGATTCGTCCGCACTGAGGCTGTGAATCACGTTCCGAAAACACCACAAAACCTGCCGGCAGGCATTTGTTGTCTATCCCATTCGTCTTTTGCATGGCGCAATTTGTGCTTCTTATCTCGTTTATTCCGCCGGATTTGGCGTTGGGCAGGCACAGGTGGCAGCGATTGGATTCACCAGCTGGTTCGCGGTAATCACGTTGTGCAAATTCTGCGCCCTTTCGGCGTTCAATTTAAGCCTTGTTCCACTTTTACTAGATTTCGTCTCATTTGAGAGACTAGAGACTCACCCAACAGGACGTTAAGACGTTGGGTTTCCACCGCCTCATGCTGGCCAGCCGGGCTCAGCTCCCTGCCGAGAGAGAGAGGTCACGGCTTAGCTTACGGCTGGTTGATTCAGCCGCCCCGTCGATCCATTCTTCGGAGGCGGAGTAAAGCATCAGCAAGCCAAACGATAATGGCTTTGAAAGACTCGCGCATCTGAATACTGAGTATCAATCTATGGATGCTTGGGAAGGAATTTTCTTTTATAAATACCCTGGATCATGGCCCTTTTGACTTCCATTTTCTTTCATCATCATCACCAACACCACAATCAGCAACATATTCAAACTACCTGCAAACACAATACAACCCAACCTAATCGAGTTCTTTGGACTTTGAGCCGCGAAACATGGTTCATTTCTCCCACCTCTTTGGCCTCCTGGTCCACGGAGCAAGCCTCGCTGCTGCTCTTCCTTCCCCAGCTGCCCCTGCCACCGAGCAGAAACTTGAAGCCCGCGGCACCTGGGAGTCCCTCGGCGGGGTCTTGACCTCGCCGCCCTCGGTCGTCTCGTGGGCCAAGAACCGACTCGATGTGTTCGGCATCGGCACCGACAGCGCCCTCTGGCACAAGTGGTGGGACGGATCCCGCTGGGGCGGCTGGGAGTCCCTCGGCGGCGTCCTGCACTCGACGCCCATCCCCGTCGCTTGGGGCCCGGGCCGTCTCGACATCTTCACCATCGGCAGCGACAGCGCACTCTGGCACAAGTGGTACGAGGGCTCGTGGGGCGCGTGGGAATCCCTGGGTGGATTCATCCACGGGACGCCCTCGGCCGTTTCGTGGGGTGCTAAGCGTCTCGACATCTTTGCGCTGGGCGGTGATAATGCTATCCATCATAAGTGGTGGGATGGTGCGCGGTGGGGCGGGTGGGAGTCCCTTGGCGGCCTTCTGACGTCGAACCCCTCGTCGGTGTCGTGGGCGGCCAACAGGCTGGATGTTTTTGCGCTGGGGGCGGACCATGCCTTGTGGCACAAGTGGTATGACGGCTCGCGATGGGGCGGGTGGGAATCGCTCGGCGGGCTTCTGACGTCAGAGCCTGCTGCGGTCTCGTGGGGTCCGGGTCGTCTGGACATCTTTGCTTTGGGCGCGGACCACTCGCTGTGGCACAAGTGGTACGACGGCTCGCGCTGGGGCGGCTGGGAGTCTCTGGGTGGGACGCTGGAGTCTACACCCACCGTTGTGTCCCATGCGCCGGGCAAGCTTGATATTTACGGCGTGGGAGTCAACAGCGCTCTGTGGCACCTGTCCTACGACAACGGCTGGAAGGCATGGCAGTCGCTTGGCGGCGTTATCGTCTCGCAGCCCGCGGCCGACTCGTGGGGTCCTGGCCGGATTGACATCTTTGCAGCTGGCACTGACCATGCTCTGTGGCACAACTTTTAAGGCTGAAGTCTACCCAAGGAAGGGGAGCTGGCTAGAGCTGAGGTGAAGGGGTGGGAGAAACTGGTTGAACGGACTCGGAATTGAATTGTTTGGTAGCTCGCTTATGTGTCTGGAAGTTGGGATATTAATTTACCTATGGTTACGCTGCTGTTTCGTCTTAATGGTATTCAATGTTTCATCGCCTCGTATGTTTTTGATGAGCATGCATGTGGTGACTACAGGTTGTTGCGGCATTGAACCTGCGTCCAAGTGACATGATGGGCCCATGTGACGATGACGACTGACCGAAAAGCTTGGGCGTTCTTGCCCTCGCAAATAGGTTGCCTTCACTACAACAAACTATTCACGGCAGGAAGTACCCTGGCTTGAGGCCGGTGCTGCTATCACTGAGTGGGGCGCTTCGATATCACCTTCCCACACAGCTCTACTTCCGTCTTCCCTTCCCATTCCGCACCCTCCCACACTTTCTACTTTTCGATTTGTGGTTCGATTTTGCTCTTCTTTGGTTTCCGTGGCAATTTCATGCATCATCGCCCCGCGCCCAAACATGGACGAACCTGGCCACAAACCACTCAAGCCGGAGCCCGGTCAGAACCAGAACGCGCTCCAGGCCCTTCAATCCCTAGCGGCGCGGTGGGACATATCCGTCGCCCAGCTGCTGCGGAAGTTCAAAAAGGCGCCATCAGAGGGTTTCTGGGACGCGTTCAGAAACTGGGTCAATGAGCGCAACCTGACGGATTTCAACACCGCCATATCCTATCTCGAGTACGGCCACCTTCGCCGCGAAGGTCACGAGACCGTCGGACCCTGGACCACCCCAGAGAACCGCCCCAGAGACCCGAACGGCCGCTGGGTGTCTGCCCGTGGTCACCGTTTCAAGCTCGACGACATTGTTTTCGCCGATCTGATGTATCTCGAAGACAATCCAGACCGTTCGTCTTTTTTTTTTTCCCTTCCTCCATTCCATCACTTGGTACTAACATGACACTAGAGGCCCCCGCCGCCGCTCCCCAGATCCAGGCTCCTGCTCGTGACGAAAATGGGCCGGTCAATGCCAGCAACTCAGACAATGAGATGGATGCTGACCCTGGCACGCCCGCCCAGTACACAGAGTCCCAGTTCGCTGCCATCCAGGACGACGCCGATCAGCCATTTTCACACGAACAACAGGAAACGTCATCCCCGCTCAGTACACCAAGCCAAAATGGCCTACCGGCCAATGCAAACTCAATCTTCAGCCCCAGACCGGCAAAGAGACGTCGTCTTTCACTGGGAGGCGCTTCTTCAACTGGTCTTGGTAACCAGGAGCAGGTGAGAACTAACCTTGCCTCCACTGTTTCAGCTCGTTTTCCCACTAAATTATCTTCTCTGTTATCTAGGCCTCTTCCAGTCCTCTCATGACCCCCAATCATCCACACAATCTTCCGGCCCCTGGCTCGACAGATGGAATCCGCCCTCTCCCCAGCGCGTTGCAAATGGCTGCCAATGGTCCCGTTCTGCCCTTACCAGAGATCAAGCCTGAGATCTCAAGTGTATGTATCAACCAAGACAGACGGACATAGCCCAATAAGTTCTTGGAAACACCCCCACTGATCAATTTCTTAGATGTCTCCCCCACGTCAACCTTCTACTAGATCCGGCGAAGTCGTCAAACTTTACGAGGAAGACAACATACTGAGTGGAATTATCCGCACCTTTGAAGATGCCGGGAAAGAACAAATTCCCCGCCTCAAGGCGGATTGGGAGAAGGTTCGGAGGGAGCTCGACAGCATGGAAGAGTCCGTCGCCAGTGCCCAGCGGGTATCGTTGGCCGTGCGACACGAGTTCGCCAAGGCAAAGATGTGCATGCAGGAGTACCAAGATGACTTGGATCAGATCGTGAAGAAAATCGACACTGCCAAGCGCCATCTTACCTACCTCCGGGAGTTTCGTAGAGAAAATCCTTCTGCTCCTGATGACGATGCCGAGGCCCTTGCTGCCCAGAAACTCGCACGGCTGTCGTCAGAGAAGGTCAAGTACGAGGTTCTAGTCAACGCAGAAGAGACCAAAACCTACGGCCTCCAGACCAAAATGGCCCAGACAGCGGCAGGTGTGGAACAGATGAAGGATCCGGCACATCTAACAAAGTTGAAGCAGGCCGAGGCCGAGGCTAAGCTGCGCTACAACGATGCAGTTGCCTTTCTCAACAGCATGCACCTAGGCCCAGCCAAACTTGGCCAAGTCACTCGGCGGGGATATGGCTTGACAGCAGAGGAAAGGGTCGGACTGCACCTGCCGTTGTACCGGCCCTAGGGTGGCCAAGATGCTGTTTGGCGGCTTTGGATAAATCATGATCATTCCGTTCAAGAGTTGGCATGGGATACAAGGATATCTTTATTCCTCGTATAACCGCAGCGGTCTGGCTCTTTTGTCCAGGGTATAGCCATGGCCTGGGTCTCTTTCAATTTCTTTGCCAAATTGGCATTGATGGAGTATGTGGTGTATAGGGGTGGCACAGAGGTCAGGACTCGAGAGAAGTAACTTAGTTAGCTATTACTAAATCTCAGCCCCTGTGGCCGAATAGGTTTCGTGCTCCTGTGAAGTTTCCTGAACAGCTCTTTAGGCAAAGTTAGCTTTTGTTATAAAGGGATGATGAGGAAGAGTGGAAGGGTTGCTGTATCAAATTCGTATCTTCTCATCTTGCGGAGGCTTTTATCCAACTGACCTGGTAGTGTCACCGCCCACCTGTGTTTTTCTTATTTTTTTATTTTTTAGCACGGTAATCTCTCTCGGAGAGCATCCACCGGGCGGAAAAGACTGAGCTTCCGTGTGACCTTTCTTACACCCGATTAGATTCTTATTGATCTGAGAAAATGACGTTCAGGGTTGAAACGGGAATTGTTTACGTTTGACAAGGGGTTTTCGACACATACAATAGGTAGAGGCACCGTCATTGATACTAATTTTGAGAAAAAGAACATTGGATACCGTGCAGTAGCAGAACAACTGTCGGCTTCGAGCTCCTCTCGTCCAGCAGAAAATCTTCCAGGCAATTAATTTGCTCTGCAGACGTGTTCTTTCGCGGTTCTTTGCAACCGCAATCTTTTCGCGACAGCCATCCAGCAAACAGTAACAAAACAGACAAGGATTACAAAGAAGTTGAATGGAAACGATCACCAATTTTACCAAAATATTGAGAATCCCATTTTGTACATATACGTTACCTTGGTAATTGCAGAATGTTGGTCCAGGGGTTGTTAGTGCAGATACGAAGACCGTAGTAACGGATCCATAGGATCGGCGATGGATTCAACCAGGTGCGCGAATCGGATACAAATGCCTCTGGATTTCCTCCAATCAGACCATCCACAGGCGTTGCTTGCTCAAGGCCTTCCTATATCGTGTTAGCTGGGCGAAGCGGGGTTGGGCTATAGTCATTTACCCGAGCCTGGCGTTTAATCAATGCCCGCTGAGGCAGAGTGGAGACGGCTGTAAACTGCATTGTGCATGGTGTTTGGAGCATGCCGTTGGAGAGTGTCATTGCGAGTTATGGTTAGTGGTCGCTTTGCGGGGAATAATTGTGTTAACCTGTTTGTATACGTGGTATTCATGATCATTGACGCGCAGATCTCCATATCAGCTGGCGATATCAGCCTCCGGACTTCCGATGCCGATGTCGATGCCAATTTATCCCGACTTGGACTACTAGGACATACATATATGCCGCTATAAGATGCGAAACAAAATGGAGAAAACAATTAGCCATGAACAAGGCAGAATTAGCCTTCCATGACCTTCAAGTTACATGGCGTCATTCCACTGGACGTTGAGTAACGCGTCAAAGATCATTGTCTGGGCCTTACTGGTGGTATGCCTCAATCACGACACAGCCCAAGCCCTCGCGACGGGAACCACCAGCAAAGACCTCAACTCTCCCCGTGAGCGAATCAACATCTACGACGGATGGCGGTTCCAGCGGTGGGCAGAAAGCCCGGACAAGCTAGCCTACGACAAACGATCCGACATCACAGACGAAAGACAGCTGTTGAAGCCATGGGTCCTCCCATCCATGAACGACTTTGTGTTAGATCCCACCAGAAGACACCCAATTCCAACTACCAGCCCAGATCTGAGCAGTGTCCCATTCATCCAAAAGAATTTTGACGACAGCGCGTGGGAACATCTGTCTCTGCCGCACGACTGGGCGATCAAGGGGCCTTTCTACACTGAGGAAGTCGGGCCTGTCGTCGGCGGCGGAATGGGTAGACTCCCCGTGCAGGGCGTTGCCTGGTACCGCCGCAAGCTGACGTTGGACGCCGCCGACAAGGGCAAGTCGATCTTTCTGGACATCGACGGCGCCATGTCACACGCTGTGGTGTGGGTCAACGGCCATCTAGTTGGCGGCTGGCCGTACGGTTACACGTCCTTCAGGCTGGATCTCACACCATACCTCGAGGTCGGTGAGGGGAACCAGCTCGCGATTCGGCTGGATAACCCGGTCGCTTCGTCACGCTGGTACCCCGGGGCGGGCATCTACCGCAATGTGTGGATCACCAAGGCGGACCCAGTCCACGTTGCGCAGTGGGGGACGTTCATCACTTCCCGGGAGGTGTCTCAGACGTCTGCCATGCTAGACCTGCAAGTTCGTCTGGAGAACAAGGTTAATGACACTCGCGAGCTGAAAGTGACTACTACTGTATACGAATTCGATCCGTCGACAGAGACAGCAGGCAAAAAGGTGGCCACATTCCCACCCGCAGCCGTCAAGATCCAGGCCAGCCAAACCGACTCCATCAACAGCTCAGTCAAGTTACCCTCACCACGCCTCTGGGAACCCCGCCAGAACCAAGACGCCAGTCTCTACATCGCAGTGACCCAAGTTTACTCCAACAACGACAACCTCATCGACACCTACACCACCCGCTTCGGCATCCGCTCCGTCACCTACTCCGGAGACAACGGCCTCCTCGTCAACGGAAAACACGTCCGCATCCAAGGCGTCAACCAACACCACGACCTTGGCTCTTTAGGCACGGCCTTCAACCTCCGCGCAGCCGAGCGCCAGCTCGAAACCTTACGCGAACTCGGCGCTAACGCAATCCGCATGTCGCACAACCCGCCCGCGCCCGAACTTTTAGATCTAACCGACCGCATGGGTTTTCTGGTCATCAACGAAGCTTTCGACTGCTGGGAAGTCCAAAAAAACCCCAATGATTACCACCTTTTATTTCCAGACTGGCACGAAGCCGATCTACGCTCTCTTCTCCGACGCGATCGTAACCACCCGTCCATCATAGCGTGGAGTATCGGCAACGAAGTCGGCGAGCAATACACCGACGTTGCCGGAGCCGCCATCGCACAACGTCTGACGGATATCGTGCACCAGGAGGACCCCAACGGGCGGCCGTCGACTGCGTCGATGAACTACGCCAAGCCGGACATGCCCTTCCCTGCTGCGCTCGACATCCTGAACCTAAACTACCAGGGCGAGGGGATACGGGATACACCTGCATATGCCGGGCTGGAAGGAATCAAGACACCGCCGCTGTACCCAGCCTTCCACGCTGCCCTTCCAGAGAAACTCCTCCTAGCGAGTGAATCAGCCGCCTCGCTGAGCACCCGCGGAGCTTACCTATTCCCCGTGACGAACGAGTCCAGCGCGCCGCAGACAAACCTTGTCGGGGGAGGCGGTGATCCCCTCTTAAGGCAAGTCAGCGCGTACGAACTGTACACCGCACCGTTTGGCGCCAGCCCAGATAAAGTCTTCTCCGTGCAGGACAATAACTCCTTCGTGGCGGGCGAGTTTGTTTGGAGCGGGTGGGATTACCTGGGCGAGCCGACGCCGTATTACACGGCCAGAAGCTCATATTTCGGGATTATTGATCTGGCGGGGTTTAAGAAGGATCGGTTTTGGTTGTACCAGGCAAGATGGAGGCCTGATCTCAAAGTGGTGCATATCCTTCCGCATTGGAGCTGGGGTGCAGAGAGATTTGGGAAGGTTACGCCTGTGCATGTTTTTACGGCGGCGGAGGAGGGGGAGTTGTTTGTTAATGGGCGGTCACAGGGCAGACGGAAAAGGGGGGGATCGGAGTATAGGTTGCGGTGGGATGAGGTGATTTATGAACCTGGGGAGGTGAGGGCGGTGACGTATAAAGGGGGAAAAGAGTGGGCAAGGAGTGAGGTCAGGACGGTGGGTGAGGCGAAGAGGTTGGGGCTGAGGGCGGATCGTGAGATTATCAACGGGGGTGCGAAGGATTTGGCGTTTGTGACGTTGGAGGTGTTGGACGGGAGAGGACAGGTTGTACCGACGGCGGATCATTTGGTCACGTTTGAAGTTGTCTCCGGTCCTGGCGAGATCGTGGCGACGGATAATGGGGATCCGTATAGCATGGTGTCGTTTTCGTCCAAGGAGAGGAAGGCGTTCAATGGGTTGGGTCTGGTGGCTGTGAAGGCAAGTAGACCGGGAAGAGTTGTGGTTAAGGCGTCTGCGAGAGGGTTGGTGGCGGCGAGTGTGACGATTATGGCGAGATGAACAGACAAGGAGGGAGAAGGGGTTGATTTAGGGGAATTAGTTTAAAATTCAAAGACCTAATTTCAATGCACAAAGCTGGACTGTTTATGCTGTAGTTTCAACCTTCAAAATCTAACCACTCCCATTTATCGTCCTCTCACCCCCCCTCAACAAAGCAACAACATCCTCGTTCCCCCTAAACGTCGCCACTCGAAGCGGCGTCCAGTGCTTATTCCCAGCAGTCTGCTGCACATCCGCTCCCGCTCTGAGCAGCACCTCCACAACTGCCACATGTCCCGCCTCTGCTGCCGCATACAGAGCCGTGTAGCCATTATAATAACTCCCCTCAGTATTGACCTCAGCACCCGCCTCCAGCAGTCTCTCCGCCAGCTTCACATTCCCAGCCAGCGACGCACCCTGCAGCGCCGTGAGCCCTTTATATCTCTGCAGAGGGGTATTCACACTTGCCCCCTGAGCTAACAACATTTCCACAACCTCAAAATACTGCTTCTCCGCAGCGGCCTGCAGCGCCGTGCGTCCATGATTTCTGGCAGGGGGTGCATTGACATCAGCCCCCTTGTCCAGTAACCTCCGCACAGCTTCTAGATAACCACCCTCGGCCGCGGCCTGGAGCGGTGTCCGGCCGTTATACCGCGTCGCAGGCAGATTCAAGTCAGCTCCGTGGCGGAGCAGGAGTTCCACGACGGACAAGTGGCCGCCGCCAGCTGCGAGGGCTAGAGCTGCGCGGCCGTTGTTGTTGCCGCCTGGCGTATCTACCACAGCGCCGTGCGCGAGCAAGGTTTCTGCGATCGAGAGATGGCCGGCTGATGAGGCTGCTTGGAGAGCTGTTTTGCCGTAGTAGCCGACTGGCGGTTCGTTGGGGTTCGCGGGCGAGGGGTGAGAGAGGAGGGTTAAGACCTGGGCGAGGTTTCCGTCTGCTGCGGCGAGTTGGAGGTCTGTCCATCGGTCGCTGCTGTCCTTGTTGGTGCCATCGTTTTCATCGTCGTCGATGAGCCCTCCGGTCTGGTCAAAGAGGTTGTTGCCTCCCATTTTGGGATTGTGGGCGACGAGCTTGGTTGTAATTCCTCTGAAAATATGGGTGTAAAGACAACAAAACCTTTCGCGTTTGCGATGGATGAATAATTCCAGCTACAATAATTATGACATCTTCCGCTATCTAATCCACGCGCATCATGGTTGATATTACGGGTAACGTATGCGGAGCACTCGGCAAGTAGGATAATCCGGGTTATGTATATCTGAGGCACGGTAAGACCCAGCTGCCGCTTGGGGAAACGCTTCCAAAAGACTGGGTACGGAATCCTACCTTATGGAACATGCCGGTACCAATTGAAACCATGAAGACACGTGAACATGATGGGCAAGAATACTGTATCTGTGAGCAAATATCGTTCATCGACAGGAAAGAGGCATCACCGCAGCCTCACTCAACCACAAATACACAATCTCAGAATACTAATAAACCAAAGTTCAGAGGTCGTCTTTGTAAATGAGCATAGCACTATGTAACTCTAACCCTTGTCTTTGCTTACATCCCCCTGATAAAGAGGAAGTTGGCCAACAAGCTCAATCGAATTATTGAAATATTCAGTGCTCTCGCGTGTCGCTGCGATTGACCTAAACTATCGTGTTGCCGTATTCGTCTCGAAAACTTCCTTTATTCGTTCTATTTAAATGCTTTGTTTAAAAACTCTTCCTGTTGACATAGGTACTGTGTAATTTGCCGCAGTCTTTTACCCCTGAGTTAGCTTCCTTAACTAATGACGCTGCAAACTCTGAAACTGGCTCAGCTTGACGCCACCCATTGACGGATTTGTGTTACTACAACCTTAAACTTTTCGCTTCAATGTTATGTTTGTGGCGTCAAGCTTGTGGCATGTGGGTTTTATATGAGCTGCGCTAGACTCGTGTTGGAAGGTGACCCTCGTGTCATGGGTCACAGGAATTTCTGTACCTTTGGCACGAGCAACATCTCTCTGTCATAGGGACACAATGGAACTTGGAAATCTTGTGGTCACCTCCTTTCCACCTTAGATCATGGTTCTTCGTCTTGTCTCACCTTTCGTTTCGCCCCGCCACAAGTTGTGGTACAATTGCCAGCACGAGGGTTGGATTATCGGGTGCGCTGATTTGATACACAGTGTGTCCTACTAATTTGACTTGGCTGACGGTCATTCTTGGTGTATTAAATATAATCTGCCGCCCGCATGGGTCTGCGCTTAGCTGTACCCATGCTAGCCATAAGAGACAGATACTAGTACTGTACTTTTGTTAGCACAATGAGGGCATTCATATGCCGTTTAAGGTCGTCCCAAGTGCTTAGAAAGACAGAGGTTTAAATAGACTGTATCATAGTGCAATTACGGATACCACCTAGCTACCTAAGACCGCACTTTGCAAAGATACGCGATAAGCCAGTGTCTGGTAATAATCAGTCTCAACCAGTTCAATCAACGATATGGCAAAGACAAATAGAATCCCAGTTCTAGCACTTCCAAGGCACCAACCACCACCAGACTATCTCACTTTTCAAACGCATTTTAAGAGATGTGATCTTGTCCTTGAGCTGCTGAAGCTCGGCTAGCACGCTTTCATGAAAAGGGCTGTTTCGAGCCCGGAATGCGCCCTGAATTGGGGTCGCGGTGAGAGAAGGATCTCCGCAAGATCTCGACCTCATTTCGTTCCAGTGGGTTGCTAACCCTTGGAGCCCCTGTCGAAGAAGCAGGTAACTGCCCCTATCAGGGTAACCGAGGGAGTACGAGAGGAGCTTGAAACCAGAGACCGTAAGAAACTTGAACTCCCGGCCTGAGCCACGTCTCTCTAGGTCAGTAGTATCCCGCCTTCTATCGTCCTCGTTATCGTCCTCGTCTTTGCAGGCCTCAGGGTCAAGGTCGCAGGTTGTCTTGTCACAGTATATGAGTTTTGGTGGGGGGCTGAGAACCTTGCAGCAACTGGTTCGTTTCCTGAGTCCTAAGAATGACTGTCAGTGTTGAAAGCCTGCAAACTCTGAAAACAGAGATTGAGCCAGGAATAAAGGCTAAGTGTATCTAAGACGGCATGTAATGACTCCTGGAACGACTGAAATTAGGAACCTACAAAAGCATGCCCACCAGGCAGCTACACCATTCGGGTCAGTCGCGACGGCTACCTCGCTCGAATCGCAAAACGCATATGAACAGTCTGGCCAACTGTCTTTCCACTGACAGTCATATAGCGACGAATCTCTTGAGCAGCAATACTTTCCTACGTAAATGGCATGATGTTAGTGAACTGGGCAAAACAAGAATTTGTCCAAAGGAAAGAAAGCACTTACTATTGCGATTAAACTCGCAAAAGTCCCGTATAGCAAAGGCTTCCTTTTCCTTGCTGTAATCACAATCATCACCACTAGACCAAAGCATGAGAACTTGCCCCATGCAACACAAAGACCATTTTTTGGTTCCAGCTCACGCAGCATACAGCGGCGCAAAGTGCTCAGAGGAAGTGTTCAATCAAAGAGCGAGGTGTGGGAGAGTTGTGCTGTATTTACCAGTCAGTCAAGCGGCACCTTGCGATGACATTTCCCCAGTTGCCAGCTTCAAAGCAAAACACTTTCGAGCCTCTGACAATTTCTTGTCGGTGCCGCTCTCGGCTTCAAAGCCCCATCCCATTCCTCCCCTACAGTGGCACGAAACAAAATATGTTAGCGGGAGGGCCAAATTAGGCCTGAGGGCTGTGGAGAAAGAAACTCACCATGCTGAATACGCAATCAATGCTTCACCGGGGTGACATTGGCCATTGCAGTCACTTCCGCTTCCACACCCTTGTACAGTCACCGTCAGCTCCGTGTTTCCTGCCGAGATACACTAGTGGCCGTGATAGTACTTACAGACACATTTCCTTGGCGCAGTAGCTCTGAGACAGCAAATGGGTTTGCCCTCATTTCCGTCCTGGAAAACAAAGAAAAAGGTCAGCTTGATGCCCCGGCATAATTAGGACAGAAAAAATGAAAAGCAGCATCACGCTGCGTTTAACTAACACTGCAACCATCTCGATCCCATCCAACCAAGGTTACGCCAGCTCCGCACCAGAGTTCCTTGGCAGGCTTGCACTCATAGTCCCGCAACACCTTGCAATCCTGGCCGTTATCTTCGGCCAGACTCCGCGCAACCACCGCCGGCGTTGCTGTCATGGACTCCTGGGCGGCCGCCGCGACGTCGACATGCGCGACCTATTCCCCCATCAGCCCGCTCATGGCAGTGTACTTGCCGTCGTCAGTTTCGACGGCCCATATCATAGAACCGCCGATGCCAATACTGTTCGCCCATTGGATCTTGTCACCGAATGTGTCCGCGTCATCATACGATACCCAATGGTTCTTGTTCCAGACGATGTACTTGACGGCATCTTCTTGGTCGTAAACGGGACGGAGTCCGGGAATCTGTTTTAGGATGGCTTGGATCTCGTAAAACATCAGTACACCGCTTGTAGCAGAGCATGGCCAAGCCTTGGCACCGCCGCGGAATGGGCAACCTGGTGTGGTGCATGTTGGATCGGAGAGTTCAAAAGGTCTCCCCTAAAATCCAAAGCAGAGGCTGGCTTGCTCGGGATTGACTCCCACCCGCCAGAGAAGCTCAGTTGCGAACTTAATCTCTATTAGGTTGATGTGTGCCTGGGCGATGGCGCCGATAGGATTATTGTAATCCCTGTTGTCAAATGTTAGTGCCTCAAGCCATGCAATGTATACATGTACTGTGACTTGGAGGACATACCGTGTGCCATGAAGGTCATAGCTCATCAACTTGGTCCAGTCAGCGTACTTCAGCAGACTAGGCAGGTCAAACCACCTTAAGTACCATTAAGAGGACGGGATGGTGGATGTGATGCCAAGTTGCCGGGGGGATGCGTTGAAGGTTTGGCGCAAAGTCTTGAGCAGCAAGACAAAGTTGGCCGTATCTTCGGGCTTGCCGCCTCGGTCAGGTGCGCCTGGGTATTCCCGGTCAATGTCGATGCTAATAACGACAGGAAGACTGTGGTCAGCAGTCGAGCGAGAAAGAAACGAGGAGAGACCCAAAAAAAACCCAGAAGAGAAAGATGGGAAACGGACTCACCCGTCAAAATTGTGACGGTTCAAGCATTTAACTACATTGTCGGCAAACTTCTGACGATTCGCCTAGGTCCTCGAAATCTCGCCGAAGAGAGGTTGAGTCACCGTGCCAGGATCAGGAGAAGTCCAGCCGCCCACGGCAACGAAGACTTTAAGGTTTGGGTTGTATTGCTTTGCATTAGTCGTCTCTTTCCACAGTGTCTCGGGTAATTTGGGATCCATGCTGACAAGCTCATACGAGCCCGGTGAGATGAAGGCAAATGCAAAGTTTATGAGTCAGCTCAGTCAAAGGTATGTCGCTTGGTATCTTCTGGTTGCATCTTGAGCGATGGCTCCATGATTCGTAGTATCCAATCACTCTATTGAGAGCCTTGTTCTTGGGCGAGCCACCTGGGGGCTGGGGATGAAGCACGCAGTTGGACTGACACTTGCCGGTGCAAAGTCCTCTAAGCGACAGGGAGATATTGGGTCAGTCTCAAAAAGGTGAATCTCCATCTTTCTGCTCACCTTCGTGGTTCCGCAAAACCCAAACTCGCTGCAAAATGTGTTCAAAGGGCACCTCTTTCCCGCCGGAAAGGCATGTTGACCACACTTCGCCACGGCACCGCAGTTAGAGACACACCCAGCACCACAATAGGTCGGTCCATAACCACAGTAGCCACTGCCACCACAACAGGCTCCGTTGGAACAGGGACGACCAGGACCAAAGCTATAGTCCTGGCGGCGGAGGAGTGATGGTGGCCAATGATGTGATGTTGGATGAGACGCCGCCAGTATCAGAGATGAGAGATGGATCGAAACTGCCAATACTGCCCTTGAAGAAAACACGGGTGACAAGAATGCCGCAGAGGAGTCCCAGAACGGTCACCCAGGCGTAGTATTGTCCACTCTGGAGGTGTCTCATCATGCCACAGTTAAGGGGAGTGATTGGTAATAAAGAATCGAGTAGGCACGAATATAATAAGGCCCAATGATGAAACAACTTAAGCCTGTTAAAAAGAACATGCGAACGACGATTAACTTATGGCCCAGCAGGTTTTTGAAACTACTAACGAGTTACTCAGAGAAAACACCCTCACAGTCCTCCCGGTGTCTATTTCTTTACGATATCTGCCGTGTCAAGCCCGTATATCAAAGTCCCAAACACTTGTGTTCAAAAGACAAGGCAAAACCTTCTCACTTCGCCACCATTTTCACTCATATATTGAATCACTCTTCAATTATCGCTCAGAAGGTCAGATACGAGAAGCTGTCACATACCATCCATGGAA
Organism: Podospora didyma; assembly: GCA_033439775.1. Classification (NCBI taxonomy): domain Eukaryota; kingdom Fungi; phylum Ascomycota; class Sordariomycetes; order Sordariales; family Podosporaceae; genus Podospora; species Podospora didyma. The sequence goes on from JAULSW010000003.1 coordinate 5,148,406, forward strand.
CGTGGTACAGAGACCTGCATAGCGGTGAGATGTGAGAACAGAGTCATCCAACTCTTTGTACACCCGCACGTCCCCGTATTCCGTGGGGGAAGCTTGCTTTTGCCATCAACTTCTGGTACCTATGTATTTTTACAGCACCTCTTTAGTAAAAAGTCCCACCTGATTCCCACGCAGCTAAAGATCGGTTTCTGAATCGAATGCTGTCCGACACCAAGTCACCAGCAGCAGACGTAAACTCAACATACCTGGCACATGCAGATTTATGACAAGTAACGCAGCGAAAGCTGTGCCGCCCATCCGACATATTTCGTGGGCGTTCATGGGAATCAACGCGTGATAGCCGCAACTGCCTAAGTTGGACGCAAATAACTTGATCCACCTTCACATGTCTTGATCTCTCCCTCTTCTTGAGCTGTGCTAGATCATCCGCAGTGACAAGTCACGAAAAACCATCGTGTGGACTAAAAAGAAATTCGTGGCGGTAATACTGCCTGAGAACCATGGCCTGATGAGGACAATAAAGCAAAGTAGTGATCATCAGTGCCTCCTGCCACAATGCAGAGTTTTCTCAATTGGGAAGCTGCGCCTGTTTCCCGTGGAAATCGCCCCTTCCCTCCTCATCGCGTGAAGATTTTGATGACGTAGCGGCGACAGCTGAGAATCTTTGCCCATTCTTTGGGAAAGCTCCTTTGAACAACTCATGTGGCCTCGTTCTTACCTCATGCCTTCCTTGCTCTTTCCTTCTCTACACAGCTGCTGTATTCGAGCTTGCCTTCCCTCAACCAAACAATCAAACACAGGATCGCGGTCAACGCACCCCTAGCACGCAACATCATGGCATTTTCTAGCTTCCTCGCCCTTTTACTGCTCATCGCCTTTGTTCACCATGCCCATACCCAACAGTTCAAAGACATGGCCATGGGGCAGTACTACCCAAGAGTCAGCGCCTAATGCCTTGAAGCGATCAATACCACTGTCCCTCACTGCCCCAGCTTCCTGATGCGCGTCTCGGTTGACAACCCTCGCCTAAATGCCGAACAGCTTACAGCTTTGTGCACTCGAGAGTGCCAGAAAGGTTTGACGACAGTCCGTGGAGTCATCGCATCGGGCTGCAACTTAGCAACGGATGTCGTTGAGTTTGATGGTGTTGTTTGGCCTGGTATGTCCTGCATTCACTCATGCCAATTTCCAGGATCATTTTAGAAAAGTGGTTAACTTCCCCCATCTTACCACAGCAACCCATATGTGGTGGACCGCTTTCTATACACGTATGTTCTCTCGTGTAGGAAAGATCCGTGAGTTTTTCCCGTCTACAATTCTCTTGACATTCCCTGACACCGTCAATCTGTCACAGTACTTCAGGTCAGTTCTGCGGTGAGATATTTTCCTCTGGGTGTACCAACTTGCACACCGGCGCATCCATATGTCTGCCCGAGCCTTGCACGTTGTATTGCGTTCAGTTTGACGACGCTTGCCAAAGCATCTTGGCCTAGCACAGCAGCCTCCGCATAGTTGACCTGCTCAGCTGGAACCCTAACATCAACCTCCTTTGCACCAACCTCCTTCCCCTCGCCGAGACACTGATATGTGTTAGCGAGCCTGGCGGCACTCCTAATGACGGAGCACCTTCCATCAATCCGCCACCATCAACACCGACCAAGACCCAACAGTTCCAGCCCCAAAGCCCAGCAAAGGCAAGGATGAGTCCAACTGCCCCTGCGCCAGATGGTACACCATCCAAAGCGGAGACTCATGTGGAGGTGTCGCTGCCCATGAAGGCATCGCCCTCCGTGACTTTACATCCTCAACCCGTCTATCAACAAGGACTGCACAAACCTCTTCTTGGCATTGCCTATTGCGTTGCGGCCTTTGGCGACATCAATATCTTTACAAGCTATCCTCTCTCCACGTCATCCCTGTACACCCTATCGCCGCCTACGTACTCCACAACCACGCAGATATTGTCTATGATCAAGCCAAGCATCACGCCGCTTATCGAACTTCCGTTTGAGCCAGGAACCTCTCCTGACTGCGTCGACTATGTCCAACACTTTTTCATCCCGACAAGCGTCGACCAAAACGCGCAGCCAGACGTCCTGGGCATCACGGATCACATCAACAGCTGCGAGTTTGCCACGACGGCCTATTATGTGGACCTTGTTGGCTTTCTTGCATGGAATCCCAGCCTGTAAGGCCTGGACCCGTGCATGCTGCAGCCTGGATATCATTATTGCGCATTAAACACGACTGGTTTGCCAGAACCACCACGTATGTTACAGCTCAGGCTGTCACCCAACCTGGAGGGCACAAATGCTAACAAAGCGGAATATCATCCAAGCAGCTGGCGATGGACCTGGTGACATATCGTCGTTCATCACGACAAGCCAGCAACCGACAACCGCGCATCCAACATCGTCACAGCCGACAGCAACCAAATCCCTCTCCCTTACATCAACGGCAACGACCGTGGCTCCACCGGGCCCAACACAGCCTGGCATCGTCCCAGTCTGTAAGAAATACTACATAGCACGTTTGGGCGATGTGTGCTTGGCGATCGTGGACAGGTTCAAAATTACCTTGGAACAATTTTACGCATGGAACCCGGCTGGTAAGTGTGCATCCATCTGATACGCCGTTTCTCGTCACTGTCCATGCTGACATATAACGAAACTTCGAATAGTTGGCACCGAGTGTAAGTCATTGTGGAATGAGTATGCGTACTGCGTGGCTGTCTAGCATTGATTTCTGTTTCTGGGGGACTACTCGGCATCTTAGGTTACATGTTTTGGCCCCTTGTTTTTGTTTTGGCAAAGTTTGTATCAGCAAGCTCGTGTTTAAACGCACACCCAGCGAGGCGGGCGGGCGTAAATCAAGTCCCAATACCCCCAGAAAGCAGGGTCCTCTCCCAAGCTCCAATAGAGGTCGATATCGTGGATCATTTTCACCCATCCCACAATCCAGCCCCGCGGTTGACCTTTGTCGCCAGGGTTTTCAAAGTAAGGATCAAGATGTTCCTCGTAGGTCTGGTAGTACGAATGTTCGTCGGCGTCTTCCATCTTCGTCGGCGGACCTATTAGTTGATGTCTGGAGCTTCCCAGGAACCTCGGCCATTTCTGCCTCGGCGGCCCAGGCGTGGTGTCGCCGGCGCAGTTTGGTCCTAGACGCCCCGCTGAGTGTTTTATAGTCCGATACAACCAAGTCGGCCGCAGCGACGACCTCGCGGGGCACATGTCGTGAACTAGCTAACATCGCATCCCATCGCGCGGTGACGATGTGCTTGAACCGCGCCCAGGCTTTCTCGTCGCCGTACGCGGTTCGGTAGATCACCCAGCCCCATTTAGTCTGGCTTGTTCTGCGGAGCACCTCGGCGAATTCTTAGGCTGATTCGTTGTAGGAGTCGTCGTAGAGCTCGCGGCTCTTGGCCGCCGGAGATATTAAAGCGAGCATGGGTAGGGCGAAATCCGTGCGGCTGGTACCGGGGTATTGGCGGGCGGGGGGACTAGAGGTGATTGACCTCCTCGGAATGCCAGGCATGAGGAAGAGGAGGAGGGATGCTCTGGGCTGGTAGCCGGGCGAGATAGCGCCCCAGTGAGCAGCAGGGAGCAGACGCGTCGAAAGAAGGATGGTATCCATGGCTAATGAATGACCAGAGAGTTTGCTGTGGGTTGTTTGAGATGAACGCCCGAAACATAAAGTTTCATGTTCACTGATTTAGGTAGGTCCTCAGTCTCTTTGTGGCCCAATTGTCTGTACGGGGCGACCTGGAAGGTAATATTACCAGAAAAGACAACTGATCATTTCAGATGGAAAGGAGGTGGCCACAAAGATTTCCAAGGTCTCGTCTCTCTGACAGCAGTATTGCTCGCGCTGGATGACACGAGGGTCACCCAGCTGCCCACTTGGGTTTAGTGGCGCTCGTATGCATCCGCAACACTCCACAGCTCACGACCTTGACGCCACAGAGAGACATAACAAGATTGAGCTGGAAGGGTTAAGGCTTCAGCTGGTGTGGCGTCAAAGATCAGCAGGCTGTTTCAGACCTTTGAAGTTTGCAGCCACGATTTTCAAGGATACTTATTAAGAACAAGTCCTTTCCGGCTGCTATATGACGTCTTCAACGGTGGTGACAGTGAGTCAAACTCAAGCCATGCATGTCAGAGAACACTTTACTGGTTTAGTAATTTATTCAGCATTATTGCTAGGTACTCAATCGTCTGACATTTCTACCTCGTAGCATGTCGTAATACAGTTGTTCCAGACCTACGAAATCAACATTCTTAGGCGCGGTTAGCTCAATGGTCTTCAATGTGAACCGCGATGGTGAGATGAGGGTATTGGAGTAACGTAGTAATTTTCGCTGGTTAGCTCTTTCGTATGGATCAAAGTGACATGAACTGTGAGGGAGCTCAGCCTACACAAGTATAACCTCCTGCATCGCCATATCTTTCGGGTCAAACATGGGCAGACGCATAGGCGGATAGGACACAAGCCCAACCCTCGTGTACTGCTTCCTCGGGCTTTCCGCAACCTGTTTTAACAAAAGGAACATGCTCTTCCCGGCGTGCCCGTTCCAAAACTTGATGAACAAACACCAGACGGCCTCATCCAGCTCTTGGCAAGACACAAACCGTTCCCGCATGATGGGCATCAGGCAATTCTGATACTCCATGATCGCCACGTCTACTGGATCCTCAGGCGGTGCCAAGCCGCTGTAGTACGGGCTGGGTCGGGTGCCCATCTCGGCGGGCGGTTCAGGCCATATGGGTTCAACGTCAATCCACCTCGCCGAGGTCGAGGAAGAGGTTGGGGGTGGCGCGATGTCCAAGGTAGCAGTGTAAAACGAGGTGCCGTCGTATCGACTCACGCCGTGACTGACCTCGGCGGTGTCCTTCATGACATACCGCCTCAGACGAGTTTTGGTGAGATGGCCTAGGAGGATGAGATCACCAGTGACACGGCCCAGTAGGCGGTCTGTCTCGCTGTCGGACCATGGGATTTGTGCAATCTTGGGATCACGGTCCGTCGCCTGGGGAGAGGCAGGGGCGTTCATGGACGGGTCTTCCATGGGGTATTGGACTGCTCCGCCGACGGATGCCCATGTCCACGACGGGGGTCTGGCTGCTGGATCACCGGGTTGTGCTGACAGCCAGCGTGTGCTGTCAGAGGTTGTCCAGTAAGCTGGCTGCCAGAGAAGGTGCTCAAACAGAAACTCCTTCCACACGCCCAGCACAAAATTCAGCGATCCCGGCGGCAAGCGAGTCAGGAATTGTTTGGCGATGCCAGCCACAGCTGGGATCCTATCACTCTCGAAAGTGATAGACAGGGCGCTGAATTCCGAAACGATTCGCTGCCACCGGTACCGCAGACCAAACATGTAGCCCTCCATGCTTTCTGGGAGAGATTGAAAATTCGATCCGTTGAGGCTTTGAGCATGCTGCAGCTTGGGGAACTGCGCGCCAGGGTGACGGGACCCTGAATGGCGCCAGTTGCCGCACTGGCAGCTGACACCCTGGTTGCACTCCCAGAGAAGCTCCGAGTGGCCAAAGTGCAGCACGCGTCTTGAGAGGACTCGCTCTTGATATACCCAGCCCCGGCCAAGCAGCGCCGCGTTCCCCGCCAGAGCGTTGTCCGCACCATAGTGGAAGAAATACCCCGGGTGCTTCCTGTTGTCAGATGGCCACTCTTTCACCAGATAATAGCCCGCTCCCAGTTTCGATAGCTCATCCCATGTAATCTCACCAAGCTTGACCTTGAAAGGAGCTCCAACTGTGACATACCCAGCCAGACTTTCCCGGGGAGGCGTAAACAGCCCGTCCCGCCCGTCAGCAGCCACCGTAGCAGCAAGCGTGATGGTCGAGTTCTCGTAGATGCCTGCCATCTTGGCCGACTGCTTCGCCCAGTCGTCGGCATCGTCCTGCACGATGCACAGCGAGTCGATCCACAGGTACCGGAACCCCAGCCGGCGGGCAAATGCCACCGCGTCCTGGAACGTCTTGGGCAGGAGGTGCCATTTGATGTTGTGCCGAAACTCGGATAGATTGGATTTGATTAAACGTATGGGGAGGTAGCCGCCCCAGCAGTGGCTCAGGGTCGCGTACTTTGCGGCCTCGCTGCCTTGGGGTGATGGTGATGATGCTTCGTGGAGGGATATACTGTCATTGTCCGTACCGAGGTCTAAGATCCTATCGGGCAGCGTCGCAGACTGAGACGAAATGCAATGTACGTGGGGATAATCCGGATGTTCAGTGCAGTCCTTGACCTTGCCCTCAGCCCAAGCAAACGAGTCGGATGAGTCGGTGTACGGCGAATGTTCGACGTCGAATTTGTTGCGGCTGCACCGTTTGGCCAACTCCAGTTGTTCAGGGGTCACATCGACCGCGGGCGAAAAGTGGATTTCCACCACCTGGGCCCGTTTGGACGCTGTCTGGCAGCTGATTTGCAGGCTGTGGTGGTCGCCCTTTTCGTTGAGCTGGAGGCTGATGGAGTTGATGGCGTCGAGATTCGCGCCGCTGACGACCGAGAGAAGAAATGTGCAGGCGGGGCATTTTTTGGCGTATTCTGAGATGTCGGAGAGTTGGAAGGTTGCCTTGTGTTGCTCGCCTGGGGGCGAACCGTCCAGCTCGTGGCAGAGGGGGCAGGGCATCTGAACAGGGTGTTAATGATCTTACCAAAAAGTGATAGTAACAGGGTTGACTTGCCTTGGAATTTTTCTTCTTCTTTAATGAGGGTAAAGGAATCTGAGAGTAGGTAACCAACACGTGCCGTAAACAAGAAACTGGTGTTGAATTGCGGGGAAAGCCGCGATATTTGTCGACATGGACCTAGCGTCACGTGCGCTTTTACCAATCGGTGTGCGTTGCGGCCCTTATCCACATTGGGCATCAAACGGCCATAGAGACCAATCGAGAGGCAAACTATCTGTTCTTTCATTTGGGCTTGCCTCAGTCTTGCCCTTTCCCTTTCATTTCAGGAGCACGTAAACAAAGACAGGGGTAAGGTTTTCCACATGCAAAGATAAGTACATAAATCTGTGCTGTTTTTAGAGATTTACCAAGACTGCGAAAAATCATTCATAATCGAGTTCCAGAACTCCTCATCCGGAACAATCATCCCCAGGTCTTCACCCATCCCGAGTGTCATACTTGGCCAGCCGCCGTCAGGTCCTTCATGATTCCCTCCAACGTTGTTGAGATGTGGTACTGACACTGTGTCGTTTGCTGTTACTGCTAGAGATACTTCCGTGCCGCCTGTATTCTCAATTAAGCCCGCATCCCCAGTCAGCTTGTGGATATGCGTGGCAAATTGATTCGCCTGCCCCTTCAAGCCACGGAGCAGCCGACCAACCTCGGTCTCTTCATATCCCATGTTGTTGCCTGTCTCCCTACCCGAGGCGGTCTCAAATGCAGACAACAATGATTTGAGAGTAGCAGAGAAATCAACCGCGTTGACGACCATCTGCACCTCGAATCTGTGGAAGTTGTCATCACATTGCCCTTCAGATGTTGCATCGTTGCTTCTCTCGACGACATCTTGCAGCAGCCGTGAAGCTGCTCTCGTATGCAATGCTTGAATGGCACAGATCCAAGCGTAGGTCTCGTAGACCATGTGAGGCAGCGCTAGCTTAGGAATCTCTTGCAGGCGCTTGAGGAACAGCTTGTTGTTGGCGACTCTCTTCCACAGCAAGGCCGTACGCTGAGGCAATGGCATGTCGGTGACAATAGTGGGGGGGTTGCAGGGGTCGTAGTAAAACCAGAGATCTCCCTCGAGCGCGATGTCTTGAAGCCAGCTTTCGGTGTAGAGCATGTCCATGGATATGAGGGTAACTAGATGGCGGTGTCCAGTTGTCAGCACATGGCATACACGGATCTGAGAAGCTGCGAGGAACTGTAACTGACCAACCAATGGCTCACACTTGGGCAAGTCCCGCTCCACCTCAGCCTTCAACTGAGCAAGTTGGCACAGGAAGGCAAACGCAACCGCGCGGTAAGTCGAAGGGCTTTTCGTTCCCTCAGAGGCTGCTGAGATGTAGGTGTCTAAAACCCGATACACCAAAGATTGCAACAGCATGAAGGGCCGGATGCTGGTGTCTGTAGGGTGATGAGGGTTGGATGTGAGTTCCAGGCTCCAGTCGTCGATGATACTCGTGTACCTCATCCCCAGGGGCTTCTGTATTGCGCGCGATACACTGTGCTCGTCCCAAACCATGATTGTCAGCGCTTTCAAGTTCTACTTCATTGTGCAAAACGTCTCACGCGCTGGAATGAGCAATTCTCACCTGACCGACAGCCAAAAGGCACCAAGAAATGCGCGTTTCTCATCGTCCTGCACTAGATCGCCTCTCTTCTGAAAGTCCAAGTCATGGACAACAGTGACACATAACTGGACAAACATGAATATCTGGGCATGACCCGACCATGCAAAGTAATGATACCAGGCAGAATAAATCAGAAGGCCGCGCAATAGGTCCAAGGATCTCTGCGCGCCCATGATCAGCCGCGAGCTGACCTGTCGACATATCTCCTCGCCGAGTTCCACCTGCAGGGCGAGATCTGACGACGATGTGATTGCGGCAATGCACAGAAACAGAAACGGCGAGTCTTTGCGGACGTAGTCGGCTGAGTCTGTGGCGCCTAGTGCGACGAAGGGGAAGTAGGGCACAAAGTCCTGCTTGAAGCTGGCGACCAGGGTCCGCGCGTGCTCCAAGGTGATTAATCCCCGGTCGATGATATCACCTGCCCCTAAACCTCCTGCATGGAAGCCTACAGAGAGCACACCATCATGCTGGTGGTCGACAGATTGGGACGACGCACTAGATGTTGCCGCAGGGGTGGGATTCAATGTTGGAGGAGTCCGGGACAGTTCGCAATGATCAGGTTTCCGCTGCCCCGTGAGGATGGAGATTTGCTCTAGCAACCCGTCGATCTTTGATTCCAACGCATCCACCCTTCTGAAATGCAGTGAGTTAGTTAGTTAACAGGCATCATCATGCAAACTAACACATAAACGGACTTGGACGTGACATACCGATTAGAACTACTGCTAGCGTTACCCCTGCTCTGGTTATGTCGGCGCCGTTCGGGCATGTCGAGGTAAATGCACCGTTTTCCGAGCCGGCTGCACCGCTCGCAGATGTTGGTGGACAGGGGGGTGCATTTTGATTTGGCCGTCGTGCAGGCTACGCAGGCCCGGCGCTTCGAGGGTAGGACGACCCGACTGGAGTCCATTGGGTGCTGTGGATGGCTATCGAGTTCCACGCTAGAGAGGGTGTTTGCGAGTGAATTCTGGGAAGTCAGAGCATGCATCGGCCGACGGGTGTGTTCTGATGGGAGGGGCCCTGTCGAGTGCTGACAAACAACCAATGAAGGATTACTCTTGGCAAAGCGCGGACGGGTCGGCTGCCGACGGAGCGTCCGGTCGAAGCTCATTGGTTGATTTGAGGCTGACTGTCAGTGCGAGGATAGAGTCCGATGATGGCCATGATTAGCTCAGTGTTAACCCGTTTACAAGAGTGAGTTGTGTACAAGCCAGAGATAGCACTTAAAATACATCATTACAAGTTTCTTCGATATAAATACGATATTATAATCTCGCATTTTCGCCGTTTGGACGTGCGAAACTATCAGGCACATCGCAGAAGAACACATTTTAGGACATCTGTCAAACCAGCCAGCCGTACAATCCCCATCATAATAGTTCAACACCACCATGTCATCGTACGCCATCACCGGAGCCTCAAGAGGCCTCGGCCGCGAGTTCGTCCGCCAATTCTGCCAAAACCCCTTCAACATCGTCTTCGCCCTGGTCCGAAGCCCAGATTCTGCCACAAAACTGAAGGAACTCTCCCAGGAAAACACCAACATCCACATCATCAAAGCCGACGTCACCAACCCGCAGTCTATGATTGACGCAGCTGCCCAAATATCCGCCATCTCAGGCGACAAACTCGACGTCCTCATCCACAACGCCGTCGCATACAACCAAGCATCCGCCCACCTGACCCCATCCCAAATCCCACTCGACGAAGAAGCCACACATCAAATGTTCGGCGATGCACTGTCAACTTCCCTCTACGGCATGATTTGGGCGACGAACGCCTTCCTCCCTCTCATCGAGAACGGAACATCCAAAAAAATCATCCACCTCTCCACTGCCCTAGTAGATCAAGACGTCACCAAAAAAGTGGGAATGGCACAGCAAGTCGACTACGTGGTCGGCAAGGCAGCCCTTAACGTCCTCGTGGCTAAGTATGCGGTCGAGCTGGAGTCCAAGGGGATCAAGATGTTGGCAATTGCGCCAGGGTGGGTTGATACCTACGATGGCCCTCGTGAGTTCCCTCCCCTGGCGGTACTTGTACGGAATTCGAGTTCTGTTATTGACATGCCGTAAACAGTTCCAAAACCAACCGAGCTCGAAGCCATGAATGCCGAAATTCTCCGACGTTTCCAAAAGGCAGATCCCAACTTTGGCGCAGGGCAGCTTACGATGGAGGACAGCGTGAGGATGCAGTTGGAGGTCATTGCGGGGTTGGATATGGAACAGAGCGGGACGTTCGTGAGTCACCATGGTGATCAAAGCTGGAGTCAGTGAAAATTTTATTTCTGCAACGTAGAAGGGGACTGGGGTTGAGCATAGGTCCCCAAATTGCTTGAGTGGCTTTTTGTGACAACATTAAATTTTGTTATTTGTTATCGCCTTCTGAATACATGGGTTTGTATTGATGAACTTCAAAGAGTAAAATGGTGCAAGCCAAGGCGATATCGTCAAAGTTGATGTGACTTTCAACCCAGTTTATAGCCCTAACCCTTAACCTGATACCTAACACTTTTCAACGCCAGCCACCTCGACCATCAATAAAACCTTCTGTTCAGCAACATTCTTTCACATACGACCATAGGCACTGGAAAATTCGGGATCCCGTCCGCTCTCCCATAGACAAGCCAGTGACCGCCAGACTAGTAGCTGGGTGGGTGACCACCAGCGAATCCCTGGTGTTGTATGTTTTCGAATTTTTGCTCCACTATGGTCTTTTCTATTCATAGTAGAACAAAATAAACGTAATGTGGTCTGGTACTAATAAATGTGCGTAGGTATCCAGCAATGCCTGCTAAAACTGACTTTTTGATTCATTCATAACCATCCAGAGACTAGGATGATGCGCATTGACAATGCTCTAAAAGGCATTAAAGCCACAAACATGGATACATAAAAAACCTTTCCGCCCACTAGCCCTCCCAAACCGCCGGACCAGGGGCAGTATAGCTCGTCCGAGCCGGGGAATTTGGCCAGATCAAACCAGGATCACTCGCCTTGTACGCCCCTGGGAACGCCACGAGAGGACCTGGCGTACCGCTTCCTCCGCCTGTGACATTGACTTGCCCACACGAGATGTAGAACTGCGCTCCTCCAGCCTGCTGCGCGAGGTGTAGGGCAATGCTTTCCACGCGCACGAGGTAAGTCCCGCTCGGCAGGGCAGCTGGAATCTTGAAGTTGACCTGCGATTTGTCTACAACCCCATTCATCTCAGTCAGTCATCATCACCACCATCATCTCCATTTCATTCCTGAAGAGAGATGGAAGGAAACGTACGGTAGGCAGGCCAAGTAGCCTCATCCCCCTTCAACGGCCCCCCAGTTTGCACGGCACTTATACTCCCCGCCTTGAACCACACATTACCCGCCGCGTCCCATGAGTTCACGTCTTTACCGTCGGGAACACGCGCCATGTAGAACTGGCATGGCCCGAAATGCATGATCCCCGACGACGCCACGAACCCGAGGGTCTCGCCGGCGGCAATGGTCAAGGTGGATTTTCCGACGCTGCCGCCGAAGCAGCGCATGTCGGCGCTGTTGACGTTTGAGACGGCGCCATTGTCGCGGGCGTTGTTGATGTTGGTCTTGCGCACGGCGACCCAGTCTGCTGGCTCGGGTTGGCCGTTAATGATGAGGCGGGGGAATTTGTCTGCGCTTCTTGTAAGTATGTAGTAGTTGGATTTGTGTGGGTGAAGATGCGGCCGGTGCTGGTAGGGACTTACAGTGAGCTTCAACTGCTGCTCCGGCGAGCAGCAGAGTGGCGAGGAGCTTCATTGTGATGGCCGATGTGATGGACTCAAGCCCGGGATGGTTACTTGGAATTCCTTCTTGAAAGGCACAGTCGGAGAATATGTGTACATGCAGCCATGGCAGTGCAAATTAAAATCTGGGGAAGAACCCGGATATATGTACCATGGCGCATTGTCAACTTCCCGCCAGCTGGGGAATGCCGAGTCAGATTTAGCCATGAAAATTCACGTCGCCGTCAATTGGCTGGGAGAATGTAAAGTTGATTAAAAGGTACATCCGTTGGTGCGCGTTCAGTGCAGCTGACATCTGTCGCTCATCGGCATACAAACTACGAATGACAGACAACCTCGCCGAACTCGGTAATCTTTCGTTCCAATTTCAAATTTCCTTTGAAGTTCTATGAAGTGGCATAAGTCTCATTCTCATATTGTTAAAGGCCGTCGTACTCCCAATCTGCCAACCATTTGTCGAAGATCACTGTGTAAACCCGATTAAGGCCCATATCGATGACATGGAAAAACCTGCAGTTGCAGGCTGCTATACGAACTTGGCACTCCGCCCTTGCAAGGTGTCCAAGACGCGTGTACTGCCCCGGTGCTTAAGACACAAACCTTTGACACCTCACCCATCTCCCACATGTGACCAACCCAGAGTATGACCCAGGGCAAAAAGATGGGGGCCACCCGGGGATTGAACCCGGGACCTCTCGCAATTATTTGTGCTCAGGATTGAACCCTAAGCGAGAATCATACCACTAGACCAGCGGCCCTTGATGAGTTTAGGATGCTGTGGATCGCTGGCAGGTGGGTAGAAGAGCTGCGAGAGTGGTGGATTGTTGTGGAGAAAAAGAGAAAGAAAAAAATAGTAGTCATCCCGGCGGGACCGGGAGCAAAAGATGAGGCCACCCGGGGGTTGAACCCAGGACCTCTCGCCATTTTGTTGTGCTCAGGATTGAACCCTAAGCGAGAATCATACCACTAGACCAGCGGCTCTTGCTGAATTTGATGTTGAGAGTATCGGAGAGTGTGGGTTATGTTTCGTTTGGGAGAGAGGTAGGAGTATTGAGTCAGGGGCTGTGTTCAAGTTGTGAGCCGGGCGAGAAAAAAGGGGGGGAGTTGGTGATACTATTTTTTTGGGCAAATTCCACTCCATGATTTTTGACTTGGGTGATCCACAATACAAACCTGAGAGGAGGATGCCTGCCTTTTGTATTTCAAGAAGGTCGTGCTTCTGTTGCTTTTAGGTGAAGTCGACGCTTCTTCTAGACCTTATGAGGCTCAGCCATTCATCTAAGCCGACCGAGTCTGTAAAATCAACGCCAAAAGTGTAAAAATCTCGAAGGTGTCCTGGCCATGTGAGAAACGCCTCCAATCCTGAATCCACGGTGACGGAGACTCCCGGAGCCTGTCAAACCATGCCTGAGTCCCTCTTCAAACCCCGGAAAGCCATTGGCACCGCAAAACCTGAGAAAAAGCAAGAATATTTGACCCACCGCTAGAAAAGAAACCCTAAGATACACCCCTTCTGCTTCATCAGTCCTCTCCGTGATTCCTTATCCCTTAAGCATCCAAAGGCTAGCAATGCATCCACATCATCTACAAGATGCCCAAACCCAACTTAGCGAGTATAGCCTGCTTTCTCTGGTCCTTCAGCCTCACTTTCGCCAGCTCCTCCTGCTCTGCGACATCCAGTCGGGCATTAATACTTTTTACGTTGGTTAATGCGTGAGCTTCATTGTATGCCGCTTCGCGAATGCACTGGTTGCACAAGATGTCATCGATCAGAATTTCGCGGCCGCTTTGCAGACCGTTACAGTTCCTAGCGGAGCAAGGGACCTTCATTTTGTCCACCTTGGGTTCACAGTCTCCGCCTGAGATGCGGTTAGGGTGAACCCGGCCACCGTGCTGATCTATGGTTTTGCACAGGAGAACGACCGGATGCTCGACGCACGTTGCTGCGAATTGGGGGCTCGTCCGCTGAGGGAAAATTGTGAAATTATCTGCGCGACTTCAAACGCGAAAACGATGTCAAAAAGATGCAGTGTGGTTTTGGAGAGATGTACGCTTTGATGCAGGTGCGCAAGATGCAGTTGAGGTTGTGATGTGCTGCTTCTTCACTACATTTCGAGGGAGAGCATAGAGGGCAGATTTATACCCAGCAACCCACCCACCTACTCAATGTCAGTTCGACTCCCGCGGTACTCGGAATGACGTGGCAACCGATATCTTCTCGCTATCCCAACTTCTCAAAGTCTGCTAGCGAGTTTCGAGTTCGAACAAACTTGCGTGGTGGCGCCGTTGACCTGATTGCGTCAGTCCTATCTACAAGTTTGCCCATCAAGGACCTGAATCATCTCAACTCATGTGTCCACTTTTCTAATACCCGAACGGGAATGGCATCATTTATGCGACTGAAATGGCCTCGCCATCAGCGGAGCGGCACGAGTGGGGGAGTCAGCTGGGGCAAACAAAGACTCTGGCAAACAAGCTGCGAGACGAGACGAACATGGAAGTGGCCTCGCCAATAGTGTACTTGACAAAGCGCGGCGCCATGACCCTCTGGACCTCATCAACAAAGACCAACCACTACCACAACCTCGACACAGCTCCGAGCAAAGGTACATGAATGACCTTCTAAATCCGGAATTGGATTCAATCCGATCTAAACATGAGCTCCCAGAAGCCCTCCTCGCCCAAACCATTGCCCACCCCCGCCACAATCAACTTCCTGGCTACCAGTACAGGTACCTTAACACCAAGATGAGACTGCTAAACATCAAGACGACAATATCAAGCAGTACTGGGACGCCAAATGTCCCAGACTATGCAATCCTCTCGCACGTGTGGGGGTCCAACGAGTTCCTGTACAGCGACATTTTCAAGGACGAGGTCTCCGTTCCCCGAGAAAAGGGCGTCAAAGTCAACCGCGCCGCTCAATTCGCACGCGAGCACGGCGACACGCACCTCTGGATCGACACGTGCTGCATCGACAAGTCCAGCAGCGCCGAGGTGTCGGACACCCTCAACTCCATGTCCGACTGGTACGAGAATGCGACCATCTGCTTTGCCTATCTGGCCGACGTTACATCAAGGGACGACCTGGAGGGGAGCGAGCGGTTCAAGCGGGGGTGGACGCTCATGGAACTCCTCGCACCCAAGGACGTGATTTTCTTAGACTCGGACTGGAACGAGATCGGGGCGCGGGGCAGCCTTGCCAACCAGCTGCACAAGATCACCAACATCGACATCAACATCCTCCAAAAGGGCCAGTCCGCCGCCTGCGCACAGTCGGCCGCCACCAAGTTCTCGTGGATGGCTGGCCGACGGTGCTCCCGCGTCGAGGACGTAGCCTACTACCTCATGGGTCTTTTCGGGGTCAACATGCCCATCCTGTACGGCGAAGGGTCCGAAAAGCGTTCCTCCGTCTCGAAGAAGAATTCATAAAAACGTGCTCGGAAGACGACTCCATCTTTGCCCGGCGCGACACCAGAAACCGCCAGGGCTTCCTTCACAGTCTTTCATCACCCACACCCGACTACTTCTCCGAATCCTCCACCTTCGCCCTCTCCGTCAGCAGTGCCATCAAACCCAGCTACAGCGACAATATCACGGTCTGCATCCCCCTCCAAAAACTCACCACCTCCCTCAACGGGAGTTGCTTCGCCCGCGTAGCCGCCGACACCATCATTTTTTCCTCGCGGAACGAATACGACCTCCCCCTTGACAAAATGGTCGACTCCTGGAAATACTGGTTCAAAGAGAAAGGGCCGATGGACCCTGCCCCATGCTGACACAAATCCTCGCGCGCCGCAAACCGAAGATCGAAGGGTACATGGCTGGCTTTTTCTCACTGCAGCGAGCATAGCCAAAACCGTCCCCAACTTGGGAGTCTTGTCCATCCGCGTAGTTGCCCCTTATCCCCTCTGGCGGGAAGGCATGCACAAGACCTTCACCATCGACTTTGAAGCCAAGCACCGCGATTTCTCGGGTATGATCCAGCCTTCTCGTATCACGAAAACCCGTCATCCTCGGAAAAATGGGCATCGAGGTATCTTTCCGGCGAAATAACCAGCAGATTCCCCAATGGAAAAAGAATTTAATTTTCGTGGTGGGCTTAGAACCCGTCCCGGGCCCGAATCCGTTTGGTACGCAGCCGGCGTTCGCGAAACCCTTCGCGGGGTGGATGGGCGCGGGAAACTTTTGGAGTAGGGCGCTGGGCGTGTTTGGGATTTAATCTGGATTTGACGTTTGAGGATCAGGAGTTGAGGGATGGGTTCAAGTTGGAGGTGCGGGCGAGCCCCGCCGCGCATTGGGGCGGGAAGCAGTTTTGGGAGGTGGAGTTCTTTTGGCCTAGGGGGTGAGATAGGGTGAAGAATGGAAGGGCGGTTGGAAGAGACTTTTAGTTATGTTTTTTTGCGGCGCATCGGGGCTACCTAAGCAGTTTTACGAGGTGACGGCTATCTTTCCCAGGAAGGGTTGAAGAAAGAGTGTAAAGGAATGAAAGAGGGTTGAAAAAGACTTCTGCTTTGTATTTTCGTAGCTTTTATCTGATCATTAGTTATAAGTGATTGTACATGCTTATAGTGATGGAGTTAAGGGCTGAGTTAGGTTTCTGAAACGTCATGTGTCCGATTAGTTGTATGAAGAGATTATACGTCATGATACCCAGTTAGTATTGGACTTAAGGGTTGAGTGTCTTTCTGTGAAGTACATATGCTGTTTTGTTCATATAAGCTTATAGAGGTAGGCATATGAGATGGAAAGTATTCTCGAGTCCAAGCATTGGCTTCAAAGTTGATTGTGTGGAGACATGTAAATCAAGTGCTTTCTTTTAACTGGGGTTGTAGACATCATAAAGTAACAGATCTGTGAAGAAAAGATCTCATATTTGCAGGTAGAAGCTAAAGGATAGTATTGGTGGTTGCTTTCGTAACATGTACCACTTGAACATAGATGAAACATGAAACTCTTCCACCTAAATCCGTTTGCGACATCAACATGATCTTAAAGCCATATAGGCGCCTCATAATCTCTTTTCCGACAGAGCCACTGTTCTCATATGTCCCCTCACTCTCCCACCTCACCACCAGCCATCTGAATAGGCTCCAGATACCGCGGAGTCGTCTTACTCCACTGCTCATTACCACTCATCTGGTGCTGCAAGCCACGCACATACTCCTTCACCGTTTCGCTCACAAAACCAGCTTGCGCCAGCTCGTCAGCTAGCGCCTCATGGACTAGCTCCCACTCGCGCACCATGGACCACAAGACTCTCTTAGTGGCGGTCACTCCCAATGCCGTCTCGGTGGCCACCACTTTCACGGCCGAGCACAGAAACGAGCCCTCTGCATGACCCGTCTGCGCGGCCAGCACCTCCTTTTCAAAGCTGTAAATGTCGTTGACGACTGATAAATGCTTGGAGCAGTTTTCTTCGAGGGGGCGCAGGGCCTGCATTTCTTCCGCTGTTGGGTGGAGGGCCATTGAGTAGCGCATCAGTGCCGATAACAGTCTGTTTTTTTGTTTCTTTCTGTCAGTGTCTGTTTTTTGTACTAACCCTAGAGATTGAAAGCAAGAGAGAGACAGGCGGGAGGGAGATGCAGAGAGTGACTTACGCTTTGCCAACATCCTTCTCACGGTACCGCAGATACTCGCCCAGCTCCTGGATAGTCAAGCGCGCCTTATCGGTCTGTGATCGCATAAACTCAAAGGTCGGCTCAAGGACTTCATTCGCCAATTCGAGGTCAAAGGCACGCATGCTCTCCCACAGATCGAAGATGATAAACTCGGCCGGGATGGAACCTGGTATTCTTCTTTTTAGCATCCGCCTGACAACAAACTATCAAGAGTTGAACATTGGCCTCACGATCTGGAGTCGCATAAGCAGGACCCCGTGACAGGTCCATAAGTCTATTGTTGAGCTTCTCGCCATCGGCGAGCGACATGTCCTCAAGAATATCTGCATACCAAATTTCAGTGTTGGAACAAAAATACCACACACGAAGGGTGATACGTACCGTCGATCAAGAACAAAACAGTGAGTAGACGACAGGCAAAGTGGATCCGGTCGCCTTTTGCAAGTGGGAAGTACAGGCACGTAACCCGCGAAAATCCAGCTTTGAGAAAGGTCAATCGTGCCTTGTTGTCAGGGAAGTTCCAGTTCTCGAGAAAGTATCCGTCCACTCCCCTGGCCACCTCCTCGGCCAGGGGATGGATCATGTACTGCCAGGAAGACGGGGGGACATTCCATGTCAGTCTCTTTGCCGTCGGCTTGTCTCCATTCTGGAAACCCAGAGGGGTCGCCGATCGGTTTTGCACTTGTATGGACATGATGTGATGAGAATGTTGTGTCTGACTAAACAGACTAGATGATGGAAAGTGGTGGCCAGCGCTGTGTAGGAGTGATGCTGTGACTGTCAGTTGATGGCTGTGGTGGGTGGTCAAAAGACAGTGGAGCATATAACAGCATATGCCCAGAAGCCTTCGGATTGTGATTTCCTTGTTTACGAAGGAAGCTGTGTTGACGAAACAATCAGTCACATGCCGTGCCACACGTGAGCAATGGAGATGTCCGAGATAGGCAATGCTCATATGTCCAAGAAAGAGAAGGAGCACTGCTGCTGACCTGAGGTTTCTTTATGCACAGCAATGAAATGTTATGAACCGGCTTGGAATGTCATCTTTATAAGTTCACTCTCGTTGATGCCTTTCCTTAGGCACCCAGCCGAAGCTAACCGCCTTGAGCGCTCAGTAAAACAAACATCAACGGCGAAGTAAGGCGGCCGCATGTGTGACACAAGATGGAGGAACATGGCGATATGTGGAGTGCAATAGACGCACTGTCCCGAATCTCGTTGAAATTTGGAACAAAAGAAGAGTCATGTCTTTTTCGCACGGATGGGCCGGCAAATATATCACCTCTGAAACCAGAGAATTTGGGAAGTTTTTTTGTTGCGTTGGTGATGAAAAAGTTGGAATCAGCAAAAAGCTCGGAATCACATCACTGAATTCGGTAGTTTACTAGGCCACATTCCAATCAAGGCCACGAACGGCTTATAATTATGTGATTGTTGGTCATCAAGCAATGGTAGTGGCTGAGCTGAGCTGTGGTAATGTGATTGCCGTACGATTGTGATGCCACCAATCACAGAACTGAACCGTGAACCTTGGTTAGCGGCACACACGGCACAGGCGGGAGCAAACACCACACTGCCAAAACACAAAGCTCTGCTACTTCGAGTGTTTCCAGTGCGATTCACACTCGTTTCTCGGTGATAAAGCGGCCCGAAGGAGATAGTTGGCACGAGTGGCACAGAACAGGAAGAAGACGCTATCTTTGTCAGTAAGTAGGAAGTCGGTGTTTGCCTGGTGAGTCAAGTTTGCATTCTCCTCTCCAGACCACAAAACAGGTCAGCGGTGGGAATCGGTGAGTTTTTACTGAGAATGACAATAACCGGCTCACTTCCATACGTCTAGTTGTCATATGCCGTCCGTGCCGTGCATCTGCGGCACGCGTCCCTCCTGAGTGGCTCATAACTCGGCCGAGCACACGAATTCCAGCCCTACGAAGCGGATATCGCTGACGGGAAGATCCAGGGACGTCGTGGGGGCCGCGGAGTGAGCAGGCAGCACATTCTTGATACTGCACGGCATTGTTTGCTGATACGACCTCGGATAGCATCGGATCAAGGTGCCTGAATGACTCGAAACAGGCCGACGAGTTATCAATCCCCCCACGAGAGTATCAGCGAACTGGATGCTTAGACATATCAAATCCTCCGTGACGAAGGTACGTGTTGGGTCCTGCTCGGGCCCGTTGGTGTCGAGCACGTGGACCGCTGCGCCGTGTTCGGTCAGGATCTGAGATCGACCTCGCCCAATTCCTAATGCGCCGCCCTTAGAAACTTGCCCTCTGTTGCAGGTGGACGGGAGGTCAGGTTCCCTTATTTTCAGTGATGCTGTGACAGAAACATGGGAGTGGTTTCATTCCGTCTGCTGCAAGCCTGGTGGCAGTGAAGCAATCCAGACACTCGCTCTTATTGCCCCTTTTTATCACTCCAATCGTCAAAACGGCATGCAAACCTTTTGTTCCTCGGCACGGGAATCTCCCGATCAGTCAATACCGCTTACAGTCGGGAGCAGTATATTAGGACTCGGTGTGGGATCTGTTTCCTTGGATTGGGTTCTGACATCTCAAGTTACACCGCATCCACTTCCCATCACGGGACCCAAATGACGGCACAGAGGATCAGCAGCACTCATCTTGCTCAGCCCTACTATGTACCATGAGTCACTGTCAAACAATGTCACCGTGCCTACCAGCCCACCGCCAATCAACACCTCCCGGGGTTTTCTCCGCCCACCCAGCCACCAATCACCACTTCTCCAACTCCTTCTCAGTCCACTCCCACAGCTTTCTCGAAAGTTCTGCATCCTTAGTAAACTTGGTCTCAACCTTGGAAAGCACACCAACAGGTTCGTAAAACGCCCCGTTCTTTATCTCATCCCTCGGTGCCCCCACACACCACAGGGTACTCCACGCAGCATCCTCGGGCTTGATCAACCCGCCCTGGCCGCCCACCTTGGCCGCGAGACAGATATGTGCGCGGTGGAACCCGCTCTGGCGCTTGACCAAATCAGTGCCCACGATGCCGGGTGTCACACTGACGCTCGTGAACTGGGGGTACCGCTTCGCCAGCTCAGAGGCAAGTAACAGGTCTGCCAGTTTGCTCTGTCCGTACCTCACAAATCCACCGAAGACGGCGAATTTCTGGACTGTCTTGAGGGAGTCGAATTGGATCCCACCTGACGGAGCACCGCGGAAACCAGTGGAAGTGAGTTGCACGATGCGAACATCTGCTTCAGTACGAGCAGCCGTGCTCTCAAGCAGGGGCATGAGTAGCTTAATCAGCAGAGCGTGACTGAGGTAGTTCACCCCAAACTGGTACTCATACCCATCTTTGGTTAGTGCAGGCGGGTGATTCATTACCCCGGCGTTGGCGATGAGGATGTCGAGCCGCGACTGCTCGGCGAGTACCCTGTTGGCGGCGGATTTGACCGATGCAAGACTGTCGAGATCACACTCGAGGAAGCGGACTGAGGTGGCGCTGTCAGATGCTGCGGCTGCTTCGGTGATGGTAGCTTCAGCGCCTTTAGCGTTGCGGCCGGTGAGGTAGATGGTGGATGGGTTCCACTGGGCCAGCTTGATGACTGACTGTGCGCCGAGGCCGCCGGTTCCTGATCACCGTCTGTGAGTGGACATTGATGGCAAATAAAAAAGGGAGAAGAGCACATACCACCGGTCACCAAGATCACCTTGCCTGACAGGTGGGGCGTTTCTGTTTTTGGGTCAAACCCCATATTGAGAGCTGGACCGGTCCTTGTGATGCTTTTTTTCTGGTGATGTAAGTTACTTGTCAGTTTGCGTCTTCTGTGTTCCGCGTGTTCGTAATGAGCGGTTGACGCGAATCCAGGCACAATCCCCTGCACGTGCGGTGTTCGGTGCTTGGTCGAGTGGCTTTATTTCGTATGGGTTGCACTGACAAAGATATGACGGAGCATTGGTTGCAAGACGATGAGGGGAAAAAAAGGTGCCGCACAACTTAGAGGGGAGGAGAGGTGTGTTGCGTGTAAGAGAAATACTTGGCTTCACATTTGCAAAACACAACAGAGGAGAACTGTAAACAATAAAAGAAAAAAAAAATCGAGAATATATAACCTTGTGACGCGGATTTAAAAGATGTGAGCGGAGGGTCTGCGCGGGCAAATGGCATCATGTCGCCCAAAGGCCTCCAGATATGGGAACGGGATTCGGGAACGGAATTATCCCAGCTTCACTGTTGGTGTCGCTTCAAAGGGGACCATTTTGGGACCAACACCTTTCTTTTTCCTCAAAACGAGCCATGAGAGATAAAGCGCACTTGGATTGGGAACCAACAGTCATGCACGTCGGCTTATGGCACGCACGCACGCGGGATGATTTGCTCCCGATGACAGGAATTCGGAATTTCGTGCTACAGGGGTTTGGGCGGCGGGTGATGCTAATATTGGCCCGAACCCCCTGATTGGAATTGAACCTGCAGTGGGCTGATATCAAGAAAACTGTGAGGTGGTAATTGTAGTTTAGCGATGATTCGAGTGGGATATTTTTATCAACCCAATTCTTTCTCTAAGATTATAAAGGCTTTAGCGAACTGTGCTCCTAAGCAGTTTTCGAGCGTGGCTGAATAGGTAGTATTGATTTTGTATCAAAAAGAGGATCTTTGATTGAAAGTACTCTTCTTTTATCAGTCGGATGGATATGAGACCCGATGCTACTTTGTTTCGCGTCGGCAGACAAGCCAGCCTTAATTATGGCATGCAGAGAAAATAAAATCAAACTCCTTGGTTCTTTTGATTCAAATCCATGATTCGGCTCCTCGTGACATCTTCAACATCTCTGCCTGGATTTCTCACCCAGCTACAGCACCAAACTCCCCTCGCTATCTACCGCTTCACACAAACAACCACCCCAATCTGCAGCGGACTACAATTCAACCCAGGATTCAACCCCATCAGCTGATCCAGCGTAATCCCGTTATTCGTCGCAATCAGATAGCAATAATCCCCCGACTTGACAGTATACGACTTCGCGCACCCAACAGCAGTCGGCGACGGAGCTGTGGTCTTCTTCGTGCTACTAACGGGTGGGAGGGTCTTGATGATGGTAGTAACCGACGTCCGCGCAATGCTCGTCAGGGTCGTCCTCGCCGTCGCCGTCGGAACAATCGTCACACCACTGCCAGGACAGTTCCCACTCACAACACTCGTCGCCTTGGCCGCCCATGAGGCATATTTCGCATCCGCGACAGCTTTGTTAAACCGCGCGGCGAAAATCCCCTGACTGTCGTGCTGTCTGACAGCCAACGTGTCTGGGCAGGCACCGCTGACGGGGCTCTTGGTCGAGTGCGCCCACCCGAGAACAAAGTACCCGTCGGTGGTGGCCACGCCGCCTTCTTCTCCCTGGGCGCCCTGCTTCCACTTGAGGCAGTTCTGGCAGCGGAAGATGACGGAGTAATGCGTTGCGTTGATGGCGCTCGAAATCTGGGTGAGTTTGGCGTTGCCCGTGTACAAGGCGGGTGCGTGGTACTCTGACGCCCAGCGGAAGGATGTCAGGACTTTACCCTGCTGGGGGTAGGCTACTAGCAGGAGGTTGTCGTTCATCCCGCCCCCAAGGGAAATGCCGCACCATCCTGTGGCTTGGCCGCCGGATGACGAGCATGTCTATGTGCACAAGTAGTCTAATTAGCAAAAGTCAGACGTTGTCAGAGCGGGTAAGTGCTGAAAACTGACAATGATGCCGATGAACTCGGAAGCGTCCGCGGTGAGTGCATTAGATGGCAAGGCCAGGCCGAATGTCAGGTCCTTGGTCGGCCAGGTGTTGAACACGATGCCGCTTGTTTTGTCGGTGTAGGTGACAGTGTCGTCATCTTGGCTGCGTCCAAGTGTGCACACTGCAGCTTTGTGTCAGCAAATTCAATGCACGAATGAGTGAATAGAAGTTGGCTGCCGGACGCAATGAGCATACATGACAACAATGGCAGCAAAATTGACGCAAAGGACTTCATATTGGCGAAGATGATTTCTGAACGTGTTTGATTTTTCTTTTCAAAAAGGTATTTCGAACCGCAGAACTGACATCGTTGCTGTATTTTATTGCCCATGAAGAGGAAGCCATCTCTGAGCTTCGAGGCCGGAGCATAAAGTGCTCCGTCGCCTGTCATAGGAACGGAAGCAGCGTTAATGAGCACTATAACGCCACATTATGCCGGAATTAAGCAAGAGGCCCGAGCTGGGAATTGGTACCTTAATCAAAACCGCACGGGGACCGCCTCCGCCTCCGGATATTTATGTGGGAGCGGGAAGAGACACGGTTGAGATCGACGGGAACTGCGGGTGGTTAAATGCCGTCCAGGCCGCAAGGCAAGATTCCGCACAACGAGAAGCGGAGAGACTGACTTCTGAAAATAAACACTAGATGTAATCATTGTGTCTTATGCTGTAAGGCTGAGGGAGGATTTCTAATCACTATCATGCACTAACGCTGTCTGCATGGACCAAAGTCCTGATTCTAAGTTCTGCCATCCCGGTGCCATTTCAACAGCTTCAAAGGTTCACCATACCTGACTTCAGCGCATTGAAACCCTGTAATAATACATGAGTTAGGGTCGCTCCCCAGCCTCGGCGCCAATCACCGGGTGTTGAGTCCATCCTTTGCGTGGCCTTTTCCAACTTGTGCGCTCAGCCGAGTCGTGAACAGGTGACGACCAACTTTGGAAGTGCAAAAGGGGCCCAGTACTCAAGCATGTGCGCCGTCATGCTTCTCTGTGTTCTGAGGCATCTGTTGTCACACGAACGTCCAAGGAGTCCAGTCTTTGCAAAGTATGCGTGTGTGTGTGCGTGTGTGTGTGTGTGTGGCGTGCGTGAGCTCATAAGTCAACTCGTCTCATCACTGGCAGCATCAGTGATTTGAGCTGGCATAAACACCTGTATCATCAAATGGCTTCGCTGACACAGCCGACCACGCGCCATCGCACATCAGAGCGAGATCAGTTTCCTTTCCAGGAAACAAAAGCTCTGACTTGCCGTCCCAGAAGTGAGTAATAGAACGGTCCTGTCATGCATCTCCGTCAGCATTCCAGACTTCGCATTCACAGTCCACCACCACGCAAAGATATCACTCACCAATCCCAAAGTCAGTTTAATCACACCATCGCCCCATTGCGTCGTGTAGTTGTACTTTGGCTCCTTTCCTCTTGCCGCAAGCACAATGTTATCAGCAGCAATCTCCGCCTGGCGGGCAGCGATTCTCGAGTTCGGGTTCGCGTCGTGCGTGTCGGCCACGTCGCCGCACACATAAACGTTGGGCAGAGAGTCGTCGTCGATCTGCAGGGTGGACTTGACTTTGATGTGGCCAGACTCAGAAATAGACTTGGGTGCCAGGTCGGCGATAAGCCCCGAGGCAGGTTGCTGGCCAGTGCAGTTCATCTGAACATCCAAATATCAGTCACGAAACCCTCAAAATCATATGGCGAAAAGGAAAAGAATACTCACAAAGCAATCACAAGCAATTTTCCTCCCCGAGCTGAGCGTGACAAACTCTCCGTCGACACTATCAGCCGCCACCTTCTCCCCAAGCATCACCTCCACCCCAAGCCTTTTCAGAGACTCCATCGCGCCCGTCTGCAACCCAGGCCCGAAGCGATGCATCACGGCCTGCCGCGAGTGCACCAACGTGACCGATTTCTCAGGGTACAAGTTCTTCGCATCGGTCGCCAGCTCCACACCGGCAGCACCGCCACCCGCAACGACAATGTGCTCCGCCTTCTTGATGCGCTGTTGCACACCCCTGAGCAACTCAACGCCCACCTCCTTGTTCTCATCGCCCACGCGCGACGGCAGGCCATCCCGTACCGTCGACCCCGTGGCGATAAGGAGGTACGCATACTGAATCCTCTCGCCATTCCGCAATGTGACACTGTCTTTCCCAACCGAAGTAACTCTGTCGCGCACCCAGCGGACCATATCCTTCGGCGCCTGCGAGAAAAACTCAGGCGTGTACGGGATGAACGCCTTGTGCTCATGTCCCTCGACGACACAGAACCGGGGCAGCACCCAAGTGAAGTTGAAGTGGCTGTTCGGTTCGATCACCACCACCCGATAGCGTCCATTTCGCGGCAGGGAGATGGCGAGGATGCGCGCCGCGAAGTAGCCCGCAAAGGCTGCGCCGACCACAACAATGTTCTTGACCTCGGACGGGTCGGGTGGCGGCGAGGAGGTGCGTTCCGTCAGGGCGGCGAACTTGGCTGCTGCGCTGCGTCGAAGGATGGAAAAGAAGACGCGGACGGCGTAGCCGACCAGCCGCGTGAAGAGCAGCGCTTTTCGTATCCGCTCGGGGACGGCCATTATTTATCTCTCTGTGTGTATTACCAACTGTGTGGTAACGAGACAAGAATGGGGGTGGGAGAAACTCGGTAAATCGGCTAGAAAAGTTGATCATCAACGAAGATCAAATAAAAGGGGCAAGCAGACAAACAAAACAGAGAGAGAGGCAGCGCTAAAGGTACATGTACCTCCCCAGAACACATCATGGCTCCCTCGGCTTTTCCGCGGACCCCGTTCGCACACACGATGGCCACCGACTGGACAAAATGGAGACATGTTGCGGGATTTGGCGGAGCATCCTGTCTGTCCAAGAAAAACCATTGGCGAGAAACTGAGGCCAAGCCGCCCGTTTCGCCCAAAAGAGATGGAAAACATTGGAAAGAGCCACGAGGGGGTCCCCCTCGGGGTGGGGAAAGTGGATATTGCCAAGGCCATGATCCTGGTTTTTTCACCGGCGCTA
Source organism: Podospora didyma (assembly GCA_033439775.1). Taxonomy (NCBI): domain Eukaryota; kingdom Fungi; phylum Ascomycota; class Sordariomycetes; order Sordariales; family Podosporaceae; genus Podospora; species Podospora didyma. The sequence continues at coordinate 5,174,844 of JAULSW010000003.1, forward strand.
ATGCAACCATCAGATTATCTGATCAATCTGATTAGATTTTGGCCGCCGGTGCCGGCCCTCTCACCCTCCATCCATCGGATGATTTGCTGGTGTGGCAGAAGAAAGGGTGGGTAGGATGGCTCGGATGGCTCACACATCCCGCTTCTGCCTCTGAGACAGACCAGAGCAGAGGGAAATTTGGGAGTTGCCATCATTGGGATGGACACGCGTCGCCTTACACAAGTCAGCAGCCTCCACCGCGGTTCATAAGGCAAGAGATAGAGGCGGAACAGAATGTATTAATGTTTTTGACAGGTGACGCTTGTCTGCTAGTTACTCCACGTATACATGTACATGATGTGCCCGGGCTTTTCAGATCTTGGAAAGGCCGAGTCTGCTCTTGAGCCCGCTGAGAACCTTGGCAAAGGATCCCTTCTGCTTCAAATCTTCCGGTTGAACCGGCTCCTTCTCGGACTTTGGTGCTGCCTCAACTGGGGCTGATACTGGTACGGGTGCTTCCGCTGGTGCTGTTACTGGTGCTGCCTTCTCAACTGTGGCGGGCTTCTCCTTCGCTGGGAGCTGTGCCCATTTTGGATACCCTAACTCTTTCCACTCGTAAAAGCTCGTACCTTTGGCCGCAGCAGGCATGCGCACCATCAACGGCACCGAGATGTCCTCATCCGTGCCCATCACATCAGCCCTGTGCACGATGGTCTCCTTCAGTCTCTCATACCCCAGCTTCTCATACAAGCCCACAGCAGACGGGGACGACTCAAAGTAGATGGGCAACCCAGTGCGGTTGCTGAGATCGATGCCCCACGACGCAAGCGCAGCCCCCGCCTTGAGGCCTTGGTGTCTGGGGTCAACTCCAATGACATGAGCGTCTAAATTAATGTGTGACAGGTATCAGATGAGCGGGTTCCATTCCTTGTGGGTACTGCAGACCAGAAAAAGAACTGACAGATGTAGGGCTGGCCGCCAAAAAGCTTCTCGCGCATCTCCCAAAGCGGGTTGAGGATCTTCTCGGCGCGTTCCCGCTGCTCCCCCTCGAGCCAGGGCACGCCGTGGTTCTTGCGTTCTTCGGCTGAGCGGGGGTTGATGTAGATGTCGCCCAGCGCGATGCCCACAATCTCGCCCGTGTCCATGTTGACGCACTTGAACGTGTACTGGGTGTCGCTCTTGTGCCAGTAGTCCAGCGTAGCTGCTGCGCTGGCTGTGCGGAACTCGTCGGAATTGACGTCGGCGCCAGGAAAGAGGACCTGCAGCATCAGCTGGCCCATTTTCTCGGCTGCGAACGCGGAGAAGTAGGCATTGTAGACCTCCTTGATGTTGGGGATCAGGGCCGGCAGGACTGTGTACACCATTGTGGCGGGTGGGCAAGTGAACGGCGACGGCGTCGAGGTGGTGATGTTTGAGATTTGGCTGGCGACGACGAACGAAAATCACTTCCAAATTTAGTCGAACGGACAGCTGGCGAAAGTGGGCACTTGAAGAAGAGGACAAAAAAATGCAAAAGGCGGAACATGGAAGAGAGGGAACCAATGCGGCGGGTACGAAGGACACAATATCTACCGTAGCTCACCCTCTACCGGGTAACACCCTGGTATCCCACACGGGCATGGGCCATCTCACTTGGATGTTGCCAATTGGCCACTATTACGTGACATAGCGAGAACGTCCGTGTTGCATTTTTATCAGATCAAGCGAGCGAGCGGCAGGCCGGCAAGCTAACATTGGATGACTGGGCCGTCAACGAGAACCAGGAAGGTGGGACGCAGACAGGTGGAAGGAGGGGTGGGGGGACGTGCCTGCCGTGGCCTGTCAGACTACCTACCGCTAGTTGCTGTTATTGCCCTTTTCCGGGACTGCGGACGCTTCTCGGCACCTTCAAATGTGGAGAGCAAGCAGGCAGGAAAGAGCAACCCAGACGTCGGGTGCTTCAGTTTGTTCACTGAGTGACTCTTTGCTTCAAGCCAAGCTCGCCGAGTTTACCGGACACGTAGATCATCGAAGAGGAGCAGAGCACAACCTGCACGGCCAAGAACTTGCCACGTTTTTGCGATGGACCTTTCTCTCTCACGCGAGCTTGGGAAGAACTCATAAGCACAAGAAGAGTTCGTGTTTGCAAATGTCGCGCGCAAATTCCGCAATCGATGGACCCCATCCTTGCTCGCGAATGCCCACCATCACGAAGAACCACTCACGCGGACCACCGGTCTGGAATCTGAAAGGTAGGTAGCTCGGTTCGGTCACAAAGTGGGGTACCAGAAGAAAAAAAAACTTTTTGCAACGAACCCCTCGCATGCAATCCTCCCATTAGAGTTATCAGATCCGCACCTACCCATCCCCACTAGCACAGGTTTGGACAGGTCCCGTTCTCGCTTGCTCCGATTATCGGCAGCCAATTACAATCACTGACTGCTTCAAGTGTCGAATGGCACCTCTGGGCTGGGCGAAAAAAAGTTGTTGGGGATTTGTCACATTCTTGGCAGGTAGACACTATCGAGAATAGCCGCTTCGGGTGTTTGGGGATGATGCCATTCCCCGTTGGTTTGGTGGTGTCACTAGCAATTTGCACACACGTTCACTTCTGTTTATTGGGAACCTGGGGCTGGTCTGGGCATTTCAGCGTTATTGCAGTTGAAGGGCATCACGATGATACATATTCTTCTTTCTTTCCCTTTTCTCTTTCTTTTCTTCCTCCTTTTTTTTCTTCTTTTGGCATTATCAACTGTTCCACGAAACAGCTAGCCACTAAAATATTCACTCGACTCGGATAAACAGCTGCTTCAGACTAATGCACCTAGGTGACGGTGGACGAATATTCGTGAAGTTGCTTCCTTGGCGGTGTCGGTACAAAATATCTTGGATGTGAACCAAGTGAATAGAAACTATCTTGCATTGTGTCTTATTTGTGTATCAGCTTTCATATAGATCAAATTATGAGACAGTGCGATACTCATAGTGGTCGAAAGCCTGGGGGCTTCAAACCCTCCTAGAGCGACGCAAAGCCTCATTGGAGTAACGCAAAAGCACCATGGGACACGCAAAGCCGTCATGGTGGCGATAAAGATCAGCTTGGGTGCAGTATTATCTCTTCGTCAATAATTATAGGCGATGACTCATTTCCAGCTTGGCAGTCCCAAGAAAGCTCGCTGTCAATTTCTAGGCATGTTTGTTCGATTTGAGCCATTGCATCTTTAAGGACCTCAGCGAAGGACCTAAGGCTCCGATATTGACGTGTTTCTACTTATATCGCCGAGCGCCAGCAATTTGACTGTGTCGGTCACACAAAATACCGATCGGATCATGGCAGGAATGTATCCGGCCGGGACAAAGTGTTCAGCAGCAGTCTTTACCACCTGTCAAAAGATGTAGACAAAATCTGCAGTGCATGAATATGGGCCTGCTTTCATAATCTTCCTTTATTCCACCGAAGAGAATTCTCTGACTTGGTCACGCTTCTCCCACCCAGAAGTCTGAGGAACATGGCGAATTCCTAGGGATCACTATCCTTCTGCCTTGTCGAGAGTAATACGTGACATTACTTCTGGGCAATCCATGTACTTCTAACAACTGTCGAAACACCGAGTGTCAAACATCGGAGCCTTAAGCACCGCTCTACCAAATTCTACAGATATTTATTAAGTTTACTTTCCTTTGTATCTTCTTCTTTTCTGGCTGTGTAGAAACGAGTGTCAGAGGAACCACTGCTCCTCGTCCTTTTTCTCACCTCTCGATTATTTTCTCAACCTGACTCGGGAATTCTTGGAGATATAATATACTTACAGCCATCAAATAATGTGAAGCCTTTCACTGTCGGTGTGCCCACGCCGGACCATGTTCCACTTTCTTCAGCGGCTTTCTCTTTTTGATCGCCAAAGGCGGAAACATCATGGATCTCAGCACCAGCATAAGGAGTGCGCGTGCAGTGCAGCAGCCATCAACCCGGAGGCCAAGCCTTGCGGTCCTGCCAGCCATGCCACGTGCGTTGTGCTTGTTGGCACCAACAACAATTTCCCCTGATTAAGTCAATGTCACCTGAAGACAATGATACGCAGACGCTGTTCCCCAGCATCTTGGCGCCATGAAGTTTAAACTCAACCTCCCTTCGCTTCATCAACACCATTGGTGGATATTCTACGGAGGGAACGCCTTCTCAGCCGCCATCTTTCAGCCCGGCAGTCAGTTTAGGTATTCTCGAGGCGAGCCGGCATATTGACGTCACGGCAGATGTGACAGCGGCAACGCCAACGGCACGCTTCTCCTTCTCATTTCTTGGAACCGACCCAATCAAGGCAACATCCAGAGTGGCAAAAGGCTGAGACTGAGACCAAAGGGGATCTCATGATACTGACAGACCAAAAGAGGCAGTTTAGGCGCAGCTGCACCCCGCGTTCGGTAGATAGAAAGCCACCCTCCGGGATGGGCTTGGCGAACCTTGGCGCTATATGGGAGAGATGATAAAACTCCGGGGTAATATCGAGTGCCACTGTGCCAAGACTCTTTGTTTGCATTATTGACCGCCGCTTCCTGTGCTATGCCATTGAAACATTGCTGAATGGCAGCGAAGAACAGGGCAATAAAAAGTACTTAAGACAGTGTTGCACTGCTGTTCTGCAAGTCACTCGGTCTGTCTACCACCCCGACAACTTCACCCCAGGACATTTCCCTCCTCCGCAAAAATGAAGTCCACCTTCCTCCTCGCGGCCCTCGCCGCCGCGTCCGCCGTAGACGCACACTACATCTTCAACATCCTGATCGTCAACGGCAAGAAGATCGGCGGCGAGTACACCTACGTGCGCAAGAACTCCAACTCGTACAACCCGGCCTTCCCCTCCGAGATCGTCGACACCAACGAGCTCCGCTGCAACAAGGGCGCCAAACCTTCCGCATCCGTACAGACCTACGAAGTCAAGGCGGGCGACAAGATCGGCTTCAAGATCTTCAACAACGAGCTCGTCGAGCACCCCGGCCCGGGGTTCGTGTACATGTCCAAGGTTCCCGAGGGCAGTTCCCTGGGGTCCTACGACGGGTCAGGGGACTGGTTCAAAGTCTGGGAAACCGGTCTCTGCGGGAAGAATCCCGGGAGTGATCGGGACTGGTGCTCGTACGGGAAGGATAGACTCGAGTATACGATCCCCGAGAAGATCCCGCCCGGAGAGTATTTGGTCAGAGTGGAGCACATCGGTCTGCATGAGGGACACAAGAAGAAGGCGCAGTTCTATATCGAGTGCTTCCAGCTTAAAGTCAGTGGGAATGGTGGGGGTACGCCCGGACCACTGGCGAAGATCCCGGGGATTTATAAGCAGACTGATCCAGGTATGTTTCCCTTTGTAGAATGAAAGATGGTTGAGAGGAAGGGAAAAATGCTAATATTAAGGGGGGAAAGGTATTGCGTACGACAAGTGGGCTGCCAAGCCGGCGGCGTATGTCATGCCTGGTCCCGCCGCATGGGATGGTAACTGAGCCGAGTTGTGATTGTTGGCGGAGGCGGAGGAGTTGGGGGAGTCAATGGGTGGTGTCTGGTTGAGAAGGATCAAACCCCAAAGGATTGCGCATCCGTGTTGTTGTCGGTTTAATTCATTGGCCTTTGGAGTCTTATTTGTTGTAGCTTGACCGTTTTGTAGACTCATTTTCGACAAAATACTTACTGCCTAGGTAGTCTGCTCTGAAAAGAATTCCCTTGGCGTTCGAGGACAGTTAGTCAAAAGTGAATGCAAGTCGCTTCAGCTCGGCTCACCTTCGGCTCACAGCAGCTCAGCCTGCGCTCAACACTATACCACAAAATCGTCAACTTTACGCGACTCTATGGGAGGCGAGTATTTAGTTTCACTCTTTAATGACCTAAAAGAGGGCTAAGCAGGACCTATTTTATTTACCTCGCTAAAATGGGAGGTTCGAGTCCTTCACAGACTGCTTCTTTTTTTTCGGGGGTTTTTTGGGGGGGGGGAGGGGGGGGGGGGGGGGTTCTCTCCTTCGTCTCCCCTCATCCACATCAAGGCCACCGAGCCAGCCATACCCGAGCCGCCGACCTAACCTAACCGAGATACACAAGCTCCCAAATCCTATTCTCGAGATGCACCCAAAAGCACTCGGTAAAGCTGACGATGCCGATACGATACGCGACGCCGTCTCGCCACTCGAGAATCAGGGCATATAGTAGCCATTCCTCGCTCTTCTCCGGGTATGTCGAACACTCGCCTCCGTAGACGGCGACTTCGGCCTCGAATCTTTCTTTCTTGTGCTTGTCGCATTCTCCTTTTGCCTTGACGAGGCAGTCTGGTGCGAGAGATGCCATGTCCGGGAGGGCGTACCGCAAGCGAGAATCGTCCTCCGCCTTCGGCTTGATGTACTTGGGCACGATGACGTGTCCGTCCCAGCCGTCGCCGGACGCCCTGCAAAATTCGAGCTTGGCCGTGCTGCCCCAGAACACTAGGCGCCCGCAGTCCCTGGCAAGGTCGAAGGTCGTCGCGCCAGCAAATGGTTCGACGGCCGACGGCCACTGCTTCCAAAGATGCGTGAGCCGTGGCTGGGCGCTGGCCGGTGCTGAGACAGGGTTGTAGTCCTGGTCCTCGATCTCTCGTATCCCTTTCGCCTCGTCTAGCTGATAGATCACAGCCTCACGGAAGATTACTCGCCGGCGGCTCCAGAAGTGCCACAACTTGCCCAGATGCATGCCCCCATCGCAGGAGGACTGCCACGCTACCCAGGTCTAGCTCGGAAACGGCGTTTTGCTCTTGCCGCGCACGGCATGGGTGCGCGGCATCCCCGGGAGGCACCAGGTGAGGGCGTACGTGAAACGCTGCGCGGGCAGTCCCCAGACGAAGTGTTCTCCAGTCAGGGCCGTCAACACGGCCAGCACTCCGGCAAAGGCGTGCAGGCGGTCTGAATCGGCCGTGATGTTGCGATGCATGAATCGAATGGCGAGACCTCGGTATAGAGACGGGTGGGCTTGCAACAACGCTGTCGGCTTGGGACCATCTTCACGGGCGTCTTCATCGCTGCTAGCGCCGCCATCATGGGGCTGCAGGAGGAGTGCCGAAATATCGAGTTCCCATTTGCGGTATGTGCGATTGAATGTGCACTGGCTCGACCGCAAACTGCCGCTGGGCAGGCCCGTCTGGAAGGCGTCATTGCCGCCGGACACCCAGCCAAATCGGCAGCCGGAGAAGCCACTTGGATGACCGTCCTCTAGCTCTACCTCCTCGGCCTAGCGAGCACTGGGGCAGTGCCAGTAGACCTGGTTCTCGGCGAAGATGAGCTTGCGCATCGACAGGAAGTGCTCCTGCATTGCCTAGGCCCGAGTATACAAGCTCGAGGAGGCCCGCAGACTAGGAGCAAAGTCATCGAAAGAGTCTAGCACGGGAATTAAGGAGACGCCCGGGGCGTGAACGGCGTGAATAGGGCCGCTGGCCGTCCAGTGCGGCTCCACAGAGACGCGCGATAGGCCGGTGTCGGCGTGATTACTCGCCGCCGCGATGATGGTCAGCGTCGCCAGCGCGTACACAGACGCCATCTGGGCAATCTGCGACGCCTAATGAGACTCGTCGTCCTGCCTGATGCACAAGGTGTCAACCCAGAGGTGACGAATACCCACATTCCGCGTCACTGAGATGGCGTCACTGATGGGCCTTGCCGAGCTCTCGAGGACGGTCGTCAACGGAGTACGACACTCTCGAAACTCGATAACAGTCGCCCCGGTGGAGTACTGCTCGTACATCCACTGGTTCTTCCTCTGGCCTGAAGGACGACTACCAGCCGCGTGGTAGTGCGGTCCCAGTAGTTCTTCAGCTCTGGGAGCCGTGGTGCAAAAGGCCGGCGGTCACGGTGTTTCTCAACTGCCTTCGGTGGAGGAGGACTGGCATGCTCGCGCAGCGTAGAGTCGGTGCAGAATTCGACAGCTTGCAAATGACATGCCATACCTTCGACCGAGTTATTCCCGATACGCTCCCGAAGCCTCTTCGCCACGGTCCTGCAAAAGGTTCAGGTGTCGGCGCGCGAGAGACTGTCCGAGGCGCTGTCCGGTGTCGGCCTTTTCGAGTAGAAGTGCTGCATGCTTGCGTTGGTGCAGCCCGTGTAGCCGCCCCATTCGGGGAACATCTTGAAGACCCGGTTCTCGTTCATCCACGCCAGGTCTGCAAACGGCAAGCGCTGCCAGACGTGACAGAGACGCGAGAGTGGTATGTAGGTTAGGGCCTCCGGGTTTAGTCTCCCAGTCTAGCCGTTGTTTGTTCAGTCGACCATGGATTTGGAACTATATGCGGTGATCTTAGCCTGGTTGCCGGTTCCGAGCCAACAGGCTCCGAGAGCCCCGCTTGATTCGGGGCTCATCGTCGCCGGCCATGGTCGAGAGCCGGCGGTGTTTTGGTAAGACTTGCGGTTAACCTGACTACCGTGTATTTTGTCGAAAAGAAATCGACATTGCCCGCGCGAAAACTTCCGCTTCACAGTCCCGACGTAGAGGGGAATGGGAAATTGCCAGCACCATGACTTCTGAGGCTCTCGGCTTCTTATATCACCTCGAAGCGCTGGATGGGCGGTGGCTGTGTTTTTGATGGCTGTGCGCTAGGAGGCAACCAGCCGCCGCCACGGCTAAAGCCCCTAACTGACCGTGGGTGTTCTCGTTCAGACACTCGACCGCTTCAAACGTTGGCGTTTCAGTTAACCTTGCAATTTGAATGGAAGGATGTCAGGAGGGCGAGCAGACACATTGCTGATCTCGAGGAGAGATCACCACGAAAATCCATCAAGGCTGCTAGGACACTCTACCTCTCAATACGAAAATGGACGAGGAACTAGAAACGTTGTCGGGGTTGACTATAGAGGTACGTTCTGCAATTCTTGGACATCTTTTTTTTTGGTCGGGTCCTTTCTTGAAGATTTTTGTTTCTAATCTTGGAATGCGATGCGGTAACCCTAACCCAGGCTCGTTCGGTCGTGGGCTGGTGGCGGCCTATTGTTTTGGCTGTGGTCCCTGCTAAAAATGATCAGCACATCCAAATTTGGTTCACTGGCCATCTTGGCTCGACCACCCGACAAAATTTGGCTCACGCCTTGATCTTCAGGCAATGAACACTTCAGTATGCGACAACCAAGTCAGTAAAAGTCCGAGTTCATCAGTGATAAGTTTTCGCAGACTCCAGAGATCAACACCTGCAGGTCCCCACTGTCCGTGTTTGACAGCTTCGAGGCTCCTGAAGTGTTAATTGTGCATACGCACACTCGTGTGAAAAAGGAGAGAGCCAATTCCGGATCGGCCAATGGAATTGCAGATCAAGAGTGGCGGAGCAACTCGAAACCCGAGCTGCGGTGACCAGCACCCCACTCAGCCCTGGTCGTGCCCGCCTAATTGGGCCAAGATCAGCACCTGCGAAGGATTGTGGCCCGTGCGTGTGGTTGCCTGCGTTGCCTGTTGGATCCAGCGTCAATTGCCACGCCGCGGTGCTGTGACTGTGGCCTGGATTGCGTCCGCGTCGCCCCTTTTTCAAAAGCGCCTTGTCTCGCAATTCCCCCACCCTCTTTTCTGCTCTCTCAATCTATCGCCTTGCTTGTCATTTTCTGCAAGGCTGCGCTAGATCGTCATCACCATCGTTTTTACCTTTCTCTTCTTGTCCGCTTGCCAGTGACACTCGCAACCTGCTGCCATGGCTTTCGGGGTTGTTCGACTCGCGGTTCGCACCGCCATCCGCACGGTCAGCGACTTTGATGGAGTCGTCGCTGGGCTCCCTACCCCCCTTCAGAAGCGCGTCGAAGACTACACCCAGCGCGATGCCACCGGCGACGAGGAGAAACTGAAGGAGGCCCTCCAGAGCCTTTTCCAGCCAATCCCCATTGCCATCTTCTCTCTGACCCTCTTGGCCTTCATCGTCATCTCCGTCTGCATGCAGTATGCTATCCAGCAGCTCACCTGGAACCTGACCGTCGTCGAAGCCGATCTCGACTCCGAAAACTCGTCCATCTCCCTCTCGACATCTCCCCCACCCCCGCCATACGACCACAAGTCTGCCGGCATCATCGAGAAGGATGTTCTTGATGGCGAGGACTCGCTTGAGAACGACTCGCTCCTCTCCAACTCATCCTCGGCCGCAGAGCGCGCCATCCCCGCTGGCTATGACGCCCGGACCGATCTGGTCACCAAGAACATCCGCAGCACCCTGAAGCACCTGCGCCAGATCGGCGGCGTGAAGATGTGGATGCGTGGCTTCCTTGCTTTCGTCGCCTGGGCGTTCTTCACTGTCGTCCTCGAGCTCGTCATCTATTGCATCATCGGCGGCCTGACCATCAACGGCAGCGAGCACTCCGCGCTTTTCTTCGTGGCTGATCTGTTCGCCGGCCTTATTGCGTCCGTCATGACCAGCCGCATCCACTGCGCCTGGACCCACGAGACCCTCCGCGACACCTCCCGCCTCGAGAACGTCAAGTGGTTCTCGCTCAAGTATGTCTCGAAGGAGGACTCCAAGTTGCTCATCTTGCCCACCATGCGCGTCGAGCTGGCCGCCGCTTTTACCTTCGGGTTCCCCCTCGTCGCTACCAATCTCGTGTTCCGCCCCCTTCTGGAGGCCGCCAACAACGGCGCTGGTGCCGGCAACGCCGCGCTTGCTTGCATTGCTGTGTTGTCGTCGTTTGCGGTTGGCATTCTTGCCACCGTTTTCGTGTTGATGCCCGCGCTCATTGCGCGCACTCGCCTTGAGGCTTCGCTGCTTCCCGAGGAGGACGACACGCTTGTTCCCCTGGACCGCACATTTAGCGGGAAGATGGCGGACGTTCGGGAGGAGCAGCTGACGCGGAAGCAGTTCGTGGGCCGCTTCTTGAGTCTGAAGGGAGCGTGGGCCACCTTTGATAAGAAGACTCTGCGTCGCTCTGTCTGGCTTTCGGTCAAGTACCACTTCATTTCCACTGTTGTGGGTATGATGATGATTGTGTTTGTCTGTCTCGAGGTCGGGTTGATGGTCGCTATCTGGGGCCAGAAGTCGTAAGTACATGTCAAGTGCTGGTTGGTGAGGAAGGTCAATCAATGTCTGAAGTCAATGTATGACATCGACTTTGTATCTTAGCTAGAAACTAAGTTTTTTTTTTGTCCCTTTGTTCTTTAAGGCTTGATCTTGAGGCACACTGCCGTCATGATTGTCACTCCTTTCACTGTAGGATTAATCTTCTACATAAGAAACACCTTGCACTTATGTCTTCGTCCATTTGCGACGGGTCTTCCAGTGTGCTATCTCTTTGCATCACAGATAGAAGGTATCTAAAACTTCGAAAGCATCTTGTCCCCCAAAATAGGCAACATTCAAGATTTTAGCGTTTTAAACTCGCAATTTTGTTGCGTCGATTCATCTCTAGTGCTACGTAACATTCTTCCCGCAACCTTCACAGCAACCAACTCTCGTCATTTCTTATCTCGTAGGAGAAGGGAAGTCGTTGCATCAAACTCTACACGTGCGTGAACAGGAATGTTTATTTACATGGTGACCAGTTTTTCCTTGACATCAACATTGGTGATGACCGGGGTGCTGACAACCAGCTTCCCTGAGTTTAGGCCTTGATCACTGGAATCATGATATGTTTGCCCACTAGTTCGGTGACCAAAAAGGCGCTATCTGCCAGTCTGTTTAGAGTTGTGAGACTTCCTGCTGTCAAAACCACATCGCTGGCAGGTGGTGAAACGCCATGATGTTTCCAAGACAAGAAGTGAATCTCTTCCCCCCAGCCAGTCATAAAAAAAAAGCAATGAAACGATATCAACAGTCACAACGCACAACGAAGGGTATGATATATAAGAGATATTGAGAAAGTCATTTACTACTATTACCGTGCTGTGAGCCTCGTAGGCACGAGAGGGCATCATGTGCGGAAAATCTATGCTAACAAAAGCTCACCCTCTCTGCCAACAATGATCTTCTACAAACATGAGAGAAAGAAATGAAGTGCAGCCAACAAGCAGCTGACCGCACCAATTATCCCCCGGCCAAGCAAAGCAAAGCAAAGCCAAGCCAAGCCACCCTCCCTTTGAGCAATTAATAACCGCATGCCACCATAAAAAGATCCCGCTGAGTGAGAGCCAATGCACCGTAATGGTAACAACCCCAGACTGAGCGCCATGGTTCCATGCCTTTCTTTTTTTTTTCCGTTTTCCGTCCGACCGTGGGCACGCCCACAATCCCCGTCAAGTCTGTCTCTCAGTATCGCTGAGAGACCTGCTTTTTGTTTGTCTGTTGTCCGTATATCCCCTCTACTCTTATCTCCGCATTGGAGACTCCATTCAGGGGGATAAAATATAAATCCCACATAACCACACAAATGGTTGATATGCTGTATCGCTCATCATTACCTAAACGCCGCGCTGTGCTGTGCTGTGACTGGAATGATCAAAAGCTCGCTGAGAGCCGGGTATCGTATCGCTATGCCGCCAGTGGTTGATAGCAAAAAAGGAGAATCGCAAACAACCGAAATACCGAAATGAATGACCCAATAAGCGTGAAAAGCAAACAACCAAACCCTTAAAACGCCAGGCTTGATGATGAACAATGAGATGTCTTGAAATAAAGAGATAAAACTCATAACTCATGACTCAGAGCTGTATAAATGAAGACTCGCACAGCCGGTAGAGAGTGTGGTTGCCGATGATGATGTGGACGAAGAAGGAGGAGAACAGTGGTGAAGTCCGGCGATGCCAAGATAGGTATGTCGACCGTGTAATCACGTCCATGTGTGCCGTGTGTGCGATTTACTGTAAACCGCCATAAAAGAAGCGAGCCAAAGACCCGCCGCCATTTCCTCTGGGGTCCTCGGGTTTCTTGTCCTTCTTCGGGTTCGGGGTGTTCTTCCGGGGATCAGGACGCTTCTTGCCGCTTGGGTTGTTCTTCCAGAACTCGGCGATCCACTCCTCAGGCAAATACTTGGCCAGCTCCCAGGTGAATGCCGACGTGCGCGGGCGCGAGTGCTTGTCAACCTTGTGGTTCGTGATGCCCCACACTCTCTCCTCGTCGAAGTCGTTCCAGTCAACCTTGTACTCGTCGTGTCCGCCGCTCTGGAAAACGCGCCGGTGGTCGGCGATGCTGACCCTCTTGCTGTGATGCTCCTTCATGAACTGGGGGTCGTTGAGCTCGAGTAGGTTTCGCGGGTTGTGGTTCTTGAGGAGCTCCCACGTGTACTCCGCGTCAGAATGACCGGTCCATTCGGTCGTCAGCAGCGCGCGGGTAATGCCATTGACGGTGGTCTCGCGCCGCTCGCACGGGTCGCTGAAGCCCTGGCACTCGTAGAAGTTGCTGCCGTCGGCGGATTTGAGCTTGGGTCGGCCGTTGGGTAGGGAGGACCAGTACTTGAGCAGCAGGGATCGGGCTTCGGCGTGGATCTTGAACTCTGACTCCCAGAGTCCGCCAGGGGGGCCGCGCTTGCGTATGACTAGTATTAGGAAGCGCGGCGGGTTGCTCGGGGAGGTTCGGCCTGGCATGCGAGTGTGGCGGACCAGGCTGATGATGCGTCCGTGGGCGGACGTTCCGGGCTCCTTCCAGTTGATAGAGGGCGGGACGGTGCCGTCGGCTGGGTGAGGTTTACCGCCACTGGCACGGGCTACGGCCTTTGCGTTCTTGTTGGCGGCTTTGTTGGAGGGCTGGATCCGCTTCTTGGCAGGGCTGGATGAGGGAGCTGGGGACCGCTTCGCTCGCTTCTTGGCTGCTCCTGCTGCCGGAGTTCGGGGAGGCTTCTTGGAGGACGGCTGCGCGGGGAGGTTCTTGCGAGCGGCAGGATTGTTCTCCTTGTGAATGTAATAGTTGGAGCTGTGGCGCTGCTTCTGCTCCTTGGAAGTGGAACCTGTGGCAGCTTGCTTTTGAGAGGGGATGGTGGTGAGCGCGTCATCTTCCGAATCCGAATCCTCCTGCGAATAATCGCCGGACTCGTCAATATTACGCTCATCACTCTCATAACCAGGATAATCTTCATCCTGAGAGGTTGCTGTTGTAGCCATGTTATCGGTGGCGGATTCGTCATGAGAGGGTGAGGTTGTGGCCATGACAGCATCGCCAAAATCGTTGCCAGAGGATGAGAGTGCAGTCATTCCGTCGCCATCATCATTATGAATGACGAATGACTCTTCTTGGGAAGATGCTAAGGTTGCCCTGTTATCGTCATCATTATCGGTGACAATTGACTCTTCATCGTGAGAGGATACCGCTGTAGCCATGCCATTAGTGGCAGATGAATCGTGAGATGAGGTTCCAGCCATGACAACATCACCGTTACCACCAATGGCAAGTGACTCATCATTAGAAGATGCCGCTGAAGCCATGTTGCTGATGCCGAGGGGGGCCAAGTCTTGCGAGGATAAGGCTCCACTCATAAAAACATCACCATCATCATCAGTGGCAAGAGCTTTGCGCCTCTGCTTCCGACCCTGATAAGTGTTGTCCTCGGGCTCCATGTCAAGAACTTTGCGCTTCTCCTGGCGAGCCTGACGAGTTGTGGCTGGAGAATGCTTCTGCCTGATAGCTCTACGGGCAGCAGCAATAATCTCCTGCGAATTAATCTCCAGCGCCACCTGCTTGCCTTTGGTTGTGTCTTGACGAGATCGAGCGGCACGAGATTTGCCAGCCTTAATCATATCAAGGCTAGGTCGAGCTTTGGTATCCAGACGAGACATGCCAGTAGAACTGGAGGAAGAAGCCACACTAGCATCTGAAATGCTCGAGCCCGAGATATCCTCATCTGCAGAGGCGACTCGGAACTCAGGAAGGCAAGAGGAAGACCTCTTGGGAATATGGCCTTCATCAACATACCAAGAGTAGGAAGTGCCAGGGATGGGAAAAGACAGCTCAGACGTAGCATAGACAGGGGAGGACGGAGGCTCGATACCGCGACGGCTGTTCTTGGCGGTAGTCTTGTCGTTCCCGTATCCAGATACGTCCTGCTGCACCTGGTTCTCGTCTGGCGTCGTATGGCATCCGTCGTCGGGGGTTTCGTAGCGCGGACCAGAACGCTGAGCTGGGAGAGGAACCTGAGGGGTGGACTGGTCAGGCTGAGAGTTGAGCGTCCGTGTCTGAGACCTGGTTTGGCGCTTTGCTTGCTGCTCGCGATCTTGACGATCAAAGAAATCAACAGCGGCGCTCCTGGCGTTGCCTTTCTTCCTTCCTGCCTTGTTCTTTTCCTTTGGCGGCTCTTGAGAAGAGGATGAAGAGGTTGCCTTTTGAGGAGAGGAAGAGGTTCCAGCCATGTCAACATCATTATCAGTAACAAGGGACTCTTCATCCTGAGAGGCAAAAGCTCCAGTCAAGTCAACATGGCCATCATTACCCGTGGTAACTGGCTCTTCCTCATCGTGAACGGATACTGCGGAAGCCATGCCACTGGTAGCAGGTGAATCGCCAGAAGATGAGGTTCTGCCCGTGTCAATATCACCATTCCCAGTCGACGTGTTTGATATTCCGGGCATATCATCCTCATCTGCCTGCACCTGTTCGTACGAGGCTTGAAGCTGAGCGGTATGAGCTTGACCGAGCCGACCGTTTCTGCAATCAAGGGCACCACGCTGAGCTCTCGCCAAGTCCTCTTTCGCCCAGACATTAACGTCACCCGCGGTACTGCGGAAAGCCCCCAGATTGTTCATTGCGCTAAGGATGGAAGCTCGAGTATTTCTATTTCTCAAGCTCTCGCGACAACCACGCTTGATGGCCCGGGAGGAAATGGCAGTCCCCTTAGCAAGGCCGGCAGCGGCAGTGGAAAAAAGAAAGGGAGAACTGGTGGCAGCGGCGCCAAGGAAAGGGAAAAAAGGGCCGGCAGTGCTGCTGGGGGTAGAAGTGGCGGTGGTGGGGGCGGCGGGGGCGGCAACCACAGGGGGAGAGGAATCGGCAGTGGCGCCAACGGGAGAGCTAGAAGTGCCGGCAGTGTCGCCGGGAGCGAGAATGAGCTCGTTGGCAGCGACAGCTGCAGCGGGAGAGGGAGAGAGGTCGGCAGTGCCGGCGGAGGAAGACGAGGACTCGCTGGCGGTGGCTTGCTGTTTAGCAGTAACATTAGCATAGGCACAGTTGGAAGAGAAGTGTCAAGATCTTTGAGCCGAGACATGTTAAAGTCTTTAAGAAGGGAAAAATCACGGGATTTGAGTGAGGAAATGCCGCGAGATTTGAGAAGAGAAATGCCAAGGCCTTTAGGAGCCAAATTTCAAGATCTTTGAGACTCAAAGGGAGAAATGCCAACCAATTCTTTAAGACTCGAACTGAATCTCAAGATGTTGGATACTCAAATGCCAAAGTCTTTGAGGGGAGGGAGTCATCGACACCACCCCCGTCGCTAAGTGTAGTTACTCAGCGGCGAGGAGAGAAGGGTAGGGTGGCACGATGCCGTCCTCGATCTTAGGAGCGCCCATGGAACACGAGCAGGGAAGGGTAGGGGTCATCGGCGCCATCCTCGCAGCCAGAGTGACAATTGAGCAAGGAAGAGGAGAGGCTTAGGGGTCCTCGACGCCGATGGGTCTCAAACTGCTCGGGTAGTCACTCTTATTGGCATATCGAGGCCCCGCGAGAGTACCCGCCGTACCCAAGAGCGCCAATTGACCGAGGACGAGGGGAGGGGCCAGAAGCCGAAGCATGCCAAACCAGTTACTCCCGTAGGAGTATCAGGTAAGGCTACGTTGGCTAGGGAAGGGTAGGGAGGCATCGAAGCCATCCATGAAGTCAAGAGTGCCAATTGACTGACGCGGAGGAGGGGTAGGGAGCCCTGACGCCGCTTCGAGGGAGAAGTGGAAACTGAAGCGAAGATGGGGGTAGGGGAGGGAGTCATCGATGCCGATGAGTGCCAACTTCCTCGCAAAGAGTCACCGACCATATCACTAACTTCTTGCTGAGGGAGGGCTGGACCCCCCGCGTCAGCCTTGCCCTTTCCGGGCGCGCTGCTGCCGCTCTGGCGCTGACTTCGCGTACGTGCCATGGTAATGTTGACTCTGATGGCGAAGTTAGTATCTTTACTGCTGTCGGAGTCAGATTTGGGAGGAGGAGGCCACTTACTGTCCAAGGCTGCGTAGAAGTTGTTGGTGTGAAGTTGTTGCTGTAAAGTTGTTGGCGTGAAGTTTTTGGTGTGAAGTTGGAAGAGAGTACGAAATTGGCGGGAGACGAGGGGTTATTTATGTGCGTTCGAAAGGAGTGAAGCCATCGAGTGTGGGGAAGTCTTCACCGACTACCCACCCTGACAGTCTGGTGACAGCAGGTTGATAGCTCGAGACTCGTGGCTGGTGGGGCACTCGCATGCACTGCAACTCGCGAGTTGGGATGATTTCGATGAAACGAATACTACCTACGTGCATAAACTTGATTTTATGTCGTGAAGAACGTAGAGAAAAAATTCAATACCGAACGGAGCTCATACTACTCTCTATTCTCCTTGCCATACTTTTTGCTCTACGTGGCAAGCTACTACTACGTCGCTCACAGCTATAGCTATCGTTCTGCGGGCACCGTAATGTACGAGTACGATGTCGAAATAGCAGAGTATATGTCGTGGAAGCTAAGCAGCAATGAATGGCATCTCAAATCTGAAGCCACCCTAAAGGAGCTGTTAATTAGAAGTGTGTATCGTTGACTTAGACTTTACGTACTTTTTCTCAAGTTTTATATACAGTAATCTTTATACCCATCCCTAGCACCATTGTTATCAGCAAGAAAATAGATAGCTACACGGGTATCCGCATGAAATTCCGTACCCGTCGACACAAATATGTGACCGTTTGGCACCGCAAAATTGCAACTGCTCGTTGCAGCATAGTTGGAGCTGCTTGTGACTATGAAGCTGTGACCCTTCACTACAATTTCAGAACTGGCCGTCAACGCATAGTTGGAACTGCTCGTGACTTTGAAGTTGTGACTCTTCACTGCAAGTTCAAAACTGCATATCAACGCAAAGTGACCCCTGTTCGCCACCCCCCTGCCCAGCCAGTGTACAACCCCTCAAGCCACTTATCGTGAATAAGGGGCGAAATAGATGAATAAAAGACTGCGGTTAGAACCGGTGGAGAAGATTTTTTACAGGGATCCTAGCTTTTTGTTCCTCGCGGACATGCATGAGACATGTTATTTACTTTCGAATTATAGCAAGTTAATCCGAAATCACAGTTCAAGGTTATTTTTACGGCCCTAGCACCCTGCACTAGCACTAGCGCCTGGTACGTAACGAACACACCCATTGAATGCCCTCATTGAATGATGACGGCATTGGTCAGCCGCCTTCACTACACACTTTGTGTACAGTAAAGGCCACAGGACCTATTGATCACAGGACCTCTTGCATTAGCCTAAACCTAGATATCTTAGATCCATTCATTACAGCTGAGAGGTCTATATAAAGGACTTTGGGGCCCGGCCTTATGCCACCCTTTTCTCCTCAGCTTAGAATTACACAATACAGAAGGTCATAACTGCAGCCTTGACTCAGACAACCTACCTGCCCGTGACAGTTATTCACAAAATCTGAATAGAGTTTCGGGTAATTTCACTCACATTAGACTGGGAAAATATCCCCTACCCACCTAGATTCGGGCTCTACACGCAGCGAATTTTAAATATTTTATTTTATTTTTATTTTATCACCATTGCTGGACGAACTGCGGGGGGTGTCGTGGAACATTTCAGGTTATGAGTTTCAAGTGTGTCATATCTAAAACCCCCTTTGACTCCGTTCCAAAGCCTGGCGAGAACAATGGTGGAATGGGTCATGGAAGTTCCCGTTTGTTCGCCCATTTTTGTGATTGCAATTGGACAAAGGACAATTGCTTCATTGGAGTTGCAACTTTTTAACCATCGTGCCCCACGTGACATTGACTCAGAGATCTATGATCTCCGCTTTTGACGACAACATAAGGGGGTTTCAACATTGAGACAAATATACAAACTAAAAGTCATTTTGGTTGTGAGTGCTTATATAATGAAGAGAGACGACTGCCTGGCCGCAATCTGTCCTGCTAATATCCCGAATGGGTGCAGTGCAGTCAAGATTTTGTCTGGAAGGTTCTTTAGCCGCCGACCTAAACTACTGGCTCAAATTGTCCCTTCCGTTTTCACACACCGCGGCTTGAAACACGTGAGCGCTTACTGGATGCAGACCTGCGGACCTTGAGTTTTGAATGGCTCTTCGAAAATGCGGCAGGCGCGGTTGGCCCTTGGCCCCCATGCCAAGAGTCGCTCTTCCTGCCTGCCGCCAGAAGCCATGGGCGGCAGCCACGGAGGGATGCTCGAAGACGAGGCTGCGTCCAAAATGGAAGGAGGGAGGGGTGACGTGTTGGACGTCGACTGGCAACCCCTCTTTCCCTCTCATCTCTGCCAGGTCACTGTCAGCTTCATTCTGACCCAACCTAACAACTGCACTAAGAAACCACGGCGAGAATGTCGAAATCACGACACATTTCACACGCGGCCGGGCCTATGCCTCGCCGACCTTCGGTAAGATACTGAAGTCCTTCCGAGTTAATCGCGACAACAATTTGTGCCACACCAAGGAGCTGACCTCCCCCCGCGCTCTGCGACAGAACGATGCCCAACAGCCGCTGCCGCCGTCGCCGCCCATGTCGCCGCGGACCCCGTCGGGCATCTTCAACCACAAGTTCATCCGCCGCATGACGATGCGGTCCACAACCACAACTGCCTCCTCCGAATCGCGCCGACAGTCCTTCACGGAACACAGGTACTGGGAAGGCGTCGGGCCGCACGGGTTGCACTGTCTCCATAACCCCCCTGAGCCCTTCGTTGACCTCGTCCTCGTCCACGGCTTGAACGGCGGCTCTTATAAAACATGGAGAAAGAAGGACGAAAGGGGATTCTTCTGGCCGGGAGAGTGGTTGCCAAACGACCCCGAGTTTCAGAACGTCCGCGTACACACCTTTGGCTACCCGGCAGACTGGTTGGCTTTCAGAGCGAACAACTTCAATGTAACCGACTTTGGGAGTTCGCTGTACGGCCACCTCATGTCATCTCCTCTCCTGAACCGCGGAGACAACTTAAAGGTACCCTTAAAGATCAGTGCTCTTGCTGCCTAGCGCTGAAGCTGACGCAAATAACCCACAGACCTCGATCATCCTCGTCGGCCATTCTATGGGCGGCTTGGTTATCAAGCGGGTAAGTTTCCTCAAAAAAGGTCTTCGAACCGCACCGCTAACTTGTTACAGGCGTGTCTCGCTGCTTCTCGAGCCAAGAATCCCTCCAACCCGAATGACCTTGCAACCCGAATCAAGTGCCTGGTGTTTCTGGGGACCCCACATCAGTGAGTTTTATCAGCAGCTCATACAAGTATTTTAAGAGCACAACTAACACGTCCGAATTTCAGTGGCTCCAACTCTGCTGAACGCTTGGACAGGATCCTTAGATCCGGAGCGAATCCCCTCCGCCCCAGAGACTTCGTCGGAGACCTGAGGCCCGAATCTCTCTCCAATCAGACTATCAACGACGAATTTCGCTACATCGCCGAGGACTACGACCTTCTGTCGTTTTGGGAAGCCCGGCCATCTCCTGGTGGACTGGGTTATGTTGTCGACAAGGACTCGGCCTGTATTGGTGAGTGCTAAACTTTCCTAACCTAAATGCACACCATTAAGACTGACCGGTGCTTTAACAAAGGTGGGCCTAAGCACGAGATTATCCTACCTCTGGATGGCAACCATCGAGATATTTGCAAGTTCGAGAGCGAAGATGACCCAAACTACCGAATTCTACACGATCATCTGGTCAAGATGGTGGACAATCTGATCGACATCAGTTGGGAGCCAGAGCCAGACTCATTGGAAAACTTGGATGTCTACCTGGACTGCGAAGAGTCTCATGACGAAACACTGGAGACAACGTTGGAACAGACCGTTCCCGGGACCTGCCAATGGATCCAGTCTCGAAAGGACTTTGCATCGTGGATGGACAACAAGAGCAACAGCCAGAGCGTCTGGCTCTACTGGCTCCACGCACCGCCTGGCACGGGCAAATCGTTCATGTCTGCCAGTATTATCAAGACTCTTCAGGATCAAAACCGAGACGTGGCCTACTTCTTCTTCGTCAACGGCGACAAGTATCATCGCAACGTGGCCGGACTTCTGCGTTCCATTGCGTTCCAGATGTCGCAGAGCCAGCCACTGGTCTCCAATGCCATCCGCGAGTTGCAGGGAGCCGGGGTTCACTGGAACGAAGCAGATGAAAAGCTTATCTGGCG
Source organism: Podospora didyma (assembly GCA_033439775.1). Classification (NCBI taxonomy): domain Eukaryota; kingdom Fungi; phylum Ascomycota; class Sordariomycetes; order Sordariales; family Podosporaceae; genus Podospora; species Podospora didyma. Next base: position 5,195,991 of record JAULSW010000003.1, read on the forward strand.
GAAGCTCTTTGCCAATTGCATCCTCAAACTTCCGCTCACCAAGATGCAGTACTGGGTCGTGGATGCCCTCGACGAAAGCGTGGATTCTGCAAAGCTGTGGCCGCTGCTCAAGTCCATGCGTCCCAAGTTCACTGTCCGAATCTTCCTCACCAGTCGCACATTGGCGGACATCCGCAAAAACTTCCAGCAGACCGAAACCACGCCATCCAGTAAAAACAGTTCTGGTATTCGATGCACCGAAGACACAATCCGGCCAGAGGACTCGCACGACGACATACGACGACTGCTGCAGGACAAGGAATCTGAGATTCCTATGGCAGAAGATGGAGACCAGGAAAACATGGTCGACCAGCTTGTGCGCAAGTCAGAGGGCTCGTTTCTGTGGACGAGGACTGTCCTCAAGGAGCTTGAGACAGCCTATTGCAGGGAAGACATTGACGTAATTCTCAAAGAAGTCCCGTCAGATATGGTCCACCACTACCATGCCATTTTCCGTCAGATTTTCGAGACAGCCGGCAGGAAGAAACTTCTCGTCAAAGCAATGCTCGCCTGGACGGTCTGTGGGGTTCGCCCTCTTCTGAAGGCTGAGATGCAGCAGGCGATGCTACTTGATGTCGGAATGGACATTACTAACGTCCAGCGCACGGTTGAGGGCCTGTGCGGCCAAGTGCTTACGGTCAACAAGCAAGGGGCAGTGCAAGTTGCACATGCGACAGTGAAAGAGTTTTTACTCGACAAAAAGAACGAATCTGAATACAGCATAAGGCGAGAGCAGGGTAACCTCCGGCTTGCATGTGCATGTCTGAGATATCTCACTAGCCCCGACATGCGGCTTGAGGGCCGCCTTCATATCCTGATGCCAGAGCGGGAGTCCATCGTTGAACGAGTTTCTAAGTTTGCCGATTATGCTGCCACCGCATTCTCTGTCCACCTGGTCAACAGCCCCGCTGATGACGAAGAGCTGTTTAGCCTTCTTGTCAAGTTTCTGCAGAGCCCCAACGTTCTCTGCTGGATGGAGTTTGTGGCAGAAAAGCACAAGAGCCTTGTGCACGTCAAAGAAGCGGGCACCAATCTGAAGCGCTTCATGGAGAAGCGAAGCCGGTCCCTGCCTCCTTTTGGACCGGGCGTCGAGCTTGTCAATAGCTGGAGCACCGATCTGCTTCGCTTGGTTTCCAAATTTGGACGAAACATCTTGATGGCGCCGTCCAAGCTCCCTCTTCTTGCGCCGCCCATCTGCCCACAAAACTCTGCCATCCACAAGCAGTTCGCAAAGAGGAACCCCGGGTTCCGGGTGGTGGGCATCGCCGAGGACTTTTGGGCCGACGCTATCTCTTATGTTGAGCACTTCGGCCCGAGGCCCACCGCAATAAGTCTTGGGCAGCGCTACCTCGCTATTGGCAAGGAGTCGGGCGAAGTTCGACTTTATAGCAATGACACATTCGAGGAGTTTGGTGACCTAATGCACGGGGGAAGGATCGTTGCGATGAAGTTTGGCAACTCGGGCAACATGCTGGTCACGTCAGGCCCCAAAGAGATCAAGCTGTGGGATCTCGAGCCAGACTCGCCCTGCCTTGTCTGGACAAAAACCGTCAACCAAGCTTGCACGGCCTTTCTTTTTGCTGACGACGATGAATCCCTCATTGCTGTTTCCAGCAGCAAGTTACTCTTCACTTTTCGCACTGATGATGAGAGCAGCGACGAGAGTGACGAAGAGGAGTGCAGCAGCGATGGCGTGAAGGAGATCCAGCTGGACTCGCCATCTCCTGATAGCAGCGCAGCGACTGAAGGATCTGTCCTGACGACGTCGAGCATTTCTCCGGATGGGAAGCTGGTTGCTCTGGTCTTTGAGAACCAGCCCATATCTATCTGGAGCGTCAGCGAGGGGGCCCACTTGGGGTTCTGCCGCCGCCGGGGGGAAATGGACAGGGAAGGCCAACAAGACAGCATTGACAGAATTCTGTTCAACCCGAACCCTGACCTGGAATGCATTGTCGTCACGTATCGGCATGGAGGTCTGGCCCTCGTTGACTACAACAATCTGAAGGAGGTGCAGTTTGTCGAGACGGAAGCCTGCGCCCTAGCATCGTGTCCCGATGGACATACGCTGGCGACTGGAGACACAGCGGGCAAGATTCGGCTTTGGGATTTCGAGAAGCTGGCGCTGCTGTATGTCATCAACTATCACTCGTCACCGGTACGCGAGCTGCGGTTCAGCTTGGATGGACTCAGACTGGTGGATCTCCGCGAGACGCACTCGGTCATATGGGAGCCTGCCGCCCTCATCCGCACCTGTGACGAGGACGATTCGACCTCCGCGTCTGGCGTGTCCGTGGTTGGGCTCCGGCCACCCTATGAGGTGGCCGACTACGAAGATCCTGTTGAGATATCCTGTCTGTGCATGCACCCCTCGAGACCCATTGCCATCGTCGGCAAGGACAACGGCTCGGTCGACGCTTACGACCTTTCCACGGGATGCAAGCTCAGTACTCTTTTCTCTATCGACGAAGGGCGGATCACGAAAATTGCCATGCACGAGAACGGACTTCTGGTATGTGCCTGCTCAGCCAACAAGGTGAGCGTCAGCCTTGTCGAGGACGTCAGCGATGACGAGAATGACGTGAGAAAAGCAGTCGGGCTGAAGAAGACTCTCTTCACCGTGCCCGACTTTGGCGAGCCCGTCATGCAGATTGTGATCGGCTCCTCCGGAAATGAGTTGCTCATAGCCGGGAAACACACTACGAAGCTCTGGTGTCGAACTCCAGGTAGCATTGGAGCCGAATTTTCAATCCAAGCGCCCTCAAACACACCCGCCGGCGATTGTTGGCGATACCTTCTTTGTTTAGACGATGCCAGCAAGTTTGACCTGATAGACAAGTCGATTGATGAACTCATACCTAGGACAACGGTCCATGAAGTGCAGCCACTCCAAAAAGGACACCAACCCCACTGGAAACGACTCCACCGTCACAACACACTACCTCTTGACGGCGAGGCAGACGCTCACCACACGCACGTGCGGCTTCGCACTGCCCTGGTCGACCCTGGCACGGGCTATTGGATTCTTGAATACGAAGGCGCAAAGTCTATGCGCCAGCTCCTCATTTTGGAAAAGGTCAGCACAGATTCGGAGTCCAATGGCATGCTCTCTCCGCCACTTTCCAGTCCAGGGTCAGGGGGTGCTGAGCCGTCCAGCTTTCGGATACTGGTTCACTTGAAGCCATACCAGATCAAGATGTTTCTCGGGCTGCACAACAAACAGGTGATCTATCTAGGCCCCAAACTGTGGGTGCGCACAGTCGACCTGCATCACCTGACGCCGGGCGCCAAGCCGGTCAAGCGGAAACATTTCTTTGTGCCTCATGAGTATCTCGGTGGGAACCATCATGTTGATGCCGTGGTGGGACGCGGCGGCGAGATTATTTTTCCGAGGAGAGGAGAGCTGGCCATTGTTCAAGGCGGGCTTGTGTAGGAGGTAATCTTTCGCATTGTGAGTTATCTTGTGGGTTCATGATGTATGCTCATGTATGTTTCCGTTGGGTGCATAATTTATGGTCATGTAGGATTTCCGTTGGGTCATGATGTATACTGATGTGGGATGTTTCTGCCACCAGGAAAGGAAGCTCAAATCAAATGTCCGATAATTGATTTCTGAATAAAAAGACACCGAAGGTAGTTGTACTTTCGTAGCAATCTGTGACAGCTTCTCGAAGAAAATCAACTCCTCGATCTTCGATGGCGGGGGAAGCTTGTCGAACTCAAGGATGAGTTTTTTCGGAGCGCTTTAAGTTTCAGTCAATCATCTTCCGCGATCCCGAAATGGTGGTGGCATTTCTTGCCAAAGAAAGAATGTGATGTCTGCTCTTTTATGTAATCCTTCCTCAAAACACTAGATTAATTTTCTTTTCGTGGAACTACGAGTATTAGTGGACTCGATACCCCTAGTAACGCATTCATCACAATGGGGAGTTGTTCTCATTCTTGTCTTGCTCTAGGGTTATTCAGTCGTATGATGAACCTAAAAAGTTGACGTCTTTGAAGAAAAGCATTCCCAAAAAGAATTTGCCGCAACCAAATTTGACTAGGTCGATACTGGATGTTTATTCAGCAAAAAGAGGCATGTTGCATGTTGAAGAGGGATAGGTATATATTGGTGTAATGACAGCTAGGTCTTGTGCTCAATTCAATGAGAAGCGAAGGTATAATCTGCTAGTTTGTACATGTGTTAAATTACTAACCTAGGTACCCACTGCTAATGATGTTAAAATTTACACAGGCGCCAATCCCACCCTGTTAGTACCTAGATATACAATGAGACCAGTGCTCTGAATTATTCAAGGAATCAAGTCCGGTCTGTCTAACATCTTTTTCGGGGAGGTTTGCCACTCCATTCCATTGGCTTGGACTTAGTTCCATTGTCTCCGCGTTTGCGTGGTACCACTAAAACCGTGGTATCACCCGACTAGTTTCCAGCAATCTCAGCTCTCCAGACTACAACGTCCTACCTAGTTCTTTCGATATTGCAACAGCACTTCACCTTAGTCACCTATTTTCACCTCTCATCAACCCCGCATTTGCGACGACGTTCTCCCTCACGCCTCAGCCGACAACCTTTTCCCCGCTACCCAACCTCGCCACTGCTGAATGGGCCAGTGGCCACGCGTTCTCGGATGGGTCGCCCGTGGATATGGCCGGTAGCCCGCACAGGTGCCCCACTGGCTCCTGCGCCATTTGATAAACTGTGAGTTCTTTTGGGGAGTAATGGGCTGGAGAGTGGATGCTTTTGGCCTACTTTGGCGTGCTATCGCCTGACATGGCCCGTTCAAGGCGTTTAAAAAGTCGTGCTAGTTTTAATTGGACCCCGAAGAAATGGCACAACGCGCAGACGCTTTAAGAGTGCGTCTTTCCTCAAGGGGAATTAAACGGGGAGTGGGGGGAGCAGCCCGAGGCCCAAAAGCTAGCGTATTCGGTTGTTTCCTTCCCTTTAGCCTCCCAGGGACGGACTCCATAGTCTGGATGGCTGAGGCCCAAGCGTGCCGGTCATGCATGTGAGGAATCCGAGGATGCAGGACATAGTGGATACTGTTAATTTTGTTTTGTACCATGCTAACCTACTTGCATGTTGGCTCTGAAAACCAACGAGCCGAGAACGATACCAGACGTGACCTGACAAAAAGAACCAACGACGAGACTAGTTAAAGTAACACAAGCACGCTTTTGGTTTCTGGTAAATTGCTCTCTCCATCCGCAGTGCGACAATAACGAGTCCTCGATAACTATCGATTCTGCATTTGCCTGCCTCCACCATTGCGCATACTAGTTAAGCCCTGCTAGCCTTGCCGGTAGTAGCTTGCCTTGCTTTGCCGTATGGCATAATCGCCCGCAAGGGACAAAGGTGAAAAAGGGAGTCCGAGCGGCGGGCCCGTCTAGTTGGCGCTACATTACTTCCCAGAGACGAAAGAAAAAACACCACTAACCGCCTCCCTCCCGACAACCGAAACCAGGCGAGTGCGGCTCCTTCCTACTGCACCCAGAAATCCACCTGAATATTTTCCCGCCGGCGGGCAGACTCAACCATGGTCGGCAGATGGCAAAAATGTAAATAAAGAGCTCAGGGTCACCCCATCTTCCTGTCTTGTTTGTGGACACTCCTTTTTTTGGTAGGCACCACCGGGCAAGATTTCACTCTTTCAGTCTTTTCCCACCAACCCACACAACGTCACTCGTTTCCACCCCCCCCCCCAAAGACACAAAATGGCTCCCTCCGGTACCGTCACACTGCGGTTCCTGAGCGGACTCCTCGCTACCGCCACGCTGGGAGCGTCGACCGTCCTCCCGCAAAGCATTGCCAGCCGCGTGCTGTTCAAGGATGTGGCCATCATCGGCGGCGGTGCGAGTGGATCGCACGCTGCGCTCCGGTTGAAGGAGGATTATGGGAAGAGTGTTGTTGTTATTGACGCGCAGAGCCGTCTGGTATGTTTGACATCATGATCTACATAACAAAAAAATAACATCATACTGACGAGGGATTAAACAGGGTGGCCATGTATCCTCGTACAAAGACGCCACCACGGGCCAGGAGTATGACTATGGGGTCAACGCGTTCGACGATTACGGTCCCGCCAAGGCCTTCTTCACGCGCCTGGGGGTTAGCACCACCCCCGCGGCGCACGGAGGTAGTCCCTCGCTGTACGTCGATTTCTCAACCGGCGCGCCGGTGAACTACACGGCGCCCGCCATGCCTGACGTTTTCGGCGCGTTGGGCGCCTTCTACGGTATCGTCAAGCCGTGGGAGCGGTTCCTCATCCCGTCCTACTCGCAGTTCCCAGTCCCCAGCGCCATCCCCGCCGACCTGCTCCTCACCTTTGGCCAGTTTGTCGCCAAGTACAGCCTGCAGGCGGCCGTCCCGCAGATCTTTGCGGTGACTGGCGCTGGGCTCGGCGACATGTTGAGCGTGCCCACTCTCTACGTGCTCCAGGCGTTCGGGATCACCACCCTTGAATCCTTCCTGGGCATATCGACTTCCTTTGTCCCCGTGTCGGGCCGCAACATCCAGATCTACGAGGCCATTTCCACGCGTCTGGGGGGTGACGTGCTCTACAGCAGCACGGTTGCCCAGTCCCTCAGGACGCTTTTTGGCGTGGTTCTCTGGGTGAAAGGCGCCGACGGGAAATACACGCTCGTCATTGCCGACAAACTTCTCGTGGCGATCGAGCCGACCGCAGCCAACTTGGACCCCCTGAACCCTACCAACGCGGAAACGGCCGTGTTTTCCAAGTTCAAGTACAGCACCCTGTACGCGGGCATCGTGTCCCACCCGTCCCTCCCGACGGATGTGACTCTGACGAATACTCCCTCGACTGCTGCCCCGGCAAACTGGCTTGATCTGCCCAAGCCCAACTTCAACGGCGCGTTCGTGTGCATCAACCCGACCACCAAGCTGTGGCAGGTTTCTGTCGTGGGGGATGAGAACTTGACCTCGCAAGGCGCGCAGGATTTGTTGGCTCGCAATGTGAACGCGATGATTTCGTCTGGGGTGTTGCCTGCTGCTGCGGGAGCGACGCTGCAGTTCAAGGCGTGGGCTGTTCACGGTGCGATGCACGCACGCGTGACGGCGTCGGAGCTGCAGGCGGGCTTTATCCAGAAGCTGGTGGCGCTGCAGGGCAAGTCGAGCACCTGGTACACGGGCGCCGCGTGGTCGGCTACGAGCACGAGTGTGTTGTGGGCGTATAATGATGCGCTGTTGCCTTCTTTGGTTGCTGCTTAATCTCATCTCACTCTCAGCAAGAGATGCCCCATTCCTTTGTTTCATATTTTTTTGGACATTGCTGTTCACTTTTCACGTCATGTTTGCTTGGCAGTTAAAACTTTTTCTGGATTCTCTTCATAATGACTCAATGAGACAGACAGACTCTTGTATTTATTGCTCTTGTTACCTTATGATGTTGAAGCGAGAACGACTCAAACAATGATTCTTTATGTTGCTTATGTATGTATGTACCACGTGTAGTATATAGCGTTAGTTAGCAATGGAGTTGGCTTGGTGTTACTTCAGTTCACTGATCTCTGATGAAATCCCACTTGCTTGCCGTGTTGATAACTCCTCTTCCAGCGCTAATCGAACGCAGCGAGCAGCTCCCCGGAGTGGCCGCCGGAGGCATAGCGAAACAACCCATTTTCCCAACTCACACGAAGTCAACAGAAACATCATTCAGGCCTCTGCCCAGTGATAACCAAAAAGTCAAAAATAGCATGCGCATCGCCCTTCCTCACCGCCGCCCTGACGCCAGCATTCAGCGCCTGCACCTCCTCGGCGGACCAGCCCAGCACATCCTTGAACAGCACCGCAGTGAACGCTTCCACCCCCTCGACGAAATTAACCCCCATCAACGTGCCGACCTCTTTGAGTCTGGGATCCCGCGGCCAGCTCCCAATCGGCAGCCTGAACCGTTTTTCTTCCACATTCACGAACCCGGCCTCCTCCGCCCAGCGCTTCATGCTCGGCGCCGGGTCGAGCGTCCTACCGGTCTTATCGCACGCTTCGGCCAGGCCGTCCATCATCCGCACCATAGCGTTATCTTTCTTCAGGGTTTCATCCTGGCTGTACAGGGTATTCACACTCTCCTGAAACTCGACCCATCCCCCCGGTTTAGTATTCGCGTACATTTGCCTGACCAGCCTCGGCCAATCTAAAATCCCGCCGGCCATGTACCGGCAGTGGATATAATCAAACGGTTTGTCCTCAGAGTCCCAGTCTAGTTCCACGTTATCCACGACGAAATGCACATTCGGAGGGATCCAATGCGGCTGGATGGGACTGAGGTCATTGCCCACGATCTCAGCTGCCCCCGGGTAATCGTCGCCCATGTGGATCGCCCACAGCCCTGTTCCCGTGCCGATGTCGAGGATGCGCAGACCAGCGTTGGGGTCGATGGGCGCGAGGAAGAGCTTGTCGCGCATCAGGCGGAAAAACACGTGGTGGATCATGTCCAGGCGCTCTTGCTCCATCTCGTCGTTGGGGAAGTTGTACGACCCGGACTGGAAGGAGTGGTACCGCCGGCCGTGTTTCCATTCGTATTTGAGCACCGAGGAGTGCAGGGACGTGTTGGCGGAGGAGGGGACCGGGTCGGAGCCGTCGCCGTATGCCGAGTCGACGTCGTCGACTTCGACATCTGCGTGGGTTGCTTCATCTGCCATTGTTTTTTTCGTTGTTTTGATGTGATTTGGGGAGGTCACTGGCGGTTGACACAGTGCAAGACCAAGATCATCAATGAACGGCGGTAGCGGGGAGCGGACTGCGGGAGAAACTGTTTTGCAGACAGCGGCACTGCGGCAGCGCCCGACCCGTTTGGCGGGGATGTTTTTGTGTCGAGCCTGGCGGGAAAAGAGGGGTTATTCGAGGTGAGGTATTAACCAAGTCGGGGCAGGCGTGAGACGCTTGTTTGTTGACTAGCGTGACGGACAATGTCCGCGAACCAACGCTTGGGCGCCACGGCGATGACACCACTAGTGTAAGGTGGGCACTATACTGGTCCTGCTATAGCGTTTTACAGATTGGTCTAAGCCCCGGAAACAAGACCCTGGGTTGTTTGGTTTAGGTGTCAGCAGTGGTGCCAGCTGGCAGAGAGGAAGTCTTGTTTTTGTTCTATTTTGACTGCATGTATTTTCCCAAGGCGTAACCCCCACTACATCTGTAGCCCATTCTTTTATTCCAAACTCTCATCTATACTACCCATAACTGCATCAGCAAGATTCAGTCGAGCTTGTCTGCCTCGGTAATCCGAATCCACATATTCTTATGCATCGTGATCGTGAGAATGAACTCCTCCCACGGTTTCCGGATGTCAACCAGCTGGAAGTCAAAGACACGCATCAACTGAAACCGCAAGTCAGTTTCAACCTCTTCAAGCCTGTTCAAACTGCTCAGAAAAAATGTCAGAAGAGAAAAAGAACTCACTTCAAAAATAACCTTATTCAACTCCATGAGCGCCACATTCCGCCCAGCACACGTCCACCGTCCACCTCCCCAGAGAATATCCAGCGCACGCTCCATTTCTTTGCGCTTCTCGCCAGAACACTCGAGGAACCGTTCGGGCCTAAATACCTCGACGTCCTGCCCGAAAATGGCTTCGTTTCGCGTGATGGCCAGCGTGTTGTGTCCGATCGCCGTCCCGCCGGGGATGAATATCCCGTTGATAGTGTCGCCTTCCGGCGGTGCGCGCTTGTAGTGTCCGTGGTTGACTGGGTTTTTTAGACGGAAGGATTCGGAGATTACGGCCTGTGAAACCACAAAGTGTTAGGACACAGTTGACAATTTTTCAAAAGCAGATACGATGAGATGGGATGAGATAAAATGGGAGAGGACTTGCCTGCAGGTAGGGCAACTTCTGAGCTTGTTCAAACGTGATGGGGCTCGAGACTTGGTTCTGCTCAACAGCGTGTTTTATCTCACTCTTCAAACGAATATAAGCACGCGGCGTCGTCATGAGATACATCAGCATTCCACGTATGGCTGTCGCAGATGTGTCAGACCCGGCTCCGATTTGAAGCATGGTCTCAGCTTCGCACTCGAGGGGCGTGAGGCCGTTGCGCATGAAGCCGCCCTAGCACTGCGGGTTAGCACAAAGCAACAACCCTGACTATACGTTTTAAACAAGAAGATCATGACGTACCAGTCCATCGTTCTGTGGCTTCGCACCCTGCTCGAACCGCTGACGGACAGTTGCCTGAACAACACTACTTGGACGTCAGCATCATCAATCCAACCTCGCTACCCGCCACACTAGAGTCATAAAAGAACTCACCCCGTCACCCTCCCCACACCACGTTTATCCGTCGGTTTCGGCCCAAACAACCTCGTCCCCCATTTCGAAAACACCATATTTCGAATCAGCGGAATATCCCCCGCCAATCCCGCGACCGTCAAGATACGATCAATGTGCTCAATCCAGCCGTACACATCCGTACCGTCATCCAGGTGCCCAAACGGTTCCCCGAACGCCAGGCGGGTGATCACGTCTAGCGTGAAATACCGCGACAGGGCCCCGAAGTCAGCACTCAACAATTTGTCATCTGTTGACAAATACTTTCGACGGATGAGGGTGAGGAGTCGGATGATCTGCGAATCAACCACCACCTCCGGATCTCCGTTCTCCCTCCCACTGTACCCGCTCATCGTTTTCGTTTTTAGGATGTCATGGGCGTCGTTGTCGAGGATGTTGAACAGACTGTCCTGGTGGGGGTGAAGTTTGACGCTGGCGTACCAGGGGTCGCGGACGTATGTTGATCGAGCGGACTGGATCTTGCGGAGGATTTCGGGGTCGGAGGTGACGAGGTAATTTGGGCCGACCCTCACCAAGGCGCCGTATTTTACGAGGGAGAGGAAAGATTCGCGAGTGTGGTTGCGGAAAGTGGTCAGGATCAGCCAGAGGTAGGAGAATGACGCCAGCCAAGGACCCGGGATGTGGCGGAGGCGGTGGTAGGTCGTTATTGAGGTGGCAATGTACCAGAGGAGGGAGAGGAAGAAGGCGGAGGCAAGGGCCGTTGGGAGGTTGAGGGACATCGTTGTCTTTTTGTATGGTGCAGAGTGGAAATGGATTGCATCAAGGTGCGGCCAAGACAGTGATGGCAGTCGATTGAGTTGAAAAGCAAGTGAATATACGAAGCTCAAAAAGAACCAAGACTGCGACTTACTGACAACGGTAACATAACCGGCAAGGAGGGGAGACTTTAATTTTGCCGCGGCAAAAGAAGGATACATTATGAGATCTGACACATCTGGCAGGAGACAGGACTTTATACCATGATTCTTGTTCCATCATTTTCTTGCTAAAACGTTGCGACATATGATTTCGACCATTAAGATTAGTCAGTCCCCTCGAACCATTCATTTATTTATCTGGTTATGTCATCTTTTCAGTACCTCAAAGCGAACCACGATCGGATCAACCACCCGAGTGAGGCCCTTCTTTTCGGCCACGTTGCTTTTTATGGCCGCCAAGCGGTTCCCGATCTGACTTATCAGCATGTTTCAGGGTATGATGGTCGGATTTGCGGAAGTTCCTTGCGCTTTGCGGGAATTATTACAGTGCTGACGATAGCAGATCACACATTTTCGCATTGAGCTGACGTCGGTGTCTTGGATTTTGGGGCTTTGAGTTTGAGGGACAGGTGCGTCTCATGTGCGTTCCACGTGTTATCCAGTCATGACACCAACATCAACATCTTCCTGCGCATGTCAGCACTAGAAAAATTCATAGAGCTCTGGTTTTCTTATTTATTCGTCTTTGGATATAGTGGAACTTAATAAAAGAGTCCCTTATCTTCCACTGCTACAGACATACAACCGAAGTGAACGTATACCACTTGGTCAGGTTCATGGCTTCCAAACCTCTTCACCGAAATTGCAGAACTTGAAGGTGGCTAAGAATTCTCACCTACAGAATCTACTAGTAGTCCGGTTTGGGAGACCACTTTGCAAAGACCTTCAAGGACCTGTCTGTTTATAACCCTGCGAGGAAAAAAAAGAAAGAAGAATCAGTCAAAATTTTAAGAGCCTCACGGCTTAATTTCGCTCATCAAAACTCAGTCTAAAGCACAGTGAGTCCAGTCTTTCCAGTGGAGAGGATTTGAGTGAAGGGCATTTTAAGGGGCTTCCTCACTTTGTCTGCAGAGAAAGGGGGGCTCCGCAGTTCCAGCACAGTCTGATCTTGTGCCTTCTATGTCACGGAACTAGCACCTGTTATCATGGCAACATGCATTCTTGTACACGCAAGTTTTCACACAGTACCCCATTCGACATATTGGATCCTTGTGCTCATGCACCAGAGACTACGCTCCGCATAAGGGACTCCATATATCCCAAACCGCCCCAGACTTCCGTCACTACATCCACGTCTTATCTCCGTTATATTCTCCTCAACATTCTTGGCCCCCAGCTCGTCAAGGTCACAACATGCAACATATAAGTTGCATCAGATCCGGCAGGCAAAATATAAATGTTTAAACAAGCGCTGCGACCCCCAATCCTTATCTCATGCAAGCTTGCGGCGCTCTCTATCGATAGCTGCGTAGAAATGTGCATTCGGCGCAACTCGCAGCATCTTAAGCAAGCACACCGCCGGGTGCCGATTCCTGCCCGGCGCCCGACATCTGCAAGTTCGGAGTAGAAATGTTCTTGGAACATTGCGGTTTGTCGGGATCAAGGACAGGTGCGTATATGTATCAATAAAGTGTCCAGTCGGATCCATTTCCTATTTGGGCGAAGGCTGGCTATGGTCTGATAATTGAGTACCAGCTATTATGTGCAGTCGAGGAATAAAACCAACAATTGCCACAGCAAGCCACATCTGCACTCGCCGCAGGATGAATCCAGCACGTTCTGTTGTAATACGCATCCAGGAGGGCTGCATGATTCAAGATTAACAAAAGAACTGTACTTCATTGGCTCGCCACTCATCAATTTGTGCAGGAATGTTGCGCCAACCCTTCTTTGAGTAATGCATGTTAGTTATCAGGTGAGAAAAAGTAAGCGCCAAGACTTTTTTTGTCTTACAGTTAGCAAAGACGGATTAGTTTGTGCTACCAACTAGTTTGAATCCATCGCCACGGGTCTGGTCTGTCATACCGACTCGTTCTGGACATGCAGCATTTCCAGGTACTGCCGCGTCGACACACAGCGAGAGAAAGCGAGGAAACCGAAACCGAGAATGACGAACCAGATACGGGGCCATTGGAATTCACTTGCTTAAAGTCGGAATTGGAAGGAGCTGTTCTGTTCGAACAGGGTTCTGAATGGAGTTAAGACGCTCGGTCCGCTTGGTGCACCGGAACAACTCCCCTTGTCCTGCTGCTTCTCTACCCCCCAGTTTTGACTCCCGCCGCGCCTTCGGACACACATTCCGGGCCTAGTACTGTTCCTGGAGGCTTGCAGCGATGCAGCTCAAGCACAGTGCTCCATGGCTGAACATTGGCTTGGCTGCCTTTCTAAACCGAGTAACATATCTATTCGGCGCATTCGAGACTGTGGGGATGGCTGGTTGTTAATAGTGATCATCATCATTCTTACCACTGTTGAATATGCCGAATGCGAGCGTTGGCCTCTGTGTTATCTGTGGCGTCCTCACGCAATGGCCCCACGCAAGCACATCTAAGGAATGCAACCAGAATGCCGCCTCTTTCTTGCAGATATGGTTCCAACCCCAGAACAGCATTTATGAAATGCCGATTTCGCGGCGGTGAACAGATACATACAACAACGGTCACTAGCCTAGGATAATGTTGTACTGGGTGCCGTAAGGAACTTCGTCAAGTTGTAAAATGCTCATTGATACCGTCTTGCCGCAGGATTCTCTTCCTAGCTCATTGCCTATCCGTGAATCTCGGTACCAAATTGATAACACCGAATTCACGCTCAGAGAATTCGTCATTAATTTACAGGCCATCGTTCAACTATCTCAAGGCGTCGTGTTCAGACAGCTCACTAAATTGGGTTCCGGGCTGTTTTCAGTCGTGCTTTCCATGGCCAGCGCCTCGTGCTCTGCGATTTTCCTTATCAGCCTTTTTCGACTTGCTCTTTCCCACTTTGGCTCCTTCTACAAGTTTGGACCCAAGTCGCTCCTGCGTTTTCGGAGATTTCTTGTTCCCGAGCACCGGACATTCCTTTGCATTGTTTGCCCATTGCCTTTCGCACCTGTCGCCCCTTCTCTGAGTTTTTGCATCTCCCTTGAAGCGGCTCCTGCCGTCGAGCATCTTGCCTCAACTGCTTGCTAATTGCCTACCGCACCACCTGTCGCCTCTCCGAGTCTTCTGCATTCCGCTACAACCAACTTCAATGAAGATGACGCACGAGGCAATTGTCTTCGACCTCGGCGATGTCCTCTTCGACTGGCACGCTGAGGCAGTCACCACCGTTCCGAAAGATGTCCTTCGCAACATGATGAACTCCACCACTTGGCATGACCTGGAGCGGGGGATTCTGACCTGCGAAGAGACCTGCGAAGTGGGCCCCTTCCCGTTCCGCCAAGCCTGGCAAGATTGTAACACTGACCTTGCAACAGATTCTGGGCACCCAGTTTAAAGTTCTGCCAGCTGCCATCCAGGAAGCTCTCATTCAGGCGCAGGCTAGTCTCCGCGTCAATGAGAACTTATCGGCCTTGATCCGGGAGCTGGGGGCACTGGCTGCTGCTGGAGGCGGGCCCCGTATCTATGCCATGACAAATATCGCCAGGGCAAGTAATAACACAAAGGTGTCCCCTCTGACCTTGAGTTAACCTCCTTCACAGGAACACTTCAACGTTCTGCAAGGACTTCCGTTTCCGTGGTTGTCGTTCACCAGAGTGTTCACCTCGTTCGACGCGGGGATGCGAAAGCCTGATCTTCGTTTCTACCGCTATGTGCTGCGGGAAATCGGCTGTGATGCGAGCAAGACTGTGTTCTTGGACGACCGCCCCGAAAACATCTGCGCCGCGAGGTCACTGGGCATCCATGGACAGCTGGTCGACCGTGGTGCCAGTGATGAAGCCAAGACCATCACAATCTCCCGTCTGCTTAACAATCTCGTCGAGGATTCTGCCATCCGTGACCGTGCTGAAGTCTTCCTCCGATCCGGCGCAGGGCAGCACAATTCCGTCATCGAAGCCAAGGGCATAAGTTTCAAGGACAACTTCTCACAGCTTTTGGTGATGGAGATCACGGGAGTGGAAGACATAATTCAACACTTGACGTGGCCCAACGAGTGGCCAAACAAGGCTGGCCTTCCCAAGGACACGGGTTCCCTGTCTGATTCAGAGGACTCGGCTATCGTCCTCCTTGAGGGCTCGTCGCTATCGTCACACGTTGAACCGGACGGGACGCCCGACTGTGACTCTGTGCAGCATGGCTTCTGGAACTACTTCGCAGAGCAGCCGATTCTGACCACCAGCGCATTTCCCCCGGACAGCGACACAACGTCAGTCGCATATCTCTCCATGCCGCCATCGAGCTACAATCGCCTGGCACCATCCCAAACCATCATCGATGCCATGGTATCCAACGTCAACATCGACGGCATCGTTCAAGTCTACTTCGACCCAGGACGCCCGCGTGTCGATCCTATCGTCTGCGTCAACGTGCTCCGCTTTATTAACAAGTTTGCCGGCGGCAAAGCCATGGACTCGGATCCGCGGTTCGCTCCTACGAGGGACCACGTCGTCGGGTGTCTGACACATCGCGCCTACCTCTACGGCACTCGTCATTACTCAATCCCTGAGGCTTTTCTCTACTTTGCCGCCCTCTTGTACAAAGAGTGTGATGGCGGGTTGGTCTTGAAGAGAGAGTTAGGAGGTATCACAGCCGCGCTGACCGAGCGCCTACGCGTCAAAGTCAACCCCCTGGCACTGGCAATGCGCGTCCGAGCGTGCCAGGTTGTGGGCGTCCCCCGTGAGCTGGTCCAGCCCGATCTGCAGGAGCTTCTCAGTTTGCGGGACGAAGATGGCGGATGGCCAGCTGGACACTTTTGCTGGTTTGGACGGACGGGAAACAAGATTGGGAGCCGGGGCTTGACGACGGCCCTGGCATGGCGGATTCTGTCAGATTATCGTATCTAGAGGAGAGGTGGTAAGCGAACATATCGCAATACTTTCTCCATCTTTTCTATTCCATACGAGCCGGCATATCGGTGAACTAGTTTGGCCGCCGTCAAAATACACTTTGCCTAAAGCTGTGCACGGCGGAGGACATTGGCAATTGGGGTGGGAAGTCGTTGGTCATACATCGCCTCAAAATACTCTGTACCTTACTTCTTGTCGCACCAAATCGTTCAAATTCATTCCCTCGGAGGTCCCGTCCGGTGGCGGAAGCGTGACCGTCCTTGTTTTAAATTGTTGACCTTGTTTTCAATTAGCAAACTCAATTTTAGCTCAGGTTTTTAATAATACGGCCCCCCCCCCTTTTTTTTTTAATTTTTTATTACGACTTGTATTGAAAAATGGTACTTTTCTTTTTGTGAGTAAAAAGAAGAGGGGATGCTATTTTTCTATTTTCGTACTGATATATAAAGTTGAACTTGTTTTAATATAGAGAGTGATTACATAAGAACTAAGGTAGGAATAGAATCATGACGCTATCTATCTTCTAACGCTTCTTTTACCTAGTTTTTGCCATGGCTAGATAGTAAGATACGGCGAAAATGATCTTGCAGATGGACGTTATGTCGTTTTTCGACCTGACGTTCCACGGCCCGTACGATTTCACGAACATGAAACCCGGGGTGTAGTAATAGCCAGACGCCAGTACTGATGCGGCAGGCGGCAGTGGTGTTGTTGTTGCTGATGCGCGGGAGGAAGACTCAGAGGCGGTAAGGTTGATTGGAGGGGCCGCTGGGCCACGGAGGTATCGTTCGTACTCGTCGTCGTATTCGAAAATGTTGATGTAGATCTCGCCGTGGTTCATGCCCCAGTGCACGCGTCTATTAAGTGGGGAAAAAAGAAGTTTAGTTAGAAAACAATATATACTAGTTACAACTTTACCAAAAAAAATATTCAAGCGAAGGTAGGTAGGTGATACATACCGCTTCAAACCGGGATGTGCCGGGTCATCCTCGAGAAGCCCAAACCGGCTCCTTGCATCGATTTGTCGACTGTCATGCTTGAACATGAGCTCTTGGATGTGGGCGGCCATCTGGGCTCCTTCTTGCCATTGCAGCGTCGCGATATGCATTAAGCGCACATGAGGTTTGACTTCCAATGGGCTGGCCGTCATCCCCAGACGCAGGTGGCGCTGAGAAAAGAAAGAAAACCGTTAAATCAGGTAAAAAGAAAGTAAAAGAAAAGAAAAGAAAAGAAAAGAAAAGAAAAGAAAAGAAAAGAAAAGAAAAGAAAAGAAAAGAAAAGAAAAGAAAAGAAAAGAAAAGAAAAGAAAAGAAAAGAAAAGAAAAGAAAAGAAAAGAAAAGAAAAGAAAAGAAAAGAAAAAAACGCGCGGATATACTTGATTTGCATGGACATGCATGCACATGTGGAAAGAGATATATATATATATCAGCGGAAGAGGATTTTTTTCTTTGAAGGTAGGTAGGTAGGCAACTTACAAATCCGCCATCCGTGCGCGCTTCTAATAGCTTCTTAGACTGCAGCGAGGCGGTGTTCTTGCGGATCTTGTACACGTCGCGGTCCGCGATCCAGCGGTACCCGAGCCCCCTGGCATATTCGTTTTTCCGTTCCATCAAGGCGGCAGCCAGCAGAACGAATGCCATGTTGACGGTCATCTCGTCGTTGGTTGGCGGGATGAACTTGGGGTTGCCTGGGGAGCCGCCGTCCGGTCCGATGGACGATGCCGACTGCGTGGTGGACGACTCGGTACCGTCCGCGTCTCCCTCTTCTTCATCTTGGGCTCCCCCCTCCTCGCCCTCCTCGAGATCTGCGTTGTCGATGCCCGCAATGATGTCCTGCAGGTCAATCGCTGCTCCGATGCCCGCAGTTGGGGACCCGGCGTCTCGTGCACGCATCGCGGCGGCGGCAGCCTGAGCAGAAGCAGCAGCAGCAGCTGTCGCAGAGCGTAGCACGCGCTTCTGGGGGCTCATGATGACGCTGACCGACGCGTCACTGGCTTCGGCGTCGATCCTGTTGATCAAGTCCATGTAAACTTGGACCAAGCTGAAGATGGAGTTTTCGGGGTACTTCTCCTTCTCACCCGCGATATTCTCACCCGCCATCTGCTTGCAAAAGTTGCCGACCGAGTTGTCCTTCATCGCCTGGGTGGCCTTCGCCTTGGTTGGCTGATTGACATAGTTGAGTAGGATGAAATCATCGGCTGCTTTTTCGCGCCAAATAATCTTGAGCGGGAGAAAGTCCTCCTCGACCATCTTGGAGGCCGAATGCTTCATCGTCAAATTGGCTAGAGTCACCGCGTGCGGTCCCCCCTGCAGGTTTGGGAAGACTTCGGCAACCCGGTTGCGCCATTCCGCAACAGTTTTCGGGTTCGGTTGTGTGTCAGTGGGGGGTGCCATGGTTCAATTATCGAAGTGTACCTAGGAAGTGTAAAAAGGTGGCAATGGAGATGAGAAGGTAGATAGTGATGAGATGGTGGGAATGAGACTCGGATGAGATGGTGGTACTAAGATGAGGCGATAGCAATGGGATGAGACGATGGTTAAAGAACAAGACGCGGGTGTGTATCTCTCAATGCAAGACGTTACCGAGAAACAGCTATCGTTATTTATTGGGGTTGCGTCGGCTTGGAATGAGCTTGGCATGGTATGGTAGGAAATTCACGATGTAGGTCATCTTGCCATCTACCCAACTGATGGCCACCCGGTTGCCCAAAATATGCCGCTCGAAATGCGTCGCCTGTTTCAGCATTGTCTCCATCAATCGCCCAACAACACCCATCGATGTACAAGTTGTTGGCTCTGTCGGCCGTCTTTGCCACCAAGAGAAAAGGCGAATGTCTATTCTTGTTCATGTTGAACTAGGGTTTTCTTGTTGCTGTTTTTGTTTTTGTGCTTCCTAACCATTGGTCAGAGTCGCGCCCCAGAAGTCGCTTGACGTCTATTTCCAGGCCTTTGTGACATCAAGATACTTAGATAGATTTGGCAATATTTGTTTGTGTTCCATCACGGGGAGTTGAATGCGGAAAGGTGGCGGCTGGGATGATTGTCACCGTTATGATGGGCGGCAAAGCCGCATATGGCTGGCTTCATCCAATCAACATCATATCGAGGACGTGGCATGCGGCCAACAGGGCCAACGAAATGACTGCCCCTTGTTGCTCATGACTGTAACGGTTGAAAGTTGGGGCTACCGGGTTGTCAAAAGGCCGAGAAACCGTCTTGCCAGGGCTCGATCTAAGACAAACGTAGGTATTTAGTGTCAAAAATCCAATCGCTACAAAACGAGCTGGCAAATGAATTCAAGGCACAGCAGGTCCGGTTGGCGGGCACCAATGTTTCGCACTTTCTTTGGGATTGACCAGGCCGAGTTTTTTTTTGGTGTTTCATTTTCAGCTTTTTGCGTCCAGCTTTCAGCCATCACGTTCCGGAACGGTAGGCACCCAGCAGCAGGCACTCTGTGGCGTTGGGAAGACATCTCATCGGCAAACCTCACGTGCACAGGCCCCCGCACACTCACGTGTTTACACTGCCCCGCTTCTTTTGGCACGGGCAACCTTTTGTTGATAAGAACAAGACGTCCACAAACAAGGCAAGAACGTCCAACCTCCGTTTTTTGATTCTTCTCGATTCTTCTCGGCGCCAACCAACGCAATTCCGACGCCGAAAACACCGCCATGGCATCCCAACAAACCCATCCGCCTCCTCCTGCCAATAAACGGGTCGCTGAGGTGAAAGGCTCAGCCAGCGGTGGCACTCGACAACACAAGCAGCGCGTCGGCGCGAAGCTAGTCAAACCTCCCTCGGTGCTCGACCCCATCAGAAGACAGGTGATGGGAGTTGCACTCGCGCCCGACACCCCCGTGCAGGCCGCGTACGATGCTTCTGGTCTGGCCAAGCTTGGCAAACTGGCAGACACGCCGATTGCAATTCAGCTGGGAGCCCCACTCGACTTGCAGAATGGAAGCGGCAACTTCTTCAAGCCCCACGTCGGCAGCAGCAGCCTGCAAGATGCCCTAGCCCAGCTCGAAAAAGAAGACCCTTTCTGGACGGCTCCGACCGATCATGCCGCCTCGGAGATGCGGTCCATGGACTGCAATCTCGTCTCCTGTACATATCCCATCTCCCGGTACTTTGCCCACCGCCGCGAGGATCTCGGAGACGTCAAAGCTTTGCGACTTCATCGCTGGCGGGCCCATCAGTATGTTTTTGATGTCCCCCCCACCCACTTTATCCTGTGTTGAAACCGTTCACAGGCATGGCCGTCATGGCGCCCACCTAGCCAAGCGTGCCAGAAACGATCGCTCTGGCTGGTTCAATTATCATGCCTACAACTACGAAAAGGAAACGCTGGAATGGATAGCTGATGTGATTGACAACCAAAATCTTGTCGCCAACAAGATTCTGGCCAGCGAGCTTACAACTGCCCTCTACTTTATGCATTGTTCGCTCGCTATCCAGAGATTGCACAAAACCACAGCCCCCATTCCGGCATGTTCATTTCTGCCTCCTCCTCTTTCTTTTTCATCTGCTAACTCAAACTCTCTCGCATTTTGCAGGTTCTCGTCTTCACGTACAGCCACATTGCGGCGACCACCTGGACCCGCATCAGCGAGTTCGTCTTTGACAACGTATCCAAAACCATGACCATTCGACAGTCTATTGCCTCCAAGATTCCACAGAAATATGATGACCCGATTGTCCACAACATCGTCCGCTGGATGTTTCCATCTCGTGTTGTTGCTGCTGCTGCTGCTGCTCCCGGGGCTAGTACTGGGGCATCTGGCGCGCTTCCTCATAATGTCATCAGTGGCCGGGCCACTCCGACAGCCCAGGGGTCGCACGGACAGACCCAGACTAGTAGTCCGCCTCGCGCAACGGCTACACCCCCTCCCCAGCAGCGCCAACAGGGCAGTACCTCTCACCGCGGCATTCCATCTCGCACGGCTGGATCGCCTTCTGCCAGCAGCCGACCATCTTCTCATGCTTCTTCGACCAATAGCCGGCCCCCTTCTCAGGCTTCCAACCAAGGAACAGGCAAGCGCCCCGGCCCTGGCGAGCTAGGATATAGGATTTGAGGTAGTCAGAGGACCTTAGCCTGGGGCGAACGAAGCCATTCAATAGTGATGATAGGAGATAGGGCTGAGCTCAAAAGCGGGGGGCGGGAACCGACGGCCGTTTTCTTTTTTACCCCTTTTTTTTGTGCTGCAGTGTCGGAAACATGTGCTAGGGGTTTACGTGGAGTTCCCGCGGGGGGGGAGGGGGGGAGGTGGATTCTAATATCTTTCGTCCATCAAGTTACTAGAACTAGCAACAAATAGACGACGCGGGCCTTTCTCCTAATTTCGTATCACTTTAGAAATCTTCCTAGATTATTTATGACGTTTCCTAGTACCCTAATTACAATCATTTCCCCGTTGTCATACCCCTGTGTGACGATCTGGATCCTCGTCAAGGGGTATGGGGTGAGGCTCAAGGGGGTGAGTCGTTACATATAGTGACAAAGAGTAGATAGAGTATTAAGGAGTAAAAGATCGCTTGCTGAACCACGGTTCAACTGCAAAGACTAACTATCTACTTGGGCTGATAGCTAAAGAACCACAAAGGCTCTTCAGCTCTCTTGTTTATATACACCATAGTGGTCCCCCTAGGCCACTCAGTCCGTGCGCCAGCGCATGCGGGATCCCCCGCATGTGCTCCTGCTGGCCCTATAACTTCCTCCAATGAGGATCGTGATAATATTGTTATATAGAAATATGCCGGAGGGGTCGCTTATATATTTGAGGTAGGACTATACGATGGGGAAAACGGTGAGGGATTTAAGTGGCGAGCAGCCGACTATGAATGTGAGGTTCTTTATTACGGCACTCATAGGACCTCTTAATATTGGTGCGTAGACGAATATGAGCGTATCGGTTAGTTCGGTAGAACTGATACGCTAAGAGGCCTCGGCGACAGAGTAGATCGTGTCGGTTTCGATGGTGCTGCATTCTATGATGAGTGTTTAGTCTGGCGGGGTTGTGGAGGAAGAAGCGGCGGCGATGCAGCCTGCTAGGATGCCGGATTCGGGGTATAGGTAGACGTCTTTGACGGATTGGGAGGTAGGGAGCATGGTTATTACCGTATTCTATCCTTAAATAGATTAGATATAAGGTATTGTAAGTGGAGTTTTTATGGTGGGAATGAAATGAGGCTGCTAGCGAGGGAGTAGTTTAGTAGATAAGAGGGAAGGAGGAAAAGATGTGAAGCTGCCTTAGCCGCCTAGAAGCTATTCTGTATAAGAAACACAGGGCCCTAGCCTTCGGTTTCGATCTTGAACCGCGTGATGGCTTCGTGGTTCACATCGCAGATGAGCAGGACTTTTTCGGGTCCTAAACCAGCGCGGAGGTTCTTAGCCATCGGGTAGCCCATCACGCCGAGGCCTAGTGACAAGAATAGAGAAGATGCGTTAGTTGAAGTCTTGGTTGGATGTCTATTTGCCTTTCTTTTTGGGAGAGGACGGTGTCCGGTGCTGGCTACGTACCGATAAAGGCGACGGTGTCTGCGGCTGAAGACGTCGGATTTATAACATCTATGGTGGAAGACGCTATGTCGGTGGAATCTATGACTGAAAGCTTTGATGATGTGTTTGAAGCACCAACGATTTGCTAGAAGTTGAGAAAAAGAGTGATTTTCTGAGAAACTGACATCAGTGAGCAAATGTTGCCTAGAGCTCACTTCAGATGATAGCTTTGGTTCAGTGCGTCATTGTTCATTAACCCCGCGGACAGCTTTACTCACACTCGTCAAATGTGTTCCTGCTACGCTGCGTAGGAGCTACCAATAGCACTCCGAAGACGCAGCATGTAAGGTCACAGTGTCTCCGAGTGATGACCGATTCCCCGCATGTACAGTTTATTACCTTTGCCCCTCAGTTTTGCTCAGATATACACCAAGCTCACTTGACTGCTGAAGAAGATTTAAACGGCTGTTGCTAATAACCAGGTCTGGATTCGTTACATTGGTGAGGCCTTAGATCTGCGAGTCGTAAAGACTTTACAGGCTGCCCGGCCAAAACCGATGCCCATTCCCCTCCCTCCAGACTGCATCATGCGCAACCACATCCTCGACCTCTACCTCTACGTCCTCGAACCCCAATTTCCTATCGCTCGCAAAGCCGGCAATCTGATCCAGCGTGTTCCTAGCCATCCCCGTGTCCACATGCACGCTCCTGAGCCCGCCCCGTCCGTCCTCATATAACGCAATCCCCTTCTCCCCCCTCAGAATCCGCGGGTTGTGGCAGCAGTTACCCTCCAAATAGACATACTTCCGCTCCCCAATCCGGGCGAGCAGGTTGGCGTGCCCGTATAAATGCCCTGGGCTGTTAATTACGTATAGGCTTCTATTTCTAAAAAAATCTAGTACGTGTGGGAAATTTGCTAAGGACTGCTACGCTTAACCTTATGTTAAGTTAGGCATTTTAGCTTGCGAATCGGCTAGTACTTCCGTGTACTTATTGGGCACGTATACCTATTGGGCGTGTACGATGCCCCCGAGGATTCATGCTGCACTCTAGGCACGGGAGGGAACTCGACCGTACAAAATAACGGTAATTCGCCGTAGTTGAACAAGTCGGCCGGGTAGAGCGGCCCAGTGCCTTTTTTTAGTACGTCGAATATTCCCGAGCCGACGAAAAACATTACGTACCCAAAATCGGATAACGTCCTAACATAGCCCTATACGTGGCTAACGATGACGATTTCGATGTTTTTAGAGGGGTCTAGGTTGCCTTTGCGGAGACTGGAGGAGAGGTCTGGGTCAACGATGACGGGTTAACGCTGGGCGATGTGTGCGCGCTGGGAGGGGGTGTAAGCTGCGATGTTGCGCTTGACTCCGAGGTCGAAGACGAATCTTGTGGCGGTCTTGGCGTTAGACGAAGGCGATGGGTGCTGGATTAGGAATGATAGCGACGGAACCGTGCGGCGGATGTCGGGGTCGGCGTCGGTGACGAATAGTCTTTCTGGGAGTGTGAGGTGGCCGCCGTCTCCATCGTCACCAGTTGAACTAGACGGGACGCCCCACTATGACTCTGTGCAGTATGGCTTCTGGAACTACTTCGCAGAGCAACCGATTCTAACCACTAGCGCATTTCCTCCGGATAGCGATATAACGTCAGTCGTATATCTCTCTATGCCGCCATCGAGCTATAATCGCCTAGCACTATATTAAACCATTATCGATACTATAGTATTTAATATTAATATCGACGGCATTGTCTAAGTCTACTTCGACCTAGGACGCCCGCGTATGGACCCTATAGTCTGCGTTAACGTGCTCCGCTTTATTAATAAGTTTGCCGGCGGTAAAGCCGTGGATTTAGATCCGCGTTTCGCCCCTATAAGGGACTACATCGTCGGGTACTTAATATATCGCGCTTACCTCTACGGCACCCGTTATTATTCGATCCTTAAGGCTTTTTTTTATTTTGCCGCCCTCTTATATAAAGAGTGCGATAACGGGTTAGTTTTGAAGAGAGAGTTAGGAGGAATGACGTCGGCCCTAACCGAGCGCTTGCGCGTCAAAGTCAACCCCCTAGCACTGACGATGCGCGTCCGAGAGTGCTGGGTCGTGGGCGTCTCCCGTAAGCTGGTCCAGCCAGATCTGGAGGAGCTGCTCGATTTGTAGGACGAGGATGGCGGATGGCCGACTGGACACTTTTGTTGGTTTGGACGGACGGGAAATAAGATTAGGAGTCGGGGCTTGACGACGGCTTGGTATGGCGGATTCTGTTAGATTATCGTATCTAGGGGAGAGGGGGTAACTTTGGCTACTATATATGGATGGGTTCATCTTCATCTTCCGCTTTCAATCCTAGATAGATTTGGTTTTTAGCCTCGAAGAATTTGTGACCGGGTTTGCGCATTTAGTGGAGTGTGTAAATCATTTTCAACTCGCGACGGGGCCATCTGCCTAGCTGCCAGCCTTGAACCCACATACCAAATTCAACTTTTTGTGTCCAATAACTCCGCCAAATCATCATATCACACTACTAGCACTTTGTGAGTCCATTCTGACGCTGCAAAGCGATGTTCAAGGCCTCGGGCGAAAAAATTGCAAGAGTAGGTAGGTAATATAATCGTTTATATTACGAGACGGTACTCAGGTTAAACTGTGAAAATTTCTAAATTCCCTTATTCGAACCAGCCGACATTGGAAACAAAAACAATGCATCAAAGCCCTCCTTCCACTAGGCCTCTATCTCTGCACTCTGTAGGCATACGATTTTACAGACAACACATAATAAAAATAAGAAGCAAACAACCCCGCCGGCCCGCACACACACACCCCTTGAGCTCAGTATCTATCTCCGCCTAGGTAGTTCACCTCTTGCTACTACCTACTGAATGGCTTCGCTCGCCCCTCCTCCCCTCAGCCAAGTCCCGTACATATAAAACATCTTAGGGCCTATATCATGGCTCACCAGGGCCTAGGCGCTTGTTAGCGGCTCCTCCTTGGCTAGAAGCCGCCTGAGAAGGCGGTCGGGTGGTGGTGGTAGTGGTATCACTAGAACTAGGAGGAGATCGGTTATTGTTGGCTGTAGTAGGAGGACTTGCGGGAGAGGACCGGGTGGTGGACGTAGAGGACTGTGGTGGGGGTCGCGTGTTGGAGGGAGCCTGAAGAGCATGATGATGTGCTCGGATGCCGCTGCCCCCAGTATGTGGTGGAGCTGCCTGCGGTGGTGGCGGTCGGCTGTTGTTGGTAGAAGGGGACCCAGCGGTGGTGCCGCTGGTGCGGGATGGCGGGATGCTAATAATGGGGTGGTGGGAGGGACTGGCACTGGCCTGCTGCTGCTGCTGGGGAGGCGGGGCGGCTGTTGTAGCCGCTGTGCGAGGTAGTGGGCTACTAGTCTGACCACTAGAACTACTACTCTGTCCGTGCGATCCTTGGGCTGTCGGAGTGGCTCGGCCACTGGTGGTGACATTGTTCCTGCCACCCTGTGGTTGAAGCGCACCAGATCCTCCAACACTGACCCCGGGAACAGCAGCAGCAGGAGCAACACGAGTTGGAAACATCCAGCAGATGATGTTGTGGACGGTGGGATCATCCCAGTTTTGCGGAATCTTGGAGGCCGACGACTGTCGAATGGTCATGGTTTTGGCCGTATTGTCAAAGACGAATTCGCTGATGCGGATCCAGGTGGTCGCCGCAACGTGGCTGTAGGTGAAGAAGAGAACCTGCAAAAATGCGCAGAGAGGATAGGTTAGCCAGGAATGGAAAAAGAAAGAGGCCGGAGCAGGATAACATGCCGGAATAGGGGCTGCGGTTTTATAGACTGTGAGCGAGCGGTGCATAAAGTAGAGGGCAGTTGTGAGCTCGCTGGCTAGAACCTTATTGACGTCAAGATTCTGGTTGTCAATAACGGTGGCTATCCATTCCGGTGTATCCTTTTTGTAATTGTAGGCTTGAATGTTGAACCAGCCAGACGGATCGTTTTTGGGACGTTTGGCCAGGAAGGAGCCATCACGGCCAGGCCTACAGAAGGCATGGGTGTCAGTCATCCTCGGCACCATGGAAAAAAAAGAAGAAAGTGAACATACCGGTGCGAGAACCAGCTGTGAAGTCGCAGAGCTTTGACGTCTTCGAGGTTTTCACGGCGTGCGGCGAAATACTCGGAGATGGTATAGGTGCAGGAGATGGCATTGCAGTCCTTGGACAGCAGTTCCGAGGTGGCATGGTCAGTCGGGGCTGTCCAAAACGGGTCTTCCTTTTCGAGCTGGGCTAGGGCATCCTGCAGGTTGCTGCCGACGTAAGGCTTAAAGAAGTTGCCGCTTCCGTTCTGCAAGTCGAGACGAGCGCCTAGCTTGATCGTGATCGGCGCGTCTACCAACTTGCCAAGCTTGGCAAGGCCAGCAGTGTCGTAGGAGGCCTGAATGGTTGTGTTCACCTGTTTCCTGATGGGATCGAGGACCGAGGGACGTTTGACTTGCTTCACGTTGACGCGCCGCCTGTGTTGTTGTCGAGTGTCGCCGCCGGCTGAACCCTTTACCTCAACAACCCGTTTGTTGGCAGGAGGGGACGGGTGGGTTTGTTTGAATGCCATGGTAATGTTGTCGGCGTCAAGTTGCGTTGGTGGGTTGAGAATAATCAAAAATGGATGTTAGACGTTCTTGCCTTGTTTGTTGTGGACGTCCAGTTCTTATCAACAAAAAGTTGCCGTGCCAAAAGATGCGGGGCTGTGCAAGCACGTGAGCGTGCGGGGGCCCGTGCGCGTAAGTGTGCGGATGAGATTCTGGCTTTGCATTGCAACTTCCTAACGCCGTGGAGTGCCTGCCGCTGGGTGCCTGCCATTCCCTAACAACGGTAATGGCTGAAAGCCGAAGGCAAAAGGCTGAAAATGAAACACGAAGAAACTCGGCCTCATCCACCTCCAAAAAAAAATGCAAAAAACGGCGCCCGCCAACAAGACCCGCTGTGCCTTGAGTTTATTTGCCAGCTCAGTTTGTCGCGATTGCATTTGATACAAAAATGTCTTAGATCGGACTTGGCAAGAAGGTATCGGCGCTCTGATAACCCGGTAGCACCAAGTTCCAACTGTTGCGGTCATGAGCAACAAGGGTTAGTTATTTCGTTGGCCCTGTTGGCCGCATATCACGTCCTCGGTATGATGTTGATTGGACGAAGCCAGCCATATGCGGCTTCGTCGCCCATAACTGTGACAATCATCTCAGCCGCCACTTTTTCGCATTCAGCCCCCTGTAGTGAAACACTGACAAGTAATGTATGGCCAATCTATCTGAGTGTTCTGATGTCACCAAGACCCGAAAATAGACATCAAGCAACTTTTGGGGCCTGATCCTAACCAATGTGTCGGGACCACAAGGGGAAGACAATAACCCCCCAATCTAACATAGACAAGAATATCCACCACCTTTTCTCTTGGCGGCAAAGACCGCCGACACAGCCAACAGCTCCGACATCTATGGCTGTTGTTGGACGATTGATGGAGACAATACTGAAACAGCCGACGTATTTCGAGATGCATATTTGGGCAACCAGGTGGCCATAAGAGGTGGCCATAAGGAGATGGCAAAATGAGCTGGGTCATGAGCTGCTTACGTAGCAAACCTATTCAAAGTCGACGCGACGTAAATAAATAATGATGACTGTTTCTCAGTGACGTCTGGCATTGCAACCTAGATATATACAGCCACGCGAGTTAATCTCCAACCATCGTCTCCTCTCATTCTCACCTTCTCATCTCTCTGCTAGCTTCTCATCTCACTCCCACAATCTCATCTCATTCCCACCATCTCATCTTAATTCTACCGTCTCATCCCATTGCCCGCATTTTACACCACATCAAAAAATAGACCATGGCAACCGCCCTAAGGAACCCGAGAACCGAGACAGAATGGCGTAACCGGGTCGCCCATGTCTTTCCCAACCTTCAGGGGCCCGTGACTCTGGCCAATCTGACGATGGAGCACTCGGCTTCCAAGATGACGGTAGAGGACTTCCTCCCGCTCAAGGTCCTCTGGCGCCGAAGCGAGGCGGGTAAGTTCAACCTGCTCGACTACGTGGACCAGGGCTCCAAGACGAAGGCCATGCAAACGATGAGAGAGACGGCGCCATCTGATTTCTGCAAGCGGATGGGCGGCCAGAGCGTCCCCGGTGAGAGGGAGAAATACCTCGATGATAACATCTTCAGCATGGTGCTAGTTTACATGGACTTGATCACCAGAATCGACGTAGGGGCCCCCGCGTCGGCCAGCGTCGTCATGAGCCCCCAGAAGGGGCAGCGCGTGCTACGATCTGCTACCGCGCGCGCGCGAGACGGATCCCCTACTGCGGGCAAGGGGGGAGGAGCGGCGGTAGTTGACGCAAATGAGGACGACGGCGCAGATGAGGATGAAGACGACGAGAATGAAGACGAAAACGACAATGGTGAAGCGGGCGAGTCGTCGGCATCATCATCCATCGGGCCGGACGGCGGCTCTCCAGGCAACCCCAAGTTCATCCCCCCGACCAACGACGAGGTGACCGTCAACATGGCATTCGTCCTGCTCGCCGGCGCCTTGATGGAACGAAAACACGCATACGCCCGAGGGTTCGGTTACCGCTGGATCCCGGACCGCGACGTGTATAAGATCCGCAAGACCACCGCGACGATGCGGTCCAAGAAGTTGTTGGAAGCGCGCACCGATGGTGGATTTGTAAGTAATAATAAACTCCCCTAATAACCTCTCCCCCAACAACAAAAATATACCAGCTCATTTTACTAAAGCAATTCTTCCTCTTAACTCTCTCTCTAGCACCACATGCGTCTAGGTGTAACAGCTAGTCCCCTGGAAGTCAAACCGCATGTGCGCTTGACGCATCTGGATGAGCTCCAATGGCAGGAAGGAGCCCAAATGGCCGCCCACATCCAAGAGCTCATGTTCAAGTATGACAGCAGACAAATCGATGCCAGGAGTCGGTTTGGACTTCTCGAGAACGACCCGGCACGTCCCCGTTTAAAGCGGTATGTTATTTTTATTTTTGACTATTTCTAACTACCTTTTACCTTTCTCTTTGCCTTTTTTTTTTTTTAAAAAAAAAGTGTCTTTTAATATAATATTTAGTCTATCCTTTACTAACTTTTTTCAATTTTTTTCATGATTAGACGCGTGCACTGGGGGATGAATCATGGCGAGATATACATTAACATTTTCGAGTATGACGACGAGTACGAACGGTATATTCGCGGCCCACCGGCCCCGCGGATCAACCTTCCCTCCCCTTCTTCTTCCCACCAAGCTGCTTTGCCGCCGTCTGTAGCTTCTTCTGCTGCTTCTGCTGCTGACGATGCCTCTGACACCTCCGCCGCACAGGAGGACACCGCGCCGTCGACGGCGGGATCTGGATACGCCCCCGGCTTCTTGGTCGTGAAATCATACGGGCCATGGCGAACCAGGGCGTACAATGACATCGTTTCCATTTGCAAGAACATCTTCGCCATCTCTCATTATCTTAGCCACAAAGGCGACCTCCCTGCCACGGTTCTACCTAGACGGTGATTATTATCGGCCCTCTATTCCATTCTTAAATACTAGGTACTTTGTGGGACAACGTGTGTCCCAGCCCTAGCGAGCCAGGATACAGGCCCTGGAGAGATAATAATATAGAGGACCTGACCTCGGTTCGGGCGAGCCAAGCCGTTCGGAAGGAGGTGATGAGAGAGAGAGAGCTGAGCTCAAGGGATGCCTGTTTTCATTTTCATTGTCTTTTGTGCTATCATAAACACATCCCAGGTTTATTATGTTAGCGCTCGTTTCTTTTTTTAAAAAAATTATACCTTTCATCTGTCAGATTACTAGTTGTAGTAGCCAATGAATGAGGCATGCTCTCTTCCTCCTATAATTTTATTTCGATTTTGTGGAAATCTTTTTAGATTATTTTCAAGACGTTTCCTACTAGTAGTACCCTTATTACAACCATTAACCCCGCTTGTTATACCATCCCGCCGCCTTAACAAAGAAATCTGGAATAGACACACACACAGAACTACTTTTAGCAGAACTCGCAGATTGAAGGAAACTCATAAACTTACAGACTCACGAAGAAAATCACAACATTGAGACACAGACCAAAAAGACTAACAGACTTATAAACTACTAGTACTAAAAAACACATAAACGGATAGAATTGGCATTCCCAACAAAAACCCCCCAAGCTCCCTTCTCCCTCCCTCCCTTGTGTGTGCCCTACGAAGGCCTCTGACTCTCATTCAACCATTTATACACCACCCTAGCATCCTTCCCCTTGTACCTCTCATCCCCCATCGCCTCGCCAAACGCCTGCAGGGTGGGCTGGTCTAACACCGTCCTGGCCCCAACTTGCTTGGCCAGCCTGCTGCCCATACCCAAAACCTTGGCGCACAGCTCGATGCGGAACCCGCCCTCGTATCCCCTCGTGCTGGGCACGTTCGGCATTACCCCCGGGACGGGGTTGGATTTGCTTGTTACCCAGCACTGCCCCCCTGAGGCATTAATAACGTCGCTGAGTAGTTTTGGGTCTAGGCCTGCTTTCACTCCGATATTCAAAGCTTCGGAGGCGGCGAGGGAGGTTATCGCGGAGAGGTAATTGTTTATGATCTTGAAGGCCGTGCCTGTTCCGACATCGCCGCACAGAAAAATGCCCGAGGGGTCGCCCATGTGTTTGAGGTAGGACTGCACGATGGGAAAAACGGTGGGGGATTTAAGCGGCGGGCAGCCGACCATGAAGGTTAGGTTTCCTGCTACCGCGCCCATGGGACCCCCTGAGACGGGGGCGTCGACGAAGGTGAGTGTGTCGGTCAGTTCGGTGGACGAGACGCGCTGCGAGGCTTCCGCGACGGATTGGATCGTGTCGGTTTCGATGGTGCCGCATTCCATGATGAGTTTTTGGTCTGGCGCGGACGTGGAGTCGGAAGCGGCGGCGATGCAGCCTGCTAGGATGCCGGACTCGGGGTGTAGGTAGACGTCTTTGACGGATTGGGAGGTGGGGAGCATGGTTATTACCGTGTTCTGCAAACAAGAAAATTTTGTAAGTGAGCTGATAATGGGGATGAAATGAGGTTGGTTGGTGAGGGAGTGGTTTTGGGAGAGATGGGTAGACAGAAACGTACAGCTGCCTTGGCCGCCTGGTATCCATTCTTAACGACAAACACGGGACCCTGGCCTTCGGTTTCGATCTTGAAGCGCTTGATGGCTTCGTGGTTCACGTCACAGATCAGCAGGATTTTGTCGCTCCCAAGACCGGCGCGGAGGTTCTTGGCCATTGGGTAGCCCATCACGCCGAGGCCTGGGGACAAGAACAGAGAAGATATATCAGTTATTGATCTTTGGATGGATGCCTGTTTGCCTTTCTTTTGGGGGGGGGAGGACGGTGTCTGGCTGCTGCTTGCGTACCGATAAAGGCGACGGTGTCTGCGGGTGAAGACGTCGGATTTGTGACATCCATGGTGGAAGGCGCTGTATCGGTGGAGTCCATGACGGAAAGCTTTGATGATGTGTTGCTCAAAGAATCAATCTGAAAGTTGAGACAAATAAGATGTAATTTGGATGATTTACAGCAGTGAAAAAATGTTGCCTGGAGCTCACTTCAGTCGGATGATAGCTCTGGTTCTGTGCGTCATTGCCTCTTTTACCCCGCAGACAGCGCTATCACATTCTCGGTCAATTGTCTCCCTGCTACGCCGCGTAGGAGCTGCCAGTAGCACCCCGAAGAAGCAGGAAGGGTCACAGTGTCTCCGAGTGACTGATTCCCCGCATGTACCTCTGTCCCTAAGTTGTGCTCACATGTACACTGATAACTTGAAGCTAACATGGAGAGTGATGAGTGTTTTTACATGGCTCCTGCTAACAACCAAGTCTACATTACTTTCCATTGTATCACTGTTAGCGCGGCCTTGAGCCTGAGACAAATGGATACCAGGTAGTTCACAAGCTGCCTGGCCAAAACCGATGCCCATTCCCCTCCCTCCAGACTGCATCATGCGCAACCACAACTTCCACCTCCACCTCTACCTCCTCGACCCCTAATTTTTTGTCGCTCACAAACCCTGCGATCTGATCCAGCGTATTCCTAGCCACACTGGTGTCCACATGCACGCTTCTGAGCCCGCCCCGTCCGTCCTCATACAACGCGATCCCCTTCTCCCCCCGCAAAATCCGCGGGTCGTGGCAGCAGTCACCCCCCAGGTACACATATTTTCTGTCTCCAATCCGCGCGAGCAGGTTAACGTGCCCGTACAAGTGCCCCGGGCTGTCAATTACGTACAGACTCCCATCCCCGAAAAAGTCCAGCACGTGCGGAAAACTTGCCAGAGACTGCCACGCCCATCCTTTTGCTGAGTCAGGCAGTTTAGCTTGCGAGTCGGCTGGTGTTTCCGTGTATTTGTTAGGCGTGTACGAAGTACCAGAGTAATCATGTTGACCTCCAGGCACGGGAGGGAACTCGACCGTGCGAGACAGAGGTAATTCGTCGTCGTTGAACAGGTAGGCCGGGTAGAGCGGCCCAGCGCCGTTTTTAAGCACGTCGAGAGTTCCCGACCCGACAAAAAACGTTGCGCTCCCAAAATCGGATGAAGTCCCCACGTGGTCCCAGTGCACGTGGCTGACGATGACGATGTCGATGTCTGTTGATGGGTCTAGGTTACCCTTGCGCAGGCTGGAGGACAGGTCGGGGTCGACGATGACGGGTTGGCGCTGCGCGATGTGGGCGCGCTGGGAGGGGGTGTACGCTGCGATGTCGCGCTTGAGGCCGAGGTCGAACACGAGTTTTGTTGTGGTCTTGGTGTCTGACGATGGCGATGGATGCTGGATTAGGAAGGATAGCGACGGGACGGTGCGGCGGATGTCGGGGTCCGCATCGGTAACGAAAAGTCTTTCTGGGAGTGTGAGGTGGCCGCCGTCGAGGGCAGACACAGTCACGAAAACATTGGCGTCTGTCGTGGAGGCCATAGCGAGAAACTCAGTGGCATGAATGACTTCTCCAAAGCACCTAAACTTGGGCAGGGCGGGCATTAACGTGCATTTTTGGGCTCTTTTCATCCGACATTGACGGGAAGCAGATCTGCTGCGGGGAAGCCATAAGTGGCAGTGACAGGTCGGTCGTTCTTGCCCCGCGTATGCGACAACCCCAAATTCAAACACGGCACAGGTGTGGTCGTCACTCCTATCTTGGCCAAACTCGAGAACCTTACAACTTGCCCGTAAACTTCACTCAGAAGAACTCAGAAGAACTCATCAGCATTCAAGGTCAAAAAAATTCTAAAATGGCAACAAGACCCCCATCCCTCCCAACCCAAATGAAGGCTCAATTCCTCGACGCCTTCAACACGTCCTACGCCCTCCGCTCCGTCCTGCTCCCCACTCTCACCTCCGCGCACGACATCCTAATCAAAGTTGACGCCGCCTCCTACTGCCACACCGACGCGGTCCTCGGCGCCGGGAAAATGCCGCCCAATCCGCCGTCCTTCCCACACGTCGGGTGTCATGAATTTGCTGGGACTGTGGTTTCGATCCCCCCCAACTTTTCCTCTCCCTCTTCCTTTAAGGTTGGGGATAGAGTTGGTGTGCCCGGGCGGGCGTTTCATCCCTGCGGAGCATGCTTCGAGTGCAGCTCCCCTGAGGGTCCTGATGCGGACCCGCCTGGATACTCGGTTTATTGTCCGCACTCGAAAAATAATGGGATCAGTACGGATGGCGGGTTCAGGGAGTACGCGGTGGTGGATAGTAGGCAGGTGGCGCCCATCCCGGAGGGTATGTCGGCTGTTGATACGGCTGTGCTGATGTGTGCGGGCGTGACGATTTATGCTGCGCTCAAGAGATGTGGTCTGATCCCAGGGCAGAGGGTTGGGATTATGGGCTGTGGCGGTGGGCTGGGACATCTGGGGGTGCAGTTTGCTGTTGCTATGGGGTTCAAGGTTACTGGGGTGGATAATGCGGATGCGCCTCTCAAGCTGGCGAGGAGCGTGGCACGTGGCGCGACTATTGTTGATGCTAGGGAACAAGAGGCTAGTGAAGTCGCTGTGCAGGTTGGGCAGGAAGACGGGAAGAAAGACAGAGGGGATATGGGTCTGGACGCGGTGATTATTCTGCCTGAGAGTCAACGGGCATTTGACTACGGTGTTGGGCTGCTGAGGAACCACGGTAAGTGCATTGTTGTCTCATTTCCAGAGCAGGGGTTTCATCTGTCGTCGCGGGATCTTGTGTTTCGGGATATCTCTGTCATGGGCAG
Source organism: Podospora didyma (assembly GCA_033439775.1). Taxonomy (NCBI): domain Eukaryota; kingdom Fungi; phylum Ascomycota; class Sordariomycetes; order Sordariales; family Podosporaceae; genus Podospora; species Podospora didyma. The sequence continues at coordinate 5,230,811 of JAULSW010000003.1, forward strand.
CTTGGTGGGGAGTAACAAGACGCTGCGGGAGATGCTAGAGTTTGCGACCAAGCATAATGTGAGGGCGAGCGTCAGGACGTTGCCTCTGTCGAAGCTGAACGAGCTGGTGGTAGAGTACCACAAGGGAGAGGGCGGGAAGTTGGTCATTGACATGGCTCTTCCCGATGAACAATCTTGAAAACCACTCAGCTTACCACACATAAGCGTTGGCTTCTCCTACATGTAGTCAAGTCGACTGCCTCCTCTACAAACTTGGATCATATACCAGTATGCCAAGTAATTACATCGGGGTGTGCTTGTGTGGGCCAGGGACGAAAAACATAACAAAATACAATTCGAGTCTCCTAGTTAGCCACCACCAGCCTCCAACATATCCGCGTACATATTCAGCGAGCTCCCAACAACGTCCACAATAGCCCACGTCTGCGCCCCCTTGAAGATCGTCGCCCACACTCTTAGGACTCCAATATTAAGATGCCTCGCAGTCCCCTGCAAATCCAGCAGTACCTCCGGCGGGATCGCAAACTCAGTCTCATCCACCATCGTTTTCACAATCCCCAGAATCCTTCTCTCTGCATCTGTCACCGGTTCATCCCCTCTTTCTGGACAATGCACCGAGATGGTCTCCAGCCATTTACTTAGCAGCAATGCACACTCTAGCGAACACAGCGAGTGCTGGATCGACCAGATAAACGTCTGCGTTTTGGCGACGAGCCGGATGCCAATCTTGACGGGGATACTGAGCGCGTGCGTGGCATGTAACAAAGCCCTCACCAGTTTTGGGGTTCGTGTCACGGTGGGTGTATCTCGCAAAGCGTGAGCGATTTGTAACGGGTCGCGTGTGCTCAGGGCTCGTCCAGGGCCGGTGTCCATGTTCAGTCTGATGTAAGCTAACCGCAAGAGAGCGGTGGAGTTGAACGCCACGGGACCATTGGTTTGGTCGGTTGGGTCGAGAGAGGATTCAGGGCTAGATTCCCACCCGAGCTGCCATTTGCGGAGGGCTTGTTCGAGGGGGGCGACGTCGGTGGTGGGTAGAGAGGAGGAGGTGGCGGTGTTGAAGCGGCAGGTTGCGGTTTGGCGGACGAGGAAGATGTGTTGGATGATGGCGTGGATGAGGATGTAGTTCCCTAAGGATGACGACGGGCTCTGCGTCTGAGGAACGCTGTGACCGCTGGACGAGAATAACCAGTGCAGCGCGTCCTGGAACTGAGCTGGCGAGGCTGGGCGAGCGGATCTGGCTTCCTGCCATCTTGATGCCGAGTCTGCTTTGAACTCGACTGCACTGCACGGGAGCCGCATTTTCAGCTCCGAGTTGAGAATCAGAGGCGGGATGTCGTACACGATGCAGTGCAGGTTGAAGAAGCAGAACACGATGTACTTGGTCCGCAATACGGATTCTTGTTTGACCCAGGCTTCCCAAGTTTCGCTGGTTTCGGCACTGTCTTGTGTGGCGATGGTGGTGAGACCATCGTCACGCACCACGCTGGCGAGGATACTCTGGATCGCCAGTGCCTCTCGCATGATCTCCTTGTGCTTGGCCCAGGTGGCCATAGCCATCAAGATGAGGAGGGCTTGGGCGGACTGCATCAGGTCCTCTTCTGTTGAGCTGTGTTGCATGGTGTCTTGATTAGGAGGTTCAGGCTGTTGATCAACTTGCAGGTCGGCAAGGTTCCCAAGAAACGACGATGCCGTCGAAAATGACGAGTGACTGGCCTGACGGAGCCTCTTGTGTGCAGGCTGGGCCATTCTGACGTCTTGTCTCCTTATCCGCTCGGTTGCAACGGCCTGTGCAGCATGAAAGAGTTCTACTCCCTTCTCGCCTTCGAAACAGTACTGCGCTCCGACTGCTGCCATGGCAAGGATGAGTTCGACGGAGCATGCTTGGACGGAAAGAGATGGGATGTGCAGGAACGGGAGATGTTCGTGGAAGCCTTCGATGTAGGCCCGGATGTAGCGGCTTAGAGATAGGCGAGTGGGTAGCTGGAAGTAGTTTGGTACGGTGGTGAAGCTGGTGATGGTGTGAACCATGTATGTCCTGTCTTCGGAGGAGATGTCAAATGCCCGCCTAGGGGGAACCGGTTGACGGGGCACCTCATGGTGTTGACCAAAGGGGTGGCCAGGAGTTTGACGAGAGTGGATGCTGGCGTTATCTTCGGGCTGCAGAGATGGCAGTCTGGAGCCGAATCGAGAAAACGAGGCCACCTCGTCTGTACACAGGCTGCTCCGATCACGGGAATTGAGGGCACCTGGGGTGTCGTCCCCCTCAGTAGGCAGTATGAACGGCTCAAAGATGAAGAGCGGTACGTTTTGTTCCGAGACAGATGCTGGCGTGAAGTTGTAAGTGGACAAGTTTCCGTTTTCCAGAAATGCTGAAAACCCATCGCATGACTCGTCCAGGTCGGCGTGTATGGGGTGTATGGGGGATAGTCTGTGCTCACGATGGGCAGACGGTGACAGGGAATTACCTCCTTGGACAGCACCGCCAGCGAGGGAGTCAGTGAAAGTGCTGCCCGCTCCGGGATACATATGGGCTGGTGACTCAGCCTGGGCATCGAGGAACGAGTATTCTTCTTCTCCTTGTTCGTATGAAACAGGGCCTCGGGACAGAAAGTCCTGTACCAATCCTATAAAACTGGATGCAGACGCCTCAACAGGCGAAATGTGGCTTGAAACGGGAGAATCTGTCCCAGCACTGACACTAGCGCTAGGTGATGAACTTGCCATATCATTTGCTGGTCGTGTAACCACTTCTGGGGAAAATAAAGGGGGTGGCGGTGGCGGTGCTCCCGCCGCTGCATATCCACGCTGTCGGGGTATGCCACCGCCACGTCCTGCGGTTCTTGGCCGCTTGTTAGTCGTCGTCTTTTCAACGGGACGCGTTATATCAGATGGACCAGGGCCAATCTGTTGGCTAGAGGAAGACCGCGGCTCAGCTAACCCCTCCTTGTTGGCCCCGTGCGAGAGCCGCTCATGGCGGATTAGCAGATCACTATGTTTGTGAGGGGTGGTCTGAGGTTAGCTCTTCTTCGTTTACCCCTCTTTGTGGCATGGACTCTTCATGCGTTTCCCATCTACATACCTTCGTGTGAAGCGAGATTCACATTGGTTGCAAGCAAACGGTCTTTCCTGCGTGTCTGCAAGATGGTGTCAAAGACTGAGGTACATTTTGAATGCAGGATCCCGGCTCGATAGGGCTTTGTGAGCATCAGCACTTACGAGTCCTCTCATGGCGCTGGAGATGCTCTAATCTCGCAAATAGCCGTTGGCACCGAAGGCACTGGAAGCGCTTTGCCTTGACAACAATGTGATCAAGTGTTCGTGGGACTGGAGAAACTAGTCTGATGCTCGCCATGCTGCTGTGTGGAGGCGGCGTAGGTATGCAGATATGTTTCAGGTTCTTCGATCTGGCAAAGTTGGGCGTTCACGAAGCCAAACAATGTGATGCGGTGCCAGGGCAGTGCCAGTGCTTGGCAAATCGTCCGGACCCCGCCCTCCCGCGCGGAGAAGATTGCCGTTGCTTGCCGTTTACCCCGATGTCGGGCGCTGCTAGCGGGAGCTTCTCCAAGTAAATAAAGGGCCGACGTAAACTAACGGACAAAACAATAGGTTCGGACCCTACACCTCGGACTTGGAATTGGGATAGTTACACGGCGTCATCAATGGTGATTGCCACGCGTTGTGTGACGTGTGTGTAATTGACGTAGAAAATTGAGAAATTTTATCATCATGAGATGTCACAAACACGGATTCATGCCATCGGGATTTTAACCCAGAGGACGCGCCTGATCTTGTCATCTCCTGGATAGTAAATTCAACGGAAAACATTGCTGCCCTCATTATGCTGTTCATGCCGCCTTCCCACCAAGCTGCCTCTCCGCCTCCCCCTTCTCTGCCATCTCATTGAGTACCCGCTCAGCAATCTTCATAGCATCCACCCCCGCAGGAACACCGCAGTACGTGGTACAATGTAGTATCGCCTCCCTGATTTCCAATTCAGAAAGCCCGTTGTTGCGCGCTCCGCGAACGTGCACCGCCAATTCGGGACCTCTGTTCAGGGCCATCAACATGCCGATGTTGAGCAGGCTGCGCTCGCGTTTCTCCAGGCCTGGTCGCGTCCACGCGTAGCCCCAGCACCATTCTGTTACCAGTTGCTGGCCTGGCAGGGAGAATTCCGTGGACCCGTTGGCCAGTGCGCGGTCGACGTACGCGTCACCTACCACCGAGCGGCGCATTTTGAGGCCTTCTTGGAAGAGGGTTTCATGGAGGGATGTGAGGTCTGGCGGTGACTCGGTGGGATTCTGGGGGTTAACGGCCATTTTTGATGATTGTGTAGGCGATGTTGTGAGGGTGTTTTATATCGAGACTCAATGCTCCGACTGAAAGGTGAAATTCGTTCCAGGTGGGATGTAATGAAGTTAAGAAGTGACAAAGGAGTTTTCTGCTCAAGAGCTTCTAATGCAAGAAGAACGAAAATAAAAGAAATGTGAAAGTCTTTTATTTTTTGTCAGGTGCACTGCCAGCTGTGGGGAAGCCGGGCACGGACAACCCGGTCGACGATGACTGGAGCCCGCAAGACCGACTATAGGTGACGACTACTCCAACAGTGGCGGGGTTCTCAACTGTAGGCGCCTCGCATTGGTCGCATTTGGTTCTCATGCATGGTGTGTTTCAAATACTGGAGTAGAGCATTGATAATTTTACACTTGAGAATGAAGGTAGAAAAGATACGTACGTGTAGTTTACAGTGTAGAATCATCTATAATTAACTCGGGTACTTGTAGTTCCCGATACGCAGCATTCAAGTCAAAATCGCAACTCCGTATCTATGTCTCCTTATTTCAACTTGAAGTCGAAGGAGCAGCCGTCAACTCCGCAATAATCGGCGCTGCCACATGCGCCGTATGCAGAGAAAGCAGTGTCGCAATCTCCAGCACCTCAATAATCTCCTGTGGCGTAGCCCCGTATCCCAGCGCGTTCTTCATGTGCAGCTTCAGGCCAGGGACATATAGATGTGTCGACGCGCAGTCGAATGCGCAGTACACCAGCTCCTTCATCTGAATTCGCCCCCGCCCTAAGTCAGCAAACTGTCATCTTGTTTCATCTCATCTCATCTCATCTCATCTAATCCCATTCCATGAAACTGCAGGCAAACAACATACCTTTGGCTCCAACGCCCCTTTCTTATCCCCGTTAACATGCTTCACCCAGGGCACGCTCGAAAACTCCAAATACGCGCCAAAGAACTCCGGATCCAACCGTAGGAAATCCTCCCAAAAGGTATGCCAATACCCCCTCTTCTCCGTAAACTCCTCCTTCAGCTGTTCTTGTCGGTCATCAAACGGCTTGGTGATTTCGTCCGTATATTTCCCTTCTTCCTTGAGGACTTCAACCAGCAACGGGACGCCGATGTTGCACGCGTGGATTCCAAGGGTGCTGGACAGTTCGATGACTTCGAGGATTTCGGGAAGGGTTGCGCCTTCTTTCAGGGCGGAAGTGACGTGGGCGCGTATTCCAGGCGTGTAGAGGTGCGTCGCTGCGCTGTCAACGGCGAGGGCGATGAGGGACTGGTGTTTGCGGGAGAGGTGCGATTTTTGGCGCGGGACGGCGGCGAGGGAAACGCTTGCTGCAAAAAATTCAGGGTCGATAGAGAGGAGGGATGCCCAGCCTGAGTGGAGGGCCGGGGCGCCTAGGCGGGCGATGAAGTCTTCTTTCAGCTGGGATTCTGAGGCCATTTTGGTTGTGTTTGTTCAAGTGGTGATGATCACGGTTTATTCTTGTTTTTCATGTTGCTATTTACAAATTGCTCACGCTATCTATTTGATGACTGAACTATCTTCATGTCAAATTGCCTGTGCAACAGCACGCAAGTTGCCGACGTAAAATGCGAGCTCGGCATTCTAGAGTAGCATTTAGCAACGGGATGAGCCCCTCATCTGCCACGGGATATATGTCAGATGCATGTTGCCTTGCCCCTCTCTCGGCAGTTGCAGGAGACTCGGTCTCGAGAGGTGTAAACAGCGGCCAAGTATCTTTCATCTTTTGTCACTTCTCACGATACATCTTCCCCACATTCTGCCACTTTTCTTTCTCGTTTCCTTCCCGCGCAAAACACATCCCCACCAGAAGAAAAGACAAAAGATACTTTGGTACTTCTGGGGTAATGGGGGTGGGGGAACGAGGGGAACGAAGGAGACACGTGATGTGGGGAAGGCTCGTGGGGAAGGCTCATGAGAGGTTGGGGATGGGGGAGTTTTAAGTTCAAATTTGACTGCACGCTTTGACCAAACATAGTCTTGGAATTATGATATGACTGAAGTACATCGCGATGCAAGTTATCAAATTTTGAAAATGGGATTTATTCATCGCCGAGGCTGTCATAACTGAAATAGCTGAGAAATTGCCAACAAGTGTGACTTAGAACGATGGGCAATATGAACACGGATAGGAAATCATTTGTCTCAACGACACTTAGAGTCGTGACATTAATAAAGACTCAGATAGCTAAAACAAGGGTTGGGATTCAATTTAAAGTTAACAAAGACATCGGTTACATCTTTGTGAAGCACTTTGTCCCTAACTTGCTCACTGCACTGATGATAACGCACCAAAGAACCGCCCCCGATTCCCAACATCACTCTCCCACTCAACATCATGCGCAAAAATCACCTCAACCCCCCTTTCCTCCAACCCCCTCACCCGCTCAATCGTCTCCTCTGCCTTTGCCCGATCTGCATGAATGCAACACACTTGCCCAGTCTTGTCGAACCACTCGCCAATCTCTTTCTCCTTCCTCATGATGCGCCGGTCGTGGCATGTATCTCCCGCCAGGTAAACCCATCTGCTCCCCCCATCTCCAGGGGCCTGAGCAAGGAGATTGATATGTCCCGGAAGATGCCCTGGCGCGTCGACGATGTAAACACTTCCGTCTTGGAAGATATCCAGCACTGCAGGCAGGTCAAATTCTGGGAGGGGCTTCCAAGGTCCTGCCACATTGACAGTTTCGCCCCCTAACGACGAAAATTTTATCTGTGGGCCAGTTTTTGGCTGGGTGTCGGATGGGTCTATAAGTTCAGTAGTCCGCGATAGATCAAGAAGATCTGCCTCGAAGAAGGAATGTCCCCCTCGCAGCTTCGAGGACGTTCCCTGGAGTAAATCTAGGGCTCCGTGGCCGACGATGAACTTGCTGCCTGGAAAATCACGCGGTTCGCCGACGTGGTCCCAGTGAACCTTGACATACAAATCAGTCTTTCGCTGCTGGCTGCTGCCATCTCACAACAATGAGATTGACGAACAACATACGTGGGAGTAAACAACATAGTCAACTTCCCTCGGCGTCAACCCACCCGCCTGCAAGCTCGTGACAACATCCGGTGTCGTAGTCATAGGCTGCCGCGTGGCGACATGCCGACGAATAGGTTCAGAGTATCGCTCCACATCTCTTCTCAGGCCCAGGTCAAACACGATTCGTGTGATGATGCCGGTGGCGGGATTGGTATGTTGGACGAGGAAACATAGTGATGGCACGGTGCTGCGTGCGCCGGAGGACGGGTAGACGAATTGTTCTTCTGGGAGGGAGAAGTGGCCGGCTGATAGGGCGTGGAGCTGGACTGTTGCCGGGGGCGGCGGAGAGGGTTGGGCTTTTGATGCCATTGAAACTGAAATGCAGGGATGTAGCACTGAGAAGAGGGTATGGGTTTTGTTCTGCAGGAGAGGTGAGATCACCTTATAAGCCTGCGGTGTGTGTCATTCCTCCTCCCTCTCCGCTGCTGTCAGGTGAGAAATACTATTGTGGTTATCTGCCTTCACCCTGCTGTAAGTCTCCGTCTCTTAGCCTGGCCACTCAAGCCATTTTCTTTGGCTCCAATGCTTTTACTCACACCGCCATTACCTAACCATCTGTTTACCAGTTTGGGGTAAAGTACCTACCTGGGCTGTTAGTGTCATCGTAGCTGTGGAGGCATTGGATACGCTACTGACGACAATGGTTCCCCGCATCAAGAGTCAAGTCCGCCTGTCCTTACCAGCCTGTCACCCTACATTCGCTTTATCGTTCTGGGTGAGTTTCATTTGTTCCTCTTTGCTTTTCACAGTGTGCATGCCGAAATCTACATCCGGATTATCTAACACGTTAAACTTCATCTTTGCATACAAAACACTAACACAGCCTTTGAGAATGGCTTCAGCTCGTGAGGTTGGCCTGCCCAACTCCGTGGGCTTCATCGGCCTCGGAGCCATGGGAAAGCCGATGGCCATCAATCTAGCCAAAGCTCTGCCTGCTGGCTCACAGATCTACATCCACGACATTGTTGAAGCAGCAGCAGAAGAGCTCTGCACCTCGTTTCCTCAAGTTATTGTCAAGTGTGAAAACGCCAAAGAAGTTGCCGCACAAGCTGTACGTCCTATCTCCCTGTTGACACTCAATTAGCCATCAAACTCACTCACTGACATATAACCAAGGACGTCATTCTCACCATGCTTCCCGAAGGCGCCCACGTCAAATCCGTGTATCTCGACCCCAATAATGGCATCCTGGCAGCACTCACATCCCCTACTAGCAGCCCCAAGCTCTTAATTGACTCATCTACCATCGACACAGCCACCAGCTTGTATGTCAAAGAACAGCTCGCAGTCCTATCCCCCACCACCTCATTCTATGACGCCCCCGTAAGCGGTGGCACCCTCGGCGCCGTCAACGCCACCATAGCCTTCTTCCTCGGCTGTTCTGCATCCGACCCGAACCTGGCCACCCTGAAAACTCTCCTCCAACCCATGGGCGGCAAGATAATCCCCTGCGGCGGACCATCTCTTGGTCTAGCCGCAAAACTCTCCAACAATTATCTATCCGGCATCATAACTATTGCCTGCTCCGAGGCCATGGACATGGGCATGCGCGCCGGCATCGACGCCAGCGTCTTGGCGTCCGTGTTTGCGGCTGGCACGGCGCAGAATACGATCTGCGACGTGTTTAACCCTGTTCCCGGCGTTTGTCCGCGGGCGCCGCCGTCGAATGGGTACCAGGGCGGGTTCCGCGTGCAGCTGATGCGGAAGGACATTGGGCTGGCGGTGCAGATGGCGCGGAATGTGGGCGCGCGGAATGCCTTGGGGGCGAGCGGACTGGGTGTGTATACCGCGGCGAGCGAGGCACCTGATTGTAAGGGTCTGGATTCGAGAGTCGTATATCGGTATTTGGGTGGGAAAGAGGATTGGAAGTGATGTCAAATACTGGTGCAGATTTCGCTAGTTGCATTTACAGACAGTTTGAGTAAAAGCACATAGATAAAGTTGGTTGCTTACCAGCTGGGGTTGTACTATCCAACAAAGAATTGCTGGCGTTTCGACCGTTTATAAATGGGAAAAAGAAACTGATGTTGGACTTGAAGCTCTTCGCAATCCGAGTCCCAACCCGATTCTCTACCGAAGCCGGATAGTCCACCGCTCCAATGATACGTCTTCCCACAGTGTGGTCTCCTCTAGTTTGGTGATTCCTATGCGCTCCCAATACCCTTCAGATGCAGGCTCTTCCACAATGAGGAGATAAGATGTACCCGCCTCACCAGCTTGAGGGTTGCTGTGGCCGAGGATGAGGCCTATCCATTCATTCTCACAGAGCTTGTTCTTGTATCTTGCTTCACGAGGGTCCCTATTCGAACTGAATGGGCCATGCAGAATGTCGTTTCCCATGGTTACAGTGCAGACCCATCGTTCGTGATCATCAAGGCCCCTATATGTAGATGTCGACGTAATGGGTGTTTAGAGCTGGCGGTGTTGGGGCGAAATGAGACCATGATAACGGGTGATGTTATCTCTAAAGTAGGGCATTGACCAATTCTTGGTGCCATAGTACCCGCCTTGCAGAGATTCTCATATTCCGTCTAGTGGAGCGGAGATCCATCAGCGGAGAGTGTCGCGCGCATTGGAACTTCGACGGTGTTCTCCGCCTCCCCGACTCGATCGTGGTTGTCTGGGCTGTACTAGCTTCATTCACAGTTTGTAATCTGCTATCTAACAACAAAAAGGGTCCTTCTCTATTGAAGCACAACCCTTCTCCATGTCTTAATTTTAACCTCGCCCAACAGTCCAAACTCCTTGTACGCAGGCTGCGTGTAATCCTTTGGCACGTGAACAGGCAGCCCGATACTTCTCAGATCATTCATGCGTGCCTTGACAGCGTTAAATAGTGTGCTCGCCACCTCGACTACAACCTCATTATCTACCCCCCCTGCTCTTAAAAACTGCGTGATATCCGTTCCTTCCCCTGGAGCTGATGGATTAATTGCCGGCACTAGTTGGCCGTTTATGCGTGCCCTCAGAGTGTGAAGGACGGCGCCAGTAAAGTGAAGGGTGTAAGCCAAACTAGAATTATTTCCCGCTAAGTCAGGGAGACAAAAAGACGTTCGATAGATGCCCAAGCCGCTAACCCGTTCAAGTCCGGGGATTTTTGTCCAAGGAACGAGAGTCTGAAGAGGCGAAGCGACGGTGATGATAGTTTTGTTGGGGGAGATATTCGCCGTGCTCAGCGCTTCCGGAGCGGCAAAGGACTCAACAATCAGTTTCCACGGGCCGAGTGTAGCAGTTGGGAGTGGGGCTGTGTTGTTGAGTGCTGGAATTTCAACTTCCTTGTTGTCGGACAGGAGAACGCTGGCTACCCCGGCATCGCTGACAAGACACTCAATACTCCCTTCTTGGTTTTCGCGAAACCGGTCCAGATTGTCTGAATGAGCGACTACGTAGAGCGGGATCAGTGCGTCGTCCGTTGCTGGAGTCACAAACGCCAAGATGATGGGCTGCTGTTGTGCTAGGGTGATAGTCGTTTTGATGCCTTGCCCGGTGCGGAGGTAAGTAATCAGCCTAGTCTGTTCACCTGTCCACGCATCAAGGACATACGGGACTGCTATTTCTGAAGTAGTGAACGAGATACTGAACGTGCTGGCTGTGCCTCGGTTGAGGACATACACCATGTCCAGAAGGTCTCCGTTGTACTGTTTCTTGGACCGCCATTGGGTAAACAGCTGGCTTGCGTTGGACGCACTACCGCTTATGGCATCGGCAACGACGCGAGGAAAGACTTCAGCGTTTTGGAGGGTTTCGGGACTGAATGCTTTTGTGTTGGAGATGAGCTTGACGGAAGGAAACTTCCCGCTGGTAAGTGCGAGCATGTTTTTGGAGACTGTGTCTTGGCCACTGGCGCCGATGGTGATATTTGGTGCTGGGCCGACAATGAAGATTGGGAGGCCTGTTTTGGCGAATTTGAGGAGAACGGTGGATGCGGATGGAGTGATTCTGGTTTGTGCGTAGATGACAAGGGCTTTGTACCCGGGACCATCGGGGGAAAGGACGCCGTCTTTTATGGAGACGGATGGGTTCGCGAGGTTTTCGGGGCCCAGATACTCGTAGGTATAACCTTAGGTTATGTCAGGTTGACTTCAGTGAGACATAATTGCGTGATTAGTATACTCACCAGCCGATGTCAAATCTGAAGCCTGATACACTGCCCTCGACGACCAGGGATGTTTCCAAGCGTAGAACGCAAGATCAACTTTCGGCACGCCAGTCTTGAGGACCTCGCTGTTTCTGGCAGAATACAGCATGGTGTCGTTGAAGTGAACCCACGCAGGTTGTCGAGGACCCCACATCTCGGTGAACTCGTACTGGAAAGGCGTGTATCCGGGCCAGGAAGTGCCAGGATATGGCCCGCTGTATGCAAAACCGTGAACCACCAGAGTGTTTACACCCGCGGCGAAGGAGTCGTGGAATAGGCTGAGGAGGGCAGGCACGGTCTGGGTGTAGGCACCGCCTCTTCGGGCACCGATTTCGGTTGAGATGGCGTTGCGGCCGGATATATGGGCTGCCCCGGTGAACTGGCGGTAGGAGTCGATGGATTCTCCAAAGCCGAGGGATTCTAGCTCAGGGGCGCCAACGAGAGGAATGCTAGAAGACTGTACATATGATGTGAGTACGATTCTGGTGATGGGAATGTTGACTCAAGACAAACGGAAACTCACCATGTCTAATGGCATATTATATGCCGGCTGGGCCGAGTGTTCCATACCCCGAGCTACAGCCCACTCCTGGAACTGCCCAAGGTAGTCTTGGTATCCTTCAGTGAGTGTGAGTCGGTAGTCCTCCGCGTATTTACCACCGTCCGAGGGCTGGCCATCAAACATGTACGAAGTGTCATACGGTTCGCCTGGTATGTGAGGTCAGTGTTGATGATACCCACTAAAAGAGTCAGAAATATTTCTCACCATAGCCATTCCACAGGTTCTGTTTCTGAAAGAACACCGGCAGATATTTAATAGCGCTGTATCCGCGCGCTTTCTCAAACCTTGAAAGAAAGTCTGGCGTCCACCACAGTGGAGTCATCATCTCCATGCTATCCTCCCAGGCTGGTTTCACCTCTCTGCCATTAGTCATTTTTCCTTAGCCAAAAGATGAAGGCGGAGAAGGGGGAGACGAACAGTACATCCCCACCTGCCGCATGAGCTGGTCAATAGCCTTGTCATTGAAAAGATTTTGATCCCAAAAGTCCGTGGCCTTTTTCGCACCAGACGCGCTGAAGTGATCAACGACCCACGTCCCGTTCCCTACCCATGAAGACGGACGCGAGGAAGTCGTGCAACTTCTTTCATTGGAGAAACGCTGATAAAAAGCCATGACAACCCACTGGGGTGAGGCTTTTGCTGAACTCGGAGGCTGCCAATCTAAGACACCATTGCGTGTCTGGTTCGTAAGGTCCACAATACTCTGCTCGTTCAGCACCACCTGTTGCGTCGACCCTTTTGTGGTCTTGCTCTTGATCTCGGCTGCTACTACCGCGACGAGCTCATTGGGTCCCCAATTCTCCGGCTCGTGGACCCAGCCGTTCAACGGCGCGTGGTTGAACTGCAGCGTTGGCGGCGGAAGAGACCCAATTTTCTTTGACGCATCGATGACCTTGGATCCGTAGACTAATTCCATGGCGAGTCCTGCCGTTTGTGGAATAGCAGGTACACCAGCTCCGGTTCCCGGGCCGATGGCAAAGTCAAAGACCAAGTCATGTTCCGCGGTAGCTTTCAACGCGGCCTTGAGAAGGTCTTTGAAAGCTGGGGTTCCGAAGCCGTAGATAGACCAGTCTGTGGACATAGGCGGGAATCCGTAGTTGTAAAAACCCAGAAACTCGAGTCCGCCTGCTGATATTGAGGCAAGGGCGGCGATATCGGCTGCTACGGCAGCTGCGGGGACGCTGGCATCAGGAAGCCAGTAGCGGAATTTTGGCCGAGAAGATGCTGGCGGTGACTTGAAAGATGGAAGGGGGCTGTTTTCAGTGCTGGAATGTTTCTGAGCGGAGACAGTGATATGTGGTGAGGCATAAAATGCTGCCACACAAGCAAGTGACATTAAGGAGAACAGCATGATGCCGTAAGAGCTGGCTGAGAAGCCACGTCCAAGAGACTGAAGACCAACTCTGTGGAATTGATAGGGTCCAGTCAGAAAGAAGTAAGCACTTTTGATGATCCCACGATCACGACGGACATGGTGAACGGCTAGTGTAGACCCCACGCATTTGATGCGAGATAGTCCATTGGAGGATAATCATGGATAAAGCTTCTGTGGGGCTAATAACTGTTTTGACCAGCACTATAAATCCGGAAAAGTGCTGATATTACAGCCGCCTTTGTCATTATCCTTGGTTTTCCCATTGCTTGGTTCAGTCAATTGACCTAGAAATGCGATATAGGAACGAGACGTTTCATCAAGGTAAAAATCTTGATCAAAGGCATGTTAGAATCAGCCTTTGACCTTCAACATTTTTATGTTTACTACACTAGTTTGCTTGGTCTCAAAGCGTGTCTCATTCAGAGTATTGCTATTGGCATCGATTTTTGAGAGTCCGAATTTTCAATTCAGCAACTGTTAATTCTGTCCATGACGCAGAGGCCAGTTAGTTTATGCCAAACATGCGAGAACTTATCATAGGTAAAAAATATCCATCAGATACGAAACTCGAATGCTGCTGCAAACTAGCGTACTATCAACTTGTGCGGATAGTTGCAACATGAAAAGCGAGAAAGCAACATCTTTCCAAGAGAAAGTTGTGAACAATTTAATTACAGGTTTTGTTCGAGGCAAAAATTCGGGTACGGGGAGTCGAACCCCGGGCTGCTGAGTGAGAGTCAGCGATGTTACCGCTACACCATACCCGATTGCTATTCCCAACCCATTTTGGACAAGGATGGTTGAGTGAGAGTGTGGGTATTCCGAAGGAAAGAACGAGGTCCTGCATCATGTTTAGATGGACTCGTGTTTGGTGCATGTGGATCGGTGACAATAAGAACCGATAAGGACCTTCCTTGATAAGCGGGTAGGTACTTCACGATGACTTTGAGCTCTTAGTTGTTAGTGTTGTCGCAGTGCTGGCTGGCGTATTTTATCTCACATGAAGCTTGACGAGAAAGCAGCCGAGGCTATCACAAAGGTTTGCTATAAGGCAGTGGTGAGGAGGCCGTGATTCGGCGTGACTTCCGTCATGGAGTGGGTTTTGGACGCCATGCATGCCTCCTTCGGGTATTCTAAGGACAGGGATTCGAAACAAAAGCCCGAATTGATGACCGTAGATTTTGATGGAGGGGCAATTCAGAGGGTAAGTATGGAAGGTTTAAAGGTGCCTCTGTGTCCCAGGTACCTCCGTCCTATGTTCATGCCTAGTGGCAGAAAAACCAGTGGGCTTGAACGAATCAAATCCATGCCTGCCTCGACCCCGCGTCCCCGATCCCTTGGCACGCCTAGGCTAGCTCGGAAAGCTCGAGCCCCTGGCAAGCACAGACCACACCACCATCACAGCGCTGTCACAGCGCAGGGACTTGGGAGGTCGCGTCTTTGCATGACGACATGTGTGTTTGAACTTTGAAGTGTTCAATGTGCCGAACTTTGATCATGGTATGGCCGGGCCGTCCACATGGTACATAGAACGCCAAGGTTTCTTGGGTAACGGCTTGCTTGGCGGACGCTAGAATGAGCTACCGGGGCCTGAAGAGCCCCAGCTGCCAGACCCTAGCGCCTTGTGAAAGTCCGACGCGCTCGACGCGTCAGGCTTTTCTTTTTTCTGAGATCTCCGGGATTTTATTAAAGCCCATTCGGTGTCGCCAATTCCTCTGTTGTCGAAGAGCATGATCGAGGCATTGAATCCCAAGGAAAGAACGACACAAGCTTGCCCACGGTTTCCCCAATGCAACCAGCCACCAGCGCGAGGAAGGTTATTCCTGCCTCTGCATTTTGCCAAGAAACACAAACGCGTGACCCTATTGGTGGAGCGCCTGCCGTTGACCCCACTACCGTCAACACACAATGCCGCTGGACCTAAGCTACGACGGCTACGACCTCGGCCAGCCAGCTGCGTGGAGCAGCGAAAGCGAAGCTGATGACCACGCCAACAACTCCAACGAAACCGATCGCGCCAACCTCAAGCTCGACATTCTCAAAGCGTTAGAAAGCACCACGACATCGGGCGCGTTTGCCGGATTTACTTGCCCCCAATTCCGCAACGACAGGCTCCCCCGAATTGGTGGTGCACGATGTCGGCCCCATTTCTATCCGCTCTAGGAGACCCAGGCACGCCTCCTGATTGACAAGGCACGCCAGGCTCCCTACGGCAGAGGCAGCGAAACCATTGTCGACACTTCGGTGCGGAATACATGGGAGCTTGATCCCTCTCAGTTCGAGATTCGGAATGCGAGATGGGAAGGATGGTCGAACACTTGTACGAAAAGGTCGCCGAGATGCTGGGGATCACGTCCCCTGTGTCGGCCGAGCTGTACAAGATGCTTGTCTACGAAAAGGGGCAATAGTCAAGGCACACACAGTAGGTTCTTTTCTCCTGGTTCCAATGCTTCCGCAACCGCAGAAGAAGCCTCTAACAGTTCCTTCCCCAACAGCACCGAGAAGATCCCCGGCATATTTGGCACCCTCATCGTCTGCCTGCCATCCTCCCACCAGGGCGGCGACCTGATCGTCAAGCACCGCGGCGAGACCAAACATTCCAGATGTCCACGAAACAGCCGTCCATGGCCTGTTGGTACATGGACGTGAGCCATGAGGTTCTGTCCGTCACCGACGGCTACAGATGGATCCTCACATACAACCTTGCCATCTCTCCAGAGCTCGAACGGCCCTCTGCTGCCTTCATTCACAAGGAAACCAAGGACCTTCGGCTGGCATTGTGCAGATGGCTCAATCGTGGAGACCCCGCCCATCTATACTACCAGCTGGACCACAAGTACACCGAGGCCAGCCTTTCACGACGGGCGCTGCACGGCACGGCACTGACCTGGCCCGAGTGCAGTGCTTGGAGGCCATCTCCGCCGATCTTGAGTTCGAAGTGTTTCTTGCCGTTCTGGAGAAAAAAGACATTGGCCAGGTCGAGCTGGATGACAACGACGACGTCGATTACTACGGCTATTCGTCTCGCTATGACCACGGCGGCGAATCCGACGAGGATGAAGAAATGGAAGACACCCGCTGCCAGTGGCATTCCATGGTAGAGGTGTTGGAGTCTGAGGTGCAGCTTAAGAAGCTCGTGGAGTTGAAGGGTCGTCTGCTTGCACCCGGCTTGTAGTCAATGTGGATGAGCTCGACGAAAACTTATTGCAGTCTGGCGAGTTTCTTGACGGCGCCGATGGAGAGGAAACTAATTTCGGGGGCTACATGCGCAACTTTGGTTTGTTGTCACTCTGACACATCCGTCAAGTTCCTCATTTTACTGACAACTCACCAGGTCCAGAGGCAACACACTTCTATCGGGTTTCTGCAGTTCTTCTTGTTCCACGCGATGATGTCGACTTTTTTCTTCTGGGATATGTTGACTCGTGGAGGGCCAGGTAATTGTTGCCAAAGTACCTGAAGAAATGTAGGGATGGCACCCCTGGTGTCCACTCCGGAGCCATCAAAATCGTCCGAGCCCTGACTAAAAGGGCTTGGTCGTCGGAAGTGTAAAGTGGATATCATGATGGATCTGAAGACTTCGATGATTACGGTTATGACTCAGAGAGTGAGACCTTAGAGACCGACGATGAAGATGAAGAGACACTTGGCTTGAAGGTTTTGAAGACTTGTCTCAATCTCCACGAGTACGCCTTGTTTGCGGACACGGTTAGATGGCAGGGGTTAGAGATTGATAATAGACTCTTCACCACGGTCCGTGACGCCACGGCTGCCGGCTCATTGAAGCTTAGTGATGTCAAGGCGATGTATGTGAAATCGTTGTCACTCTCTTTGTTCATCCTTCTTACTGATGACCGACACATAGCCTCCTGCACAACGTTGGCATCCACCCAGTCTCAGAACGTTCAAAGTGCATCACCGCTCTTGCTCCCAATGATGGTGGCGTTAACCCCGAATTCTAAGATTGGGTGCATCAAGCCGTCGCCGACTGCCTTGAAATATGTAATCTGACACCCGTGGACGATAAGGATGGAACGGCAATGGTTGATTTGATCGGACATTATGAGGACTGGGATTGCGTCATAACTCGGTATGTGTTAACCGCGCCCTGTATTAGCTTGCTCATTCCTAACCAACACCACCCAGGCTTGCTCCAATTCTCACACAAAAGACCAGCCACTCGCCCTTTGTGCTAGCTGCTATCCGACAGCTGCTTGAACGGCAAAATATCAAGGGCGCTGCCGACGGCGAGGTCCTGAAGCTGTGCGAATCGCAGGTGAAGTCCCTAATCTCCCCGATAGATATTTCTACCCTGCTCAGCCAGGACGTGCCTACAGCTGCCCCATCTGCAAAGCGCCTAGGCGATAAGAATAGCATGCACGTCCAGAATCACCACGGCAAAGCGCCTCCTAACCAGGTTCGTTTAGTGTTTACCCCTGTCCAATTCGGATCCTTCTTCGACACCTGCCTGAAGCACGAGTTTTACGAGTATTGTTGATACAGCTGTAGTTCAAAATCGTCGAGCAGGTGAACAACTATCACCCAGCCAACCTTCAACTCTGGCTCCAATTCCTTCGTTCTCTCGCCTACTCCCTAACTTATCGCAATGTGCCCTTGTCAACTCCTCGTTACCAGCAAATTGCTATTGCCATCTTCGACGCATATTTGGACAACTATATTGGCAAGGAGCCCCCCAACGTGCCTGATTATCGTCGACGTCCAGTCAGCTGCAAATGATGGGACTGCCGTGAACTGAATATCTTTCTCGAGTCGGCGACGCGTAAGGCCCGTTTCCGCATGAGCGAGACAAGAAGAGAGCACCTTCAACTGATTCTCCGCCGCTCCAAATCCGACTGCAGACACTGGACGGAGCGTTCTAGGAGCCCGCACGTTTTAGTTGTCCTTAAAAACAACGAGAAAATGGAGAGGGAGATTAATGCCTGGGCGGACAGGTTCCACGTGGCGCGGCAGGAAATGGAACGATTTAACCCCCAGGAGCTGAGAAGCCTGCTGGGTGAAAATTACGAAAACATCACGAGAACGAGCCGCCTCCGGCGTGCCGTCGTTACGCAACCTGTTACAGGTCTGAAGAGAAAAGCCGAGGAGGGCATCAACGTCGACGCTTCAAATCGAGGTCAACAGTAAGTCAATTCCAGTATCTAACAGCCTTCCATGTCCTATTCTATATCTTTCAGCGAATCTTGGGTCTAGCACTTACGGTTTCGAAGTCTGGCTCAACGCCGACCAATGCCATCTGTGGCCCAACAATTTTTTTAATCATCGAATCGGCGTTAGGTGCGGATTAAGGCTTATCTTTCTCGTTGGCCCTGGGCATTTGCTCCCTCCGCCGAGGGATATGTCGACGTTTTCAATGTTACCCCGCAGCTTCCGCACCTGTTCGGAGCCCCAACCAACGCCGAGCCACTTGGCGTTTCTGTTTCCTCTTCCAGAACACGCGGAATCCGATGTTTTTCGGTCGGTGTTCTTCAGGTGGACACCTAACTTGACGGGTGGCGTCGTGACGACAGCTTGCGACGCCCAATGGCAGCTGATATATGCATCATGTTGTGTCACAGCGCTATCAACGCTGTGCCGCCAACGCCGCCGGTTGACTGACAGAACAGTCACACGCGGGGGTTCGTCGAATGACCTCTTTATCCATACACATTTTGTACAAATATGGTTCCGC
The DNA here is from genome assembly GCA_033439775.1 of Podospora didyma. NCBI lineage: Eukaryota > Fungi > Ascomycota > Sordariomycetes > Sordariales > Podosporaceae > Podospora > Podospora didyma. Next base: position 5,249,916 of record JAULSW010000003.1, read on the forward strand.
TAGTCAACACATGTAGTTTCGTCAAGCTGTTATTCCTGTTCTTGGTGCCGCATGTATTTCATGGGTTTGATCGAAATCCGCGTAGAATTCGCGTCTTGGCAATGTATCTCACTAAGGAGGGGAGCTCAGCTCGTGCCGTACATCTGGTAGAGAGCCACCCACCCACACATGCACGGTGTGCTCTGCAAAGCGCATTGCTACATGCAGGCAGTGATCCCACGTTCATTACTATATCAAGTCCTTGAACACATTTCTCAGTGCTCCATTTGGGGTGACAGCAGTCATATCAATTCTTTTTCAAGTTGTTGTAACCCTGTACATCATGGCAGCAGAAAATGGGTTACCCGAATCGCCGTCATCGGCGCTGGAGCCTGCGGATTGATCCTCGCCCATGGCTTGCAGAAAGTGTGATGCAGCAGTTGACATTGGCCCACTGCTTCTTTGTTCCCTTTTTCGCAGACATCCTAGTCTTTTCAATCCTTTTTTTTTTCCAAGCAAGCCCTTGTTTTGTTACTTTCCGCAAATAACCTAGCATCTTTAATCCCCCTTTTTGCGTCAGGATGGGTTTTTATTGGTCCCCTACCGCAAATACCCAAGCCTGTTTCCATCCCTTTTCTTTGTATGAACTTGTCCTTATTAAGATGACATGACTCAACAGAATGGCTTCCAAGTCACCGTCTACGACAAAGAGCAGCACATCGGGGGGAGAACATGGAAATGGACCATGGTCGTGCATTGGGGCCTGCCGACTTTACGGGATATGCTTCCCGCTGAGGTTTTTTACGCCCTCAAATATGCGCACGCGAATCCGTTCTATGCGTACAGCGACGACAAGCCTGAGACGGTTCCTCTTTTTTAACGGGGCCACGGGTGAGTTTGTTTTCGGGCTGACGGCGCCGTTTCGACGATGACTAGGCGACGATTAAGGGAGGTATGTGCACGGGGATTGGATATACATTGGGGAAGAAGGTCTGTCCTCTTTTTTCCCCCCTGCTTTTTTGGGGGGTTTTGGGGGGAATCGACCGCAGCACGGCAGGGGGCTCGCCGGAGGGGCCGCCGGAGGTAACAGAACAGAACGTATCGGGTAGGTGGCTGATCGATGATTGTTGATTATCTGTGGGAGGAGTAGGTTACGGATATTCGAGTTGAGGACTCGAAGGAGGAAGAAACAGGAAGGCCTGGACCGGTGACGATTGCTTTTGAGGGTGGTGAAGTGGCGACTGCTGATCTTATGATTGGGGCGGATGGGTCGTCGTCAAGGGTTAGAAGGTGGCTTGTTGGAGAGGAGGCGGGCAAGTCGCTGCTCTCGGAGTATATGATTGGCAGTGGGATTGTCAAGTACGGCACGGCAGAGCAGGCGAAGAAGTTGCTAGAGCCGAGTGAGCTGTGTGCGGTGGCTACGGGGCCGACTGGTATGGTGTTGGTGGCCAGTCAGTAATTTTCGCTGTCATTCCATTGTTGAGATCTGTTGTTTGGGAAGGCTGCTGACACCAGTTTTACTGACTGAATGATGCAGCCAATAATGTCGTCGACCCAGAAGATAAAACGACGTACAGTTTCCAGGTCGTCCGGATCTGGCACGGAACAGAGGAGGGCAGGGACGGCAAAGAGGCCATCGCCAGAATGAAAGAGGTCACGGCGTCTGATATGTTCCAGGAGCCATTTTACTCGGCCATTCATGCTATCCCCCAAGCCTCTGATCCCATTTTCACGAGGCAGCTGACTTACTGGCCTACCGTGTCGTGGGACAATAGGCGGGGAAGTGTGACGCTGGCGGGGGATGCGGTGCATAGCATGTTGCCAAGTGAGTTGTTCTTCTCTTTTTGCAAACATTGCGAGAATGTTTCTATGGGTTGAGATATGGAATAAAGGGTTGCTAATTGATTGGTATGGCAGATCGCGGGCGGGGGCTTAATCACGCTTTGGCGGATGTGATGCAGCTGGTCAAGCAGCTTGTCAGAGTCAAGGTTAAGGGTATCAGCGTACAGGAGGCGTTGGAGTGTATGATGAGGAGGTTGTTGTTCGAGGGAGAAAGGCAGCGCTCGGGTCGATTGATAATGCGGATCAAGTCATGACGAACAAGAAGCTGAGTGAGTCAACGCAGGCGAAGAGGGGGTTAGCGCGCTGAGATGGCGTGGCTTGAAAGGGTTGAGGTTGCTGGACTTGGGCTGTTTCATTTCTGGTTGCGTTTGTTCTTTGATCCTTTCAAGCCGTGACACTATTGGGTCAGTTTAATTAAACTCAGAAACCACGTCTCTCGGCCTTTTTCGGTTCCTATCGCATTTTCTAATAATGAGTTGACGAGTATGAGTGCCGGGTTATGATAATCTGACTGCAGAATTCAAATACATTGCCTTCCCCGACATCTTGACTTGGCTCGGGGAGTCATGAACGGAGAGAGTTTGATGTGCATTGAGTCAATTTAAACTCAACATCCATGCAAGATGTAAGTGGATCTCAACCAAACCCACCAGAAACAAATTTTCTCCGTCGTCCTTGCCTTCTCCCCGATACTCCTTGTTGAGTCCTGTTCCACTCCACATCATCCATCAAACAACAAACAGCTGCGTGGCGCAGTGGAAGCGCGCCGGGCTCATAACCCGGAGGTCACTCGATCGAAACGAGTCGCTGCTAATTATCGTGGTACAAGTGAGTAAACTTGTACATCTCAACTTTGCTCGCCGACTTTTTTTCCTTATTTTGTTGTCATTTAAACTTGGGGTCTTTACTCGCGGTCTTTACTTCTCAGAAGTTAATCTCGCATTAGTTGTGAGTCATGATTTCCTTTTTCTCTGAGCTTTCTTTTAGATTCTTTTCTTATGGGACTCGCAGTGCGGGACGTTATCGTGAGCTGTCCTGTTTGTCCATCTCTGCAACAATAGGAGAACAAAAAGGTGATACCACGGGATACGGACAGCAAAAAGCTGGACTAACCCGGGATTGAACCGGGGACCTTTCACAAGGACGACATCTGACGATCCATGATGCGAAGCGAAAATCATACCACTAGACCATTAGCCCTGGTTGAGAAGTGTGGATGCTTCCTGATTTTTAAGAACTGGAGCCGTGAGAGATTTCATGTGGGTTCCATTTTCTGTTTGTGTTGTGTAGTATCAATCCATCCCTCAACTTGTATCACTTGGACTCCACTTCGTCCTTTAGCCAGTCCACACAGGTGGACCGGGAGCTTTATAATCCAGCAGTCCACTGGAAGGCCAGTCGTAGATATTTTCTGCAACCCAGATTCCTGGATCAGATAAGTCATAAGCCCCTGGGAATTTGACCAAGTACTCTGGGTCAGGCATCCTCGGCTCTGCTGTTGCTTTGTCTCCACCGCCAGGCAGAACCTCAATCTGGGCGCAGCTGATGTAAAACTGCGTGGTGTTGAACGGAGACCGCACATATAGATGTTCGACGCGGACGAGATACTGTCCCGGCGGCGTAGACGCTGGAACTGTGAAGTTCATGCCCGTTTGATCCCGCGTCAGCCACCAAGTGTCGTTCTTGGCGCCTATGCTGCCGATCTTGAACCAGTCTCCGTCGCCTTCGTAGTCAGAGATGTTTTCAGTGGTGGCGCGGGAGAGGTAGGCCTGTCCTGGGCCGTTGTGATATATGATGTACGGTTCCATCGGCTTCGGTCAAGGTGTTAACTTAAGGTGTGGTGGCAGTTTCTGGGGGGTGCAGTTGAAGGAATGACAGTTACCTCGTCTGCACTCCGCCCAACGACAAAACCGATTTCATCCCCCGCGACGACTGTGGCGGTTTTAGTCTCAGGCCCGGAGGTCGATGCCCCTCTGCCGCAGCGGACATCGGGCGAGTAGATGTCGTAGAATGGCATGTATTGATCCCAGAGGCCGGAGTCAGTCGCTTGGCCGATGGAGATATTGCTTTATGAAGTGTTACCATGAGTTGCAGCAGGTAGCAAGTTTGGTGGGTGATGTACCGAACATATTCCCATTGCTCCGTTATCATCTCGCTGAAAAGAAAGCGACTGAACACATCTTCAGACTTCATTTAGCAATCTGAGCAGTTCGATTTGAAGACATTACTTTTGACCTACAGTGACCAGATACGCACTTTGCCGCGCCTGCAACAAGAGTTAGAAGGCTGAGATGCCGCATCTTGGCGAAACTTGGATGGGCGGCTCAACGTGCAACGCAGGTTGGAGTTTGCTGGACGTTGCGGGCGATATGTTCTCTCGCCTCCGGCTGAATTGGAGTTGCAATGCTTTTCCTTGGGAAGAGATCGGAGAGGCTTTATCCGAGGCATAGATTGGCCACTATGCGACCTAGTTTTGGCAAGTGCGGCTAATTGAAGAGATCAACACGATACACCACTTATTTTAGTCGCAGCTTTGGCGTGTCGGCTTATGAAAGTGTTTTGAGTTCAAGAGTGAGGGATAAGTCGACTCGATTCACGTCACAAGATAGGAGTAGCCTGGCTAATAAGAAAATTTTAGCACTCAAACATATGAAGATTACTTGGTCTGTGACCTTTCAGGGAGGTGCAGTGGTGCCCTTAGTTCACATTTGCATGACTGATGTAGGTATAGGCAATCAAAGGTTCTTCCTCACTGTAGAATAATGCTGCGCTGACTGTCAGCAATCAGCAACGACAGATAACAGAGCCAATGAGATGGAAACATACATGTGGAAGTAAACCACACACTGTTCACGTCCGTGAAGGGTGAACAGAAAGACACCCAAAAAAAATATATTGTTACGAGCCCGTTCAAAGTAGCATCAATGCGATACCGAGCCCTGCGCAGGAAAACAACAAGGCCAAAGACGGGACCTTCAAGTTCCCAATGTGAATCGACATATCCACCGTCTTCACTAGCTTCGACGGCACTACCGCTGGAACAGAGCCCCCCTTATGCTGCAGAAACGGAAACACCTCCGAGGCACGCTTGGAGATTCCCTGGAGATACACCCGCCACGTTGTCCTGCACTCCTCGCACAGCTGAACTCCACCAAACAGCCCAATCCTTTCCGCCTCGGTAACGTTGCGGTACTGGCAACTCCCGCAGTGCACTTCCTCAGACGCTTCCAGAATCTCAGCAAGCCCATCAAACATCAACTCGGTTTTCCTCACAATGGCAGCATCATACCGCTCCTTCGTCTCCCGACTCCTTTCCCTCCTCTGCTTACCACTCTTCCCAAGTGTTCCAAACTCATCATCAGTAACCCGATTCCACAACTTAAAATTTTTCCTCGTCTGCGCCACCACAGCATCCGTCTCCTCCCGTCCAACCGTCAACCCGTCCTCCACGTACCTGTACCTCCGCATCATGATATGTATGGGCCCGCCGAAACTCCTCATAAAGTTCAGCACGCATCGATGCGGTGGTGAATCTGCCCACGCGCAGTCCAGTTCCCAGAGGACTTCCCTGCACTGCCGATAGGTTTCTTGGCGCATGTCACCGCCGGCGTAGGCAAAGGTGTTGTTCGTCTCACCCTCGGCGCGATGCTTGTAGTATGACGCGGCGTCGTACATGGCGTCTGCAATCTCACAGAGCATGTTGATTTCGTCTTCAGAGAACCAGAAGGAGTCGTGGTCATTGCATGTTAGGGCTGCGGCAATGGTGAAGCGTGCCAGGGCGTCGCAGTCCCGGAGGCGGAACCAAGTCTCCGGGGAGCGGGCGAGAGCGTTGGTGTACCGGTGGAAAAGTTCCGAGTGGATGCGGCGGGATTTGTTGGCTTTGTCGGCGGTTATGAGTATGAAGGTTTTGTATTCGCGCGCCATTGCTTCGTGGATTTGGGATGAGGAGCCGTAGACAATGGAGAGGAGGGAGTCGAGATCGTAGCCTAGGATAATGGGAGAGGGGGAGGTGATGTCGACGAGACTACCACGGAATTCGGCGATGACGCCAATGATGATGATCCGACAAAATGCGATGTACCGGGGTCGGTTGGTGTACTGCGGGATGACGCAGCGCACGTATTCCCATGCGCAGGCGATGACCTCGGCGATGACGTTGGGGAGCAGGGAGACGCCTTGGAGGTCATTTTGAAGTTCGTTTGGGAAGAACCAGAGGTCCTTATGCTTTGCTGGTGGCTGCTTGTTCAGGGGCTGCGTAGAAAAATTAACTTCCGGGTTGATCGAGTCAACAAACCCCGAATCTGGGATGTCTATGCCTGGGCTGACAATTTGGCTAGCAGGGATTTCAAGGGACAGAGGGGGCTTGGGAGTCTCCATCTTCCTTGGTACAGTGCTGATTTGTGTAAAAATGCTAGTATGGGGATACAATAAGAGGTATGAATTTCGTGATTTTTTCTTAATCAAGTACTTAAGTCCCAGGTACTGAGGATTGTGAGTGAGAAAGAAGTGATCGAGTCTCGCTATCCTCTCACTTTCGGTACATAGCGTCTTTTATACCTCTGTCCATCCCAAGAACGCTAGGACGACGAGTTGAACCGGGGATCTCCTTTTCTGTCTCAGGGCGAGGCACGGCGGGAATACCCAAAGCCCGGATGTCACAAACCACTACCTGTTTACAGTATTCTTTGAATGTGATGTGATGTGATAGCACTATGCTTTAACATTTCTTTCAATACCAGCCCTTATAGCATGGCAGACAGGGCAATCAATAGATAACAGTTCTTGAACACTATTGGCTGCTGCTACAATATCGTTGCTCGCAGGATCTCAAGGTGTGATCGAGTTCGGACTCGGACACGTCGGAACGAGTCTCTGCAACGCTATTCCTGGTCTTTGACGGGACAATGACCTTATGATGTCAAGGGAGGATTTCATCCGGTTCTCCAAACAACTTTGCTGCGAATCGGCGGCCCAGAACATGAAAACAGTGGGGACCGCGGAGCGAAGCCGTCTAGGCCGGTTCAAACTGTCTCGCCGATATCAGCTGCCCGGCTCGGTCCTTGCGATCTCTGGTTGCAATACCACCAGAATGGTCTGAGCGATAACTCTCATGTGTTTCTTCTAAGATGTGCGTCAAAGCGTAAATGGAACTCTTGCCAAAGGAGGAATATCCCCTGTTGTTTCACCGTGCAGCGCGTCTGCAGTCAGGGAGTCATCAGTCTGAAATGATGCAGAGGACTTTGCTGGTGGCCAACCGTTGCGGTCTTCGAGAGCACGTCCAATGTAGGCTTTAAATGATTCGTATTGGAGATGGGCTCAGAGCTAAATATCTATGGTGTGCTTGAGCCAAGTGTGTGTCTGTTCTGGGCAGTTTTTCTCATTTTGGGTCGCTAGCTGCAGCGCTTCCTGCAGGCCGCGCGTATGATGCCCAGCTTGTCACCATCATCTCGGCATCGCTAGTACGCAGCCGTAAATGTAAAGTGCTGACTCACAACGGCACTTTGAAGCAAGTGTCATTGCCCTATACTCAAGATAGCTTTCCGGCTGAAACGGCCCCCTGCAAGCTGCCGATTGTGAGTAATCACATAAATTCCAACTACTAACTCGTAGCTAAATGGCTGCTAGATGCCATCGCGACAAGTATTACCAAGCAGGGTGGTATCTACTAGTATCAGCATCACTTAAGGGACTCGTGTATTTTGTCTTAATGAGGCATTCTCGCTTCATTTGACATTGTCTTGAATCTGACCGACGGGTGCACATTGCCCCGGTCCTCGCATCGAAGGTCCTATTTGCTATTCTTTTGAGCTCGTGGGTGTCTCAGTTTGGAAAGTTCCGATATTTGAATCGCACAAGCCGATAAGGAGTCTATCTTTCAAGGCACACAACTTTAATTCGACCTCTGTTTGCGAGGGGTTGAAGAGTTATACGAGTTACCGGATTCAGAAAAGTAGCCGTCTTAGTCAGTTGGTGTAACAACAGGGAAGAAGTCGATATAAAGTTCTGATGTCTTTGCCACTCCTAAATCTGGAGTACGGAGAGTTCATAGTCCACACGCTTGTAACTCAGTTTCCAAGGCAATAAAACTCAAAGATGGCTTTCATTCAAGTTTCTATCATCAATCTACTTTGGCCGCTCGCTGCAATCGTTTTCTTCACTGGATCCATCATCATCAGACGTCGATACTTCCATCCTCTCTCTAATGTTCCGGGCCCCTTTCTCTGGTCCATCTCGACGCTGCCGATATGGTACCACCAGGTGGTGAGAGGGGGGCGACTTTTGCATGTCCTTCCCGAACTACACAAAATCTACGGTATGTCATTCTTGTGTGTTTGTTTCTAGGCAATGAAATCACTCATCACTCCTAAAAGTCACATTCTGACATGTTTCCATGATGTATGCAGGCCCCGTCGTCCGCATCTCCACCAATGAAACACACATCTCCTCCTCCACCGACACCGCCTCCGACTACGAGCAAATCTACAAAGTCGGCTCCAAGTTCCTCAAGGACCCAGCCTTCTACAAACCAATGGAAGCACCTGTCGCCACACCCATCTTGCTCACCATTTTGTCTCTGGACGAGCATCGTCTCCGCCGCAAGATGATCACCCCCTTCTTCTCGCGGCAGTCTGTCCTCGACGTCGAGGACATGGTCTGGCAAAAGGCGCATAAACTGTGCGACACTATCGAAGCTGCCCCTTGCTCGAGAGAGCATCCGTTCCCAGCATACAAGGCTGTCAGGGCGGTGGCAATTGATGTGATTACTGAATATGCTTATGCAAAATGTTGGGATTACCTGGATGACGGGAAAGACTTTGGGAATTGGTATCCCGAGGCTATAAGATCTGTGCAGACTATGTTCCCCTGGCTGCAGGCGTTTCCGGTTTTGATTCCGCTCTTTCAGGGGATTCCCGACTGGGGGAAGGTGGTTTTGTTTCCTGCTTTTAAGAGGTGGAATGACAGTTTGTTGGTGAGTTTCTTTCTCCCGCCAGGCCCACATGAGTAGCATTTACTGATCTGTGAATGAATGATAGGCAGTCTGCCTCGCCGTCAAAGAAGTCCGCCGTGAGTTGGCCGCCAGCATTAAACCCCCTCGCAGAACCATCATCCACGACCTCATTGATCCACCAGCCGGAACATTTGATCACGGCAAGATGCGTGTGCAGCTCTCGGACGCGGCTGTATTTGCCGATGCCGTGAACGTGACTGGCGCCGGGACCGAAACGACGGGAGCGACCAAGGAGCGGGCCATGTTCGAGGTCATGAGCAACCCGTTGGCGTACCAGACGCTGACAAAGGAACTTCGTGATGCGTTCCCCGACGGGAAGGATATGTGTTTGACGAGACTGGAGAAATTGCCCTACTTGACTGGGGTTATTAAGGAGGCGCTAAGGTGAGTATTCACCCTGTGGAGATCTTTGTGAGATTTATGGTTGCTGACGAGCAATGGTTTTCATTGAGCAGGCTAAATCCTGGCGTGCCTGGACGTCTTCCCCGCGTCGTGCCCAGTGGCGGAAGTGAACTGTGCGGAGTTAGACTTGCGCCGGGTTCGGTCACCAGCATGTCGGCTTGGGATATGTGAGTTTCAAACTCTTTTAAGCCACTGAAGGCATTGATTCTAACCAGCTTTCAGGCACCGCTCTGCCGAAGTGTTCCCAAATCCTGACCTGTTCGACCCTAACCGGTGGACTTTGGGCTCTGCTGATGAGATTCGTGCTCGGGAACGCCATTTGGTTGCTTTCAGTCGAGGGAGCCGTGGCTGCGTCGGGCAGAACCTTGCCATGTGCGAGTTGTACTGTACGATCGCTGCTGTTTTTCATCGTTTTGATGACTTGGCGGTATATGGTGACTTTGGGCATGAAGATATGGAGATGACTGAGCTGGTGTTGGGGTATCATCCGCAGCGGAGGAGGTTTAAGATCATGAGGACGGGGAAGGCTGCATTGTGATGAAATATGAAGATACTAAGAGGAGGAATTCTTTAGAGACAGAATCTGATGAAAGAGTCCATGAACCTTGTGAAAAAGCATTTATGTTGTTTTTGATCGTGCTGTCACCAAGAGAAACACAATGGTTGTTTTGTTTTGTGCTTCAAATAAATCTCAGAGCCGTAACTCGCTGATGGCGATCAAGTCAGAATTCCCGTGACCTCGCCGAGCTGCTGTACGCCCCCAACAACAGCTTGATTTACAACTGCCTGTTGTACAGTATGCACTCTCACCATGGTCTGAGACTACCCTTCCTGTCAAATATGCCAGTGTGCGGCGTCTAGCGGGGTCCAGATGGAAGGCCCACCCACACCAATCACACCTGGAATCATCACAATCCACACAGCCACCCCCACCAACCCATCACAGTCGTTCCACGGCATGCTACCCCGCAGCTGGATGTCAACAGCAAGATAGAGCCGTTCCACTTTGTGTCTCAGAAACTGTCTACTGCATCTACACGCGAACTTTATAATAACCCCTTTTTCAGGAGTGTTATTTACAAACCCAAATACAACAACCAGCAACTGCCTCTGGCCATGTCGGACCCCGTATCGCCAGGCCTCTCCTCGCGGCTGTCTAAGCTGAACCTGTTCAAGGGCAGCAGACGCCGCAATGCCGAAGATAACGAAGACAAGGGCGAGGAGGTCGACGCAGGCACCGTAGCGGGCGGCGGCCACAGCACGCGCCCCACCGACATCACCGAGCACAAGCTGCGCGTGAGCGAAGCCCTGCAGCTGTTCCTCGACAAGCAAGGCGTCGTGTCCCGCAGCGACGAGGCCTCTCTCCACGCCCTCCTCGAGAAGCCGCACGTTTCCGTCCCACAGCATGTCACCGACAGGTCGCATCCCTTGCCCGAGTACTTCATTAGCTCGAGCCACAACACGTACCTGATGGCGCACCAACTCTTTGGCGTGTCATCCGCAGGCGCGTACGAGACGGCCCTGGTCGCTGGCGCGAGATGCATCGAGATCGATGCTTGGGATAACCCCGATAACCACGACGAGCCCAAAGTCACGCACGGGTATACCCTCGTCAGCAACATCCCCTTCCGTGCTGTGTGCGAGACGGTGCGCGACGTGGTCGACCGCGAGCGCGCGCAGGCTCCATGTGATCAGGGGTACCAGGCCGCCCCCGTGGTCATCTCGCTCGAGAACCACTGCGACGCGTACGGCCAACTGCGTCTCGTGGACATCATGAAGCAGGTCTGGGGGGACCGGCTGCTTGCCGAAGCGATCAACCACGACATGCCGGATGAGCACGTCCCGCTCGAGAAGTTGGGATCCAGCATCGTCGTTATTGTCGAGTACCACCTCCCCAACGAAGTCGACTCTTCCTCCTCCAGCTCATCTGATGACTCGAGTGACGATGAGGAGGAGAAAAAGGCTAGAGAGGACTACAAGGCCAAGAAGAAAGCCGCCGGCCCGACTATCATCGTGCCCGAACTCGCAGCCCTGGGCGTCTACGCGCAGTCCGTTAAGCCCGTCAACAACTCATGGTACGACGCCTCCACCGACGGCACACTGAAAGATGGACCGCATCACCACCTAATCAACGTCTCCGAAGCCGGTCTCGCGGCTCATCTCTCTGCACCTCACGCGCCTGATATCGCCCGGCACAACGCCCGCCACCTCATGCGCGTCTTCCCCAAGGGTACGCGCATCTCCTCCCGCAATCTCCCGCCCGTCGCCTTCTGGGGCTTGGGAGCACAGATCTGCGCCCTGAACTGGCAGACCTTCGGCGCTAGCATGCAACTCAACGAGGCCTTGTTCGCAGGAACGGCAGGCTACGTGCTCAAACCTCCCGTCCTGCGCGCAGATGGCAGCGGTGTGATCACCTCGAGCCGACACAACAAAATCCTCCGTCTCCAAGTCGCAGGAGCTACAGATCTACCCCTCCCCGAGGGCCGCAAAGATGACGGCAGCGACGCTAAACCCTACTTGACTTGTTCACTATACTACCCCTCCCCGACTGACCCTTCTGGGGTCGTCATCGAGAAGCGCAAGACGGGCGCGTACAGACAGCACAAAGCACTCTCGTTCCTGCACGGTGGTGATGAGAAGAACCCGCCGCAGAGTGACCCCCTGTGGGACGAGACGCTCGAGTGGGAGTTTGACGATACGAGCGAGTTGGTTTTCCTGAGGATGCTGATCAAGTCGGACGATAGCTTCTCGGCGAATCCTGTGTTTGCGGTCGCGGCGGTACGGTTGCTGTATGTTGTTCCTGGATGGAGTTTTATCAGGATGTTGGATTTGAAGGGACGGGAGACGAAGTGTTCGCTTTTGGTCAAGTTTGAGATTGGGGATATTTGAGGGACGATGGGTCAGCTGAGTTGGGGTGTTAACTGAAGATGGGGAGTTTCTTTGTACGCGGTCTGCCAGTGCTGGGTTGCGATGCAAAACGATGCGGTGCTGTTGATTGGTAGTTTGATAGGAAAGCGACTGCATTTGCCAATATCATTGCGCAGCTGGATATTGGTTGCGACGGGGGAAACGATGTCGTGCATTTAGTGGGTTGATAGTTGATATCTGAGTGGCGACGGATGGGTATCAGCTGGGGCTGGTAACCAAGGACATGCTCCATTCACTGCGAGATCTGTTGGGTTGCGATGCGAAATGATGTGGTGCTTTTGCCTGGTACTTGGTAGCAGAGAGGCTGGGTTTTATTTGCACCTTAAAAAAGAAGTATTGCACTGTTGGACGCCCTGTTGTTCAAGTAAGCTAGTGCCCATAAGCACCACGTACCAGAATCTTACCGTATTTTACAGCTAAAAACAGCATTGCTCCCGACGCCCTGGCCTCTTCCAACAAACCTAAAGGCCTGAATCAACAACTTCGCACCCACAAACGACGTCAATGAAGGCGCATGCGATGGTCACAAATGCATTTAAGTCGCACAAAGAGGCTTTTTTGTCGTTGGCCCTTCGTGTGCGGCGGGCAGTTGCACAGGGTAATTATGCTTGTCCCTCTCTTTAGACAGCGACCATCGCCTCACTACTAGAATGGAAACACCGCGTCTATGTTTTACGGGCTCTTTTCCCTCAGCTTACCTCCATGAGCACCTCAGGCTTGCCCAAAGCCCCAGGATATCGCCCTAATACTTTATATCGTGACCGCAGCATTCACAACTGGGACGAAGCTCGCAGTGCACTACCGTGACCGGAATACTGCACCTGAACTCATGGCGATCAAGGCCGCTTTCTGGAAAACTGACATTTGGAGCTTGAGCTGAGTCGTAAGTGCAGTCGCATAGCCCTTCGTTTATCCAGAATCCTTACACTAACGTAGCCCACGGCCAGACCCGCCGCAAATCCAGGCCAATCTATCCATTCCTAGTAATTTAAAGATCCATACCCAATAGCAATAAGCGTGTTGAATGTACCACAGCACAAACCTACGTGACCGATATTGCTGCATGACTCGCCCAAGTTGTCTCGCTTGCTGCCCATTGAAGTTGTCCTGTATCTCAAGCTGCGTACGTTTATCAAACCAGTGGTCGCAGGCATCAGCATCCATAAACGTCGCAACGACGTCAACCCATTGACCGTTTTGTGCTGTACGGTCTCTGTTGACCATCTCGACAAGATGCGTCCAGCAGGTCCCGCCCCGCAACAGGGCTTGATTAGGAGAGCCCCCCCGACGGAGCAGCAACTGAGTGGTTTTTAGGATGTCGTCAAGGCCTGCCGAGCCCGCTAAGGCATGGTACAACAGCGGTTGCTGGTCCGGAAATCCCTTGATGAGGTCTGGTTTTTCATCCAGCTGCCGTCCAATATAATTGTACAGTCCGTTCCTGGCCGCAAAAATCAGCATGTTGAACCAACATTGCTTGCTAGACTTTCCAGAGGTGAATGAAACACTGCTGTAGACCTGTTTGAGGTAGGAACTTGGGATCTGTGTCAAGAGACCATCGACTAGCAGTGCGCTCTCTTGCAACGGCTGAGAGTCGAGCTTCCGCAAGAAATCGGCGACATCGTCTAGTATGAGGCCTAGCTCCTTGCGGTCGAACTGTACGCCCCAGCCACAGCCGAGCCGCATCTGAACCACGTATGCTTGGCAAAGGTAGGCTTCGACGTTAAAACCGGTGGGGGTCTTGCTACGCAGGAAGCTCTGCATTGGAGGAGTGAGGAGAAAGTCGTGAACGGTGCGGTGCATGAAACAGACATCTGGCCCAAACCGCCACGTTCGCTCTGACCGCCGCGCCAGCTCAATCAAGTCGGCTCCGCGGGCTTTGATCTGCACGGCCCGCGTCTCATCCGTATATGGCAGAAGCTTCGTCGTTGAATAGACACCAAATAGACGGTTATCGTTCTCAATGAAATCCAGGAGCCGGGCAGGGACTGGCCGTCTCGCCACAAGGAGCGTCTGCAGAATCTGCGCGCATTGCTCGTGGTAGACGGGCTCTACGCGCTCGATCATCCGGAGAAAGTACTTCTCGAGATCCGTCGGGAGGCTGCGGAGCCGGTCGCGCAGCGTCTCGAGGCTGTCTAGGTTCGTAAAGCCTCGAAGAAGCTCATCGCAAACGAGGCTGACCCAAAGAAAGACGCCTTCCGCCCTGTTTGTCATCTCGTTGACCAACGCGGCTTTCTGCTGGGAGACGGCTTCCTCGAGCTCCGATGCCCGGATCCGCCGGTACCGGTGGTCCTTTTCGAAGCGGCTTTTGATATACCTGCGGATATCATCCTTGGTGTATAGCTGAAGGCGGATCTTTCTGACCGGGAGTCGATTCGCTTGCCTCTCCATGCCAAAGTAGTATTCGAAGATGGGCCACTCGCGACTAGAAAGGCAGATCTTGATGTTGTACCCATCGCATAGAAAGGCAAGGATGTCTGCTAAGTCATTATGGTTGCCATCGAACTCATCCAGCGCGTCGATGAAGAAGCAAAACTTGGTGTCGGGTGTGGTTGTATCCTTGAATCTCTTGAGAGTCGACAAGAGCTCCCTCAGCGTCCAGGGATCGGTCTGTTGCAGCGGATTGTTCCACCGCTCCGGGACGATTTCGGGCATGAGGACCGGGCACTCGGTCAGGATTTTGTCAAGCAGCGACCGCAAAAGGCCTTCTTGTGACTTCTGTAGGCCGTATCCCGTGACCCAAAAGAAATGCCCGCCAACTACCAATCGGTCGTCGCCCGCCCAGCGCTGGAGGCGCTTCCTAGTCTCAGGCGCGGTATAAACGAACTTCATCAAGGTCGACTTGCCGCTTCCTGGCTTCCCCGCAACCCAGAAGACACCATTGCCCTCGGAAAGCCACTCGAAAAACCGGACATCGGGGAAGGGGCTTCGAGACTCAGGTGTGAGCATCCATTGGTATGTTGACCCGTGGGCTTCGGAGATGTTGTTTTCCCGCATCTTCATTATCGGATCTCTCAAGCTTTCCAAAATCCCGAGCTGCGCTTGAGATACTTCAGCTTCCTGTACCAGTGTCGCCAGAGTATCTGTCACTCTGTCTATTGCGATCTCATTGGCATACAAAAGCTCCCTCTCCAACTTCCTGGACAGAGAGGACAGAGAATTTTCGTAGTTGATCTGCATCGACTTCGTCTTGTCGGACAAGTCACGCAATGCCCACATTATAATGGAATGCTCGTCGCTGAAGAAACTTAATATCTTTACATCTAATTGACTCCGGCTCGGTAATTAGGTAGTACGTACTGGACCATTGCGGCGAGACAGAGTGACAGATCCGACCGTGTCGAAAGCAGCTTCTTATGTAGCTGTTGCACCTTCCTGTCCTTTCGGATGGCCTTCACAGTCGTGAGGAAGCTTTCTGTCAGCTTTGATGTGCCTTTCGCCTTCAGCTCGGCAAGAATATTAAGAAGCTGATCAGCAGCATCATGGCAGTTCTTCGCCACTCTCTGCAACTGACGATCGTGTTTGTTGTTAATAGTGTGTGAAGAGCGTCCCGCCTGCTGTGGAGGCTCGAGGTTGGCCGATAAGTCACGCAGTGTCCTGGCGATCGACTCAATCTCCTGGTGGTCGGCCGTGGCCCCAGAGACTGAGCGATATCTTTGGACAGTCCCAGAGAGTAGGCGACAGCTGAACTCAAGAAACTAGCCTGTCGCGGTTGCGACGGTGAGAGCACTGATGGGATCCATGAGTAACCGAGATTCTGCTCTCAAGAAGGCGTCGGAAGGATAGAAAAGCAGGCATCTGAGGAAAATTTGGATGAGGCTCTCGTTTTCAGCTGGAGCCGGAGTCCCCGCTTTAGGCCTCAGGCAACGATGACACTTTACCCCTCTCGAGCCCCTTTTGGGTGGTCCCAAAAACATGACAGTTAGGTACGGCGGACGATAGAAAATTTTTATGCAGCCTAGCCAGTCGTACTGCCTTGCAATCTGTTACCTCACCTGGTGCAGGCTGTAACAGCCTGCTGGTATCCTCTAAGCCGGGATATCATACACTTATTTTTGCACCCAACCGTCAATCGATTCGGTATGACTTTTTGACTTTGGAAGCTGGTCTAACAGAGTTCATATTTTTTTGAGACATGTTTTTGGGCACTCACAGCTTTGGCTTTCATGCCATCAGTTGGGCTGCAATGCATTCTTTTCTTTTGGGTTATTCTTGAGCGGGTTCGGCGTCACATTTCTTGGAGGTTTGGAAGCTTTGGAGCGGGCCGACGTCCCACATGCTCAATAGACTACACTTTGTCTCCATATTTGATGCTAATGAGCAGGGCATCTATCTGGAGGGGAGGGAGGTCTCGGATAATTTGGCAATGAACACATACATATACGTGCTGGCATTTAATGTGTCGTTGTTTGCGCTTCAAGTGCTCGTCGTCCAAGATGTCGCCTTCCGACATTAACTGAAGGTTAGCCCATAACCGTCCTCCAAACCAAAACCAAGGTTCTCCCTAGACAGACGACGAAGATCCCAAAGTAATCAACACCTGCCCAACATAATACAGCACCCAGACCGCATAAGGCATCCAGGCGCGGTGCTTTGACCTCTCCGAGACAAGGAACTTCTCCGACGCCAGGATACTATCCGACGCTGTGAACATCAACGCCCCAACCGTAACCCTTGTCGAGTTCTCCACCGTCAACGCAGCCAGGCTCATAACAAAAATCGCCGTCGCATACACCACCACTGGTGCTCTCAAGTCCTTTCCAACGCGTGGCATCAGGGCGACAATCATGGCCGGAACTAAAACTGCTAGTGCATAAGACACGCCTGCTCTCCATCCGCTCAGCTGCAATATCTTCCCGACGAAATTAAGCTCCCCTACACCGGAGCTGGTGGGCGTGTTCGGTGCGCTGCTGAAAAACAGGGGAATATACAACGTGTGCGCGGCGAGAAAACTAGCCAGCCCGCAAACAAACACCCCCTCGCCGTCCCAGGCTAGGAACGCATCGCCCGTCGAGCTGAGCGCCAGAGCGGCGATCAAAAACCACGGGCCGTTGTTTATCGCTGCTAAGACAGAGAGAAGAGTGGTGGAGATGGTTTTTGTGCTCATGCGGAAGTAGCTTGGTGGTGTGTGCACATTGACGCCGTAGAGTACAGAGGCGCCGATGGAGAGGGCTAGGACGGCGGTGTTGAGTTGGGGCATGGCATTGAACTGTGACATTGCGTTGAGGCTGCGAGTGGTGGACAGGGTGAGGTGGCAAAATAACAACAATCGATGAAGATGTGATGTGTCGTAAAACTAAAAGCTGGGGAAATGTCTTTGGTCTAGTTCTAGGTAGTGCGGATATTTATTGCTTGGCAGGATGTGGATCACTCATAACGCGGGGTTTTGTCCGAGGTTCACGAACGTCCGTCCACACGTGATGAAGGAAGGCTAGACCTAGTCCGGATGGAGAAGGTGAAGGTATCCCATGTTTTCTGTCAATCAAAACCTGAACTGGCTAAGAATAAGAGAAGGAGAAATTGGGAAGACATAGAAATCCACGCATCCTGACTTAAAATCAAGTACGATCCCTACTCATGAAATTAATGTCAAACGAGTCACAAAATCACTGCACTATCATACCGTTAGATCCCAAGATTTGACGAGGCAGAATTTGTTGTTTTGGGGTCGGAGTCCTGCGAGAATAAATCTGTGCACCATCGCAGCATCAGTGAGGCTGAGAAAGTGGTCTGTGTGGGTGTCATAATATACGCACGGCAACGATGGAGGCCTCCAGCCATAATGCCTAGTAAAGCCCCTCATCAATGCGGACTGCACATATTATGGCCACGTAAGGCAGCCATTCATTTATATCATGCGTCTACCTACGGAGAGCAGCACCATCTTTTGCAACGAGTTACGATACCGAGCAGACCTGAACATCATTTATATTGAACTGACTAAAACCTATTTAATTCAACCTTGATCTCTCGTTCATCTCGTTCAAACAATGAGTTCCCCATACCCTCTCTGCTCGAGATTGAACACGCCCTCGCAGCAGCAACGATGCTGGCCGCAATCGTGGGTCATCTCCGTGTCGGACATGGAACGTGAGCGAGCGACATGCAAAACCTGTGCCATCCTTTGGAACGCCGCGCTATCACTTCTTGGGCCGGGATTCCGCGATTTGTTTACATATTTCAACTTCACGAAGCGCGACGCGGAAGATGACGGGCCTCTACGAATTCAACTATTCCCTAAGGAATCTTTGATTCCGAGTGCAGATAGGGTTAAACTTCAAGTTTATCGTGAACCAGGTAGTTAAACTCACTCTGTTGATAAAGAGCATTGTCGATGACGGCTATCTTTCCAGGCTCTCGTACTCCGTGGCCGGTGATCGGGGCAGCAAACCACATCGAACCAGACGGACTCTTGCCAGGGGCTATCAAGCTCGCCAAGTCTTGGATACAAGAGTGTGCAGGTCGCCGAGATGACAAGCACGCTAGCTGCAGCCAATATCAAGAGAAAGATTCACCACTCCCTAACAGAGTCATCGACGTGAGTCCTTCTGGCACAAATGGTACCGACTCGCTGCGCCTGTATCTCCCGCCTGCTGGAGAAACAGGACGGTATGTGGCTCTCAGCCACTGCTGGGGCGGACAAACACCCACCATGACCACGACAGCCACGCTCTCTTCATTCGTGTCCGAAATTCCCACGCCTCTGCCGCAAACCTTTGCTGACGCCGTGGCTGTCACGCGTGCCCTGGGAATCCGCTACCTCTGGATTGACTCCCTCTGCATCCTGCAAGACTCGCGCGACGACTGGGCAGAGCAAGCACCATTGATGGGAGCCATATACAGCGGCGCATACGTGACCGTCTCGGCAGATGCTGCAGACAACAGCACTGAGGGGTTCCTGCGACATGCCAACCGTAAATACTTCCAGGCTGTGCGTGTCCCTTACGACGGTGCAGCCACCGAGAATTCGCCAATCTGGGTCCGCCAGCGCGGCGCTTTGGGGTATCAACTTCCGTTCCACGACTTTACGGGGCGGGAATTTTACTCCGACGATGCTACCGTGAAACACAGGGCAAGATATCTCGTGCGGAGGATGTTGCTCGCGGCGACGAATGACACGGTCAAGGACGTCGAAGATGAAGTGTTGGCTACGCTGTCCCGGATCCAGGGGACTGGCGGTGCTGATCCGTCGAGTAAGCTGTCGACGCGCGGGTGGGTGTTCCAGGAGCGCGCGCTTGCTGCTCGTACTTTACATTTTGGTCCGGCTGAGATGGCTTGGGAGTGTCGATCGCTTATCAGCTGCGAGTGTTCTGCCTCTGGGATGCGGTATCGCCGTACGCGAAGTCTGTTGAAGAATGCTATTAACGCTATGGATTGGACTGATATCGTTGAGGAGTACTCGAGGCTGGAATTCACTGTCGCTGAGGATAGGTTGGTTGCGCTGGCCGGGCTGGCTGAAGCTGCTGCTCAGAGACGACGACAGCGGGGCGGAGAAAATGAAGAAGGGAGGGATGGGTACCTGGCAGGGCTGTGGACACGAGATTTGAGAACAGAGATGCTGTGGATGTCCGTATTTCGAAGGGAGGCAATCAAGACGTACGTCGCGCCGTCGTGGTCGTGGGCTTCCGTCACTGCGTCGATTCAGTACCCGCGTCCAGCACCAAATCTTGGGGACTGGCGTGTCGTCAATATGCACTGCCCACCGGTGCTGGCGGGAAGTGTGTTTGGAAATTGCAGCCCAGACTCGTACATGGATATTGAGGGACCGCTGATTCACGTCAAGCTTGTGCTGGCTGAAGACCCGGCCGGCGGCTGGCCCAGTCTCGAGTGGAGCCTGTTGCCAGTCGGACCAGAAGAAGGTGGAATTGGAAAGGCAAGGACGTCAATACACTGGGACTGTGATGACAGAAAACAGACGTCGCTCGACCAGCAAAGGAAAGGGGGCTCATTTGTCCTCTTTGTTGCCACGCAGAAGCCAGAAAATCTGCACGGCTTGCTTCTGAGGGAGGTTTACAGTCGACTACAACCAGGGAGGGTTGGCGAGAATGACCCAACTTCCATGGGTCCGGGCTATGAACGAGTCGGCTACGTGAAGCAACCAGCCTTGTCTCAACGGCGGACGTGGTCAGATTCGAGCAGCGTCAGCGAATCTGAGAGTGAAGATGAGGCACCCATGGAGTGTTGGGAATTTTGGAGTAAGTTCATGGAGAGGGGGACCATCCGTGTTGGCTGAACTTTAGGCTTTGATTCAAATTACCAGGGAGCGGAGTCACTACTTAACCATTGAAGGGCGAGGCGAGGTTTAGATGCTCATTCGTTATTATCCACAGTCGTTACAGTAAAGTCAAAGTCTCTTGTGTTTTGCCAAAGGTCCACCGGTCCTTGCAGGCATCGTCTTCTCGGTCAAGAGTCCACGCACAGTGTTCGAACATGCCGATCCGCTTGTATGCGACCTTTGCTTCTCCCTGCGTTTGAAGAACCAGCCCAGCAACATGAAAGGTGCTGTACGATGGACCTGTATCACTTTCTCCGCCTTCATTTTCGAATCCTGGGCTGGTGTAAACTTCTCCCTCGGTTTGCTGGTTTGATTCCTTCGACGCTGATTCCGGCTTTGCCTCGTTGTTTTCTGACTCGTTGTTACCATCTGACTCGCTTTTCTCCTTTGCAACACCCCTCTCAGCCTTTGCCGGCGAGTCTTTATACCACGCCATTATAGGCAACAGCGTAACTTCAAGAACACCTTCAGCTCCATCGGCCTCGACATCAAGCTCAAGCCACTTGTTAAAAATTCCCTTGTACATCTTCCCCAGGTCATGACACCAGGGGTGCGACCAAATTTCTTCTCCGTCGAGCTCCACTAGTTGCTTCCGCGTGGCGTACCGCAATGGGTAACCTTTCAACACAATTTCAGCTCGAGACACTTCACCTGTGTGATCTTTTGCACCGCTCGCCATCTTAACGTCATCAGACACCACTTCCGCTAGGTACTTGGCCTGCGGCAGATGTGGAATACCACTGGCCTCTGTCAGAAACAGGTTACTCGCTTTCCGGCAAAGAAATCGATCAAACTTCCGCTGCACGCGTCCATCAACGGAGGCCCAGCTGAAGCTTGGGGCACGATACTCCGGCGGACGCGTCGCAGAGGCAGGGTCAGCCGAGCTCCAAAGCAGATCATCCAGCAACAGCTCGCGCCAAAGCCCAGCCAAAGAGGTCATGGCGGTGCGTTTCTGGACGAGGTCGATCACGCCAGCGAAGGCAACGAGTTTGTCTCTGGAAAAAGTGAGTTTGGCGCGGGAGTACCAGCCGACGATGTGATACCAGTACCCCAGAAACTTCCACGCCACCCACGGGTGCACGTGGTCTCCCTCGGCGAGTTCATCGATCCTCACATGAAGTGGGAAAGACATAGCGTCTTGGCCGACCAGATAAAGCCGCCTGTTCACCAGAGCCTTAGCCATGATATCGCCCTGCTCAGCCAGCAGACCCTGTCCAGTATCGCCCAGCCAGTCGTGCTCAAAGCCAGACGTGAAGATATCGTCGGCACGCATGGTGGCACATTCCCAGTAGACGCCGAAGCGACCGAAATACAACATCCTTGATCCCAGACAACGCTCTTGCGTGACCCAGCCACGCTGCAGAAGCGGCGAGTTGGTGAGGCGCTCGTTGTGGAAGGGCCAGACGCGTCCGTACCACGCCGTGAGGTTGATCGATTCAGACTCTGAAGATAATGGTGAGGATCTGGTGGTGGTTGGCAGAACGCACGGCCAGTAGCTCAAGGGGTCGCGGCTGAAATAACAACCTTCGTAGCTGTTTTTCGCCGCAAGAGCCGCTACGGTGACGACGGCATGCGAGTAGACACTCCCCATGCGTGATGCTTCCTGTTGCCAGTCCGAGGGCGAGTCCTGAACAATACACAGAGAGTCGATCCACAGGTAGCGCAGACCCAGCCGCCGCGTGATATCAATGGCATCGCGGTATGTCGGCGGTAGTTGAGCGACCTCGACGCCGTGATTCTCAAGATGGGTCAAGTTCTCTGTCGTAAGTTTCATGGCATCGGCACCGCCCCAGCAGTGGCTTAGGCAGGCATATTCCACCGTGCCGCTTGACTCCAGGTCAGTTTTGCGGAGACGGACGGTTTTTGAGTGGAAGGGAGAAAAGCCAAGGTCGAGAAGCCGCGTTGGCGTTGGCCACGAAGTCGTCTTGAAGCTGTTGGCGCACAAGAAGTGATCTTGACCGTGCTTGATCTCGTTCCTACAGGCCTTGATCCACTTCCTTGCCTGGGCGATGGTGTGGGTTGAAGCAGTACTCTTGTTTAACTTTCCAACGCCGTCGCCTTTCAACTTCATCTTAGTGATGGCTGCACGTCGAAATCACCGCTGTGGTCAGCATGATATACGACAGACGGATGACAGTATGGCTCGGCCTACATTCGACAACCTTGGTCGGCCACAGACATAGAACACTCCGCAGTTCCGGCAGAGCCTCTGTGTGACTCCCTGCATAAAGAACAATGCCTGAATACTTGGCGTCCCACGACTTTCTCGCAGGGTCGTCGATGAATATCCGAACGAAGAGCGGGGCGGTAGATTCCTTGATCTTAACTCGAGCAGCTGCGCGCGATTCCTCTGCCAGCCTCTTTTCCTCAACATCGACTTCTGTCTTCAGGATACCATATCGTTCGAGTGAAAGATGATTCCAGAGCAAGGAACACAAGTGGCAGCCGTTTAGGGCCGAGGTTTCCAGCCCGTCTGCGGATGCATGATGTGGAATTTCGCGCTCAAACAGGTATGGCAGGTCCTCGTTCCACTGGTTTGCATCCGGTATGGACTGGCGCAGGGGGAATCTGCCATCGTCGTCGCTGATCACGAGCTTGTGCTTGGAGAAGTAGTAGATGAAGTTGACGTCATTGAGGACAACTGACTGGCGGCAAGCGGCTGAGCAGACGGCACAGATTTGATGTAGTGAGCCCTCGTCATTGGTGGATTTGTTTCTCGATAGTAACTCCTTGGTGTTGGCTGTGAAGGACCGCATCGTGAGGCATGGGTTGAAAGTGTGATGGAGGTAAAGAGGGGTTGAAGTCTGCAGACATGAATGACACTATTCCCAACAAGTCTTAGTGCTGCCTCCCCCTGCGAGGTCCACATTCCGGCGATCCATGTGTATGGTTGGTTGCGGAGATGATCGGATAACAAGTGGAAGCCTGGGAAGTTATCTGCAATCATGCTTCAGGTCGGTTTAGGATTTGACTTTAGAGGTAACATTATGAGGTTAATCATTTATTAACACAAAGCTTGTTGTCGGAGTTGAAGATGCAGGATCCGCAGAGCACTTATTAGCCAAATTGATTGTTGTTGTTGGTCGGATGTGGCCCAGCTTGAACACGCCACCGAAAAAGAATTTAGCCGATGCGGCCATGCAAGTTAATAGTCCCAAAACGCTGCTCCTCAAAATAAATAAAAACTCCTCTTTGCCCCAAACCTTTTCATCTTTGTTCCAGAATCCGAGGTGGTGGTGCTAACTTGACTCACCTTGCGAAATGACCGACCCACACTTTTACATTGAGACCCCCCGTCTTTTTATCTCCTACCTCTTACCCGAAGACGACAAACACTGTGACTTCCTGGTAGAACTGTACACCTCACCTGAGTTTGTCGCTACCTGTGGGCAAACTACCATCACGAGTCGCGAAGCAGCGCGCAAACTTCTCGCTGGCCGCTTTCGAGATGAGCATGCACGGAATGGCTACGGGACTTTTCTCGTCAGTCTGAAATCGACTACAGAAACACCGCCCAGTCTTGCGACTTCCACCCCCGTTGGCACGGTTCAACTCATGCGAGGCGAAGAACCAAACCGCTACCCAGCTCCCGATTTAGGGTATGCCATCTTGCCATCGCATATGCGCAGGGGGTATACAAAAGAAGCTGCGCAGGCATTGATGGACTTTACGGAGAAGAACTGGGGTGTGGATGAGGTCCTGGGGCTATGTGACCCGAAGAATGAAGCGTCGGCGGCCGTGTTTCGAAGCTTGGGCTTTCAGGACCGCGGTGTGCATGAGCTGAGAGTATTTGGCGGGGAGGTGGGTTCGGTTTGGACGAAGCCTGGGGTGGCCGAGGATTTGGTTGCGTATTTATCGGCTTCTGAGAAAGAACAATCATCGAAGTGACTTTTTGATGGAAGTCAATGATTCAAGTTAGGCATCGCATGGATCGGTGTTCAAATTCGATGTTTCACACTACCAGTAGCTTTGTTCAGGCAGATTTGCTCAAATTAGGGACTTGGCCGCTTTATTAGTTGTAACATCTCCACTTGAGTCGAGGGCACAGCAATTTCTTTGAGCAAGACATTTTGAAGCTAAATGTTTATTCAGAGCATAATGGGTGACCTTGGCAGAACTACTCACCCACTTGAATATCAGTTGGCCACTTGGGGCGTTTTGTTTCAGATCTGGTCGTAGAAGACACTACGTGCCGGTCTCCAATTTGTCGTGCAAACGGATTTAGAGCTTATCTAAAACAATAACGTCTAGGAACAAGAACGAGCGTTGTGGGCTGTAGCCAGCTTCAAGTATTTCGGTCCTGACCGAAACTGGACACCCAGGTAAGTGTGTTTGGACAGACGAGATCCTGATGGTCGTTTCTTATGAGGCCAGTTCATGAACTGTCATTGATATAAGATGATACGTGAACACCATCGATAAGCAATCATATTCATCATCACCACATCGACATTCACACAAGCATCTGGCATCTGACACTTCTTCCAAGCACTCTTTCCAACCCACAGCTTCAACAGCTTTCAGTTTTCCAAACCCACCGCAAAAATGAAGACCACCTCCATCCTCTCCACCCTCGCTAGCGTCATCGCCGTCGCCAATGCAGGCTGCTTCGACGGCGGCGACGGATGGGGTCCCCAGGACGTCGCGATGGCCACGGCGCGCCAGGCGTGCAACCAGCTCGCTGGCACTTATGGTCCTGCCGGCTCGCCCAGCGGCCTGAAGGGCGTCTGCAAGGACGCCAACGGCAAGAGGCTCGAGTTCCAGATCTTCCATCTTGATGACGGCTCGAGGCAGCTGAGCGCCGAGGAGTGCTTTACCGGCCTGGAGAAGGAGGTGGGCGGGTGTGATAATGGGGGTGATACGAGCTCGGAGTCCTGGCGGTTCAAGTAAGTGATTTCAGTGCACTATCAAGAGCAATGATTGTGGGGATTTCTTGCTAACATTCTTCTTTGTTTTCGCAGGGCCGACCCCAACAGTGGCTCATGCCCGAAATAAAGGAGAGGAGGTTCATGAGGCAGATCGGAGCGGCGTAGAGAGGTGGAACATATAGTTCTAGAGATTTAACAGAGCGACAAAAACAACAACACTCATTTGGCAATTTGGTATTCGCTGGTTTTATTCAGATAGCATTTAGACAGTCCATTGGTTTCAAGATTTTTCAACCTTGCGAATTTGATGCTTGGCCTTTTTGTCAAACTGGCCAGCTATTGCCTGTTTGTCAATCAGCCTTTGCTTCTGAAAAGGAAAAGTGCCATTGCTCGAAAAGTTTTGTGGGGCTCAAAAGTTTTTTACGTCATTGTGACACCGCACTTTGAGGTCCAGTTGATCCTTTCCTTCATTGTAGATAAGTTTCGTTCCTTGGTTCGGCGTTTGTGTCGGGCCAAGCTTGGCCAACGGCGATTAATGGAGGTAACTCCGATCCATGTCAATAAAAAGCGGTGCGATTTCCAAAAAAGCAGATTTGAAGAGAGAAGTCAACCTTCGTTTGATATCACACAACTTTTCGATTGGCAGTCTCGTCACAGGTCAGAATGTCTGGAAGTAAGGGTTCACTCGAAGGCCAAGTTGCTGTCATCACCGGGGCATCGAGAGGTCTCGGCCATGGGATGGCGGTGGAGCTGGCCCGCCTAGGCGCTTCGGTAAGAAATGAACAAAGAAGTATTTTGACATGAAAAAGATGGAGCTGACGGCGGTGTCACAGGTGATGCTCATATTCACGTCCGATTCGAGTGCAAAGCGAGTAGAGGATCTATGTGATCAAATCTCTCAACTTCCACTCCGACCAAGAGCTCGCGCATGCAAAGTTAACCTAGCATCCTTCGACGCGCCCGGTCAAATCCTCGCTGATCTTGATGCCTGGATGGGTCCAGACTCCTGCATCGACATATTGGTCAATAATGCCGGTATTGAGGTTGTCAAGGGCCTCGGGGAAATTGAAGTGGCCGACTATGACAAGGTCTATGACTTAAATGTCCGAGCACCGATTCTCCTGACGCAGGCGCTTCTTCCGCGGTTCAGCAGCGAGGGCAACAACAGGATCATCAACATCGGGTCTGTTGGCGGACGGCGGGGGTTTTCTCAGCTGGGGCTGTACTGCTCGTCCAAGGCTGCACTCGAGGGACTGACGCGATGTTGGGCTGCTGAGCTGGGGGGCAATGGCACCACGGTGAACCAAGTGAATCCTGGGCCTGTTCAGAGTGAGATGTTGGAGAACATTCCCAAGGAGATTGTTGATCTGCAGAAGAAGCAGACCCCGGTTCAGAATCGGTTGGGCACGGTGGATGAGATTGCGAAAGTGGTGGCTTGGTTGGCAAGTCCAGAGAGTTCATGGATTACGGGGCAGGTGATATCTGCCAGTGGCGGCTTGGAAATGTATTAGACGTGAAATTTCGTCCACCATGTCACATTCTCACGTTACCAGGGTCTCATATGAGAACATTATAAGAACGGTCATGAACGTGTCTTTAAAGAAGCCAACTGCTAAACGTTATCATAAGCTGAGCTCACTTTGACTATCCTAAAACTGCATCATGAGATATATTGGCGTTAACTTGTCCGTTTGTTCGTGATTCGCCCCATCCCATCAAGCTAAATGAGTCGTGTTGAAAAGACGATTGCCAGTATCAGTCGTGCCCGAGCCCGTGTACTTATTCTCCGACACCCGCAAAGTCACAATCTTGAGGCTTGCATCACGAGCAAGCGAATCACCAAGTGCGCTCCCATGTGAGATTGCCTGTTCCTGGACCACACCGGCAACGACCACAATGCGAATCTCTAGATTAAGATTGCGAATATGAGACACAAACTCGACCACCGACTTTCCGCTATTGACGACTGAATCCACTAGCACCGCTGCGCCTTGCGGTCCCAGTAGATGATGGGGCTTGACGTTCTCAGGCTCACTGGCGTGGAGGAACATGGCCGATGGAAAGACATCACTGACGCCGAATGCCATAGGTTCACCGGCGCGCATCAAGGCAATGATGGTGGTCGACTCCTCGTTCTTCAGTCTGTGCCCACTGGTCTGGTGGCCCTGGACGTGTGGGATTGGATATTCTTCCACTCCAATTGCGTCGACCACGAATTCGGTTGCCAGCTACCAACCGACTCGCTGGTGAGCCTCTCGCAAGGTAGGACCAGACACTCCTGCATCGCGAGTTGGTGTCATTAGCAGTTCGGCGGCGTTTCTGTCCGTGGCGTGAAGGACTTGGCCCTCATGGCGCTGACGGTGGTGAAACACGGCGTCGACAAAGTCGGAGCTATCAACATACACCAGGGGTAGCTTTTGCACATCAAGCCGTGGCGTGACAGCCTTTGGCCCAGACATCATGGTTTGTCGAGCACAGAGACCATCGACATCGATCGCCTTGAGGAGGGCGGCATCCATGGTCTTGCTCCTCTCCTGCTCGTGTCCAACCACAACAATGGCACCGTTGGCGGCGAGCATCATGGGTAGGTCCATGGGGCTGTCCCCAAATGCCCAAACCCGGAGCTTGTGCGCCGTGTGACCACAGCGGCCTTGATGTCTGGGGTAACGACCAGTCCGTCTGAGAGACGGCCCCCACCAATCACTTTGACCGAGTCGCTCAGCCCAGCTTTGACCAGCAACTTTTCCCATACAGACCGCAGCCCGCATGTAACAACTAATGCGGTGACATGGGGATGAGGAACACTTTGGTGCAGCAGGGAGACAAACTCGGGGTAGAGGGTCACGCGGGAGTCAATGTCCTTACATCTGTGCTCGAATTATTCATCGTCTACGTCTCCTTCGTACAGCAGGGTAGCCTGTCGGAATGCCGAGTACGAATACCCAAGCGGGCCGCCAAATAGCGTTGTGAGCGGATCCTTGTCTTCGCTCCCGCTAGGCGAAGTTTGAGAGTATTGTCTGAACCCGCCCAGTACATCACGCCAGTATCGTCCGCTGCAAGCGTCTTGTCACCATCGAAGGCAAGCGCCGTCTCGAGTTCTCGCAAAATTTCCTTGGAGGTCGCATTGACGATGATGTTATCCAGTCTTGCCATGGCAAGTTCCAAGTTGGACCGTTCAGTGTGTTGTTGGTGGAAATGTTTCATCAACGCAACTGTCTTGTCGAAGAGGACGGTTGGCGACTTGAGCCAAGGCGGGATAGGATTAGAACTGGCCTTGGGCAGAGTGGCTAACAGAATGCCAGCGACGTAGCAGCGGTAGCGTAGCTTCATCATTTCTTCCTCCTACTAGCGGCGCAAGTGGTCTTGAGACACCTTAGGTCTACCCCGCTTTAATTCCTTCTTACGACGCCTATGGATCACTCCGGGGGACACATCGAGATATAGGATGTGGGTGTAGGTGGCTTCGTCATTGGCAGTCTACACCGTCTCGTAGTGTAGGTCCTCGGGCTAGAATATGAAATGTCTAGCTATAACACCGGTTTTCTTTTTGTGTGCATAAATGTTAATAATGTAGTCGATGGTAGCATAACGCTAAGGATTCTTTTGTTGCTTATCGAGTTGGTGGAAGGCGCTTAAGCCGCCGGGAATAATATGTTCGAGAGTCTTATTACAATCCACACACAGAGTGTCTGAACTGCAAGGCGGGACGCCTGGAGTTGTTGGGTTGGGATCACGTAAGAAGTGTAAGCTTCTTGAATAAGGGGACTTGACTGGTATACAAAAGTGAATTGCCTTCACAAGTAATGAAGTAGATGAATGTGTATTGCTTATTTGCCGAGCTCCTTAAGGGAGACTCGGCCTAGCTGTTTATATAGACTGTTGGCTCCGTGGACCCGACTATCTCGAGGACCCGGGCCGGGTCCTCGAGATGCCGGGGTCCCAGCTAATTAGTCCAAGCTCCTCATGGACCCGATGGCTTTTGCCAACCTGCCCGGGTCCTTTATAATTGGTGGACCCGCCCCTATTAGTAAGGACCGGTTAGATTGGTTTAGAGGTGCCGCCTCACTCCTTAGCTATATAAGAAATCGTGATACGATACCCATTACAATCCACACATAGAGTGTCTAAACAGCAAGGCGGTACGCCGTGGGTTGTGTGGGTGCGTCACCTACGGAAGGTAAGCTCCTTGAACAATGCTAGTGGAAGTCTTAATACACACGATGTGGAATGCCTTTACAAGTAATGAAGCAGATGAATGTATATTGCTTACTTGCCGAGTCTCGTAAGGAAAGCTCGGCCTATCTGTTTATATAAGTCGCATCCAGCTCTATGTGCTCTGTTGGAGAGCCCACAGAGCACGGCCCTGATTGGCTCGTCGAGCAGCTCCGTGTGCTCTGTTAGAGAGCCCACAGAGCACGGCCCTGATTGGCTCGTCACCCTTGCCGGGCTCCACTAGGCTGCGTCACGAATCGTGATACGATACCCCTCCTTTCAAGGCCTTCGTTCCGAAGGTCCAGTTACCCTTATCTTCCTGTTGGCGCCCAACTTCTCCCTAAGTGAGTCCTTTCCTTATCCACCTTCTTCACAATGCCTAATCGTGTTCGGAAGCGATCTAGTACCGACCGTCGCCGCGATACAGTAGCCCACCTTGCTTGCTTTAGATACCCCGCCATGGGGAAGTGCTCTTTCTGCAAGAAGAAGGACCTCGAGTGCCGCATTGACGATACGAAATCTCGATGTGCTTCGTGCGAAAAGGCGAACCGCCTATCTTGCGATGCGCACGGGGTCGACCGTAGGCTCCTCCCGTTCTCTTCCTCCTAGCCACCTTCTAACCTCTTGCTTAGTTCGCCCTTTCATTACCCGCAAGAAACGCCTCGACGAGGAGAAGAAGGAGACTCTTTCGAAACTGCTCCGCCTGGAGAGGGAATCTAGGGCCTTAGAAGAGGAAGCTTTGCGGGCCTATAACCGTGAGGTTGAGCTCTTGCAGGAAGAAGATGCGGGCGCCGCTGCTCCTCCTTTAAGTCCTACCCTCGACTGGTCCTCTCTTGACCCCTCCCTCCTCGAGGGTCTTGACGTGGCGGTTCCTTCCCAATCCACGGTAGCTCCTTCGTAGTATAATGATAGTATTTTCCGTTCTTGCGTAATAAATAAATGTTACAATTTCCTATGCAGCTAAAGAGCGGGGCATTTGCGCCTCCTTAACCAATCTAGCCGGTCCCCACTAGCTGGGGCGGGTACACCAATCACAGAGGACCCGGGCAGGTTGACAAAAGCTATCGGGTCCACGGGAAGCTTAGACCAATTAGCTTGGACCCGGTCATCTTGAGGACCCGGGTCGGGTCCTCGATGTCGTCGGGTCCACGAGGACAATAGTCTATATAAAGCAGTTAGGTCGAGCTCTCCTTATGAGACTCGACAAGTAAGCAATACACATTCATATGCTTCATTACTTGTGAAGGCAATCTACATTGTGTGTATCAAGACTTCCATCTACATAGTTCAAGGAGCTTACCTTCCCTACGTGACGCACCCACCCAACCCACGGCGTACCGCCTTGCAGTTCAGACACCCTGTGTGTGGATTATAATACGTTGCTTACTTCTCTTTCGACTGCGTCACCTTCGGATTGCTTAAACAACCTCCCTCCCTTCCACTAAGAACACCTACCTTTCTCACCTCGTAAAGATGTCGGAGGCACAAGTGTAAGAGCTAACGAACCAGCTCGCAGCTCTCACGCTCTAACTCAACTAGAAGGTGCCCGACATGGAGAAAAAGATTCGGGATGTTACGATTTCTCATGTAGCTAAGAAGCGGGGCATTTGCACCTCCCTAACCAATCTAGCCGGCCTACTGGCAGAGGCGGACACACTAATTACAGAGGACCCGGGCAGTTTAGCAAAAGCCATCGGGTCCACGGGACACTTGGGCCAATTAGCTTGGACCCGGTCATCTCGAGAACCCGGGCCGGGTCCTCGATGTCGTCGGGTCCATGAGAACTACGGGCTATATAAGCAGTTAGGTCGAGCTCTCCTTATGAGACTCGATAAGTAAGCAATATACATTCACCTACTTCATTACTTATAAAGGCAATTTACATTGTATGTATTAAGACTTCCATTTACATAGTTTAAGGAGCTTACCTTCCCTACGTAACGCACCCACCCAACCCTCGGCGTACTGCCTTATAGTTTAAACACCCTATATATAGATTATAATACGGGACCTTAAGTTAGAAAAGGATAAAATCGGGGATAAGCTATAAGACTTAGAGGAGGAAAAGGATAGAGTGGAAGCAAAAATCGGAAAGAAGAAGGCTAAGATCGCTATGTTATCGCGGTATAAAGGAGAAGAGACCAATGTTACGATTTTAATCTGCATGAGGCGGCGCTCAACTTAAGGACGCTATTGGTCGAACCGCCCGAGCACCGGGCCAATTAGGAGTAGTGAGGGATAGCTCTATGGGCCCCGCGGCCGGACCTATAGAGTAAGATAGGCTAGCCAATTAGGAGGGTGCTCTATAGGCTCTAGGTGCTCTAGGCATAGAGCATCGAGAGCAGTGAGAGCAACGGTCCGATTGGCTAAAGAGCATGAAGCACGGAGGCATTTATATGTCTATATAATTAAGTAGGCCGAACTCTCCTTATGAGAGTCGGCAAGTAAGCAATATACATTCATCTACTTCATTACTTATAAAGGCAATCTACATTGTATATATTAAGACTTCTATCCGCATTATTTAAAGAGCTTACCTTCCCTACGTAACGCACTCACCCAACCTACGGCGTACCGCCTTATAGTTTAGACACCCTATGTATGGATTATAATACGTTATTTACTTCCCTTTCGACTACGTCACCTTCGGATTGCTTAAATAACGCGCTCAACTACTTACCACTCCTCATTACTCCCCGCCAATAACATGTTAACGGTCGGTACCGGGTTAGGCTCTAAGAAGAAGGAGGTTGCCCCTCCCGCTCTTAGACCCAAGCCTAAGGAACTTGCCCCCGCCTCTACACTAGAGATAGAGGCCGAAGATAGCGACGATAAGGGGGAGGGCATTAAAGGAGCACTAGAGGAGTTAAAGTTAAGGATCGAAGTCCTTTATGCCGAGCTTATAGAAGCTTAAGCCTAGAAGGAGAGGGGAGAAATTGAAGACGTTGGAGTCACCGATGTAAGAGACCTAAGCCGGAGAATGAAGGAACTCGGAGACCTTATCTAGGTAGCCCGACGAGAGACCGGAGCTAAGTTAACCACGCGAAGCTTAGTTGGTAGAAAAACCAAGCTCTCTAAGCTCCCCCCCTTCGACGGCTCCGACCCAAAGGAGTTAAGGGGATTTATAACGTAGGCGCGTGCCCACTTACTATAGGAAGAAGGATCGTTCCCGACGGAAGCTAGTAAGGTGTTATATATAGGGATAACATTAACGGAAAGAGCCTTATAATAGTTCTAGCCTTCTATAAAAGACTACCTAAAACACCGACTCTAACTACTTAAAATAAGAGCCGAAACTCGAGAAGTTTTTAACGGCATCGACGGCTTCGAGGGAGCCCTAAGTAAGATATTTGGCGAGAACGATACGGTGTATTAGGTACGATCTCGCCTTAGGAAATTAAAGTAGATTAAGTTAGCTACCGAGTACTTAGTAGCCTTTAAGATGGAGATATACGATACCGGCTATAACGAAGTAATATTTAAGGAGTACTTCTATTAAGCATTTAAAGAGGATATTAAGGACGAACTTTATAAAGTATTATAAACCGGCCTAACTTTCTTAAAGTACGCCGACGAAGCTATTAAAATTAATAATTATTACAATTTATATATAGGGTGTTTAAACTATAAGGCGGTACGCCGTAGGTTGGGTGGGTGCGTTACGTAGGGAAGGTAAGCTCTTTAAATAATGTAGATGGAAGTCTTAATATATATAATGTAAATTGCTTTTACAAGCAATGAAGTAAATGAATATATATTATTTACTTATCGAGCTCTATAAAGGAGGCTCGACCTAGTTTATTTATATAGAGAATAGTAATAAGTGTTTATTATTAGGCCCGAACCCCATTTATATTTACTCCGGGCCTTAGTCCGAAGCCCGGATTGAAAGTAATCGGGCCCCGGGCCCTTCTTAATTAGTTAGCTACCCCAACCAATTAGAACGCCCTAACCCCTCTTTTATAATAACGCTTGCAAATAGAAATCGTAATACGATGCCCTCCCCTCCTAAGCTTCGTCCCGAAGCTTCGAGCCTAATCGGTGCCTAGTAAGTCTTCTCCCTTTTTTATCCTCACCGCTTTGCTTACAATGCCTCGTTTAAGTATGCGAAAAACGCGTTCCTCGTACTCCGAACGAAAGTTCAACGAATCTTCTACCCTCTACGTCGCGACGATCTTCTTCGGCTACGAAGGTATGCTTTATTCCAACTATTTTAGCGCCGATCCGCTTAGGTCGTGCCTTTACTCCGATTCTTCGTCTATTTATTCCGAATGCTAGCTTCGGAAAGTCTACTGCGACGGTAATAACGTTGGTCCTACCTTAATTAGCACCCTTAATACGGCAACCCGCATTTAAGAGGAGGAGGAATTGTTAGAGGACGAAATTATCGCGTTCTAGAATAAACTCCTCGGGCTTCGTTAGCGCCGTCGTCGTTTCTAAGAACGGGGAAAAGACTTGCTTTCCCGCGGTCTTACTTCTTAGGCTGCTCTTACTACATCCTCTAGCCCGAGCCTTCCCGCCTTCTTTGCCGGCACCCCGGCTTCCGCGGTAGTTCTTTCCGCTTCGTTCGACTAATCCTCTATCGATCCTTCTTTATTAGCCGGTCTAAGGGTAGAGGTTCCTTTACTTAAAACTCGTTTATAATGTAATGATAATAACGCTTTAACGGAATGGAATTTAAGATTCGCGTACTTTATACTTTACCTAATTTGTCGGGATTCTTTTAGTAGAACTCCTTTTTCTTTCCTTCGTAGTTCGCTAAGTTAGTCGAAGGCTCTTAACTACTATCCGCTAAAGGGTAGCCTTCCCATTTAACGAAGTATTATACTCCTCTCTTAACTTTCTTAAAATTAAGGATTTCTTCTACTTCGAACTCTTCTTACTCGTCGTCTTCCGCCTCTACTTAGAGATTTAGCTTAGCGTTCTTTAGCGTTAATTTTAATAATAATACGTAGAATACCTTTAATTATAATTTTATAATATTAGGGAGCTTGAGTTCGTAATTCGAGTTTACGACCTTTTTAATAATTTTAAATAGTTTAATCCTCTTAAAATTTAACTTCTTATTTAACCGCTTCGTACGTAAATATTTCGTTAAAAGAAAGACTTTATCCCTTTCCTTTAGGGGAGGTCCTTCGACTTTATACTTATTATAATAAGTCCGCATTTATAGTTAAACTTCTTCGAGTCTTTCTTTAAGCTATGTATATAAGTCTTTAATTTTATTAGCCGTTATATTTACTCGCGGGATTTACGTTCTTTCTTTAAGTTTATCTTTTACTTTAAAATTATAATTATTAAAGAATAATATCGTTTTTATATTCTTAATTATAATTATATAATAATTAAATTATATAGTAAATAATAATTCGATTTAATTATTTTATTTATAATTAATATATATTTTAAATTATTATTTAATAATTTAATTAACGCGTTTTATTTATTTATTTATTTATAAATAATAAGTTATTAAGAGTTTATAATTCGTCTCGAATTTTATTATTAATGCTTATTAGAATTTAAACGTGAACTATTTGTCTCTATTAGTAATGATGTTGTTTAGTTATTTATATTGCGAAGAGACGTGTCGGTGGTTAGGGTTAGGGTTAGGGTTAGGGTTAGGGTTAGGGTTAGGGTTAGGGTTAGGGTTAGGGTTAGGGTTAGGGTTAGGGTTAGGGTTAGGGTTAGGGTTAGGGTTAGGGTTAGGGTTAGGGTTAGGGTTAGGGTTAGGGTTAGGGTTAGGGTTA